>OX457085.1:14633236-15952754 GCA_949752835.1 Empis stercorea | reverse complement strand
GAATTTCCTAGTAGATTCAAACAGTACATTTACCATTTGAGCCAAAGATATTAAATTTGCTCTCATCAGCAAATATTATTTTATTCCAATATTCTATGGCAGTATTTTTATACGTTTTGGCGAAAAGCAAACGTTTCTTTTTATTAATTTTAATAATGTAATATTTTCTTCTAGCCGTACGGCCATGTCTACCGGCTTTTCTTAGTATATTTCGGACGGAAGATGCTGAGATATTTATATTATTATAATTATCTAAATCTTTAGCAATAGCTGGAGCACTTTTTCTCGGATCTTGTTTGCTCATTCGTATGATAAGACGTCGGGTATGATCAGTTATTGAAGGAGTTCTGCCAGGTCTCTTCTTATTTTCTACATTTGCCCTATCGTTATACCGTGATATGAAGCTTTGAATGGTAGAATATGGTTTACCAATTAATTTTGCAATACATCTAATTGATTTTCTGTTTTTATAATGGTTAATAATTATATTTTTTACATCTTCTGTCAGTTCTTTTCCTTTACGTCCCATATTTAACAGCTTTTTTAGAATCTTCAACCACTTACTATTAAAACTAACCGAACTTTCAAAATACCTAGTTCCCGTTCCGTTTTTCATGTAAAAAAACATATCCTGCGAAGTCAGTTTTTATTTTACAAGAAAAAATAACGGGATTATTTTCTATGTATATTGCATTTGAAATATGAGTGGCCGAATATTTTTTGCGCATTAATTTTGCTCATATTTAAATATTTTGTGTTTTATTTAAAATTTTACAATTAAATTTTAAAATTTCTTTTTTGCATAAATTTACAACATTATAATGAATTAATAAATAACAATTAAAAATTAATACAACTTCAAATTTCGAAAATTTATTTACCTATATTTTAATATGATAGGTGGCCGAATATATATTACACTCACTGTAATTGAAGTTATTAAAGTAATGTTAAGAATATGTTACAAATCTGTTAAAATTATAATTATGTTTTTGGGTTATCAAAATCGAGTTCCTACCTATACAGATTTTAGAGACAAAATGTTAAATTGGATAATTTAAAATGAATTTATTTGTCCAATTAATCTAAATTACTAATAATTCTAAATTTTAAAAGACTGTATACATTTGTTAAGTTAGTCTTCCACTTGGTTGACTACAGAAATGTTCAGAAATGCTGACTGTATTAGACAGATAATTGGAAATCTGACATGGTATAACCTCGATCATCGATAACTAATTAAATAAGTATAGTATCATTGATTTTAAATAGTGAAATCTCGGAATTTAGAGAACCTTAATTTTGAAGATCACGACAAAAATATTATAGACAAAAACTGGAAAAATGTATGTCACAAATGTTAGACTGGTTTAGGTTTTAAGTTAAGTAGACACTTTCTAAAGATTATAAAACTAGAATTACTAAGCTTTACTCAAAAATAGGTAAATGTTCAAGTTTATTTAGCTTGTCATCTATTATAAGTTTGAAGATAAAACTCATGACTATTTTAATTACATTATATATCAGAAATTCATAAATATTTAATTAGATTGAATATTCAAATTCTGATTTTAAATACATATACACAAAATATCAAACCTATATTTGTGATAATTTTAGATATACATATATGTATGTATGTAATTAGTACAATCTTTTTAGCTTCTATACTTGTTGTTCAAACATTTAATAGTTACACAAAAATCATTATTTAAAATAATATTTTCTCCCAATATTATATAAACAGCTTGAAATTATATCATTTTACCTACCCCAATTCAGAAAATCTAGTTGTATACATACATAACGTATATATAACAAAAAAAATATCCTTTATAAAAATTATCCTGAAAATTATATTTTTTTAATGTATAAAGCTTTCATTTACTATTTTAAGCAAAATAAGCTTTTATATTAATCAATTTTTATCTATAATCATTTTTCTCGTATGAATTAAATTCCCAATTGTATATACCAACAAAAAGCATCCTTTTTTTAACAAAAAAAAATAAAGGATACAAATTTATTTTAAATACAAATACAAACTCAAAAAAAAAAAAAAAAAAAATACACACAACAACAAAAATCCAATATATTAATATTTTATTTTATATGTTTATACATAAAATATTTTTGCGCAGAAAATTTTTCCTTTTTTGTCCGTGTCCCTTACAACAAAAATGATGCTGGGATAAATTTTATTGATTTCCATTTGAGGTAATATAATTTTCTACTTTTAAGTGTCAGATAAATGGTCTTAAGTTTTCACAAATAAAAAAAAGAAGGAAATTGATTGAAAAATTCTTCTTCTATATGCAGAAAAGCTTAAAAAAAAAATAAATAGATAATTTAATTTTTAAGTTTTGTCTGCTACAAAAGCAGACACTGAATTTTTCATAAAGATTTATAAGATGTTTTTGTGTCGTCTAACAAGTGTGTAAAAAATTAAATATATATTTTAATATCGTATTCTTATATAGTGACTCAGGTTATTTTTGGAATGAGATTTTTCATTAGTTTAATTTTCATTTTTATAAATGTGGAAAAAGCTATTTTTAATATTTAAAAAAAATAAAAATGAAATTTTTTTTTCTTTTAAGTTTTAATTAGAGCACAAAAATATTAATAATAATTTCATTATTTTCAGGAAGAAAAATTATATGAACCAATAATAATTAATAATGAATTTTTTGTATATGAAATTAATGAACTTTTCAACAACAAAAAATAAATATAGTATTTATAAAATATATTAATGATTTTTTAATGAGATTTTTTTTGTTGAAATTTTTCATTTATTTTATACATAAATCCTTTTATCTATAAATTTTTTATGGACAGTTTTATTTGAAAAAAAAAAAAGTAATATGAAAAATATTTTAATTATGTAAACAGAAAATCAATTTTTCGGTACATATACATAATTTAATTAATTATAATTTTATAATTGCTCATTGAATTTTACAGAGAAATTGAGGACAATTATTGATTTTCAATTCATTTTAAAGTTTTAGTTAATTATTATATTATTATTTAGGTTAACTATACTCAAGTTTATTGAACCGTAATTATTGTTTGTATCAGATTGTTTTTTTTTTTAATGAATTGACCGCAAAAATTATTTTATGTTTTTTATTTTATAGAAAAAAAAGTTCCATAATAAAATTTTAATGTTTCAATGAATATTTAAAAAATTATTTTGTCAAAGTATACAATATTTATTGGAGTGTATTAGTAACGAAAGTTTAAAATAGTTCAAAGATAAATGACATCGTACCCACTAGTGTCTTAGACTTTGGTAGGATAAAGACAATTTTACTTAGTAAAAATCATACAAACTAAATTTAGTTGGTAAAACTGATATTACTAACTAAATCACTGAATTCTGATATTTCACGAACATATTTTAATTTAATCTGACATATTAAAGTAAGATCGAATTAAATATATACTAATACTATATATAGACTTGAAACTAACTCCTAAATTATCCATAATAAATTGACTAAGTGTAATTACACAAACTTTAATTGTTAATTTTAATCTAACTTTTTTATCAAAATATTAAATACAATTTTCCATTTTGTCCAAAAATTATGTGTAAAATATTATAACTTTGATATATTATAGACTTTATAACAAAGAATTATAAATAAAAAATATTAATTTGATTCTATACAAAAGAAAATTCTAATTTTAAATCTTTTTCTCTCAACATTAAAATTTTTATGTATATATAAAACATTTAATAATAATAAAAAACCACAAAAAATACTCACAATTTTTTTTTTTTTTTGGTAAAGAAACAAATTTGAAGTTTTCTAATTTAAATTAGAATTTTTCTATTTTTATAATTGTATTAACTTAAAACATATTTAATGTTACAACAAAACTTTGTTAAGTTTTTGTGATATTAAAGAGATTTTTATAGGAACCAATAGTCGAACTGTCCTTTAATTTTACTGTTTACTGAATCATCATTAAATTGTCCTTTAAATCTTAACAAGAAACTAATTTAATCTACTTAGGGAAAAAATCGAAAAAAATATCAAATTAAATGAAAAATTAAAAATTCATTTCATATATGACAAATGTATAAATAAAATTTCAATGTCGAATTGAAATAAATTTTTAAACAATTAAATTTAAATTTAAAATTAGCATAATTAAAAATCCTTTTATTGAAATTAATTTTCCTTTAGACTTTTTATATATTGTCTTCCTAAATTTATGATTTTTTTTATAGTTTGAATTTAGCAAATCTATAAAAAAAATCAATGTTGTTATAATTTGTCATCAAAAAAAAGAATTATTATTATTATAGAAAAAAAGTGACAATGAAAAACAATTTTGCACAATTATTTTTTTTAAATTTATTTTAGCTCTAAAACGACCATGTAACTTGACTTTGAAATTGACTTAGGAAAATCCACCCCACAAAATAATAGCTTACTCAGCTTTTTTATATTTTAAAGGGCAGACAAGAAAACACACAAATTATTTTTGATCGTAGCTAAAGAAGAAAATCGTTATTTTCATTGTACAATAATTTGTGTAATTAGTTTGCCAAAATTATAAATTTACGAATAACAAAAAAAGAAATTGTGCGAATTTAATGTGTTTTTTTTTGGTATCTCAATGCTTTAATGCTATATTTAAATATTGTTTATAAAATTTTAGAATTTGTTAATTGTATTTTGATTGTTGCCAAAAAAATAAATGACGAAACTATGACAACTTAAAAAACCTTAATTAATTGGTTTTTGTTTACAAATAATATGTACTAATCAATTTAACCAGTGGCGCTTTGATGTCTAACTACTACATATTTTGGATATAAATTGGTGGTGGGAGATTGGAAATTCAGAAAAATATTTGATTAATATGGAAATTTCTTAAGGGTTGAAAAATGCATTTTTGTAAATTTAGGGGTTAATTCTCTAACAGACTATCAAAAAGTCTGCATATTTCAATACCAACAACACTTTAGAATAATCATTCTTAAATTAGAAATGTGATTTTTCCAAACCGTAAATTTTCTTTATTAATAAAAAAATGATTAAAAAAATTGTGAATTAACATTTACTTCAGTTTGCAAAATTGACTAATTTAATGAAATTATCATTTGTGCTACAGGATATGGTATATCTAAGAAATTTGGTATGGGTTTAATTGGTGGTACCTCGGAGTAGTTTATGGTTTATGGCTATCTCAGATCATATAAAATATCGCAGATAGTTTATTATTACAGATGATTTATCTATTCACCACCCAGCCCAGAGTATACAAAATAAGAATTGAATGTTTAATAAATCTTAAGACAGACCAAGTAATCAATGTTCGTTCAAGTTTGTGTGGATTTATACTGCTCCAATTAAAGACCCAATAAATTTGTAGCATTGGAAATATTTATGTATACATAAATTTCGAGTATATCTGGTATAATTCAACTTTAAAAACAAGACAGCAAATATTAACTATTATGATAACAATATGTACAAAAGAAAATGTCTTCCATTCATTTGTCAACATAAACGAAATAAATAAAGATAATTATATATAATTAACTAACATTATTACACATTAATTTGATACATTAAAACATATGCCAAACATTTATTATTTAAAATATAAAAATGAAATTCCATAAAAAATTAATTTTACTATATATGTGAACCGAAAAGTTGTTAGTATAATTTTTTTATATTTACATACATATTAGCTTTTTTTTTATTTTGAAAAAGGACGAAAAAGCTGCGCATATTTTTCTCTTCAATTACTTTTTTTTTGGAAATTATTATTTATAAAAAAAAAAGTTTATTGAACTACAATTATATTTAATAATATCTTTTTAATTCATTGACCTCCATATTTAATGTAAATAAAATATAATATAATATTGATTATATTTTCTTTTTATGATTATTTACGGTATGACAATTAAATTTTTTGGTTCCCTTATTGTTTATTTTCTTGTTTCGATTATTTTTAAATGAAGAAAAAATAATCATAAATTATTGGTGTTCAATAAAATTTAATTTACGTTTGTTTTTAATATTTTCTTCAGAAATATTTGAGGAAAATGTTTTAAATTTATATTTAATTTTGAGATAAATTTATAATGGTATTTTATTGAAATTATTTTTCTAGTATATTAACTTTTTGAAGTATGATGAAGTCTTGTTACAAATCTTTTCGGACTTCTGAAATATTTCTCCTCGAATATATTTTTCTTTTAAATCGGAAAATTTAATAAATTATTCAAGAGTAATAATTTAATTTAATAGTCAATTAAAATATTAAATTAATTATTTCTCAACTTGGTATATACTTCAGAAGAGATAAATATTCTTGCCGTGGCCTTCTTCTTAGATATTTCCTCAGAATTCCACTGCAAATGACTTGATTATACATCGAGTACATATTTAGTAAATTGTTGGACATAATTTTACATTTTACGGAAAATTTGTGCTTTTCTTGATTATTTGGTATCAATTTTCGAAGCATTCTACTTTATACTTGTATAATCACAGATCATTAGCAGTAGCTTTAATTTCATTAATTTGATAATAAGAAAATACTTTTCTAACAATTCTTATATTTTATTTCGAAAATTAATTTTCCTGACATATTTTTCAATAATTTGTTTAATTGCCCACAACTAAAAATAATTTCTGTACTTTAAAAAAAATTTAAATTCATTTTCGACATGAATAAGCTAAAATTTCGGCCTTTTTAAAATTGTCGTTTATAATATCCATAACTATCATTTTGTTGAAACAAGAATGACTGTAACAAGTATACAATTATTATATAAAAAGGTCAAAAAAGGATATTCTACACTACAACTACAACATGTAATGTATGCATAAATTATTTAATAAGAAATTAAAAACACTTTGTTCACATGATGAATAATTAATTTAAAAAAAAAATTAAAAAAAATTCTGACATTATTTATTACATATATATACTCTCCAAGGATGATAATTATTTCATGTGAAATATCATTGAAGAATCAGGTGTGCTCTGTCTTATTTTAATTAATTTATGAGATCATATATTTATAGCGTCGTCGTAGTTTAGTTATTTTAAAATTTAATCAAACATGAAATAAAATGGATCTACATATATAGAATTGACGAGGGAATTTATAAAATTTAATGTTTGACATCATCATTTGAATGTGTTGTCATCATTTAGGGACAATAAAAGCTCTCATATTGTGAGGAATTTTATAATCATTAGAATCCTATGGAGAATTTGTGCAAATTATGCAAATTTTTTTAATTTATAATTTTAAATGAATTTCTATTCTAATAAAAATTCATTTGATATAAATTAAAATATTTTATGGATAAATTTTTAATATACCTAAGAAATTTCTCGTTTGTTTTTGTACACTACTGAGACTTGTAATTTGATCAAAATTATTTTATATTTTAATTTAGTTTATAACTAAAACTGCCATTTAAAACTGATTAATTTATGGAAATTTTCAATAATTCAAAATTAATTTTTATTGAATTTTTCTATTATTAACACAGGAAATATTTAAATGGTTATTGAGTCGATACACAATCATTAATATATTTTTATTTATACATAATATTATTTATAAAAAATTTCTTAGTATAATAAAGATGAAACGACCTTCGCATTTCCCAATCAAAATATACCAAATATATATAATTTACTTTTCCTTTTATAATACAATTTAGTTAATAAACTGTAACAAGCTAACAAAATAAAATTACATATTATAAATTTTTTTTATTATAATCTTTTCTAAAAAATCTATGCAAAAGCTAATACTTCTTAGACATGCAAATATTATACTTTTCGTTTTCTTTTAAGTAAAAAAAAGAATTCAATGTCACACCTTATATATAAAAATAAAACTGAAAATTTTAACCTTCACAGAACTAAAAAAAACCGATAATCTTTTTCCTTAAAATGTTTTTTTTTTCGGAAATTATCAATTTTATAGAAATAGTAAACAAAAAAAAACTGAACATTAGAAAATTAGAAAATATTAAAATTTAACATTTAACAAACAAAAAATATCCTACATTTATGTTCTTGGGTTTGTGATAAGATGGCAGTTTTGCGTGTTCAAGTGACATTAAAAATAATTAAATGTATAATTTTTTAATCTAACAATCCTTTTACAAATAAAATAGGGTAAAAAAATTTCAAACTGAAAAATTTAAACTGAAAAAAAAAGGATATTTTAAAGAATTCATTGTTTGTATTTAACCAGACTAAATGTGTGTGTTTTTTATATTTAAATATCCTCCAAGCAGGACATAATAAAAGTAATATTAAGTGTTTATAGTATAATTTTAATATAGTATTTATTTAAATTTGAATTTCTGTAGTTTTAAAAACTATTTCTTATTTTATTATATAATTTTAAAATGAATTTTTAATTAATTTGTTAATTGCAAAAAGGCGTTAAAAAGGGTGACAATTTTCACACTAACGACTAACTTTATTCAATTTCAATTTAATTTTAAAGGACATTATTTTACAAAATTTTATAGTTTTAATATTTCGTGCTTTTCTTATATTTATGTAAATAGATTATTGAATTTTTATGATTCATTAAATATCCGAGTAAAATATTCTATGAATTTATAATTTTTATGGTAATTTACTAATCGTGTAATTTAAACAAAGAAATTATTTTACTTTTTAAATGTAAGTTTTCGTTGAAAAACTTTATAAATAATTTAAAAAAAAAAAAATATTAAAAATTCTTTTATATTAAATCATTTTTTATGTAAATTAAGGACATTATTTAAAATGTTTAAGAGAGTTAAATTATTGTGTTTCATTTTAAAATATTGAAAAAATATTAAAAGATTTTAGTTTTAGATTATTCAATAAACGAAAAATTTGAATAAATCGAAAATTATGTAAGATTTCATCACGAAAATCAAGATGGTAAAACAAAACCTTACGGACAGAAAAAAGTGGAATTTACTGATTATATTGAAATAAGTATATTATTGAAATATTTAAAATTAAATCCGAAGTAGAGCTCAAAATTAACAAATTTAAAATTTTCTATTATATACATTAAATTTTAAATATCCTAAGGGGATCTGTTAAAATGTTTTAAAAAAATAAATTAAAGTGTCCTAAATTCTAACATTCCTATTTTTTAATTACACTTTCCATCAAATATTTTTTTTTTATGTAATTATATTTTCCATACTTTTTAGACTCATTTAACCATAAAAATATTGTATGTACATACGTAACGTACATAAATTCAATATGAAACATTTACGCAAGTACAAAACACAAAATGTATATACAAAACTATGACAGATTTATAATAACATTTAATGTTATTAAATGAGGACATATAATATAGGATACATTTTGTTCAGATTTACAAAACGATTATCCTAGATATTATACAGATTCTGTGTAACAATAATAATGATATTGAAACATTGACGTCACACAGTTGTTTATTTTTACTAAAAGAAAAATATAAGCTCATATATGTAGATGTTAAAATTATAAAACCATAAAATCATTACGAATAATGTGCACATAATCATTGTTGATGACAGGATATTTATTAAAAATTATATATGAAATTTATTAAAGACGGAAAATTGTATAATTTTTTATATGTTAAATTTATTTATATAATTTATGCTTAAAAGTCAATTTTAAAAGTGCATACATAATTGAATTATTTTCATAAACAGTCTTGTGGTATCAATACAAGATATTTGTAATGCTGAGCTGTTGATTTTTATAGTGCTGATAACTGATAGTATATTTGTTATAAAATATTATACTTAATAACGACGAGTGTGATTACTGAAAATGTATTTTCATATTTAAATTTTGAATATGTACTCTTCCAAAATTGAATGAACTATTTTGAAAATTAATTTGCATGTATGATTTAAATGCCATCAACAAATTGAAATAGCATATAATTTAAATTACATATTCTCAAAACAAAAAAGCTTACAATGTGATTCTATTATAGCTTAGAGAAAATGTGCTTTTATACATTAATAAGCAATTTCAAGACATTATTTTTTTCAAACAAAAAACGTATATCTATACAAAAATTAAATAAATCAATAAACTCAAAGTCACGTGACAATGTTATATATATATTTTTTTTATAAATATTATTTTACAGGATATTGGAAAATTATTTACTTGATGTTCTAATTTCCCTTTTGACTATTATATAAAAATATTTATTATTTATTATACATTTTTCCAAATCAATATATAAATACGTAAATGTGTAATATATGTATAAACTTTTCTCTAGGACAGAAATAAATATATCGGCTTTTTTATGTATAATTGAAGAGAAAAAAGTTATAACAAATTTTTTACATAATTTATATTTTGTTATTGCATGTGAAATTTTTACATTTTTGATGTGCTTTGCATAATGGCATGCTAATTTTTATGTTATAACATTCTATATAAATGAGTATGACCCTCATATATACATTTATATTGGTATATATACTGAGTTATTTTTGTATCTAGTCTTTTACTTTTTATGATAAAAAATTTAAATAAATCAAGGTTAAGAGTTGCAATAACTATATATAACAACTATTATGAGAATTGTGCCATGTTGTATTTGATTGTTATACTATTATTATTAGGTAGAAAAATTATGTAAATTATTGTTGGTGATTTATTTTTTTGATATATTGAATTGATAATGATTTATCAAAAAAATAATTTACTAGTAAAATATTTCATAAATTAAATAATTTTTAAAATACATGTCGTTTTTTCGTCCTTTCCTAATACTTTCTGTTCAGATATTTTATATATTTTATGCCATATGACACATTATGATTTAAAAATTAACTATACCAGAAAAATAGTGACGTAAGATTAAGAACTATAGAAATTTCAAATAGATATTTCAGATTTCTGTCGGAATTATATTAAATTGAGGAAGAAATTTTTCAAAATAAATTTTTCAAAAAAATATTAAGCTGGAAAATCGTGTTTACTTTCTTTCTCCATAAAAAGAGTATATTACAAAATATACTAAGAACAATTTTTAGAATTTATTGAATTCAAGGATCAAAGTCACTACACGAGACTAAAATAGAACTTATAATTTGACTAATTATGACTAATTAAGACTTTTAATAAATAATTTGAATAAATAATTATCCATTATTTTTTAATAAATAATGGATAATTTTCTAATCTTCAATCCCATCTGCCCCTTTACATAAAATTCTTAATTAATTTATCCTTAATTTTAAAATACTAATTAACAAAATTTTACTAATAATTATTTCTATTTTTTTTTTTTGATTATTTTCAGAATAAAAAGGTTTAATTATTCAAGACAGCAGACAATTCCATCTTTAAGTTAAGGTCGTAAAATTTTGAGTAAATATTTTTATTTATATCATAAAATACAAAAATAGATATAAAAACGCTTGAGGCCTTACTGTAGTAAATTCATCAATCAAATTTTCAAATATAAATTTACCAGAAAAATTCATCATCAAACCGAAAAAGAAAAAAAAATTAAAAGTCAATGCTTGCTTTTAAAAACAATTAAAAACAAATTAATCGAAAGACTTAAATTTTGTGTCAACTGCTTAAAAAAGAAACATTTTAAATTATAAATAAAAGTAATTTAAAAAAAAATAATTATTAATAATTTCTGCAATAAATTCAATCATAAAATCTTCCATTAATTTTATAATAGAATAAATTTTTTTTTAGAATTAATGCGCTAGTTTTAACTTATATGCAAAAGTATATATAAATAATTTTAGTAATTTTTGAATTATAAAGAAATAAAAAAAAAACAAATTAAATTAATTAATTAATATAATTATTGACAAATTATTAATCTCTAGAGAATTGTATTTGCAATCAAATTTTTAGCCAATTGAAGAATAAATTTTATAGGTAATTTTATATACCAAAAAAAAATTTGATCAAAAAATTTTCAAATAATTTATAATTATTTAAATTGAAATTTTTGTAGAGACGTTCATCTTGTAAACAAAATATTGTGACTTCACAGTCGTTAAAAAGTTAATCAACATATTTTTAATTGTCCAGTTTCTTATTAAAAATTAATTGAAAATGTCCAATTCTAATGTACGATGTCTACTAAATCGGACGAGTGGAGTAGAAGAATATAAATAAGGAAACCGTCATGACCGGATATAAAGTAAGTTACGAACTTGTCATTTTATTCATCATATATAGTCAAATCCTTCAGAAAAATTAATAAAAAAAAACCAAAAATATACTTACATGAAAATTGCACTAAAATTATAATTAAAGAGTGAATATGGTTTATGGTTTTTTTTTAATCCTTTTTATAATTATTTTATAATTTTACTATGAATATTTTTAATTTAATTTTATTGTAGATTTTTTTATGAAGTTGATTTTTTAATTAAATAATTTTAATGTGTGACATAATTATAATTCATGGACAGATTTAATTATTAATCAATATAGTTTTGTTTGAAAAATATAAGAGAGATATACTAAAAACGCGCCAGTTTTTATATTTGATAATGTGAAAATTCAAATTTTATATTGAATATTAAAGAAATATATATAAAAAGTACAAAATTTAATAATAAAATCAGTAATTTATGCTTTGACATAAATGGGATATTGCATTATATAAGTCATGTCATTTTGAATAACTATTTTCAATTTTATTTCAATTTCAATTTATGAATAAATTTCATATTTTACAATTAATAATATTAAACATTTAATATTACACAAAAATATTGTTCAAAATGTCTTACTAAAACTAAGGTGTAGGAGATTTTATAATTGACTGGCACAATTAATTCATGACAAATTTTCAATTTGTTCGAATCTATTAATCAATATTCCCTCTTTTTTGTCTATTATTATTCAAACGCTAATTACTACTATAATATTAGTAAAATTTCAACAAAAGTATTTTCGAAACAATTTAAATATTTCTAAACTGAAAACTTAAATAGATTATAACAAAAGCAATTGACTAAATTAATAATAAATTTTTTAGACTTTAGTTGACCATATCGTAAAATTTTTAATTTAAACTTTAAATAATTAAAGGACGAACAGAATTATTTTTACATTTATTTATTATTACTATAAACAATTAATTTTTAATTATATATATTATTATATAAAAAATAGAATAATTATAATTTTTTATATTTTCATTTTAAAGTTGAAACTCAATAACTCTACTATATCATTAACAAAAAAATTATAAAATCCTATGTATATAAATAGTCATCATTTTTTTTATACTTATAAACATTGTACAATTTGTTATTTTTTTTCCTCATATTTTTCATATATCTAATTAAAAATACGATTAGCATAAATTTTTTAAAAGTTAGACAAAATTTGTACTCAGCATGCAAAATAGTAGAATGATAAAATATTTAAATAAGATGAATTTACTTGAATTTAAATTGCAATAAAATGTCTGGAAGACATTTAAGAGGTAGACTTAGGCCCACATTGAACTGTTGTGCAAAAGAGGAAGAATTTACTGAAAGATTATTTTCTATTATTAAAAGAATCTAAATTGTCGTTATGCTGAGTACAAATTTTATCATAACTATACTAAATTTTCTCATTAACGATTAAATATTTTTCTAAATTTTAGTTTGATATTATCATACATAATTCTTAAAAAAAAAAATATGTAACTTTTTTTAATCTAATGCAGATTTTTATAATTAAATCATGATGAAAACTTTCTTTTTCAGTGTTGGTGGTAACCTTATAAAAAAAATCCTTTTTTTATATTAAAATATTGTTGTAGTTCAATGTTGTTGTTTATAAATTATAATATAAAAAAAAAACTATATAAAAATTTTCATTTTCTTTAGAATGTTTTTTAATTTTTAATTTTTTTTTGTTTATATTTCCTGCCAATAATTGTGTATACAACTGTCCTTTCTATTGAAAATTCCTATTCTAATGCTATAATTATTGTCCTTTCTATTGAAAATTCCTATTCTAATGCTATAATGTTTTTTTATTTCAGTTCTAATATTTTCTAGTTAGAATTTTGTAGATTTAAAAATATATTTTTATAAAATTTTTAAAATTGCTTTTATTATTTTTAATTTAATTTAATTTAATTTTTTTTTTTAAACTAAAAATATATAATTAGCAAAATCAAATTTGAATATCTGTTCCGTTTTTTTTTCTTTTTCTACTTTTGTTTTTTACATATACACTGAATAGGAGCCATCATGCACCTGCAGGCTTTAAGTTCCCTGCAGGTATACGGCTCAACACTGGAGGCTTTTACCCAGGCAGCATTAATAACAGTATTGGGAATAGCAATTGTATTTTCAAATTTACTTATAATTGCAACATATGCTAATTTCCGAGGTTTAATATAAATATTATTATTATTATTATATATAAAAATATTAAAATATTTTTTAAATTTATTTTCAATTTTTATTATTTTTTTATTTTTTTCAATTTTTTAGGTCCAACTGAAGTTATAAATTATTATTTATTATCATTGGCAGTTGCAGATTTATTATGTGGTTTAATGATTGTACCATTTTCAGTATATCCAGCATTATTAGGTGGTGATTGGGTTTATGGTGATTTATTATGTCGATTTACTGGTTATTTAGAAGTAACATTATGGTCAGTATCGGTATATACATTTATGTGGATATCTGTTGATAGATATTTAGCAGTTAGAAAACCTCTCCGATATGAGACGGTACAAACGAAAACAAGGTAATAAATTGATTTATTAAAATATTTTATAAAAAATTTATTTTACTTTTCAGATGTCAATGTTGGATGGCATTTACATGGATATCAGCTGCAATGTTATGTTTACCACCATTATTAGGTTTTAAAATACCATTATTTCATAAGTCTTCATGTGTATGTATGTTAGATTGGAGTAATATGGCTGCATATAGTGCAACACTTGGTATATTAGTATTAGGACCTAGTGTTATATCAATTGTTCATAATTATTGTTATATATTTGTAATGATGCGTAAAATAAAATCAGGTGCACCAATACATGATAAAGAATATGCAACCGCTTTAGCTGAAAATTTATCGAATCCTAGTCATCTAATGTCATTCGCACTAGTGTTTGCATTCTGGATATCATGGTTACCATATATATGTGTACGTTTATATGAAGGTTTAACCGGATATGTTATACAAAATGCCCTCATTAATTTTGGTGTTGTATGGGTTGGAGTATTAAACTCATTTTGGAAAATTGTTATTATGACCGGTATGTCACCACAATTTCGCATTGCATTGAGGGTCTTTTGTCTAACTATATGTTGTAAAACTAAGGGCCGTTTGCAAGCCGAACTAGTCGGATTGGACCCAGATGATTGGAGTCGCTAGATGTTCGTAATACATTTTTCATATTAATTTTATTTGAAAATTATAATTATTAATGTAGAAAAATTTCATTTTTAATTTTTTTTATTCATTATTTTGTGTGTGTTTTAAAATTCAATTTTTCCAAATACATAGACATACATAATAATAGAAAAATATATTTTGAAAAAAATTACTAAATAAAAGAAATTTAATAGTTAATATAAAAAAAAATGTGGAAAGGATATTTTAGAAATTTCAAAAATTCTAATTAATATCAAATATTTAATCCTTCTCGTCATCATTCAATATTTTGTTAATTATTTTCCCAATCAAGGAATTTTAAATTATTTTTCATATAATTTAAATTCATACATAAAATTCAACTTATAAATTTACTTACGAGCGAAATCGTATTATAAGCCTTTCATTAATTAACGTAACGTCAAAATTTCATTAATTAACGTAACGTTATGGGATTCAGAAAATAATTTTGCACATTGGAACCCAATTAATAGAAAAGCAGCCTTCGACTCTGTGCAGTCTTTGCTCTCAATGTTTATAGGGTATTGAAGTTTCTACCATGGCTAATTGCAATCAATCTAAGCTCAGCCTAAGTAAAAAAATTTTCGATCGAACGAAAGGTTGATTTAAGAATTTCCACAATTCCTATGACTTTTCTCTTTTTTGTGATTTCTTTTTGTCTAAATTTAACATAAATTTCTTTTATTTTTTTCATTACTAGATTTTTTTTTTGATTTAATTGGAATGCTAGTTTTTCATATACAAAAATTTTCCTATGTATATTTTTAAATTTAAAAAATTTCATAATTGCAAAATTATGAATTTTTTTAAATTTAGGTTTTTCTTTTAGATTTTCTCTACTAAAAATTTTGATTTTCTTTTTATGAAATTTTGTTTAAATTTTATGATATTTAAAAAAAAATAATTTTAATTTGATTAAAATTAAAAGCTGGTTGCAACAAATATCATTTCATATTTATTTATACAAGTAATTTTAAAAGATTTCTTTTTTTTTTTAAAGTTTTATAAAAAAAATTTTTAATTGAATTGAAAATTTTTCGAAATACAGCATAAAAATTAAAACGAATAAAGAAAACAAGAAAATATTTAAAATAACTTGAATAAATATTTTCCAATTTATCATCCTGATTGTTAAAATAAAATTATTCGTAGTATGTATTAATATAGAAAGTCCTTTAATTTGAATTATTATTTTAATTTTGATAAAAATACCAAAAAATGCCAAAAAAAAAAATTAAAATAATTAAAAAAACTTATGTGTCGCTAAAAAAATACCATTTATAGGAAATAACCATATTTAAAATCTTATGGTTAAATTTAATAATTAATCTTTAAACAAATATTTATATAAATTATTTTCAATTTTAATGTACTCTTAATGACAGCTGGTATATTAAATATTAATTTATAATATTAAAAAAAAATACTTCGTAAAAATTATTTATATAAATATAAAAAAAAAATTTTATTAATAAGTTCCATAAAAAATTCGTAATTTAAATTTACTAAATTATGCTAATTCAAAAGTGAAATGAAATTTTAATTACATTAACAACTGAGTGAAAAATTATCTTTCTATAATTCTAATTTCACTGTGCGAAATTTTTTTGGTTCAACGTCATAAGAAATCTAAAAACAAAAATTAAATTTTGCATAAAGATTTCCATAAAATTTATGATTAATTTTTTTCTTAGAAGATTTTTTTTTGCAAGGCCATCTTTTGCCGTTAAATTAAAATTTAAGTGTAAAAAATGATGCAGAAATGATGCTCCCTAAATATATTTTGAAAATTATTTCATATTAGTTATAATTTAGAGTGATTTTCTTACCCCGAGTGTGTTTTAATTCGATTTCATTTTAAATTCAAATTTCAATAATTTTGTCATTCCCAATTTAAAATAATAGTTTTTCTCTGCACAAATAACTTGAAGAATGGACAATTCCATTCTGAAAAGTGAACAATTCGCATTAAAAAAATAAAATTCATTTCACATTTGAACTCGCCATTAAAATACTAAAAAAATTATAATTTCATAAATTAACGTAATTAGAATATTTTTCATTTTTAAGCACACTTAAGTTAAGATGTAAATTATTTTTTTTTTAAATATTTAAAGTTAAATTTTGTAAAAAAAAATAAAATTATAAACAAATCCTCAATAACAATTTTTAAAATAAATTAATAAATTATAAGAAAATAAATTAATTATTAATAAAAATGCAATTTATTTAACAAAATAATAAAAAAAAAGACATAAATTTATTAACTATTAAATTATTATAAATAAAATATTTACAAAAAAAAAAAACAAATTGAAAATAAATTAGTGCATTTAATGTTAAAAACATTTTTTTAAAAAAATAAAATAAAATCGATATTATTAATAATATATAAATTAAAATAGTAATTAGTGAGTTAAATTATTATATTTAAAATACATTAAAAATATTTGTTAAAATTAATTTTAAATATAAAATTAGAAATTAAATTTATTATATCCCGAAAAAATATATTAAAAAAAAAAATAAAAAATTTATAATTTTTTTTTTAGTTTTTTTTATATTATTTTTTATTTACTTATTTACTAAAAGTAGCAATAATAATAGATTCATTTAGTTTTATTCATTCGGAATTAAATTAGAACTAAATATGGTAATATAGAATTATAATATTAGTTTAGTAACGATTGTAGAATTAAATGTATCAAAATTAATTTATTTACACTGGCCGACATGAATAATTCTTCAAAATCAACGATATTAAAGTTTCTCTTAAATTGAGGAGACATCATAACTTTTACATTCAATTTCATATTTCAATAAGTTCGATTTAAAAATTTAATCTATTAATTCGTTAGTTTTATCAATTTAAATTGATAACTTTAATCTTATGAAAATTCAAGAATTCACTTTACTTTAAAGAATTACTATTAACAAAAAATTTCGTTTTTTGATTTAAGTTTTTGAATTAAGATTTATAAATTATGTATTTATACTTATACAACAAAATTTCAATATTTCGAAAAAGACTTTTGAATAATAAATCGCTAATAAAAATGAATCAAGAACTTTTTAAATGTTTATTTATTTTATCTATTAGTCATATATTTTTCAGCCTGACGTTATACAGAATGACAAAATAATTAAAATAACAATAAGTTAGCATAATATACTAACAAAGGTGGAAACATCTAAAATGTCATGAAATTACTTAACGTGCTGAGTCAAAATTTAGTCATACTTTTTCGTATTTTTCCCACCTTTTTTAAATACATTCCTTAAATTTTTTTTTATCGAATATATTTAATTTAATTAATTAGAGAAATACATTAAAACTTGCAATATATCTATTTTAATTATTAAGAAATGTAAAATTATATATTTAAAAATAAAAAATATATATATGTACTTACATAAAATTTAAATCTGCTTAAATAGAAAAACCATTAAAACTCGTAGTAAAAAATATTCAATTATTGAGTGAGATTTGCGTATAAATTTATATATAAAAATACCAAAATGAAAAAAAAAATTATTAATCTTTAAAAAAATATAAATTACACAAATTGTTAAATAAAAAATAAATATATTAAAATTTTGTGCTCATGTGGAAAAAAAATTTCAATAAAAAAAAAATAACGAAATAAATTTAAAAAAACATCATTTATAAAATATAGAAAAATTGTTGTTACTTATTTACCTTAACTAAAATAAAAAAATGTAAATTTATTTGATCGTGAAAACAATTTTTTTTTAGAAAATTATATTCTTTAATTAATTTTTCTTTAATTAATTATATTAAAAATAAAATAAATATTAAATGATAAAAAATACAAAATAAAAGGTTGCAATATTATTAAGAAAAATTTAAATATATTAAAAATTAAAATTATTATACCATATATACATAAAAGATATATTCAATCACAAAAAAAATGATATGTATGTTGTCTTTTTAATTAATAAATAAACGAAATTTAATTTATTAAAATTAATAAAAAAATCATAAAAAATAATAGCTTAGTCGAGCTTACAAGGATTCGTAAAAATAAAAATTTTTATTAAATATACCAATACCGTAATTATATGACAAACAAACTATAAAATTTATATATTTAAAATATCCTTAATAAATAATGAAATATTATAGCAATCAAACTAAACATAAAATTATTTACAAAGTAGAATAAAAAATGAAATAAATTTCACAAAAATTTAAAGATTATTTTTGGTTTAAAATTTAATTTGTAAAAATCAAATTTGATAGAAATTTTGAAGAATAAAAAAATATTAAGAAAATCAAAAATATTTAAGTAATTATTTTTAGAAAGGAAAATTAATTGATAATAAAAAGGATTTTAACAGATTGATAATATAGAAATTTTTATTTTAAATATAGTAAAAAAACCTGAAAGAAGACATATTTGAACTGGTTAATGTTTTTAATACAAAATTTGATGTTTTGTTGATGCAAAAATTACAAATTAAACTTGCAATTTAATATATTTCGAAGACAAATTTGCTACAAATTTTTTTTATTATGTATGTATACATAATTTCTTGCTTGTCATTATTTGAATTTTTATATGTATTTCAATCCAGATAAAATTTACGATATTATTATAAAATTTTAATATATACTTTAAGTTAGACCGACTTAATATCAATAAATGAAAAATTTACCTTTAAAAATAATTAAATATTTTATTAGAAATATTTGAAAATTATTATAATAACAAGTACTGACCATTTCAAGTGTTTGCTAAAAAAAAAATGATCAAATTTCTGAAAAATATTTCCTATTAATTACAAAAATTGTGAAATTTTAGATACAAATAGAAAAAATTAAATACTCCTATTAAATAAGATTCAAACGAAAGAAACATTTTACCTTTACAATAAAATTACAATGAAAATTATATAATTTATTTATCTTTTGAAAAAAGAAATAATTTTCTATTTATACTTTAAACATTATTTTTCCTTGGTTTTAAAAATTATAGAAATTTAAATAAATTATATTTTCAAATTTTTTATAAATTTAATTTAAAATTGTATAAATTATAATTTTGGTATTATTATAAATTGGCATAATAACAAAAAAAAACAAAAAAAATGTCAGCTAATCGTTGTCGTGTAAAGCCAGAGGTCCTTAGATGCACCACAATCATTAGTTCACATTTACCAGAAAAATAATTAATATATTATGTTCAATTTTTTTAAAATATCAACTTTAATTGCAATTATTTTTTAAATATAATTTAACATTAATTATTTACTTTATTCTTTATAGAAATATTTGTATACAATCGAAAAATGTGTCAAGGATATAAAATTTATAAAATATTAAAAGACAACACGATAAAGCAAAATACGATAAAACAAATACTTCATTTATAGATTTATACAAGAAAAAAGTAATTTGTATAAATAAATTTAATTATATATTGAAAGTAAAAATATTGTTAAATAAATAAACAAAAAAATAATAATATTACATAATTTGTATATGTCATTAATTGAGCAATAATATTGAGAGAAAAATGCAAAAAAAAAATTAGCAAAAGCAAAAACTAGAAAATGTTTATTTTTATTTTATTTTTAAAAACAATTAAAAGAAAATAAACGAAAATTTTTAATTTATACTAAAATAAAGTAAATGAATAAAATGAAATAAAAATTATTAACTTAATTATTATTTTGTAATCGTCATTTTTTAATAACCAAAAATAAATAAAATCGTTTTATTATATGTTTCCACAGGGCCTACATTCAATTATTAATAATAATATAAAATTTTTTGAACAAATAAAATATTTTAAAAAAATAAGAAAGAAAATTATACTGGAAAATTAAAAAAAATAATAATTATTAAAGATTATAAATAAATCTAACACAAAACACTAATTTATTTCAAAGAAAAAAATAAGTAAAGAGAAACACTAAGTAAAAATTACAGTGAAAAATAAATAAATAATATACAATAATTTAAAAATGATATAAGATTTATCTATTATGAATATATTAATTAATTATAAAAATCTTGCAATAATGTTATAAAAAAGGATATAAAAGTTTATTTTACTTAATTTTTATTAATTTAGTATGACAAGTTGGTTGGTAGTGGGTATAAATACAAACGAACATACCAACTTTCTTCATTTACTTTGTACCTCAGGAAAAAGGGGAATGTGATAAGAAATATGTTAATAATACATTGTATGTATGTGTATATAAAAATGATTAATTTTTGAAAAATTCTTCTCTGAATTTATCGAGAAGGCAGTTTCTATATCAAATTTTAATTACATGAGACCCCAAATTAATTACATATATGTGTGATAAATTTGACAATCTCAGATAAGTTTTCATAAGTTTTTTTTAGGTATACTTAGTATAAGAATCAATGAACATCAAGCTCCTTGTGAATTTATCATTGCTTTCAACATTGAGGATCATAAATATTATAATAGAATTTTGCACGACAATAATATAAAATTTAAAGATAATCTATAAATAGTTTTCGGATTAGATCAATTCCCAATTGTTTACTTACAAATTCTACGTAAAAGCCGACCATTTTAAAGGATATGCAAAAAGGATAAATTATGTTTTTCCGTAAATTAAAAGTTTGATATGTATATTGATATTTGTACTAATTATTGAGACACAGACAAGTCCGAAAATTCAAATAAATAAATATAATGAATTACATACCTGAAATGTTGACGGTTGAGATTCTGACATTATCAGTTGATACAGAAGTTAAACCAAAACCAAATACTTTAATAATATTAATAGCCTAGAAGTGACAAAAAGGAAAGGATGAAATATAAATAATTCTTTTAACATTAACACTGTTTTACTTCTTACCTTTAACTAACTCACAGTAATTTGTTATAAATGTATATGAATATGGTTATTAAGGTTTTATTTTTCTCCTAAACATTCAAAGTTAAAGAAAATTCCCGCTTTATTTCTTAATAATTCTACTTTTTCCCAAGTTTACACTCAAATATTGTTCACTGTTCACACTTCTTCCAATTTAAACTAATTATTATTACAATTTATTTACTATAACAATTTCTTAATAATTTTGATCTCATCTAACAAAACGACATTTTACAACGGTACAAATGCAAAAGTCCTTCAAACGTCATTCTATAAAAAAATGTCTAACGATTTCACAAGCATTATAAAAAAAATTGATTTATTATTTTTGTGAATTTCCTAATCAGTGCTGCAATCGTTAAAGAGAAATTTTCGATATGTCAGAAAATTTTCCAACAGTTGCTACTTCTGATTTGACAAACAAAAACTTCAAAGGTTGCCAACAGCAACATAAAAAAAACATTATAGCAGCAAAAAAAAGAAAAATATTAAATCAAAAATTATCGAAGTGGATAGTGTGTGGATTTTTATTTGTGATGATTTTATTTGAAAAAGTCGTCAAAAACAAAGTAAAAAAAAAACTTTTATATACATAAATTATTTATTTTATATCTAATAATTATATTAATTTTAATTTCATAATTTATAAAAGTGTTTTGTGTACAAATTTGAAGAAAAAAGTCCCCAAGATTTTCTTTCTATTTTGTATCGAAGAAAAAAAAAATTTTTTAATTGTTTCTTTTCCACTTTTTTTTTATTATTTTTTTGTCATTAAAAACCAAAAAAAAAAAATGAAAAAAAAGACACGCACACAAATAACGAAAATTAATTCAACAATTTTTCTCTCTATATATAAATATGGAAAAAAACAGAAGAATTTAAGTAAAAAATATTTAAAGTGATTATATACCAAGAAAAATAAATTCAAAAAAAATTATTGAACAATTCAAGCAACAAAATTGATCGGGAAATATATAATATAATAATGAAAATTGTGTGTACAAAAATAATGTGCAGTAATATAGAAAATCGTTTATAGAATATAGTTTTTATTTTTGTTAGATTTTAATACAAAACAATTTTCTGAAAAAAAAATTGTTGCTCTTGTTTTTGTTACATCTTTTTTTCGTTCTTCGATTACCTGTTTCATTATACAAATTTTGCCATTTTATATTTTATAAAAAAAAAAAAGAATTTAGAAAAATAAAACTATACCTTCAACCTAAACAAGACAACAAGAAGGGAAAGAAGAAAGAAAAATCCAGTTTACAGCTGTGCATTTTCCTCCATTTCTCTTTTTACATATTATATAAAAAAACAACTCGAGAATCAATTTTGTTAATAAAATTTATTCGTTTTTTTTCTTATTCAATTTTGTACACGACAAACATAAAACTATACACACACAACACATAAACACAAATTTCATATCAAAATCAAACAAAAACAGTAAAAGAAAAAAATCCTTTATTGTAATAAAAAAGGGCCCACCAGCTAAGAAGAAGTTCAAATGCCTATAAAAAAAAAACAGAAATTGGAAGTGAAGAAGTTATTACATTATTTTTGTACTTGGGGAAGAAAAAATATCACAGAATTTTGTTTTTTCTTCTTGTTTTGTTAATCTACTTCTTCGTTACCGTTTAATAATTCTTTTTGTTTTTCTATATTTTAATTTCCTTTTACAATTTTTGTTGTCCAATTTTTTTATTGGCATTTATAGGATTTCTTCTCTTGTCCATTCGGGGTACCTTACCCTTACCTAAATATCCTTTTTTGTATAAATGGCGGCTGGTTAAAAGAATACTTTTTTTTTATTTTGTTTTTGAATTTATATTTGAAATTAAAAAAAATCAACATTTTTTATGTGTTAACAATAAAATTTATAAATTTTGTACAAAAAAAAATTTCTTATTTCTAGTTTCGAAATTTCGCAAATTAACAACAACAAAATAATCAAAATATACCAAAAAAAAAAAGAAAATGAAACAAAATGGAAGAAGTGTTAAAAAAAACAGTGATTAATAAAAAAATAATAAAATACAAAAATTGAAAAAAGTAAAAAAAAAAAGTTTCTTTTAAAAAATATTAACAAATAAAAAATAATGTCGTTCAAAATGAAATTATTTATTTATTCTTTAATGTTTAATCATAAAAAATAACAAAAAAAAAGATTAATTTAAAAAAAAATTAAAAGAAGTGATTAAAAAAAAACAACAAAGAAATTATTTTTGTTTAAAAAAAACTGCAAGGAAAAAAAACTCAAAAATTTACTTCTTTTTTCAAATTGTAACATTTTTTTTTTTTTTTCATTTTTTTTTCTTAATTTAAAAAAAGAAAAATTCAAATATTTTCTTTTTTTATTTGTTCAAAATGTCAGCGTTTTTGAATAACTTCTTTCAAGCAGGTAAACAAAAAAAAAGAAAAGAAATTTATTTTTTTTTTGCTTTATCAAATTTTTTGTTTTTGTAAAATTTTCAAATTGTTGTTTTTATGTGTTTGAATTTTTTTGTTTTTGCTGTTTTAAATTTTGTACACAATTTCGTTTTTGTTGCAATGTGTAGTTTTATTTTTTTGCTTCTTCTTCTGTTATGCATTTTTATTATTATCTATTTTTGTTATAAAGTTATAATATAATTTGTTTTTAGTATTATACTACTTTGAATTCTATATTTAGAATTTTTTGAAGTTCAACAAAAAATGTTTTTTTCTTGTTGTATATTTGCTTTTCGTTGTGTGTTTATTTTTGATGAAAATTTTCCATTCAACAAAATTTTGTACATTTTAAGAATTTTAGAATATGGTTTATTTCTAACTTGACAGCTTTGATTATTAGATTATTATATATTTTCTTAAATAGTCTCTATTGTGTTGATTCCAACTAACAGAGGCCCTAAAATTGAAACTTTTGATTAAGTAAAATTACAACAAAATATTCTTTGAAATTATATTTTTTTCTATCCAGCTGTTTTTATTACATTGATTATAATAGTGTTGTTGGATGAACATCGCGCAACACCAGAAAAAAAAGAAGAGAAAATTAGTATTCAAAGATATATTTAATATACATACATATACATATATACTTATATAAAATGTAAAATATGTTTTTGATGTGTTAATATTTTTATATTAGTCTCTAAAATATTATATAAGAGGCAAAAAAAATGTTTTTTCTTCACATCATAAACAAAATAATCTAAATTTTTAATCACAAAAAGAATAATAAGTAATTTTTAAATTAGATTTTTCCATAGAGTTGGAGATATTGATCACTATATTATCGAGTAAATAAATTATTGGGTATACTAATCACTATACTATAACTATCGAGTAAATTTATCATCAATTTATTATACGCCTACTGATCAGTAAAATAATAAAATTAATAAAAAAATATATATATATTGATGAAACTTCTGGTCACTATTCCTAACGAGTGAAACAAAATTATCTGAAGAAAAAAAATATAATTGGGTATACTAACCACTATACTATCGAGTAAAATACATATTATAAATTTATTGCAACTATCTATAGTAAAAACAAAGGTGATTAACCCAGCTTTGTTTTTAACCCAGAGTAATCATAATAATTTATGTAGGTGGTGGACATTGATTTCTTAAAAAGGATTTAAATAAATTTATTCACATCGTTATTATAAATTTAGAAAGAAAAATTTTTATCAAATAAATTTTAAAGTCATGTATACATATAAAAGAGTAAATTCAATATATACTCTACCTTAAATCTTTCTGTTTCTTTTAAATTCACCAACAAAAAAAAATTGTACCTTACAAAGTAAAACATAATCCAAAAACAAAATCAAAACAGGTATAGGTGCGTATAATATCTTTCTCTGTGCAACAGTTGCAGGTTAACTCTATTTATTATTATTTCACATCTTGATTTTCAACAAAAAATAAACAATCTTACAACATTTGTTTTTTATTGCTAACCAATTTTCCTCAACTTCTAACTTCATCAAAAAAAAAAATGTGTTTTTTTGAGGTCACACCAATAAATTCAAGTTCTTTTTAACACAAAATAAAAAAAAAACTTTGCTGTTCTCTCTGTTATGTATATATATATATATAAAAACATCTGTCGAATAATATGAACATTCTATAATATAGGTACTTATATAGTAACAAGAATTTATATACGACGAGTATATATTATAAAATTTAATTATGTAGTTGTATATGTTTTTGTCGTCATTTTTCATTTGTTGTGTTCCTTTTCTTGTTATATTTTTATATTTTGTTTTTACCATTTTTTTTTTTTGTATCATAAACATAAATTTTATACACTGGTTTTTTATATATACTATATAAGTACATTTGTATTTTTTATTGTTCAGTTGGCAAATAATTTTCTCATTCACATGATTTTTATATTTTGTATTTACAAAAAAAAAGTATATTATATACTTCTATAAGGTATTTTAATAAAAACCAACCTGTCAGAAGAAATCTTAAATAATTGGGGCCAACATCAAATCAAAAAATAGAAACAAATAATAAATTTTGTTATTTTCTTATATAAATTATAGAAAATTATAGAAAAAAAATCTATATTTTCTTAATTATCGTTTATATACTTATTTATTATTAATAATTTATATTTTTTTTATTTTAGATTTTCAATGGCATGTAAATTTACCTTTCAAGACACTTCATTCAAATTCATATTAAAGCCAAAAAAAAAATGTTTAAATAAAAAAATAAGGAAGAATAAAAAAAGGTGTTTAATGTTTTTTCGTATACAATTTTATACCGAAAAATACATATATCAATGTATATATACAAAATGATCTATAGTCTTCAAATACATATAAAAAAAAATCTATATAAATATTACCATATAAGAAAACGTTCTTGGTTGGCTTTGACTTTGAATCAATTATATACTATATGTACCTAAAATATTTAAATATACTCTACTGCGTAGTTTTTAAATGAATATATAAAACATAATTTATTTTATAGGCCAATTATAATACCGCGAGAATAACCAAAAATTAACTAAACTTTTTTTTATACATATTAAATTTCATATCATTCTTAATTCTATATCGATAATTATTTATATTTCTCTTTAATTTTGAAACACCTTTTTTTGGCCTCAATTTTTTTATTTAGAAAGTTTTATTTTTTTGTTTTTAACATTTTCGGCTTTTAAATATATTTTTTTTCTTGTAAAAAATCTATCGTGCGTTAATTTGAAAACTTAATCCGATTTTATATACATATATATCTGTTAAATATTAAAGTATTTCAAAATATTTGTATATATATAAATATTGAAATACACAACAATATAAATAGTATTAAAAAAAAGTGTGTTTATATAAAATAAAGACAAAAAAATTAATTAATAATTTATATCAGTATTTAAACTTGGAAAGTAATAATAAAATATAAAAGAAAAAAAAATAATATGACTTCGTGTCTTTGATGATAAGAAATTTCACTTTAGTAGAATGTTAATATTTCAGTAGTAACATTTTTAATTTTAACTAAGCGCACAGATAATTTTTATTATATATTACATACTAAGCTTTTAACGAGCAATTAATTTTTGTTGTATTTTTAATTTCGGTATT
This sequence comes from Empis stercorea, assembly GCA_949752835.1. Classification (NCBI taxonomy): domain Eukaryota; kingdom Metazoa; phylum Arthropoda; class Insecta; order Diptera; family Empididae; genus Empis; species Empis stercorea. The sequence goes on along the minus strand of OX457085.1, from coordinate 15,924,814 downwards.
ATAAAAGTGAAAAGCAATTTTATAATTATAATTAATTTTTGTGATTTTTTTAAACCTTAAAGTATAATTTCGTGTTTTTTTTTTTTTTTTTGATTAAATAAAAATTAGATTGTAATTGGTATTTTTCTTTTGGAATAATTATGGTAATTAATAAGTAAATTTTTGTAATTAAAATTGTTAAAATAATTTTCGTTCAATTTTTACAATATACATGGATAGAAAAACAATTAAATAAATATTAATTTGTTTTGCTTGGGAACGTTATCAAATTAAATTGAATTGTATCTTAAGTATTAAGATTTAAAAGTACATAGGCTTAAATAATTTTAAATTATAATATAAAAACTATTTAATATATAATTTCTGAAATAAACTAAATTTCAATAATATAATTTAGTCAAATTGAAATTGAAAGGCTTTTTAAATGTCATGGTTCATATGATTCATTTCATACATTAACTAAAAATAAATATAAAGTATATTTCTTTTTTGTAAGTATGCCAAAAGCGTAAGATTATACAAATTGAAAAATACATTAAGTATACCAAAAATTGTAATATGTATATAGAATTTAGAATATGAACGAAACGTTGATATTGCCAATCACAATTTTAAAAATTAAAACAAAATATAAATAAAAAAAATTACAAGAAAAAATAATTGTATTAGAATTTTTTTTTTCGAAATTCGACTTTAACTATATAAACGCTCACAATCACAACAAAAACTTTTATATTCACTCCAATCAGTCTACATTATTATGTTATTATTATTACTATTTTTTTTAATAATATATTATACAAAAATTATCAACTGTTTGTGTGACGTTATTAAATTACCAACCCTAGCGCACCCCTCTAACAACCATAAATAAAAAAGAAACATTCACATGATCTTGAGAAAGTAAAAGTTTATGTTCTTATCTTTTAAATTTTATATAATTTACAAATAGTACACAATTACATATATATTTTGAGAATGATAAATATTTTATATATTATTCTCATTCACTCGAAAATATAATTCTAAATAAAAAAATTATTTATGTCCGATTTTATTGTTGATTTTTTTAATTTTTTAGTTTACATTGGGATTATGATTTTTTCTTTTAAAAAAACCAATATAAACAAACTTTTGTAAACATTATTATGACGACAGATAAAGTGAAAATAAAAACTATTTATAAAAAAAAAAAAGAACTTGAAATAATTTTTGTTGACCTTGAATATTGCAATTTAAGACGAATAAACTTAATGAACCAAATTAAAAAGTTTGTTGATGGAATAATTTGCGAAATATAATATAATTGAAATTTTTAGTTTTAATTTAATTTGCTTTATATTTGCTTTTAAAAGTTATTTTGAATTAAATATTAGCTGATATATAAATTAATTGTTTTAGATTTACTGTAAAACAAAACAAACTTTTATAAATCGATATTATTTATAATCTAAAATTTATTTATTATAATCTGAAATGTAATTTCAAAATTTAACTGTGTACTGAAATGTTTATAATTTCGAAAATTCGAAGTTAAAATCTATTCAATTAAAACCATGATTGCATATCAATTATAGAACCAATTATTTTTCAATATTTTTTTAAAGGAATATCCACAGAAAATTCATAAAATAAATTCATTTGCGTGAAATCTGAAGCATATTCAGATATTTCTAAGTAATTATTCACTTAACACTATTGTTATGCATACAATAAATTCATTTAATAATTATAACTCATTTATGAAATTTTATGCACTCAAAACAAGTCGAAATTATTTGGCCAAGTTTGAATTTGAAAATATCAAATTTTCTAAATATTTCGAAATAGAATTTAGGAAGGAAATATATGTTAAAATTCAACAAATTTCCAATTTCAAAACTAGAATTAAAGAAACGATTAATAATTTCATATCAAAATCAAAAAAATAGAATTTGTCCTAAACTTTTTAAAATCAAGTTATCAAAATTTCTATGTTTTTAGATAACATAACACAATTGTGATAATACAATTTTCTATTATAATTTTTATATATCAGTTTATTCTCAAGCGCCAAATGAAAAGTAACTTTAAAATTTTTAGTATCATAAAATATTTTACAAAAATTTGCTAATAAAAACGAATATTAAAAATAATAATAATAAAAAAAATTGTAATAAACTTGAAAAAAATTTGTTATCTAATAATGTAGTTTAAATAAGTTCGGCGTCAAAACAAGTAGTTTTTTTTTGTTTAATTCGAAAATTTTTTTTTTTTATTTTATAATTTTTTTTTCCTTACCAATTAAAAATTATTATGTTACAAACTAATTTTATACTACACTTTATGTGTAGCTCTTTATAACATAATTAACGTCAATGTCCAGTCATGAATTTTTATAGTTTATTTATATATTCGATGATGTATAAATATAAAAGTGCATTTACTATAAACTTGGAATCAAATTCAATGACCTTTGCACATTATCATTTCGAATTTATTTAGTATAAGTTTTGTAAATAAAATCAGACACGATTACAAAAATTTTTAATATTTATTTGTGAAAAATTGTAATTTCAATGGGATTTGCATAAAAATTGCCACCCTGTTTAAACTTGTTTTCAAAAACAAAATTCAATTTTAGGTCATTTAAAAAAAAATTTTTTTTATTATTTTTAAGTTAAACTCTGATTTTTTTTACTTCTGTTATGTAGAAAAATTGAAATTGTTGCTATTGACAATTATGATTAAATATTAAAACAAAATCATCAATTTTTGTGCTGTTTTTTTTTTTACAAATCGTCAAGCACGATTTAAATTTTTATTTATCAAAATTTTATTAATTTGCGCATTTCTTTACCTAATTTGTTTTTATTATAACAAAATGTGTTGCGCAACTTTTAATATTTCCAATTTTGTACCTACGTAATCAAAAAAAAGAGTTCAGCACGATTAATTTGAATTTGATGTCGACTAAATAAATATACATATATTGTATGATGTTTGTTAATTTTTTTAGTTTTATGATTTTTTCATGTGTGGAAAAATATAATTTATTCAATTATCCAAAAAATTATTACCATATGATTTAGAATTTTGAAAAATATATGTATACATTTACATACATATATACCAAAAATAATTCAAATTTCGTCGATTTAGCAATAAAAAGCATTAAGTCACAAATAGTAATTTTTTGGGTATAAATCGATTATTTAAAAATTGTGTTTGAAAATTTAAATATTTTAAATGCATTTGATCTGAATTTAAATATTGCATGCAATTTATATACATAGATTGCAATATTGTATTTTAGTCAGTAATATAATATATATTTAGTACTATTCAAAAAATTGATAAAAAATTCCTTAGCATGATTGTAAAATCGACATATGCTTAAGTACTATATTTTATGTATTTTCTTTTTTGAACAGGAAATTAAAATAATTTTAAATAAAAATAAATTAAAATAAAATTTATCTTGTAATACTGTTGATTATCTAGAAAGCTTAATTTTAAAAAAAAGCAAAACATTAAAAATATTTTTTCTCGTTATCAGGAATTAAATTTTTTCTAAAAATCAAAAATAATTTTATTTTCGTATTGAATATTTTTGTTATCACAAGTAAATAGAAAAAAAAAAGTATATAAATGCTTATAGATTAAAATTGAATTATTTACAATCCATTTCAAGGATGTTAATTTTGCAATGATTAATTTTTTATATATATTTAAAGGTAATTTAAATATTTTATCAATTATTAAATATTAATTTAATGGCAATTTTTTGTTTTTTTATTATTATTATTGTTATTATTTACACATCCAATTAAATATATATAAAATAATAATTTTTTTGTGTAATTATTCATGATTTTTTCGAACGTAATATAAATCATGTGTTTTTCTTTTGTATTTTGTTCTTATTTAATTTTTATTTTGCTTGACAATTTTTTATATATATGTATCTTTGATAAATTCAAATTCAAATTTAATCATTTATTTAATTGTATATGTAATTTTATTTTTATTATAATTTAAGATACGGCTGCTATGGACCCAATTTTTTTCTCTCCATCAACTGGTATACCTTCTGAAAGTAAATTGGCGACTTATATGGTAAGTTTACAAAATAAAAAAAATAAAAAATCAGGTAAATTTAGATTTGACTATAAAAAAACTAATATAATGTAAATACAAAAATAAATTAATCTAATCATGATATAAATATTAAGTTTTACACTATTTAGTTTATTGACTAAAATTTCGAATTAATTTAAATTTTTTCTCTAATGTGTAGCAATAAATTTATAAAAATTTATTATTTTTGTAGGCTGAATAATTTAAATTTCAAAATTTCAAATTCATATATTTGACTATAGTATGAATATATTTAAATAATATTAATTATATTATTGATTCTATCAAATTTTTCATAAATTTCAAGAAAATTTTGTCATTATGAAAAAAATCTAAGACCTAAATTAAATTCAGAAAATCCAAAAAAAAAAATTTGCTATTTTGTTTCTATTTGAATCCATTTTATGGGCGTAAGAAATTAATAGTTGTTTTGTATATATTATTATAAATAATAAGCGGAAGAATGTAATTAATTTTAAAAAACTAACTTCACAATTATTAAAAAACACTTAGATTTAATTATTTTTATTGTAGAATTAAAAGTAAGGTAACTACTTAATAAAATAATTTAATTTTCGGTAATTTCGGTAATTGATATATTTTAATATTTAAATAATCTTTTTTCTTTGTATATATAAATTAATTATACTAATAATCTTAATTTTAATTATCATTTATTATTGGTCTAAACAAAAAAAAAATTTCATAATGTTTTTTTACTAAAACCTTTAAAAAAATATTTAAAAAAAAAAAACACCACCACAAAAAAAAACTATGTAAATTTCTTCAGAATCGACAAAATGTTGGAACACCAACGTATGGGCTTTCTTCTGGTTTTTCTAGAATTGCTTTGGACTCACCTATATCACTTAAAAAATCTCAGGTAAATTTGGGTTAAATTTAATTAATATTTTTTTTCTGGTTCTTTTATAACAACTATAATTTAATTAATTTTAAAAATCATTTCATCATGTTTTTATAATATGTATATATAAAAGTGTTAATAAATTTAATTTAAAATTTATTGAGAATAAGAAATCAAGTAAAATATATTTCAATTATTTTTTTTAATTATTTAAGGTACAACCACAATCACCAGAATTTATTCCATCACGTATAAATTCTTCACCAATTTTTTATGCTGCTGCTCTACAATCAGCAACATATCAACAACCCCCACCATCATTATTAAATGGTATAAATTCAACAACAACAAAAGTAAATAATCAAACAAATAATAATAATCAACAACAACAACAAATGTCAACAAAACAACAAAATTTATTAAATATGCAAAAAGCAGCTGCTGTTGCGGCTGTAAGTGGTAATAATGGTTGCATTGGTGTTAATGTAAATGGTGTTGTACAATCACAATCAATATCTGCTGGTATTGTATCATCATCTACATCATCATCATCAGTTACATCATCATCTGGTGGTAATAATATTAATAATAATAATACACAACAATCATTTCAAATGACACCATTAAAAAATGGTTCAAGACAACAACAAAATTCAATACGTAATGAATCACCAGCAATAAATAGTAATAATAAATTAAATGATAGCTCACCAAGGCAAAATAATAATAGAACACCACATAATTCACCAACATCAACAACAATACCACCAACAAGTACAATTCCAGCTGGTATACATCAGGTAATATACCTATTATATATAATTAATTTAATATAAATAATTTTATATGAATTTTTATATTTTTAAGGAAAATGTTGGTGGTACAATTTATTTTTATCCAACTGCCAATCATAATTCCAATCAATCACAAAATTCAACAAATACAGAAAATGTAACACAAACACCAATTAGTTCAACTGTATTATATCAACATCCTGGTCATGTATATCCTGGACCAGCATCAAATGTAATAGGAATGCAACCAAAAACACAATTATCATTAGCATTTTTTATGCCAGATGAAATGCGTACAGATATTCAAGCACGTAATGAAATATCAAATTTATTATTAGATTCAACTGATAATACAAATAATATACCAATTGATATTGATAATAATTATCATTCATTATATCCACTTGAACAAATACCAATTCATCCAAAACTTCCATTACCATCATCAACATATAAAGCAACAAATAGTTCAACGGGAATTAAGTATTGTCTACGCCGATTACATGGTAATATTTATTCAAAATAATGTGATTTTATATTAGTTTTATAATATTAATTCAAATGCAGATATAGATATTTTTTATAGCATATATTCGATATATTAACATTTTCAATATATAAATTGTGCAATTAGAGATTTTCTTAAAAATTTTAAGTAGGAATAGATAGGAAATGTGTAAAAAAAATATCTTGAAATTCATAATTTTCGACATTACAAAATTTCCAAATTTAAATCATTGAATCAAAACAATAATATTTTTCTCGGCTTAAAATTATTTCCCGATTAATTTTAATAATCTTTTTGGCAACATTTATTTTTAAATTTGGAGGACTTTTTTCCCACTAATTTATAAAATAATATTTAAAATTGATAATTTTAATATTAAAATATTAATATTCCAATTATCGTTATACTTTAATTTAAATTAAGGATTTCGTATTCAATCTGTGAAATGTACATCTGTTGTCGAAGCATGGAAAAAATTACAACATTCAAATGTTGTTCAATTGCGCGAAGTATTCTCAACCAAAGCATATGGTGATAATTGTAAGAAAATATTGATTTTACATTTGACCATAAAATTATATTAATATCATTTTTTTTACATCTAAATAGCTTTAGTATTAGCATACGATTATCATCCAGGCTCACAAACATTATTATCGAAATATTTTACACCATCTCAGGAGTCAAATGGTTATACAGATCCATTTCCAGCTGGAGAAGCACGACCATTCAGGTGATTTAAATATTAAAACAAATAAAACGAAATTAAATATGAGAAAAATTAATTTTACTAAAAATAAAAATATATATTGTACCATGTATATACCAAAAAAAAATTAAATACCTGATGAAAAATCAGTCATAAAAGTAATCTTCAACGTACACCAAATGGACCATTATTACCGGAAACAACATTATGGGCAATTATAATGCAATTAACAGCTGGCTTACGTGCAATACATCAAGCTGGTTTAGCTTGCAGGTACAAAAAAATAATAATAATAGTTTTTCATAACTATTATAAAAATGCTTTTTTTTCTATTTATTGATTTTAGTTTATTTTCTTTAACTTTTCTTCTTTCTTTTTGTTTCTATTTATTTTCATAATTTTGAAAAAAATAATAAAAAAAAATACGATAAACAGAACATTGGACCCAACAAAAATCATTGTTACTGGTAAAAGGGTACGATTTAGTTTTCTTGGTATATCTGATATTGTTCATTTTGATCCAAATCATGCCAATCCGATGACTATTGTTAATGTTTGGCAACAGGTTTGTAAACAATTTTTTAATTTATTTTAGTTTTATTTAAATTGCTTTATTGAAACACCAACAATAATTTTTGGTAAACTTTAAATATACAATTTTTGTATATTACAAAATATTTATTTACATTACTGATCTAATCTAATATATTAAATATATAAATGTACTTCACTTTTTTCTATAATATCATAATTTTTTTTAATAATTATTCTTTCTACTTGAATAATTCAATTTTTAATAATTGAGAATTTCAATTTACTTTATATAGCCACAATAATTTTGGTTCATTATATATTCTGAATTAGTAGTAATCGCTCGAGTAATTAACGTCCTTAGGTCGTTAACTCTCATTTATATAAATATTCCTATCGCAAACTGAGCATATAATTTGTCGGTTAACTCACTGCACCGCAATATATCTGTTTTAAATAAAAAATAATAATTTTTTAATTAATAAAATTATTAATTTAACCGAAATTGAAATTAAAAAAAAATCTCAATTACAGGAAGACTTAACAGCACTTGGTAAGTTAGTATTAGCTTTGGCCTGTAGATGTCTACAATCAGTACAAAGAGAAAATGTACAATCAAGCATTGAGCTTGTTACACGACAATATTCGTCCGATTTGAGAAATTTTATTCTGTAAGTTTTTTTCTTCTTCTTTTCATTAATTTAATTTATCTTAAAAAATATTTATTTATATTATAATGATTTTATTTAATTACAAAAAAATTACTAATAATTTGTTTTTTTTTTGTTTATTTGTGTATTTATAAATTAAATAAAAAATCAAATTTAAAAAATTAAAAAAAAATCTTAAAGGTAATTGAAAAAAATAAAAAAAAATGAAATGAGAAGTTTTATATGAAATTAATATAATTTAATTTTGAATATGATCAATTTTTGATTTATTTATTTATTTATTTTAGCTTTTTATTTAATACAACAAGTCAAAGACGATCTGTTACTGATTTAATGCCAATGATTGGTGCTAGATTTTATACACAGTTAGATGCTTTACAGAGTCAATGTGATATGCAAGACGATGAATTGGCTAAAGAAATGGAAAATGGTCGTCTCTACAGAATATTAATAAAATTAGGATGTATTAATGAGAGACCAGAGTAATTAGAAAATTTATTTTCCAATAATATCGAATAATATAATTAATTTTAAATTTATTTATTTTAGCTATAATATGGATGTTACATGGGCTGAAACTGGTGATAGATATATGCTTAAATTATTTCGTGATTATTTATTCCATTCCGTCACCGCTGATGGCCGGCCATGGTTAGATCATGCACATATTGTTCAAAGTTTAAATAAATTAGATGCTGGTACAATGGAAAGGGTATGTGTCTTTTTAAGATCTCTTGTTGTTGACTTTTAGTGTCAAAAGGGTTCTAAAAATCACGAAAAAGGCTTACAAAAAGGCTTGTGAAAAAATGGTCTAAGGTCATAATAAAAACATAACTCTATTATTATTTAGTTAATTATTTTAAGTAATTCGTACCTCGGTACAGTTGTAATTCATACACAGCTACATAATTTCTTCTAATCAGAAATTAATTTTTAAATTTTTTCAACAACGAACATTAAAAATTATAATATTTCTTTAGGTCCAATTAATGTCACGTGATGAACAATCTGTTCTACTTGTTACATATGCTGAACTTAAAAATTGTCTTGAAAATGCATTTTCTGAACTGATTGCAAATGCATCAACAACAACACAATAAAAAATGCTTCCCATGCAATCAAATTTATATTAAAAAAAAAAAGAAAACTAAATAAATAAAAAATTAATTTTGAAAAATAAATGAAAACAAAACTTAAAAAAACAAAACAAACTAAAAACTACAAAATGTAAGATTTTTTAAATAAAGAAAAAATTTATTAAAAGAAGAAAAAGAAAAATAATCAGAATATAAGTTTAAATTATATTAAATATAAATAAAAATAAATATTAAAAAAAAATAAATAAATAAATATTAAAAATTTAATAAAAATCTCGAGATTAAGCATTAAAGATTTTAGATTTATAGAAAATATATTTAAAAAAATAAAATGCAAAACTAAAAATGAAAAAAATTTATTCATTTAAATTTTTTGAATGAAATTGAAACTAAAATAAAAACATGTGAAACGAAAATAAAACAAAAAACTATTAATTATATTTAAAAATATATATATATATTCACAACAAAATTTATTAATTATTTGTGTGTAAATTATACAATAAATTAATTATTATAATAATTTATTGTAAATTTAGTTTCTAAAAAATGATCTTCATTTCTAAAATTAAAATCGTTTTTTAATATTAAATTTTTTGCTAAGAAAATTTTCTAAGAAAAAATAATTTACTTACATATATATTTGAAATTTATAAGAAAAGATCAATAAGCATAATAATAAAATTTTAAAATTATCAAGGAAACATTATTCAAAAATTATTATTTTTTATTCAACAAAAACAAAAAATGTTATTTTATATTATGTCCCGGTGATTATGAAAGTGGTCTAAGTCATATATTTTTCGTTTCGAGATATATAGAGATTTGTGTTCGGATATATTGAAAAATACGTATGATTTTGATAAACGAATGAAAAACTAAGTTAAACTAACGGTTCGATTTCTACGAAATCGTTATGATTTTGCGTCAGATCACAAGATTATAGTTTTTTTTACGCAAAATTGGCAAAAAATGTATTTTTTTGCATTCTTGACTTAGACCACTTTCATAATCAACGGGCACGCACATATATAAAAAAAAAGAAAAACGAAAACTAAAACTTCCTAAAATTTAAAAAGTCGGAACAGAAAAAAAAGTCCGAAAGGCTCGTGTTTCAATATTTGAAAACGAAAATAATTATATTACTATATTGGTCATATATTTATTTACAAGGTGATTTAGTATAATTTGCACATTATAATAATCAAAATTGTAAAGTGTAATTTACTATAATTTATTTCTAAATATCTTAGTCTTCAGTTAATAATAACAATTTATTTTCAGTATACTTTATTTACACCCTATAGCCTATACCAAGGTGGAAAGTTTGCAAAATCTGTGGTGTAGCAAAAGTATAAGGTATGAGAAAAAACATACTTTTATTACACCCTGAAAAAATTCTTTATAATTTTAAATTTTTATACTTTTTTCCTTAATTTGTGATTAAAATATTATTTAATTCACGAATAATAATTATTTCCTCCTTAAAAGTAAAAAAAAATATAAAAATCCTTCAAATTTGAGGCACACTTTTTCTAGACACCGATGTATTAGTAATTAGTGTGTAGTCAAAAAAACGTAATTTTTGTTTATTTTTTTGTAATTTTTGTAAGAAAGTGTAGCTGAAAAGAAATTGGTTTAAAAGTAATCACCCTTACAGATTGAACTCTATTCGAATTTCGATTTGGCTCGATATAAACAATTTGGTATGATAAAATAGAATGTACACGTCAATTTACTCGGCAGTGAATATTTTTAGGTAGGATTCTACAAAATATTCGAATTACAAGTGATTGTCCGAAATTACTCGTAATTCAAACATTTCGGAGGTTAGATAATCCGGACCTTGATATTATTGAAATCAATTTACACGAAAATTTCCATAACAAATTAATCATCGAGCGAAAGCGAATTCAATTTGAGTTCAACGATTGAATTTTGATTTAGGAAAAAAGAGACAAATTTGATTTGCTATATAAAATTAGATATATTTTTAATATACTGAAAATGTTAAGATAAAAGCCTTATGACTGCAGTGACGTGGCGCTCTATCCCTGTATTTAAACCTTATATACTGAAGAGAAATTGTAGGGTAATTTAATAAAAATAATTTTGTAGTCATCAAGGATAAACACACATATAAAAAATTAAATATTTAATATACTGAATCACCTAAAACAAAATTTATTTATAGTAAAATAATTAAATAAATTGTCTAAATAAACGCACACAATTTGTTTTTGTAAAATAAATGAATTGTCATTGAAACATTAATAATTTATTTAAAAGTAAATTATATTTTTATGTATATTTTCAAATTTGTTATGAACTTGTAATTAAAATTGAAATATTTTGTTTTGTTTATTTATAAATCCGAAATTAAACTTTGTGAGGCTGATTTTTGTTTTAATAATTTTGTTTTGCCAAAATAAAATCAAAAACTACATAAAAATATTCTTTTCAAATTTTCAAAATTTTTTAAGCAAATTTTATTATTTTTTAATCTTATAACTATTACAAAAAATTTCGAGTTTTAAAATTTATTTAAAATCGTATTAAAAATTTCACTCTTTACAAAGACCTTTAAAAAATTTAATGTATATAATTTTTTTTGGCACTAATTCAAATTTTTTACGTTTTGTTTTTTCAAATATTTTTTTTTGTCACTTTTTAATATTTTTAAAAACTAAAAAATCTTACAAAATAAAAATAATTTTTAGTGTAATTTTCAAAAAAGAAAGAAAAACAATATAAGACTTAAAAAAAAACTAATTCTAATATAAAAAAAAATAAATGTAAATTTAAATTATTGAGGCATAAAATAATGAAAATTAAAAAAAAAAATCATGTGAATTGTAATTTATTTTTTTATGATATTACAAAAAAAAAAAAAAAATTAAAAAAATAAAATAAAAAACAAACACAAAATATACTAAATAAAATTTAATTATAAGCAACAAAAATAAAAGCAACAAAAAAGACTTTTGTAAAAAATAAAAAATAAAACCTAAAATATATTGAAAGAAAAAATGTATGATAAACTCTTCCTGGGCCCGCCTGTTTGGCTGTGGGTAATTTTGTTCTATCCTTTGATTTTATTATATAAATAAACGAAAAATTTAAAAAATATTTTAACGAAAAATTTATAAAAACCCAAAAAAAAAAAAATCTCGTTTTAAAACAAATTTTTTTAAAGTGGTTTAGGTATTAACTCAGTTTTTTTTTCAGTTCAATTTTAGGTAACAATTATTTTCTGTTTAATTTATAAATTCTTAATTTGTAAAACTATGCAATCACTTTTTGCACGATTTGTTTTTTTGTTTTATTTTTAAATTCTAAATATTCGTAGTTCTGTTTTTGAAATATTGATTTTTGTGGCATTTATATATGTTTTTTTTTCTTCTAAATATTTAAATACATTTTGCTTGGCTAACATTATAAAAGGAGTGTTAACAGTTTTCTTTTTAAATTCCGACTTAGAATTGTTTGTTAAAAAATAGGCTGCTAATTGGCATATTAGCAGTTAACAATTATAATAAAAATATCCTGGTTTTGTTAAGCATAATGTTAATGAGGCATTTTTTTTTGATAGAATATTCTTTGTTTAATTTATATAAATTTGAAAATTCATGGTTTTTTATTTTATTTTTTAATTTATAAATATTATTTATTAAAAAATTACTTTACAGACTTAAAATATAATAAAAAAAAAGTATTGCTCAAAAATTTTCTTGTTTTAAAAATATTTGAATTTTTTCCAAAATCTTAATTTTTTTTATTAAAAAATGAATATGCAAATTAAATATTGTAGAAAAAAATCACTTTAAAAAATGTATAGAATTTGATTGTTGTTTGATGAGATTTTTTTCAAATTTTAGAATTTTTATTATAATTTTTGCAGACTAAATTATTAAAGTAAAAGAGAAATATTTAAAAAATATATTAGTTATTTTTGTTTTGCTTCTGAAAAGTAATTCAATTTTTTTTTTGTATTGTTTAATTTTTTAATTTTATAATTAAGTAATTTTGTAATATTTTTGTTTATATTTTTTAATAACATTTTGAAATATCGCCAGCTTACAATGCAGAATGGAGTATAATTGTCTATAGTAATTCAAAGATGGAATTATTTTCAATAGAAATTAATAATTCTCCTATTTTTTGAATGCAAACTGATCGTGCATTATTAGTATCTAACAAAGCATATATGAAAGTTGGAAAAAAACGACTTGTAAACCAACAATATTTTTTTTATATTGATCGACGAATTTAAATTTTGTTAAAATGCTGTAATTTAATGTTTTCTTAAAAATCATAATTTCAAAACAATTCTCATTAACATCAAATTAAATTTGACATTATTGAAAATTATATGAAAAAATAATAACAATAATTAAATACATTTCCCAAAAACGATTTATTTTTATATTTAACATTTTGATTTTGATCTAAAAATAAAATTTAAATATGAAATAATTAAAAATTTACCTTAATTTGATATTTTATATAATTGAATTTTTTTTAATTTAAACCACATAAATTGTTCGTTCACACTTTTCGAAAGCAAATCAGAAATACAAATTTATTTCAAATTAGAATTTCTAAATAAATATATAAAAAATTAAATAAATGAATTTAATAACAACAAACAACAAAAAAAAACACACACACTCCTAATGCAAATAAAAATAAATAAAAGAATCTGAATTTAGATTTTAGTATTTTATTACGATTTTATGAAATATAAAAAAATAAACAAGAGAAAAAAAATATTTTATTAAATACAAGAAATTTAAATTATAGAAAACAAACACAAAAAACCCTAAATGAAAAAATAACATTTTTAAATTTTTTATAAAAAACAAAACAAACAAAAATATTAAAAAATAATCAAAAGTAAAAACAAAGTATAAAAAATTAAAATTATATACTAAAAAATCGAATTATTTTGGCTTAATTTTCTATAAAAAAAAATATGTATATATGAAAATAAGAACTTTTTACAAAGTTTACCACCCAAAAAAAACTTTTATCACAAAAATCATTAAAGGTTTTTTTTTAAACGAAAATATTTGAAAATGTATTGATGTGTGTTCTAAAAAAAATATAATAGAGAGAAAATTATGTTTGTTAAATAATTAGAAAAATATTACAAAATCGGCCTAAAATATTCGGAATTTCCATTGATTTACAATTTACAAGACTTGTCATGTTAAATTTTTAATTTTTTTATTAAATGAAAAAGGGAAAATGGACATTAAATGTATGTAAATTAGTTATAATTATTTTTAAAATTTTAATTAAAACTATAAAATTTCTATAAAAAAATATTTTGTTTTAAATGTTTTTCTATGTCTAATAAAAAATTACATTATCGAATTTAGCTTTTTATCTAATATTTTATATTTGACTTTTTACAAACTTAAAAATTTTTCCGACAAACAAAAATCATATATATCGTCAATTTACAATCAAAAAGCATTAAGTCACAAAAATGTAGATTTTAAGTAATCAGTAATTTAGGAAGTAAATTGTTTCTGAAAATAATTTTATATGTTACTAATATTTTTTTTTCCGTGTGACCTTTATTTTTTTGTCAGTACAAAAAAGAACTCAATACTTTTCAGTTCACATTAAAATATTTTTTTTTTAAAAGCCGACTTAATGCATTCTGAATTTTTAAACTGACAATATAAATTGTTTTTGTAAATTTACTTTTAGAACTTCTACACAACAAAAACTGCCTCCGTCATTTGTAAATAATTTCATTTTTGAAGAATTAAAATTTAATTTTAATTTTTTAAAAATTATTAAATTTAAAAAAAATAATTATTTAGCTAATTTAAAATTTAAATACAAATTTTAAATGTTATTTAAAAATACTTATTTAAAAAATATATGTTAATGTGTAAAATAACGATTTAAAATTTAATAATAAAAAAAATGTATAAAAATAAAGGAAATATGAAAAATTTTTAACAAAAAAAAAAAAAAAAGAAAGGAATAATATCTGTCCAAAACCGTCCAGTAATGAAAATAATTATAATTTTTTTTAATTATCCATAAAAATATTTTAGTATCTCCTCCTCATTAAATATTATAACTTTTAAAAGTAATTAAAATTCTGTAAAAAAAAAAATAATATAAAAAACATAACATTTTTATGAATTTGGACCAAAAAAAAATTACTTTAAAAAAATTATTTAATTTTATTGAAAGAAAAATACAAAAAAAAAAGTCCGAATTACAAAAAAATTAAAATTCATATCAAAAATGTGTACAAAAATTAAAATTAAAAACACTCAAAACATTTTCAAATATTTTTCACAAATTAAAATCAATTTTTTTTTAAAACAACAAAAATCATAAAAAACTAAATTATTTAAAAAGGTAAAAAACAATATTTTAACAAAAAAAAAACAATTGTTGTTTAAGGATTGATGGGAAGCAAAATTTAATTTAAAAAAAAAAAACTAAAATAATTATTTTTTATAATTGGAATTATTCTTTTAAGTTTTTTTTTCTATATTTTAGGAAACAAATTTTTTTTTTAAATACCAGAAAATTTAAATTTTAACATGAAAAAAATAATTTTTTTTAAACATTTTTTTTTCAAATTTGTTTTAATATATTTTTAAAAAAACGTAAAAACACAAAATTGCAGCATAATTTAATAATAAAAATGATGAAGTTTTTAAATATTTAATATTTTTTAATTTTAAAGAAAAAGATAGATTCAAAATATAATTTTTAGTTTATTATTATTATTATTATTATTTTAATTATTAATTATAAAAAAACTATATTTGAATAATATAAGTTGTAAGAATAATTGTGATTTTTGAAGAAGAAGAATGAGTAATTCCAATTTTGACATAAAAAAAATAAAAAAATAAAAAAAAAGAATAAAAACTAAAAAATAAAAAAAAAATAAAAAATTAATTTGAAAAAAGAAAAGAGTTTCTGTTTTATTTATTTAATACCTTCCGTAGTTAAACTAATAAAAAGAATAATTTATTAATCATTTTGTTAGTGGGCGCTTGTACACTCGTTTACCAATTATTTTCTGTTAAATTTTTGAGATCGGCATCTCTTCATCTAAAAAGACAAAAATAGAGATGGGAGAGTCAAATAAGAAATGTTGAACGTATAAAATGAGGCCGTTTTCGTTAACGCAGTACTGCAATGTTTTTATTCCGTTTTTATGGTAGTTTAATCAACGAGACAGCAACCAGTCAACAGAAGGAGCATTATTTAAGCTAAATTTGTCGACTTTTCGCTATCTCGATAGTCAAAATATCAGTAAAAAGAATTAATACATTGCAGTAAGTACTAAACTGCGTTAACGAAAACGGCCTTAGTTTTACAGCAATTTAAAATTTTTGTACGATCGTAATAAGATTTTGTCTACTCTCTATGTGTATATTTTGTCAGTTTACGAGCATAAAGCATTTAATTGACAAAAAACAAATTTTGAGGAACTCAACTGTTAAAAAAATAAGTAGTTGAAAACTTTGAAATCGTTTTATGTAATTTGTATTTATATTTCAATAATGTTGAAAATTGGATTAATGTGACTTTATTTAATGCCTTTCTGCTTTTAAACAAACTATGCATACCGTTATGAACAGAATTCTTAAATGAATATTTTTGTATACAGATACAACTGCTTTTAACATTTAATTATCGTAATTGTTCTCTATCTCTCAGTCTCAGAAGAAAATTGATTTAATTATTTCTTTATTTTTATTTCAAATTTAATCATTTTCGTAATATTTTAATACAACAAAATAGGGACAATTAATTTGAACCGGCGAATAATTGAAAACTATAGTTATGGCAACACATTTTGCGGCGAATAATTTTTGACAAACCCAAAAAATACTAATATAATACGTCACACATATTTACTATCATTTTTCTTGTTTATATATTGCAAATTATTCAATGATCTTATTTTTAACAACAATAAAATGTCGATTAAATGTGCTGAAATATATTTTTCAAATACTGGAAATTTTACATTTACTTGCATTTTATGCAATGAAAATTTCTTTAAAGCAATTTGTTTAGCTGAACATCTAATCGATAGTCATTTTTTTAGTGTATATCCAGATGCATTAACAAGTCCATTTTTAATTTCTGATAACGAATTGTCAACAATCCGAAATTTATTTGCAAGTAAAAAAGATATATCACTTGAAGAATTATCTAGTGATACAGAAAAGGAAATTTTAAAAAGCATTAAAATTGAATGTGAAACTATAAATAATATAAATGATAATATTGGTAATATGGAAAATGATATTTTAGTAGTAGATGAAAAAAAATTACCAATTGAGAATGAAGTTATTATCGTTGAGGAAAAACTAGTAAATGAAACTGAAAATTCAAATCATATTATAAATGATAATATTATTAATGAAGTAATAAATAATGTAAAACATAACGATGCTATTAAAAAAATCAAATCTAAAATGGCAGAAAAAATGAAATTCTTAGGAAAAGGAAATATACCAAATTCTGTATATTGGAAATGTCATATATGTAATACAATTATAAGAAAAGGATCACGATCACGTCATATGAATATGCATCAATCTATAAAATATAAATATTATTGTAAATATTGTAAAGAAAGTTTTTCAACAAATTCAAAATTAATAGAACATACAAGAATACATACTGGTGAACCAGAACGTCCATATAAATGTCCGCAATGTGATAATAAATATAAAGTTATAACACATTTAAAAGAGCATATTAAACGGGCACATTTAAAAATACGAAATTATAAATGTAGTTTTTGTGAAAAAGGATTTTTTAGTAATGAGGAGGCAAAGAGGTATTTAATATATATATAATATATAGATTTGATTTTATACAGCAATTATTTTTTTTTATGTATTTGGATAGACATGAAATTTCATGGCATAGTCAACCAAAACCATATATATGTGAGCTTTGTGGTGTTGGATGTATAACAACACAGCAATTTAAAAATCATAAAAGAAGACATGCTGCACCAACATTTGAGTGTGATAAATGTGATAAAAAATTTCATGTTAAAAGAAGTTTAACAATTCATCAAATTGTTCATAAAGATCAAAAACCATATGAATGTACTATTTGTTTATCACGATTTCCACGATATAAATCATATACTCGTCATATGATATTGCATACTGGTGTTAAGGATTATATTTGTAAGATTTGTGGTAAAGCATTTGCACAAGCTTCTGGTATTGGATGTCATATGAAATCACATGGAATCAAATATAGTGCAAGTAATGTTATTCGAAAATCAAAAACTTCTAATGATAATGAATCACAATAAAAATTTATAAGGGAAAAAATAATTTTTTTTTTAGTTTTACTGTCATTCGTGAATAGAAATTCTTTTGTATGTTTTCGAATATGAATTTTCAAGTTATTATCGTTATAATTTATATTGAACGATGTCTGTTAAGATTGTCTAAACTTTTAATTATAAATTTCATCTGATAGTTAATTACTGAAAATTAATTGATACTAAGAAAAATCCTTGAAGAAAAACTAATGATCGATACAAGTAGAGAAATTATTTTGTTGTGTTATTTCAAAACAGTACCTTGCGCATTGTCTCCATTTTCCAGATCCAAAGTATTATAAAAAATATTAAAACTATTCAAACATATTTTTGTAAATTATGTGCATAATATTTATTATAAAAAAGAGATTACATTATTTATAATTGCAAAAATACAATTTTCTTTCTGTTATATAAAATATATAAAAAAAAATCTTAAAAACTACAATGGACGGAATTATTGGAATGTTTTGACATTATATAAGATTCATATATAAAACAAAAATTTCAGTCAGAAATCTTTTTTATCGATTTTAAAAAATCATTTTTTTAAATCATTTAAGGCACATTTTTAATTTAAATGTTTTACTTTTTTTGGGGTGCAAAAAAATTTGGTTAAAAATACAAATTAAAATTGATTTTACTTAAAAATAAAAGTGCAAACTAAATAATTTTTTTTCTGTATAAAACTAAATTGAACTTGAGCACTATTAAAATACAATTAATAAAAAGTTAATTCTACAAAAAAAAACTATGCTAAGCATAGCTTATTTCTTGGTCATATGCTTTTTCCCTCCATTCGGTGTGCTCGGGAAGTGCATGATGGCGTAAACCACATAATCTTGCCCCAAAACGTAATATTATCATAATAATAAAGAGTACAAATAATGCTAAGGCTGCTACAGCAGGATACAAAATCAATACACTCATTTTAATCAAAGTTTTTGTTAATTAAATATCACTTTCTCGTTTTTGTAATTCAACGTATTCTTCACGTTTTGGTGATTGTAAACGTTGTGATTTTGGTAATATAAATCTTTTTGATTGGTGTGGTTGTTGTTCTTCGACTGAAAATTGATGCTGTTGTTGTTGTTGAAGACGAATTGGTGCCGGATGAATTGGTGCTGATTCAATATCGTGAAAAGCGGGCTATAAAAAATACATTTTTAAAATTTTATATTAAAATTAAAATTAAATGTAATTACCTTAATTTGATGAAATTCAGTTGTATCTTTTAATTCAGTTAAATCAAGTGGTGGTTGGTTATGTGGTGTTGCAGTCCAAATTGATACTAACCAACGATTACCAGTATGACGATCTTGCCAATATTGCTTATGCTTTGAACAGCAACCACAAATTATATTTAATGCAATTATAAATGCACCTAATACTGTACAAACAGCAATTGTAACATAAAATGGTGAAAAATCACCGTATAATGATTTTACAAAGAACGGATTTTGTAAATATGCAGTACGTTGCTCGATTGTTGACATAGCTTTCTTCTTATCTAAATAATATTTTAAGTTTTTAAAACATTGGCTATTTTATCGCCAGTGTCATTTCCCAGTTTTTATTTAGTTTTTAAATCTGTTAAAAATAGATTTTAATTAATTTTTTTAGAAGTGTTAAACACCCAAAATTTTGGGTGTGACCAAAAAAATATCAACAGCTTGGAAGTAAATGAGGCCAAATTATTTGTAAACAAAGTTAATCAAAAAATATTATTTAGTTAATTACTTACATTAAGTGAATATTTGATATAATTAATTATAAAAAAATGAACTGAAACTAAATTAAATAACAAAATTAAATTAACAAACAAGAAACGCCCTTACAAAAATAATTGTTAACGTGACAGACAGGCACATAAAAATGAAATATTTTTAAATTGAATTCGTAGTATCGTAGTGTTGCCAGAGATTATCTGCCAAATGTACATATATTATTACATTTCCATCGCGAATTGAACTCGAATTCAATTCGGATTATTGTGCATAGTAACAGGGATTGATTCAACTCCTCGAAACTAGTCGGATTGGATTGAAATGTTTGATAGTATATAATGTAAACTGTTTATATAAATAATAAAAATGGTAAATTATGGAGACAAGTCTGAGTAAAGAAGAAGTAAGTTGATTTCAAAAAAGTATAGAAGATGAAAATTAATATATTTATATGAAACATTTAGAAGGAATAAAATATTTCAAATAGTAGAAAAAGTTTTTTTTAATTATAACACGGGGTCTCCATAATCCATAATGTTATACATAAATGGAAATGGAAATGGAAATGGAAACCATTATGAAAATGGAGACC
The DNA here is from genome assembly GCA_949752835.1 of Empis stercorea. NCBI lineage: Eukaryota > Metazoa > Arthropoda > Insecta > Diptera > Empididae > Empis > Empis stercorea. The sequence goes on along the minus strand of OX457085.1, from coordinate 15,903,852 downwards.
ACTCGGCCATCAGCCATTCCATAAATGGCAAACTTTATGGACGTCCATTTATGGATAAGTTTATGGACGTGTATGTCAAAAAGAAAATGGCGGAAAGTGGTTTAACTTATAAATTTGGTTTCATATTGTGTGGTTATTTAATAATTGTCTTTCGTTCCGTATCAGAACAAAAAAAAAAGTCTTCCTGCCGCCATTATTAGCTGTGTTTTTTTCAAATGGGTCTGGGTCAAGGTTTGAAAAAAACGATAAGGATCATTTATTCGGGTTTCATAAATTTGTACAGGTGGTACCGGTTTGTCATCATTTTAATTCTATGTAGATATGATAATTTTTTTTATTCGTATATATGAATAGTTTTAAAAAAGGCTAATAACATCTTAGCAACATATATTTTTGAATTTTTTTATATTTTTACAGTATTTTTAAAAAAATAAATCACTAAGAAAAGATTTTTTATCTAATTTTGTTTGCACCGCCATCTGTTTGTAAATTTCCACATTAAATCTATTCAGGTTTCAAAACCTTGAACCTGATCAATATCTGGGTTATGTTGTTGTTGTTTTTCATATAAAAATGAAAAGCTTGACCCAGACCCGTTTGAAAAAAAACACAGCTATTATTAAAAAAATAATAATTTTTTGTTCATTTACACATACAAAGATATAAAATGTCAATTTACTAATACAATGACATAACTCAACTCAATCCCACTAGTTTCGTGGAGTTGAAATGGATTTAACGAAAACTCAACTCAACTCGTGTTTCGATGGGGTTCAACTCGAGTTCAACTCGAGGAAACAAGGTAATATTAATATCCCATTTCCAATCCAAATGTATTTCCTTCCAATAATATTCTATTGTATATAAGATGGCGCATATCATAATGTGAGATAAAATAATGCCAGTTTGACATTTCATGTAAACAAAAACAATAAAGTACGAATTTTTTTTGGGAAAACGAAGAAAATTTGATTAGAAATCCAAGCAGTAGTTTTCTAAATTTTATAAATAACAAAAACTTTGTTTATTTATATAAATAAAAATATTAATTCATTTTGGAAATAAAAATTATAAATAACATATCAGCAAAGCATTAAGCATGGAGATAGAATTTTGCCTGGTAAATAAAAATCTTCCAATGCAGCAAGAACGTTGTATAAAATTTGGTGAAATAATATTATCTGATGATGGTAAATTTAAATTTGCCTGTAATTTATGTGAACAGGTATTTTCAAAAAGCTTATTATTCATTGGTCATGCAAATAAAAATCATGTAAATGTAGAAATAGAATCCATAAAAGAGGCTTTTTTAACAAATCTTAATGATTTCGAGTCAATTGAAGATTATTCATTAAAAAAATTAGATGTTAAAATTGAAACATCCTCAAATTACGATAATGAAGATGTTTTAAGTACGAATATATATAATGAAGAAGATAATGAAGATGTTTTAAGTACGGATATTGAAGACACTAGGAATTCCCAAATTGAAGAAAAAATATCAACTTCGACTTTACCACAAAGTACTAAAGTTAAACATGGAAAAAACAAATTAATAAAGAATATATCACAAAATTCTTGTTCTACTAATGAAAAACAAATAATAAAAAAGAATAAAATTCGTTTATTAAATGGTAAAGCAAGTTGGCAATGTCCATTATGTAATGTAATATTAAACTGTAATTCTAAATATGGTCACTTAAATAGGCACAATGGTAAAGTAACATTTAAATGTAGGCATTGTGGTGAAGAATTTGGTACAAAATCTCGTAGACGAAATCATGAAAGAATTCATACTGGTGAATCTGATCGTACATTTAAATGTACAGAACCAGATTGTTCAAAATATTTTAAATCAAAGGATACAGTAAGAACTCATATAAAACGTGATCATTTAGGTATACGTGAACATAAATGTGATTATTGTGAACAACGATTTTTTTTAAAAGCTGAAAAAATTAATCACGAACGATCAAATCATACAAAGGAGAAACCAGACACTAAGATGGTTGAAGACACCAGGAATTCCCAAATTGAAGAAAAAATATCAACTTCGACTTTACCACAAGATAGTTGGAAATGTCCATTATGTAATGTAATATTAAAATGTAAATCTAAATATGATCACATAAATAGGCACAAAGGTACATTTAAATGTAGGCATTGTGGTGAAGAATTTGGTACAAAATATCGTAGAGAAAATCATGAAAGAATTCATACTGGTGAATCTGATCGTACATTTAAATGTACAGAACCAGATTGTTCAAAATATTATAAATCAAAGGATATATTAAGAACTCATATAAAACGTGATCATTTAGGTATACGTAAACATAAATGTGATTATTGTGAAAAACGATTTTTTTTAAAAGCTGAAAAAATTAATCACGAACGATCAAATCATACAAAAGAGAGACCATGTATTTGCGAAATATGTGGTTTAAGTTTTCATGTTCAACAAAAATTAAAACAACATATGCAAAATCATAATGAACTAAAATTTCCATGTGATAAATGTGATAAAAAATTTTATGTTAAAAAAAATTTAAAACAACATCAAATTTGTCATAGTAATTTAAAACCATATTCATGTGAAATATGTTCAGTAAATTTTCCACGTTTAAGTGCATATAAAATACATTTAAAATCACATTCAGATATTAAAAAATATGTTTGTAGAATTTGTAGTAAAGATTATTATAATATATCTGGAATAAGAAATCATATGAAATCTGCACATAAAATAAAATATAATAAAATAAATGTTATAAGGAGAACAAAAAATGAAACTAAAGAAAATGACTAAACAAATTTGCAAAGAAGAAGTTTTAAAGTAATTTTAATATTAAGAATTAAGTACATAAGTAGAATAAATATAATTGATGTGATTTTTCAGATGTCAAATTACAAATAAAAAATATTTTTCTAAAATAATTTATTTTCCGTTTTTTTTTAAATTGTAGTAAAAATAGTTATAAATTTTATCTCATTTTCAAATTAATTTAGACCGGTAAATAAAATATATATATTATCTATGATATATACCAGTTTTTTAATTTAATTCAAAAATTTGTTTATACCAGAATAAAAAATTAATAATTCTTATTTAATTTTACTTTTCAGATTTTCAATTTTGGTGTGTCCCGGGTATTAAGTTGTTTTTTTTTCAACTCAACGATAATATTAATATCCCATTTCCAATCCAAATGAATTTCCTTCCAATAATATTCTATTGTACATAAGATGGCGCATATCATAATAGAGATATAAAAAGTATGCTAGTTTGACATTTCATGTAAACAAAAACAATAAAGTACGAATTTTTTTTGGGAAAACGAAGAAAATTTTAGAAATCCAAGCAGTAGTTTTCTAAATTTTATAAATAACAAAAACTTTGTTTATTTATATAAATAAAAATATTAATTCATTTTGGAAATAAAAATTATAAATACCATATCAGCAAAGCATGGAGATAGAATTTTGCCTGGTAAATAAAAATCTTCCAATGCAGCAAGAACGTTGTATAAAATTTGGTGAAATAATATTATCTGATGATGGTAAATTTAAATTTGCCTGTAATTTATGTGAACAGGTATTTTCAAAAAGCTTATTATTCATTGGTCATGCAAATAAAAATCATGTAAATGTAGAAATAGAATCCATAAAAGAGGCTTTTTTAACAAATCTTAATGATTTCGAGTCAATTGAAGATTATTCATTAAAAAAATTAGATGTTAAAATTGAAACATCCTCAAATTACGATAATGAAGATGTTTTAAGTACGAATATATATAATGAAGAAGATAATGAAGATGTTTTAAGTACGGATATTGAAGACACTAGGAATTCCCAAATTGAAGAAAAAATATCAACTTCGACTTTACCACAAAGTACTAAAGTTAAACATGGAAAAAACAAATTAATAAAGAATATATCACAAAATTCTTGTTCTACTAATGAAAAACAAATAATAAAAAAGAAAAAAATTCGTTTATTAAATGGTAAAGCAAGTTGGCAATGTCCATTATGTAATGTAATATTAAACTGTAATTCTAAATATGGTCACTTAAATAGGCACAATGGTAACGTAACATTTAAATGTAGGCATTGTGGTGAAGAATTTGGTACAAAATCTCGTAGACGAAATCATGAAAGAATTCATACTGGTGAATCTGATCGTCCATTTAAATGTACAGAACCAGATTGTTCAAAATATTTTAAATCAAAGGATACAGTAAGAACTCATATAAAACGTGATCATTTAGGTATACGTGAACATAAATGTGATTATTGTGAAAAACAATTTTTTTTTAACGCTGAAAAAATTAGACACGAACGATCAAAACATACAGAAGAGAAACCAGACACTAGGATGGTTGAAGACAGCAGGAATTCCCAAATTGAAGAAAAAATATCAACTTCGACTTTACCACAAGATAGTTGGAAATGTCCATTATGTAATGTAATATTAAAATGTACATCTAAATATGATCACATAAATAGGCACAAAGGTACATTTAAATGTAGGCATTGTGGTGAAGAATTTGGTACAATATATCGTAGAGAAAATCATGAAAGAATTCATACTGGTGAATCTGATCGTACACATAAATGTACAGAACCAGATTGTTCAAAATATTATAAATCAAAGGATATATTAAGAACTCATATAAAACGTGATCATTTAGGTATACGTAAACATAAATGTGATTATTGTGAAAAACGATTTTTTTTAAAAGCTGAAAAAATTAATCACGAACGATCAAATCATACAAAAGAGAGACCATGTATTTGCGAAATATGTGGTTTAAGTTTTCATGTTCAACAAAAATTAAAAACACATATGCAAAATCATAATGAACTAAAATTTCCATGTGATAAATGTGATAAAAAATTTTATGTTAAGAAAAATTTAAAACAACATCAAATTTGTCATAGTAATTTAAAACCATATTCATGTGAAATATGTTCAGTAAATTTTCCACGTTTAAGTGCATATAAAATACATTTAAAATCACATTCAGATATTAAAAAATATGTTTGTAGAATTTGCAGTAAAGATTATTATAATATATCTGGAATAAGAAATCATATGAAATCTGCACATAAAATAAAATATAATAAAATAAATGTTATAAGGAGAACAGAAAATGAAACTAAAGAAAATGATTAAGCAAATATACAAAGAAGAAGTTTTAAATTAATTTTAATATTAAGTACATTAAGAAGAATAAATATAATTGATGTGAATTGAATTCGTATTTTTCAGATGTCAAATTACAAATAAAAAATATTTTTCTAAAATAATTTATTTTCCGTTTTTTTTTTAAATTGTAGTAAAAATATTTATAAATTTTATTTCATTTTCAAATTAATTTAGACCGGTAAATCGTAAATATGGCTGTGCGCATAATTGCCCAAAACCAAATCGCCCAAAAAAAAAATATTATATAGTCAAAGAAGTAGTCTTATATTAATAAATAAATTGGAAAGACTCTGTCATTGTTGTAATTAGAATTTTTATTAAAGCTATGTACAGACAGAAAGTGAAAAGGTCGTGAAAAAATTATTTATAATTTGTACATTTAAACCCAACGAATTAGAAATATATGGAAGGAGCTTAAGTAATAAAAAGTGAAGCCAGCCTGGATATAGTAGTCTCTTTCTTTCCCTTTAAGAAAAGCGAACCGTAAACGAACCGCCGGCGAAGTCTTTTGTTCATATATGAGTTCGTTTACGAACCGCCTTGGCAGTTCGTAAGCGAACCGGAATCGTAAATGTTAGAATAAGAACAGTAGAAAAAAAAACGTAACGCCAAGAGTTCGCTAAAATCGGTCCATTTACGAAACGCTGCAGCGATTCGTTTTGGAACCGCCAAATTCGGACCGTTTACGAACTGATTTTATTTCTAGATATAAAAAATACGGAAAAGTAATATTTTTATTTTTTTAGCATTTATTTCATATAAAAATGTAATTTTTAACAATAAATAATAACATTAACATTCTATAAATAATTATTTCACCACTTACTTATGAATAAGATTTTTTATTAATTTTATTATTTAATTTATTATATAGAACACAAAATTACTTATTAATATTTATTTTATTATATTTAAACACAATATTATTATAAGATACAATTTACAATATTATTATAAGATACCTAAATTATAGTTTATTAAAAAGGCGTTACTTATCCAGTTCGTATACGGTTCGCCAAAAGCGAATTCGCTTATTTTTCTTGAAAGATGACACACAATTAAAAACAAACTATATACATATACAGATACAGTCTTCGAATAAACAATAAGATTACATTTTCGTTCGGAATTTAGATTATACTTTTAAAGCTTGGCGGGGAGAAAAATAATGCCTGTTTGACATTTCATGTAAACAAAAACAATAAGGTACGATTTTTTTTTTTGGGAAAACGAAGAAAATTTGATAAGAAATCCAAGCAGTAGTTTTCTAAATTTTATAAATAACAAAAACTTTGTTTATTTATATAAATAAAAATATTAATTCTTTTTGGAAATAAAAATTATAAATACCATATCAGCAAAGCATTAAGCATGGAGATAGAATTTTGCCTGGTAAATAAAAATGATCTTCCAATGCAGCAAGAACGTTGTATAAAATTTGGTGAAATAATATTATCTGATGATGGTAAATTTAAATTTGCCTGTAATTTATGTGAACAGATATTTTCAAAAAGCTTATTATTCATTGGTCATGCAAATAAAAATCATGTAAATGTAGAAATAGAATCCATAAAAGAGGCTTTTTTAACAAATCTTAATGATTTCGAGGCAATTGAAGATTATTCATTAAAAAAATTAGATGTTATAATTGAAACATCCTCAAATTACGATAATGAAGATGTTTTAAGTACGAATATATATAATGAGGAAGATAATGAAGATGTTTTAAGTACGGATATTGAAGACACCAGGAATTCCCAAATTGAAGAAAAAATATCAACTTCGACTTTACCACAAAGTACTAAAGTTAAACATGGAAAAAACAAATTAATAAAAAATATATCACAAAATTCTTGTTCTACTAATGAAAAACAAATAATAAAAAAGAAAAAAATTCGTTTATTAAATGGTAAAGATAGTTGGCAATGTCCATTATGTAATGTAATATTAAAATGTGCATCTAAATATGATCACATAAATAGGCACAATGGTAAAATAACATTTAAATGTAAGCATTGTGGTGAAGAATTTGGTACAAAAGCTCGTAGACGAAATCATGAAAGAATTCATACTGGTGAATCTGATCGTCCATTTAAATGTACAGAACCAGATTGTTCAAAATATTTTAAATCAAAGGGTATATTAACAAATCATATAAAACGTGATCATTTAGGTATACGTGAACATAAATGTGATTATTGTGAAAAACAATTTTTTTTAAAAGCTGAAAAAATTAGTCACGAACGATCCAATCACACAAAGGAGAAACCATGTATTTGTGAAATATGTGGTTTAAGTTTTCGTGTTCAGCAAAAATTAAATACACATATGCAAAATCATAATGAACCAAAATTTCCATGTGATAAATGTGATAAAAAATTTTATGCTAAAGATAATTTAAAACGACATCAAATTTGTCATAGTAATTTAAAACCATATTCATGTGAAATATGTTCAGCAAATTATCCACGTTTAAGTGCATATAAAATACATTTAAAATCACATTCAGATATTAAAGAATATGTTTGTAGATTTTGTAGTAAAGATTATTATGATATATCTGGAATAAGAAATCATATGAAATCTGCACATAAAATTAAATATAATAAAATAAATGTTATAAGGAGAACAGAAAATGAAACTAAAGAAAATTATTAAACAAATATACAAAGAAGAAGTTTTAAATTAATTTTAATATTAAGTACATAAGTAGAATCATAGATAAATATATATTATCTATGAGTAGAATAAATATAATTTATGTGAATTGAATTCGTATTTTTCAGATGTCAAATTTTATATTACAAATAAAAAATATTTTTCTAAAACAATTTATTTTCCGTTTTTTTTAAATTAGGTAATAAAAATATTTATAAATTTTATTTCGTTTTCAAATTAATTTAGACCGGTAAATATATACCGGTGCTACTGCATATCGGTTCAAAAAACAAATGCATTTTTTCTTGGATAATCTGTTAGAATTGGGTAAGACAAAATCAGCAAAATTTATCGGCTAATTTAAAATTTATATATAAGAGTACTTTTGTGATCCTCCATAAAGTTCTTAGTTTATGACCGCAGGGGACAAGACACCCTTACTCCTTTCGAACAAACCACGCATCAAAATTAATTCTGAAAAGGAAAACTTATTATATTGCTGTTAATAAGTTGTAAATTTATTAGTACCGTATTTTAAATATTTTGGCTAATTATTAAACTAATTTTATATATCAAAATATTTTTTGTTAAATAATAAAATATTTCCATTATTGATTTAAATAAAATAACACTAAAAATAATAACCAAAACAATATTAAATATTTTTTGCAAGAAATTTTCTACACTTTACTTTCAGCACTTAATTAACTACAATATATGTACTTATATTACTCGTATATATTTATATATTCATGTATATTCGACTATTACAGAAAATCATGTATTAAAAGCTGCCAAGTTGGAAGAGTGCTTCATGTCATATCCCATTTGTGATCAACTTAGGATTTAATATCAATAAAGCTTTAAGTAAAAGTTATAATTTCTCTTAAACTCCCAATATTGTACAATTTGAAATTAAGTTTCAATAAAAAAAATTATAATTTTATTATGCAATTATATTAATTCTAAAATTGCCCAAATTCTAGGTTATTTAAAATGAAGATCGTTAAAGGTATGCGGTTCAATTTTGTGTACAAGCTGTAAAATAGTATTACATATTACGAAGCTAATTTTATATTTTTGTTAAATCTACTTTGGTCCTGAAGGTTGCAGCTAGTTTTATATACATCGCCTCCCTAACCCATCTCTAAAAATTATGTATCATATATAAAGCAGATTAAAATAATAATTATTAAACCAAATATTTAATAATTTACATTTTGTAAGAGTAATTACAAACATAATAAAGTCAGTGGCAAAAATGGTTTAGATCCTAAGATATCATTATTAAAATTGATTTTTAATATGCCTAAGGAAATGAATTTAATTTTAATAATAATATCTTTATTATTATGGTATGCTGTATACTGTAAACATCATATCTCTCTTATATTTATAATTTTATCTGATGGGAGTTTTTATAATAAATATTCACCAGTTTAAATAAAAGTTATATTTTATAATTGAAATTTCATGTAAAATAATAACACCCAGAGGGTATAAAACTAATGATTTTTGGATTTCATTTTATATATATATTATACAACTTTACAGGTATATTTCAATTATATTGTTTAAATATTAATTAACTTTGACTAGTATGGTATACGTAGTGTACACAAAACAATATCATCATTTCTTATATTTTGAAAAATTAGCTTATTTATATATTAAACGATTTTGGCTTTTTAGTTTTTATAAGGATATACATAAGCTTTTTAATATTATTTAATTTAAATTATAAATATAGTTGATTAATTCAAGTAGGTATATTAATTCAAATATCTTCTTATAAAAGTATTATGATATAGACAAGTTGTATAAAAATTATTAGGTTATTGTTTGAATTTCTATATGTTTTTAAGGACTTTGATTTAAAAAATTAACTTTCTTATCTATTTTCATAAGTTTCTAAGTAGATTAATTATATGAAATCATTTAATTTTCAACTATTAAGTATTTGAAATTCAAATTAGTATATACATTAGTATATTTGTGGTATATACATTAGTATTATACGTAAATAGTATTTATCAATTTCAATATAATTATTTTGACCTAGATTTTAAGTTATGAAGTAGTAGATAATACTTAAATTGATAATATAAATCGATCTTTTGAATTGAAAGATTGTGTAATAATTTAATAGTAAAATAAACTTATAGATTTTACTATGTACTGCCATACCCCATACATATATGTATATCATAGTGATTGTTACAAATATTTAAATGTCCAGAGCATATATCTTCTATTTTCGAAAAATAATTATAAAATACTTTTTGTTGCTGCTTGGTGATTTCAGAAAAAAATATATAAGGTTGTTAATAACTATAAATAGAGTCCTTTTTAAGTTTTTTTTAGATTCCTTTTTTAGAGCATTAAAAAAATCTATTTATGTCTATATTGTATTCAGAGTTCTTTTCAATTCAAAGTATATTTAACCTAAGAAGGTTTTGTTTTTAATATTTCAAAACATCAAAATGAATAAAGAAACTGTATAAAAAAATATTATTATTAACATTAATAAAAATAAAATTCATTTCAACATAATTTTTGCATTTCCATAAAAATAAATCCTAATGGACTTTCCATCTTTAAAAGTCATTAAATAATCATAATATGTATATGTATTTAAGTGAAATTTTTTTTTACAAATTTAATTTTATTAATAAAAATTTACGTAAAATTCTTTAAATTTCTAAAGAATTTAACATTTATGATAAATAAATTGAGTATAAATTCAATTAGAGGTGTGGATTTTTGAATTTCTGCTCAAAACCTTTTAATGTATACTACTCATACAATATAAAGTGTATGTAAATATTTGATAAATGATATTAAAATTAAAACAATATTTGTGTATAATAAATATAAGTTAATTAAAAGGTGTCCTGTTTTCATATAACAACACACAATAGAATATATTTACATTGAATATATTATTAGTTTGTTAATTAGAAAATTCTATGTGGCAAATTAAATATATTATTACGAGTTTCGTTATTGATTTATTTCATAATAGTGTAGTAGTATACAGACACTATTAGAAAAAAGATAGAATATTGAATTTGTGATGAATAGCATAATTTAATTATTTAAAGATATTTAAATATGCTTTTAAGGAGGATATATATATTTTCATTGTAAAATTATATATTAAGAAGTCCTGTCAACATAATATTAAAATATTATATAAATTCTATGTTTCTAAGTATTTTCAATAAAACCAGTTTCATACCAAATTTCACCTACAGCTCCAAATTTTGTCACCAACAGTTTATCACCAATTTTTCAGCCATTTTGTTTATATGAAAAATATCTTCATTTTCTATTTGTTTCCAATGATCCTCTCAGGTAACTAAAATTTTTACTTGAATTAATTCGGTTAATTAACTTTTGCGATATTTCAACTATGAATACACGATTACTAGGCACAGTTTGTCACCAATTTTTCATTAAACTCTCATAAATTTCAGAGCTTAATATCATGGTAATAATTTAAGTTTTTTTTTGCTATAATCTCAAAACAAAGGAAAATTTAAGAAAATTCTTTTAATTTCTTCAATGATGAGAAACATCACCTACTATAGAGGTCTTAAAACACTAGCCTGCTCTTTATGGTGTATATAAATGATATAAAGCTTTTCTGCCTCTCTAATTTACTTAGTTATTTCATTTTTTAATTGTTAAACAAATTATTTAATCTGTTCGTTGAATCCATACAATTATAAAATCATGAAAAGTTCCCTAAAATAACAAAAAAGTAACAAGGAATTTTAATTTTTTTTCTTTTGTTTTTATTTTATTTTTTCTTTAAATACTTAAAACAATTGAAACAAAAGAAATTTTTAGTATTATCAGGACTATAACAAAAAATATATATAAAATATACAGTATACACTTTAAATAAAAAAAAGGATTTTTTAATGACTCATTTAAATCAACTTAAACACAGCTGGGTAGTTTCTTTTTGATATACGACATGGCATCCTTTTTTGGAAGTAAATTTTATGAAACAAAATACTAAAATGTAAAAAAAAATAGATAATTTTGTCTTTTATGTTTTTATCTGTTAGGTAACGAAACGACAATAACATATACTTTTTTTTTTGTTATAAATTAAATATTAAAGTACATAAATATTCAAATTGTACTTAGGCTTTTATGGTAAATTGTGATTTAGTTATATTCTAATAGTTTTGAAATATATTGAAATATATACTGTATAGTTGTCTAAGTTGAATGGAAATACTTTTTAAGTACTATTTAAGCTTTGTTAAGAAATAAAATTATTCAGTTGATATATGTAATAAAATATTTACACATATGATTTAAAACAAAAATAATTATATTTCTAAATTACAATATAAATTTTGAAAGTGAACTAAAATATATAAGCGAACATTTTACTATAAGAAAAAATATGAAAACATTTTTTCATTAGATGGTAAACTATGACGAGTGTTACACGATTTTCCGGAAGAACAAAATTATTTCTTGGTTTCAATGTTTTGTAACCATTAACTTTCTACCTGTTCTCTTGGCTTGATTGAGAAAGGAAATAAAATTGATCTATCTCTCGAAGCACTCACGAAACATAGTGATCTGATCCCAGGCCACATCTGGACGAGATCCCCCAGTTAGATAACGATATAACTATAACAAATGAAGAAGAAATGTGCTGGATACTGAATGTAATATATTATACCACTCGCCTCTTTCATTCACCAGTATAATACAAAAAATTCAAAAAGTAACATATTATCCTAACCTGCCCCCATTTAAAATTATCAAATTATGACGTTATTCAATTAAGCTATTACTTATAATTTTTATCTATAAAATAAATTAATTTACTCTTTAAAACTAATTATATCACACCAAAAAAAGAACATTTCCTATTGAATTTTCTTTTCTATTTATTTGTATGGTTAATTTCAGGTGATTATATCCTTTTGTGTGTGTTTGAATTAAAAACATTTATATTATAGATGATAAAAATCTATTTGGTTACTAATTTAAAAATATTATAGCTAAGAGGTGTCTATTTCGGTGTCTAATAAAGAATTTTTTTTTTTGATAAAAAGTTATATGCGAGGACTATTCAAATATACAAATACAAAGGATACATGCAAACATATATATATAAAAATTAATAAGGATATATGACGTTTATCACACACAAAAGTCCAACTGGGAATAATAGAAAATTTGTTTATAATGTTATTATTCTATTTTGTTTTTGTGTTATGCTTTTATGATGGAAAAATCGAATATTTATATTAATGTTTATGCTTTTATTCCTATATATTATATATCAAGTCTAGTTTTTATGACTCTCATGAGATAATAAACTCATTAATAAAGTTATTCATATATAGCTAAAAATGTTTCTGACATAAACATATATATAACATGATTTTTTTTATGTTTTTTTGATTGTTATGTTACGTTATATAAAATCAATAAAATATATACATAAGTATATAGTTTGGTTAACAAATTACGTAATTTTAAGTTCAAGAGAATCAAAACTTTCTTAAATTTATTATATATATAATTGTAATTTATTATTTGATAATTGGAAATATTATAATAATTTGCCAAGCAATTAATTTGTTTTTTTTTTATATCTTTTGTAACAATTCAGAGGAGTTATGCAACATAAAACCGGCAAAACTATGAAGAAGGTGGGATATGTTGATGTACAGTGAAGGTAATTTCACTGTAAAACGGGGGACTTTACGTGCCTTTTACTGGCCTCAGTCCTTCAGTGTGAGGAGCAAGTTGCTCTTAAGTCCCTCCACAATGCGAACCAATTAACCATAAGCATCCTTTGTCAGTTCATTTTTTAATTTTCTTGTACAAATAAAATTATTAATGAAATTATTTTAAATTTTTGAATTATGAATTATTAATTACCCATAGAATATAATTCAAAATCATTAGTAACCAATTGGTTATTTGTATACTTAAAATCGAATACAAACTTATACTTAAACAAATAAAAATTTAAACTTTTTTATTAAAAAAGATTAATTATATTTTCCCAAAAAAACAAAAAAAAATTTTACTTTAAAATAAATAACTAGTAGTTACATTATTTTCTGGTAATGTTAATTTTCATACCAGTTAATTAGATCGAAATATTTTTAAGGATATATATGAAATATATTATATCATTAAAATTAAGAGTAAAATACTTTACTTTAATTGTTGTCCTGGCAAAAGTTAAATTACTAAAAACATAATTGTATATGAGATATATATAAATTGGTATACGTATTTGAAATATTTTTTTTTTGTAAAATACCATAACAAGGTAATTTATTTCATGTAGGTGGAAATGTTTTATTTTTTAGTAAAAACAATGATTATGGCCTACCAACAAAAACTACTCACAACAATTTTTCGCGAAACCCTTTTTGTTTTTTTTTACACAAAAATTCATTAAAACGAAATTTATTTATGTTCCTCCGGCTTCTATTATTATTTTACTAAAAATTTATGTATAATTTTATATAGTATATATGTATATATATATATAAGATTTTGCATAAAATCATTATAAATTTTTGTGGAATATGAAATCTACCATTAATATGAAAAAAGCTTTTCAGGTAGTATATATAGAAAGGATGAGAAATATAGAACCAACCACTCGGGTGACATTATAATGAATAATTAAGTTCGATAAATTTTACTAGCTTCATATTTTTAGGAGCTTATTATAGGTATAATCTATATATATATATAACAAATTGGTATATAACAAATTTTTTGAAATGAAATTCCTTGTTAAAAATATTTTCATTTTTTAATAAACCACTTCATAATTTTTGTGTTTCTTGTTTTAATTTTTTTTTTGCAGAAGTTTATTAAAATGAAAAATTTCAAAATACCAGAAATTTCAATATAATATTTAAAAAGATTTTTTTTATGTATGTATATAAGCTAGTTTTTAAGCTCTTGAGATATTTAATGGATTAATTATAAAATATTATAGTTGAAAGATAAATTTTATGAATTTTTTATTACTATATATTTATATACTTTTAGTTAGGTGATTGGAAATTATTAGATTTCCTTTATATAATCTTGTCTAGAATATAATTTTATATATAGATTTTTTTTATGGTTTTCATAATATTTCATTAAATTAGTAATTTGAGATTTAGAGATTATAATTAAGTATATTTTCATCAGGTACGATAATATTGAGTGTTGGTATAAATGAAGATATTCGGTTTATTGTAATATACCATTTTTAGATTAAATTCGACGTTTGCCTCAAAATTTTAATCAATTTGAATTAATTATTTTTAAAAACGGTATTAAACGTTTTTCAAAAATGTTTTATTATTTTTCAGATTAAGTATTTAAATCATTTTTCAAATTGAGTTGGAAAAATTATGTCATTTAAAGATGGATTAGACACTCTACTATTACTAAATTAACTAATTAAAAAAGGCAATTTATAAATTTTTGAGATTATTTTAAAACATTTTTAAAAATTTAGATGTTTGAATTTTTCTCTTTTAAATATTTAAAATATTTCACAATTTGTCGGACCCCAATTGAATAATATTAATTCAGTAAACTCTAGTTCTGTTTATTATTATACTGATTTAAATATGTGTGGTATGTGGGTTCTACCAAGCCCTAGAATCTACGTAAATTTAAAATTCAAAAATGTTTGAAATATTCTTAAATTGCAATTTAATATGAACGTCAGGATGTTTTCAAATGAAAGCAAATGACATACATTATTCTAATATATAGTGTCCTTCATTAAAAGCAAGGCCTTATTTCCTTTGCCTTACTAACTACAAAATTTAATAAATAATTAAAGTTTAATAAATAACTTAAAAATATAAAATTATAATTAATTAGTTAAAATAAACTATAATCAATATCATCATTTATTTTACTTTTTCGTATAATAAAAATATCAAAATTGATAAAAACAAATTTTATTTCTATAATATTAAAAATGATTTATTATATGAAATAAAGTAATATATTTTATTATGAAATGAATTTCCTTTGACATTAATTTCCTTTGTCACATTCGTTACACGAAAAGAAAAACCTTTTAAAACTGATTCTAATATTTCTCATTAGATATGAATTTATGTTTTCATGTCTTCTCGTTTCTCTCTAGTTTTATATTATAATAAATTCCATTTTTTTTGGACCAAATAATATTTTAATGAACAAAAAATGATTTCCAAAAATAAAAATAAAAATTGAAAGAAAAAAAGCTTTTTAACAATAATAATTCTTTAGCCATCCAGCAGGTATTATTCTAAAATGATTAATTGAATTTTGATTGACAATTGTCTGACAAGTATTTTACCTGTCGTTATATTGATAAAGTATGATATTAAAAATTAGTTTTGAATTTTAATGAATAGCTTTTCTTATTATTTCCAAGAAAATAATGTATATATATTAAACTATGAAATATCGGAATTCATTATAATGAAAATTCAGAATTTAATTCATAATTTATGTAAATTTTATTTGAATTATATTCAAATTTTTAATAATAATGAATGAACTATGAAATTCAATTGATTTTGTATAGAATAAATTGTTATTGAAAAGTGAAAGGTTAGAAAGGTTAGTAATATTACAATTACAATTATCACCTAATATTTATTTAATGCTTTGTCAATTATCACCTTGTGTCACATGTATTAATGCAGATATTAATATGTAATTATTACACTTAACATTAATTTGCATTTGGTAAAAAGATATATGACATTTTCTATCTAATAATTTAATATTAATTTGACTATAAAATAATTTAAACTTTGAAAATTATACACGCCGAAAAATATGCAAAATGATCAATTTATATGATTTTGCATTTTTATATGCGGACGAAAGCGAAAGGATTATATTTGAAAATTGTAAGAATTATATAATTAAAAGTAATAAATTTGTGAAATTTAAATATCTATTCCAAAATTAGTTCTTTAAAATTTTAGTCCGTTGGCAAAAATTAAAAATGTAAATTTTTGATTTTCAAATGGCGACATTTTAATAAAGATGATAAAGAAAATTTCATGAAGATATTTTATTGAAATGATTCTAATGAGCTAAAAATACAAAATTTGGTTCATAAATTTAATTATTTTGTAGATAAAAAGGTCTTTGATAAAGGCTTCATTAACGACCAAAAATACCATTTCAAGTATTGGAAAAATGTTAGTGATTTTAATTAAAATTCTAAAAAATTCTACAATAAAATTTCATTTTCTATAAATTAATTCTTTATAAATTATTTATTCTACTATTTCTTTAGATGCTGCCAATTGAATGAACTGAGAAATTCAAAGTAGAAATTTAATTTCAAATTATTCTAATAAAAATGCTAATTTACAAAATACGATAACAACAAAGAAGACTCTATTTATACCACGGTAGAAAAAAATCAAATTCCTTATCCATAAATTATGCTTAAACAATAAAAAAAAATCTCAGTATATAAGAGTATTTAAGGCATCTCTCTCTGAATCTGAACTAAAAGAAATCCTTTTAAAAGTTGCTCTTTTTTGACATAATTTAGCCTATAGGTTTATTTCGAATAATTTAAAAATAATTATATTTTCGTTATTTTCTTCTTAAAAGTAAAAAATTTAAATATGTATAATTTTTTTGCTGCGATTTTTTTTAGGACAAATTATACCTGCAAGGTAAAAAAAAATATTTCTTAACGTACAAACGTGACCAGAATGGAAATATTTATATTAAAATACAAAAAAAAAAAAAAACAAAATTAAAGAAAATATACAGAAAATAATTTTAAACAAAAAATAAAAAGGAAACTGAATTAATATTTTTAGTCTCTTCACAAAAATTAAAAAAAAAAAAAATGAAGAAGAAAATTTAATTTTTTTTTTTTGTTTAATCTTTAAATGAAAATTTAAAGATTTATTCTTGCGAGAAATTTAATATTTTTTTCTTGTTACTTGACTTAAATTTTTTGATCATAAATCAAATATTTTATAAGAAGAAAAAATTTGGGTTTAAGACAAAAATTATAATGCTAAAAAGAAAATTAAGGAAGATTTAAAGTTTCGCAAAAAAATTTATGAGACTTTCTTTTAGTATTAGAAGAATTTGGAAAGACTTTTTTTTTGTTATATTACGTGATGAAATAGTCTGCCAAAAAATATTTTTTATATAGGGTTAAGAAATGTCGCGACTCTGAAAATGATATCATAAATAATTAAAGTTTTGTGGAATAAATATTCAAACTTTAATATTGGTAATGTGTATCAATGAGTAGCCAAATTAAAAGTTTAGTATAATTTCATCTATCCTTATCTAAGAATAAAATTGAATTATATTGCATTTCAGGAAAAATTGATCCTTTTACAATTCAAATTTGTGTTTTAGAAATTTGTCGCATCCCCAATCAAATTTGTAATTATATAAAAGTTCGTCTTTTATTTCAGAAAAAAGACTAATTTCAATTGTAAAAAGTCTCTTTCGCATATAAAATAAACTTTCTCTAATTAAAGTATACACCGAAATTATTTTCTGAAATTTTGTATACCACACTGGTTATTAATAACCTCAAATATTTTAATCTAAACACTTAATATTAATTTTAATATTTACAAAAATTTAAATATGTATAAAAAGCCATCTACATATATACGTTTTATCCATATTATAATATAATATGTGTATAATGTAATCACAGTAAAATTACAAAAAGATTATTTTACATATTTACATAATATTTTTCCGCCCAGTGACTTATTTCTGTTTTTGATATAGCATAGTCGAAAAAAAAAGAAAGAATGAAGATAAACTGGAAAATAATTGAAAAAAACTCTTCTTATATATAAGTACATAAAAAATATCCTTTCTTTTTGTTTTAATAAATTTTTATTTTTATTAAAAAAAAAAAATACCTGCTTGCTGTTATTATTTTGAGAAAATATTTTATATTTCCAGACATATCAAAAATATCCTCCTTTTTAGTACAATATTAACGTTGTCGTAATAAATATATATTTCTTCTTTTTTACATTTTTATATAAAGTAAAATTATGTTGTTCATTCTCATTATAGTATAGATATGGTAACTTAAAAGGATTCATTCATATTTTCTTTTTATAAATTATTTTTTTGATGAAATACTAGACAAATATCCTTTTTATTATATGTTAAAATGTACTTTATAGTATTTATTATAAAATAAACTGACTTTCCTTTTTTTTTTTAATAAAAACATATATGTATTTTACTTTTTGAATGCCTATCATACATACATGCTTGTTACTTGTTATAAATATTAAGTATTACATATAAAGAAAGGAGTGTCATATGTCTGCAAGTTTTTATATTTTATCATTACCGACATTTTATAGCTTTTATATAAATTCAAGTTTTATAGAATTGAAGAAAGTGTTTATATGTACTAAGAGAAATATCTTTTATGTTTATTTGAAAATAAATATTTACTTATATATAAAAATATGATTTTTATTACTATATATTGGCAAGATAGTATTTCGTATCATAATAATTTAATAATTAAACATGATTTAAAGTTGAAGCCTGTTGGGATAACAGAGCATGTTAATCAATGTCCTGTTATTTAATGTAAACATCATTTGTTCGTTGATAAAAAACTTAATTAGGTACTCTGAATTGTTCAGAAAGTATATTCGTGTCGTTAACAATAAATAATTAATCGTTTTTTCGGAGCCAACAACTTCTTATTTTTTATTTCCTCTTTTATATTGTGTCCATCATTTTTGATATTTGGCAAAGAATTTATGAATAAAATATTGTAAATATTTTGTTAAATTTTTGAGCTCCTGATAATTTCTTATTAATTATGTTATATGTTGAATTGCTAATGAGATTTTTATTGATAATTTTTAGTGCTGCAGAAATTAAAAAAATTGTCCAAAATAGAGTCATAATTGTCGAAAAAGGACCAGATCACACTCCTTTAACTATATACATACTAGTAATAATTGGTTCATTCTGTTACGCAATTATAATGTATCATTTTCAATTTTAATACATATGTATAACAAATTTTATACATTTAAATTTAATGTTTACAAAAGTATGTAAAAATGATTGTTTTTATTTCCTAGTACGTTATGATAAATTTATTCTTTTAATTTTCAGTCAACCATAAATACATTTTACTGTTTCACGTATCGCAGATACTTAAATAAAAAACAGAGCGGAAAACTCTCAACTTTAAACTGAAAACATTATACAACAACAAAATCTATATAAACATTACAACAAATCTGGTATATGTATTATTATTACATTTTTTTTTAAATCCTTTGTTGTTTATATTCACTTTATATAAAAATGTATAACCCAGGAAAAAGGAATACGAGTAAAAATCGTGATCTTATTTTTTTTTTTATAAATATTTTTATTTTTTTGACACATCTTAGAATATGTATGTATTTTTTTTATATGTATATAGAAAAGTCAAGGAGTTAACATAGAAAGTCATTAAATGTTTCGTGTGTTAAAGTCAAATTTTTCACCTTTTTGAATATACAATTTCCATTATTAAAGTTGAAAGATTTTAAAAATTAATGTATACATTAAAGTAATAACTGGGTGAGTTTTGTATTAGAAAAAAAAAGAAATACTTTTAAGAATATTGCGATGATTTTTCGAAATAAGGACGAAAATATTGCGGTATAATATTAATATAAAATAACATTATTATTTGTACTAAAAATTGAAGTTAAAAAAAAAACATTTTTTTTTTTTTCAATATTAAAGTGTCTTTTAATTTTCTAGTCAAACGCTTAGCACGTAAAGTTGAAACATTGTGAAAGTGTTTACGTGAAAACAATTTTTTTTTGTATATGCAAAATATCTATTTCTTTTCTTTTTACTTTTTTTAGAATTTTCTTTTCATTTCTTTTTCATAGAAAAATACGAATTGAGAGAGAAATCATTGAAATAAGAAAAATATAAAAATACTTCAGCAAAACTTTAATATCAAATGAAAACAATTTTGCAAAATGGTAAAATATTTCAATAAAAAAAAAAGTTTTTTTTTCGATTGAAGTTTTCCAATATTTTAATATCTAAAAAAATATTGTTGTCTAGTCTGGGGATTTTTTTTTTGTTTAATTTTAAATATTAACATATTTCTGATTCTTTTCGTATATACCACAGAATATAAGGATTGTCTTCATTGCCATCACATTGTGGATATGTGAGTTGTGAGATAATCGGGAAATTTGGAAATTCACATTTTATTTCATATTAAAAAAATCTATATAGTTTTATGATATTCAAAATTGTAAATATTTCAATTAAATATTGAATATTGTAGCTGAATAAAATTTCATGTCACACTATACATGTATATAGTTCGAAAAGTATCCAAAGTACATCTATGAAATTAAAAAATGTTGGTTATTGTTTCTGGAAATATAAAAAAATTGATATATCTTCAATTTATATCCTTTTTGATAATTATTCATTTACAATATCGAAGAAAATTTGATAAAATCATTTACTATATTTTTTAGTATCCCTTTTCAACCTGTCAAAAAATGTAACATAATTTTGGTATAACGTTTATATAATAATAATTTTTAAACTATATAGTTTAGCATGCCTAATGAAAATATGCTATTATATACAAATTACTTTTGAAAGTTTGACTATTTTTGTTTCCTTATTTATAAACATCCTTGAAAAGTCACGGAAACAAAAATTTTATATTTTCCTGTGAATCTACTTAAAAAAAACTATAGATAAATCTTAAAATTTCAAATCCTTTTTTCCCTTTTATATGTCTCAAAAGAAATCTTTATAAGAGAAGGTGTTTCAAAAGTGTAGTTGATATACACGTTTCTTCTTCATATTTAAAATTATAAAAACCATATTTTTAAAATTTTTTTTTTTTGGAACAACAACGTAGACAGATTTTAATAGCGAAAAAATATAAATTAGCAAAAGGAAAAAAGGATGAAAATGAAAAACAAAAGGTTATAAAAGTTTAAGCTTTTTTTATTTTACTGTGTGGACAAAACAGTCTTAATTAGTTGTTGCAAGTATGGCAGCTTATCAAATCTTTCTTATCTATATACAAAAAAAAAAATTCCAGCATTTTTTTTATACCCACTTTAGAATCATAAAAGAAAATTTAGCAATTTTAAATATAGTTTAAACAATACAAAAAAAAAATAAAGAAGAAAATGGAAAATTTATTTAACAAGAAAAAAATATTAAAACGAGGAAATCTTTGGTCGTAAAATGTGATAATGAAAATTTTCTTGGTGCCTTAATGGTTGGTTAAATTTTAAAGCACTTTTCTTTATGCAAATATTTTCCTTTTTTTTTTTTTTAAATAAATTAAATGATTTTTCTTTTTAATTTTCTAATTAGTTGAAAGATTTTTTTTTTATATAATAATTTCTGTCTTTTTTTGTGCATAGAATTTTTTTCTCTGGTGAATAAAATTGTCTACACAACATAATAAAATTATATAATATAGGAAAATATTAAATTCAGGATAAAAGAAAAGAATTGAATTTATTTTTTTATGAAATTAGTGGTTTTAATTTTTATTTCCGTTCTTTTGTTTATTTTGATTTTTTCTGTTATGGTTGAAAATTATAATATAAAATATTATTTTTCTCAACTTTTTTTATTAATTAAAATTCAGGATGAGATTTGTGATGGAAATAAAAAGGATTTTCTCCTATAATATAGAAAAATTTAATTATCAATTTATATTATGGAATGAAGAATTTTCTAAGTTCTTTTTAAAATAGAAAATTTTATTACATAAATTGATAATTTAATTAATTAAATATTTTTTTAAGGATATATAAGTTAAGTATTTTGCCTTAGTGAAGAGAATAATTTCATTATTTATAAAACATATTTTTATATTCTTTAATGTTTGGTCGAGTAAATTTCTTTGAACAATTATTGCTCCTTTCTGGTAACTAAAATGAATCTGTCGATCCTTATAAGAAAAAATTATATGATAATATATGCTAAATTTTATATAAAAAATATGAAATTTCCTTTAATCCTTTAAATAATCATAGCAATGATAGTGAAATATTGATTTCAAATATTAAAAAATTTTTTGTCCAAAACCCAAATATATAATTAAATATTCAACATCACAATAAGAATTAATTTAGAAAAATTGTACATAAAAAAATCAATTTTTGTCTTAATTAATTTCATTCCTTTCAGTCAGAATACAAACAATATTGAATAACATTTAATTTTTTTTAAAACAAATTTATATAATTTCAGTTGTATCTATCAATTCGTTTCAATTACACAACATAAATAAATCCAATGTTGATATTTTTCTGATTAAACTGGAAATTTTATCTTCAATTCAAGTCAATTCATTTATTTTGATTGTTGTTCTTTATTGACTTTAAATTAAATCAATTTTTTTTTTTTTGATTTTTTTTATAAAAGTTTTTCTGTTGTTTGTTTAGAATGTTTTTCGTTTTAATTTCTAAATAATAAACAATTTTTTAAGATATTTCTTGGGTAATTTTTAGATACCGCATGTTTAATTAAATATAAATAATGGAAATTGAATTGGAATTCAATATTAGAAGATAAGTTTTAATTAAAATGAGTAATAAGAACTAAAGAGCTTCAATAAATTTTTTGGACTATCAAATATCCTTTTTTTATAATGGACTACTTACTAAATATTCTATTATTAATTTACCTAAATTTACTTATCATTTTTGTAAAACCTTTAATTAAATATTTGAATAACAATTGTGATTTGGTTTAAATTACTATAGATATAAAAATATAATAACAAATAATTCAGATAAATTAATTTATTGAATTATTCACTTCATAAAAGATAAAACACTCCAGTTATAATAAAGATTACAAATCCTTTTTATCATCCTTATCAGCATTTTCTCGATAGTAGAGAATTCCTTGACGATATTCATGAATTTTCGGATCATATTTAACAAATCTGCCATAGTTGTCATATGTATATGTGTTAACAAGAAGTGGTCCAAGATCGGGATTAAGCTTACTAATTGGTATTGTTTCCTCTGCCAGGACCGTACCCAGTGTAACCGTTAATATGGCAAAATAAAGTTTTAAATTGAATTTCATATTGTGAACGTTTTCGAATATCGTGTAATACTAAAAAAAATATTAATCAAAAAATCTATTTATATAAACTTTCATTGAGTTACAGAAGAGCTGATAATTTTTTTAATTAATTTGTTATGACAAATTTTAAGTATAGAGAACATTTTTGCTTAAACAGATGTTTATGAGTAATTTTTATTAAATTTCTAATTCATATTTAGGTTATCATAAATTAAACTACATCTTTGAAGTAAATTTATTATAGAATAATTTTCAAAAATAATAGGAGTAGTAAAATTAAAACTTATAGTCGAAATTTTAAAATTGACTTTATAATTTCATGTCATTAAAAAATTACAGATTTAATTGCAAATATACTAAATAAATATTTTGTACAAAAATCAATATAATAATAATTTATAAATAAATAAAAAATCATTTTTATTTATATTTACAATTTTTTGTTTTATTGGATATATTTATAATGTTTATTCAACTGGATCTGATAAATTTTAATTGCTGTTGCTTTATTGATTTTGAATTAATTATATTTAGAAAATTGTATGTTATTTTTTACTTTAATTAAATATTTAATTTAAAATGATTTTATAATTGTATTTGTATATATAAATTATAAAAGTAAATTTGTTCATTTCTCACACAATTCAATTATACTTATATTTATGTTGATTGCAATATAGAATAATGTATAAGTCTTCAAAAAATGTATCTAAAATATGAAATTTTTTTCTTGCAGAGCAAATAAGTCCTTGGGTCAGTAAGGACAATCATTTCTTTATCCTCAAAATCAATATTTTCATGTAAACATAATATTGTAATTAAGTGTTTGAGAATAATTATGTTCATCAAAATAATGAAAATTTTGTAATATATTTTCAATAATTTATTACTACTAATGCATTACAAAGAATGTATTAATTTTATAATTTTTTTTCCTAGGAAATTGTAAAATTAAACTATTTCACATTTACTTTCTGTTTCTATTTTATAAAATTATCAAACTAGCACAAAACCTAAAAAAAATATATATAAACTAAAATATATTCTTTATCATTATTAAATTTATATATACCTAAGGACTTATAAGTTATAACTTATAACAACTTCATGCATTTTTAATTAAATATTTACATTTTTTTTTTACAAAAATGAAAATTCCTTCCTATAAATTTTTGTTTTACAAAAATGTTTGTTTACGACATTTTTATACGGAAAAAAATATCAAATTAGAAATTACTTTTTTTGTTGTGGTAAAATGAAAAAAAAAATTTCATTAAAAAAATTAAGGAAATGTCATTGTAATTGACAGTTTTTTTTTGGCAAACCACAGAAACTTTATATAGTACGAAAAATAAAAAAGAAATATACAAAATTAATTTTAACTTCCGCCTGATTTAATATTGAAAAGTAATTTTATAATCATGTGAAGAGAATTTCGTAATTAATCCTTAATCCTTGTTACTTTTCAAATACTTTTCTATTTTTAAGTCGTAATTTTTTTTCTACCTTATAATAAATAAGAAAAAGGATATTGTTACCAATTCCATAAAACTTTTATATATACAAAAAGTATAATAATATTTTAATAAAAAATAAAATTTTATTTTTCATTTTTTTTCGTTGCAAAATATCCTATTCCTCCCACATGACTAATTTCAAAGGAACACCATTTAACGATAGCTTTGGTATTTCGTATTTCTCTGAAGCCCCTAATCAATTCCATATAAATATTCGCCCCTTGTCACTTTTAAATTGTCGTATGTATATATAACACCAAACGAAAAGAAAAATATTTCTCTCAACGCTATTTATCACTTACAAAATTGTTGTATATGAAATAATATACAGTAGAATATTACATTTTCGGGTCTAAGGACTAAGGATAACGAATTTTTTTTTTTATAAATAAGAAAAATGCCATTTAGAGGCTTCAGTGGCAAGAAAAAAAAATGTATATATAATTTTTTTCTTTATATACTTTTCCACAAATTACTCCATATTACTACCATGGCTAATACGTGTCCATTGTTATTGCTGTCTTCGTCATTCATCTTTCAATTTCTTATAACTTCCTTATTTCTCTAGGCACACAATCACCCCGTACATTTACCATCCATTGTTGAAGAATATAACAAGAAAAAAGACACACACACACACAACAAACAAAAATTACCCAGGATATTTTTTTTCCTTTTCAAAATTCTTGGTAAATTTTTTTTTTTTTTTATGGTTTTTGGAATGCGATTTCTTGTGGTTTTTCTGTTAACCCAAAATGGAAGGAAATTTTCTACCAAAAAAGGAAATGATTTTTTTTACGCTTTTGTAATTTCTTCCCTTGGGATTGCTTTGAACATTGTGGTAAAATATATATAATATTTCTTTATTTTGCTCAAAAAAAGACATACTATTTGATGATATCCTTAAGGGAAAAAGGGAAGAAGTGTAAAGTGTCGGATAGAATTTTTGAAAATTTTGATTGCAAAACTTTCATGACTTTCAAAAAAAAAAAATCAAAAATTTATTATATTTTTGATTCTTTATAGTAATAAAAGAAATTAAGGGGATTTAAAAAAATGAATTTGAAAATTAGTATCGTAATTGAAATAAGCTCGAGAAAAAGTTCAACTGCAAAAGATCATATAAAAAATTTCCATTTTCTCTAATGTTATAATAATTTTTAAGTTAATTTTGACGGCTTAATTGGAACAATTCCAATTTAATTAAAAGACTTTTTTGTTTAGCAATCACGGGTCATTAATTTTATTATTAGTTTTGATATAATTTTTGTAATTAATTGTATATCATTTCTTACTTACTATTGGCTAAAACACTGATATTTAGATCAAATTCGACAAAACTAAGAATTTTATATAAAAAGTCATTTTCCTTTGTTACCGAAATATGCTAATAAAAAATTCCTTTTTTTTTTTTGCTAATATATCCTTTTCTATAATAAATATCTGGACTTTTGGAAAAAACAATTCAAGGCACAGTATGTGAATGAAATTTTGTTTTGTTAGATATTATTTAGAAATCCGAAAAAAAATTTAATAAAAAATATTTTTATATAATAATATTTTGATAAGGTTAAAGATTAAAGTATAAAAATCTCTGTGGGTTCGTTAAAATTATTTCACAAAATTTCAGAGTCAATTTAGAAAGGTGTCACCATATGGTCAGGTGTAAATTGAAGGTTTATATATTTTATATTTTCTAATATCCGTCGTCAATTTCAAAATTTATAACTATATTTCATAATAAAATATTATTAAAAGAAAAAAAAAATTTGTTATGTGGTGATTTTATTATGGTTTGTAATACATATTTTTGTTAAGTGTGCACAATATAAATTTGTTATTTTTTTATTGTAATAAGGATATTGTTATATAATTCATATATGTCTAGAGATCACATATAGAGATCACATATAGTCGAAAGATGTCGATTTTATATGTTTAAGTAAATTCAAATAATAATTTCTTTGGTTTTTTAATCAAACTGTAAAATATGTTATAAATAAGCTGAAAATTATATAAATGAAAATTGATTTTTATAGTTTGATCAATTGATTTTCATTTCCGAGCAAATTAGATTTATTAAGTTTTATATTTATACAAACTGGTTACAATTGAATTTATAAATGTTCAATATATTTTTTTGTTAGATTTAAGTTTAAGGATATTTTCTTTAATCAATTACAAATATTTAATTATTTTAATCTTTTTATAAATCAATAAATTAATTTAGAAATATTAATCAGCACCTACTCAGAGTCAGAAGTTAAGCGAGTTCTACTCTAGAAGTTAAGGGTGCTAAGAATTGTTGTATATGTGCTATGTGCTGCACCACCACACTATCTACCAGAATACGTACATAAATATTAAGCTATATGATTACCATATCTATATGAATATTAGATTATGTCATAATTCCTTATAATTCCGATGCTGATTTAGTTGCAGACTGATGGAGGCTGAGGTCTGATATATGAATACCATATCTGGTTCGGGAGCAGATTTGATATTTAAAATTGTTCGATAATTAAAATTTAGAAATTATGTGGTAAATAAATTATTTATCATTAAATTTCTTGTTTAATACAATTTGAGAATTATTTATCAGTCTTATTTTTAAATTTAAAAATTTTCAAATTTATAAAATTTATTTCCTCTTTAAAAATTGTTAATAAAATTATCTACAAGATAATCCAATTTAAATTGATTACGTTACTAATGGAGATTTTGTAATAAACTAAAATTGTATTTTTTTTTTAAATCCTTTAAAAAACATTTATTTTTTTCAAAAGGAGCTAAACCACGTCACATTCATCAAAGTTTTTCATTTAAATCCGCATATATACTATAATTTTTATTCTTAGTGATTGTTATTTCTATAAAATTATCAACATAGCTTTTACATACATATATATCTTATATCTGCTTAAATATTTTTTTATGGAATCTATCTCCACATTATTAATTTTTTTTTTGTTATAAAAAAATAATCATAGTTTATCCTGTGGGATGTTTTAGGTTTAAATACCAAAACGGAAATGTACGTATATAACAGAAAAAAAATAGAATCCCTTTTCAAAGTAATTTATCATTGAGCAAAAATGTTGATTTGATGAGGAAAACCGTCTTTCAATTATATATTTCATTTCTCTGATGTTCATATTTGTTTTGAAATACAAAAGCTTTTGAAATTCTTAGTTTGTTTAATATATTTTTGGACTAATTTACATTGTTGACATTTTCATTCCACATTTTTCTGTTAGATTTTTTGATACTGATTTTACATTCTATTGCAAAATTAACCAGCGAAATTAAAGGACGAACGAACATTTTTTTAAAAATAGAATAATTTTTCCAAAGACAAATTTAAAACTTTCTCTTTATCTAATAAATAGAAATTAATGGAGAAATTCTGAAAATGAAATATCAAATGAAAATATCGACAATGTTGACAATGTAAAAGTAGTCCTTTGGTTAAACAAAAATGATGACGCATTCAATCATCATTTACGACAAACTGATTATCCTGAAATATTATATTCTTGAATTTAAAAAAATTTCTAAAAATTTAAAATTTCCATTGATGCTTTTTTTTTTAGAGAAGATGATGTGCTCAATTTGTGGTATTCCCTAGGCCTATAAAAACTAAGCTACTTTTTAAGAGTTTATAAAATATATAAATCTAAGAAATCTCTTTTAGGCTTTAATTACATAAATTTTTGAAAAATTATCATTTTATACACAATGTTGTTAATATTAAGATAATTTTAAGCGATTTTTTTTGGTTTATTTGCAATGTACATAAAAAATTGTATCCATTTTGATGATTACCAGATATCTAAGGATTTTAAAATTTTTTTTTGTAGGTTTTGTGTTTTCATCATATTACCTAATTAATTTGTCAATGTTGAGAGTTTTAGATTAATATTACTTTATCAGAGTATTATTGTATACATATAAAATGAAAGATTTATGGGATTTAAATTGAATTTATCAATGTAAGAAATTTAATATTTTTTAATAGAAAATTAAGGCTTATTATTTTATTATATATATTGATAAATTAGTATAAGATTTTTTATATTTTCAATAATAATCTAATTTTTATGAAAAATGTGGAGATAAGATTTCTATATTGAAAAATATCCTTGAAAGGCTAATATATTATATATGAATATTATAAATTGTCATATTTTGAGTAAAATTATTCCCTTGTTACTTGTTCTACTGGGAAAAATGATTTTTTTTTACAAATTACCTGTTGAGGTCTATTTTAGCCCATAAATAATAGAAATATTTTCGAAATAAAATTGTCAAAAATGAATTATTTACTTATTTTCTAATAACAAAGAATTTATGAAAATTAAATAGAAAATATTTTACAAATAAAATTTTCATCATTTTGCAATATAAAAAAAAAACTTAAAACATTTTATATTTGTATAATCATAGAAATTGCTTTGATGTCCATTGGGATACAATCAAAAGTAATTAAATTCAAAAATTCATAAATCTAATACCTCATTTTAGGTCTCTAGTTATCCATAAACTAATTTTCTATTAAAATAAGTTCATATATTATTTTACAATATATAATTTATATTATGTATATAAATTATAAAATATAAATTGTCCTTTTTATGACATGGTTTGATGTAAATAATGATCAATATTGCTTTAAATATATTAAAATTTGTTTCAGTTATATACATACTATGTAATGGTTATATAAATATATTATACGTAGTTAATGGTTTTGCAGTTGTAATTAAATCCTATAGACGAACATATATGTACATATACAACATATATAAAGTTGATAATTTATATAGAAGCTATTAATCAAATATCATGTGTAATTATTAAATTTCCCATTAGTATAATAATTTAGCCACAGAAAAAAGTTTTTCCAGAATTATACAAAATATATTTTGTGGTAAAATATAAATTAAGGATCTTTTGTTGCTGATGTATATACATAATAATTTACCTCTAAGGTATTCCATTTTGTATATATATGCTAAGTATCGAAAAAGTAATAATCAATTTTGTAAGTGTCTAAATATTCAAGTTTTAGCAAACCTAAAGTATTAAAATTATTTTAATTGGTTAAATAAAAGGATATTAAATAAATTAATTATATAGGATTTTTCTTATTAATTGGAATTTACAAATAACAAGAAATATCGTTACATGATTGTATATGTGTTTTTGTTAAACTTAATTTGTCAAATGAGTGAAATAAACGCCATCTAGTATTCAAAATTTATATTGCTAATAAATAATCAATTATAGCTTTTAATAATTAATTATACGAATAGGATTTAGTGTTAAATAAATTGTTGTATACTATGAAATGCTTAATAGGAATTTATTATTGACCATCAAGAAATAGATTAAGTACTATTTTTTCTCAATATATAGGTACTTCATTAGATTATTCATAAGAATAAAATTAAAGCAAATCAGCTAATTTACAACTGCTTTTAAAATTCAAACTTCAATTTTTTCTAATTACAATTTATGCATTAACATAGAATTACGTGGCATTTAATTTTAATTTAACTCGATCAGATTATTCATTATGTTTCTTTGTGTACATTTTTTGCTCGAATTATCTTCAACATTATAAATTTTATAATTGCTAGTAGCTATACATATATACCTACAATATAAAGATTAATTGCTAATTTCCACTTTTCAAAAATACATTATTTCGCCTATAAAATTTTTAATTAAATATTTACTTTCTACTTTGTCGCAATGGTTTTTTGTTTTTTACATTTTATCTTTTAAATTTATAATGAATATAAAAAAAAAACACATTTACACATTTAAAATGTCCTTTTCAACATATTTTCCATTTCCATTTAACATTACCCAGACAAAACCAAAACAATTTTAATTTCTATTTCAAATAAAAGACTAGACTTTATAAAAATAATTATTTTTTTTTGAAGTGATATTTGGAATTTGGGAAAATTAACATATGCAGAGTTGGCACTTCTCTAAGTTTTAGAGTAATTTGTAAAATTTCTAACCATTTTTTTTGTTATTTTATTTGTACATAAAAAAAAAGAAGAAAATTCTTGTATATTAACAAATAAGGTTAATTAATTGATTTGAAATTTCAGATCGTTTCAATTCTCATGCGGTGGTTTATCTTTTTAACAAGAGAATAAAATGAATTTGCTATTGCTACAAAAACAGAAGAATGGAAAATTATTTGTTAAATTTCCAATGTGAATTTCTGCTATTAACTTTCCGGTACATGATTTTCTACAATAGAAGTTTTTTTCATATATATAACGATTTATTGTATTGTGGAAAAAGATTGTAGAAGTTATATGGCAACAGAAAAAAAATATATCGATGTTTTTTATTCGAACTTTACTAAGGTTATACGGTATAGTAGCTTTAGCTACTATTATGATGTCTAATATTCTGTATGTAAGAGTTTATTGTTTATTTATGCGTCTGGCGCATAGTAATGTGTACATTGTTTTATCATATTTTTGAAATTTTATTGTATAATGATGATGAAAATTAATTAAAATATTTCATTGATGAAAAAATTGGTGATTGGTGATTAATTTTAGTAGAAACTATTAAATTGCAAAAAAAATCTTAGGAAAAGCTCTAAGAGGTAGGCCTAGGACCACCATCCAGGCTATTGAGAAGAAGTGTAGAAGAAGAAAATTTTATAAATTTGTCAATCTTTAATACTTTTTTGGTATACGAAATATTTCCTTTGTGTAGTTTTATTTGAACAAATACTTATGATTAGTTTTTTATTTTCAATAAGTAAATTTGATCATGAAAATATCGAAAAAACAAAATTTTTCGATAATTAGGACATTTTTCTTCTAAATTTTGGTTTTACTAAAAAAAATTTCTTCTTCATCTTAAGTTTTTCTCAATCATTTTCAGCCAATTTTCTATAATTAAGTTTTGTTGAAAATAATTAACTAATCTATAAATCATTTAACCAAATTGTCCATTAATTTTTTAAACTTTTTTTTTTAAATCCTTTAAAATATTTTAACTTTTAACTAAATATTAATTTTTTTTTTCATAAACTTAATGCAAAAAATACTGAATGAAAATATTTTTAAACTTCGTAAATGAATTTTTCTATCTGTAAAATAATATAATTTTTTTTTTAACAAAATTTTTTTTTTTTTTTTTTTTAAACCGCACACAAGCCGGAAAAACTTTTTAGCTGATTGGCTTCATGTGGGGTAATAAATTTTTGTTTTAAAACTTTCACCCAATGAACAAGAAGATTTTTAAAATTTCTAGCAATATTTTTCTATAATATATTTTGTTTCTGTTTTTTTTTTTTTGTATTTTTATTTTAGATTCCGGTGAAAAACAAATTGTGGCAGTTTTATTTTAGAAAAAACTAACTAAAAAATTTTCCAAAAAAAAAAAGACTAAAATGGGAAAGAACAAATTAGGATTTTATTTCCGTTGCTAAAACAATTGTGAAAGTTTATTTTCACTTTTTTTTTTGAAAACATGTTGAAATAAATTGTAGACTTTTGAAATAAATCAATATCTAAATATCTAATCAGAATCTTTAAATATCTAAGCAGAATTTCATTACGAAATATTGACTTTTGATAATAATCTTAAATATACAAAAAAGCATTAAAATTTTAAACTATAAAATCTACTTTCGTTGGATAATACGAAATGTTGTGAGAAAGAAGCTTTTACATGGTGTTTATGTTTAAGGACAAATATCCTAATAAAAAGTTTATTCACCCTGAAACCATTTAAAGTGCATAAAAATCATTGAATTCGTTTTAAACACGCCACCAGAGTTTATACATTCTCTGTACATATAATAATTCTGTATACATAAAATTGCATATTTATGTAGGTTATGTTCATTTATAAATGTATACATATATATCGTAAAGGATATTATAGTAGCAAAATACTATAAGCAGTGATATCATGACTTAAAGTTTAATGATATCCATTTTAGAAAAATATCAACAACTTTGTATATATAGAATATAATAATATTATACCATGTCGTTTTAAAGCTAATGCTAAGATATATATTTATATAAAGTTGTAAGAACAAGTCATTAGATTATTTCCTGAAAAACACAGAATTTTGTTTGAAAATCTTATATAAAGTTAAGTTTTATTATTATCAAATACAAAAATCTTTAGAGCAATAATAATTTAAATTGCATATTTTTTATAATGATTTAAAATATGGAATTGTTAAGTTGCAATGCAATATTATAAGTGAACATTTTGTATTTAAAGAAATAAATTGTATACAAATAATGATAAAAATTATTAATATAAAAATTGTAATTTCAGGGACATTGAAGAAAGAATTTATTTGTAGATATGTATTTGAATATATGTATTTGGAAAAAATGCAGATATTTAAAATTATACTGAGGATAGAAAAATAGAAATCATGACTGAAACAAAAAATGTGTGTCATCACCTATTGTACTTTAAATTTGACACACGGTTTACTATAAGATTTAAATTAGAAATTATATTTGCACTCCTCTGAAAACAGCATTATTATATTTTTAACAATTTTCAAAGTCCAGCATATTTTAAGGGTATATCTAATAGGGGGAATATCTTTATTCATTCTAATAGGAACCAGTAGCAGGTACTATTGCTAATTCACTCGATATTAATAAATTAAATTGTATAAATTGTATTAAATTAAAACTTTTGTATTAATGGAATAATGAAAATTATATTAATTACTAAAAATTAAATTTATTACACAATTATTTTATATAATTCTGATGTATTTCATAAATTTAAATTATTTTATATATTATGCATTAATTCAAAAATTTATTTAATCTAATTTCCATTTAAAATTGTATTTAAACTATTTAATTTTATAAAATTGGATTTTTATATTAATACTTGGAAAAGAATAATTGAAATCAAATCCTATTAATATCAATAAATTCCTGAAAAATTATAATATCTTATCCTTGTTAATATCACTGTAATTTGTAATATCCTCTCTAGATTATTGCAATTCAGCATTTTCAAATTTTTAATAACATTACACAGACATTTTGCTATTTTTTGAACAGTATATAGAATATAATCGTCCTTTTATTTAAACAAAAAATTTACTTTTATTAAACAAAATTTTTGTATATGGTGAAATAATTTTTTGATTGTGTTATATAAAACAGGAATCACTTTAAAATTCAAAGTCCTCATTTCATTGTTTCACAGTTGACCAATTTGCTTTTATATATATAACAAAATGGAAACAATGATGTTATCCAATTGTACGTTATATTTGTGGAAAACATAAAAAAGGGAAAAACTGAAAAGAGACAATTTTCACACTGTCATTCCTTCCAAATATACAATGATGTTTTTTTTTTATACTATATAAAATGTTTTCCCCCCCGTATAAAAATTTCCATTTAACATGTTTATTTGTCTAGTCTCTAGTTAATTTACTGTGGAAATTTACTTTTTTTGTTGTATTATGAAAAACGTGAAAAAGAACTGAAAATGTTTAGGACAAAAAGGATTGTGCCATTGTTTCATTTATATTGAATAGGTGAAGATATTTTTTTGATACATTTTGAAAATTTTATACAAAAAACAAAATGGAATTATTTCTTCACAATTTGTTGAGTTGATGTAAAAATGTTTATAAATTTATGAAATATGTTTTTTGGTCGAAAATATATTATATACAAATACAATAAAACATTTTACATGATTCACTGTTCCATTTATAAATTGAATGAATTTATGTTTTTAAGAAATTTTAAAAATTGTCATTGATGATATTTATAGAGAAATATTTAAGTGAAATTATGTATTTTGATATGATTTTAAATATAAATTAAAAATTTCTGTAAGAAATAATAATCTAGGGATATAAGTATTATCGTATTGTTTTAGATTTTACAAAATGTTATATTTTATTTTTTTATGGCTTGATGTTTAAAATGAACTGAATGAAAACGGAAAATAATGGAATTTCATTTGGAAATTATATTATGAATATTTTGGAAATTGCATAGCTATATTCAGGCATATAATATATTTTGTCAATTCGAATAGGTAAATCTTATAATTATAATGTAGGTATAATAAAATGATTGATATCGTTTTGATGTTAGTAATATTATGATGCTAGGCTGCAGGATGTATAAGATATGAAGTTGACATTTCATTAGCACAAAATATTCAAAAATGATTACAGAAAACTTTTGAAATTATAGATTTTATAAACAATTATAGAGTAATATATTTACTTATAAATAATAAGCGTCTGTTTTGAATTTAAGAAGTATCTGATAAATACTTAAGCATTAAATTAAAAATTACTATTTAATTTGGATCAAATAAATTCTCGTCCACAGACATTCTTCATTTAATCTTTTACTGAAATGGTTTCAGCTGAAGCACAAGACATTTTTTTAACTATTTATAATGCAGATTATAGAGCTCTTGTCATATTTTTATTATTTAACACTGTTAATGTTACCTAACTGCTATTTATTCACTATTATATTAACTAACTAATTAGTTCTTATATGTAGAAGTTTCAGACTATTTAATCGAATAGTACAAGATTTCATTATTTCAGAAGTTATCGTTTCGCATGCATAACTATCAAATTTTGTTATAATTTATAAATCAAAATTTCCCTTATGCAATTTTTATAATTAATCACTTGCACTCAGTTCAATGGTTCTGGTTCAGTCTCTTTTCTAATACTATATACTTTACTATACATCCTAATACTTGCAGTATCATAAATATAACACTGTTTTTTTTTACAATTTTCTATAAAAATTTTCTACAATTAATAATAATAATAAACCCCAAAGCTAATTATAACTTTAAAAATGATTTTTTCCATAATATTCCAACTTATATTAAAATCCTTTATCAACAAATATTTATGCTATAACTAGAGAGATACTTACTTGCAGTTAAAACTCATTAATATTTATTATTCATTCATATGTAAAATCCTTTTTAAAGGATAAATTATAATAATATAACAACAAAAAGAACAAAAAAAAAATGAAAAAAAATATTAAAAACATTTTCTTTTATTTATTATTTAATATCATTTCAAAAAATGAAAATTTACACTTATTACCATAGTTCAAAAAAATTATTTAAAATATTTTCCATATATGAGAAAATTATAAATTTGAAAATTATTAATTTTCTTGTGGTTTAATGAGATAAATTAATTATTAAATTACATAATAATAATAAAAATCATAAATTTATTTATATTTTCTTTTTTTTTGGCAATTTTAACAATATAAAAAATTATAATTTAAATTTTACACTTACCACCAGACAATTTGAACATTTAAAATTAAATTTAAATTATAACATTTTCAGGTCTAATTTTAACCTTTTAATATTGGAGATTTAAAAAAATTAAATTTCTCCATTTTTTTTTAGTCAAATTCCTTTTCTAAAGATTTCATTTATATTTTGGAAAATTTTGAATTGTAAAAAGAACAATTTAAATTATTAAAAGACCAATTTGACCTTTAACTGCTACATAAAGTAATTTGTTTATATTTTTAATAATATTTATTTATTTTTGTTATTAATTTTATATTTTTTTCATAATTTCGTAATGGATATAATTTGATTTTATTTTTTTTTAATAAAAATTTTTGTATTTCAGTTATTATTTTTTTTTTAATAAATGGTTTCTTTAATATAAATATTGTCATAATAAATTAAATTAATATTTTATATTAAAATTAATTAACTTATCGGAAAATGGTTTTTTTTAATACATATATGTATTTATTTTCATTTAATTTTATTTATTTTGAATATTATTTTTTTGTTGATTTTAGATTATCGATTACATTATATAATATTTTTGTTATTTTAAATGTTATAATTTTTTTTGGGTTTAATATTACATAAAATTAAGTTAAAATTACAAATTTTCTTTTTTGAAAAATATTATTTAAATATTGGTTTTTTTTTTTTTTATAATTCATTGAATTTTTCTATTTGCCGACCTTTAATGTTGGTATAATGACGACATTTTTTTGTTTGTTTTCTTTTGGGTGGAAATATTTAAAAAAAAACTATATTGAAAGCAAAGCCGTATATAATATATTATATA
The DNA here is from genome assembly GCA_949752835.1 of Empis stercorea. Taxonomy (NCBI): domain Eukaryota; kingdom Metazoa; phylum Arthropoda; class Insecta; order Diptera; family Empididae; genus Empis; species Empis stercorea. Next base: position 15,866,165 of record OX457085.1, on the reverse strand, counting down.
CGGCTTTGATTGAAAGTTTTCTTTTGCGGATTTTCACATTGCGGTTTTTTGTTGAATGGGAAATTTGCTATTCAATTTTCTTGTTTTTGTTTACATTATCAGTATTTTTGTTGTTAGAAAAAAAAAATGAAATCATTTTCTTTTATTATTGATTTAATTTTTTTTTGTAGTTTTGTGTAATCATTTAAGTGTAGCTTTTACGAGCACCTGTAAATTAATAAAGAAATATATTATTATTAGATATTTAGAAGATGATATATTAAAGGATTTGTCGATCTCTTGATATATTGACAATGTCAAGGAGTATAATTTGGTTAACTGAATTTTTGTATGTAGTAAACTGAGTAACAATTACATTATAAATAATGACGTACAATGAAGCTAGTTCAATATGACAATCAATGAATCAATGTATATTTTTTAACAGATTTCATTTGCTGAATAAATTAAAATGAAGGCATCTAAGCTATGTCATAAAGTGAAATTGACACTATACAAGTACAAGACTGCATTGTAAAATTTCGGTATAAATTTGACGTAAATTTTAATATAAATTTGTTAATGTAATTGGTTATGATAACAAAAATTTTAATATATTTCAAAATTTCTGTTTTTAAAATGATAATCTCTAGCATTCTGGAAAAATACTAATTTGGCCTGAAAATGCTATATACATATACATACATATAAAGCAAAAGGCAAACATTATTTCGTTTCAGCAAAGACAAATTAATAAATTGTCTTTGATGTCAGTTATTTACGTAATTTTGAAATGTAATGAATTTAATTCCAGATTATAATCTATAGACTTATCTATATAGTATATGTACTATATTTATATAACATTTGAAAAAGGATATATTATATATTTTTCTGTTGCTCACCTTTTTTCAAAATTATAGTTTAATAAATTGTATCACCTTTTAATAATTAATCATTATACTATGTTTAATTATTATGTCAGAATAAATTGTCTACTTTTTTATTTAATTAATTCTATTAATTAATTATAATATATTTGTTTTAATAAATCGACAGTCAGAAATTGAATACCGAATACGTTATATTAATTACAATTAAATAAATATTCAAATTTTATATTGATTTAATATAATTATAATAATTAATTGGATACATAGATATATATTATATCTATCGAAATATTTTTATATGGTAATTGGTAATAATATTTTAAATTTAATAAATTCTGAAAACAAAATAAAAGCAATTAAATAAATTTTGAAACTTTTTCTGTATTAAAACTTTCAATAAGTTTTTTATAATTGCATTCCATTAAATATTTAAATTAATTATTAGAATTTGACTTTCGATATCAAAATTTATTTATATATTATTGTTAATGGTCGAGTTTTTAATTTTATTAAATATTTTTGACTATAAATCAAAATTACCTTTATCTTTAATTTTCTTTTCTTTTGTTGATTTTTCCTTAAATTTTCCTTGATTACAATTTTTATTAATAACACGTGTTGTTTGACAAAACGGATCACTAGTTGGTTTTAATTTATCAGTTCGTGTCATTTGACCAGTTAAACATTCAGTCCATGATCCTTTCTCATAACGGCAGGCTGTCAGGAAATAAATATTATATATGCATTTTAATAAAATTATTTAATTAATTCTAAAAGCAAAAATAGTAAATTTATCTTAATTTGAAAAACTAATTTACTTAGCAGTAATTTTTATTAATTTCCTGTGTATACTACAAAAACTAATCCTCACAAATTAGATTTCTAAAAAGGTTACGAAAAATTATAAAGCAGATAATTTTTAATTTTTCATTTACATTTTACAATTTTTAAGAAAAATATTGAAAAAAAAAATCTGGTCTTTAACCACGGATTTTGGAAATAACCAAAATTAAATAAACCATATTTTTTCTCTTGAACTAATATTTCGAAAAATTTAATCCGGAAATAAGGATTTTTTTTCCTGTTTGTATACTATTATAGTCTATTCTTTATGAGAGTTTTATTTGTCTACCTTTCATTTTTCATAATCTGAAATCCTTTAATACTACAAACACAGAAATATTTTATCATTTATGCGATAATAACTAATTTTAAGCTTCAACATATACTCGTATAAGATCACTATAGTTATATTAAAATTGTAACTGACTAAAAAAATAAAGTTTCTTCGTATTTTAACATGAAAAAATCATAAATAAAATGCTAAAATTTAATACCACAATAGTGAAAATTGTGTTATATATTTTTATAAATGTAAAATGGATTATATGACTGAGATTTTTACTCCTAATAAATTAATTGTAACATTCATTAAATTCTTAAATTTTTTTTTTTTTAAAAAGAACTAAAAACTTTTCTGAACAAAAATAAAAATACTTTTTGTAAATAGGATTTAAAAAATTTGGTTTTGCACAATAATGCAACAGCTTTTGGTGGTGACATTGCAACATAAATTCATTAAAACAAATGATTTTAAGTTCGTTTTTTTTTTTCTGGGAAAATCTGTCAACAACAAAAATCCTATTGTAATTCTGGAGAATTTTGTAGTTTTTATAACAATTGTAAGTTTATAAAATGAAATTTACGCGCAATCATAAATAATGCATAAATTTTTGTTTCGTTTTGTTAAATCACTTCAAATGATATTTTCCAAATATAATCTAAACAAATGATAAAAACTATGAAGTGAAATCTTGTAGAATCTAAAAGGAAATAAGTATATAAATGAAATAAGTATAAGTATATAAAGAGGATATTTTTGCTATGATTTCATTATTATGTTAAATTTATATAGTTTTTTGTGAATTAAAGTTAAAGACAACTTAAGGACTTTGGAATGGAAGATATAGAAGGCAACTTACAGAAGCCAACGAATTTACAACATAATTTTTAAGACAGTTTTGATCATTTCATTCTCTGTTAATAAAAATTACATTTTTCTCAAGATTTTTCAGTCTTATTATTTAAAATCAATATTTTAGGAATTGTAATCAAATTTCTTTGGTATACATATTTTTCGAGAATTTCTGCTCAAAAATCAAATATGGTTACTATAATCAATTACAAATCCAATTACTAAGCCATGAAATTTATTATTATTTATTGGCTGGATAGGTACATAAATTCAAAATTATATAATTATTATATTTTTTATGATTATTTGTCAATAATAACGGTTTGATTTAGCCTTGCCTATAAAAAATTTCATTATCAACTTTTCCCTCTTTTCCAATTCTATCAAGTTTTTAATGTAATAAAACGAAAGAATTTTCAGCCGAGCACGTTTTCAGCTCAGCACGATATTATACTAGTTGCGTAAAATAAAAATTAATTAAAATAATTTCTAAAAATATTTATATATTTTTTATTTAGATTATGATCGTTTTGGTATAATATATATATAAAATAAATTCCTTTATAAATTCATGACACGTTTTCAATTTTATCCTTTATTTTCCAAAAATTATGAACATTAATTTCCATATAAAAATATAAAAAGAAAATGTACGATTTTATATTCAATAATTTAACACCTTAAAATTAAGAAAAAAACAAAAAAATAATAATAACAACAACAAAAAATATAATTTACTAACCTTTTTTGCATTTCTTTTGAATAGTCCTTGTTAGTACACAACCAGTTTCACCTTTTTTAAGTGTCAGTGTTCTAGTTCTTGTATTTGTTTTCGTATCACATTCTGTCCATGGACTCTTTACATATCTACACGATGTGCCTAATATAGTATAAAAAATACAAAATATAAATAATATTATTTTTCTATCTATAGAAAATATAATAATGTATAATTAAATAATAATTTTGATTACTTATAAAAAATTTGCATAATTTATTTTTGTTTGTCAGTTTAGGTTATCGGTTTTAGGTTTATATAATTAAAATTACCAATGTGTACTTTTCATAAATAATAAAGAACCACATAAATTATGATATTCACATTTCAAATATCATGGCATTATCTGCAAACTGGAATAATTTATTAAATAAAATTATTTATTTAAAACTGATTTGTTGTTGGTTTAGTTTTAGTACATAGTATATACCAAAATAAATTTATTAATGTTTATTTAATATTTATATATACAAAAATGCATTATTATAAATCTAAAATATTAATTATGCGTTAGCATGATTCCAGGAAGACTACAAACAAAACATTTTCGGTTTATAAAATGAATTTATTGAAATATAAAAATGAGTTTGTACTAATGGTAAACTTTGAGGATAAATTTTAGTAATTATTGATAAATTGGTGGATGAATATTATAAGTTGGATTAGAAGAGTCTCGATTTCAGATTGATTTTATTGCTAAGCAACAATTAAAACTGAATAGTATACATTAAATTGCTAATAACAAAGCCATTCTTAAGCGTATACTTAGTAAACAAATTGCTATAAAAATTTTACCAAAAAAATGTAATTTTTTAATTATTTATCATTGCTTAAGCACTTTTCTCGGTACAGTGTAATCTCACCATTATAAATTTTATATTCGTTGACTAGAAAAATGATAATAAAAAAATTTATTGCCCGTATATTAAATTCACTATCCTTTCAAAATAAAATTTAATGCGTTATAACATTTTACTATATAAATTTTTTTTTTGAAAAATATAATTTACTTTGTTAGTGACACAACGCACAACTGAATTCTTTTATACCAAATGAACCATTTTGCTTTCTAGCAGAGGCAGAGGTCCATATAATTTATAACAAAATTTAAATAAATTTATTGTATAGTCAATAATATTTATTTATAAGTTTTTTTTACACTTAACCGAAAATATTAAAATAAATAAAATCCTTTTTGAAATAAATAAATGAATAAATATTTTTCAAAAAAAGAAAGAAATCACAATTAAAAAGGCAGAAAAAGGGATAATTTTATTATATACTCAGGACGTGACAAGATATAAAAAAAGTATAATTAAAATATAATTTAATTGATTTTTTTTCCATTAACCATTAAATTTAATTTAATAATTATTAAGTTTTAAATTAAAACTGACTATGATTTTCAATTTTATATATAAATATGTATATATTAATAAAAAGTTAATTACCATTGAAAGGATAAAGTTAATTTTCGGGATTAGGATAAATTTGAACCAAAATAATTAAATTAAATGATTTTTCTCAACAATAAAAAAATGAGGTTTTCATCATTTTTGGGTTCAAGATTGTTTTTCAACTTTTATAAAACTCAAAAATCAAAAAAATAATAATAATAATTATTATCTTACCAGTATCTTCACCATTATTTTTTGTACCACGAACATTTCTAATTAATACTTCACGATCATCTTCCTGCCATATTTCACTACCACTTTTCTCTTTATCAATAGCATTAGTTGTTGGTTCAGTTTGTGGTGCCAATGGTAATGCTAATGGTGTTTCTTGTTCTTCAGCTGAACCAGAACATTTTGTCGGCAGTGATAATGTTGCTAATCCCAATATTGATATTAATATGAAATTCATTCTATTATATAAAAATAAAATTATATATCTAAATTAAATTTAAATACCCACAATTTATATATAATAAATGTATTATAATAATAATTATTATGGTTTTATTTTAAATTTTTATTGGCTAATTTAATATTTAAATGTTTAATTAAGGTCAATAAATTGCATACCATTTTGTTGGAATTAAATGTAATTATACTTTATATACCAAAATAAAAATAGATATAATCAATATACTTGAAGAGTTTAAAAGTGACCACACAACAAAGACACTTAATTATCTATTAAAAGTACCAATACTTTGAGAGAGTGTCTTTTAAAGGTTATATTTTTGGGTCAAATATATATTATGTATATAGTATATAGATAGAAAAGTATTTTTAATTACATGTAAAATGATTATCGTAATTTTATTATGATGAACATAAAAAGACTGTAAACAAAAAGTTAGATAAAAAGAAGTAATTTAAAATAAATCGGATTAGATTTTAAGAAGAAAATTTTAAATATTAAATTATCTACTATTAAATTTATCGAATTTATTTAGGATTTAAATCTTTGTGTAAGCAATATTTAAATTATAGAAGTTTTTATGTTAGAATTTACAGATGATTATTTTCGAAAAGTACTATAGTAGTAATCCTGATTTTCAGTGAAATCTTTATGATTCACGATAAAAGCAATTTTTTCAGTACTAGCTACAAATTTAGTGTATAATAATACCATTAAGCTTTATTATTAATGAAAAATTGGTATTAATTAGTTGCCACAACTCACAAGCCTCGACTGATCATTAAATTGTTTTAGTTTGTCAAACTACAAACTTATATGAAAATTTCATAAAATATTTATTTTATATTAAGGATGGTGATGAGAAAAATTTAATATCCTATCAAAATTCAACAGTTTTTTTTTATTCTAAAAATAATAGTATAATATCATATGTCAGCTAGTCATTAATTTTGTAAATATCATAAAAACAAATTGAGATAATTTGTTGTTTTTGTCACACTCGACATTACTTTAAGGAAAAATTAAATGTTTCACTTTTGAACAATTTTCATAAAAAATACTATAATAATAACATTTTTATTACTCTTGTCTTTTATGTTTTTGGTAACATAAAATTAATTGAGCATTTTGTTTTGAACAGGAAAATTTTTAACACTTTTTAGAATTATTAGTCAAAATATTACGACATATTTTTTGATATCAAATTTGTAATATTTATGTATAGATAAAAATATTTTTTTGAGAATGAAAATTTCTACGTAACTAACAGAAACTTCGTTATTATGTTATATCCAAAATAAACAAAGGATTTGCAAAAAAAAATTTAAGCTTAAAAACAATAATTAAAATATATTTTAGGGATATCCTTGAAAAATAAATTTGGGCCAATTTACAATGTAACCATAATTTTTTTTTTCGAAAACCTTAAAAACATAGATTGTGGATTGTTTTTCATAAACCATAAAAATGTCAAAACATAATTAATTTATTTGAAACCAAAAATCCATTTTCAAACATCAATTAATCAATATTATATTTTTCATATCGTCCCAGTTAATGGTTATGCAAATATAAAATTATACACATTATAAATCCGAGATTGGGTAATTAAAATTAATTTTATTTATTATAGCTAGGACAACATATAAATTTTCAAATACATACATATATACATTATATATTTTTGTTATGTACACCCACCACAAAATTGAATTTGTAAAGAAAAATCAACAAAACCCATTTCTGTTTATTTTAATTTTTATTTTAATATGGTTAGTCATTTTCCGGACATAATTTTAAATGCAAAATAGTGGAAAAAATTATTAGTTAACCATTCTTACCATTTTTTACATTAAAAACTTTAATGTCCTTTCGTTCTTTTTTTTGTTTTATTTTGGTTAGTTTGAATTTTCTGATGGTGGTGAATTTTGGTTACCTTGATTATTGTGATTCGTATATGATTTTTTTTTTTTGTTAATTTTTAAATTTAACTCAAATTTTTTTAAAATCCCTTTTTTATGATGAATTTTTTTTAAAGAGGAACATTTTTTATATGTTTTTTTGGGAAAAAAGGATGATACAAAAAATATTGTTGTTTTTGTTTAATAAAATATGAAAATGGCTTTTTATAATGACTTTTTTTCTTTATTATTCTCTATTGGCCTGTGGCATTTTAATAATAAAACTTTGTTTTTAAAGTAGAGTCGTTAAAAAGGATATATTTAATATTACAAACTATAATATGTAAAAAAAAATGAAACAGGGTAAACTTGAAAAGAATATAAATATATTTCATATAAACAGAAAAAAACAAACGTTTTATTTTGATGATATAGTTTAAGTCAAAAACAGAAGTTTATGAACACTAATTTCATTTTTAGCTCAAAGATTTGAAATTAAATAATTTAAAACTTTCAACTCTATAAAAATTATATGAATTTCCATATTAGTCTTGTACTGTAGGAAATTTACTTATCTGTTAAAAGTAGTTACAAATTTTTTTAGTGCTTTTATGATTTAAAATTAAACTTAATTACATATGAGATATGGGATAAAATTTAAGTTATTCGATTTGAATATCTAAAAAAATATAAATAGTAATTCAATTTTTAATAAAATGTAAAAGTTAAGAATTTCACTTCATTTTGAATAAAATTATTTGTATTTTAATATAGAGTTATGTCTCAAATCTGAAATCAAGCCCGTATATATTATATACGGCTTTGCTGAAATTATATATAATTCCTGAAAAAATTGGGCTACTTGGGGGTACCTTACAAGTTGTGAGGTCCCTCGCCACTTTTACCAACCAGCCAACCAGAAAAGATTGTAAAGCTTCTCAGTGAATTATTTTATAATCGGAATAATTTTTAATAAGTTTCCTTTTTTCCCATAATTTTCATTATTTTTAATAATATTTTATCTGTTATTCAAATTGAATTAAACAAACTTTTTAAATCAAACTTAATTTATATCATCAAGTACTTATTAAATTTTCTAAATGGTTGAAAATGCTTAGATAAAATGAAAAAGGGTTTCAATTATTTTGAAAAATGATTAAAATTTTTTAAAGAATGACTATAATTTAACCTAAAAATATTATATATGAATAGTAAGAAATTTCTACATATTATTTATATATTTTAAATTTTAATATAAAAAATTTTGTCCATAAATATTTTAGTATATTGTAAAATAGTCTTTCGGGATATTTTATACTAAATATTTTCTAAATTTAACATATATTTGCATATATAACATTTGTTTTACATATAAAACAACATTAATCAAAACTATTATACTGTTGAAAGAATATTTTTCAAAAATTATGAAAATTATATATTAATATACAAAAAATTTAGGTGTTAAATTGTAAAAGGAAATAAATATTGCTTTGGTATAGTCAAAAACTTTAACGATTATAAAACTACACTACAATATATGAACAGAAACTTTCTATGGTGAAAAATATTCATGAAAAACTTTTAAAATATAAATTTTAGTTTGTGGGGTTAATTTCCATATTAAATTTTCACATATTTAAGTATATAAATTTTTCAACTTTTTTGTTGAATTTTCGCAACCACTAAAAAAACTTTCTTTTTTTTTTTAAATTATTCTCGGCAATATAATTTTAACACTTGAATAATATTTGAAATATTTGAAGTGATTTTCAATATTACTAGTTGATTTGAATTAAATATTGGATGTTAGTATAATATTAAATAAATATGAAGAAAAATCGATATCAATGAATATTTAATGAGTAGAAAGCATTTTGTAATAAATTTACTTTAATATTTTCTTTATTAAAATTACTTTATTAATAGCAATTTTACACTTTGAATTTATTATTAAATATCGTTATGCAAATAGGAATTTAGTAAATTGAATTTAGTATATCGGTTGGGATACATTTTTGAGAAATTTGTATATATACATACTGATGTATATTTAATATTTATGAGATCTCGCTGTAACTATTTTTAATAATATTCTTCATAAATTTCAGAATTTTGTTTATTAAATATTCGCGTGAGTATAGATAGAGTTACTTATGTAACTTTTAAATATTTTGTGATACAAATATCTACTATATTATCACAAAAATTATAAATTTTCAGTTATCATTTCTTCAGTACAGTGTTATTTATTTCTGTCAAAAGGACAACCAATGCTATAATGATTATAATTTTTACAACTAAAGTATTTTATTACCCATATAGAAACATATTAAATTAATTATACGATAAATATTTCACATTATTTTAATAAAATATACAAGACTTCATTTAATTTGATATTCTAAATTCTATTTTCGTTACAAATTTTTAGAAAACTCTTAAATCGTACTACTACTATTACAAAATTTCATCATTTCCTTATTATAATCTTTTACTTTTTCTTTTATACTAACTAATTTATTATGCTTATCACAATTTTATCAAGTTCATTAAATATAGAATCGGAAGAAATCAAAACATAAATAATACTAGAAAGAAAAAAATTAAACAACAACAGAATTAATACTCAAATTTCTCATTAAAAATCTTTATCCTTTTTTTATATATAATATTCACACGCAGTTGACCTCTTGTTATCCGCTAACCAAGAAAAATATATATAAACATCCCAAAAAAATAAATAAAAAAACCGAATTATATTATATATAAAAAAGAAAATTATATCATAAATTTCCATAAATTTATTCAACTCAAGTCCCATGGATAATTTGGAAAGTCACTAAAGGACTCAATGATAGTATACTAGTTAGCTCATCCCTTTTTGCTCGTCGATACTCTGTTTTTATATAACATTATATTCGTCTCTTGTAAATTTATGTCCTGTATGTGATCAGAAGGAGAAAATGATGAAAGAATTTGCTTTTAATAAAATTCTTGGTATGGTTTTTTTTTTGATAATTCCTCGGAATCACGTAAAATAATCAAATGAAAAAAAAGTCAAAAATTTTTTTTATGCATAACCTCGAAAAAAATTATTATTACGATATGAATATTTAAGGTGGGTGTGTAAATGTACAATATAAGTTTATATGATTCTGATTTCTCCTTCAGATTAATACTTCATTATGGTAAAAACTTGTCTAATTCATTTTTTGGATAATATGAAAAAAAAATTTAAGTTGGATTTTCATAATTTCTTCCAGATAATGATAAAATGGTCGAAAATTACTATAAAAGCATGAAAAATAATGAAAATAATTTAATTTTTGATATTTGCATAATGAGCAAAAAAGATATCACACCAAAAAAATTTTTAAGTGTAATTATTGAAATTTAAATTTTATAAAGTATAATAAGCTTGCATTGAATTTAGTATTTAAATTTGAAACCTTAACTGAAAGAAATTTTATATAAAAAATTTACATTTAAGGATTTAAGTAAAATTCATAATGACTACAAAAATAATTTGAATTTTACTTTAAACATTACCAAAAAAAAGTGAACATTAATATAATTTATAATTTTAATATGATTTTTCTTGTTAAGATTTATTAAAGTGTTGGAGCAGAAAGACAAACGAGTTACTGGCTAATAATATATGTTATAACAAAAGTTACGTATTCAATGTAATAACTTTTCGCTTATTACAGTAACTAATAGCTATAAATATACGACAGGGCATATAACTCATTTTATATAGAAGACTATTGAGTGTATTACAGCCACTCCGTCGTACCATACGATTAATTAATTTCGGCGCTGTAACTATTATTACTAAAGTACTCGATGTCCAGTAATCGTTTTTTACTTAATCTACCCAGTAAATCAAGTAATTGACGTAATTTTTTTCATTTATGTAAATCTGTGATTATTTTTCCGTGAATTTTTATCAGGAGTTCTGCTTTGTTTAATTCCATTTTGGATTTTAAAATATGATTTTTCCGTTTATTTACAAAATGGTTTTTTTTTGTTGTTGGAAAATGTTCTTCCTAATAAGTTAAAAACTTTTTTTTTTCCGAGTAAAAAAGAAAAAACTTTTTTAATTACGCTTCGTTTCCCAATATTGCTTAAAATTATACCTTTTTTAATTATAATGATCATAAATGTATAAGACATTTTTCCACACAATTTTCCTTTCTTCCCCTTCTTTTTTTTTTTGGGGTTTTTTTAAGGTTCTTTTTTTTTATTTTCTTGGAAAATATTTTTTCAAAGTTTTTTTTTTTTTATTTTATTTTATTTTACACGCTTCACAAAATAAAAATTTAAGTAAATAAACTTTTTTTGGTTAGTAGAAAGTTTAAAATGTTTTTTTTTTATTTTAATATTTGGTTTTTCTTTTACAAAAATGGCGGCGGATATGGAGTCGAAATCAACTTAAAAAATATTTATTTATATAAATACAATACAAATAAAGTATGGTAAAAAGGACAAGTCCTTGGAGACTTTAAGTATGTTGAAATGTAATTAATTGAATCGTTGTTTATGGTGGGTTTATAATATTCAGTTTTGTGGCTTGCGAAAAAATATATTAATCTAATTAAGTAAAAAATTTTAAAAATGTCCTTTGAAGACATCTTAATTTTCATGTCCTTTAAGATATGAAAATTATAATAGAGAAATTTAAAATTCATGTATGTATATATCCAAAATGGGAATTAAAGTCTGAGTAAAATAATATTCATGATTAAAATTGTGGTTTATAAGTAAAAACTAAGAAAAGTTTTCGGTTTACTTTAGTAAACAACCAAAATTTTTATCTTATGGCGACAGACTGGTAATTTAACTCACTTAAATAGATTATAATGACGCCAAGCAGACAGTCTACTAAAGATGAATAAGCAAAAATGATGGAACTTTACTTCTTTACTCTCAACCAAAAAACCCATAAACTCAATTAAATATAATTTTTGGTATTTTTTTTAAAGCAAATAATTTTGAATTTTTTTATTTGGTATCCTTTTTTTAATTGGTGGTTTGTACTGTACATCATGTTCGAATCAAAAATTGTGAATTGAAAGAATAGAATAGATCATTATTTTATTCAAAAGTTTTAAACTTTAAAAGTTTAATTTTTTTTAACTAATTTCCAAAAGGTGAATATGATTTTTTTTAAGTACAAAATATATTGTGGGATTTAAAATTTCATATGGAAAAGAAAAGATGGTTTTTTTTAAAAGAAAGTTTTAATTTTTTTAGTGACGAGATTTGCTAAAATAATCAGAATTGTACCGTATACGAAAATCTTAAGATACTATAATTTTTTTATAAGGGTTTTAGGTTTTTTGGAAAGATAACTATCTCCAGTTTATAGAAAACCTAAATCAACATTAAAAATTTCTTGACATTTTACAAGTTTTTTAACCACTATAACAAAAAAAAAATTGTAAATAAAAATTTTACGATTTGACCTTTACTTATAATGTAGTAGAAAAAGGATTACCAGTTTAATTTGAAACATAAATATAAAAATACTGTACTATATAAAGTCCAACAGGAAAATGATGGTAGATAAATATAAATGAAAGTTTTACTTAAATAATTTTTAAAGTTAAATTTAAATTCTAAAAAATTGTTAATCAAATAAAAAATTAAATATATTGAAATAATTATTAAAAATTTAAAGAAAATGGAATTAGGATTCTAGATTAAAGCTCTGAATTTATTAATACCAAAGTATTATAACGATAATTATATTTGTTATATAAAAAAATATAATTAATTTTATTTTAATTTCTTTGAAAAATGATTAATTTTTCAGGAATTTCGTATTTTTTCAATTTCTTTTTACAGAAATAGAAAATAAAAGTTAAAAATATTACGTCATTTCCAATAGAATTTAATTTAAAGATGAGTTACATAATTTTCAATGCTAATTTATTAATTTTTATACAACATTCTTTACGAGAAAATCAACATTTTAATTTCCTTGCATATACAGTTGTACATTTTATACCATAATTTTAATGGTTTTTGGGAATTTTACAAGGTAAATTAAGTAAATTAGCATGTAAAAGAAATGAAGACATTTATACGAGTATAAAATTTAAAGCTAATTTTATATTATGTGAAATGTCATCAGCATCACGTGCAATTTATAAAATAATTGTTATGTTAGTTATTCAATCACGTTTTATTTTTTACATAACATAACGATGCCTTAAAAATAATTCTGAGGAAAAATTGTAATTTTCTTAATTTTCTAATAATTAATTTACATTTTCTTATCACATTAACAAATATATATATGTAGTTTTTTCGTTTGAAATGTTTGCAATCAAGTAAAATAAATCCTGCGAAGAATCCATAAAAAATTTAGCAATTCTTTTTAAAAATTTTTAATAAATTCAAAAGGTTTTTTTTTTATAATATTTTATTCTATTTGTAATCATATCCTTTTTATCAATATATTTTAAATTACATATGTTTTTCTTTTCTTTTTTTTTTTGCAAAACGTATAACCAAATAATAAACATCCTTTAACGATCTAAATATATTTTTATTTTTTACCTTTTGAATTTCGTATTTTTTTGAATACTTACAAGCCGGATTTCATATTTACAATACCAAAGAATTTTTATATTGAATTATATATTTTGTATTCGCGTTTCACATGTAAAAAAAAAAAGGATATATACTTAGTCACGCAGATATTTTTCCTTTTTTTTTGCAAACAAAATTGAAATCCTTTCTTTTTTATACTTATCATAACATCAAGAAAAGGATAAAAATGAATATTGTATTTTTCAATCTTTAAAAATGTATACAAAATTGTAAACAAGACTTTTTTTTTTACTGGCGATACATTTTATTTTTTAAGGACATTATATAATTTCATAGAAAATTTTTGAAAACATTTTCTTTAGAAAGAAGCCACTTGATTTTTGTAACAGAAAAATAATAATTCATATTTTTAGTTTGTTTGTTTTCTTTTAAACGTGCTATTTGGTTTTTCTGATGTGACTTTTAATGTTTATACATGATTTATTGGTATATACTTTTTTTATATATATAAATATCCTTAAGAATTTTTCTTGTAAAACATAAATTTATTGAAAATAAGAAGGAAAAAAAATATTGCAATATTTTCCTTAACCATAAATTTCCAACATAAGAAAATTTCATATAAATTATTTTTTTCAACAAAATACAAACGAAAAAACATGCCGGCAAAAATGAAACAAGGATGTAGAATTTTCCTTTCACGTAGAACGGAAATTGATTTCGAAATAAAGAAAAAAAGTTTTGTGCGTTTTCACTTGGTGTTTCTTCTCGTTCATTTACGTTTATTTGTTAATATTTATATTAAAATGAAAGTTTTTCCTGGTACCAGGAAAAGATATATATACAAATACATATATGTCTATCCCGAAAATCAGTACATATACCAACAAATACAATTTATTTTCTTTTTCATTTTTGTAATAATAAAGTTACAAAAATACAAACAAACAAACAAAAATATTGGGTGTAAAATTTGTTTGATTAAGTAACTTCCTTTTATATATTTTTTCTCGGTTGCACAATAATAAGAAGGAAAATCGTATAGCAAAAAAATTAATTTTCTCTTAAGTAGAAATAAAAAAAGTTTTATGATCAGTAACGTAGTCAATAAAAGGCCGATAGGAGGAGGAGGATAACTTTTGTTTAGGAAAATTAAATTCAATTTAAAAGATTAAATTGGGATTTGGTGAGATAAAATACTAACTTAAGATTGAATTGTCTGAATTTTGGTTAAATATTTTAAGCATTTATTTACATGAAAGCTATGTTTATAAAAAAAATTTTGCATGAAAATATCGAAATGTCGCCCAAAAGATTTTCTTCCAAAAAAAAGATAAATCACTTTTACGTTGTTAAATCTTATACTATATCTGTCTAAAAATATGTTCTACATTTCAAAATAATTTTTATCCAAATTTTTTAGTATTTACAGTATAAGTTAAAATTACAATAAAGTGGAAAATTTATCAGAATATAATGTTACTTTTTTAAACCTTTCCATAATGAACAAAATTTCTCATCAATATTTAATTATCAAACTGAAAATATTATCACTTCTACGTCATTCATTCTCACTCAATGGTATAATTCATTTATTTCTTATGATCTAAGTTCTAAGTAAATATAATATTTACTTAAAAAGTTATGATTTTTCTTCTAATTTATGCCAATGGCGAAATAATAATAATAATTTTCTTAACGGACATGTAAAACGAACAAGAAAACTAAGAATTCTTAGCTACATAAATTTTTCGTTTATATATTTAAGTATATATTTAATTTTCTTTATTAATAATATCAAAGAGAAAATAATTTCTGTTTTTCTTTATCAAAAAAGAAAAAAAACCCTGTCAAAAATTAGAAATTTTTGTTAAAAAAATTATAATTTTATTAATGTAGAAAATCAAGATTCATAATATTGATAATAATATTTTATGTTCCATATTATATTTTTATATGTATATAAATTAGAAAAGGTATCCCAAGGGACCATCTTTTAACTAGGATAGAAATTATAAATATTGTGGCCTTGATGGGTCCTTTTTTTTTTTTTAAATAAAAAAGGGTAAAAATATGACAAAGAATATTGGCAAACTTTTTTTCCCGAAAATAATCAAGACGAAACCTTTTTTTTTCCAATCTTATTTTACACAAAAAAAAAAAATGTTTCTTTTTTATGGTAAATTAACAAAAATATGAATTTTAATTGTCAGAAATTTTTGTTGTTTTGATTGATGTACAGTACATCATAATTTAGATTAAAAATTAAAAAAAAAAAAATATTGTTGAAATTTTTTTCACTTGTTTTTGTAATTTTTTTAACGTTATGGGGTTTCTGTTATCTCCAAAATTTTGTTTAACATAATGAATTTTTAAATTTGGATGATTTCTTAGACGGAAAATCTCATTTGAAAACGAAAAAATATCATAAATTAATATTTTAATTGTTCATATTTAAATTAAAAAATATTTGATTTTCCGTCTCTAATTAAATATTTACTATAAAATCAAGTAAATATTTAATTAGAGATTTTTCTGAGATTTTCAATTAACTTAAAATTGAATCCAATTGGAAAAGAAATTAAGTTTTGATCTTGTAGTCACAAACAATTTAAATGCAAAAATTCAATTGAAAAACTGAAATTTACTATGCACACTATGCAGATGGAAACGAAATATGAAAATAATTTAAAAGGTTTAAAATTTTTAAAAATATATCATTTAAATTACCTGTTCGAATATTATATTAAAATGTCCTTTATTATATTTTTAATAAAAATTCCTCTTAAAACTGTAATCAAAAATGTCCTTAAAACACAAAATATTTATATTCTGTTTGTGAAAAATTTATATTCACTTTCAAATACAAAAAAAAATCTATCAAATCCTTCGTAATTTTTCTTGTTTAAAATTTTTCTTACATTTTTTCCTTAATCACACAAAAAAACCAATTCAATTAAAGTTGAAAAAAAAATTTCACACTTTTCTCAAACAATTTTTTTTTTAAATGAAAATTTTAAAGTTTTTCTAAATATTTTAAGATAAATCTTTATATTAATATTTTATAATAGATGCGAAAAATGCTTTCACTCCGGATCCCTGTTAAAATTATACTGAATAACTGCATTAACAACGCAAAAAGGATTTTATATAAATTTTTCATCTCATCGTTTTGTTGTTGTTGTTGTTCCTACCCTGGACTGGATAACAAAATATGATTTTTTTTTGTTAATTTAAAGGGGAAAATTGTTTAAATTAAAAATGTGAGAGATGTTTTTTTTTCCTATATTTTATGATATAAATATGATAAATTGTGGAACATAATTTTTCATTTTTATGTAATTGAAAATTTGTGTAGGTTGTGTGTAGTAGCATAGAAGATATTTTATTTTATAAAAAATGTATCCATAAAATAAGATAGGAAAAGTATAATTTTTGTCTGCAGCGGAAATATTTATATTATAATTTTTTTTTTGTTATCCTGGGATGATGAAAAATATACTTAATTGTAGCAATAGCAAATAATAATATTTGGAGAGAAAATTGTTACAGAATTAATTGCGCATGATCACAACTAAATAATCGTTTTGTAGTACAATTAAGTACTGGAAAAAATGGAGAAAATTATTGTGATTTTGTTGGGGAAATTTTTAGTCCTGAAATTATCAGTGTTGTACTTTTATATAGTTGGGTGAGGAAAATTAATTATGTAAACAAAATTAAATGTTTAGGGTTTGCCGGGTTCTATAAAATATTTCCGGAAATACTTTTTTTTTATTTATTGGTAAAATTTACCAAAGAAAATAGAAAATATATTAAAATAAAATTAATTAAATTTATTATTTACTTTTTTTATTAATTTTTTTTTTTTTAATATTAAAATTTAAGTAAAAATCCTTTTAGATTATCAGAACCCAAATAACAAATCCTTGTAGTTTAATTATGAAAACACAAAAAAAGTACTGAATATTAAGTGAAATTTATGGTATATTGATTTTATAGTGGTTTTTGTTAAAAAAAATATTTATTGCATGTTTTGTGGTTAAAATTATTTGTTACCTAAAATTTTGATTGAAATTTATCTGCACTCTGTTAGTGGTTTGAAATTCCGCTTAATAATGTTAAAATAGTATTCAATATATTTGGACTATTTTTATATTCGTTGCGTTGTTGTTGGTTGTACATAAATTTTGATGTTATTGGCTTGAATGGACAAACCAATGTTAAAAATTTTAAATTACCAATTTGACAGCGCACATTATTTTATTAATTAAGCTTATGAATTTTATTGAGTTTTATATTTTTGTTCATATTTGAAATAGAATGATTCCAGCTGCTTTAATTTAGTTTTATTAAATTTTCAGAATGATTAAAATATTATCCCTGATTTAATCTACTTTTAGAATTTCCGATTATTATTCCTCTCTTAATAGAACAGTCGATTAATAATAAATCTATTATTTATTTCCATAAATCTGTGTGTACTATAATATCCTTTTACATTTATAAATTTTGCAAAGATTCCAAATATTTTATTTGTAAAATATTCAAAATTATATAAAATTATTGAAATAATTTTGAAATTTTATGAATTTGTTATTCATTCCCTAGTTATGAAATAGTAATAAAATTATATTTTCCTATATCCTTTTTAATCCTCAGAACCTTTGCAAAGTAAATGCTGCCGGTAAATCTTGTTAATAATGGAATCATATCAAATGAATATTACATTTTCTTTATGTGTATATTATTATTTTGGTTTTATTTACTCTAAAACAATGGTAACATAATTAAAATCATATACATATGTACATATTTTTTCATATGTTGATATTTATTAAAAATATTTTCATCTTTATATTATTTGTTTGTTTGTTTATGAAGTAATGTTCTGGACAAGCTTTTAGCTTTTGCATAGTTGAAATTGTTGGAATAAATTGAATAATAAAAATGGTATAAAAGAATTAGCATTTTGTAATTTTTAGTAATATTGTTTTATGTACAAAGATATGTAGAAAATTTACATGAAAAAAAAAATGATTTTCCTTTCTCAAAACTCAAACAATATTGTATATATAGAATTTATGTGATAATATAATATTTCATAGTCAAAAGTAATATGTAATATCAATTCAATTGAAAATATTAATTAAAATCTAAGAAAAACCAATCAATTTTCTATATTTTAAGGAAATTATCAAAGAAATTTTACAGATAAATTTTAGGCAAAATTTATAGATTCACATAAATATCAATCAAATTTTGAAGATCAAAAAACCATATACATATTTCAAAATTATATTCCAATTGAAATGATAACTTTGTTAAATTTTTTTGTTATATATTTAAATAATAAATATTATATTTGATTTTATCAAAATTACATAATTTTTATATATATAAAGAGTAAAATTGTAATGCATAAATTTTCCAATATAAAAAAAATATTGAAATGTCAAAGAAATTAATTATATTCGATGTTCGATCATAGAGAATATATATAGTAATCAAAAATAATAATTCATGTGTACAATTTTAATCAATTACACATGACGAAATTATTGTATAATATTTGATGAAAATTATATATCAATTAATTAAATATAGAATTTATGATTTTATATCCTGGAATATACAATTTTTTAGTTTGAAAATTTTCAATCAAGTAAAAATTGTTTAATTACTATTTTAAATAAATATTAGTCAAACATTTTCTTAGTCAAAATCTTTCAATTTTTCTATAAATTCATTTTTTCAACTTAATTTGCGCTCTGTAAATTTATCATGAAATAAAAAATAATCAACAATTTTCCCCCAATATTCAACCGAAAAAATTTCTTCCATACCATAAACATCGTAGCGGAAAAATTATCCCAATTATATAAAATTTACTTTATTTCTTTTAAAACACATATATTCTTAATGGTTCTTTTTCGTTTCAATGGAATATAATATTAAAATCATTTTCTATTTTTAATAACATATATATAACACCTTTAAATCCCTAGCAACACCTTAAAAATAATAATTCGTAAATAAATTCTATTATTATAAATTTAATTTTTAAAATATACCATAATATACACCTAAATGTACGCAAAGATATATTTTTATGTAATATTTTTGTATGTTTGTTTAATATTTTTATTTTTGCTTGTAGAAATAACGAAAAATCAATATTCTAGGCTAGGGCGAAAAAAGAAAATAAACTCCCCCGGAAATATAATGTGACAAAATAATTTTTTATCATCCGTGTTATAATTATAATTGATAATCGTATTTTATAAAGTATATAGAACAAAATTATATTTACTGATAAAAAAAATGAAAATTAAGAGTTTGTTTCAAGTGATTTTTCATGGAATTTGTTTATATTATTGAAAAAGAATATCAAAAATTGTTTATATCAGAATGAAAACTAAATTTACATAACTAATATTTAAAACTTTCATGTCTTAAGAAGATTCAAATTAAATATAGTAAAAAATATAGTGCCAAAAATTTTACATTATATTAATAATAAATTGGAGAACAAGCGTTAATGAAAATTACAGAAATTTTTAAGTAAATTCCATAAATTTTCATGTAAAATTTTGTTAAAATTAAAATAATATTTTTTTATCATTTTCAATTAAGATAATTTTTGTTTTATTTATACATATTTTATAATATTCATGGTAGGTTGACTTAATTTACATACAAAAAAAAAAGGATATAATAAATCTATATTTTTTCCTCTTATTCCCTTGTGCCTAATTAGGTTGCATGACAAAAACCGATAGTAATCATATTGTAAAATGAACCATCACATATATGTAATCTATTATAATGTAAATCTAAATTTTTTTTTGAATAAATTTATTACCAACGAAATTATTTAATTTTGCCTTTCAGAACTTTTGCCTAAGTTAAATGATTTTATATTTTGGTAGATATAAGAGATTATTCTCTTATCTATCAAAATATAATGTCCAAAATTAAATTTCTAATAATTTGTAAAGTTTTATATTATTTGAAAATCGATTAAAAAAAAGTTGTAATGATTAATTTAGTTGTCAAAACTTTCGAAATTAAAAATTTTTCTATTCAATATATACCAATTAATGTTTAAATATACGCCTAATGATATGCAAAAAAAATTCAAATTATTTGTTAGGGGTAGTTTTAAGTCAATTATTTCTTTGCATTACAAAAAAAAATTTGAAACTCATTCAATTTTTTTTTTACTATCCTTGTATATTTATAAAATCAAAGGGAAATGAAATTTCCAAAAATACCTTCCTTTATTACAAATTTAATATCCTGATTGCTAGTTACTTAGCTCGTCTATTTTTCCGATGTACGGAATGGCTGTAGTACAACAGCATTTTTTTTATACATTTTCCTATATATTAATGTATGTAATATTGAATTCCTTGTACGTTATATTAAATTTTATATTTCGTATTTTAGTTGTATAAAAACATAGTAGAAAAAATATTATTTTATAATACTTTTATAAAAGTAAATAACTTTTGCGATCATGTGAATATTGTGTACTTAACGATGATAAATTACTTTTGTAAAACTATGAATTTAATTGGTGTTTTGATGTATAACTACAAATGAAAAAAAAAATGTGTTTATATAACTTTTTATGCTTCAACAATTCATTTGAACATGAAAACAAATTATTTATTAACTGTTACACTACTAAACTATACCCATAAAATATGATATATAGGTATTTGTTTATAATTATTGTTGTATTTCTGTTTATTCAACAAAATTATTTGTTTTACATTATTATTTTGATAAGAGCATTTTTTGTTTCAATTAATTAGTTATTTTAGAGGCAATTATAATTATAATTTTATTTTTGAATTTAATTTAAATATAAAATTTTATTATTAGTAATTACAAAATTGATTATATTTTACTATATATAATTTCTGAATTCGGAATAATAATTGAAATAATATCCAATTTACTAAAATTTGAATTGGATAATAATTTATTGAAGCAATTCGATATATTTAAAAATAATTTATTGAAATTCTTTTTTTTTTTAATTTAAATTTATTAATTTTTGAATATTTAATTAATTACCAGCCATGTGAATTAAATATTTTAGTGTTAATGCAAAGTATTTAAAATGCTAAAAAAAAAAAATTCATATTTTCAAATATATATATTACAATTTTCCCTTTTTTTCAGTTTATTCAATTAATTATTTATATTTCGTTGTCTGGGTTTTCCTACTTAATCATCAATTAAAAAAAAAAAAAAACTAATTAAAAAAAATATGTAATAGCAAAACAAGGAAAATTAAATGATTAACATTTTTTTTATTTTTTACAAAACTCATTTTCCCATTTTCCATCCAAAAATAATTTTAAATTGATTAAATTTCAACAACTTTTACTTGTATATAAACATTTTAGCTATATAGATAACAACATTGAAACAGAAATTAAAAAGTTTTATATTTATGATGTGATAGTATATTTTATTTACTTTAAAAAGTCTTCTTGTTAAAAAGATGCCATTAATATAAAAGATTTTTTTTTTTACAAAGATTAATTGAACTGAAAAACGATAGCAAATTTAATAGAAAAATAAATGATGGTGCACCAATTTTCTATCCTTTTTCGCGAACTTTTTTTTTTTTAATAATAATTATTACTACTTTTTGTGTCAGATCTTTTTAAAGTGATTATATTATATATTTCAGCAGGAAAATGAATCCCCCATAGTTTTTGTATATACAAGCAAAAAAGGACATAGTGTGCAAGTATAATATTATACTTAATTACAGAAACTCATTAAATTGTTTTATACCCTAGATATTAAAAAAAAAAAATTGGATAAATTGAAAGGAGGAATGAATATGGTTTTAAATAGCGTTAAAGCCATAAAATTGGAATGGGAGGACATAAAATTGTAAGATATATATTTGTATATAGATAAAATAAAAGGATTTCATTTTGATTTGTCTTTTTATTGTAAACGTCAAAGTGAATTTATGTCTATATTATGTTAATTAGTTCTGTTATCCTTGTTAAATGATTTTTGTTTTTAAATTTTCGAAAATTTTATGAATTTATTGATAAATTTATTTATGTGTATACATTTTTGTAAGAAAATTCAGGAATAATTATTATTTAAAAAAATTAAATTAATTATCCACTATAATAAATATATATGATTCACATTTCAATAATGAAAAAAACTTAAATAGTGCTTATTTAAGAAATGACTATTATTAAGTAATAATAAAAATTTTATTTATTTAAAATTTTAGTTTTTTGTTAGATTGATCTGGAGAGAAATTATTATAAGATGTTATAAATATTTAATAATTTAAATAATATTTAACTGAAAACACATTTTAGATATCAAAGAATTAATTTTTAAATATTTGCATAATATAATAACACAAAATAAATTTTACGTTATTTTAAAATAAAATATTTATATTAATAAATAATAACAATTTCTGCCTTTTTAAAATAGGATAATAAAATTGATCAAAGCGGAGAGTTATGACAATATTTTTGTATATAGGAACTTAAAAACCTTTGCTTATTTTTGCCAAGTAAAATTATTTATACTTATTTTTGCAGAACGTACCATTATTTAAATAATAAGAATCTATAGAATAAATTGAAATATTTAAGTTTATAATTTATTCTTCTTCTTCTTGTCTTAAAAAAACTTACAAACTTTTAAAGAAATATGCAAATTTTATTAATAGGTTTAACTTATATCTAAAATTTATATAAAGTTGCACCTTTATTTAATAAAGAATTCAATAAGGAATCGAAAAACTATGATTATTAGAAATATCTCTGTTTCAAAATCAACCGATTAAATATTGAAGTTTCTATATAAATTTTGTAACTAAAAAATATACTTATAAATATAAATTTGTACCTTGCAAATATAAGATAAAACTAATTGTCACCTGTACGCATTGCATATGCTGATATACTATACAGAAGTTTTTTTAACTTTTAGATTTTCTATAGTAAAACTGATATTATTATCTGTTAAATTTTATAGTAAAAAAATTTAATTTTTTAGTATAAAATAATGACTAAAATGCTGGTACATATAAAAATGATTATAAAGATATTATTGTTATGTTTTAATTTAGTAATTTCCATGAAAATAATATTGATTATAAATAAAGTTCTATGAAATTTTCAATTGGGAAAAAGGGACAAATTTAATTTGAAAAATGACAGATTTGATTTGGAATTTAATTAATTTATAAAATGACCAATTTCACCTGAAAATGTTATATATGTTATTGTAAAAATTTAAAATATATATTGTATTCAATTAATTTAACATGTGCTCCACAAAAACTGATTTTCTTAATTTACTTGGATAATTTTTCATAAAATAATAAATTCATTACGAGGAATATTTCAATTAAAATTATTATAAATTATACTTTAATATTAAATTGTAATAATCAATTTTTTTTTTGAAATGAGAAGAAAATTTATTAAAAACATTTTTAAAATAATTGTGAGTAATTGTGATAATTTTTGTAAATAAGTTTAAGAAGCTTCTTTTTTCTTATTGTAGATATTAATTTTCCTTATGGTTTGGTCAATTTTCAACTATTTGATACCACAAAGTAATCAAGACAAAATAATACTGAAACGAATTTATTATCGTTGGTTAGTAAGTGCTTGTTAATTTAAAATGTTTCAATAGAATAAAATATTTAATTAAATTATACAACTTTATAGATAATTTTCTTTCAAATAAATAAAATGTAAAAACATTAATAAACTATCAAAAATTTAAAATTTAACGATGAATAATATTTAAGTTGTTTGTTAGATAATTAAGAACGAAGATAAATGGAAAGTTAATGAAAATTATTGATGACAATTATAATGAAAATAAAATATTTTATGAAGAAAATTTTAGTAAATATTATTTATTTAAAATTCCTATTATATTAACAGTTGAAAGTTTGACAATTCCAAATAGTGATGTCGAATTTCTGGAATAAAGTTATAAAATTTTGCTCCAAAATGTAAAATTAATATTATAAATTTTAGTTTGTGTCCTTTGCCAAGTGAAATCAAACTTCAGATAAGTAAAACCATAATAATGTGAAATAGTAAATCAATACGGTAATAAATTTTTTGCATACCTTATTAATTTAATAAATTTTATTCTGTATAAAATAAAACAAAAAAAATTAAATATTAAATTAAAAAAATGTTATAAATGTATTAAGTTTCAATGACTCAAAATATTATTTTTTTTTAATATTTATTAAACAAATATTTAAATAAGATTTTTCTTGTTTTTGGCATATAAAACGATAAAATTTCGAAAAAAAATTATCATTTAAAATGAAATTTATCATAAATTTCATTTACAAACCAAATTGTTGAATTTATCTGCCAAAAAAAATGTTTAAAAATATTGTAAGCTTTTTAATTATTAATTAAATTTGATTAGAAATTGTAATTATATTTAATTATTTTTATTTAAATTTAGATTTGCTGTTTAATTGTTTGTGTAATAATCGTTATGGCATCAGCAAAACCAATTAATAAAATTTACGAGTGATAATAAACACTTTCAAATATGATATTCTATATTTACTTATATAATTTAAAAAATTATTAGTAAATAAAAAATATATAAAGAAAAATGTAATTTTGTTGCAAATTTAATTTCCTTATTATGAATTTTAAAATGTTGATAATTAAAACATTTTATTCTAACACCTGGTAGAATTGCAGAATATTCATTAGGCATTAAATTTTAAACTAAGGTGTATACCGAAAAGTTCTCAAAATTGAAAAATGCAGTTTTTTTGCATTTTTTTTTTATGAGAAATGACATCTACCAGACCTGGAACTTTTCTCTGTAGTATGTAAATTTAATTACCTTATAAATTAGTTTTGTAAAATGATTGTTTATGTAAACATTAGTAAAAACGAATTAAATTTTTTTAGAATTTTCCTTTAAAAAAGTTAGCCAAATTAGATGGAACTTAATATTTCGTTGCTTGGCGAACCATTAAAAAAGTTTAATGAGACCCAAAACATCAAAGATAAACCAAGAAGTGGTCGTCCAAACGATCCCGTGGACAGAAATTTAGAAGAAAAAATAAGGGGGTCCTTAATAAAAAAAAAAATTAGCAGATCGGTACGGCTTGTGGCCGAAAAAAACCATACAACTGGTCCAAAGTATGGTCCAAAGGATGAAAAAGAGAAATGCTTTGCAAACCTTAAGGAAGCAAAATAACCCCAAAATAACCATCAAGCTATTCAACAAGAACATTTTATTAGCAAAGGAACTGTATAATTTATTATTTTTCAGAACTTTTTGGTACACACCTTACATAATTAAATGTGTTCTTAATTAATAAGAATCCTGTAACACCTCTTGTAATTACATTACAAGAGGTGTTACAGGATTCGAGAAAACGATCAGAATTTCATGAATTTTCAATCATCTAAAAATTTTTAATCAGAAATTATTTAACCGCAGCAAAATTTATTAAACAAATTATTCTTAAAATAATTTATTTATCTTTTTTGTATAGTACGTACATTTCCAAGCAAATTGATAAGAAATATGTATATTAGTTTCACTCTGTCTGTACATATGTCTGTCTGTCCTTTTAATTACTGAGTCTGTCCTTTTAATTACCTGATTTTCAAAATATTCTCAATATTGTAAATAAAACATATATAAATTTGATTTTTGCAGGAACTTTTTTTTTAATATAATTATTTTAATTTATAAGAAAATCATTGTTTTTTGTTAATAATTTAAACGAGTCCCCCTAAGAGATCTAGAACCAATCCTGGTGTTGGTTTTGCTGCAGCGAAAGCAATAACTGCGCATAAAACTAAACACGTAATCTACGAAAATATTTAAATTATTTAATTAAAATTTCAAAGTTTTAACAAAATTATTTTACGATTTTTTTGAACATTTTTGTTGTTTTATTTTTTTTTATTTATAGAACTGGAAATAAAATTTACTGATGCTTTAAATTTTGATTAGAATTGTTTAATAATTTTAGTGCTAATAATTTTCATATTTATATACAAATTTTTTTGTTCAAACATTTTTGCTACGTGTGACTAACTAAATATTGAAACAGTTGGTTAAATTTAAATTATTATTATTTTATTATGTGATTGACGCAAATTATTAAATATTTTTAATTATATTTTCTTATTTTCAGAAATTTTTGCATTAACCTTGGAAATTAATTTAAGAGCATTATAAAAATATAAAATAAATATATAAATGAAACAAAGTTTCAGTCATCAATAAATATTTGTTACTTAAATTTAAAATAAAAGTATAGTTTATACAATTTTATTATTTTTGACTAATTTGGGTCAAAGAATTAAATTACTATTAACTTTTGAAATATCTTAGATTATATTAATCAATAATTGCCTAAATATTATCAAAAAAAATTATTATAATTTAGGCAATAACTTATATTTTTATTTTTATGTTTTCACATATCAATAGGCGATTTAAAAATTAAATTTTCAAACATTTCCAATATAACACTGTCAACTGTATAAAATAATTTATCTTATAATTCATTTACAATTTTTCTAAACTTTTTTAAATATTTAATATTAAATATTTATATAATTTTAATTTATATAAATAAATATTAATTCTATTTCCTAAATAAGGTTTTGACTCGAGGCTGTTAACATTTGAAGTTAACATAAAATTTAACAGAGAGTTGTATGTTCTTTACTTTATTTTCTTTAAAGAATTACAGGTACAGGTTCATCAATGAAATTAATTTTTTATCGCATCAAATAAACTGACGGTTTTGACTGAAAAGATACGGACAATAAAACTCAAATAATTTGTAATTAAATTAAATATCTGAAATGCCCAACATTAAAATAAAATTTCTGGAAATTTGTAAAATAAAAATAATAATTTTTGTTTTTCATTAAATACCATTTTAATTTTTATGAAATGAACCAAACAAATCAATTTTTAAAACAGATTTATTTAGTCCAATAAATGAAATTTATTTTATTAAGTTCTTTACTTTATTTAAATAATTTAAATAATTTTTCTGCTACTTTCGGGCCTTCAGAAAGTATTTTTGGTTTATCTATGCCGGCTGTATCTAGCAATTTCTCTGCTATTTTCGGACCAGCAAAAAGAATATCAATTTTGCTCGCCGCCATTGTACATGTAATGAGGACACAAACAACCAGGAAGACAAACTGTGATTTTAAATAAAATATAATTAAATTTAGTAATAATTAAACAATTAAAATTAATTTACAAATTTTTTAAACATTTTTGCGGTTTTTTAGCATTCAAAATAATAATGACAAATAATAATTATTTAATAAAGTTGGTTCATTTATATACCAATTTGTTTTTTCGTTATATATTGAAGAGTTGTAGGGGAATAAGGAACACTTGTCGATAAAATTTTTTCATATAAAAAGAAAAAATATTTATTTTATATCTTTGCAAATAAAAAAATTTAAAATATTTTTGGTGCTAAAATTTCTAAAAAAAATAAGAAACTGAGTAGTAAATTATAATTAGATAAAAATGTTATTCAAAAAAGCAAATATAGTTAGAAAGAAAGCAAATATAGTTTCATATAATTACTACGAATTTTTCGAAAGTAAATATAGTTTCATATAATTACTACTTGGCTGTAAAATAAATTTTTGGAAGTTCATATACCTAAAATTATTTACAATTATTCTGCCAAAAACTAAATTATATGTAAGTTTTTCCGAACACAATAGAAAATTACCTGCATATAAATTGTCTCTTAAAATAAATATTGCATACATTTAGGAGAAATAAAAATTTATATAAAATTAACTAAACAATAATCAGAAAAGAACTTTTGTTGCTTAATATCAATTAAGAACTAAATTTGAAAAAGTTTTATCCAAAGTAAATAGAAAGACAAATTATACTAAAAAAAATTTACATAATTTATGTGAATTTTGTATTCCATTTTTATTTCTTGCCAAAAACTTATTTAGCT
Organism: Empis stercorea; assembly: GCA_949752835.1. NCBI lineage: Eukaryota > Metazoa > Arthropoda > Insecta > Diptera > Empididae > Empis > Empis stercorea. Next base: position 15,837,169 of record OX457085.1, on the reverse strand, counting down.
CTACAAAAATACAATATTGTAATTGTAGTTTTTGCAACTCAGTTAACTTTAATGTCTGCCAAAGTCTATGCTCAATGGGCATCATTATGTCTACACTCAATTACCTCATGTTTCCATTCATTTTTTATTACATATTTATTTCCTTTTTTTAGATTTATATATTTTTTGTATATAAACTTGTGGCGGGTTAAATGCTATACCATAATTGTATAGGGGTTAATAAACTTTCTAACTTTGGTAAAAGTTCATTTAAAATGACCATTTGAAAATAAATATTTAGATTTAAGAATGTTCTAAACGAGTTGGTCTAATAAATATATTAAAAAAATTTAACCAAGTTTTTATAGATAAAATATTCAAACGATGAAATCAAATCCATTGAAAGTTATTTAAAAATATTTGATTAAATCTGTTTTTAAATATTTTCAAACATCAATAATTATCTATATATAATTTAACAAACTCCTAAATTTCAATTTCAATGTAAAATAAATAAAAATCCATACACATCCAGAAGGTTAATTTTTTTTTTACATTTTTGGTGGGCGAGACTATTCGACTTTTCTGGAAAATCAAATATAAAATATATATTTTTGTTTTATTATTTTGTCTGAAAAATTTATTTTCTGCAAAAAATTTCATTCAACAATTTTAAAAGCCAATCATTTTAAAAATGTTCGATACTTTTTGTGGTTTATCTTTAAAAAATACATAAAATATTGTATGAAAATAAAATATTCAACATATTTGTGTAGTTTATTCAATTATAAGTTTTTTTTTTTTGGGGAAATAATAAAATTCGTGATTACATAATAAAAATTTACCAAAATTTAATCAGTAAAATTTATTTTAGTATATTTTTATGTATAGACAGACAGGAAACTAATTCTTGAAATAAGATTTTCTTTAATTCATGATTTTCAAATTAATTTTCTAAAGTAAATAACTATATATTTAGGTTCGAATTTGAATTGTAAATAGTTGTTTTGAATTTAAAAAAAATGTTATTTAATAAATGATTCTGGTCATTATATAAATTAAATTTATACATTACCAACGTTTGAAGTACAGTAACAGTTTGATTTAGGTCATTTAATTAAAAATTTGGTGGATAGGCATTTCCATAATTAGATAAGCTCTAAATATATGCAATTTATTTTGTCAGTAAACAAGTTTGTAAGGTAATTTTGGATTTGAGTTTATTTTTGAACATTTTTTTTTTCATTTAATTTAATACTTTAAACTAAATTAATCTAATATGGATATTTATTTTGTGAAGGTGGTAGTAGTAAGCGCTCAAGCCAGCACCACTACTTTTATAATTTTTATATTATAAAAATTTTTAGGTATTAGTTTTTAGTTAATGCAAAATTATTGTATTAAAATTATTTAAATTAGATGAGTTTATTTTATGTAAAAAACTATTTTAAGTATTATGAATTTTCCAAAGTTATACCTTAATTGTAAAAAATATATTTTTATTAATAGATTATTTAAAAAAAAATAGTCTATCACATCTACAACAAATAAATGTAATATGGTGACAAAAATTTGACACAAACCATGATAAAAATTCAGTTTAAAAGAATGTTTAATGGTACATTTATGTCAATGTTGTTATTTGGACAATTTTGTCTATGCTTCAATTTGTTTTTTTTAAGAAATTTATTTTCCCTTATTCTATACAAAAATAATAATAATTGTAAAATACTTCGTAACATATTTTTTCCCTTAAAGTTTTCAAGAAGAAAATTTCTAAGTTTTTCTTTTTAGGGGCGTTTAGCAACAAAGAAAAGAAAAACAAAATGTTACAAAGTTTTCCATTTGATTTATCAAAATTTATAAATATATATATATAATATAATTTATATATAAAAAATAAAAATTGTTCAAATGTTGACAAATTCTTAAAGAATTTATTTGTCTTTTATGTGATGAAGGCAAAAAAAATATTTTAAATTCTTCAATATAAAGAAATTATCGAAGTTTTTAATATAATGAAAAACTTTTAAAATTTCTACTATAAAAAAAAATAAAGTTTGTGAGAAAATTTTTGGAAATAGAATAAAATTAAAGGAAAAATACTATGACTATAGATAATTTTCTTCCCAATTTTCATTTTTTTTTTTACCTTTTCAGTTCATTAAAATGTCGTCCTCGAATTTAATATTCTAATCTAATGTAATGAGTTTGAATGGACAGTAATAACATACAATAACAGAGTTTGGATCTAGATATACATATATTTCATAATTGTAATGGATTTGGTTCGAATAATTCCTAGTATCAGTTTGAATAATTTGCGGAATATCAGTCTAAAATTCTCTGTCTAGAATTTTTTTAATTAATTTAACTATGCAGCACTTAAACTATCCAAAATATTTGAATTTTATCTATAGGAGGTATGACTTATATTTTTTTTATAACCAAAATTGATTAAAATTTGTTGTAAAATATTTTCAGTTTATTTAATATGTCAAATTAATTTATCATTTAACGGAATAATATTGAAGAAAATAAATGAAAATGAATTATTAAGTGTTTATAAATTATTAAATGATTTTCATTTTCAACATGTTAACTAAAAAAATAATAGTATACACATAATTTTATCCATTTCAATATATAGAAAGCATTTATTTTAGCTTTTTGTTTATCTCTTAATCGAACTTGTTGTGCCTTTAAGTATCCTTACCTTATATAACAAAAAGAAAAATGTATATTACAATTTTTCCAGGTCAACATTTTAAGTGCAATTTATAAAATATGAAAATTTTCTATATTTCAAGTTATTTAAAAGGTGATATAAACAGAGCTGTAAACAAATATTTTTATTCTATTTAAATAGACAATTTTGAGTTTCAATAAATACAAAATTTTCAAGTTCAAAATATACAAAAAGTGCAATTAAATAGAATAAATTTTCTTTTTATATTCAAAAGGACTCTTTTTTAAGGTTGGTTAAAAATATAGAAATCTTTGTCTGATAGTTATATTTTATATATGCAATTAAAGATTGAAATCTCTATTTTCTTAAAAATGGAGTATATTAGATTGTATCTTAAAAATTGAGTATATTAGAGCTCCCTATTCGCAGACCATTTTTCAGCTTTTTAGCTACCTATTCGCAGACCGTTTTTCAGTTTTTTTTACATAATTTTGGCAAGTTAAAAGATATTTGGAATTGGTTTGGATATTTTTATTATAATTAAAAGTCCCCGGTCCATAGATATCTAATTTACCTATATTATGGAGAAACCTCTTGTATTTTTTTCGGAAAACTAATTTTCCCTAGTTATCAACATTTCTCTATTGTAAGATTATATAAGAAAAATCTAATATCACTTCATTCTATGAGGGAGTATAGAAGTGTTTTAAAATATTTAAATAATATTTTTGTTTTCTATTGTTAATGCACTTAAGTGAAAAATTATTTTGTTGAAAATGTTTACAATGTGTCAATAAAATTAAAAATAAACTGAAATCCTCTAAAATATTTATTTCAACATTGTATTGAAAATTGTAAATTTTAAAAATATAAAAAACTGGAAAATAGAAAATTAAATTTAAAAAAAAAAGTTAGAAAGAATAATAAATAAACATTTTAATTGATTGCTAAATTTAACAAGCATGAGAGATAATATACAAAAGGTATCCATCGTATAATTAGACTTGGACCCATACTATTAGCAGAAAAGTTTAGTAGGTAAACCAAGAAATTAAAAAAACTACCGAATAATACTTACAGTTTAAAATTACAGTATTTTTAAAATTTTTCTAAATTAGTTTATTACCATTTCTAATAGTCAAATTTGAGTCCATATTTTTTGATCATTGTATAATTCAAATATTCTAAAATATTTATTCAAATAAAATTTTGTAATTTAATTATCAGTAAGCTATCACGGATTCAGGATTTCAAAAAATAAGTAAACTTTTTTTAAGGATAATGAAAAAAGAAATCAAAATAAATTCCAAAAAAAAAAAAGTATAACAAAATACTTTCAATTTTATATTTTCCTAAAGTTATGCAACCTTTGAAAGATATAAATATTAAGGATAAAATGTTACAATTATTATATTCTTAACTGCTTTATTCACTTTTTGTGTATTTATTATTACAATATTTAAAAAAAAATAATTAAAAAGCATTTTCAGAAAAATTATAAGTAGTTACAATAAAATGTATAGTTAACTTTAGCGAAATTTGATTCCTTTTCCTGAAAAAATAATACAATATTATTTATATAAGTTTTTAAGGAAGAAAAAAATACAGGAAAATATAATATCCTTAAAAAAGTAACTTTTTTTTTAAAATTATAGTTTTACAATAGCGCAAATTTTTTTTTTGGAATATTATTAACATTGCAGATTTTTCAACTTAAAAAAATTATTAAATTATATTTTAATTCGGAAAAAGTTTTCACCAATTTTTTCTTCTTCTTCCAGTTTGGTTAAAAGGAAAACTTTTCTTATTTTAAAGAAATCATACAATTTTTTGAGTAGTCCTTAAGGCGCATTGGGTTTTTTAACCTATGCAAAAAAAAAAGATTGCTCTAAAAAAAATTTATAATTAAAATTTTTTCTTGTTGAACAAAAAAAGAAAGTATGAATTAATCTTTATTAATAGGTTTAAAGTATATAAAACTCATTTACATTTGTTGAATTTTTTTTTTTTAATAACATAATCCTTGAGAATGATGGATCGTTGTCCTTTTTTTCGGTATATTTACTCTTATATTACCCATTAAAAACTATATGAAAAAAAATGTCCAAAAAAATATGTTTTCTTGTATATATATTTTGTAAAGAGTGATTGTGTTGCCATAAAATATATTTGTTTATTTTATTTGCTGTTTATGAAAGGGAAAAGGTCCAGCTGTTACGAATGCTTTTTTTGTAAAGGGATTTTCACACGATTCTTATAATATAACAAAAAAAAACTGTTTAATAATGATAATTTATATAAAGAAATTATATTATTTTGGTTGGTAATTATGTATATTTCTCTTTTCATTGTTATATGGAGATTGATATTTTTTAGTATAGAATGACATAGAAGCTTATTTTATGCTTTTATAGTACACTTCCACTTTCACCCATCCTTACACTCCAAAATGATAGACATTGAGCTATTAATTTTTTCCGAAACAAAATAATTATTTATTTAAAAAAATATTTAAATTATTATAATTGTCTATTTTTAATTTAGTATTTAAGTTTTCAAAGTTTATACCATGAATAATTACCAATCTTTCAAGATTATAATGAAGGCATTTTCTTTCTAATTATAGTATTTAATTTAATTGATTTTTCATTAAAATAAAATTATTATAACTACAAATCCATATTTGAATATTATTACAATAAATTGTAACATTATTCCAGTATAGTTTAATTCTATTGCATACTTATTGGCGTTATAATGCACCTATGAATTTGTACTAAAGTTCTCCTATTATTCAAAATTTAATATAAAAGAAATTAAATTATAAAATCTATATTTTTAATACGAAATCAATTTCCTAATTTCCTAACCATTTACAAATCATATTTGTTATTATATTCAGATTAAATTCAATTTTTCCAAAGTCCTTCTTGTTAAAATAATTTGATTTGAAAATTTTTTACAAACAGGTAGACGAGTATGAGCCGTGGGGATTAGATAAAAATAAAAATAAAGAAAAATATTACCCTTAAATTTTGCTTTAGGTTCCATATGAATCTTTCCAAATATTTAAAAGCTCTTGACTGATGGTCAATATTCTATTAAAAGACAAAAATTATAGAAAATTTTCACCAACAAATAATTTAATTACGTATAATTTTTCACTTTACATTTTCATATTTTATATTTATGCTATTTTCTGTGTTTGTATAAATTCTAGGTCAACAAAACAAAAATTCCAACCATACTGGAAATCCTTAAATATGACGTGCTTAAGAATTTAATCATGTAAAGGATCAAAATAATCTCTAGATTGTATTCGTGACGGAAATATTATTCCTTTTTTGTGTTTTATTTTTACGTTTAGAATAATCTAAAAATATATATTTTTTTTTATATAAGTAAAACTATCTTCTATTTTTTTTTTGTTTGCTGTTTTATACTATCCAGACAAGATAAATTTCAATTTAAATCTTTAACAAACCCAAAAAGATATAAATTTAGATATAAAAAAAAAACAAAAAACTTACATTGTAATTCCAATCTAATGACCATATTACGTGAGAGTTCAGTTCAAAAATATATAATTTATTATTTTTTTCTTATGAAAAACTACAATTTTCAGATTATATTTTATTTCTCATTTGTTTCTACAAAAGCTTCAAAATAATAATAAAAAAAAAATTCAACAATTTCAACATTTAATCAAAAATATATTTTACATCCAAAAGAAAAATCATCTCTCGTTTCACTGAAATCAAGAAAAGGAAAATTTAGTAAAATATATTTTAATTTGTTTTCCGCCATTGCAAAATCCTTTAAATGGCAAAACCACGAATTTTTTTTTTTAAAATACAATTTAGGTAATTTTCTTTCGTTTTTAATTTTCTTTCGATTTTTCTTTATGCTTTTCATTTCCGCATCAATTGGAGGTTTTTTTTCTCTCTTTAAGGATACATTTTTTTTGTGTTAAGTCTTCCGTCGTTAACGAAAATTTTACAGATATATTTTCATGTACCATAATATTTATATACTAAATTAATTTATTTATATTGGGTGACTTCAAAACGTTTGCATTAAAGTTAGTTTTTGTCACAGCAATTGTACAAAACGGTTGAACAACATGCCAGCATCCAATATTTCCTTGCCATGCTGTGAAGAAAAGTGTAAGAAAACCCGTATTAAGCTCGAAGCTATTTTCGGAAAATATAAGAGAGATAATAAACTTTTGAAGAGGATAATTATAATTGATAGTCTAATTTAGGTTATCCTGAATGTTAGTAAGTATTTTTTAAGGAATTTTGAGCAATATTAAAGCCAATAAATATGTTAAGTAAATCTTCGTAACTTTGATTAAATTGAAACATCCTGTATACATTTAATGTTATCATCAATTTTTTTTGGCGAGAATAGATAATAAATATATAGATTGAAATGACGGCTAAATTTAAAGTTTTTTTTTGGAATACAAATTAAATATATTTCAAGGGGCTTGTTTAGATTATCTTAAACAAAAAATGTCAAATTTACAAGTCAAAGACGAATCACATCCTTGAAATTTTATAGTAAATTTCTTATTGTATGAATATTTTAGCAAAAATTATTTTAGTAATTAATTTATTCATAAAAAAAATACAAATTTTCATAAAAAAAAATCACAAATTTTAAATTCCTATTTTATTTTGCAAACATTAATAAATCTACTAAAATATTATTTTAAAAATAGAATCATTGCAAATTTACTTATTTAATGAATAATCGATTTGAAAAAAAAAAATCGCTAATCATTTCTTGCTTCGTTAAATAAAATTTTATTATTTTTCTTTAGTTAACAAATATTTCGTTATTTTTCATTCTGATACCAAATGAAGATTGTGGAAAATTTGGTTTTTAATTTCTGTATATTTTTTTGTGTGTTTTGGGCCCATATTTAATTTTCCAAAAATAAATTTTCTTTTTACAAAATTTTTATTTTTGCTTAAATTTATTTTTCAACCAAATTTTTATTTTATATTTTATTTAGACCTTCAATATGTATTTTAAATGTTGATTTATGTCTTTTGCAATTCTATCAATATTTAATTGAGAATATATCGATGTATACTATAAAAATATATATAAACTGACTGGAAATTGACTTAAGAATTTCTTTTCTAAGTTTATAGAGAATTTTTATCTAGATATTTTACCAAAACTTGAAAATTATAATAATATTATTTTTATAAAATAAACCTGCAATTATGGTGGAAAAAATTTTAAACGAAAATTTATTATATATTTTTTAGAGGATTTATGAAATTATAGAAATTGGGAACCAAGCGAAATTGCTTTGACTTTATTTAAATATCTTAATTGGACACTTGGAGTATTTCTAGAATTGGACTGTTAACTTTTAAATTGACATCTTGTAATTTACAACATATAATTATATTACCAAATTGTTATTACTTATATAATAAAATTGTATCATAATTTTACAGGATGAGGTAGAAATTACATTGCATCATTGAATTTAAATATGATTCCAAATTTCTTTTAAATATGATTCTAAATTTGAAATTGATTCATATACAAAATTAATCGACACTTCCCAATATTTACTATAAATTTTGAAACATTAAAGATTTTTCAAATTATTGACACCATAAAAATTTGTCATTACATTTCCGAAAATATTTAATTTAATTGAAAATTTTAAGGTTTTTATTATTTACTTTTTGGAACTTTTGAATTATTTTTAATTAATTAAATTACTAAGAAATTTCATAAAAAATATTTCAATATATTAAACATCCGCAACCAAAACTTTGATATCCATTTTACATTTTTCATATTACATAATATTTTGCCAACAAATGAAATAAAATGTATAAATTTTAATTAAAATATTTCATATTCGACATTTAAAGTTGGCGACAAAAAAAAATTCTTTGAATTTTCGTATCAATATCACAAAAAGAAAAAAGGATTTTTATTTTTATTAATTACCATAATATTCTTTTTGGCAAACGATATAATATTCACTATTTTTTCGGGATATTTTTTCTGAAAATTATAAGTAAAACAAAAAAATTTAATGAAATTTTTTTTTCATAAATAAAAACTATAAAAATAATTTTTGTCCTTATAGTCAGTCAGCAGACACTTTTAAGGATTATAATTATAATAATAATTTTGAATATATTTCTTATCATTTTTTATTTGAACTCAGTGACCTGTACGATACTTCTTCTCTCTCTCAAGGGAAAATTTTTTGTCTTGTTTGTTTTTTGAAGCGGAAGCATGAATATCAGATGAGCATACAAGGAAAATTTTTTTGCGGTTTTTATAAAAGAAAAAAAAATTTCGTTTTTTTTTTAGTTATTTATTTAAAGTTTTTGTGAACTTTTTTTTAAAGCTTTTCATATTGAATTTTGTTATTTGTTGAAGTAGACAGGTGAATAGCTCCCAGGAGTTTGGACAGCAAACAAACAAAAAAAAAAGAAAAATCATTAAAGTATAATATATAAAAGAATTAAATAAACAATGTGATAAGTCAGAATATTTTGTTGTTGTTATCCTTTTTTGTTTGTTTTGGTTTTTTATAATTTTTTTAGTTTGAAAAACGTTTTAATACTTTTTATTATGTAACTCTTTTAATATATGGGTCAAAGTTTCCTTAATTCGAAAACTTTTTAATACTTGAAATGCTTTAATTCGAATGTGTAATATTCAAAATGAATAGATCCAAATAATTTTATTTAAATAACAGTGAAATGATTTGAAAAACTAATTTCATTTCATTATCTAAATGCAAATTTTGGTTGAATTACAATTTGGAGCCAAAAAAATGTATACTTACCACAATTAACTAATGTGGCCTAAGTTAATATTCGTAGTCTTTTTTTTTTTGAATTAATCATTTAAGTTCAAGAAAATCTCTTCAATTCTAAAATGATTAAAATGTTATGCAAAATGATCCAAACTTTTGGAAAATCATTAATTCAATTTAAAAAATGATTAAAATTTAGTGAAAATCTACTAATTTTATCTTAAAATGATATAGCACATTCCAACAAATTCTGGTCCGAATAATATGTATAATGTAATGTGTAAAATAAATTCATAAATTCAAATTAAATATCAAAAATTTAAATACTTCTACTAATATTAATTTGTATATTTGACCAAAAATTAAATAAAATTTCATTTCATCACTTTAAATAATTTTAAAATTTAACAATATTTTCAAAGAGTTTCAATTAAGTAAATATAATATTGATATTATTTTTAATTAGCACCCAGACTGAATAATTCTTTTAATTTAATTAATTAATTAGTTGTATTTTTTATCAAATTTTAATTTTGTGTTAAAGACAAAAAAACTAAATAAACTTAGAAAAAAATATTTCGAAGATATTTATTTCACAAAACAATCTGTGTTCCATGTAATTGAAACGTGATTCAGATGAAACTTTTATGTTAAATATTTCTTTCTAAAAACACAAGAGAAAACAAAGATGAATACTTATGCCATCTGAATATTTTTGTTTTGATAGATAGAAAAGAATGTTAAAAGTATTTAATATTAAAGTTATATACATTCAATATATTCTCTCGTATTTAACGAAAATTCTTATTTGTATATTTATATAATAAAAATCTTGAAAAATTAAAAGTCATAAGAAGAACTAAAATGAAATTAGATTCCCACTTGAAAATCAGATGATTGAACGTTTTTATATAAGATTATTATATTTATTACTCTTGGTATTTTTAATGGACCATGAAATTAAAACGAATTTTCAATCATATAAAATGAAAAAAAAAAAAAATATTCTGTCAAATTCAGGATAAAAAAAAATTTAGACAATTTATTTATTTTTTTAATATGCACTCATTCATATCTAAATCATATTTTTTTGTTCTTTTTCAAATGTTTAAATATGGAACTTAGTAATTTGATATAATATAAAAATAATTCAACTTTTTAATAAGAAATCTAAGAACACAATTAAGAGTTTGCTGAAATATCACGGAAGTTGCTGTTTAAAGCTTTAATGTGTCTTCGAATGAAAATGCATTCAAAATAATGAAAAATAATTACATTGATTTAATTTAAAATTAAAAGCACATTTTAATCCAACAGATCTTTTTATTATATATAAAAAAATTGAATTTAAATTTAATTAATTCTCTTTGCATTTATATCAAAAGATTATTGGAATAAAAGTCCAATTTCTAAGTATACATAAATGAAATTAATACAATTTTCTTAATTTAATGTTTGTAAATATAATTTATAAACAAATATTTGATATTCAATCTATTATCTTCTTCTGTGCAGTAATCTGAAGAATCTTTATAAAGTAATTCTAAAGAAGAGAAATATGATTTATTTCAGTTTGATTTTGATTGATAATTTTCTTAGTAATTTCATATTTTTATTGTAGAATAACAAAAATAAATTGTAAAACAATTTTAATATATACAAAGAATGGTTTGTAATTTGGTCACATATTTAATTTATGCGGAATTCAAATTTAAGTAATAAAGAAAATTAATCCAAATTATTATTCATAAAATCACGTTTAAATTTAATTTAATTTTAAAACTTTACAATTTTAATTAATATTTATTTGATAATATATGTAATTAAATTTTAATTTTTGAATTTTTTATTTAGTTTTTTTAGACTAATTTTACACTAGCGACATTTTCATTCAAAATTTTTCTATTAGCAATTTTTCTACTTTTCTTTCTAACTTTTTTTTTTCCCAAATATTTATTTATTTTTTTTATTTCTTATAGAAACATCCTTTTTTCAACTTTAAAATGGTCCAAATTGAAATCAAATGTAATACAAACAAATGAAATAAATATATGCCAATGGTAAAGGAAAATCAATTTAATTGATTTTTTTTTGTTGGTATATTAATTTCTATTGAAAGGTTTTTTTCCTTCAGTTCCTTTTTTTTCCTTGTCCTGATCAAAATAATAAAATACAATTTATGTATAATATACTTTTATCCTTATTGAGAAAATTTAACCAATATAAAGATAACAATATTTAGTCTTGGAAAATTGTTATTTGGGAATATTATATATGAACATATGTATATGTATAAGGAATCAATAATTTTAAAATTGTATTTTCAAATTTATAATGATATTAGACAGAGGATAATCCTTAACGATATATTACTACATATATAGACAAAGTACATAATAAAGAAAAAAAAAACTTCTTCGTTTTTTTTTTTTTGGCAAATTATTTGATTGGCATATAAAAATTTGAAAAAGGAAAAGGATATTTCACCCTAATATTATATACATATAAAAAAATCAATGGGGACTTAATTTTTTAAATGAAATAGAGTCCCCAAACAAAAATTTTCTAATATAATTAAGATTATAGATCCTTTTTTTTATAAAAATTATATAAAAAATATAAAACAGTTTTTCCTTATATTAGTCGTATCAATGTTTTTTTTTGTTGATGAAAATTGGGTTTGGGAATCCTTAACAATGAAGAGAATATTGAATTTTTGTTTTTGACTTAAAGGAAATAAAGGAAAAAATTAAATTATTTTAAGAAATATGTTCAAAAAAACTATGTAATATATTTTGACAAGAAAAAAAGAATTATGCTTCCAGGCTTCTTGATTAATAGGAAATTTTTAATGGGGCATGAATTTTTAGTATAATATGATATTTCAAGAATTTTAATACCACACAATTTTTATAAACGCAAAAAGGCAACAAAAATTCATTGAATTTTCAAGATAAACTTTGACACGATATTTATTGGTATTGGAGAAATTTGATTATAAATAATTATACCTAATTAAAATTGTTCTAAAATGGTCACCAAAGTAATGTACAAATAAATTTTGATATCATTTTAGGACTAATTGAATTAACATTTAACCACAAATACTAGAATATAAAGACGTCGTATAATTGCGAACAAATCGATACAAATTTTTATATTCTACTATCTGTGATTTGACTAATAATTTAATAGTCCTGGCAGACTTTTATACTGACTACTACCTACAGTAAATTTTTAACAGATGATTTACTATTGGCGCCCTGATCGAGATAGTAACCATGTATAGATATATTTAGGATAATATGTTTTTTGTTTAAGTATTTTCTCAATTTTAGATCTTGTTATTTGATCCTTAAACATTAATTAATAATATTGATGACAAATATTCGATATATTTTTTTTAATATAAATTTATTTATAGATTTCTATTAAATGCCACTCTAATTCCATCTCAATATAATTATAGACTGTCTTTTATTTTAATACAAAATAATATATCAAATATCAAATTAAAATTGATTAAAATAATTTCTTAACTAAGTTACCCAAAGAATTTTTTTTTTAGTTTGATAAATTTATCCATCATCGATAAAATAACATTATATAAGTGGATTTTCAACTTATTTATTATTAATTTTCACAAATTAAATTAAAAAAAAGCACTACAATTTCTTTTAAAAATTAATTTTTCAAAAAAAAAATTACTTTCTCATAATAAGTATTTTCAATTTGGTAAGTATTCCATACTCTTTTTACTTTTCAGCATAAATTTTCTTCTTTCTATTTTTATATTTAAAAAATTTTAATCTCCTACATTAAGTAAATATTATTTCATATCAATTATGCTGTCCATGGACTATTGCCATTATTTATTCACAAATCCTTATTAGCAATTAAACAAAATAAAAAGGAAATTATAAATAATGAAAGCATAAGAAAAATACACTCTAAAATTGGATAGCAACGTAGTACATATAGCTATACTTTTGAAATATGAAATATATAATGAAAGTTTTTCAATTAATTTATATATAAAAATAGTGAAGAAAGAATTATTTACAAAAAAACGACCCTATTAAAAAATATAATTAAGTTTTTCTTTAGTTGTGCAATTTAATATAGCACACCAAAAAATATAGTATTATAAGAAAAACATAAAACTTTCAGTTCTACTTTGTTCTCTTTCTATAAAAGGTCTTCTGATTAATTTCAAGTTGACAAAAGTTTATTTATATAGTTTTAAGGAAATATATAAGTTTTAATTTATTAAGAAGTACACAAAAAAAAAATGGCATCAACAACAAACAGAAAATGAAATTTTTTCTTTAAGAATTCAAAGAAAACTTTTAAAAAAAAATGAAAATTTTTCTTATATACCTTTTTTTTTAACTTGTCGAAAATTTATATTTATATTGTACGCAATTGAGGCTGAGTACTACATTATTGATTCATTTTTATTAACGATTTGTTAAAGTCAATCGTCTATGAACTTACTTAATTACTTTGCTGATAGTACAAAAATCGATTATCTTATAATCGATTTTTATAGAAGTCAAAATGCCTTTAAAGGATATATTCTTTAGATTTATGAAAAATTAGCTGAGAATATTTTTATATTTCATTTCGAAAGGTATTCCAATATCTTAACAGGCTCTGCAGTAAGAATTATACATGGGATAATGTCGGGGAAATATATTTAAGCGTGAACAAAATAATCTAAAATAATATAAATTTGCCAATAATTTTCGAACCCGTAAATACATATATTTTAATGTAATATTAAATTTCATTCTCCTTGCAATGTTGATCAATTTTGACTTAAAAAGTTATTATAAAATAAACTTTAAAAAATAATTTTATAGATTCAACTAATTAATAATCATACAAAATTTTGTCTTCATTTTCCAAAATAATTTCACTACGAAAATTTAATTTCAAATTAGCAGTAATTATTTTCATATTTATGCAAATAAAAATAGAATGAAAAATTTCTGTCAAAAATTTTATATTTTTTATTTCAATAGTTTTTGTAAACTTGTAAACATAAACAAAACTTTTTTACGTTAATTTCAAAATAATGTGAAGAAAAATAATATAAATAAAATAAGTTTTCTTTTTTTTTTTTTTTGGACATAAAAAAAAGTTTTCGTTTATTTTCATAAAATTCAAAATAAGATAAATTCTTGCACGAGAGAAAACCTAAAAAATGAAACAAAATAATAAATTTTCTTATTGTTGGAAAAAAAAAAGTTCATTTTTCTTTTCACAAATATCAAAAAAAAAAATAACAGGAAAAACTTAAATCTTTTTAGTTTGACATAAATTTGTCGTCAACATTCAAGGATTATAATTTTTTTTTTCTTCTTCATAAATAAAGAAAAAAAAAACATAAATTTAATTTGTCAAACATAATGTATTGTATTACTTGAAACATAGTTTCTTACACACAAATTCTTTTAGTAACAAGAAAAAAACAACATCACACAACTTTAATTTATATAAGATAACAAAAAAATATAGAAGAGAAATAAAAGATCATTACAAAAATATTGGAATTACATATTTTTTTTTGTGTTAGTCCAATTTATGTCAATTTTATATAAATAATCAGTCGAAAGATAATCAATTATAGAGTATATATAATAATAAATTTTGGTCAGAAATTTCGTTCATGGTCGGAGTCAGAAGTTTGTAAAAACTTTCCTATTTTTTTAATAAGTCTAATCAAGAAAAAGTTTATAGAAAATTTGTCAAATTACAATTTGAAGCTTAATATTATTGATTTTCAAATTGATAGTCTTAATTTTTAATGCCAAATTGAGAAATAAATAAAACCAAATTTAATAATTTTAGTTGGTAAATTTAAATTTATATTAGAATTTAAATATGACAAATTTAATGTGATAATTTTTGAAAAAGTTATTTGATTTAATCACAATTTTCTGTATAACCTGGAATTTGTAAAGTTATGCAAAGCAAACAGATTACATTATAGAATCAATTAGACTCAATACAAAACCAAGAACCCCAAAATTTTCAAATAACTAACTAAACAGCTTCCAATTGCACAAATAAATTTAAAAATAATTTCTATGATTTTATAAGGATTCAAAAACGTTTTAATCAATTTCACTTTATAGTAAATATTTATATCTTAAAAGATTTTGTCATGATGCAGTTTATAAATTCTTTTTTAAAAATTATCTGAAATTGTAACTTTTTTACCATAAATATCAAAACAAACAAAAAAATTTGTTGGCAAAATAACTAAAAATAATTTCTTTTATTATAGGACTTTATAATTTAAGAAAATCTCTTTCACTTTATATAAGTATATAAATGATACTAATAAAACTTAGATTAATATCTATATATAAATAAAAGTATACGCATAATATTTACATATATAAAATTCATATATGCAAATGAACTCGACTCGACATTATTACGGATATCCTATTTATTATGCAATTTTAAGTATGATATATCCTTTTTAATTTTATTCATAATCTGTTTTTCTGTCCATATGGTATTTTCTATATATGTATGTATATATACGCTTATTAAATTCCTAGACTTACAGGATTCTGGCAAAATTGCAGCAAAAGAATTATATATGTATATAAAAAGAGTAAAAAGTTTATTTATGTACGAGATATAAAGTTCATACAAAATGCAAACAAAAAAACGCTTAAAAGGTTTAAGAAAATTGTTTTCTGTTTGTATAATTAAATTAAATTTATAAAGTTAGACTCGATGTAGAATAACAAAAAAAAAAATCATTTTATAGAAAGAAATTTATTTTACATAAGTAAAATGTAGAATTTGCATTAGAGTTTTAGAAATATCACCTTTTAAAAGCACGGAAGAATTTTAGCTTAACTTTAATTCAGTTGTGAGGTTATAAAGGTTCTACAAAGTTTTTGTTAATTAAATTATATTTTTTCTTAGAATAATGTGCCCAGAGATACATAATAATTTTTATGTATGAAATTTATGTAGAATTAATTTAGAATATTAAATATATATTTTTTTCATTTATTAATATTTACAGCTCCAAAACACATTAGTAAATTCAGTAATGGAATAATAAGTAAATCATTTTTCCATTTACTAATGTAATTAATGAAATGTGCTTTCTAAATAACAAAAAAAAAAAAGTACAAAATCCTTAAACCATTGTATGAGATTATCTCCTTTTTGTAATTTAAAAAAAAAACTTTCTTTTAAATTATACAAGATTACTTTTACATTGTCGACATTTTAACATACCGGAACATGTACATGCCAGAAAATTTAATAAACGAAAAGTGTAAGATAAAATATTATAAATGGAAATTTATATAAATAAAATTCGGTATTATTCTCTCTCTCTATCTGAAGAGATGATAAATGTCTGGTAAGAAAAATATGAATAAAAAATGTCAACAATGTAAAACTAGTCTAGAAAAGAAAATGTATAACTGACCTGCAAGTTTTACAAATTTTAATGTCTTACAAAAACTTGAGATTCAAGACACCATAAGGACACTAATAATTCTTAACTATATCTAAGGATTTTAGATAAAACCATATTTTATTTTGAATTTTTTTTTTTTTATTATAAACTTTTAAGATTTTCTAATGTTTATTTAAGATATAATTATATACTTTTTTATGTTGGAAATTATCTAATGTTACAACATCGTAAAATAGTATTAAAAGTCTTAAGGTATTACATATAATGCAATGCAGGAGAATAATTCAGAAACTGATATTAGATAAAGTAAAAGGAACATAAAAAATTCCATTAAAATTTGTAAAAAAAAATGATAACTTTCAATTTGAATGAAACTTTCTTATTTATGACCAGAAATTTTATATGATTGTTTAACATTTGGCAATTTATAATTTGTATAGTCAATTTATGGTTAAGAAATATAATTAATTTATTAAAGCAAATAGTTTTGATATGGAAATAAAAATAATTATAGAAAATTACAATAAAAAAAAAACTTTAGAATTTGTGGAGTGTGGAGGAGATGGCACTAAAAAGATCAATAAATATGATTCGATCACTCACATTTCGATTGAGAATTCTAAGTAAGATATGAACTATATTCAAAATATGAAGAAATTCATTTTTATTTACACTTTTGCTTCTTACTTATCTCATTTAATTGAGTTAAATTTTTCAATTTAATATTTCCGCAGAAAAATTCTACTACATTTTCATTTAATTACAATATACGCCTGAAAATATGCAAATTTTAGATAAATTAAATGAAAATCATTAAAACGTATTAAATTAGGTTTCCAATTATTTAAAATAGTTATAATTATTTTATGGTAATAATTAAAATAAGATTTATAAGATTTCTAGTCGAAAAGTTCTCATTCAACTAAATTGAAGCTATAATTCATTTTTTAATATATAAATCAGTTCATATTTTCTTTTCTACATAATTTTTACATAACATTTTGGTATATAATAAAACAAACAAAGAGAAGAAAAAAAAATACAAATTAATTTTATAGCAAATGGAGAGTAAAATATATATAAATGAAAATGGATTTTTGTTAAAGCCATTATGTGTTATTATTATTATGTTTTGGATATTGTATTTGCCATATGTGATAAAAATGAAATTTATAGTTTTTTACCTTCATATTAAATAATACTCGTTTACATATAATATTTAGTATGCGGTTGACAGGACAATGGTTACATTTTCACATAATTCATTTGAGTTCCAGTAGATTTGTTGATTATGTTTTTTTTTCTCTTCTTCTTCTGTTTTTGCCCCAGCATATAAAAGATATTATTAATCTATAATATACATTTTGGTTATGTAATAAAAAGAAGCAGTAAAACACCAGAACTTTAACATAAAAAAATCCTTTTTTTTTTTTTTTGAAATACTATTTAATGTTTTTGGTGCAAATAACTATAATGGTATGAATAAACTATAAAAGGAAAAATAAATTATAAATTTATCAGGAAAAGATAAATTGATACAAATTTGTTTGTTTAATAATTTTTGCTGCTTATAATCAGATGTCTTGGGGTCAAATACAACATTGCTAATATTATAATGGCCCAATAAAAATAATTATTTGAAAATTTGTCATTTACTTTGAAAATTCTATTTGAATTTAATTATAATGAACTCATTAATTTTCCCACTCTGGTGTCCATTATGTAATTTATCTAGATTTTGTTTACAATAATTAGTTCTTAACATTTGAAAAAACTTGAACAAAATATTTATTTATTTTGTTATTTTTGATAAGATTTGAAATTTAAAAAATCTCTTTAAATTTCAGATTTTCATGCAAATTTTGAATTTAGCACTTATCTACATTTTTTCGCATATTGTTTTATTATAATGAAAATCATAGTTTGAAAATATTTGTCAATGTTAAGCAGTTTCTTTCGGGGTCAAGGTGCATACAATTAGTTCTATTGACCAACTCTGGTAATAAACTGAGCAAATCTGGTTTCAACTAACCAAAACTAATATATACTTTTTAGTAAACCCTCAAATTGTTCTGTTTTTAATAAATATGAGATATATATGTACAAAAAAAATTGCTTTCAATAATTAATAAATCTTTAAAAGACTAAAACATCACATTCGCATCTCTCTTGCCAGTACACGTCTTTGAATTATCTTAAAAAAAATGTGGCTAGTTATAATACATAAGAAGATATTAATTTCAAAGAATAAATATGAAAATCTCCAGCATCTTCTCCTTAAAAAAATACGAATTCTCCACTTTTTATAGATTATTTTTGTTGGTACCCCCAAACTGGCCCAAACTGGCGACCAAATGAAGCGCAAGTCAAAATACAATCTATTACAAATATTTTTGTACATTTTTTTCCTACATTAATAAAATTGCAGTTTTTATTCTTTTTATGCTCGACTTCAAGTGCATTTCATGTTTTCATTTCTCCTGTTTAGCCCACTTCTACTACTACTACACCTACTCAGAAAACATTGAAATTTCTCCTTTATTATGCTCCAAAAATCTTGCCCATTTACATAAGTTCTACCTTCTACGGTTTTACTTTCAAAAACCTAAATTGAAATTATAACGAATACCAATACGTATATACCTATAGCCTCCTATCCTATACGTATCCGAAACATAAAGAATTACAGATGGAGAAAAAAGAAGCATAAAATAAAAGAGATATATTCATTTCATTTATTTATGCTCAGTTTATTAAGATGTGTGAGTGTGGAATTTGTGTGGATTGTAAATTTATTTGCCATGCGAGAAACAAAGTATTGTATATAAAAAATTGTAATTTTCTCAATCTTCCTCCGCAAAAACAATCACCACAATATTATACTACATAAAATTTTCAATCTTTTCGATTTTTTTTTTGAGTGTACATAATATCAACATAATATCAACATTAAGTATCTGTATCTGTACATAATTCACATAAATTGTTTTGTTTTACTACTACCACAAATTTCAGTTATAGTTTGACACCAGCTCAGATTAGAGTTGTGTTTACTCTCAGGTCTCGTTCAACGAAAATTTTATAGATTGAAAAAAAATTTGAAATATTTTGTATTATATATACATTATTATAAAAGTCGATATCCTTTTATACAAGATCCTTTTAAATTTTATTTGGTGGTGTAATTTCTCAATTTTTAAATATTTCATTTATACCAAAAAAAAATATTTTTTTTATTTTATCATTTTGAAGTGTTAAAGTGTTTTTTCACCCACAACATAACAACAACAAAAAGTGATTGATTGTTTATAGTGTTTTATCAAAAAATAAAACAAAAAAAAAAACGAATAGAATTTTTTACGGTTTCGTTTTTCTCTCAGTCTCCAAAAAAAAAAAGGATAAACAAAAACACTGAAAAAAGTACATTAAGAAAGGAAGACGATTAAAGATTAAAGTTGTCTAGGTAAATTTTTAAATTTCTAAAAAGATAAAAAAAAAATATTTTTTTTTTTACCTGACACATGAACAATTTGTCAAATTTGTAAAATTTTAAGATAGACGCACACCTGCATAATATCAAATTGTTTTTTGAGTCGGGAAGGACATTTATTAGTAAACATTAAAAAAAAAAACTAGTAAAAAACAAAAAAAAAAATGAAATTTTTTATATAAATTTTTAATTTTTTGCTTTGTTTTGATTTTTTTTAGCGGATTTATCAACAACAACAACAACAACACTTTAAAAGGTAAGTGAAAGTTTTTTTTACATATTATTTTTTATGATAAATAAAATTGATTATCCTTGCAAAAACAACACAACGTATAGTACATACGTAATATAAAAATAGTCTCGGCTACAGTAAAAAAATAGACACAACACCAACACAAATTTTTATATAAAAATAAAATCCTTCTGAAATGCTAAAAAAAAAAACAACAAAATATTGAAAAATTATACAAAATAAAATCGATTTTTCTTCATATACGTAGATATATTTTTTTGATCCTTATGAGGACGAGAGATGAGAAAACAATAGAAAAACAATATAAAAAACCTTATTTTTTTTAAATATAAATGGTATCATTTGTGTGTTGTGTATAAGGATATGTAACAATAACAAAAAAAAAAGGATCTTCGCAGAAAGAAAAATAAACTATAGAAAAAAAGACTGTAAAACATGAAAAGGGCGGATAGTGTAGTATAGTCCTTAGTAATAGATATATAAATTACAATACTTATATATATTATTATATAGATTTGTATATACACATATAAATCTTTGGGTCTTGTTAAACTAAAGATAAAATTGTGACAACCCATTTTTTTTTATGTAGAGTAGAAAATTTCGAAGATGCTAATAATACATGTCATATAGAATAGAAAGTATTGTTTATGCTCCTTATAGTTTAAATCCTGTCGTTCTTTTGGAGTTTTTGTTTGTTGTATCCATTTTTATTTTCATCAGTTTTGTTAAATGTGATGAAAAACTAAAATTGGTTATAAGGAATTATTAATTTAGTTTTGTGGGGTGGAAATTTAATATATGTAAATGATTTTCTGGAATAAATTTTGTCAAATTTTGAAAATGACGAAACATTTTAAATGTTAGTTGAATAATATTCTAATTTTTTATGTAAGGAATTTTCCGATATTTCCTAGTAGCAGACTGCACAGTTAAATGTTTGACTTTTTCATGAAAACTCAAAGAAATCTTCATTATGTGCAAGAATAGGAAACTTCTAAACTGGACGACAAGAAGCATACTAAAACGACAAGAAGCATACATCAATTTCTCAATATCAAATCTATATAATTGTCCAGTGCAATATGTGAATTTCAGTTAGTTAAATTACCAATGATTTGTTGAGGTCTATATGCAATTTCCCAGCAGTTATTGTCACCACTTGAAAAAAATCTAAACTTTATTTTCATATTTTTGACGAAATACTAAATCCAAATTAATAAGCTCATTTTCTCAACAAAAAATTTAAACTTTATTTTCGTATTTTTGACGAAATACTAAATCCAAATTAATAAGCTCATTTTCTCAACAAATTTATATATGTATATGTAATTTTGGAAAATATCCTTGAAATGAAAAAGTATTAAATTAAATAAATAATTTTATTTGTTTGTTTTTCTGTGATATAATTTTCATTATTTATGGTTGATATACGATATAAGGATACAAAAATTATTATATACATATATTTCATCTATAAGGGGGCAATAAAACTATGTTTAAGAAAAATGTATAATAATTTGCCCTTAAGGGTGATTTTTCTTATACGTAAAACTTTCATACATATCTATATATTTTTTTTATTTTATTTTTCATTGTTGAATCTCAAAATATAAGATTGACCCATTTTAACCCATTCTATATTTTCAATTTTTTTATACTCCTATTTTTTAGATATAGTATACTCCTTTAATATCTAAAATATATTTTTTCTTGGATGTCCGATTAAAATTGATTTCATTTTGAATGTTACTTTTCCATTTCTTACTATAGCGATGGTAAAAATTTTATGTAAAATATTCATACTCATTTTTTTTCTACACACTCCTCCACAAGGCCAAATATACGATAATAAAAAAAAATTGAATGTTGTTTATTTATTTTTTTTTCCACATATATATAAAATGTTGAATGACCCAAAACATCCTTAAGGTTAAATGCAAAATTGTATATATAAATGTATATGAAAAAAAGGTTATTTGCGTGATTATGTATGCGTATTAAGATGTCGATGGCAGTTACAGCATAGAAGAAAATGATGATGAAAAAAAAAATGAAAATAATAATAATAAGAATACGGACTTAAGGGAAGAAAAAATAATTTATTCATATGGAAGAGATTTTTATTTCTTTTATATTTTGAATTTTAATAATCTAACAAAGAAGTAACGGAGGAAAGATTAAAGTCCTTTAATCTTTACGAATTTGTGAAATGATTACGCATTTATATACATATAATATATATATGAGTTTAAAAAGGTATTATTGAAGATTAGGCAATAGTGTTTTTGTTTAGATTGAATAATATGCTTAATCAAATTACATATACATATATGAAGAAATTTTATTCCGGAATTATATTTGAATTATAGTGTATTATTCAATTTTGGGGCCAAGATTTTGTAATTTAATTTAAAAACGATATTTTTATACACTTAAACGAAAGATTTTTTCCCGAAAATATAGAAAATATAGAGTAATTACACTCTATCTATATAAAATCTTCAAACTAATTATAGTTTATAATTTTTACATTATATACCAATTTCAATTATTACCAAGTTAAACTTTAAATTCAAAGTTATCATATATAAAAAACAATTTTCATTAATTTACTCAAATAGAAATTAATTTTAATTGACAATAGTCGTAAAATAAATATCAATTCGATTCTCCAATTTCATATTTAAATTACAGATTTTAGACCTTATATATTTTTAGATTTCAGACGTACATATTTTAATTTGTGTATAGCTAATGAAATTATTTATTTTCGTACTGAACGGACTATTTTAATTTTTACTATCAACTTTAATTATGAATTTGTATTTAGAAGATAAATAAATAATATACTATTTTTTCATTAACTATGAAATTAATTTTACATAATCTATCATAAATAGAGCAAAAAATTTATTATTAATTATGAATATAATAAAAATTAACAATCAATTTAGTAAACAAATCGTTTAATTTATGATCAAAAACAACAAAGATTATTATTAATGAAATTATTCAATCATTTGCGATAATAATTTTTCATTTATTTTTAATATTTCGTAAAAACTTTTAACTCATTTTCAATCTGTCATAATTTATTATAGTTCTATTTTATGACACAATCATTTCATATATTTTTTGCCCTTAATTTAATAATGCTATCACCATTCACAAAAAAAAGCAAATCACCAGATATTATTCTACACTTCAATATTATTTTATAATAAGTTTTAAATCACAGAAGAAAACAAGAGTAAAAGAAAAATTATTGCTATTTATTCGAAAAAAAATTGTCATTTCAACAAGGCAACAATAAATTCTTCGTAAAACACTTGCATGCCTTGCATCCGAGCGAATATAAATTTCTGTCAATTTTTTTTTTATGTCATAAAAGATAACAAGATGCATAACAATCTTTGTTTTATATTCATGCAAATATCTGTATACAATTTTTTTTTCCACCAAAGGCCAAAATGTGCGATTGTGAAAAGATAAAAACTAAAAATAACAAAATGACATCAGTAGATAAATTAAAATGAGTTTTATTATAAGCAAATCTGACATTAAAATGTCATTCAGAATTTTTTTAAACAAATTTGTTTTTTTTGCAAATTCTACGATGATAATTTCACATTGAAAATGCAATGAAAAAAAAAAACTGAAATGAAAATTATAGTAAAATTTCAGATTTTTAAAAATACATCTCGTTTAATGATGATGATGAATATTTTTTTTATATGTGGTTTCCCACATCATGAATGATAAATTATGGTTAACTATTATAAAATATCTGTTTTCTAGGACATTAAACTATCACAGATATCACATTTAAGTTATCTTTCTTTTTTGTGGTTTATCCAGGTTAGAAAGAGATTATTGTCACTAAAGTTTTTTTTTATTTTCAAATTATTATCAACTTTTTACATTAAAACATAATTTATGCTAATACAATTTTTTCCTCATTAATATTAAAAGTTATTGTACAAAAGTTTCAAAATTTAAGTCATTTTCAAATTTAATTAATCATTGATTAAATTGTATATGAAATTTTTTAACATATCGTAAAAATGAGTAAACCAAAAATGTGTTAATTTAAATTTGAAAAATAATTAAATATTACCGGAAAGATATTAAAAATTCTTGAAAATTAAAAATTCTTGAAAAAAGAATAATTTTTATTTGAAAGATGATTAAAATTTTGACTAATGAATGACTAATATAATCTGGAAATGGTGTAGTAATTCTAATTAATGATACTTTCTGATACTTATTTAAAAAAATTGAATGAAAAAATATACATAATTACATTTCTATTCTACAGCATAAAATTAATCAAACATTAGATATATAAATCGTTATTATAATAAACAAGTAAAATAATTAAAATTTATTATTAAATTATTTATTTAGCCTGAAGCTAGGATTTACATTATTTAAAAAAAAAAAATCTGAAAAACTAAAAAACAAGAAAATCAAATTAATCTACATTATCAATTTCAAGAAATTTACATGAAAAAGTCAATATTTTAAATTAACAACATAGCAAAAAAAAAATTGTCAATTAAATTTGATTAAGGCTGTAAAAACAAATCCTGTTCACCTATCGGAAAAAATTATATAAATCGGATTATAATTATTATAAATGTAAGTAAAAACGTAAAACTTCCCGTCAAATATTTATATTTTAAATTATATAGGAAACGAGATAAAATTAGATTATAAATTTTAATTATTTTAAATTAAAACACGATTAATAACGATAAATATAATTAAAATTTTTAGTGTCCAATCTATGAAACTATGAATATTTAATATTATCATGGTAAATGAAAATTATAAAACCTGAAAATTTATTCATTCCGTTAAGTCAATATTGAAAAACAAGATTATATATTGTGCACATAATAATTTTTTTTATAAAATTGAATTTTAACTTGAACTTTATATGCAGTTAAAACATGCCTATATCATTATTTACCTTTACAGAAATTTTGTTATACAATTTTTTATTAGTTTATTTACACTATTTAAATTATATTTCTCTGGAAATTTGTTGTAAATGATCTGAAAAAATAAAATTCTAAAAATACGATAATATTTTGGTATATAATCAAAATCAAATATCATAAAAAATATTGCCACTGAAATATATATATACATAGCTATGTACATATATTAAGTATTTCAGATGAAATTCGTTATTTTACAATTTAAATTAGTCTTTTAAGAATTACCATTTGATAATATTATTTTCCTAAATCAAATTAGAAAATTTCCGAATGTTCGTTTAAGGTTTTTCAGCAAAAAAAATCAATTTGAGTTTTATAAAAAAACCAATTTTACCTCGAATTTATTAATTTTCAAATATTTGATGTATAATATTTGCCCAAAAATATTTACTTTAAAATATACTAACTATAAAAATTCGTAGAATTTACATTTTACTAAAATTATGTAACTTCAAAACATAAATTAAAGGTTACTTTAGTAGAGCATCAGAAGAATTTGATTAACTGAAATTTTTTAAGTAATTTTTTGAAGAATGTGAATTTTAAGATAAAATATTCTGAAATATTTAATTTTGAGAGAAAATATTTCAGAAATTAAAATTATAACTGAAATTTTTAATGAAAATAATTTTTAGAGGATAATTTTATATCCTTGATGAGATTTTTTTTTAAAATTATAATGAAATTATATGAAAAAAAATACAAAATAAACTATTAAAAGTTTAAAGAACTATTTACGAAATTCTATCCCATAAATCATAATTTTTTTTAAAGTAACTTTTTATAGATTAAATATTTAATTAAAAGAAAAAACTTTTATAATTTATATACATTTTCCATATTAAATTTCTTGCATAATTTTAATATCAATTTCTATTTCTATGTATTAAAATTTTTTTTTATTATAAATAAATTTAAATAAATATATTTTTTCAATATCAAATTTAATTTTTATAAATATTGCATTTATTTCATTCTCCATTTTCCCAACACATTCTTTTTTATGTTGAAAGAAAATTAAAACCGCATACAAGAAATTCTTCAAATATTTATGTAAACATATTGCGGAACAATTTGAACCACAAACTTTTGAGATAAAAAAATAAAAAAAAAACAAAATTATAATTATAGTAAATATAATTATTTTTACCTGTTTTCATAAACATGATAACAAACACATTAACAAAATAATAACAACATATTTTTCCAATTTATTTAAAACACATTTCTAATAATAATAATAATAATAATAAACAACCTAAAATATCTTAAAGGCACATTTATTTATTGGTATACAAAGAAGAAAAAAAATATGTTTGCATGGTAAAGTGTTGTTGTGCTGCTGCTCTCTAGTGCTTTTTTGTTGGTTGGTACAATTGCAACAGAGATCACTTAAATATATAACAAGTAAAATAAACCAGAAAAATCTTATAAAAAGAGAATTATTATAAATAAAACAACAGGGCAACAAACTGCATAAATTGTATATAGAAAAAACATAAGTTATGCTTCGCTTAGATATTTTTTTTAGCATATTTCGGATAATAAATGTTGAATGAAGGTAAAAAAATGTGCATATTAATATTTAATATGTCTGAAGGTTCAAATTTCAAAAAAATAATATTATAGATTGGAAAATTTTGTATAAATTAAGAGAAACTAAATACATTAAGCATTAAGGTATAGAAATTCTCATTTAAGATGTAAATATGTATAAAGTAATTATTTACGATATTAAAATGTAATTCAGCATTTTCAATTGGTAAATTTTAAGCACGATTTTCAATTTTTTATAAAATTTCTTTTACTTATTCAAAATTGAAGTTATGATTAATAAAAATCGGTAAGAGTTCTAAATTATGATTGCATATTATTTTAGTTACGATTTTATAATTATAACAAAAAATCATTACGTGTTATTGGTTTAACAGGGAAATTTAACAACTATAAATTATTATCAAATTGAAATTTAAATTATAAAAGTAATTACTTATTATGCTTATTTATTACATCATTCTTTATTTATGCTGTAAATGTTAATATTATTTTAATATTGCACATACTGGCGGTGGTATTCAAAACGATTTATAAGAATTTTTAATACTAAATTAAAATTAAATTTGCAGTCAATATCGTAAATATTTTTGGGATTTAATTTTTACTATATTAATTTTAAATTTGATTACTTGTAAAACTAGTATTAAATTACTTACAAATTAATTACTGATATTGTAGATTGTAACTAGATATTTACATACACATAATTATTGTTGAAATAAATTTCCGAATTTTGTATTAAAAATCATAAATTTCTATTTTAATCCGAAAATAATTTCATTAATCCTTTTAATTGTTGTTTGTATCCTTTAATACTGGACGTATATTACAATAATGAATTCTTCCAACTTATACCCAAATTTCCTTATACTTAATTTATTATTGATATTATACTAAAACATTAAAATTTTTGTTAAAAACTTGAGCTCAAAAACGAAAAACATTTAAACTGCGACCACAGAACAAACTTACATTTTTCTCTAACCACTAAATAACAAACAAAAACTAATAAGAAAGAAAAAAAAAACTCATAAATTCAGAAAAAAAAGAAAATTTATACACAAAAAAAAATCCTCAAAAACATAACCTAAAAAAAACTGAAACTAAGGTAAAAGAAAGAATTGTTAAACCTTTAAGTCTCTTGGAATAATACACTATGTAATTTTTGGTTTTAGTAGATTTCGTTTTTTTTTTCATTAAACATTAAATAAAGCGAAAGGAAGAACCAAAAAATAATAAAAATAAAAGAACAGAAATTGTGGTTGCATGAAAAAATAAAACTATTTTGGTAAACTCAACATGATGCCTTTTACTACTTATATAATGCTTAACTATACCAGTTAAAATATTCCTTCATTTCAATCCTGGAAAGTAAAGAGAATGTAAAACAACTAATTTTTTTTTGTTGATATTCCAGAGATTCTTAACAGATAAATACAAAAAAGAAAAATTATGTACAGAAACAAAAGATTATACACATTCCACATTCGAGTTGGTTAAATTAATGTTGTATATAAAGATAGTTTATGTATAATTTTTGTAATTTTTGGAGTATATTTGATATGGTTATTGGTCAAGTATTAGTATCTTTTTTATTATAACCTAAATATCGGAAAAGATAATATGGAAAAAAATTACAAAATTACGAAATTTTTACCAAAAGGTCAAATAGTATAAATAATAATGAAAGTTTTTATAGATGAAATATAATAAAGAAATTTATAATAAAAAAATTGATTTATAGAGAAATTTAATAAGATTTTTGGTATAAGAAATTCATTTATTATGTTTTGAAAATGGAAAACTGATTATACTTGTCATATTTTAACAGATAAGAAAATGATTATTGTGTATACATGTATTATCATTTTATATATGTTGAATAAAAATGTGATAAAATAATGTATAAATGTGACCTCTTTGATTATGGTTTATCTTTCCTCCTGAGATTTGACCTTAGATTAACAAGAGTTTTTCTGCTATCAATAAAAAATTGATTATATATATTTTATTTTCATATTACTTGTAGAACTAATTTATTTGCTTGAGCAGACTATTAGGGACAAAGAAAAGGGTTCTGCTTCCGCACTATTTGTGCAACATTTAGACTAAAGTCTCTTCGGTAGTGATAGGTTTTTCTATGATAATTTCCAAAAATAATGAGTTCTCACAGTTACGTAAATTGTTTTTCAATGGATTGTAAAAATATTAGTGGTTATTATAATTCGATTAGAATTGATGGCAAATTCTCTATATTAATAGTATAATTTAAAATTTTACTTAAATAACCAGATAAACGTTTATAAATCTTTTGTCATCTGATTTCTGTTTGACCACAGTTGTTTGGTTTTGTTTAAATTTCAGGAATTTTCAATTTTTGGTAAATATAAAATCAATAATAATAATGATTATTAATTTTATTGTAGCTGTCAAACAATTTAAATAATATCTATACAAATATTAGTTCTAGTAAAATGAGGTTAACCAACATCAAATACAATTGAATTTATTTTAATTTTTTTTACATCTATAAATTTTCCAACTCAAATGCAATGGATTTTCAGTATAATTAAATTTATTAAATCTATCCTGCGATTTATGTAATATACAACTGAATCTGTTATACTATATTTATAGATATTATTTGTACTTCAAATGTATGTAAATTCTATTCTTCTTATCTTTTGAAAACCAAAAATATAAATTATTCTATTATAATAATAATATTTGCAAGCGACACTATACCTAAAATGTGAGAAAAACTTTCAATCTGTTTTAAGGCATTTGAAATTGTTAAACTATTAAGTTTTTTATAAACTTTACATAATATTTACAATACATTAAGTTTACACTTTAAAAGTTTATTTAAATAATTTCTTTTTTAAATTTAAATACAGTGGAAAGAAATCATAATTTTTTCTATTCAAGATATTTTTAATTCAGTGTTTTATATTTCATTAATCTAAAAAATCAGTTAAAGGACTTCCACAAGTGCGTGTGCCTCAAAATCAAAAACTAAAAAATGAAAATTTTCATAAAAAAAAATAAATTGTTTTCAAATCCATTTTTCACTTAGCCAGAAGTATAAAACTGTTTCGGTTTTATGAATTTAGTTTTCCTCATTCATTATATTCGTCATTTAGTATGCACTTACATTTTATGAATTTGAAGTATTCTTAAAAAGTATATAAAAATGTTGTTTTGGGTATAATTTTGCAGTCGCAATTGAATATTTTCAAATTTTCTGAAACCTTTTATTATCCTCGTCAAATTCTGTATACCTCATCTCCCTATAAATTTACTCCAAAATAAAATTCTCTTTTATATTTTCATTGTTGAAAGAATACTTTTAATTTTTTATGATATTTCATGTCTTAAATCTCAATTTATAAATAATGAAAACGACGATTTTCCACAACAGGAAAATTATTATAAATTTTATCAAAGAAAATTATTTTAATGGAAACTGTAAAATATTCCTTAACAACCAACCAAAATATATAATATAAATTTAAAATATAAAGAAATAATAATCATAAAAGTATATAAATATGAAAAATATCCTTAAAGTTTTTTTTTTTGTATAAATTTCATTTTGATATTGTACTTAAATTCGTCATTTTTCTGTTATATTAAAATTTATATACCAAAATACAAACAAAGTTTTTAATAGTCAAATACCAAAATGAAAATAAGATTTTTCTTTAATTTTATTTCTTCCAGGCAGAAACACATATATGTATATACTTATCTGTACATTTAAGGTATATATATACATAAAAAGGACATGATACTCATAAAATAAAGTCGTAACACACATGACAATCTCATTACTAATGGGAATCAAAATATATTTATATGTATTATATATAAAACCATTCGAAATAATACACAGACATCAGACACCCTAGAGCCATGTTGTCGTCTTCATAAAAATGTCTAATAGGGATATACATATAACATGAAGGACAAAATGTATAATTTACTATACATATTAAACACGCATATACAACAAATATAAACCTAAAAAAGATTCATCCATCTCTCCCATTACAGAGAGATGAACACCACTTTTTTTTACAGTTGAATTGACGAGCGCGCCATTATGTCTCCCAATAATAATAACAAAACCATTATTATGAAAATGAAGAATATTCTTATTTTAAATATTCTTTTATCTCATACCTTCGATTCTAAAAAAAATATCCCATCCTTAAATCCTAAAATTTATATATAATATACCATTAAATTTCATATTGTTTATTATAAATATATTATACAAAATATCCTTAATATTTTAAGGATATATATGAAAATTTAATGTATAAGAGTGTAGAAAAAAAAGAACATTTACCTTCTTCTTTTTTTTTTTACTTTGCGTTTCCATTTTAACAACAAATTTAATTTTTTCTTGTTACGAAAGTTTACGACAGTAAATTGACAGGTGACATTTTTAATACAGAGAAGCAACTACGGGAAAAAAAGGATATATGGAAATTGTATAAGATTAAGTTTTCAATTTAAAATTGACGTTGATTTTAGAAGTGACCTTTTTTTTGTAGGGTGTATACTTTCAATTTGTTATTGGTGAAAAACAGAAAAGGAATTTTTGAAACTTCATTGTTTCTGGCTGTAAGGGTGAACGTTAAATCATTAGAGAATTTTATTGAAAACTTTTGTTTAACAGTTAGTCCTTTGACTAATTTGGATTAATTTTCTTATTACAAATATGACAAATTTCAAAATTTAATAAAACGGCATTTTACGAAATACATAAATGAAATGAAAAAATACAAATTGATTTTGGTATATACATAACATATATATAAATTAAATTGAAATTTAATTATTCAAAAAATATCTGGTTAAAATTATGTATAGGTGAGATTATTTAGTGATTAGTAAATTTCGTGGTACTATCGAATACAAAATCATCTAAAAATTCTGACAAAGTTATGTACATTATGTACACATACATATATAATTCAATAGAAAAGTAAATTAATTGCAATTTAATTATCTCTGGAAATTTTGTAAATAAATTTTCTGGTTAACATAAATATTTTGATTCTATAATATTACCAAATTTTAAGTGCACATAATTAAATTTTTAGTGCACTGCTTTATCTAATAAAAAAAAATTGATATTACATATTATTTAGAAATTATTTACAAGTATTATTTTCAATTAATTCAAACCAATAATTTAGCTTTGTATTTATGTATTCAACTAATAACGATTATTTGGAATTCAAACAGGAAATTGTTGATTAAATATTAAAGCAAAAAATGGAGTAATATATTAATACCCAATTCATTGATTTGGTAATAGCAATTCATTGACTTGGTAATACATATATTATTAATTTAATATTTTAATAATTCAAATTTTAACTCCTAAATTCAGTATTGTTATTTTAATAATTTTATTATAAGCTTAATTCTCTTCAACACAGTAATGGAAAAGTTATAATGATTATGAATTTCTAAGTAATAATACTTTTTTTAATATACTTTTTTTCCTTTTTAAATTTATTGACAAATTTATTGATATCCTTTTTATTTCTTAAAATTTTTTATTTTGATTACGAACCTTAAAAGTTATACAATTTTTTACATTTAATTTGACAGCTTTTTATTATTATGTCCTTCACAGTAAATAACAAACAAAAAGAAAACATCCATAAACATTACATATATTTATCCTCTGGGCTATTAAAGTATTGTGGGCGAGAAAATTTTCATATCAAAATTTTTAAGTAATTTGATATTTATTTTCTTGATTTTACAACAACAAGAAAATCTAAAAATGCTTGTATATATATACATATATGTATTACACAAACAAATTGAATCCTTAAAAATATGAGTAATATCTTAAAAAAATATCTAACAAGATTTAAGCAAAGAACAAATCAGAATCAAAACCCCCAGAAAAAACGAAAAATTGGATAGACAATTTAACCATAATATGAGAATTTTTTTTTTTGCTTATAATTTGATGATGACTCAATATTTTTCATGTTAAAAAGGATACACGAGATTTTTTTTAAAAAAAAAAATCAAATCAAATGTTTGCGTATGTGTTTGTGGGAAAAATAGAAATTTGATAAATAAAACTTTTTTAAATTTATTTTTTGGGAAATGACAATATTTCTTTTTTGCCTATGTCTTATCGTTCCGGAACAAACATTGTCAAAAATGGAAGAAGAAGAAGAAGAAGAAGAAGAATAAATTCGAATTAGGTTGGCACCAGGATTTTCCTAAAGCAAAGGGAAAAAAATATTGAAAGATTACAGAAATATAGAGGCTTTCGTTTTTGATAAACAGACAAAGATACATCAAAATTTTAAGGATATAATTTCTATTGAATGAATAAGAATTTTTTCAAAAAAAAAAAAAAATTAAATAAAATAAGAAAACATAAAATATGCTGAGGCATATAAAATATATTTGAAGTAGAAAAAATACAATGATTAGATTAATTTTGTTGTTTATCGATTTCCGAATTAAGCTTTTTTTTCTGTAAAAAAAAAATGGAAATCTATCCGATAATAGAATTCCCTCATTCCCAAAATGAATAATCGAAACTAGGTTACATAATTTTTTATTTCTCAGAAAAGATGATTTGATTGTCATTAATGTGAGTTGCAAAATACAATTTTTTTCGTAAAAACTAATTTCGATTATTCACTTAAGATAAATCATAAATGGTATGAAATTCTAGTATAGTCGTCAGAGATGGAGTTCCAAAAGTTTAATAAAAATTTTATATTTTAAAGAGTATATATAGAAATTAAGATTATTTTACCAAAAAAAAAATTACTTAAATATTGATTTAAATGCCATTGACCCTACCCTTTTTTTCTTATCTTTTTGTACGGGTCGATTTCAATTATAAAATAATTCACAATTTTGTAATTTCCGGAAGTTTAAATTAAGCTGGAGCTGTAAAATAATGAAATACAATTTTTTATAATCAAAATTAATTTAACAAATATTTTTTTTTGTTTAAAATTAAATCTGTAGAAATAAAGAGACAACAACATGTTAAAATTTATGGCTTTCAATTTTGTTGTTGTGCGTTCTTAATTTTTGGGATGTTGTATTTCCCATTTCTTTACCATGTGTACAACAGATCCAACACAAAAAAAAAAGAAATGTATCTTTTTGGTATACTTAAGTATAAGAAGACGACAGAAAAAATATATTGTAGAAAATTCGGCGTCAATTCAATTTACAAAAACAAGAAAATTAAAAATTGGAAATGTTCAAATACAAATTTAGTACATATTTTATACTTTAAATAAATGAAATTCCAAAAATTAACTGATGATAATCATATTAAAATTCGCTGTTTAAGAAAAGAAACATTTCAAAGATTTGTAAATAAGATTAAACCATATTTAAGATTTGATTCACAAAAATGTTTTGCATGTAATTAAAAGAATAAACATAAAAAAAATTAACAACAACCACAAGAAACTTTAAGGACCTTATTTCTGCTTCAGAGAAAAATTTGATAAAAAAAAGTTTTTTTTAGGTTTATAATGAGGAATTTATATGTTACCAAAGATTTAAAGTTATAAATATTTTTGTCTCTGATATTACTAAAAAGTTAAATTTTGCAAAAAATTGCATTAATTTAGAAAAATCTAATTATAATTATAAGATTAGTCATTACTCATTAGTCAATTGCACTGTATATAGAACCAAAAATACTGAATTATATTTATTAAATTCATATCTACATAAACTTAAGTAATAAATCAATTTATGTCTTATTATTTAAAAAAAAAATTCAGCTCAACATTTTCATAATGTTACTATCAAATTATTTAACTTTCTTTTATAATTATGACCCAGAAAAGTCAAAATTACTTGCGAACTTCAAATTTTCTTTCATAATATTTTCTCATGTAGTACTATATATTTTTGCTGAACAAATTTTTCAATTGAAATATTAATTCTTTAATTTATCATCAGTCTTTTTATTTTGACAATACCAGATGTTCGGATATTCAAAAGATTTGTTCAAAATAATTTTTTTTTCAAAAAACTAGACACTATCCTATAACATAGTGATGGTGTCTACTATATAAATACAACAGAAAAAAGAAATGCGCATATAATTCACAACCGGAAAATTTGTTTTTTTTTTTTATTATTATTTTCCATTTTCCAAACAAGAAAGAAAATAAATAATTTTTTTTTTAGTTATTTAAAATAAAACAAGAACCAAAAATAACGAATGTATTGCGCCATCAATAACATTTTTCATGTACATCCGCTCCAAATGTACATATGTATGTATATAAAATATATCTAAATCCAACCAAAACTATTTTTGGTAACACATCATTCTGTGTGGAAACTTCTGCTGGTATATCTCTCTATACGTAAAAATAGAAAGGATTGCACTT
Source organism: Empis stercorea (assembly GCA_949752835.1). Lineage (NCBI taxonomy): Eukaryota > Metazoa > Arthropoda > Insecta > Diptera > Empididae > Empis > Empis stercorea. Next base: position 15,801,496 of record OX457085.1, on the reverse strand, counting down.
TTTGTCCAAAATAAATTTCATTCTGTTAGCTGTTTTTTTTTTTGTATATTTAGAATAAGACAAAAAGAAAAATTTGAAATTTATGTGTAAAAACTATTTTAGTGGTATAGCAAAAATTTTTAGAGATAATAATAGAATGGTATACAACACGCGACTTTTCAAAATAAAAACAAATTTGTTTTTTTCGGAACAAAACTATATATGTATATAGAAATATTTACCAGAATTTTTGTAGATTTATTTATCCAAAATGTTTGATATATGTATTTTATCTTTTTTTTTTTGGGAATGGAATATATCTTAATTTTTTATGGATGAAATTTCGAAGAAAATTCTTACTATTGTCAATTGTGTATGTTAGATATAAATTTACACCAACATTAAAGATTATAAATCACGATTTGTTTTTTTTTTGTATGTTTATTTGTTTATATTTATTGTCAGGAAGTTTATAATGTAAATAAAAATAATCTAAATGTGATTTTTCTATATTTGTACAATCTTACGTAAAATAAAATTATTGGTAAAATACATATATGTACATATAAGAACAATTGTCAGTTTAACATGAATTTGTCAGTTTAGATAGAAATTTTTGACTTTTATTGTATTCGTCTTTGGTTATAAGTTTTCTGAATTACTTTTCGTGCTTTTAATTTTTATAACCAAAAAGTGATTGTAAAATGACTCCAAAAATTGGCTAGAGATAAAATTATACTTTTTCTTTCGGATCTATCATGTATTAATATAAACTGCAAACGATTATACTTTTAGTATATATGTATACTATAAAATATAATTTTAAGACACACTAATAATGATTGCAGTCATTGTCATAATTTTCTCTACATAGTCTTATCATTAAATGTTACGCTTCTTTTATCCAATTTATAATGTCACAAATATTTAAATTTACATTATTTTAGAATTGTTAACCAAAATTTATTTTAAATATAATTTACTTTAAATAATTACAAATCTAAAACTTTCTGTCTTCAAAATTTACTCAATAACAAACTCTAATATTTCTATATTTCATTTGTTTATATTTCGTTAGAAATATTATTTATTTAAATGTATACCAACATGTCAGTTAATAAAATTTCAAAAATATAGTATATGTAGCATATTTTACATTAATTCTATATCCCATAATAATTTATTAGCTTTATGGTATAGTATAGAGCTATATGCCTGAAAGAATATGAGAAATTAATGTAATTTTTCATTTTTTAAATCACTAAAATATTGAAATAAAAACGTTATTTAATATCGTATAAATAAAAAGAAAAAATATTAAATCAAATTTTTATTCAAAACATAATAACAAAAACATAAATTTGATTGCATAGTTTTTTTTTTTTGTGTTTGTTTTAGTTTATATTGTTTTTTGAACTCCATTCTATCGTAAAATGTTATTATCGTTTTTGCATAAATATTTGAATCTGATCTCTATAAATAAATTATATATATCAATTTTGGTTTGAAAGATTTTTTTTTATGTAGATTAAGTTTCATTGTTTATTTCTGGGATTTAATTTATTTTTATTTTTAAATAAATATAATTGATAAAATATAAAATAAAATAGGAAAATGTTTTGGAAATAAATGAATTATTATTTTTCCATCGATTTGTGGTAAAAGTTCGGTTCATATATGTGCAGGTGCAGCAGTTAACATTAATAATGACTGTGGAGTATGTTGAAATACTATAATAAAATAGAAAAATAGTGATTTTTTGTTATAAATTTAATTTGATGATCTAAATCTAAATTATATATATAGAATTTTAATCAAGATCTTACAGATGATAATTAAATCGATCATCAAATTAACCAAGAAATGATTTTCTTGATCTGTTAACAATCTTTTACATTACATGTGATTGTATTCCGTAATATTACTGTAGATAATTAAATATTAACTTATGGAAAAAGGACAAAACTTTAAAACTAGACACTTTTTTCTCTCGGAATATATCTAAAAATTAAATTTGTTAATTTTCAAAACAATAAAAAAATTAATCGAAATCAAATTTGCGATTTCATTATACAAATAAAATAATAAGAAATTAATAATTAATAATTATTAATCATTTTTCCTATAATTTTTTTGTATGATTTTCAATTTTTTCTTTCCTTTGTGTTTGTCTATGATTTATATCACGGTTTTTATTTAATCATTTTCTCATTCATAATTTACCACTTGAGTAATGTTCTTCTATACTATAAGAAATATTTTGTCATATATTATTCTTTACATTAAATCATCGATTCGATAAACTATAGAATTACGATAAACTATAGAAAATTATTATAAAGGATATTTATTGCTGTAAGGGATTTTCTTCAAAAAAAAAACATAAATAAATCCAAATATTAAATAGTATATCATCATATTTATGATTTATCTATGAAGTTCAATCAGTTTTATACTTGAGAAAATTTTTATAAATTATATTTTCGATCTTTATAATATTTTCGTTTTTGTGGTTGTTTGTACGCATAAAAACTCAAATCATAATCGTAATTTGAATCACGATAGATATCTAATTTCTATTAGTTAACATTAACCATTTTTTTGTTCATCATTATTATTGATAAAATATAATAGGAGTATATAAATATTAAATTATTGATCTATGAATTTGTAAGATATACAAATAATTTTTTATTGTTCATGGCAATATCAAATTAACATGATTCAAAATATTTTTTTTGTACGATTTTTATCGTTAAAAGAAATTGCTATGCCGAGTAAAATTATTTTGTATAATAATTTAATGCTTATAGGAATAGGATTGCTGGGAATGCCAAATTGAATTAGTAAAGTTAATGTTTTATAATTACATTTTCAAAATTGGAATTATATGGTGGAAGAATTTGGAATTATACTAATTTAATTAACATTTACGATCAATTTTTGTGTAAGTTTTTGATTAATTATCATAACAACTATCATCAAGTTTATTTAGAAGAGTTACAGTTTAAATAGCACCATCTAGTGGACAAATTTTCAATTTATACGACTGTTGTCTAAATTCTAAAAATTATGTTAACATTTTAATGTTCATTTCCAAGACTTAATTTATATTCATATAAAATTAAGAATAGTTTAACTATGGTAAACAAAATTTCAGTGTTTGAACAATGACAGACCGATTGACAGAAAAGCATTATGATCCCAAAATTATGAACAAAAAAATCTTCAGAAAATTTGAAAAATTAATTCAAAATTACAAATTGTTTTTCTCTCTTCCTCTTTTGAATCAATTTATAAATAAAAATATTATTTTCTTCCTCTCTACAATACAAACATTAAAATTATTTTAGGAAAAACTTTAATAAAGAAATAGGCAAATATTTATTTTTATTTGTAATAATAATAATAATAATAAAAAAAAAGTGACAAATATTTTTTATATTTATATTTTAATAAGAAAAATTTAGTATATAAAAAGAAAAATGTAGGAAAAATGTGGAAACAAAAAACAATAATAATAATAAAATTTTATATTTTTATATGTCCTTAATTTACATAAATTTCAAATTAAGTTTGGTATTTATTCAATTTAATTTTTTTTTATTATATTTAAGTGGTTTTTTTTGTTTGTTTGTAATATTTAAAAATGAAATATTTATTTATTTTTATTTTGGCAGGAAAATTTAATATTTTATTGAAGGACTTATTTTTTTTTCTTCTTTTTTTGAGATTGAAAAAACACTTTTATTTGTGCTACTTGTGATATTTATATAAGAAAATTGATCAAATTTTGGTGGAGACAATTAAATTGTTTATAAATGATTTAGTATACCAAATTAATCTTTTATTAATTTGCTATTATTGAATTTTACATTTTTTACTCTTGAAATTGGATAGAAAAGAAATTAAAAAAATGTCCATTTTCTGGAAAATTAAAATTTTATATATTGAAATATTTATTACTGTCACCACATTTTTAATATTATGTAATATATTTACATACCTTAATTTATTTAACACAATCAGCATCAGATGTAAATAACGTAGTATTAAATTAATTTAATACTTTATATACCATATATTTGGTATCGTATAGTACACATTTCCATAACAAGAATCAATATTATTTGTGTTAAACATTTACAATGTTAAATTATATTTTTAAAAGCCAATTTTTTATTTATGATTTATAGTGCCAGAAATATCAATTTTAATAATACATTGAGTACATATTTTTCTATTTCTTCCCAATATTTAATTAAATTGCAATTGTTGTTGTAATTGCAAGCAAGGACGAATTTATTCGACCTAACAATCTGCAACTGGTCATTATACGTATACGTGAAGATTGGATAGATATAATTTTGTTTGTTTTGATTAATGTCGGATATCTAATAGGGGCGACATCCGAATCAATGTCCGATATCTCCACAAATATACTTAAATGTCAAATGATTTTATACCAAATGACCGTGCCCACTAATATCTACTTCTAAACTAAAGTGTAATTTTTGATGATCTATTGCAACTAGATAATATTAAATCCTTAATCAAAGTTCTAATTAAACTAATTAATGTTTGGAAAACTTACTTCACAAATTGACAAACCGACAAAAAAATTTCATAATTTAAATAATTTTTATTAAAGTATTTTAAATTATTAGTTTTTTGTAATGAATATTTTTTAAGCAATTTAATCCTTAATTATTTGAACACCAACATAAATATATTACATAATATTCTTCATAAAATTATTCTTATAGATTTGTTCCGGTAATATAAGAAATTTTCGTAATACCAAAGCTAAAAGTTTAATTCCAATTTCTTTATCTCAAAAAATTAAAAAAAAACTTTAAAGGTTTCAGGTGAATATTTTTGTGTTTTAATATTAAAAGTTTATTTATAGTATAAAAGTTTTTTTGATTTTATATATCGAAAATTTTTATTGTTTTTTCAATTAAACAGAAACGTAAACATTTAATGGATTTAATTGCTAAAACTTTTATATTTTCTAAATACACAATTTTTTCTCTCTTTTGAAAAATTATTGTGAGTTTATAGTTAATTAAGATTTTCAAATAAAAAATTATTTATTACTTCCGATTTATGATATAAATTTTATTCGATATAATTTTGTTTGTTTACTTAAAAGTTTTTCTTTTGAATTCTTTTTTTTTTTACATAGTTAAATTTAAAGAAACGAAATAATAAATAAAATTATTCGATATTTTAATTGATAAACAAATTCGTGGTAATTTATTTAGCAGAATTAAAAGTTTTAAAAATCTAGCTATAAGCTAACGACAGATTTAAATTATTTATATTTTTACGAATAATTCGTTTTTTTCAAAAATTAAAATTTCCATTTTGATTTTATGATCAATAAATTTGGGAGTGAAATAAAATTATTTAATTTTAAAGTTGTATTTTTAATTTTTTTGGCGAAAAAGCTACATTAAAAAGTTCGAAAAGAAATTAAACATTTTAAGCTAAAAGTAAAATTTATCGCCTGTTCTATTCGCTATATAAATTCTATTTAAAATATATAATATTTTAGAAGCATAGAATTCTTTTTGTTTTTATTTTCAAATTTCTGTTGATATAATCCTAACAAATGACCTTAGATTTTTCAAATTTTGATTACATTTTGCTGTGAACATTTTCATAAAAAAAAAACAAACAAACTTCTATCTAAACAATTCAAATTTATAACACGGCAAAATAGAAATTTATGGCAATAAAATTTTGTATTTACAAAATGAATTTTAAGTTAAATTTATTATTCAAAACGAAAATAATTTTTACTTGTTTGGTGTAAATAAAATCAACTTGACCAAAATTATGTAAAAAAATAAAAAATTGAATCAATAATTTTTAATGGGCTAATCTAATTCGTCTTGAATTCAAATTAATTTGAATATAAATTTATATTTAACAATACACATTGCGATCACCATTAACACTTAATTTCTTAAAACGCATTAAAAATAACCTTAAACTTATGGGGCTCGCTCGCGGCCATGTCAATGTCACTGTCTGTTTGCCAGAAAATATATTGGAATTCAGTTTAGTATAATTTCTACAGAGGAGGAACAAGAAAATATCAGTCATATCTGTCATATCCTCTCTGACTGCTCAAAAGCACTAGATGTACTTAGAATCATAGGTGGACACAAATTTCAGCCTTTAAACGAGATAACTAAATACGGATTTGAAATTTGTGTAAATGGAAAACTAGATAGAAAAAATCATTATTTTAAGTATACTTAAAGGTTACCTGTGCCGATAATTGTCTGGTGTGACATCTATCATAGTGAAAAGCACCCCAATTTCTTATACCTGTCTTAACACACTATAAATATTTAAACCATAAATTATTTTATAATTTATTTTTGGAAAATTGCAAATCAAGATTAAAAATTCAAAAGCCCAGAAAAAATTTATAAAGCTTCCTTATAATTAACATATTTTTTTTTCATTATACTTTTAATCATATAATTTTCTCATTATTTATATGTAATTAAAAAGTCCGGGCAGAAAAAAAATTATAAATATTAATTGCATAATTTTCCATTTCAACATGAAAATGAATTTTTTTTTTGTAAATAATTTCGTAATAATATTTTTTTTTTATATCAATTTTCTTTATTATCTGCATAAAATTTTCGCCCCAAGGATAATAACACAAACAGACAACCGAAAAGAAAAACAAATTTATAATTAAACATTAATCTGGAACTGAGGGATGGTTAAGGTTGAATAGTGGCCATCATACACCAACAAAAAGATAAAAACAGATTTAATATGATGAAATAGAATTTTCTATTTTTCCGGCTCTCAGTCTACAATGCAAATGAAAATAATAAACAATATGAAAGTTAAGAGTACAAATTTTGTTGTTGTTGTTGTTATTTTGGTTTGAGTTTTATTTGTATTATCACAATCTCCTTTTTTTTCATATATATCCTGCGGAGTTCTTTTCTGTTATATAAAAGTCTTTACTATGTTGTATATATATAAATATGACGATGCTTGATGGGTTTTGTATTTACATAATAATTATTTTAATTTCCCAAACCCGAAAAGTTTTTGTTTTGTTTTGTCTTTCGTTAATTTTCACACAATTTAGGCTTTCATTTAAATTCACCGACGCCATTTTAATTTATATTAATATTTTTTTGTAATACCAAAAACAAATTGGAGATTTTTTTTTTTTTAAATATTATTAATTTTTTCTTGGGATGAAATCCTTCTTTTTTCCTTGTTTGTTCGTTCGTTGTTATTTTTTTGTTATAATGTTGGCAATGACAATTAAATAAATTACATATATACTCGTATATATTCTTTCTGTATATCCTTAATTAAAGTTTTTCTAGAAATTTGTTCCTTTGGTTGGTTGTTATTTTTAAATTATAGCAGTTTTCTTTTATGATGAGGTTTATTTTTATAATAACTGGTTTTCATAAACAGGATCAAAAAAGGATATTATATGTAAAGCTATGAGCTAAAAAAATTTAGTTATGTTACCATGTAAAATAAACAAAATATTTCCAATTATAAATTTTGTTTACTAATTAAGTAAAATATTTAAAATGTAAAAAAACAAAATATACATATTTAAGCTATAATATTGTGTAGAGCGTAAAATATAGACCATAAAACTTAGGAAACCAAATTGAGGGCTTTATTAAGTTTTTAGAGTTTAATGTAAAATTAAAATTTCGATCAAAAATTATCCAGCAATAATATTTCTAAGATAAATTTATTATATATATTTCTTAATTTCCAAATGCAAATAATTTATGTAACATATACTTTTATATTAAATAATAATGTATCATAAAACTAGACACAATTAAATTTGTATTTACCATTAACTTCTACTATTATAACTCAATAAGCCGATGTTGGCCTATTACCAGCCTAATAAAAACTCTCACTGGACATTTTTGCTGGCATATTAATTTATTAATTCAATTTTTGAGTTAAATAAAAAATTATCATGTTAATTTGATAATTTCATTTTAATCATTTTTACATTTCAACAAAACTGACTGATTTGAAATTTTTAATCATATTTTATTTTTTGTTATTTTAACAAACTTTTTCCACCTAAGCAATATTATGTATTAGTGTTCATTGCTTGAAGCTTTTTTTATTGCGAAAATATATATAAATATAAACTTAAATTGACTTTATTATAACGAATGCTCTTTGATGTGATTATGTACAGAAAAAAATATTAAAAAAAAAAAAAAAAACAAGTCCCGGCATAACAAAAAAGATGAAAAAAAAATACGAATTGCTTAAACATCCTTTGAAGGTTGTTGCGCGGTTAAGTTCTGTATATAACAGTATTTTTTTTATTATTAAAGGATATTTTTCCCCCTTTTTTCTATATATATATATAAAAATAAAGTTATATTTTCATTAAAATGTCGATTTTCTGTTTAGTTTAGTTGAAAAATTTTAACCTTTAAAAAGAATATCCTTTTTTCTTTGCCGTTTTTTTTATATATATTTTTTTTATACTTATGTATATTATTATTATTTAATCCTCCCCATAAAAAAAGTTAATTTTTTTTTTAGAGTCTAGAATTATATTTTATGTTTTGCAATATGTTTTATTTTTTAAAATTTCTTAAAGGATATTTAATTTATAATATGGCAAATGAAATTATTAATACTTTTTTTGTGAGTATTAGTGTTTTTTTTGTTCTGCAATTAATATTTATCAAGGATACAAAAAAAATGAATATTTTTAATAACTTTATTATAAATTGGAAAATTACTTATAAATTTAAACAATATTTTGGAAATAGGATTTAAAATTATCTGAATCAATTAATTGAGTATTACAAACAAATTACTTAATAATTAATTAATGAAAAAATATTATAATTAAAATATTTTAATATAGAATTAAAATATTCGAGCTCATAGAAATCAAAAGGTATCTATCTAATTATCAATATCAATAGAATTATTCGTAAATATATTTTTAAAGAATTTAGAGTGTAAGTGTACTCACAACAGTATAGTACTCGCCAGAGACTGCAAATAAGTTGTGGTCTTAACTAAAAATCAACATTGATATCTATCATCTTGTTTTTTTCGATGCCTATATTAGTTTTTTAAGATTTAAAATGCACGAGGCGTTGATGAGTTTGTTTATTGATAAAAGTGCTAAATCCTTAGCACTTTTTGTTAATCGCAACTCCACCATAAGCGGTAAAAGTTTATTCCTACATTAATTTTACTATGTATATATAGAGGCTCCTGACATCAAGGACTATGTTTTTACCCAAGGTTAAATACTGTTTTAACACTTATACCTCATTACAAAAAAAAATGTAATTACACAAAAAACCAAAATTCATTATTTTTTGTATAACTAACAGAAAAAGAGAGCATTTGCTTCAAAGCATTTGCTTTAAAAGCATTTTTTTGCCACCATATTATAAAAATAAATAATAAAAATGTAATTTATATTTTAAAAAAGTTATTAATCAAAACTTTAATAATATTTTTTTACCTTTAATGAAAATGCTTTTTATATAATCTAAATAAAAAGTGCAGCATATAGAATGTGATTTGTTTCCATATACATTATGATATTCATAGTATGTATTTGGTATAAAAAATTTGAAATTTTAATTACATTTCTTTCTTTATAAATCACAAAAACTCCAACTATGAAATAAATTTTCTGTATCTATTTAAAAATGGTTTATTTTATCTTTTAACATAAAATTTTTGAAATAATTTTTAACCGAAAACCATAGAAAAAAAATTTTTTTTAAAATAAAATTTCAAAATTTATAATTGAAAAACCAAAAATATTTTAATAAAACTTTGTCGTTTTCGCTGTCACAGCCAAAATAATTTGAAAACTTTGTAGGTGACCTAAATTTACAAAAAAAAAAAAATTTGTCCATCATCGAGTTTATTTTTTTGGTAAACATTACCTAAAAATACCAAATAAGAACTCTTGCTCTGCTAGAAATTTTAATTGGAACTGACGGAAAAAATGTTCAGGTGAATTTCCTTTTTCTATTTATAAAAATTTATAGATTTTTATCATTTGATATTTTTAACCAGAAAATGAGGGTGGTAATATGGTTAAAACCAGGGAAATTTAAATGATGACCAAAATTTTGTTTTAATTAAATATTTAACACACGCAGTGGTAAATTTTTATTTATTTGTTGTTGTTGATTGTTGTTGTTGATTTTTGTTGTTGTTGATTGTTTTAATTAAAATTTAATAAAAGTATTACGTTAAATACAATCCTTTAATGTATCTCAAATCAGAGTACTAGGGACAAAGTATTCTTATATACATTTTTCAGATATATAAGAATAATCTACACAATTTTCCACAAAGTTTTAGTTAAAATTTTAATGTTATTTTAATTATTTTCCATTACTTAATAATTTGTTTGGTTTATTGACTAAAAATTCATTCAACATTCACACAATTTTTTGCTATTATTTACGAAACTTTCAAAATTTCATTACCTCTTATAAGTGATGTAAATGGGATAACATTCACGATTCACATCACTTGAAATTTTGAAAGTTTTGTAAATAATAGCAAAATATTGTGTTAATTTTATAACAGCAATGACTATAATGTTATAAATTTAATCCTTTACACTCTTCCACCATTAAAAGTTAATCTATTTCCGTCTAATATTAAATTCAAAATCCTTCCAAACATAAAAAAATAATTCCCTGCCAAAATTGTATGTCAAATTTCCAAAATAAATTTGACAATTTGACATAAATTCATCACACTTTACGACAATGAATTTTGTGCACCTTAAAAAAAATTCTATTAAACTACATTAAATCTTCGACATAATCAAAAATCAATTTTATCATAAATAACAAAAAAATTTCACTAAAGAAAAAATGAAAATATTAAGAAAAATTTAAGTAAAATCAGCAAAAAAATTAAATCAATTTCAATAAATTTTATATGAGTTTATAATAAAAAAAATATATAAACATACATAAATACAATATGAAAATATTTCCCGAGTTTTTTCTTAAAGTTATATGATTTATTTATGTCCAAAAAATAAAATAATAATAATAATAATAATCTTTTTGTTTATTGGGTGACTTTGCGATTGTAAAATATATAGAAGCTTTCTTTACTAAGGAACCAAAATCTATTGACTTGGCATTTTTCCTTTTTTTTTTGGACCATTTTTTTTTCTTTTTGTTTTGTTTTCAAAATTATGAATCAGCATAAAAAATAGAGAAAACATTTCTTTTAATAATTTTATTTTTTATATTTTATTATACACCCTAAAAGGAAAATAGAAAAAAAAATGGTGTAAATCTGTTTTATTATTTTTATTGTTCTCAACATATAAAAAACACAATTTCTATTGTTTAGTGTCCTCGAAAAATAGAAAATAATATCTTTAAATTGTTTTGACACATCATAAGTTCGAAAAATAATTTTAAGGATGTCACGAAGGAAATTTTTTTTGGTTAAAAATTTTCAACATGAAAATAAATTTTTCAATTTTTAGTAATTTGTAATTTACTACATGGATAAATTCAAAATCAAAATTACTTAATCAATTTCATATGAAAATGATAAATTTATTAAAAAAATTGGGTTTTCCGAAAAATTTGAAGAATTTTCATTAGAGACGTTAATAAATTCCCCACCTGTTAGTTTACTGATTAATTATTATTGTAGAGTATATACATGCATTTTTTTCTATATCTCTAGTAGATTTCCAGAAATAATTTAGTTCCAAAAATTATATCTTTATTGAGTTTTGAAAAAAGCTTTTTACTTTTTTGAATAAGTAATTGGAGGACATTGGGTCCTGAAGGACATTTATTATATAATTACAGTTTTTACATTAATGGATCCTGGAAACTATTTTACAGCACATTTTTATAATAATTCAATTATGTCAGAAGCGATTTCCCAATAATTTTCCGAATATTTCAAGCATATTTTTCGTGTACTATTAATTTATTTCACATAGATTGGTGAAAAATAGCCCTGAAAATATAATATTTCCAACAAAAACAAACTAAATTTAAACTGCTACTATATAAATATATGCTACAAAAAATATAAAACTTTCAACAACAAAATATGTACATACATATGTACTAAATTTTATATGAAGGCACATTTTCTGTATTCACTCTTGTCGAATTTTATTTACATAAAAATTTATAACATAAAAATTGTCAATTCAATTTAATTATTTACAAAACAAATAATAAGTAATAATATATTAATTTAATTTTAATTCAAAAACTAAATTTAAAATGACATAGAATTATAAAGTCAATTATAAAGTATAAATTTTGTTATACATATAATACAATTTGTTTATTCCAAAATTTCTCATATTTTATTTGAAATTGTTCATAATTTTTTTAATTTAATCTTTATTTTATACAAAAATCAAAAAAAAATTTTAAAGTATTATTTTAATATAATTTCATTTTTTAGTAAAAATTTCCATAAACATGACACTATGAAAAATGTGTTTTTTGAACAAAATGTTACACAAAATTATTTTTTATATTATATTAAAATATTAATAAAATATATATATTTTATATAGATTGAAATTTTCATAAAAAAAAAAGAATTTTCTCAAATAAATTCATTTATGTTGGTTCCTAATATTTGCATAAATTTTGAAAACATATCGTCAGAGTTCAGAAACTTTTTAATATAATATTTTCATGTCAAATATTGGTCTTTTCCGAACAACAAATATGAAACTTTCCAAATGGAAAAAGGACGAATTGGAATTTGGAAAGAACAAATTGGAAAATAAGAAATTTGATTTGGGAAAGGACAAATTTGAATTGTAAAAAGATTAATTGAATTTGTCAATAAATATAGTTTTCTCAGATTTGGACATAAAACTTAATTTTCTTTGTAGATGCATTGGACACAAAATGTAATAATATAGTTTTTATATATTCTATTTGTTTTTTGCGTCGTCACGATGTTTCGTCCTGATCCTGATTCATTTTTAATGAGAAAAAAAAAAACAAATATTTACATCAAAAGTAATTTTTTTTGTTATTTTAGATTTATTTACTTGAATGAATAGTGTCCACGTCCGCCCTTAAACTTGAATTTAAATCTATATAATATTATTTATTCCGCCTACAGTATTTTCATATTTTTAATGTATTTTAGAGTTTTTCTTTTCGTATTTGACCTAAAACTGACTATTATTATAAAAAGGATATTTTTAGCTAATAAATCTCCGTTGAAATGAGTGGGAGATTCGAAATAGGAGGCAAAAAAACAACCTAAAATTCAATATTCAAAATTAAAATTCTTATTTTCATGAATATATTATCATAAATTTTTATCTCTTCTTTTTTTTTTTTGTTTTTTGAATTTTAATATTATTAAATATACAAAAAGAAAATAAGTAAAAAATGAAAAAAAATATAATCCTGATATATCCTATATTGGGGTGGACACAATAACAAAAAAAGACTTTATCGGTTTATGAAAAAATATTTGTAGGAAAAGTCATGTTTTTTTTTCTTCGTTGTTATTGAAAAACTCTTGAATTTTTATATATTTGTTGCAAGACTTACATATATAATTTTATAAAAAAAATTATTATATAATAAGAAAATTTATTTTCATGATTTTATAAAGAATATTTTTTTGTGGGCAGCATTTCTATTGCCTTGAACAGGCAGACAATTGTTAGATACAAAAATTGTAAGAATCAATTTGAAAACTTTTGATTCACAATTAGAAAGACTATAAAAATAATTGAATTCATTTTATGAATTTTTAATATTCAAACAATCAGAAATGATTTTGTTAAGGATATTGAGACATCCTCTGATTACAAATAGACTTGTATATGGGAAAAAGCTTAATAACAAAGAAAATTTTACAATTTTTGGTCATATACAAATTTATAAAATTAATTGAAAATCTACTAAAATCAAAAATTTATACAATATATAACAGTAAAGGACCAATTTAAAATAAATGTTAAATTAATTAAAATTTGGTTTAAGTTACTCCTGTAGCATGGACGTACAATGAATTATGTAGTCAAATAACCAACTCAAACAAAGGGACAATACTCGTACAACAGATAAATAATTTATATTATTGATGAAATTATAAATTAAATGAAACAATTCATGATTTGATTGAGGTTAATTTATATTACTAGTAAACAATTTAGTTACACATAAAAGAAGGGTAATCAATTGTCTAATTTGCAATCAGTTTAAGGCTCATTTAACATTATTTCCCAAATCCCACTCCACTGTCGAAAATCTATACTTACTTAAATTATGACCAAATTTCTAAGTAGATACTAAAATATATAGTCACTGTTTAATGTCTACAAGCTGTTCTCAATGTTCTGAGTCCAGTAAAGGTTTCAATTTTTGTGCTAAAATATGTGATTATCATTCGTAAACCATACTCTTCATATTCACATGAAAAAAATTCATTTATACATTTGCTTAAAAACATAAAAAATTAATATTCAGATTGTTATGAAATATTTTTTTTTTCTGCTTTTTTTTGCGATTACAATTTCCATATTCAATTCAAATCCCCATATTTGAACAAATATTTGAATTTTTCAACTCACTTTGAAGTAAATTGGATTTTTTTTCCAATTTTACAAAAAGCAATTGTTTTTTTTCAACTCAAGTTTTAATCCTTTCACGTTATAAGTTATTTATTTGCCAGTATGTATTTTTTTATGCTATATATTTATGGTTTATGTTTTATTGGTATCCTTCAGAAAAATATTGTAAACAGCGAATATTAACCAAAAAATAAACACACACATAATAACTGCGAAAAAACAATATTTTTTTATAAACATTCAATATTAAAGGATTTGCTTTATTACATTTCCAATAATAAATTTCTATATTTTTGATTGGAAATGAGAACAAAACTTGGGAAAAATTATGTTGAAAAAAAATATATTTATGGATCATTTTAATATTGAAAATAATTTTTGTGGTTATACAGTTCAGTTAAATGAATAATAAATGTATAATAATGGAGTAGTTTAATATGCTCATTTTTCAGGAAAAAAAAATTTATTAAAAATATATTTTCAAAATATTAATAAATTTGTTAAAAAATATATATTTGCAAAATGATATTAAAATTATATATTGCTCTGTTCATCAGGACTTTAAAAAAAATTAAATGGACAGGAGTGGATAATAGAGTGAATAATTTAAAAATCAGTAATGAAATGATAAATACTTATATGACAATGACATATAGCAAATGCTTCTTTTTCGCAAAATGAAAATATTTCTTCAGTAAAAATAAAGCAATTAAAATTGTAAAGTTACTCGTATATGAAAGTGCATTATTTTAAATAAATGTCCTGATAATATTAAGATATTAAATTTTGTACAAATACTTCATAAGAACATTACTAAATTGAAGTGTCAATTTTGTTGCACCAACGCTGATTTTCCTGATAACTTCTTTGTATACAAAATTATAAATCTTGGCAAAAAAAAATTGCCAAAACATGGTCAAATAATTTTAAAATTGCTAGCAATTTTCTATTAAAATATAAGATATTCATTAAATTTAATATAGATTTTCATATATTGAATAAAAGAAAATATTTCTGATCAATAATTCGACTGTCAGAACATTTTAAGTTAACACATTTTCAACATTTATGTAAAAAAAAATTATTTTTGCTTAAATTCATTTTCCAATTTGTTAAAAAAATTTATTTTTTCCAAATCTTCATGTCATATTAAAAAAAAAATAGTTTTTCTGCAATATCCTAAATATAAGAAAAAAAACATTTTAAAATAAAATTTCTCAATTTATAAAAATATTATTTCAAAAATTTTGTGATACATTCATCACAAAAAGGATATAATTTCTTTGCATTATTTCTTTTCACCATCACGTTATGATATATTTTATTATATATTTTTATTTCATTTTAATTTTTTATTTATTTTTGTCAACTGTTGAAAATAGAATAAGAAAAATATATTTTAAATTGAAAATTTTCCCCCCCAAAAAAAAAAAAAGATAAATAAAAATTTATTAAAAGACGAACGAAAATGCAATATTTAAAATTAGATATTCACATTATATAGTAAATATTTCCCAAGTTTTTCTATCTTTACGTAATAATAGATAAATAAATATATTCTATTTACATTTCTAACCAGGAAAAAATAAAGATTGATAAAAAAAGTATACAAATATAAAAAATAATAATATCCTTTTACCCACGAGTAATTTTAAAATGGAAAATTATATTTATTTTTTACTGGTATACAATAACAAGCGCAAGGATATATATAACAATATTTTTATTTTATTTTTTTTTCAAAATTTCTTAAATAAAACCAAAGAAAATTTTCAAGCGAATAATTTGAAAGAAAAAAATGATCGAAATTTTTATGGGATAAGATAATATTTAGAGAAAAAAAAACGAATCCTTCAAAGTAGAGGGGAATTAGAAGCTACAACAACAACAACAAAAAAACAGAAATTATCCGAATTTGAAAATGAAAATTCTACCAAGTGTAATAATTGTCTAATGGCATAGAAGCAAAGTAACATAGAAACGACTAAAATACACACACAACTTTCTACAATATTGGATTGAAATTTATTCAGAAAAATATTAATTTTTCAAAAAAATTTTGTTTTTCTTTTGATACTTACTGGAAAATTTTCCAATTTGTTTTTCTTGTATATTTATTTTAATAGAATTTCCAGTTCATTAAAAAAGGTTTGTTTCAATATATAACAACAAAAATATACTGGCGCATTTTAATATTATTAAGATTATTTAAGTATATACATTTTAGTTTCCCAATTTCCTAAAATTAAATAAACAACTAAATCGTAATTTTTATGCTAAATTAAATATTGTTTTCTGTTGATTTAATCATATTTAAATATTATTGATTTATTGAAAATATATATCAAAAAATTTAATGGAGTATATTAAATTTTTCAATTTATTTGAAACCTTTTTGAAACCAATTTAGTTGGACTGATTAAAATGGATAGAGTAATTATTGATCATATTTAGTCAGTGACTGTCTTAAAATATCAGGATTTCGAAATTACTATTAATTGTATATTGGAAAGTAGTGGCAGTAAATTACAAATTTTCATAGTTTTTGCCATATAATGAACCAAAAAATGTTACAAATCTTCCGGATCTGAAAAGAATCTGCGTAATCTAAAATAACTAATAACAAGATCTGCTAATTTATGCCCCATTATACGAGTAGCTGAAAGACTAAATCTTTAGTTTCATTTAAATATAAAATTTTGATTTCAAAAAGGAATTTTTCCTCTATAAATTTTAATGTTAAACACAAAGTTATGTCTTATGTCTAATAAAATGATTCATATGAAAATTTGTAAACATTATTATTTATATTTGCTTCTTCTACATTATTAATCCTTAATATTAATTTTTTTTTTAACTAAGTATTGAAATAATTTATGAGGGGAAATATCAATAAACTACTTACAAAGTGAATGAATTTCCAATAAACTATATTTCAAATCCTCCAATAAACTATTTTAATAAATTTAATATGAAAATTCGGATCTCATTGATATTATGGTTATTAATTATTGATTTATATTGCTCAAAAAGCATTATATGTATAATTATTTGTTGCAAATTGAACTTTAATTATTGCAAACAAAAATTGATTTAAATTTTTTAGAAAAAATAATATTATTTTACCAATTTTGTTGTAAATTGAAATTAAATTAATTTTAAATTCGGATTCTAGGCTAAAATAATCTTAACATCCTTAATTTTTATATTAAATATATTTATTAACATTTTACCTTATTGGTGTTACCTGTTTAACAGCATATATTAACACCCATAAAAGTTACAAAACTATCAACAAGTTGTTTTTTTTGTTATTAACACTAGGGAATGCAATACCGGTATCCCGGTATCCCGAAAACCGGGATACCGGTCATTTTTGTCCGGTATTAAATCCCGGTATTCGAAGATTCAATACCGGTATTTCGGTATTGAATTAAAATTATATTTAAACAACAAAGAATACATTTTACAGCTAAATAAAATAGAATTTGTATTTGAAAACAAATATATGCCGTTCCTATTTACACTAACACATTTAAGTAACTCATGAACTACTTAAATTAACAATAATAAGTAATAAGTGTAATACCAATTTCTTTTCAGAATTTTTTTTTCTACACCACACCATGGTGGGAATTGTCAAAAAACTGTGGTGTAGGAAAGTGTAAGGTGTGAAAAAAACATACTTTTATTACACCCTGACAAAATTCTTTATAATTTTAAATTGTCATACTTTTGTTCATAATTTGTGATTACAACATTATTTAATTGATGAATAGTATATATTTCCACTTTAAAAAGTAAAAAAAAAATAATTACATCTCCACTTCAAATTTGAGGGTGTAGAAAAATGTACACTTTTTCTAGGCGCCGATTTAAAAAAGTGTAGAAAGTGTAGTCAAAAAACCGCAAAAATTTTCTACACCATGGAGGGTGTAAGAAAGTGTAAGAAAGTGTGTCTGAAAAGAAATTGGAGTTAGTTTGGCGATGCTTTTACTGAAAATTTAATCATAACCGCACACCATATAAATTTTTGGGTGTGAATTTGGTCTTAGTTATTTGAATTTTTAAATTGTGATTTTTATGTCCCTTATTTTATTTCATGTTTAGTTTGTTTATTTTATAATACTATTTTAAGGAATTATTTATTATACTTTTTATTTTTCATTTGCAATAAATATTCACTGAATAATTTAACACAAATTATTTTTTTTGAAAACCGGTTTTAATACCGGGATCCCGGTTTTATTATTTTACAATACCGAAATACCGGTATTGAGATTTCCTCCGGTATTGCATTCCCTAATTAACACCATTAGTATTAGATTACTTTTAATTTTGAACCCTATAAATAAAGTTATTTATAGTATCTGACAAATATGTTATATATATGAAAACCCGAAATTATCCTTGGTAAGCTATAAATAGTTAAAAACATATTAATAGTACAATATTTAACTTTATATCCTTTACAATTTCTTAAGATAAAATCTCCTTTAAAAATACTTAAGGACATGATTATAGATTTTTGGTTAATAATTTGTTTACTGTTGCTATATTTGTTAAAAAATTATTAATTTCTTTAAATTTAAAATTAATTTTATTACACAAATATAAATTTTCTCTTTAAAAATATGGAGATTTAAAATATTGTTAAATTTTAATTATGTTGATTCATCAAAATGAAAAAAATTTAAATTCTCCTAACATTTAACCAGTTCATTAAAATAATTAGCAAAACAAAACATAACAAACACTGAAAAATTAAGTTTAACCAAAAAAAAATTATCCTTGCCTTTCTACAAACAAATATACATAATATAAAAGTTAATTGATGTGGCGAACCAAAATTCCTGAAGGTAAAATTTGCTGCTGTGTAAGGGATTTTATATATACAAAAATGAATTTTACCAATTACCATGAAAAACAATATTTTTTTTATAATCCTTTTATTTTCATACCGGAATTAAATATTATAACAAAACACAAACATTGGAAATTTTTGAATTTTTAATCCTATAGCAAACAAAAATTCTAAAAAAAAAAATGAATAATTTTTAAATTCAATTTAAATAAAAAATAACAAAAAAAAAAAATTCATTGTGCTATAAGTAATAAAAATTAAATATGTAAATATTTATTTCAATAATGACAATCTATGTAAAGGAAACACACCACCCAGCACCCAACCCATTCACATTACACCACACATTAATAATGAAATGAAAATAATTTCTTGAAAATAAACTGTAAAAAAAAAATAATTTCTGTTACCAAGAAAAATTCGAAAAGAATCTTCAAACAAAAAATAACGAAGAGAAATTTTCATATTTATTTTTTTTGTAACAATTCAATTTGAAAGTACGGAAAGTATACGTTTTGAAGGATTAAATCTCTATTTTTCATGTTTATCGGGGGTAAATTGAAATAATGAAAATAACAAATGAAAGAAAAAACTTGAAATTTAAAATCATTGCAATTTCCGAATATCCACATCACCAAAAAAAATTTAAAATATTTTATACAATTATTTTTGCAAATATAAAGAATCCTTCTTGTTATCCTAGTAAATTGGTTTGGAGAATAGAATAGAGTAAAATTAAAAATCAATAAAAAAAAATCCGGAAAATAAGAAATTTTATTTTTAAAACTACCAAAAATTAAGTTGTAAAAAAATCAAGGAAAAAATGTATCCTTTCTAGAAGGATCATTAAAAAAGTTTCTGCCAATGGAAGGAATTCAAAATATCGAATAATTTTTATTTGACTTTTTTAGTAGTTTCGAAATTTTTTATGTTTTTTCTTTCTGAGCAAGTAATTAGACAATTTTCAAGTTGATCTTTTATTATGGAATTTTATTTTGCATTAAAAATACATCTGATATTTTTCATGAAAATTATTTATTTAATGATTTAACGTTTAAATTGAAATTGATTGCGGGCAAATAAAAAAAAATTATATATGTATGTACAACAAAATTTGTGTTTAGTAACAAGTTCGAAAAATTTTACCTTAAGGTAATAAATTTATAATTAATTTTCCCTATATTTTATAACAAAAACAGAGGATATTTTCCAATTTTTGTTTTATACTGGAAATGTACATTTAACTGCCGAGGGGTTATGTTACTGTCACATAGTGACAGTAATGCTAATTTACTTACGTATAGAAGACAATATTTGTTTATTGCCAATCGCCCAATTAGAGAAATTAAATTTTGTTAATTTACTTTGGATTTACGTAGTAGGAAAATATTTATTAAACTGACAATAACAATTATCAAAATTCTCGATAAATAATATTTTACAAATTGATTTCAATCTAGAGAAATTTTTTATTTCTAATCAATAAAATTGATAACCAATTTCTATATTTTGGGAAATTTGTAAATATTTAATAAGAGTCATTTATTATAGAATTTTGATAATTTCATAATATTGGAAAATGTAGATTTTTGATGGATTATTGATACTTTTTCGTCTGAAAATTTTCATTCGTTTATAATTTTTCTCTGAAAGTTTTCATTTTTTTATTATTATAAGTTTGGCTATAGCCAGCATAAAGTTACTATCGCTATACCGATATTAATGCTACAATATACTGTAATTAGAGTACGACATAAATCGAATTGTATTAAAATTTATTCAAATGACATGAAATCTCTATATGTATTCTTTGGAAAACAAAAATGAATAACTTTATCATCTCTAACAATTCTAAATTCACAGCAGTAATAAAAGCATAGATTACTTTTTTATTTGTCCAAAATCATAATCCAAAATGTAATCAAAATTTTATGGTCTAAATTAAATGCCATTATAATGTCTCGCGTTATACCCAAAACAAATCAATAAAACTATTAAATTGTTCCAAACCACAAAACACACTGAATCTCCATTTATTGCCTAATAATAATTTCTTATATTTAATTACAAAAAAAAACTACGTAATTTAATCCTTAAATCCTTTATTTGCACATTAACAATATAAAACATTTTTTCTATATTTTCAATGTTCAAGCTAAAATAATAATAAAAAATGGTTAATTATCATTGATTTTAAATATTGTTTTCGCATAAAAAAATTTTTTATGATATTTTGTCATGTCTAATTGCGGATTAATGCTAAAAAAAAAATATTTATATAAAATTTAATTTAATTTTCTTTTTTATATTTTCAATCAATATTCTCCATTTCTTTTATAATGATTTCTACTATAATAGAGGTTTATTACTTTGGATACTGATGGGTAACTCTCCCATCAATAATAACATTTATTAGCCATTGTTCTAGCTATAAACATAATCAATGAACCTTTGAACAGATGAAAAATTAAATTATTATATTATTTTTTGCTATTATAATTTTTTCAGGATTATGTTTGGCAAAGGAAATAAATATAATAATTTGCGGTTTATAGACGGAATAAAATTATTATTATTATTATTTTTGGTATTATATTATTTTTATGGATTTAATTGCGTATAGTCGGTTGAGAAAATAAATTTAATTTTTATATACATATATATAATATTTTTCTTATGTTTTTCTGATTTGTGTTTATTATTAGAATTCGTTTTTTTATTATTGGTTTGGTGAATGAATCTAATTAAAACCAAACGATACAATTAATTGGATTTGATTATTTACGATCGAATGAACTAATTTAGTATATATATAATAAAATTAGTAAGAAAAAAATGTAAGTATTTCATTTTGGTTGGATGGCACTTTGACATTGGGTATTAATTATGAAAATTTTTTTTTTCTTCCAAATGTTTTTATTTTCGTTGTTGCTATATTTGAAATGATTTCTGGAAATTAGGTTAATCCATCTTACATTTTTAACCTCTTCTTATATATAGATTAGGTATTCATATTGGGTGTTAAGAATTCTAATTCACAAATTATAATTGATTATAATAATTAATTATTGAAAATTAATAATTAGATTAGCAATTAATTTGTAGATAAGTTGTTATAATTAACATAAATTAATTGGGAAAAAATAACTATAATAATTAAATACCATTTTAGTTGTTGCTTTTCGTTTCTATCATCGTCCTTTTATATATGATTTTATTGATTACAATTCGTTTTATATAATATGTTTCAGTTAGAAAACTTATCTTTAATTATATTTTCCATAAATGTTCTTAAAATGTTGTGTTCTTAAATGTTCTTATATTACAATATTTTAAATTTAAATTTGTCGACAAATTATTCGTTATTTTTCAAATTATTTTCAAAGTATTTCTCTGAAAAATGATTTATTTGATTTGACATTTGATAAAATATAATCCATACTAACTATTATTAAATATAAATATGATTTTAAATTATTATACTAATTTTAATATTTTATTTCTTTTCAGAATCAATTTTAACTCTTATTCAAGGTAAGTTCTAACATTAATTAATTATTTACTGACTCTCCATAGTATTACCAAATTTTCAGAATATTTTCTAATAGATTTTAACATTTTAATATATACATATATATAGCTATATATATATTTTTAATTAAAAATATATAAAAGTTTTAGTTACTTAATTATTTAAACTCTTTGACTGGTAAAAAGTAATTAAACTCAAAGAAAATTTATTCAAAGTAAACAAAAACAAATTACAAAAAAAAAATTATATTGAGTGAAATTTTCTTTAAAATGATTTCTCTATATTTTTAATCAATTTTCTTTTTCAGCACGAAATATATTTTTTGAAAAATAAAGCCTTAAGTAACAAAAACCAAATTTAAAATTTCAGAAAATAAAACTTTTAAATTAATATACTAAAATATTTCTATACTCCATTAGTATATATAAAGCTGTTAATATCGAACTGTTTGTTTATTCAATTTTGTGAAAAACTTAAAGAAAAATTAAATGAAAGCTACAATTTTTCAGAATTTTGGATATAAACAAAGTTTTATACGAATCTAATCAATAATCATATGTAAAAACTATCTTAATATAAGTATTTAGTTTTGGAACACCTATAATTGTAAGCTTAGTTTTTAAGTTTTAGTTATTGCAATCAAAAGGTTATCTTAAGTATTGTATTGAAAATAAATTATTAAACTTAAACTTATCGGAGTTTGTAAACATACTCATTCGTTGCAGATCTTTCTAAATGTATTGAAATTGCAAGACAAAATAATGTATTAAATGTGAAATATTGCAACAAATAAATGCATGAATTGAAAATAAAGCCTTTTTGTTACCCACATAAAAATATTATAGTTATATATTCCATATTTTTGTAATTATATTTCCGAAAGAAAAGAGTTAATATTATTATATAAATGAAACTAATTTTCTGTAATATTTTTTCTGATATTTTTTTAAAGCTTTATTATTACATCAAATAATTATTTCCTTTATCAGTTAATATTATTATAAGTATCTTGAATTTTCTGTACAAAAGAAATCATATTTGTAACTTCAATGTAATTATAACCAATATTTTTTTTTAATTACTAATTAAAGGAAAATATAAAGCTTTGTATGGCAAGTAAATTGTAATATGTACTTAAAAAATTGGAGCTGAATTAAGGTGACAACTTTACAACATTCCTATATAACTAATTAAAGTTATAATTTTATATTCAAATCAAATTAAATATAAATATGTAATTACAAAATTCAATACTTTATTTATTTATTACTTTTTTTACTTCAAATTCTACAAAAACCTAATTGGCTTGTCACGCAATAATTTCAAAAAGTTTCAAAATATTTATTGGATCATATTATCGTTTTCATTATACAAAAAAAAACTCTTTATGATTTAATGCATTTTACTTTTTTGATAAATTAGCTACTTTCAATATTTTTTCAAAAAAAAAAAAACTATCCTCACATTTATTAGCAGATATATGTACTCACATTCAGGAGCATGTTTCATTCGCAAAAGGATACAAGAAATAATTTATAAAAAGCTTCTCTTTTTTTTTTTTTTTGATAAAATAAAATAAAATATTTTAAAATAGAAACTGATATAGTATATACGTAATATTATTAATATTCATGAAAGTAGAGTAACCTTATTGTATATGTCATTTAAGTTTTTTATACTATACACACCATCTAATCACTATATATAATAGTATCCTTTCGACTTTTATCTTTTACCATTGCTGATGGGTGTGGGAGTTACACAGCACAAGGAACTTTGTTATATTATGCCAACTATATACTAACATAAAATTTATTGAACTCTTTTCTCCATTCTCACATTAAAAATAAATAGATAGATGAACACAAAAAATAAATTTATAGTATTTTTATTTATAGCATTTATCTTTTGTGTCCCAAACGACTATAAAAAATATCCTGGTGACATCTAACATTAAAAAAAAAAAATATTTATTGAAAATTTAATAATTTTTTTATAGTTAAAAATTTTTAGTTTATTTTCATATGAAAAAAACTACTTTTTTATGCTCGTTTGAATATTAATTTATGATTTTCACATTTATTATAATAGAATATTATTTTTAAATTATTACATTATCATAAAAAAGTGAGACAGTAGTGTGTTTATACATTTAAATATAAATTTAGAAACTTTTATAAAATAATTTATTGGTTTTTAGTGTTATTAAATTATTTAAGTTACTTGAAATAGGAAGTCATCTACTATAGATTATTACAATCAAGATATAGAAGTTTGGATATGTGTAAAACATTTAATTTACATTAAATGGATAAAATTATTTATTTATTAGGATTTAGTTTTGAAAATATTTATAATTGTTATATAGTAATACAAAAAGGCAAAAGTTTTATATATTGAAAAGGAATTTCAGATAATTTAATTCATAGATTTCATGAAAAAAAAATCCATAGTGGTCTATGAATTTTTATTTACAGATTTCTGGTATAAAAATAATTTTTCATTTATTTTTCATTTTTCCAGTGTAGTTCTGTAGCTACGCTTTAGATTTACAGTGTAGTTGGCTATATTACTCAGTTGTTCAAGTTACAGAAATGAATATTTAATCTAAATCTTACCAAGAGTATACAACTTTTTTTTTATATATTTTTAATTAGAAGCAAATAGGCGCAAATGACCAAAATACTACTGCGGCCTGAAGTAGACCTATTGTAGTTCCCTTGTGTTATTAGAGCTCACCAGAAAAGATCAAACTATTACAATAAAATAAGATTGTGTATATTTTTAAGTGGGCTGTATGTAATGTCCGGAGGTGTTGGGAACCTAGTAGAGCATTGAATCTCCTGGTATAGATAGTCCATCAAATTTGCAAAGAATATGCAGTGCTGTCTCTTTCTCATAATTGCATGTGGGTAACTGTACCTGTCAAATTTGTTCGTTACCTTTACTTGAGAATTTTTTGGTTTATAATTTTCGTTTAAATTTTCAATAGTTTATATTAATATAAATTTGATAAATAATTAGCGATATTTTAATTTATAATAAAAAAACTAAACAAAAAACTCAATCAAACAAGAGATACGATCGAATGAACAAATCCTAAATCGATTTAATTAAATATTCCTGCATCCTGCTTATTATGTCTAGTTTGATACAATTATTCCTATTATTTAGAGTTTCCTATAGATGATAGATTAGATATCTTCACTCAACTATAAAAGGAAGTTTAATTATACAATATAAATCCTCCCCTATATTTAAATTAAATTATAAACAATAATAATAATTGTAATCAATGAATCATAATAAAATTATGCGCAAATAAATAAAAAAAAATTATAATTAAATAAATAAATAAAAAATTTCATAAAAATTAAAATATAAAAAAAAAAAGATGAAGACTGATTATTATTATTTTTACAAGGATAAAATTAAATTTAAAGAAAAAAACACATCTATTTTTTTATGAAAATAAAAAAACAAAACTCCCAACCGCCCAATAAAATTATTAAGTATATATAAGGAAAAACTTTTTCAATCAATTTATTATATAAATACAAATAGAAAGTATATATATATAGAATTAATGATGATGGTGGATATAGGAACGATATAGCTGCGATATTATATAAAAATTGCTTTTCGTTTAAATAATAACAAAAGTTTATTTAACAAGTTATAAATATTGAAAAAAAAAAAACATTTAATGCTTAATTATGTTGAAGAGTTTGTTCAGAGATTAGATAAAAAATTGAAAATTATTTTAAAAAATTTTTTAAGGAAATTTATTTGAAATTGAATTTTTCTCAAAATGATTGCCCCCATATAATTTTATTTTTTTTATGGCAAATTTTCTAATTTACATATACGAGTATAACCTTTATTTATAGGAATGTATAAATTAAAGTATACCTATATAACACAATCATTTAATTTCAATTAGGTATCTGTATGTTTGTCAAACACTTTTCTAATTACAAAATTATTTTTATCAAAAGTTTTATGAGTGTCATCTCAAAATCTAAATGACAAAATATTAATTTCCTTAATTCAAAATTTTATATTTTAAGAGAAAATAATATAAAAATTATTTACCAAAATTTCCAAATAAATAAATAAACTTTTTGGTGGAAAACTTTTTAGACTTTCCAAAAGCGAAAAAGAAATTAAAAACAAAACGATACAAAAGTTTCTATCTTCTTTCGATATTATGTTTTATGTTTATATACATACATAAATTTATTTATCTAGAAAATGATTAATTACAAGACATGACAAAAACGCTTTACATAAAACGCAAGAACAACAAAAAAAAAAAGTTCCATCCCAAAAATTAAAAAATTCAAACCCAAAAAAAAAAAAAATATTATATTTATTTCTTTTAAATTTCCTTCATTTTCCCTCTCACTCAATTTAATATTTTTGAGTTTATCCTTAAAATTGTTGATAAAACAAAGTGTTAGTGTTGGTTTTTCTTTAAATGTGTATTTACATAAAAATAAAAGAATTAAAATAAATAAACACAATAAAATTTAATTTTCTTTTCTTGTTACACTTAAAAGTTTGTATATAGGCAACAAAAAAAAAACAAAAATTGAAAAACTGAAGGAAAATTTTCGCACTGAAAATTAATTCTTGTTTTCTCAAGTAAGCTTTATCAATTTACAAGGACCTCTAAAGTTTATTTACTTTACTTTATCAAAGTTATTATATTTTTTTTTAGGAAAAGATGACAGAAAAAAAAAGGAATTTTCTTATAAAAAAAAATTTTTAAAAGAAAATATTTGTGATAAAGAACAAAAATTTTCCTTTTATATAATTTTGTTTTTATATATATTTTTCTTTCGTAAATTTAATATTTAATTGCTAAAAAGTTAAATGCTTGTTATATGACTTTTCAGTTGAACTTTTATTTTTTTTGGAGAAAGATAAAATGAAAATTTAATTTAAATTGATGGTGGAAATTATGATGATGGTGTGGTAAATGACATTAAGGAAAAAGTATTATCAATTTTGTTGCTGTTGTAAAAATGCATTTTCAATTTTTTTTTGGGAATAATTGAAGTGTAGAGGTTAATTTTCTTTTTATGGTAAAGAAATCTACATTTTAATTAAATAAGTATTTGAAATTATAATTTGAGTAATTATGTTAAATTGTGAATAGTGTTTTCTACTAAATGTTTGAGTAAATATTTATAAGGTAGATAAAAAGTTTTAAATTAAATCATTTAAGAAATTTTAAATAAACATTTAAACTGTCTTCGAGATGAGTTACTTCTTGTAAGCACTATATAAGTATTTTATTTTAACTTGAAAATGAATGTAAAATTAAGAAAGTTATAAATATTTTATTTGTTGATCAATATTATTATCAAATTTGAAATTAATTTAATTAAATTTTATATTAATAATTGGAGGCTCAGTTTTAGTTTACGATTAATTAATAGTTTATCTATTTAAATGCGACAGAATCCTAAACTAAACTATGTTTATGGACCAAGCAAGCTTTGTTGTTTAATAGTTTAACTAATAGTCTAATTAAAACTAATTAAAGTGCGATTAGTTTTTATTACAAAATCTAATGATTTATTTTTGCTTTTTAAATAAATATAATAATAAATTTCTGAAGAAAAAGTTATCTAGAATATCAAATATAAATTGATTATATAATAGTTTTGCAAAACCATTAATTGTTAAATTGAAAACTTAAAACAAAGATTAATTCCTTGTCAAATTAAATAAGTAAAGTATGTATAACATTTACATATGAAGCAGAGGTATTGATTCTCAAATATTTAAATTTTAAACCGCTTATATGAAATTACAAATTATACAATCTTTCATAAATGAATTACAATATGTGTAATGCTTGATTAGTTCTTTTCATCTCATTTGATAAAATTTACCACAAATATAAATAAAACGAAAATTGTATTAAATTTTTAAACTATAAACACAAAATCCCATTTAATAAATTTCACATATGTATTTTTGTTACTAATTTTTATCAATATTAACGATTAATTCATAAATTTCAACAAATTATAAAATGACAATATATTTCTTATCTCTAAAAAGTCATATAAATTTATTATAATATTATTTTTTCCATTAAATTTTCAAACGATTATTACAAGCAGTTTCCTAAAATATATCTACATATACAAATACTAGGAAACTAAAAAAAGAAAATTCATTATTTTCTCTCGAATCCACAAAAATATTATTACACATTAACCACAAAAAAAAAAAAAAAATATTATTTTTTTGATTACAACCAAAAAACATAAATATTAACAAAAATAAATCTTTTTTTTCCTTTACTCCAGTTAGCAGCTATAATGTACATAAAAGTATCGTAAATCTTTTCAATAATTGCTTATTTTCATTTTCCTTTTTTTTTTTTCTGGTGAAATTTTTATGATTTTATGATATCAGAAAAAATATTTTTCTTAGGCATTTTGCTTGAAGTTTTAACTCGAAAAATTTGCCTTTAAAAAAAAATTTGCTGTTTTTCTTATGCGGATTATTTTTTTATACCCCCCAGTCAATAAAAAAAAGAGGTTTTCTTATATATAAATTGAATATTATAATACATATATAGACATTTATGTAGCTATAAAAATGCTTTTTACAAAACATCATCGCGCTTACAAGAAAATTGAAAAGGAAAAACAAAAATTTTAACGTATATTTAAACCCAAAAATATATTTTATATTCAATATTCAAAATATGTATTACATATATATTTTGCAAGCTTTGTGACTATTATAAAAAAATACATTTCCACTTTATGATTTTCACTTTTTATATGTATATATATTTAGAAAATGGTTTTTTTTTCCCGGAAAATGAGGCAAAATGAAAAACAAACATGAAAGAGTAATTTAAATATATAAACTTTCGAAAAAATTATAATATTAAAAAATTGATATTGGAAAAAAATTTGGAATTATATAAAAAAAAAGAATGAAAATTATGTAGAATTTTTAGCCTGATGTTTAAATTATTTAATATTAATTAACATTAAAAATGATTTTTTATTAAATTTGTGTTAAATGTTTAGTAAAGAAAGATTTGACCATTAACAATTAGAAAGCATAATCTATTCTTTTTTGTATTTGTCTGTTAATTTGCATTTGAAAATATCTAAATAAAATAAATAGACTTTAACATTTACCCATACCAGTCCATTGTAATTCTAATCAACATTATTAAGTGTCCTTAATTTACCAAATAATCAATTTAAAAAAAAAAACCAACCCCAATTTGCACTTCTTACTTAAATAATTAAAATTACTAACACTTCGTTTAATGAAAAATATTTAAATATAAAATAGTACAAAAAAATTAAAACCAAAAATTTAATCTATATATTCAGAAATGAAATTTAATCTGAAACCAAAATATAAATCTTAAAAACTTAAATACTATTCACTAATTAAAAACACCCCACGGTCACTTTTTGTATGAAAATTATATAAAATGACACAAAAAAAAAATACTATATTTTCATTTTTATTTACAAATTAAATTTTATTTATTCTTCGTAAATTATTTTCGTATAAAATATAATATTTCAATTTTTTCAAAACAATATATTTAAAAATTTTATTTGTAACTAAAAAATTTATTTATTTTAAAAAGAAATATAATCAATTTTATAACTGACCACATTGTTGGATGCTTTAGTTAAGTGCACAACCCACAAATTCATTATGTATTTTTTTTTCCTCTATAACTATAACTAAACAAATTCTTTCTCGTGTCCGACCACCCAGGGATAACAAAAAGTTATATATATTTTATTATATTTAAAGTTTTTCATTCATTTCAAATGACCAAATAAAGTTTTTCATTCATTTTCTCTTCTATAAAATATATATAAGGTCAAAGTTGTAATGGGACACAATATAAGGACCAGAAACACAAGAAATGACAAATATATACTATTTCATGTCCCATGTCCTTGTAATACGCTTCTAAATTCTATTGGGAAATTATATTTATTATTAATAATTCATTTTATTTGTTCACTTTTTTTTGCTGTTCTCTGGTCTGGATACGTGTCTGAACTGAAGTCCAGGTTTATTTTTATTTTTTTTGCAGAAGGATATTTTTATTATACATATCCATGATTATGAAATTCTCTTGTGGTCTAATGAAAAAAAAAAAATTAAGATTTAAAGAAAAAAGAGTAAATGGTTATTTCTTGGTTTTCTTGAATTTCAATGGAAATGAAAATTTAATTGTAGAAAATTTTATATCTAAAACACAAAGTTTTTGTAATTAAATTAAATTTATGATAGTATTTAATAGTATATTATTTACTTTGTTAACTTAACATAAAATCAATTAAAAATCAATTAATCCTCATTTAATTTTATTAAAGTATTATTACTAAAAGAAAATTAATTAAAATAAATTTCTCTTAATTTTTTTTATTTATTTATTATTTTCAGAATGAATCTATTAATAATATCATGTCTGGCGGTTGCATCGCTATCATTATTACCAACAAAAGCATTTGGTTCAACTGATATTAATGAAAATATACCACAATCATTACCAATAACTGGTGATAAAAATATAAATAAATTAGATGGTTCAAAACCAGCAAATAATAATAATAATAAAAATAAGGATAGTGAATTATGGCAAGAAGATGATCGTGAAGTATTAATACGTAATGAACGTGGTGCAAAAAATAATAATAATAATAAAAATGATGGTATCAGTAGTAGTGGTGCCGGTGGTGGGAATAATAATAATGGTGGTGTTACAAGTGGTGGTGGTGGTGGCAGTTCAGTTGGTGGTAAGCTGGGAAAATTAAAGAAAAATAATAAAAATTTAAATATCGATAGTAATAATAGTAATAATAATTCATCATCATCGTCATTATTATCATCATCATCATCGTCATTATTAGAAAATCATCAACAGGATAATAATAATAATAATAATAAACAATCAATTAATCAAAAAAAATCAACAACAATTAAACATGATCATCATCAGCAACATAACAATAATAATAAACAACAAAAACAAAGAAAATCAAATTCAGGACAACAACATAACAATAATAAGCAACAAAAACAACTTAAATCACAGTTACATCAAACACATATTAAACATAACAACAATCATAATAATAAAAATAATAACAATAATAATAATAGTACACAAAAAGCTAAAACACTTGATGACGAACAAATCCGTAAGTAAAAAAATATAAAAAAGAAAATGTGATAATTTATTCGTCCTTCTTCTAACACAACCATAAAGCCAACAACAAATAATAACAAATAAAAACAATGATAGTAGAATTAACAGAAAGAGTGAGAGAGATAGAGAGAACACAAAAAGTCCTTTATTTACATTTTATTCTTTTAACAATTCAATTTTTTTTTTGTTTTCATTCTAACACAAACACAGATAAACACTTTATAAAACTTTGGTGTATGAGTTTAAGGCTTTTTGTTTGTTACTTGCTGGATATATTCGTATATATACTAACAAGAATAAAAAGGATATATCACTTGAATATATGCCTAATATATAACACAAAAGATTATTTAAGAACGTGGAAAAGGATCTCCTCTTATATTCACAAAAAAAAAAATATAATAAAAAAAATTGTTTTTATTATGTGA
Organism: Empis stercorea; assembly: GCA_949752835.1. Taxonomy (NCBI): domain Eukaryota; kingdom Metazoa; phylum Arthropoda; class Insecta; order Diptera; family Empididae; genus Empis; species Empis stercorea. The sequence goes on along the minus strand of OX457085.1, from coordinate 15,768,817 downwards.
GATGTTTAAAGGTTGTTATGTGACTAACAATATTTTTTTTTATACTTTTCAGCATTTAATCTTTTTATGTATTTTTTGTTTAGTAAGAATTTACTTTCTATGGTAAATTTTTTTTATATGCTAACAACATTTTACTAACAATAAACAATAAGGATTTTCTTAAAAGTAACAAAATAAAACTGGGTGTCTATGTCTACTAACTACTTACATAAATAATCTAATATTATTGCTATATAAATTTAATGCACATAAATACTTTATTTAATTTAATCTAGATCCAAAGATCCAAACACCAAAGATCTCATACATATATTCTGCCTTTAATATTTTATTTTCTGTAGTTTACATCGTCTATGGATTTAAATGGACTTTCCATTCAACATGACCCATAATGAAATCAAATAACTTATTTCAATTAACAATTAATAGTCTTTCCAAAAACTTTAGCCACCGAATCCAAAATAAAATCGAGCTATAAATTAAATTAAACTCTCAACTAACAAAATTTTAATAAACCTGGAAATTTATTTATTAAATTTCGAATATTTTTTTAATTAAATTAAATTATTTAATTTTGTTTAAAAAATATGAAATTTTTGACTTACATATTTGAAAAGTTATTTATTGAATTAATAGTATTTTATTTATAGTATAATTAATTAATATATGTATTTTATTTATTTTTCTGCATAATTTATTAAATCGATTAAATTTATCACAGAATTGGAAAGAGCAAATGAAGTATTATATATAATAATTATTATTGATGGTAACGTAATTTAATTACAAAAATAATAATTGTTACCACAGAATCAAATTTAAGATTTTCAATGTAAATTCGGAACACAATTATCAAAAATGTTATCAATTAGTTATATTATTTTTCTAATAAAATATTTTACCATTAAGCTTATAAAAATGAACGTCTATGAACTTAACACCATGTCAACTTCATATTTTAACACTTTCAGCTGTCAAATTGTCTAATTAATTTCACACATTATCATGACATGTTTTATGTTTTATTATCTAAAAATTTCTAAGGTTTTCCTTACAGTTTATTTTAATGAACAATATCGAAACAGCTCATATTAATTTCACATCATATTAATTACAAGAAAACCTTATACGAATTTCACTTCGTAGATTTGCCGAAAATTCTATGTACATAATTTTAATATGCTATTTAATAATAATAAGTAAATGAATTTATAATAGAAGACTTTTATTTTAATAGTTAAATTAATATAAGAAATGCCTCTAAATTTTATTTTATTTTAAGTGAACAATCAGTCCATTCAACAGGATATACTATTAACAGTCATGATATTTGAGATCAAATCATTTATAATTAAAAACTTTGTCATGTCCTTTCCGTTTGTATTTATTTAATTTTTCGTCAATATTTTCTTACCTTGAAGTCTTTCAACTGTCAATTTCGACCTTGAAGTCTTTCAACTGTCAATCAGCATAATATTTTTTTTAAATACGGTATATAATAAATTTTTTTGCAAACCAAAATCAAATTTTTAAACAACTACATATATAGAATTTAATTCTATTTCCATTTTATAGTCCTATACGTTCAATATTTAATTTCCTTTAAATACACACACAATACATTGAAATAAAAATCTAAAAGAGAATTTTTATTTTAAATATTTTCAATCAAAATTAAATTGAAGAAAAAAAAATACTAAATTTCAAAGAAAAATTGTGTGTAAGAAATTTTATTCTGTCTTTGACAACTTCATAGTTTAACAACGACGTTTTCATTCTTTCTTAAATACATAATTCAATTTATTTTTCTGGACACCTTATAAATTTTCCCATTGTTATATACTAAAAAAATACTATATTTTATATAGAATATAATAATAATAATAATTTTTATATTCTAGTAGGTCCTTTTTATTCTTTTTGAATCTATACTATCATATTTTCCTTAAACACAAAAAATAAAATAAACGAACGAAGACATATGAAAATTCTGAATAGAAATCTCAGTTGGGAGTATAAAATAATATTATGTCCTTAGAGTGTACAATATACTGTAGTATAAAATTTCATCCTTAAAATATAATTTTCTATATATTTTAATGGTGATACCTTATTCATTTTTTTTCTTCGCTTATTATTATTATCCACACATAACTAGGACGTCTTTATAGCATGAAATATTTCAATTTTAACTATATATGTACATATAATTTTCATTGGTTTACAACAAAAAAAATTTTCAGGATTATATAATTTTTTTTTTCATAGAATAATTTTCTTTTTGTATAAGGATTTAACTAGATCATGTGTAAGCCAAAACAGGACTCACCAAAAATATATATTTTATTTTTTATCAGTTAACTTTCTTGTATAAATAAATGGAAATTTTTTTTTGTATACATATAATAATTTTTTTTTCTGTTAAATAAAATATTTATAATAGAAAAAAAAAAGTTTCATAAAAACTTTTCTCCCAGGATAACATAAAAATTTCAATCCACCAATGGGCATGATTTTTTTTACTGTACATAAATTTTACTGTATAGAAATTAAGGAGATTGTTAATAATGCTTGTAATTCGTAATTTAGAATTATAAAGAATTAGAGTCATAGAGGATATCGAATTGTTTGGTAATTATTAGTATCAAGTAATAACTAAACTGTATACTTAATACATGTAAAAGCAGTCTTAAGTATAGTGAAAATAAATGTATATTTACATTTCAGACTGTATAGTTATTTGAAGGGTGAAATTTAATAAAGTAATTAATTAGAATCTTTTTAAATTGTTTATAAAATGACTCTGGCCAAGCCACTTTGAAATTGCTACTCATGAAGTATAATTAATCAATATTTCTTTTATAGAAATTAATTAATATTTTATCATTGTCTGGTAATTAATTTCAATTCAGAATACACTGATTTAAATTCATATTTTAATTCGTTTCAAATTGAATTAGATTTGTATAAATATTTCTCTTAGATTTTTTTCCAATTTCATAATTTCAATTTTCTTACAACATATTCAGGTCATTGCTATAAATTTTATAATCAATTATACGATTCTGACAAAATCAAATTAATAATATCATTACTATAAGTATTTTCGAAATATTATATGATATAAATATAATAGAATAGACCATAAATTGGAGATGAGATGAACAGGAATCTTTCATAAAAATTATGTATCAAGTTATACTTAGTTAAATTTTATTTTCTGGGACAAAAAACTCCCTTTTTTTTTAATTTCGCTAGGCTAGGACAAAATTATGTAAGTTTTATGTTTTATATTTTAAATAAAATAATAATTTAGATATAATATTTTATTTTTGATAAAAAATAATTTCAAAGTTTATGTTTATTATAATAATTTTTACTTAATCATTTATATTTATAATATATACTATAAATAATAAATTTATATTAATATTAATGAGATAAATCATTAAATGTACATGAATAAATAATATTATGTATGAGTTAGTCTTTTCTAGTAAAATTAATGATTACAAAAATAAAAAAATGTGTTGAAGAGAAATTTAATTTTGAAATAATTTTGAACTAATAAACACTATTTAATATATTAATATAAAATTCATTTAAATGGAAAATAATTTCAGTCCCATTAACACTTCAGTGAATATTCAAAAATGTTCAATTATTGAAATTTATGATAAACCCAAAACCATAAAATTTATTATGAATAAAATAAAAATTATACTCTCTTTTTTTTTTATAAATTTGATTTAGATTTACTAAAAAATTTAAATATTAATTTAAAATTTCAATTAAACTATTATAACTATAATATTATTTTTTCTATCCCAACAAAAAATATTACGTAAACAAAAAATTTTTGCAGCATAATTATAAATATATAAAAATAAAAGATAATTAAAATTTCATTATCTAAAATTAAAAAATAATATAAAATAGAAAAATTTAAAATGGAATTTTTTTCCTAGTAATAATATTAAGTATGTATTATAATAATATGCTGCTAAATGATAATAACGATGAATTATTTATTCAAATAGTTTCCAATTGAATTAAATTTTAAGTAATGCATTAATACACAAATTATCTTTTTTTTTTTTGATAATTTCAATAATTTTTCCTGAATTTCTGTACAAAAATGTGTAAATTTATGAAAAAAAAATTATTCCAAAAATTATAATTATTAAAATTTCATTAACAAATTGCGAAGAAATTAGAAATTTGTTGTATTAAATTGTAATACGACATTGCATTGCTACAAAGTATAAAAGTCGATATTGTACTCAGAACAATTTTATATATTAAATTATAATAGGGTTCACCTAAAAAAAATTATACATTTTCTGTTGAAATTTAAAATTATAATTTAAAATATATTATATAAGTAATAATAAATGATGATATTGCGAATACAAATATTGCTTTAAAAATGCAATAGTGAAAAAAAATATAAACTTCGCAATAGATGTACATATACATATGTAAATTTATTATGATAATTTGATATATTTTTATAAATTTATTTTTCATATCAAACAGGATGCTTCTATACATATTTTCAGGAAATTAACTATGGTGGTTTTTTATATTTAATTTCATTTCATTTTGTTATTTAAAACGTAATGTAATAATAATAATTTCTGGTGTAATGATAATTATAGATTGTACTAAAAAAATAATATAATTTTTAATTTAAAAAATAAAAAAATTTATAATAATGTTTACATAAATTATTAATTGTAATTAACTTTTATGTAATTATTAAAAAATTAAATACGGTATATAATTTTATATTTAAATTATAATAATTTTTAATTTTTTTTTTTTTTTTTTCATTAATTTATAGCATCATCATGTCGATATGTTAAAAGTGCATGGACTGAATGTGATGCTAAAACAAATACACGTTCTAGGACATTAACATTAAAGAAGGGTGAAGATGGTTGTGTACCAACTAGGACAATTGAAAAGAAATGCAAAAAAGGTAAAAAAAAAATGTATATAAATTTTTGTATCATTTTTTTTCTTTTTTTTTCATAAATATTTATGTCCTAAATTTTGGAGTTAAAAAAAAGTATAAAAACGCTTAAACGGAAATACAGTTTATTTATAAAAAAAAACAAAAATATAAATTTTTAAAAATTAGAATGTGAAATGATAAACAATGGATAAAACGCTAAAGGGAATCATATATTGTTTTAGTTTATATTTTTTTTTTATCTGAACAATTGAAATAGCTTTCCCTGGGAACATTCTTATTTCCATATTTTTTTTTTTTTAAATAAATTTATAGTCACAAATACGATCCATAACTAACCAATATTATATCTCTATCTGAAGGGAATAGTAAATAATTTTAAAGATAAGAATATTAAAACTTTTATAATTTTTTTAAAATTTAAATTTAAATTTTAGAGTTTAATGGAAATAAGTGGAATTAATTTGTAGGAAAATTTACGTATTATCACAAACTAATAAACTGTATACAGACGATTATATTAGAATATCATTTTTGTCTACAATTTTCTGGCTCCATAAAGAGAAAAATGATATATTCTGGAAAAATGTAGAATGAAAAGTAGAGAAATTCGTCGCTCTCTTTACTTTTTGTTCTACATTTTCTACATTTTTCCAGAATATATCATTTTCTCTCTTTGTGGAGCCAGAAAATTGTAGACAAAAATGGTATTCTAATATAATCGTCTGTATACAGTTTATTAGTTTGTGGTATTATTTACTAGTACAGTGTAAATTTGAAGAAATATATTGGACCAACATACTACCAACATAATTAGTATTAGACCTACATAGAGACCAACATATATCTCTGCAATTATTACTATGCACTAACTAAAAAGTGTCAATTGATAAATTAATGATTTTTCCTAATATGACGTCTTTTAAAATTGTAGAGATTTTTCAAGCTTTTGAAAATTTTTATATACCAAATGAAGTTGCCTCTCTTTTTTACCCCACAAAGATATTTATAACAATTAATAAATTGTCTTATTAAGACGATTCTTATTATTTAAGACTCGTAAAATTAGAAAGGTTTTATAAAAGCATCCGACTTTAAAATTTTATCTTTTAAGCTCATTTTTGTTTTGTGTATAGTTTTTGTTTTTAGCTGCGTATAGTATTTCCTTTCATTTTTTTAACATTATACATTTACTTTTTAGTATAATTTTCTAAATAACAAAAGTGAAAATATTTTATATTGCTTGGTGCAATAGCGTAAAATTTATATTAGCACAAATTTATATAAAATAAAATTTATACGAATATAAACAAATTTGTATTTTCTAGATAAAAAGAAAATAGGAAAAAATCCTTTTTAACTGGTAATATTTACTCACTTGGTGGCATCTTTTTCTGTAATTTTTTACTAAAACATTTATTGGATGCTACTTTAAAAACTTCATAGATATATTTATACATATATTACCACCACCCTAGGGGCAAATATATACATTTTATGAATTAGATTTTTAAATGGAAGATTTTTATATTTTATGTTAAGCAATTACTACACTTTAATAATCCGTAATATCGTTTCTATGTGCAAATATTTACAAAATTAAATTGTACGAAAATAATAACAATAATAAGGTGGAGCATGTTTAAGTTTTCTTAATAGTCGAAACATTCTATGAAAGTTTTAGTTAATCTTCATGGTATAATTCCAAACTTTTATCACAGCAATACTTGACGTCAATTTGTGTGGTTTAGTCTTATATAGAAGTTAGAAAAAAATAGTCTAGACAAGATTAAGTTTTTTCTATCTACTTAATTTTGAAAAGACTCAAGTATAAAAAATTTAATAATTTGAAGAATATGATAGTTTCTAGTAACTATATACTCATCTTTGTGGGTCTCAAAAGCTTTCTGAATCTACTTTAACAATTAAAATCCAGAATGATTCTGTCTTTCTAGATAGTGTAACAAAAGAAAATTATATATAGAATTTCATAAAATGAAAGTATCTACTTAAAAAATATTATGCAAATATTATTTTTGTATTATTTAGTTATAAATAATACTTAATAAATTTTAAACATGTTTATAATCTGCAATAAATTCTTTTGGTTATAACAGCTGCAAAATAATTACAGATATTTTACCAATTTAATATTAGGTTTAAGTCTTTGTAATTATCTGTAAGTTGCACCAGAATTTTTGTTGCAGATATTTTACTATCTTTTAAATGAAAGTGTAAATAAATGATTCAATTCATTTTACATAGTAAATATACATATACATAAAACAGAATGATTTAGAAAAGATAGAATAAATTTAAATATTTTACCATAAGACAAACGAAATATTATATACATATATTAACTTGTTTCATATTTCAATCTTAATGGTGTACAATAATAAAACAGTTTACTATAAAAAGGGATCATAAAAATTTACATTTAATTTCAAAGTTTATTTGGTGGTATGTTGTATATGTATCATTAATTATTTAATAATTATCTTAGGCTGAATACTTCTATGGGGTACCTCTTCTTAGAAAATCAAAAAGGACGAAATTAATATTTATCTAAAAAATACGTTTTTTTTTTAAATTCAAGACTGCTGATTTAATTTTTATTAAATTTATCACAATTTCAACCAGATTTAAAGAAATAATTTTTAAATAATTTTCCACTTGCTAAAATCGAAACATAAATAAATATACACTAAACTTATATACTACACTAAATTATATCCTAACTTTAATATTATATATTTCTTGCAATTTCATAATTTATCATTTTGTCATCGTGACTTCAAATTCGATATACGTATATGGTCTCCGCATACCAGCCTGTCGTTATGAAAAAGGATCATGGTCAGACTGTTTAACTGGTCAAATGACACGAACAGATAAATTAAAATCAACCAGTGATTCAACATGTCAACCAACACGTGTTGTTAATAAAAATTGTAATCCTGCCAAATCCAAGGATAAAAATAATAAGGAACGTAAAAATAAGGATAAAGGTAAACAATTTACAATTTTTTTGTTTTTTATTAGATTTACAAATTAAGAAAAGAAAGTTTCGTTTTCTTATTTAATTTTTTAAAATTGAAAAAACAACAAAAAATCAACACTAATTTTCTACCAACATTTTTATTTACGATTCAGAATAATTTATAAACTTACAAGGTAGTTTATTTTATACTTAAATTTTGTCCTTTCTTTTTATTTTAAATTAATGTCTGTTTATGTTTCGGCAGCATAATTATAATTTGTGTTCTATAACGAGAAAACTTCTTTATATATGTATTTAAAATTTTATAAATGAACATAATTTATTTACATAAATTATATGCAGAAAATATGCTTCTTCATTTTGTTTATTATTGTTGAAAGACGACAGTCACATTGTTTATATATACCAAGAATATTCATAGAGAAGATCCTTGAGAGGTTCTTCTTGATTTGTTTATTTATTTTAATAATTTGTTGTTGTTTTTTTATAAATTAAGAACAGAAAATTATTTTCTGTTGAAAATAGAAAATTTTGTATTTTAGTGGTAATGATAATTGTTTGCCAGTGTCGTCGTGTAACCTCGATAAAGAAAATTTCAAATGATATAACTAAAAGTTATATAGAAAAAATATAATTATACGGATTTATATATAATGGTTAAATTTTTCTGATGAATTATTGATTATATTTTCTGAAATTTTTGAAAAAAGTTACAATTTGAAATTCATTTATAAAAGATATATGAGCATGGAGTACGAATACAATCTGTTTTAACTTATTTCAAACTGGTATGCAACGAAGATCAATGAATAAGTAGATATTTTTGCAAAATTATACTAACTTTATATACTAACGCGATTTCAACCTAGTAATTTTGTACAAATTTTGAAACGTAATTGTTATATTAGTGAAGAAACAATAGAACAAAATTTCAAAATAATATGACCACTTTCTAGATTTTGTGATTTTGCTATAGTTATTTACTAGTATTTTCATATGACACATCATATTTTGATGTGTCTTCTAATATGAGCAAATGTCCTTAATTCTTTACCATATTTATATTAAATATTATTTCAAATTTAAATTTTCAATGCAAAAATTAATTTTTACAGCCCTGGCATATTTAACTTTATATAAATTCGAATCTATAAAATTCATTTAATTTAATTTAAATATTTTATTGTGGTATACTTTTCTTTATACTAAAAAAAAATAAACTGTTTACAGAAACTTCATTTCATTTATATATAAAGTATAAATAGAAATTCTACTAATTGCTGTTTACCCAAAATTTTAGTTTTTAGTTGACATTTTCCTTATAATTTGTATAATATTCCGGAACCCACTAACTATCTTTGTGGTATATTTCGGTTGAGTAAAATTATACAAAATCTTTTATTAATTTAGATAAAAATTGAATATATTTTAGAGTCAAATATTTCTTGTTTTGGTTCAAGGTATTATTTTGTAATTTAAGTAATTAATTAAATTTTCATGTTTTCATATATAAAATTTGTAAAACGAAATTAATATATTTTCGATTTTTACATTCACAGATGTTACATAATCACAAACAAAATTCTTATCTTCATTTTATTATTTAGGATACTATGAAAATTTAATGTGGTTTAGTAGTAATTTTCTGCTATGTTTTGAATGGAAATATTTTAATGTAATGTCAGTAATAGAAGAGCAGATGGTGATATTCAAATAAAAATCATGATAATTTAATTATTATCTTTTATAAACTTCTATAAACTCATATAAAAATAATTGGAAATTTAAATTTTATTTGTTAATTTGAATATAAAATATGTAAATAAATGTTTTGATTTTTGTTATTCTTAGGAGGTTGCTTCGGAAATATATTTATTTGATTAAAATTTTTGGTATAATTGGTTACCACGCTTATATAAATACCTATTTGATTGATATATTCATCAAAATTTTCGGTTTTCTGGGATAAATATTTTGAAAATTGATATTCACAATTTATGTATAGTAATTAAACAACAAAATTATATAATATGATATACTCTCAATTAATTGTCTAATCTAATGGGTTAAAGATATGCTTTAGTATAGATTTAATAAATGAAATTAGTGAGAGCAACTTAAAGCTTGTGAATACTGTCTCAAAGTAATGATAATGACCAAGCAAAACTAAAAAAAATGTTTCGTAACTTAAAATTTTGTATTCTAAAATTAATAATTGAAAGTAATTCAATTTATTCTTTTAGTCACTAAACAATAAAAATTTAGTCACTAAATAATTTATTCTTACTGAACCTATCAAAATCATAATATTAAGTACATTTATATGATTTATTTTCCAGAGCATAAAGCCAAACATAAAACTTAAAGAAAATTTTACGGAAATTCCATTAAAAATAATTTAAAAAAAAAATTTAATTTATTATAAAAGAGTTTTCTTTATTTTTCATTTTTCGGGCGTAAGGATATAAGAAACAAACAAAATTTATTATTATCCTATTATACAATATGCTTTTTATATTTTATATTTATAAACCGAAACGAAATAAATCCGTTATCCTATTGTAATATGCATTATCCTTTTCTTCTTAAGAAAAAATATACGAGTATACTATATTCTTATTCAAAAAGCTCAAACCAGGATATAAAAATACCATTTATAGACCAATAGTAAAAATCTTTTGGGATTCTTTAACTTTTCTATTTAGAAATAATTTTATGGTTTATTTGTATTTTTGGAAATGTTAGAAAATATTTTTCAAATTATAAAATTGAATTTGAATGGAAAAATTTAATATTAAACCAAAATTTTAATTCAAATATTTTTCTGAAATATATAAATAAATTTTTGTGGTTTTGCGAACCAACCGCAATTAATTTCATAATTAAACATATTTTTTTTTATTAAATATAAAAATTCTGAAATTTTCATTTTAATTAAATTGCAATTTGGAAAATATTAATTATTATATTTTGAAACATTTGATAGGATGAAATCTAAGAGGTTTTGTTACAATTTTAGATATTTAAAAAAAAATTGGCGTTTAAGACCACTACCATGTTCTTTACTACTTTCTCGAGATCTACTAATTTAATATAATATTCCGAATCATAAGTGTATAGTGTAGAAATTATTAATTGGAACAATCTAATGGTATTTAGTAGTTAGGTTAATTATTGTTGCCAGCACTGTACCCAGAAAACAAATAATAATTTTAGTTAATTTTTGGCACTTTGTGCTTTTAAAAAACAAATTATAAAAACTTATTTTTAAAAAATTTTCTTATGAAACTTAATTTTATAATTCAAAACTTAAATTAAATATTTAACTAATAGAAAATATTTTGAAACATAAAAAATATAAACTTTTTTTAAAAACTTTTCTTTGTGACAGACAAGAAATTTTTTATATTAAAAAGAAATAAATTTATCACTATCAAGATTAAAGTTTCAATTTTTAAAAAATAAATATATTTCATTTGCTATCCGTTTTCATTGACATAAAATTTTCTATAAAATAATATTATTAAAATTAAATCCTTATCATTTATCACCACAACTCAGATGGTATAAATTTAAAGGATCAAACTTTACTATTATAAATTTTTAAATAAGTAGTTTTAATATAGTTTTCTTTACAGTTTTATCTAAACACTTTTTTTAACTAAAAGTTTATAATATTAATAAAATATAAATATAAAATAAAAGTTATTAAAATTTAAATTTTTCTTAAAGATAGTTAAAGATTGTTTTTAAATACGTCGTGGTTTGTTTATAGTGTTTAAATTATTTTGGTATAAGATTTCTTTGGTATATTTCTTGGTATTATCTTAAATTTCAAACTTTTTTAGACATAATCTAATATTGCAAGATTGAGATTGCAACAGGATTTCACTAATTAAATGTAGCAGATCTTTAATGAAAATTTCCAGGTACTGGGGTACTGAGGAAGAAATAAATTTAATGATAATTTAACTATGATAATTTAACCAAAAAGCATAAATACTTAAAAGTTACACATTTTCTGAGTCTTTAATTAGGAATTTTATATGCTTACTATTACTATATGTATGTGATTTCCGTAAAATATATTCTGACTTGATTTCGAAATAATTTCCAAATGAAATATCTGAGTTTTGGCTCTAGCAGTTGAGGTAATACGTAAAAAAAATGTAAGCGTATTAGACTGTTACGAAAAATTTCCCGAAAATACTCGTAAGATTATAGTAATTCAACCAAAAAGTTAAATTCCTTTTTTGTGATTATATTGATAAGTCGATATTTTAATATTTTAAGGACATATGTATATATAGAAAGAAGCTTCAGTTGTATTTAACCATTATAACAATCCTGTGAGGAGAAAAATTATAACCATCCTGTGAGGAGAAAATATAAAGGGCCTAAGTTTGGTTGAACGTATAGTGTGAATCCATCGAGGATTTCTCTCCGTCTATTCATCTGTCCATCCCATATATCTTTGATTTCAAAAATATTTTACCATTAACAAATTGAAAATATTTTCAATTTGAATTGTGTAATCTGAAATTCGATTTATATGTATACAATTTTAATTAATATCACATACATATATTTTTATGTGTCTTGCAAAATTTTTTTGGAAATTGCAATTTTCCATTTTAATAAAACAAAATGAATTTGAATTCTCCTGTTTTATTCCTAAAATATTAATAATTAATTCCAATAAAACATTAAAATAAATTAAATGTTTCCATAAAATTTTAGGATTTTAGTACAATACGAAATTAGAGTTTGGATTGTAATAAAATATTTTTCTTCTTTAAAATATATTGAAGAATTATTTTATTGGAAATAAAAAAGTAAAATCAATAATTTAATTTTTTTATTTATTTATTTTTTTAAAATATAATTTCAGCTGCCCGTAATAAAGGACGAGCTTAAACATCACAAAGGAGTTTAGAGTTAACCAGCAAAATTTGTTTCTAATTATTTTACCACGAATAAAACAAAAAAAGAAAATTCTGGACAGAAAAAATAATTATATTTTTAAATTAAATATTTTTTAATTTTTTTTCAATTTAATTTTCATTTAAATTAAAATGATTTATTTTTCATATAAAAAAAGTAAAAGGAAAAAAATAAATAAATAATTTATTTACTTAAAAATTGTCCCGTATAATTTATGAAAAAAAATTAAACAACATAAAATTAATTTGCATTGTAATTATTGCTAATGTCTTTAAAACAAAATAACATATTTTTTAATAATATAAATTTAAATAAAAATAAGTGAAAATAATATCCTTATAAAAGGATAAAGTAAAAACAATATTAAAAAATCAATAAAATTCATAAAAAAAAAATTAAAAATGATAATTATTATACAATACTACAAAATATGAAAAATTATAAAAACTAAAATTGAAAATTAATTTTAGTGATAACGTGAAATAAATATATAAAAAAAAAATAAAATAATAAAAAAAAACTAATTAATTCTGTATTATTATTATATTATGTATACTTAGTTTGTAAATCAAAAGAAATATTAAAAAATTATTAATAAAAAATTATTTTAATTTAAAGAATTTAATGAATTTTTAAAGATATTGTTAAAAAATTTAGTTTTCCTTTTTTGAACTATTTTTATTATATTTTCAGTTATACTCTTATCTATAGTCTTCTATATACTCTATTAAAGAAAAATAATTTAAAAGCTAATTTCACCCAAAATATTTTCAAAAAATGTGGATTACACAATTTACGATTTGGAAACTTATTTTTCTGAAATATGTAATTACAATTTAAAAAAATCATAAAATTTCAGGAAGATTGTATCTCTATTGAAACTACAGTCCATTTTCAATTATTATACTTACATAATTATTATCTCTAAGGAAAATGTACAATAATGGCAAAATAGGAACTCATACTCAATATGATAAATGATTTAATGACAATTTATATGTAAATCAAACAGAATAAATATTGGTTCATTTTTCGTCCCCTTTCTTGACATTAGGTACTTGTACAGGTTAAATTAAATATGGATTATATTCAATTTTTCATGAACTGTATTGTAGCAAATAAGAGCAAATAAGAATTGTATTTAAATCATCACATAGTTTTAGTTGTTCATTTTTAAATCTGACTTATTTATGTTCAATATTAAATTATTATTATATTTTCGATCTGAAATTATCAAAAAATACATAAAATGCAAGTCTAAAAATAATAATAAAAATCAAATTAAATTACAGTAAAGAAAGACTTGATTTTGCAAACCATTTTATTATTCTGACTCGAATCTTTGATATTTGATGGTAAAGAGATAATATAAGTGCGTCAATATCATATTTTTAAATTTAAAGCAATGCAATAATGTCATATATTAAATCCTGATAATCGAACTTCAACTGTATATTAAAATAATAAACATTAAAAAAATCATTATATATCATAAAATGTATTTCATATTTTTCATAAATCATAATCATAAAACAAAATATATTAATAAAAAATAAAATAAAATTCTACATCGACTTAAACATATGAACACAAAAAAAAATGTTGCCACAAATAAAATATAATAATATTTTAATGCTAAATATATAAAAAATTTAATAAAATAGAGTAAAAGTTAAAAAATTTTAATTATCAACCAAAAAATATGAAAACTGATTGTAATAAGAAAATATTTGTAATAAAAATGCTCAAAGAAAAAACAAATTTTCCTCCTTGGAACCAAAAAAAAATATTACAAAATATGTTAAATAAACTGAAAAAATTAATTTTACCACGAATAATTATATAAATTAATTAAATTTATGAACAAATAGAGAAAAATTTTAATTCTTAAATTTATTAAATATAACTAATAATAATCAAATATCATTTTAATAATCCAGATTAATTAAATTTTTCTATTTTTCAATACTAAAAAAGAATTCAACAAATTGAAAATTGTTGTAGTCAAGATTATGATTTACAATTTTAACAAATTTCTGTAGTTATAATATTAATAAAGTTTCAGAATAGAAAAAAATTACATAATCTATTTATAATTTATTATTTTTTTCATTTACAAACATTTCTAAAATATTATAGAAAAAATTTTCAAGTAAAATAATTGAAATTTCAAAAAATAATTATAATAATAATATTTCAACAAATTAATAATTTTCTTTTTAATTTGTTCTTTTTTTGGGACCTTTTTAATAAATTATATCTATTAACTAAAAATAAATAATAAATTTAACACAAACAAAAAATAAAAAGGGAAACTAAAATAAAAATTACAGAAAAAAATTGAATGTTTTTGTTTTATTTACATAAAAATTATATTGAAATAATAAGAATTAAATTAAAATTATTATTTTCGTCAGTTGTTACTCAAAATATTCAAATCCCTCCGCTATGAGTATTTTTTAATTTTTCACTCTAATCAGAGTGACTTTTTGAGTTTGAGAACAGAAACTGCAATTTTCTTATATGCAGTCGACGATATTAACACAATATAACTAGCAATATTCATCAGGAAATGTTAATATTGTCAAAATTCAAGGAATATAATATTCAGCATCTTTTTCTCATTTATTCAGTGCAATATGTACATACATCAAATATTAGGAAATTAAACTAAAATAAAATATTTATTTGGAAAAGAGTTTATTGAGTCTTCTTCTTTTTTTGATATATATAATTTAATTTATTTATTTCCTTTTTTAAAATTTTTTTGTTTAATAAAAAGTAAATCTAAATAAAATAAAATTTTATAGTTACTTTATGTAGAAAACAAAGAGAATTAAATTTAATTTAAATTAAATTGGATCATTATTAAATGTTATACAAGAACATTAGAAAAATATATTATAATTTAAATTCTATTGTAAAAAAAAAATTAACTACAAGGAAAATAACAAAAAAAAATAAAAAATTGTTGTATAAAAATGAAATTTCCCTTTAGTGTTATAGTTTTTTGGCAAAAAACCAAACCATTATATTTTTTTCTTTGACTATCCTTTTACCATCTGCTATTATTACTATTATTTCCGCCAGAATTAAAATTTCTTCTAGTATCATTTCCATTTGTGTATCCGCCTCTGTAATTGTTGTTACCGTTCATGCTGCGACCATTTCCACGACCATAACCCCCACCAAGAGTGGCAGCACTGCCTTCTTGCCTTGGACCATCTGATGTTGTTAGTCGATGATTATCTGCTGGTCGATAACCTTCTGTTGGTCGGTAACCATCTGTTTGTCGATTGCTATCGCCATTAAATTTTCTATTGCCTGAACTGCCACCATATCCACCAGTATTATTTCGATCTACAACATATCCATTACCTTGTCGATTACCACCATAACCATTCCCTTGTCTTAAATTACCACCACCAGAATTAAATCTAGAACCGCCACCTCCATACCTTCTTGATCCATAATCATTACCACCACCAACTGAACGTGCCATTTTTTCTAATTCAGGATTAATATCTTGATTTGCCTCACGCAATACTTGTAATAATGATTTTGATTGTTTAGCATTTTTACGTGTAAAAAATGCAAATGATGTACCAGTGGAATGTGATCGGCCAGTTCGACCAATTCGATGTATATAATCTTCAGATGATTGTGGAAAATCATAATTAATAACATATTTAATTCCATCTACATCTAAACCACGTGCAGCTACATCTGTAGCAACTAATATATTTGTACGACCAGTACGAAATTCACGTAATACAAAATCTCTTTCAGATTGTGATTTATCACCATGAATTGCACCAACACGTACACCAAAATTTCTTATAAAATTGTTTATTAAATCAACACGACGTTTTGTTTCAACAAATATAATTATTTTACCTGGACTACTTGAACGTTCATAAATTTGTTCTAATAAATCTTTTAATTTTTCTTCTTTTTCTGCATCTCTACATACTTCAATTATTTGTCGTATATTATGATTAGCTGATAATTGTAATGAACCAATATTTATTTGTATGTAATTACCAAGATAATCTTCAGCTAATTTTTGTACTTCTTTGGGCCATGTTGCACTCCACATTAAGATTTGACGATCTGGTCTTATTTGACCAAGTATTTTACGTATTTGTGGTTCAAAACCCATATCTAGCATACGATCAGCTTCATCTAATACTAAATATGTACATCGACGTAAATTTGTTGTACCTTGTACGAGAAAATCAATTAAACGACCTGGTGTTGCTATAACAATTTCACAACCACGTTCCAAATCACGAGCTTGTTTTAATTTTGGTGCACCACCAAATACACATGTATTACGGACATAAGTATGTGAACCAAAGTCTGATGCAACTTGTTGGATTTGTTGGGCTAATTCACGTGTTGGTGCCAATACGAGAGCTATTGGTCCATCATTTCTTTGTAATGGTTCTTGATTATTAATATGTACAACAGCTGGTAAAATATATGCTAATGTTTTACCAGAACCAGTTTTAGCAATACCAACCAAATTATGACCACTCATTGCAATTGGCCAGCCTTGTGCTTGAATTGGTGTTGGTTCTTCATAATTTTGTCGACGAATTTCACGAACACAATAATCAGGAAAATTTACTTCATTAAAATTTTGTATTGGATTTGGTGCTGGACCTTTTACAGTAATTTCATGATATGTTAAATAACGTTCAATTTCTTGTGGTGATCTATTTTGAACTTTTGGATGTTCTTCATAGAAATTTTTTGGAAATGGTGGAAGT
The DNA here is from genome assembly GCA_949752835.1 of Empis stercorea. NCBI lineage: Eukaryota > Metazoa > Arthropoda > Insecta > Diptera > Empididae > Empis > Empis stercorea. Next base: position 15,751,116 of record OX457085.1, on the reverse strand, counting down.
CTTGTATTAGACCAATTTATATCGTACATATCTGCACCATTTGTATCATTCTTTTTATTACCACCAATCCCACTAGTATTTCCAGGTTTTCTAGTATATGGTACTAGATTGTTACGTTTTTCAATACGACCTGATCGAACCCCACCACTAAAATTACCACCATTTCCACTTTGATTTCGATCTCTATTACCAAAACTTCTTGTACTGTTATAATTACCACCACCTCCGCCATTCGAATTTTCACTACGGCGTCCACTATTTCGGGGATTTATTGGTGGCATTTTCTTCTGCTTATCTATACGATTCAATTGAAATTTTTTTATGTTTAGCCTAATTTTTATTCTTAAATAAAAATTGTAAAATTAGATTTAATAGAATTTTTTTTATTATATATATTTAATTCTATTACCTACGGAACTAATTTTATTTAGTTGTTTATTTACTAAATTTGTATATCCACTTTAAATGTAGAGATAAAAAAAAATTCCAAACAAAATTCTGCCAAATTGCCAAAAGAACAGCAGCAATTTATATTTGGGGTGCGTTCTGGTGGAATAAAAAATAAATAATTTGAAGTTCAAAATGACATTTTCTAATTTTTTGTCATAATTTGATAAAAGTAAGCCGGTTAAGTAAAATAAGGTAATACAGTAGAATTATTAGATAAATTTTATATAAAAACAAAATGTTGTTTTATTATATTTGAAAAGAGATTGGTGGGGTGGAGCGTGGAGGTCTGGGTTAGCTTCTAATCTAAGACCCCTTTTCGCGAGCCTTTTGGCAAGGCTGTTTTTAAGCCTGCTTCGTGATTTTGACATCTCTCTGACATTACAAGTTAGAAGTCCTGAATATTTGAAAAAATACAAATTTTCAGGACTTCTAGCCTCAAAGGGTTTACGAAAGACGCTTGCAAAAAGGCTCGTGAAAAAACGGTCTGAGACCGATTTATTTTCAATTAAACTTTCTACACACTACACCTTTTGTACGGATGGTGAAGAAAAGTGTAGCTGAAAAGAAATTGATATAAATTCTCATTTATTAAATAAGTTTCACTGGTATACTATTAGGGATAGGGCATAGGGAACTACTAATTTCGATATGAATAATTTTCCTTTCCTTCAATATACATAAGTATTATTTCGATCAACGAAACGAAACGGGCATATCCAAATTTAAATCAATAACAACTTCCATTATGGAATCACTACACTACAATAAACTCGTTGTTTCAAATGAAATCTACTCATATACACTATTAAATAAGCCACCGCCGGTTAAGCCGGCAAACACCAGCATTTATAGGTTTCAGTTCGAGCTTTGGTAGTGTCAAAAATATTTGAGTTGGCTGGCTGTCGGTTTCGGTTGTGGTCTTCGGTGTGCTGTGAAAGATTGGCTATAGCTATACTGTGAGTTTGTTCTTCTTCTTATACTGCCATACATATATACATTACTATTTATTACTATACTTAATTTAAATGCATTTTTAAATTATCGAAAATAAAGTTTCTATTTTTACTGCATTTATATTTCAAAACCTTTTAAATAAGACTTAATTTACAAATTTTTGTTGAGAAAAAATATTTCTGAAGTTTGTATTATTTTTTAGTTGTGGGAAGTGTTCAGACATTATTTTTATATATCAAACGGGACTGTCAAATATGGATGAATTAAATGGTTCAGAACTTGGTACCAAAGAATATTGGGAAAATAGTTATAAAAAGGAAATTCAAAATTATAAAAACCATAGTGATGTAAGCATTTCTTTTATTAAGAATAAACACCAATTTTTCGACTACATTCACATTCAGCTTATTTTTTTCATTTACTCAGCACATTTTAAATTTTATTTATACATATTTAATATCAACTTAATAATATTTTAAATCTCATTTTTCCAGTTAGGTGAAATCTGGTTTGGTGAAGATTCTCAAATAAGAATAACAAATTGGATTATGAAATGTGATGATATTCTAGATAATGCTAAAATAATTGATTTGGGTATACGGAATTTCACATAATAAAAAAACTATTAAATTTATATCTAAAAATATTTTAATAATAGGTTGTGGTAACGGTATGTTGTTAATAGAACTATCCCGTGAAGGATACACTAATTTAAAAGGAATTGATTATTCACCACAAGCTGTTAAATTAGCATCTGAAATAGCAAAAGATCAAAATTTAAAAATTGAATATAATGTAACTGATTTATTAAATGAAGAAGATGTAAATAAATTGGGAAAATATGATATTGTACACGATAAAGGTTTTTCCCAATTAATTTTATATAGTACAATTATTTTATTTAATATATTTTATTTTTAGGTACATATGATGCTGTTAGTCTAAATCCCGATAATCCTAAAGCAAAACGTGAATTATATATAAAAAATGTTAATAAGTTATTAAATGATAATGGATATTTTGTAATAACTTCATGTAATTGGACAGAAGAAGAATTAATCCATTCATTTAATAATACATTTCAGAAATATTATTCTATACCAACACCAACATTTCGATTTGGTGGTAAAGTTGGTAATATTGTAACTTCAGTAGTTTTTAAAAAAATATAAAAAAAAATCATTTTAAATTTAAAGTGTTAATATTTTTATATTACAAAAAAAATATATATAAAAAAAAAAGAAACTAATGCATTAACTAAATAATGTTTGTTTAAACTTTTAAATGTATGTGCTAACTGCTGAGCTATTAAAACATCGGCTGGGGCTGGGGTTTCAATATTAAGCTACTAAGCTAATATGGGTTGATTCAGTCTTTTGATTCATAAATAACGCTAACAAGTTTTATGTATAATCAAAAATTGGTTTACAGAATTCATCCTTTGATGTAAAACTATAAAATTGTTTATTTTCTAATAGTCATTAAACAAAGGATACTTATTGCTGAAAACGAAAATATTAATCAACCCCGAAGAGCGACACCTATCATGTGCAATTACAATTAGTAAGAAATTGACAAAAAAAAATAATACTGGGAAATTAATAAAAATGTCAATTTTTTAGTACTTTTTTCCCATATATTTCTTCCTGCCATCTCATCTGCCATTTTAATTTTTTTTAGTTCATTTTTGTCGGCTTGTCCGGGTGGTTATTGGTTATTTTAAGTTAAAAATAAAGACACAATAAATTTCAAGAAGGAAGAAAAAAAAACTAATTTTGTTTTCTTTTTGTGGAAATTATTTACAAAACAACAGAAATTAAAGAAAAATTTCATAAACAAGAATAATTATTTTGAATTAAATATAATTTTGTGAAATATAATATTCCTGCCTTTCAATAAAAAAATATGAGTGCTGCACCGGTTGCGACTCCCCCAGCTAAAAAAAGGGGCATAGTGAAATGCGTAAGAATAGAAAAAAAATTTCTCTTTTTAATAATTTCATAAAAAAAAATATTTAAATTTCTTTTTTTAACTAATTTTCAAAATAATAGTAAAAAAATTATTTTTATTGTAATAAATCTTAAACGCATTGTTGGCAGACAGTGAGAAATTAATAATTTTATAAGAACAAATAATTATAGAAAGTTAACCTAGTGTGTCGTTGAAGTTTTATAGTAATTATTGCCATCATGGCATTTTGATTAAGAATTTTTTTTATTTTCAATTTTCACTATGATAGCTTTTCTTTCACTATATATAAAAATCATTTAAATTTCAAACAAAATTCTAAGTTTTCACGATTTTATATTGAATTTCTTTTATGTCATTAAATTTAATATTTTATTCCTAAAGAAATTTCTAGCTTTCTTTTTACAAATAATGTAAATAAGGAATTGAAATTGTATTTTTTTGTTACAAATTCATAAATTCCTATGACAAAAAAAAAAAAAAATTATTTACAAGAGGGAAAAAATAGGTCATACTGTTGCCACCAAATTAATGGGCCCAAAAATAAAAATGAATATAGATAATATTAAAGATTGATTTTGACTGAAAATATTTTTCTGCTTCATAGTTTTGTTTAAAATAGGGAAAATCAGCATTAAGTAATAGTTTTTATATTATATATCTAGCTACCTATAAAAAATTGTAATAGACAAAAAAAAAATAAGTAACAACAACATTTTTGATCAAGTTTATTATGTTGCTTTTCTTTTGATTATCTATCGAACCACGTCAAGTTGCCACGTTTCTGTGTAATTGGAGGATAACAAAAAAAAATTAAATAACTTTCATATTTTGTTGTTGTAATTCTCTTTTTTTAATGTTGTGTTTCTTTATTTATTTCTTAAATTTATGGAAAACTGAGGCTTTCGTAATTTACTTTTTGTCTTACTTTAGAAATTATATTAGATTTTTATATGAAAATTTATAAAATAAATAAATTGCATTTTATTTTAGACTTTGAACTAAAAGAATTTTATAGATAAAATGAATATTTTCACAATATTTTTAAGTATAATTTTATTGTTTTAAATTAATTAATTTATTTATGATGTTTTCACTTTAAATTAAATTTTCTTAATTTACTTTTCATTTAAACATAATTACTTTATATATATATATATTGTTAGTGTCTTGCTCTCTTGGTCATTAGAGAATTATTGAAATTAAAATTATAGGGTATATGAAATTTTATTTAGTGTTTTTGCTCATTAGTGAATATTTATTAAATTTTAATTATTCCTAATTTAAATTTAAAATCAATTTGAACTGGTATATTATTTGTTATTAATCAAAATTATTTAGGAAATTTAGGAAATAAAAATTGAAAGTACATTTTAGTTTGTTTTCAAAATTATAATTAATTAAATTAGTAAATTCTTCAGTTTCATGTGTTTTTTTATTTAAATTGATTTTACCAATTATTCAATACATTTTTTAAAAGTAAGTTTAAAAAATATATTTAATTTTTTATAGAATTAATAAGAAAATGTTTCGACTCCTCGGGCAATACGAGACACATTCATTTAGCACCAATTTTTATAGTATATAATAGTATAAATGTCTTTAAAGATAAAGTTAAGTAGGAATATTTAATTTTGGTTCATTTTTTAGAGTTTTAATACTTATTTGTATATTTACTAAAATTCATCCATTAAATTTAATTTTCGCCTTACAATAATTTTAATTACTTATTATAATAATATAATAATTGTTATGGTGATATCCATTAATTTTTCTTCATAATACGGACAAATTGATCTTCCAATTGATCTGTTACCCAAATCAAATTCGTCCTTTTCAAAAGTTTTCTTGCGTCTATTTTGGGTAAAAGAATAATTTGTTGGATTGTGCAAAAAAACAATTGTTATTGTAAATAAGCAATTTGAAACAAAAATTAGATTTAAAAATATGTACGTACTTTTTTGGAAAAATATTTTTAGAGTTAATTTTATTTTTTATCATCAACAAAAAATGTAAATACCTAATGTGAAAAATTGTTACTTCATTTTCATTCCCTACTTTTTCTCATATTTCCATAGACATTTTTTAGTACAAATATTCCCAATATTAAAATTTCCCCTTTTCGTTTTAGTACATCTAATAAAAATACCACGTGTAAGTTGGGACGTTTTGGTGTTCCTTTTATTTTTTTAATTTCATTCATTCTGTCAATAAATTATCTAATCATAAATAACCTTAAAAAAACTTTATATTTTATACTACAAGAAGAGTGAAACGTGCAAAAATTTTTTTTAGTTAATCATTAAATTTAACTTTGTCCTTCACTTTTTTTTTAAAGGTACTGTCTGGCGATACAGTAATAATTCGTGGTCAACCGAAAGGTGGACCGCCACCGGAAAAGCAAATCACATTTTCCTATATTAATGCACCAAAATTGGCAAAACGACCAACTGCTTCTGGGTAAAGCAAGAATTTATTTTGTTTATAATAATTTTTTATATTCATCTTGGATTTTTTTTGCTATTATAGTGAGGAAACTCGTGATGAACCATGGGCATGGGAAGCTCGTGAATATTTGCGTACTCGTTTAATAGGAGAAGAAGTTTGGTTTACATTTGAACGTCCACCAAATTCAAATCGTGATTATGGTGTTGTGTATGTTGGCAAAGATCAAGCAACAGCTGAAAATATTGTTGAATCATTGGTTACTGAAGGTTTAGTAACAGTACGACGTGAAGGTAATCGACAAGCACCGGAATTAATTCGCTTAACTGAATTGGAAGATGCAGCAAAATCAGCTGGTAAAGGTAAATGGGGTAGTAGTCCAACATCAGAACATATAAGAAATATTAAATGGACACAAGAAAATCCACGTCATATTGTTGATAGTTATGCTGGTAAACCAGTTAAAGCTATTATTGAACATGTACGTGATGGTTCAACAATTCGTGCATTCCTTATTCCTGATTTTTATCATATAACATTAATGATATCTGGTATACGATGCCCTGGAGTTAAATTAGATAGTAATGGTAAACCAGATATATCAGTTCATGTACCATTTGCTGATGAAGCACGTTATTTTGTTGAATCGAGATTATTACAACGTGAAGTTGAAATATGTTTAGAATCAGTGAATAATTCAAATTTTGTTGGTTCAATTTTATATCCAAAAGGAAATATTGCTGAAGCATTGTTGCGAGATGGTTATGCGAAATGTGTTGATTGGAGTATGGCATTCATGAAAACAGGTAACAATATTTCGAGTTTTTTTTTTAACACAAAAATAATTTTTTTTTTACACAAAAAGTAAAAGTAAAAACTTTAAATTGGATTTCTGTATATTTAAAAATTACTATTAATTTGGAATTTCACCCCGCGATACATAACACATAATTTTTTTTAAGTATATTTAACTAAAATTAAAAGTCACCACAGTTCCAAAATTAAAAGTCACCACAGTTCCAAAATTAAAAGTCACCACATTAAATTCACCACGGTGCACCACATAATAAAAAATAATCTACGCATTATAAGTTTTCAAAATTGAATATTTGGTTTGTATTTATAAAATCAAATATTTTTCTTACAATGCAATACAAGTTTGGCGGATTTCCAAGATGTTTTTAAAATCTTTTAAATAGTTATTAACATCATTTCACCCCGCCTACAAACACTACTTTTTGTAAACATTCAATGTTTGTTTAACAAACATTTTGTTTTTACCTCATACATCATTCTGAGGAATAGCTTAATACTAGACTGGGATATTAATTTATTTTAAATAATATATTTTATATTTTTTTTTTCTAGGCGCTGATAAACTACGTGCTGCTGAACGTGTTGCTAAAGATAAACGTTTACGTTTGTGGAAAGATTATCAATCAAATGCTCAACAATTTACCGGTAAAGAAAAAGATTTCCAAGGTAATGTTATTGAGGTATTCAATGGTGATGCAATTAGTGTTAAAACGCCAACTGGACAAACGAAAAAAGTCTTTTTATCTAGTATAAGACCACCAAGAGAAGCTGGTCGTACTACTGATGAAGAAGGTAAATTGCCACCACGCCCGAAAAATTTCCGCCCATTATATGATATACCATGGATGTTTGAAGCACGTGAATATTTACGTAAAAAATTAATAAATAAAAAGGTACAATGCAGTTTGGATTATATATCACCAGCACGTGATAGTTTTCCCGAAAAATATTGTTATACAGTAACAATTGGTGGACAAAATATTGCTGAAGCAATGGTTAGTAAAGGTTTTGCAACAGTTGTACGTTACCGTCAAGATGACGATCAACGTTCATCGCGTTATGATGAATTATTAGCCGCTGAAGCTCAAGCAATAAAAGGTTCAAAAGGTGTTCATGCTAAAAAAGACATTCCATCACACCGAATTAACGATCTTACTACTGATCATTCCCGTATTAAACATCAATATTTACCATCATGGCAACGTGCGTTACGTACTGAAGGCATTGTTGAATTTATTGCGAGTGGATCCCGTGTCCGTTTATATATACCAAAGGACAGTTGTTTAGTAACATTCCTTTTAGGTGGTATATCATGTCCACGTTCTTCTCGACCAGCATTAAATGGTGCACCAGCACAAGAAGGTGAACCATATGGTGATGAAGCATTAGCATTTACAAAAGAAAGAATATTACAACGTGATGTTAGTGTTCATATTGAAACAACTGATAAGGCTGGTTCCTGTGTAATTGGTTGGTTATGGACAGATCAGAATATAAATTTATCTGTTGCACTGGTTGAAGAAGGTTTAGCTGAAGTACATTTTAGTGCTGAAAAATCTGAACATTATCGTGCATTAAAAGCAGCTGAAGATCGTGCTAAAGCAGGTAAAAAGAAACGTTGGGCTAATTATGTTGAGGTTGTTGAAGAGAAAAATGATGATGAAAAAGAAGAGAAAGTTATTGAACGTAAAGTTAATTATGTATCAATTATTATTACTGAAGTTACATCTGATTTACATTTTTATGCTCAACATACTGATGAAGGTGCAAAATTGGAAAATTTAATGAGTAAATTACGTCAAGAATTCCAATCGAATCCACCAACTATTGGTGCTTTTAATCCAAAACGTGGTGAATTATGTGCGGCTAAATTTTCGGAAGACAATGAATGGTATCGTGCTCGTATTGATAAAATCCAAGGTACTAATGCCAGCATTACGTACATTGATTATGGAAACAAAGAGGTAAGAAACAAATGATTTTTTTATTATGACATTTGCAAACTCCTTAGATCCATTTTCGTCTTAAAGTGAAATGCTTGAGTCATAAGTTTGCAAAATTAAAATGTTCTTATGGTTTTTCAATCTTGAACTGTTATGCACTATTTGTGATTTTAATATCACACAAAAACCATTATCATAATTATAGTTGTTTTCTGATGAATAGAGACTTAAATGAGTTAATAAGAAAGCTGGTAATATTTTTTTACTATGTGGACTAATTTCTTTGTATAAGTTTCATTATATTCAAAAGTTAATAGCTTCTATTTTTTTGGGAGTGCATTACAACAGAAATATTATCACTAAAGAACAACAAAACCCCACATAAAAACATTTAATTTTATAATTGTAATTTAAATAATATATTAATTATTTTAATATTTTGTAGAACGTGCCTTTGACCCGCCTTGCTGCTTTACCACATTCATTTACCAGTGAAAAAGGTTATGCTACCGAATATACATTGGCATTAACACAACTGCCGCCAGATACGGATGATAAAGATGAAGCTGTACGTGCCTTTGGACAAGATGTTCTCAATCGTAAATTAATGTTGAACATTGAATATCGTTCAACTGGACCACCATCAGCAACATTACATGATCCAGCTAATAATAATGCTGATTTGGGTAAAGCATTAATTAAAGATGGTTTATTATTGGTAGAACGAAGACGAGAACGTAAATTAAAAGAATTGGTTGAAGAATATGCTGAAGCTGAGGCATCAGCTAAGAAAGCTCATTTGGGCATTTGGGAATATGGCGATATTACCCAAGATGAAGAGTTTGGACGCTAAAAAAAAGTGAAATTCAAACCATCAACAAAAAAACAAATGTTTGCCTGCCACCCGCCTATACAAAAAAAAAAAGTAACTAAATAACAAAAATAATATCGATTTCATTATTGAAAAATTTCGATTTACATTCTATATTTTTTTATTATTCATTTTATTTTTATTATGATTTCTTCTTTAAAATTCGGACTTTTTTTAGAGATAAAAAAAATTTTAAAATATTTTTCCGTTTTTCTTATTTTTTTCAATTACATACATGTTTTTTTTTACAAGAAATTGTAGAGATTATAGAAGTTAATTATATTTCTATACTAATTTTTTTTATTAAAGTTTTTAACAATTTTATCTCTTTTTTTTATTATATTATTTTTTTAAAGAGTAGTTTAATAATTATTAATAAAAATATATATTTTTATCCTTTTTACTCATAATATTCTTTTCTTTTCCAATCAGAAAAATAATTTTGTTTTAGTTTACTTACTATACAAAATATAATGTTAAAATTTGAAACACATTTAAAAAAAATTTAGATTTCGTTTTATTTTTTAGATTAGAAATTAAAATATATAAAATTATATATTTGAACAAATGAAAATAAAAGAAAAAAAAAACGTACACTGTTAATAATAGAAAAGAATTTATTTATAGATTTTTTCGTTCATTTTTTGTGTAAGTGAAAATATTTTAATGGAGAAAGAAATTTTTTTAAAATACAATTTAAAAGATAAATAAAATTGAATAAGAGAAAAAAAATATTATTTTATGGTTCTTTTTCGGTTTAGAGTTTTAGAATTTGATTCATTTACCAGTTTTTTATTTTGCTAATAGAAAAACGAAAAACCTATATAATTCAACATAAGAAATATGCCAAACGAATATGTAATTTTGCAAACTCCTACTTACAGGATTGAACGAAAAAAGAGCTTGCCGTTAAGTTTTTTTTTCACATAAGTACAAATATAAACTAAAAGTAAATTGGTTGTGAAGGCTGTTAATTTAGGAGATTTTAAAAAATGAACTTATCTCCTAAATCGATTTTTTTTGAATTACAACATCTTGCTTAACAAAAGATGAATATAAAAATTATGTTCTGGTGTTTACTATAAGATGACGCCACTGACATTTCATTTGACATTTATATTTGACAGTTTATGTGGTACGCCTTTTGAATTTAAAAAATAATGAAAGCAAACTCTTTTCTTATTTGATTTGATTTAATTTATGTTGTTTTCTTACTCACGCGATGGGTGAGTTTACTATAAATATAAATATTATTTTGCCCTAAAATTTATTTTATAATTATTATTTTCCCAGACTGTTTACATGCCCGTAAAGAAGTCAGTGCTCTGAAAAAATTGAGTGAGTGATAAAATAATAAAGTGTATTTTAGTTAATCTTAAATGCTTAATCAGATTATTTTATTATCACATTTTTACAGGAGAAGAATATGAACGTCAATTAAAATTATTAGGATTTGAATTATGTGATCTACCTGATGAACAATTATTATTACTAGTTGAATATGCTGAAATAAAATCAAAAACGAAAATAATTGAATTAAATAAAACATATTTAGATGAATATGTATATAATGAACGAAGAGAACAAATTAATAATTCAATTGTAATAAAAAAATTGGTAAATGATATACTAAAATTAGAAAACAATATTGAAAACGAAAATACAGATATAAAGGATTTAAAAAAGTAAGTATAATAAAGAAAATTTATATATTTAGTATTTCCACAGATCAAATTGACTTTTCTCCAAATTCAAGATTAAATCTTCAAATGCTAAAAAACTTAAAGTAAAGAAAATTATATTAATTTATCAATTCTCATCGAATATTTAACTTGTAATGTAAATTTTAAAAAATACCTATATGTTTTTTTTTCGTTATTAGTTTTACAAATTTGGTTAATTCACGAATTGTATCATCATCTGGAATGGATAAAAATATTATATTAATGGAACAGAAAATTACCGGACTTAAAAAAATAGAAGTAAAGCTACTAATTTCAATTTTTTTAATATCTCAATTTTTTTAATATTTTAATATTAATTTTTGTAGGACAATCTTTCAATACCCAAAGATCTTAATATTGATGATTTAATAGCTAAAGTTGAAATATTGGAAGAAAGAAACAAATTAAAAAAAAAATAAAATTAATTAGTTTTTGAAACCAAAAGCGACTGTTTTGTTTTTGTATTATTTCTCATTTCAAACAAATTAAATAAATAATATGTTAAAAAATTATTTAAAAAAAAATTAAATTAACAATAAATAAAACTATTTAGTAAAAAAAACAATATTTTCTTTATTTATTGTATTCATAAAAGTAGTGAATACTTAGAATTTAGAAATTAATTTCTATAGTTCATTAAATCGATAATTTTAAAATGTTTCATTAATTTTTTTTGTTATATTTTACGTTTCCATGCCTGTGCAATATTTCTTTTCTTCTAAATGTTTCAAGTTTATTAATAAATTAATTACCATGTTCTATAATTTTTAAAAATAAATTTACTTCTTTACTCGAAATATTCTTCTCGCCGCTATATTTTAACATTTTGTTAACTAACACTTCATACACATTAACACATACATACACAATTAAACATTTCCATTTAATCCGACTATAGTTTCGTGGACTGGAAATGGATTTAACGAAAACTGAACTCAATTCCTGTTTTCATCCACATTAATCCAGATTCCAGATTAAACTCGAGTTCAATCCGCAAAAAAACGTAATAATATTGAGGCGGTTTCCTTTCTGTCAGAATTAGCAACATATCAAATTTATTGGTAAATCAGCTGAATGTCATTGGTCATGTGACAGCCGGTTGCGATTCTCCAAAGAATTTAACACTCGCTGGAATAACAAAATATACATAGAAATAATTAAATAAAACTAATTTGTAATATAAAAGTTTTAAAACATTAAAAAAATAATATTAATTAAATAATGCACACAAGTTTAACACAATAATTATGGCAAACAAGAAATTTTTAAATAAACAAATTAAACATCAAAACAGCAACGTAAGGTTTCTTTTTTTCATTTATATTTTCTAAATAATATGTTTTTTTTTTCATCGTTTTAGGATAATTCAGATTTCAAATCATTTAAAACTGCATTATTTTATTGCTTATTAATAATATTTGTTCCAATTATAACATTTTTTGGTACAAAAGTATTTTTATTTGATGGCTATTTAAATTTGGAAACAGTTTCATCTAATATTTATTCAGCTATTACAGCAATAATTGCATTACATATTGCACTTGGTATTTATATATCAAAAGCATATTTTATGGATGCAAATTATGCAGTTGAGAAAAAACAAGATTAAAAAAGACAAAACAAAAATAATAAAAAAAAAAAAAATTTTATAAGAAATCTATGGAATTTATCCCAGTTTTATTTGTATTTGGTAAATACTTAAATAATAAGGAAATTAAAAAAAACATATATATATATATATATATATAAATAAATGTGTTCAAAAATGTAAATATATATATAATTATAATTATAATTATAATATAATGGTAATATATTAGAAAATGAATTTTACTCTGTAATGTGTTAGCATATTGTTTTAATTAATTAATTTTCAAATGTAATTCTGTTTACTATAACTATATAATATAATATAATATAATATAATTGACATGTGAATGCATCAATAATAATTTCTGCTAGTTTTTTGTTTTATTTTAAAAAAAAAACTAATGTAGAAAATTTTGTAGTGAGATTCAGTTTTAATGCTTTAATATAGAAGATAACGATAATTATTTTTTTATTAAACAATTTCATCTTCATTTTTTTTGAAGGAATGAAACAAATTTGTTGGGCAGAACTAAATCTCGGTATGTAGAAAAAAATTCTTTAATATACTCTTTCGAACTTGTAAAACCACGTATTCACCAATAGCTGAAAAAATGTTTTTTTTTTAGGATTAGGGTCCCACCAGACCAAAACCACAGCATCGACATTCTAAAGCTCATATGTTTTCAGAATTCAAATATCAAAATTTTACTTATAATTATATAATCAATATACGAGTAGTATATAATGAAAATTGAAAATACAAATACACTAGAGCCTCGAGTTGCGTCGTTAATGCGTTACAATAAATCGCGACGCATCTCAAAACAACGCAATTCGAATTTTAATTTTGTATACATTTGTACCTGTTCTTATATAATAGGTTCCGATAAAATCTGAAATCCATGTTTTTAAAAAAAAAATTAGTTATATTGCTACATATTTAAATAAAAAATAGGTATGAATAGATTAACTATTATTTAATAAGTTTTATTAAACCAAAAACTAATGCAAACATTAAACGAATTTTAAAATAATGTTAAGAAACAAAAGCAAGAAACACTTGAACGTTATAAGTTATAAGTTATGCAAACAACTAAGAACTAAACTTTTATACTAATAAATACTCAATAAAAAATTATTTCATTTGCAGCTGCATTTAAAAATAAATCATGGCATTCTAGTTTCGGTTTAAATTTTAATTGTTGAATATAGACGTTATGCTATTTTTCGATTAAATTTTATTTTAAAACTTTTTTTCGACGCATTTCGAAAATTAGCAACGCAACTCAAAATTAGGGTATCAAAAATTTTTTTGGCGCAACTCGAAAGGACGCAAGTTGGAACAACGCAACTCGAGGCTCTAGTGTAAACCATATGCAAAACTTCAATTTAATTATGCTAAAGATTTAAAATGAATATGTAAAATGAACGAAAAGCTTTTTTTGGTGGATAAATTTTTAATAAAATATTTATTTAATTAAACATTTCTGAAATATAATTAATTTTGCAAATATTATCACTAATTAAAATTTTACTCGTACACGTAAATAATAGTAAAATAATACTATTATTTATGTTTGCATAACAAAAACAAAGGATAATCCTTTTTGATAATAATTAATCATAAAAAGAAATATACGGGTATATTGATTTTCATTACATTATTATTATTATGTATGTATATATTTGATTAAAATATAAAAAAATTAATTGAAATAGTAAATCATTTTTCTCATTAAAATTTAATTTAAGTATTCATTTTTTATTATAATGCAAATTAGTTATGCTTGGTTTTTGGTTAAGATAAATAATGAAAAATATATAAATAACATAAATGTAGATTAAAATTAAAGTTTCATATTTACATATTACTTATGTAAAAGAACTTAGATAATTTTTAATCTACAAACTATCCCTATATTAAACTTTCATAAAAAGTATTTTTTCAATTATAATTTATATAAGTAAAATTCAATATTGTAATTAAATATGTCGTAATTTCTTAAATTGTAAAATGTTTTATTTAATTAGAACCTTTACTATTAAAGTGTCAAAGAATTTGAATCTATGTAATTTGAAGGTGATTATAATTTAAGGCAAACTTTCAAGCGAAATCCATGAGTAAGTATTTCGGTTGGTGTGATCAAAATTACTTTTTAACATAGTCTATTTATTTTTACTATACTATTTTTATTTTTACTTATTTTTACGGTTTTAGATTTATTTAAATTTTAAAATTTTTGTCCTAATAAGTCATAAACTCATGACTAAGAAATCAAACCAAAAATTTCAAGTAATATTATTGATTAAAATATATAATCATTGTATAAAAAAATAATTATTTCTACGAAAAAACTTCTTAGGTTTTATTTTCAATTCATTATAATTTCTGCCCCATAACAGCGAAAAGCTTGTTAAAGATATTTTGCTCTTGTTATCAATTTTACTTTGCGCAAAGCCAAACTATTTAAAAAGCTGCACAAACGAACCAGACAGAGGTATTTATATTTTTACTCTTAAAAAATTATTTGAGAGAAAAAAAAATTGTTGGAAAAACTTGATCACTTGAATAATCACATGTCCAATAGCCGTGATCGTCTAGTGGTTAGGACCCTACGTTGTGGCCGTAGTAACCCAGGTTCGAATCCTGGTCACGGCAATGTGCAAACACATTGTCACGGATGGACCTCAATTTCTTTTTTTAATATAAAAACATGTTGTGTTGGAATTTCTTTTTTGATTCATTTGATTTAATTTTTAAATTATATTTAAAGTTTATAAATAAGATAATCCACGTGCATACGTGATAATTTTCCAAATAAGTTTTGTTTCATTTAATATATAATTTTATACAATAATTTTAAAAACCACTATTAAATTTTATTATTTATATATCCTAAATATGATTAAAAATTTAATATTTTATTTGATTATCAAATTTGAATTCTAATTTCTAATATTTATTCTGGTTTAAAATTTATTTCATTATTATAATTGGAAATAGAAATATTCGAAACAAGTACCTACATCAATATGATATACTAGAACTAGGTTAAAATTATTAAGTTTTACGTCATTTATTTTTTATATTTTTAGTAATTTTTATCTAATCAAAATTTAGATAAACAAAAATCATTTTATGAACCATAATATATTTGACGTCATAGATTTTATACGTCCATGATATCTCCAAAATATATATAACATTTTTATATCACATAAATCAGAGCTATAAAAAATTATATATAGTCATTTTAGTGACGAAATGATAAACAAATAATAGACCTTTTTAATTGATGGTGTAGGATAATTCATGTATGCTTTAATGACCCAATTAAAATCAATACAAGGAAATATATGTAAATAGTACCTACACGCTATATCATAAACTTTAATAAAGAGTCTATTTCTGATATTTAATTTATATGTCAAAGGTACTAAACTTATTGGTAACGTGCGTTACATATTATACCTATTATGGTTAAATATTTTTGGATACATTTTTATCATTGGAAATATTTTTGGAAATTCAGTCATAAGAATTTTCCATTTGGTATTAGAAAAATTATAAATTTTCTAATGAAAATCTTCTCTATTAAAGTTTAAATGATTATTCATGAAATATGTTTATTATTATTATATTATTTAAATCAAAATTAAATGAATGATGAACATATTTATAGTCCTTTTAAATAATATATCACAACCAAAATTATGTACATATTTTGACATTATTTTCATATATAAAATGTTTACTCATGTTTAAAAATATTCATGTTTTTTCTAATTCAATTAAATTAATTTTTTCACTATTATGATGATTAGTAATATTTATATTAATATGTTAATATTTATTTCCAATAATTTGCTTAGTATATCTAAACAAAATTAAAAACAATATTAAGAGATTAGGATTTTTTTTGCAACTATAATCCGAGTATAGACATTTCTACAGAACATTTTCATTTTATTATTAACATATTAAATTCAACATTATTATTGATAAGGAAAATTTACAAAAATATTATATAAGAAAAAGCTTATATAATATTTTCTTATATAATATAAGTTTTTTTGTAAATTTTCCTTATCAATTTTTCCTTATCAATAATAATGTTGAATTTATTTAATATATGTTAATAGAGAACACTTAAGTTAAAAGAACTTAATCTAAAGGGATTTCAACTGAATATTTCAAATGTACGGTTTCAATTTATTTACTTTTATTTTAATTATAAATATTGATTTGTAATTTTGCATTTAATTATTTAATTATTTAATATTTTACCTATCATCTAATAATAATAATGATGATTCAACTTTTATTGTCACATAATATAAATCAATCTACTATCTTTCACGACATAATAAAACAATCTAATATTATAACAAAAATTTTGATTTAATAACTATATACATAAATGTATTATGTATGTACAAAAATTTCGAAAAACTTGCATAATGATAATATTAGATTATATCTATTTGCTACGAAAATTTCTAATTATAATTAAGGAAAAATATGTAATCAAAAATACGATATAATACATAAGAGAAGAATTTCATTTATGAATTTATTAATACAAAATTTATTATATGATAAATGTTATGTCTATCAAAATTAGATACTGATAGTAATTAAAAATCATATTTTTGTAATTATTGCATAAAACCTCATCATCTATATGTATATAACAACTCTATAATATTAATAAATAAATTGTATCATTACATAAATAAATATTTGAGTTTCATCAATTCTGTGGAGGGTTTTTTTAAAAGGCCAAATTGACTTTTGTTTGTATGACGATGTTATTCAAATTCAATACTATTAAACTATTATAATCATTTTAATAGTGTCTTTACTTTACTCTCACTTTTGTAATAAAGCTACATTGTAACGAATTCGCTCGTAATTCGTAATACTATTTGCCTATTTTGGTATAATGTCATTATCGAACAAAAATTCTGTAAAAATTGTAATCATATATATTTTAATGTTTTGTTATAATTTTATGTTATATAATTTCTTAGATATATTTTAATTTTGTAATATAGATTTTAGGTTACATAAAACTATCATTTCACAGTAATTTTATTATAGAGAATATAAGTGAGTTACGAAATCTTTAATACTTTAATATTTTCAAATTAATATTCGATTTTATAAAAAAAATATCTACTTAAAGTAATATCTACTTAAAGAAAATCATCATGAAATAAAATAAGAAATTCGTTTTTCTAAAGATGGTTAAAATTATTAACGATATTGCGAAAAATATGAATTGTTATAATGGTAATTAAAAGTTGAAATTTTATTTATAAATGTAATCACGATTCTAGTTAATTGTCACATAATGTTTTCATTATTTTAGGTGTCTAGGTGTCTTTTTATACTTACCTA
Source organism: Empis stercorea (assembly GCA_949752835.1). Taxonomy (NCBI): domain Eukaryota; kingdom Metazoa; phylum Arthropoda; class Insecta; order Diptera; family Empididae; genus Empis; species Empis stercorea. Next base: position 15,732,951 of record OX457085.1, on the reverse strand, counting down.
CTTAAACTTAAGGTATTTGCTTATGATTTGAATTATTTACATATTAATTAACCAAAATATATACCTATATTGACATATTATATATTTTGTCTGTGCGACAGTCATGAACTTTAATTGCAACAAGGTGAATGTCCTGTCCTAATTGCAAATATATTAATATCCATTTGTATTTTTTTACTATAGCCAAAAAAGAACATAGCCTTAGCCTTGGTTAATTAATATTTTAAATAATTTCTATTTTTTTAGAATAGGAGCTCCTATTGCACCATTAAATATATAACTAAAATATTAAAAGATGAAAATATCTATGTAGAATTCCATAAGTATTGTATAACAAAAAAGGTATTTTAATATGTTTAATTAAATTTGATGGTATAAAAAACGTTGGTTTTTAAAAATAGTCATTTTATTTTTGGATACTAAATAAAGAAAATCCTTAGACGAATTTTCTTTCTCCATAATATATTAAATTTCACTTTATGTATGTATTTTCATAAAAACTATTTTTTTTGAAAAGACCATAATACTCAAACCTAATTTACTATATATTAATCTTCAAAAATTTTTAATTTCGTTAAACTATGATAAGAAATTCAAGGATAATTTTATTTGAAACATAAAACTTATATTTATTTTGAACTTGAATTTGTAGCAGAGTTGTTCCTAAAGTAATTCATTTAGGGAATGGACTGAATTTTTTTCACATTTTTTTGTTAGAAGAAAAATGATTCTTTGATGATTTTTTTATGATTTTTTTTAGAAAAAAAATGGAAAAATAATTAATTAGCAACAAAAATGATGAAAATTAAAATTTGTTAATTAAAATTTCGTAAAATTATAATTTTAATTTTAATTAGGTTCTTATCATGAGGAAAATTTAATTTCGAAAATATATTTAAAAAAATTCGTTTAAAAAATATTTGAATCAAAATATGTTTGATATCAGTAAAAGCATAAATTATTTTCAATGCCACAAAGCTTTCTCTACAAAAAAAAACTAATAATAAATTTAATTTAATTATCGTAAATCGAAAATTAAATTCGGTAATAGTTAAAAGTTCTTAATTTTAAAATAATATATTTTACTTTCTATTTAAATAATCTTTCAAAATATTTTCAAATCATTTGCCATCAGTTTTGTACACATAATATCTTACAAAGAGTCTAAGCTAAAAGAAAAATATTCTAAAAAATTTAAAATAAAATTTACATAATCTTTAATTCATTTTAATTTTAAATTAACTTTTAAAATTTATAAAATTTTAAAGCAAAAAAAAAAAAGACTAATATAAAAATAAATTGAAATTAAATAAATAAATTGTTAAATTTAATTAATAAAATAAAAAATTATGGAAAAGTGTCCAATTATTGGAATTTTATGTGTTGATATTGCTGATCGATTACAAAGAAAATTTGGTGAAAAATATATAAGTTATATATCAGCATCATATGTGAAATTTTTAGAAAGTGCTGGTGCTAGAATTGTTCCTATTTGGTAATAATTATACAAAATGAAATTTTTGATTATATTATAAAACTTTTCCTTACACACAAAAAAAAGTGAAAATTTTATGTTCAAATTTGCGTCATTGCATCATAAGATTAAAAAAATTGTTTTTTTTTTCTATTATTAGATTTTTATTATATTTTGTTGAGGAAATAAAAAAACTTTACAATAATTTTTTATAACATTTAATTTAATTTTATCAAAGCTTTTTTTGTAACAATAAATATTATTGTTTACTTTACTTTCACATTAATGAGAGCTTTTCATACATACTCTGGCACTTGTCCAAAAGTCATTATACTCTTTAGAAGATGACCTTATTATCGCACCTTTTCAATAGCAATTAAATTAATTTTCTTTATATTATATTTTCTCAATTTAGAAAATTAATTTTAATTTTTGGGTGGTCAATAAACTTTATTTATATTATTAAATTTTTTGTGTTTGGTATATTTTCCGGCTTTTCTTTACTAAACAATGATTAATTTTCGATTTTTTATTAAGATTAATAAACAATTAGTTATTTTATATTATTTATAAAGATCTTATCATAAATTAGTAGTGGAACTAGTAAATAGGCTGTAGTATCTAACATATTGCATCATTTTACCAGCGTATCTACTATCATAAACAATTCCTTTATGAACGAAATCAGGATTCCAACTTTAATTTTATATACTATCTCCTTGATAGCGAAACAAACTAATTAATCTCCTTAATTTTGAGCCGATTGGCAATATTGTGCGGGCGGGCGCTCCTCCCCGACATGTAATTTCTCAGCTGTATATAAAATGTATTTTTTCTTAATTTTTAATACATTCTTGGTATTTTTTGCTTATGTCCAGTATACCCAGCTCTTTTACTTTCTTTCGAAGTACTACACATATTAGAATTCTATACATATAAATATCTTATTTTGTTAATCTCCTTCAAAATTATTAATTTTCCTAAATTCCAAAGTCATCTTTTTGCCAAAATTTTGTAGTCACAGAATTGTAGCCAGAAATCCATTAGTTATATGACACAATTTCCTTTCTATTTTCACATTAGACAGTTTCCTAATTAAACTATTGACTGTCTACAAAAAATATTTATGATAATATAATATAATATAATGAGATAAATGTTATGAAAGACCATAAATGTATGTTGATTTAAAAAAGAAAAACAACATCGAATAATTAATATATGTACATTAATAATATTTTGTATCTAACCAAACCCAAAATCTATCTTAATTTTCAGTTTCATAAATATTTTAAAATAATAAAAATATCAAAGTTCAAAATTTATTTAATATTAAATATAAAATTTTAGTATATAAATCAAATAAAATTTATTATCATTTTTATATAAATATTTTGCATACAATCATAAAAATTGTATAATTTCAGTTTATTTACCTATAGGATTTGATTAAATTAATATCTAGTATTATATTCTTATTGTTGCGTAAAATAAATTAATTATAATTTTCATTTTATTATTAAACCAGGATTGGTCGAGATTATTCATATTATGTTGAAATACTTTCTAAAATAAATGGGTAAGCAATTTTTCTATATAAATTTATAAAACATTTTTTTTTTTGTAATTTCAATTAATATATTATCATTTAATATAAGATTTATTTCATCACATAAATATTTTTTAACCTTTACTATATAAATAAATTCTAAAATTACGGATATATCGTATAATATTTAATATATATATATTTGATATTTCCACTACATATATATTATATAGTATTTTAATGCCTGGTGGTGCTGTTTGGTTCGATGACACATATGGTGATGAAGGTAAATACGCACAATCAGGAAAATTAATATATCAAATAGCTATTGAAATGAATATGATGGGAACATATTTTCCAATTTGGGGTACATGTTTAGGCTATGAATTAATGTTATTTATATCATGTAATGGATTTGATCCACGTCAAGATTGTTTAGCGGTCAATGATTCTATGCCATTGGATTTTACGCCAGGTACATATATGTATATATAAAGTAAAAGTGTTTGCGATTGATTAATATATTTAGTTAAGTGACATTTATTAAAGACTTTATTTAATTTTTATTTTATAGAATATACAAGAAGTAAAATGTTTAGAAATATACCAAAGGATATTTTTGATATTCTTAAAAATGAACCGGTCGCATATAATTTTCATAGATTATGTATAACAAGAGATGTAAAATATTTAAATAATTAAATTATTCGTAAATTTAAAAGCAATTTAATTTTTAGGGATTGGATATATTTGGCTTAAGACGAGAATGGTTAGTAACATCGGTTAATAAGGATAGTAATGGTTTAGAATTTATATCAACAATTGAACATAGAAAGTAATTTTAATTTATACATACATATAATAATAAATTTTCGATATAATTTATGTATCTATAAAATTTTCTTATACAATAGATATCCATTTTATGGTGTACAATTTCATCCCGAAAAACCACCATATGAATATTCACCAAATGAAAATATTTGTCATTCAACAAATGCAATTAAAGCATCACAATATTTTGCTAATTTTTTTATATCTGAAACTAAAAAAAATTATAATCAATTTAAAAATCGTCATCAAGAAAATTATCATTTAATTTATAATTTTCCAGTAACATTTACTGGTTTAGTTGGTTCACGTTGGTTAATATATTTATTTGAAGAAAATGCTGATTATCCACAAATGATATCAAATAATGAGAAAAAACGTAAAAGAATATCTAATTATTTTTAAAATAATATATAAATACATATTTAATTTTGTTCATTACATAATAATTTAAACGTAGAATTTTTTTGAACGGCTGTGAAAAATAAATAAAATATTTAAATTCAATTAAAAAAAAAAAAATTTTTTTTTTCTTTAATTTATTTTTAAAATCTTAAATGGAAATCAATATATAAATAATATATATAAATAAGAAAAGTAAATAAAATCTTTTAAATCTTTAAAAAAGGACTCAAAAAGGTTTGAAAGAGGATCTAAATTTTTTCAAATATAAATACAAATACAATTTATATCGATTAGTTAGATACGAGGCATTTAAATGTTTGTAGGCTTTACAAGATGTACAAGATTTTATATTCTTTGGAAATATATTTCAGAAAAAATCGATCGATCGATGTTTTTTACTAAATTGCACATTGATCAAAAAGCTTTGATACAAATTAAATTAAATTTAAATTAAATTTTTCTCCAAAATTTTATATTCTAAATAAACTAATACTTAGAATCATATGATACAACAATTCGGGTATTCTAATTACACATACTTTCTTTGAAAAGTTTCTTCAATTTACAAAAATTTTTGAATAGAAAATTGCGATTAGGAACCATAAACATGTATTAGGGTTCGTACGAATATAACATTCACATTTAATGAAAATGTTTCCTTTTTAAAAGGTCAGTGCACCAAAAATCACATAATATATCTTAACCTGTCGTAAAACAAAACTATAAATTATGTTCAAAAGGACATGGGAAATTGTAACATTCTTATATCCTAAATATATAAGAAATAGATATTTTTTTCTTATTATTATATTATTGAGTATAAAACATTAAAAACAAGAAAAATTATATATATATATAAAAAATTTATGTAAACATTTGTAGTAACAAGAAACCGCATTACAACTATAATTAATAACATTAATTTTTTTGTTTTGAAATTTTTCATTTCTTAGGAAGGACTTATTTATTTTAAATTATTGTATACCGTATATGTATTTGTATGTATATCGTTCAAAATTATATTGAAAAAAGGTACCATATAGTAAATTATGTAATTGTTTTTTATACCCAACCCAAAAATGGAAATTAATTTTATTAAAACTGACAGTACATAAATATCAAGTATATATTTCTTAATTTATATTAAATAATATTATGACCTTGATATTCATAAAATGTCCTTAACCTTTAAAGGAGATAATAATAATAAAAATAAAAATATTTTTTATATATTACTCCTATTATTATTTTACAAAAAAAATTTAATTGTAGTGAATTATGCTGAACACGTTTTTCCACTTTTCAAAGGTATAAAATATTTTGTTAATATCATTTTTGATTATGTAATCTGCTTTTAAAAAATAATATTGTTATTTAAGTTATAAAGGACATCCAAAAATATAAAGAAAATTATCAAAAAAATTATCAAAAAGGATTTTTAGAGACTAATTAATTTTTGTTTGCAGTCAATCATCCCAATGCAAAATATAATGTATTTAAATATAGCACGACAAATTAAATATGCAAAACGTCCTAAGAAAACTAAGAAAGGTGATCAAACTCACTAAGAAAAGTGATAAACTCAAATTAACTATTATGTTTTTGGTCAAAAGTTAAATTTTTAGTATAAATTTGATATTTATATAAATATCATGTGGTGTTTGCAAAATAGGAAATAAATTTTGTGAAATTATTTATAATGTTGGGTTAATATTTTGTCGTGTTGTGATGATGAGTACAAATTTTGACGCCTTATTACAATACCCCCAAATAAAATTATTTTTCATTTGATTTGATATCCTATACTTCTTTAATAAAACAAAATTTTCACCAAATATTGCATCAAACGATTCAAAAATTATAAATTCCATGCTCAATTAATGTTACGCAATTTAAGGATTAAATATTATGCCGATGAGATTAGATGAAATTTTTTTTTATTTTTTTACACCCTTGGTAATTTACCCTCTCTAAAAATAAATTTATATACAGTATAAAAGTTTATAGTAGAAAAAATAATAATAATAATTATATTTTTGTATTTGATATATAAATTTTATTAACAATGTTATTTTCGAAAAATTTAACATTAACTGGAAATTTTCTTTCTGATCATTTGAAATCTGACAGAATAATATTCATCAGTTCTTTGAACTGTATCCTTGAAAATATCACTGGAAGATTCCAAATTATATATGGTACGTAAAATATCATAATATAAAAAATTTATATACTTAATAAAATTCTAATTTATTTTAAATAATTTCTATATGAAAAAATATATAAATAAAAGAGTATTTGTCAAAAACCCTAGAGATCCAGTTTTCATCTGATTGTCATAACATTTAATTTATCATTGTAACAATATCAGAGAGAAGAATTTGTGTTTTGATATTTGTCCTATGTACACAATATATAAAGGAAAAAAATTCATTTTGACATCCTTTTTGCAAATTTTTTTTTTGATAATGTATTTATTGGATTTGCTATACTATACTTTATCTTTATATATAATTTTTAGAAAAAAAATAGAACCAAAATATTTATGTTATAAAAAATTTGTTTTTTCGGTACTTCTGATCTAAATAAGTAAATATTTTTTTAAATAGAAATATTTTTGGCTAAAAATAAAGCTGATATTATGTATATAATATACAATACATATATAGAATATACTAAAGTATATAATATGATCAATTCATAGTACAGAATGTGCTAGAATTTACCATATGGCACAAGTAGTTGGGGCCGTGAGGCCAGGTTATCGGTCCAAACGGACCAGTCCAACATCGTTCATTTTTTGGATTTTTTTGCCATGCCGGCATCGTTAATTTTTCGCATTTTTGGCCAGGTCCGGCATCGTTCATTTTTTGAATTTTTGTGCATTGCCGGCATCGTTAATTTTTTGCATTTTTGGCCAGGTCCGGCATCGTTTATTTTTTGAATTTTTTTGCCATGCCGGCATCGTTAATTTTTCGCATTTTTGGCCAGGTACGGCATCGAACATTTTTTGGATTTTTTTGCAATGCCGGCATCGTTAATTTTTCGCATTTTTGGCCAGGTCCGGCATCGATCATTTTTTGGATTTTTTTGCCATGCCGGCATCGTTCATTTTTCGCATTTTTGGCCAGGTCCGGCATCGTTTATTTTTTGAATTTTTTTGCCATGCCGGCATCGTTCATTTTTCGCATTTTTGGCCAGGTACGGCATCGAACATTTTTTGGATTTTTTTGCCATGCCGGCATCGTTAATTTTTCGCATTTTTGGCCTGGTCCGGCATCGTTCATTTTTTGGATTTTTTTGCCATGCCGGCATCGTTAATTTTTCGCATTTTTGGCCAGGTCCGGCATCGATCATTTTTTGGATTTTTTTTCCATGCCGGCATCGTTAATTTTTTGCCATGGCGGCATTGCATTTTTGGCCAAGTCCGGTATATATGATGTTTCCCAATTATTGTATATGCTTTTAGTGGCATTTTTTTGTTGCTTTCGATAATATTACTTTTAAAAATTATTTCCCTCAAATAAACAAAAAGTTCCTTTAAAAGGAATTTATATGAGGTTATTGACATTGAAATTATTTTTGTTTCAATATATTTTTGATTTAATTTAATAAAGGATCATTTTGCATTTTCGGTTAAAAATTATATAATTTCTCCAAATTTATTTTCAAAATTTATCGTATAAATTTTTTTTTTTTTCTTTTTAATAAAGTTTCCTTATTCCCTTTTTTAAGTAGAAAGTTCAATAAACTTGTATACCAAACACATGTAGGATACAAGGTGATTTTTTATTGATAATAAATGAGTATATGGTAGGGAAACACTGTAGTCATTTTCATTTTAGATGATGATATTTTATAAATCAATCAAATTATTAAATTAAGTATTTTGGTCAATTTTTAATAATTTTATATGTAACTGCGGCTTTAGATTTTCTCATTTTCTGAAATTCTCTTTGCATTTGGCCAATCAAAAATTTTGCTAAAAATACTAAGTGAATTCGATGAAAAACCTTAAATCAATAGGAAGATAATAAAATGATAAAACGACTACCAAGGCCAAATTCGAATTGTGAAATGTTATCACTAATATTATTTTGTCAATAAAAAATTTCTTAGAAAAATATTATTGTTTCTCTTAATTTTAGATTCATCCTGTAAATATATTCTTCTACACTATATGGAAAAAAATGTGTTTTGTTGCTGTTGTAAATCCTCATAAGTTAATGTATATATTTAAAAAAAATCTGAAACAGACGAGTAAAATATATGGTAACACGTTATACAAGCAACATATATGATTATAATTTATATATCAAAGGATTTTCAGAAAAAAAATTATAATAATTTATTCGATAATTTAAAGGAGGATATGACTTTATTAAACATAGGTGAACCAATATTATGCCAATATATAATCATAAATTATAATAGCAAAATAGGACAATTTCTTAGAATATTTACGCAATTGACAAAATTTCTATAATAATTTTTTTATTAGTTGAATTTTTTGTCGGTTGCGATTAAATTTTGCATACCAATTTATTATCCTATATACCAAAGTTAATTAAAAACCTATAAGGTTTCGTTTCTCGAAATTATATTGGAAATATTAGTAAAAAATTTATACAATGGTATAATTAAATATATTCCTATAGTATATTCTGGAAATATTCTCATTGATTTTGTTGATTAATTCTGGTTTATATTCACTTATTTACCCAAAAATGTATATGTTTTCTCCTTTATATCTTCGTTTAATCATAATTCTATTATATGATTAATCTATTGAAATTTTCATTACAATTGTGTATTAAAATTCTTATTATTAACTTTCTCTTTAATATTTATTCGATTTAGGTCATATAGAAACCCATTTTTCTTCAGAAATATTTTAAAACTCAATGATTGTTGCTATGTGAAATTTTTGAATGTTTCTATATAAATGTACATAATATATTATTTGACTTGAATTTATATATTATTCAGTCAGAATGTAGAATGTATTCTAAATTACATGTATAAAAGAAAATTTTATATGTTTTTTTCGTATAAAGGTTGATCACATTCCAGCATATCAAATTTACCACAATTTCAGATTTTTTTTTAATATAATTTTTAGTCATATGTAGGTATCGTGATTTTTTTTTTATATCATATTTGTATTCCTTTGGTTCATATATTAAATTTATTTTATATTGAACTTATTTTTGTTACCTTGTTAAATATAATTTTTATACAATCACGTTTTTTTCGAAAAGTCGAATTAATGTCAAATAAATTTTTTTAGTGAAATCAATTAAATATTACCCAACAATCTACTTGACATTATTTATTATTATAGAAAGTTTATTGTAATATTTCTGCGACCCTTTGTGATAATATTATGTAAAACATTAAATATTAAAGGTTTCTTAATTTTTGTATATAAAAAGTAATTAAATGAAATTTTTGATTATTTCATATTTAATATTTGGAATAAAATTAAATTTTATTTAAATTAACTACATGACATTTGTAATTTACTATTATAATCGGTTTAATAACTAAGCTAAGTCATAAAACTGGGTTTATTTACGTCAGAGATTCTCAAACTTTTTGAGCTGCGGAGCCCTCCAAAGGCATAATAATTTACACGGAACCCCAGATCAGTTAAGAATGTATATGTATAAGTAAATTATAGAAATGACTAAAAAATACCAAAATATTGTTCCACTCATGTTAAAATTTTTTTTTTACTAAAATTTAGTAAACTAGGAGTTTTTAAAAAAATTAAAATATATAATTTGGTATAAATTCGCATTCACAAGACAACTGTTACAGTTTTATGATTTTGTATTGTAACGAATAGTGAAATCGGCTAGGAAAATTTTAGTAATTGGACTGAATTGCTGGCTTCAATTATGATTTAATTATTACCAGATTGAATTGCTGGCTTATTTTTTTAATATAACAAATTAACTCATTATTAAAATTATTCATAGTTTTAATAATTATTAATTGGACTTAAAGGTTAAATTTTCAATATGTATCTTTACAACCGCTGATTTAATCTGATTTATTTTAATATTTTTTTTCAGTAATGATGATGTAAGATAATTATTAATGACGAAAGCATTTTAGTCATTAAATCAAACTAATGACGAAAATTTTCTATATTAATGGACAGTTACTAACTACAAAAAAAAATAATTTAATAAACAAAAATTCTATTCTTCACTAAATTAAACATTAATAATATTTAAATAATTTCAAACACTGGTAAATCTATTTAAGTATATTAAATTTTTTTTAATTCTGTTGTACATAAAACACATTGATAAATTATGATTTTTTTTGTTGATTTCTATAATAACCCACACAGTTTATGTTAATTATAATTTTATTAAAAATTTCATTAAGTCTGTGAATTTTATATAATCGTAAAATTTATAATATAAAAACAAAATAGAAAAGAATTATGTAAATTATTGTTATTTAACATAAACCAAAATGAATTTTATCGAAAAGATAAATGAATTTTCAACCTAAAAACATATTTTCAAGATTATTTAAAAAATATATGTAATAAATTAATGTCAGTTAACTATCTTTTCTTGGTTATAAATTATCTTTTCTTGGTTATATAACTACAAATTTAAAATATTTTGTAATTTTAAATGGATGCGGTTAGAATTTATATAGTATAATACGCAAATCAGAAAAACAGAATTTACTCTCTTTTGAAATTTTTAAAAAAATATTTTGTATGTAGTAATAATGTTTTGTAAAATTTCTGTCTGGAAATTGTTGCTAAGTAAATATTCATTAAAAGGATTCATTAAATTGACGCATACATGATGATTACATATATGTAATATAAAATTAAAATAAAATTTACTTTGATATTTTTCAGACATTTTAAGGAATAAATTAATTTAGTGAAACCTTATTATTTATTGAAAGTGATTGTTACGTGTCAATAATTTTAATAAAATTCGCCAGTTGATGAAAAATTAAGAAAAATAAATTTTTTTTAGTAAGTTGAAATTTATTTAAAATATGAAAAATTCAGAATTCCAGTTCGACTTGATAATATCATAATCGAGTAAATTAAAAATTTTTAGGTAACTTAGTAGTGTATGTGTCATTTAATAGTTAAATAATTACGCAGTCTGTTTTGTTTCATATAATAAATTAGACAAAAAAAGGAAATATTTTAAATTTATGGTATAGAATAATGATGGTAAGAAAAGAATATCAATTACTGTATATACAAAGAGGCATAAACACCATCCAAAGTCATTAATTTACAAAGTTTGTAATAATTTATTGATTTTTATTTCCGCATATAAAATAAAATATAATCATAAAAGAATTTTATATTACAAAACTTTTCTAAAATTTTAAATAAATATTTTCAATTTTTTACCTAAATTTCCCATTTGAAATAATCATAAATTATGATTAAGTCAAACGTAAAAAGGAGGATATTTTATAGAGTAAAAAAACCATTAACTATGTGGAAAAAATATTCTCATAAATTTAAACCACGACAACTTTTGGCGATAAGAAAACCTACAATCAGTAATAAAAAACAGTTTTTTTCCTTTTAAAAAATATATATATAAAATAAAATTTAAATTGCCATTGGAATTTTCCAAAAAAAAAAAGGTATTTGAACTCTTGTTAACTCCATCAAAGATACTACAAAAATTTGCTACATATTTATATAACATAGGTAATAATAGATTTCCTTTTCGAGGAGGTCATTGAACAATAATTTTAAAACTAATTTCTTTAAAATTATTATTATTTTCTATAATAATAATCGTTTTAATATATAAATAATAATTTGTATACCTATACAAAGAAGGTTATAAGATTATTTCTTTTTAAGGATTTAAGTTAGACTGAAAAGGTATTAACATTTAAAAGTCAATAAATTTAATGTCCATTTTATTTATTTTCGATAATATAATTTCAAAAGTGGTATATAAGAAAGGAATTAGAATTAAAAACAATTTCCAAAAAATATTTAATAAATTACACGTGTATAAATATTCAAATATATTCCTGGATATTTATTTTTATCCATGCGGAAAGTTCAATATTTCTATAAGAATATTATTATTATTATTTGTTATTTTACATAGGGAAAGATGATTTACGTATATATGATGTCTGAGGATATTAAGAATATAACAACAATCTAGGATTACAATTAAAAATTATAAGATTACAATTAAAGATTATAAACCATGTACATCTTTCTGTTCGAGTGGTGTGGGGGCTGTGAAAAGCCATATAAAATTTATATAAGTCCTAAATTTCAACAAAATAAGCATAATGCTGTTGTTGAGATAAAGGATTTATAAATTATAATTCAAAATTCAAGTACATATTGGTTTATATCTAAATTCCTTTTGCTAGACTATTGATAGACAATCAAATATTTGAAAGCAATTTTAACGAATTTTTTTTATCAAAAAGAATTCTTATACTTTTAAGATCGATAACTATTTAGTAGTTTATATGTCCATATAAAAAAAAACTTACAGATTGTATGCTACTTGAAAATATAACATTAAAATTAATAAATTGGAATTAAGGAGTTAATTTTATTTTTAAATACATATATAAATTCTTAAATAAATTCCATGTGTAGGTTTTATTTTTTCCTATACATACTTAAAAAAAGGGAATGAACTTTTATAATATACTTAATTAATTTATAAAAATAAAACATTATTATGATTTTTGCAAAGACTTAAGATTTAACAAACCAATTATAATAATTAAATCCAAAAAGAATATTAAATTGTAAAAATGAAAAATAATATAATTTTTGTTTAGAGAAAAATCCTCATATATATAATGTGAATCAATCATTTATACACGTTAAAAAAGAATTGAGGAGGTGTTATAAACAATTTTTAGTTACAAAATTTATTTTTTGGTAGCTATGACTTCGTCTTTGTACATTTAAATAATTTTTATATATAAATAAATATGTTTTAAATGCCTACACAACATTTTAATTAGACAGTAATTATAGGACGATATTAAATTGAATAATATTACTTAATTCTAATTTCCAAATTCACTATACCAAATTTAACATATAATTCTTAATAAATTTTATTTATTTTGCACAGTCTACTAAATTCAAAGGAATCTTTTCTTTACAATTATTAATATTTTCTTTTGTGTTAATAAAATTGATTAATCCCAAGGATATTTAGGTAAATAAACTCAAAAGTTAGGAAAATTCCCTTATATGAATCACAATCACAATTGGTATACTATGGTTTAGATTTAGAAAATTTATGCTAAAATGTCTATTATACAGTTTTTTTCTAAAATATACAATCAATAATTGTCAATCAAAAGGTCCATAAACTATAGTAAAAGGTGTTTGCGTAACAGTTTTACATTATATAAATTCTAGGAAAATTTTACCATTTTCAAAAAATCTTTAATTTTAATTAAAATTTATATATTATGTGGACTTTTTCGTTTTTAAGAAAAAAGAAAAAATTATTTCGTAGAAATAAAAAAATTTACTTTGAAAAATTTGAGAAAATTATTATAAGTTTTTTTTGGGACCATACATATTTTTTTTTTTTTACAATTTAGATAACAATTTAACTATATCCATTATACCCATATACATATCTTTATCAAAAAGGACATTTTTTTTTCATGTATGACTAAAAATATTTAAATAAAATATAATAATTTTTTCTTAAAATTAAATAATGGGGGCGATAAATTCTTTTTTTTTTGCCACATTTAACTTAACAACCAAAACAATTATGAATGGAATTTTATTTAGGTATATTACTCATTTAATCCAAAAATGGAATATTTACAAATGATTATTACCATTTTAACCATTCAAGGTAGTTGACTTTTATTTTCTGTGTTTAGACTACGACTTTTTATAGAGACTATAATGGAAGAGTGGAAAAATTTTTCTTTACTATGTATAGCCGAAGTTCAATGTTCTGGTTTGCAGTTCATTTTATAATTTTCTGACTGTTTTTCTTTTTTTCCCAATTTTCTTTTTGTTTATAATGTTTATATATGTATGTAGTATATTTTTGGAAATATGATATTGCAAAAATAACTGCTATTGTTATTCTATTATATTCTAAAGAAACCTGTAAAAAATATGAAAATATTTTGATAGAAATTATTTGTAGAAAAAGAAAAATTACGATTGCGATGTATTATAAACTGAAAAATTTTCCAGGATAGGAATTTTTTTTTTTAAAGGTTAACTTAGTTTAGAATTGTAAACAAAAACAACAAATTTCCATGATAAATAAAATAATATTGATGCATTGTAATTTGTAAAGAAAATAAAAATTTATTTAAATCTGATGATAGAAGGTATACAAACTGTTGTTGGTATAGTACAAACGATAAAGTCATTGTTCGATTGGTTGTAGAAACACCTTAAAAATAAATATCGTTCAACCTATCTTTTGTATAGAAATGTAGAGGTGCTACTATTATGGTGAAAAATCTTTAACAGTGGAATTTTTATATATTTTAGATTTCTAGACTACAATGAACTCTATTTGCATCTCTAACAATGTAAAATAATTTAAACATTAATCAAACACAATATATAACTCGTAGTAACTTTGACATTAATGCAAAAAAAATAAATAATTACTAATTTAAATTTAATTGATTATTTTACTTTTAATTTAATTTGAATTAATTATAATTAATTTTTAATTTTATGAAATTAATTAAAACCAATGAAAGGTTTAATTAATTAAGTAGTACATTTGGGAGTATAATGGATATATGTATGTATAATTTTATGTATTGATATCTTTATACATATATTTTGAGCAAATTCATTTAAGAAATATTTAGAATGAAAATTTAATATGTAGATTATATACAACGAAAACTTCATGATGTACATACTCAAAATAATTAAAATTAATTTGGTGATTAATCAAAATATTTTATAGTTAATAGGTGGTTAATAAGAATCTTAGGAGCCTTTATTAATCATTAAGATTAAATTAACCATTCAGAATCTTGTTTATTCGAGTTCGTTCTTAAAAATGCTTATTTTATTTACGACAAAATATCTAATTTTAAGTAAATTGAAAAATCAAAACTTGATTTTTATAAAAAAAAATATAGTTGATTACTAAAACGGTTTACTTTATTCGGCGTTTTAATACTTTTTCGCTGTTTTGATAATATCTATACATTAGTTTCGTAAAATATTAATAAATAGTGGAAAAAATACATGAAATTAATGTGATATTAAGTATAATATTTAATAGTGTAACATAGCCATATACTATCTAACATTGTGCTATCTAACTTGAATATATTGTGACATGACAGTTTAAATTACATACAATAAAATTAATTAATATCTAATTCATGTAGTGAATCTACTACACATAATTTTCTTAAATGAAAACGAAATTGGTAAACTTATGTAAAGAAAATTAATTTTTTAACTGGTAAATTAAATATTAAGTATATATATAAATTATATCTAATACATACTGCAATTACCAAAATCTCTAATTTTAGGGAATTAGATAATTTTTCTAATTAGTAATTAGTTCTGCAATTTTCTTATACAAAAATATTTCAAAAGTGGATAGAATTATTCTAATTAAATATGATTTTTTTACCTTATTTATCAATTCATCTTTTTTCTATTTATTTTTAGATAAATAAAGTTAAGTGTTCAAAAATACAGATTATAAAAAAAACCAAATTACATTATTAACATATATATTTTTAAATTCATTATTATTTTTTATGCATTATCTATGTAAAAGGAAAAATCCTTGTCCTCATTTTAATATTTTTCTAAAAAAAAAACCAAAAACTTAAAAGCTTTTTAAGTGATTGAGATTTTTCTGCAGTAAAGCCTGAAGCTTAAAATTTATATTTAAAACATATAAAAATATAGTTCAGTTTTTTTTTTCAGTTAAATTTCATTATGTACAAACAAATCCACTACATAAATATTCTGCAGATATGACGTCACTTGTAGGATAATAATATTTATATAAAAAAATTTTTCAGAATATGCAACTGGGAGGTTGGAATATTTCCTGTTCAATGATTTATCTTATATTTATAGTTGGATACAAAAAAAAATGTTTTTTTTCCTACTTTCAGTTTATTCAACTTTTGAACTTTGCACAGAAAAAAAAAATCCTATTTTTTTATAGTATTTTATGTACTATTTGGGACAAACTATATAAAATAGTGTAGAATAAAAAAGCTTTCAGATAAATGTCAATGAACTTTTAATGCAGTATAGCATCGCTTTGAATTTTTATATAAAAAAAAAATATGTTAAGATATTTTTTTGTTTGTTCTTTTTCAAAATATTTTTTATGTTATTTTAATTCTTTTTTTATGTTTGTATTATTATTGTGGTAAAAAGTAGGACGAAAAAACAATTCTATAAAGAAGCTTATAAAAAACAAATAAGATAAAGTTTTTAAGTGCGATTTTAGGCTTTGCACAAGATATTTTTAAGATTATTTAAATTATATGTAAATTTTTAAGTAGGATGACAGAAAAATGTTTGCCATGAATAAAAATATGTTAGTAATTTGTTTTATATAACTGAAACTTTTACTGTTGTCATGTCATTTTCAAATTATTTTAGGTATATTTTTTAAAATGAACTACATTTTTTTAAATTCAAATTTAAATGATCTGTTAACAAGTTAATAATACTCAAAAATTAGGAAATATTTCTTTCTGAAAGCCGACGAAAATTAACATATAAATAATGATAATTTTGTAAATTCAGAATATTTCTAATCATAATGTAGAATTTTCTAACAATTATGACCCTTTTTTATTATTTTTTCTGTTCAAATAAAACGGCAGTCAGTGACATAATATTATAAAAATTTCATTTAAAATCTACACAACTAACAAAAATTATAAATTCATATTAAATAGACCTTCAAAATAATTAAATTTCATCATATGTATATATCCTTGAACCAGTAACAAAATTATAATTATATCCATAATAAAAAACAATTGTTTTAATTAATCATAAATTATGTATAAACTTCCACATAAATAATAATGAAAATTTTAAGGATTTTCAAAAGGAAATAAGTATGGAAAAAAAATTCTTCATATATATAAGTACCCAAATAACAATATATAACCTGGGTTATAAAATAACCATACCAAATAAGTTATAATCTAGTTATGTAACAACTTATTACTAATAAGTTATTAAATAACAGTTATATAATGATTACTTAAAACTTATTTGCTATTTTGGTACTTTTTGGCTTTATTTTAATGTTTCTAAAACTATAAGTGTATTTCTAGTTATATTTTAACCCTTATAGACAAGTTAGTCTTATACCTTAAAACTAACTTCTTTATCAGGGTTAAAATATAACTCCTCCTGAACTAACTCGTTAGTTTTTAGTTACAATTAAACTTATCTATAGCTCCATAAAATAGCTGGAAAAGTTATAATTTAACTTTATAAGTTATTATTTTTACTTTCTAACAGATTAGTTATACAATAACCGTATCATAACGTATATGTTTTATAAAGGTTATTTTATAGATTTTTATAAACTTGCTCAAAACGTCAATCAAACCAATTAATAACTTATACGTTTGTATAACCAAAGTTGTAAAACGGTTTTATAACCGTATTCTAACCAAAAATTGTTATTTGGGTATTGACATCAATTTTATATTTTTGAGATCACAAATAAAAATTTCATAATTGCAAAAAAAATTGTGACTGAATTTCTTTAAGAATGCAATTCTTTTTTAATAGATTATTTCAATTGCAAGGATATTCATTTTATTGTTAGGTCGAGTATATTAAAAATATATATAATTTTTTTTTTGTAAATATAATCCTTGACATAAAATTTATTTTTCAATATTATACTTTAATTTTTTTTTTTTATGTTTGATTTAATTTAAAGAATTGTTACCATACGAAATTGGGTAAAATTCATATATTTATTCATATATAAAAAAAGTTTTATATGTAAATTATATAGTTGAGGAATAATTAATGAATTCTTCTTTCCAAAATATGATAATTATTTTCAATATAAATTTTTCGTAAAACCATAAATTTCCAGTAAAATAGACACATATATTTAAATATTTAAATTAAATTATAAATATAAATAATTAATTAGTTATTAATTTGTGGAAATAATTTTATACATCAATAAATATTTCTATATCATTTGTTAAAATTTTAAATTACATTTAATATAAATGAAACATTTTTTTTTAAATATATTCATTTACATTTAATGTAAAATTATTCCAAATAAAATATCTACATATTTCCGTGGCACAACCACAAACTAAATCATAATAATTTTCATTTCTATATAACCCATACTTATTTATAGTTTATATTTATATAATAATTATTTAAGCTTTATGTAATGCACTTTTGGCATACATTTTTATATATAAATATAAGATCAATGACCTAGCTTAAAATTGAATATTATTATCCCGGGATATTTTCTTTATATACTATATAGGTTTGTCGCCAAAGCTTCTTTCTGATGTATTATTATATAATAAAAAAGTGTTTACTATATAATATTTGACTTATTTTAGAAAATTTAAATCAATAGACGATGAAATTTTAAATAATATTTAATTAAATATTTAATTGCAATTTTTCTTTACATTTTTGGAATAGTTAAAAATAGATTTACAATTATATTCATTTATAATATCTCTATAACGAAATAAACCTTGTGGAAATGACATTGAGATGAACTGACGTCGGCTAGAAATATTTTAATCCTTGACTCTTTAAAAAAAAAAAAGTAAACATAAAAGATTTTGAGAGATTTTAATATTTTATATAAAAATTTCCAAATGTAATTTAATGGTTTTTGTTGCAAAATGAAGTTTCATTGATATTTTGTTGTACCAGCAACTAATAAAATATTGTTTCAATATTTTAAATAGCCTTCAAACAAAATTATTATAAATTGCAGAATTTGTAAAGAAATTTAATTGATTTTGTGATATTGTTACTATTATAGAGGAAATTATTTTGCGGCAATAATATTAGATCATGCAATATATAGGTAACTCATTCAGAATTTATGGAATAAGGTCAATAGAGGTCCCTGACATTTATAAAAAAAATTAAATATGACGTATGTTTATTAAATATATAAATTTTTGATATTTACGTCAGTTAATTTTAAGATTTAATGTGCAATTGGAAGCTTTTAATATAGATACGCAATAAAAACTATAAAAGTTTATGAGATAAAACCAAAAAACCTTGTTACAGTGGTACATGTAACTACATACCATATGTAGTGATAATATTTCATTGATGCTATTTTACATTTGTAATAAAATTTGATTAAGCATTAGATATTCGTTTTCATTTCATTATGTATTTTTCCAAAAAAATTAAGTTCGTACTTTTAGGCTAGTACAAAAATGTACATTAAGTGGTAAGATCATTTTCACATCCTGGTTATCGCATAATACACAAATCTGACAATATGAAAAATCGCATCTAATGTTATACAAATATATAAAAAATTTCGTCCTATACTATTTTTATAGGACGAAAAACCACTGATTACATAAAAATAAAGTATATATTTCATGCTGCAAAATTAAATAATAATATATATACATACATACATATATATTGCATGCTACAAAATATATCAGTTTCCCATCTCAGACTTACTCTTGCTTTCAGACGATAAAAAAATCTCATCATACAAATATAAACTGCAACTACATAAATAGAAATATGTCTTAGAATCTTATAATGCTAAAAAATTAAATCACATGCTACAAAACTGATCAAAAAATTTCATGCTATAAAATCATACCACTTATTTTTATAATATCAAAATGCGCAACAGAAATTATTGCTCCTCTCGCAGAATACAAAAAAGTTCTATTTACATTATTATACTTTTTAAATCTGAGATTTTCAAAATGTTTAATCCTTGCAAGATTTAACTTAAAAAACTTTAATATTATGGCGCCAAAAGAACTTGGATCATATTTTTTTTTTTGCTAGATTATTTCTTTTATTTTCCATAAAATTTTCAACAACAGAAATATTATAAAATCATCAAAATACAGAATAAACATTACTTTTCAAAACTTTTGTTATATATCACTTATATTGGTTAATCAAAGATATAAAATTACATTATTTAGGCAATTTTTGTTTAAACTAGAAAAAAAAACGAAGAATTTCTATAAATATATATAATTTTATTTCTTTTACATAAATAAATGAAGAATTTTATGAATAAAATTCCTAATACGCACGTGGCATTATATTACCTTTCGTGTGCACATAAAAATTATATAATCCGGTAATAATATTAATCTGTAATACAAAAGAATTTAAAACTTATATTTTATATACATAATAAATTTTTTAATTAAACAATCCAAAAAAAAAGCACTATGTAACGTAGAAGGTTAATAGAAAAAGTATTAAATTTGTTAATACATATACATACATAAATAAATAAATCTGTACCGAAATTGTATACAATTTTTTTTGTTAACTTTCTAGCCAACTAATAAAATTATTTTGGTATGCGTAAAAGCCGAAACGCTTTTATGATTTTGTTTTCATAAAATGTTATGTTATAGTATATATCTACAATTTATAGGAACCTTCATTTTTATTTTCTGAAGGCTAAAGTATTCGTCATTAGTATAAAAAAAATAAATAATATAAATTCTCTTCATGGTTTTCATAACTTCAAAATATATTCAAAATATATATGTACACATATTATATATATGTAAATAAATATCCTTATCGTCATATTTTGTATAGTTACAATTTACTCCCAGGTCACTAGGTCAAAATTATATATACATAATACATATATATATATACTTTTGTCTTCAGGGACATTATTTATTTTTCTCATTTCAATATTGCATACAGTCAAAAAATTTCTATATATCCTTTTTTTTTAAATGTCAATTCTTCTCTAAACTAGAAACTTTGTTATGATGCACAGAAATTATGTAACAATTAAAATGAAATATCCTTTTTGCCTTGTCAAATTCATTTGAATTTTATAGATTTCAGTTTATATGATTAATTTTTATGTATATACAGTAAAAGGACGAGTAACATAATTTTAAAAATAATTAATTTCTTCATATCACTTGCTGCTAAAATATATATTAAATGCACAATATTGCAGAAAATTAAATAAAATTCAAAAATTTCGATATTATTAAAATCTTATTTTAGTTAAATAATTTAATTAGTTAGATAAGAATTTTAAAAATATATATTATTCAATTTATAATAAATTCAATTATGAATGAAAAATAATGATAACCATTTTAATTGTGATATAATAAATTACGTATTAATATTTTATATTTTACGTAAAAATGATATTAAATTTTATAAATAAATTGATAATTTTATATTTTATGTAATCGGTAGATATACTCTCCATTCTCCAATATCATCATATTACAATATTTCAATTGCGATTCACCTTTGACATTTTGGAAAAGGAAAAAGTATACATTTTTCGTTTCAACGATAATCACAACAATGTAATATTTTGCAATTTTTTCTTGCATGGAAATTTTAATTTTAATTTAGTTATTTCATATTTTTAAAATATTTTTATTTTAGTTTTTTTAAACGAAATAAAGTTTCTATTGCAAATTTCATTGGAAAATGAAACACAGAATACATTTACAAGAAAATCATCAAATTTTCGATGTATAGTAGTTTCACATTTTTTCTCCTTCTCTTGTATATGTAATGTAATTGATCTGAAATCTTCAAAAATGATAAAAAAAACTCGAATTTCATTAAAGGTTTCTACCCAAAATACAAATTTTCTTATCAAATTTTATTGTTATAAATAATCATGAAAAACAATTATTATTTGTTTATATTTCATTTCAACAAAACATCTCTCGAAAATAATATCCGCTTATATCAAGGAAATAATTTCTATATTATATTTTCAATATCCTTTTACTCATAATACTGTACGTACATAAGTTTATTTATACATACATATATAGTTATATAAAATGTTGAAAATCATTCACGAAAATGTGGAAAAGAGAAGAAAATTATTATACTTGTACATAACGCAGATTTTTCATTCAAAACGAAGACCTACTTTTAGGGTTTTGCAAGTTATTGATATTTTGTATAATATTTTTTTTTTTTACATTTTTTTTTCGTAGTCTGTGACCTACTTTCTCGTCCTCTCCAAGGATAAAACTTTAATACATTTATATATCAATTTATATATAAATACATTACAAAATGGAAAAAAAACCCGGTATATATTTAAAATAAGTAAATATATATATTAGTACATATAAGTATATTTTTTAAAACAGTTCCCGTGACGTCATTACTGACGTCACAATCAGCCTAGTTTCATACATTTAAGCAATTATACATAGAATCAATAAAGGAACAAATTTAGGATAGAATTGGCCTTTTTTTTTGTATATAGAATTTTGATACTATTTTTAGTTCAAATTTTGATTCACAAAATGATATTTAATATTTATACATAAAAGGATATTTAATACAATTTAATATTAAAACTTGTGTTTGACAAAAAAAAAATTATATTCATGGTAAATTAATTTTTTTTAACTTAAAAATAATTTAATTGTAAAAATATTTTCAAATATTTTCCCACTTCTAATGAAATTGTGGATAAATAATGATGATGGGTTAAATTTACATACACACTTTTGTGTCTACGTGACATTTGTCTTTTGTCCTAATTTTTTATCATCCTTACAAAGATGTTGTAAAAGAATATATTTTCTATATCCTTAAAGTTTGTGAAAAGATTGATTGCATGTGTATACCATAGTTTTAAATAAACTTCAACGACAACAACATTATTGTGAAATAAGGAAAACAACATAAAAACATTTTTTATGTATCTGCAAAAAAAAGTGTATTTTGAAAATAGAAAATTTATTTTTAGCACCAGGAATACAAAAATATATGTATATAAAATTTTTTTTTTGTATGTATCCTTAAACAAACTGGCGGCCGTCGTCGGTTGAATGAAATTTTATATTATAGAAATTTATTTGTATAATATTGTATATGTGTATTTTTGTATGTTACAATTTATTATCCTTGAAAGAAAATTATTATTATTATTATTACTATAGTAAGTTGAATAAGTCAAGAACATTTATTTTTGCTCTAGAAAGGTGTTTATTAGATGAATTAAGGACTTTATATATGTATATACTCAAAGGATTTGTTTTAATATTTATAGTATATTTTAAAAAAGGGAACGATGTAAAATATTTTCTATATTTAGAATGATTTAAGTTTTTTATTTTTTTAAAAAATTTTATGTGTAAGTCAACGATAGAATTTAAATAATTGAAATTTATAATTTGTTAACTTTTAATAAAGTTTTTAAATTAAGTTACTTATACCTTTAAAAAAAATATATGCTATAATTAGTTAAGTTTTATATTAAGTTAACTTTTTTTGATGTAATTAACGATTTTGTTGTAAATTGTAGATTTTTTACCTTTGTAAATCAGAATTATGTATCTTTATGAATAAATTTTTTTCTCAGAAAAAAAATTTATTTTTAGTACCAGGAATTTTTCTTCTCAGAAAAATTTATTTAGATTACATTCGGTTTTTGGTATTTTACAAAATTAGAAATAGCTAATTTTCCAAATATTCCATATCTGTTGTTAAGATATTAAAGTTTCCTAAAATTAATCAATATTATCACAATATTATTTTGAAAAATCACTGTCCTTTTATATGAAATTTGTCTATATAATATTTAAAATTACTTCAATAACTTAGAGACTCTTAGAGAATCGTTAAGGACATTTTGAAAATAAAAGTAAACAACATATGACTAATTTCCGTTCTCTTACAGTAACAAAATTCTATCATCATTAAATTTTAAAAATTCTAATAAAAATAATTCAAACTTTGAAGATTAATTAATAATTGTTTTTAAAATGGACATTTGTAAAGTTAAGCTACACCCAGCACAAGTCTTGACAGTAAAATAAATTTTAAAAAAAATTAAATAATATCAAATAATGTTTCCTTTTTTCTCATTTTGTTTAAATTACAAATGCACGTGTACAATTTTATGTAAATAATAATAAAGTAAAAGTAATAAATATTTTTCAATAAATCAAACTACAATGTATATACTAAAGTATCGAATTTGCTATTATTCAATCAATATTTTATAATGTATACTGTGGGTTCATATTAGTTACGACTTTTTATCGAAAATATAAAATGTTATTTATGCTAAAAATGACATCAACTTGTTTTCCAACAGACATTTAGCTTATATTTTTTGATTATTAGTTGTATCAAGTTGTACTATATACGGTAGTACTTATTAAAATTATTTGAGAGGCTTAAGTAATTCATTTTGGTAGAAACTGTAATATATTTCTTGAGGTTCTATGCTACTTTTAAATAGTATCTGTATAATTTACAATCTTCTCTGATTCATTACAACATGAATTTGGTCCTAAAAGACACCTTTTTCTGATTCTTCTAACTTTATCTTTTTGTACATAATTATGAGTGATTCTTTTTATACATAAATCGTTAATTTATCATAATTTAGCACAACTCAAAATAATATAATTTCGAAATTTTGTTAGCCAATCTTTTTTAACAAGATAATTTTTTTCTAAAAAAAAAAACCCACAAAGTTTGAATTTTCCACGTGGGATATTAATCATAAAAAAAATGAAAAGGGTTTTCTGAACAATGGAAGTTACACTTTATTACGATTAATAATATGTACAAGATTTATTGAAATGTATTAAAATTAAGTTGAATGAAATTTATTGAAATATTTTGACTACATAAAACTCAACAGAAAAAAAATTATTTTTTCCATAAAAATTTTTCAATATAATATTGTCAACATTGAAAATTATGGTAAATAAAATTAAATAAAAAATTGTATATCATAATTTATAATTTTTAATATATAGTTTTGATATATTTAGGTCAAATATGATCATTAAAACAGAAATTGATTATTTATAAAGTATAATATTATTTATATTTATTTTTTGTTCCTCCAAAATTTTGTAATTTCTTAAGGAATCGAACATCAAATATTATATTTGCAATGATATGTATATATGTATTAAACATAAATTTATAACTTTTTTTTATAGTCCAAGTTTAGTCAAATATGACCTAAAAAATATAGTTTTAATGTTTGCCGAAAAAAAAAAAAATATAGAAATATTATTATTAGGTCAAACAAACTTTGAAAATATTGGGTGAAAAAAAATTGAAAGGAAATATACATAAATCATGTCTCATATAAAAAAAATTTCAATTATAATTTTAATGTAAAAAAATATCGATTTCTTTATTATTAGAGATTCATTTAAAAATCTATATTTGATCATTATACATAATAACAAAATATATCGAATTTCCAATTAATGATATTTTTGAATTTTTCTTGTTAGTTCAATAAAAATTTATGATTAATTAAAATTATTAAAAAAAAATTAATTATATATAGGGTAGAATGGGGTGCATTCGTCAATGGGGTACATATGCCTACTTCAATTTGAACGAGTTAATTGTGAATTAAAATTCCCAACAAAATTGTGAAGTACCCTTTTTCAATTGTCTTTCGATTATACTGCAATTTTGCAGTTGTACGTTGTCACTCATAAGAACAAGACGCGATTCCTCGAAATTGAAGAACCCAGTATAATATTTTTGGTAGAGAATGTAAGCCTTTTTTTATATACTATTTTCGTGAAAAAAATTATTATTTGCGATTCATACCTCTAAATAAAATGTTTGACGAACGTTCCCCATAAGGTGACTTAGCTGCCCTTAAGGTGACTTAGCTGGGGAACTTTATTCAATTTTTAAGCTTTTTCTAATTTAAATAAAAAACAATTATCACAAAAATTTACAAAAATTCTAAATATAGCAAAATAATAAGAAATAACTAAAATATATTATGCTATTTACAAAATCTAGAAATATGGGCTGGATTTTGTTAAAATCTCCATTAAAAAAAAGTGATGAATGCACTCCATTTTACCCTACTTATGTATAGTATGTAATGTATAAATAGTTGAGAAATTTATATACCAAATTATAAAAATTTTAAAAATTTCATAAATAAACATTATTATATTTTTTCCGAAGGTATATTAATCATTTGTATATTTATAGTAATAATACATATTACTAAATATTGAATTTAATTTTCAATTTCTCATGTAAACAAATTAATTCTTCCATATATAGGAAGAAATAATCCTATTTTATTAAATTGATCTCGTATTTTTTTTTCTAAATATATTCATAGTATATAATAATCTGTTTGATATATTATTTACCTACGTAATTTCTAAATATAATTAATTAGGATATAATTTTTATAAATAAAAAATGCCATCAAAGTTTCCATTCGTTTTAGTCAAAGTTCATTCAATTTCAAAGAAGTTCATTGAAATTTATTACTTTTTAATCTTAGGGGACGTTAATATTGAGAAGAAGAATGAAAAATTAATTTTTTTTAGTATATATTATATATGGTGAGATTCGAATCGAAACGTAAATCATATATTCAGAAAAAAATATATTGGGCTGTATAATAATTTCATATTACATATACCTACATATTATTAAGTGAAAATTTACAATTATAGACTAATTAAGATATTTTTAGATTGTAACGATATTTTTTTATGATATTTGATACCGTATACATATTTTGGTATATTATACCAAAATATTTATATATACATACATAATAATAATTGAAATTTCCAAATTGAAATTTCCAAATGAAATTTATACTTTAATTTTGTCATCCCAGATTACCAGTTTATCTTTATTCAAAGTCCAGTTTTTAGATCAACAAAAATCCAAAAAAATTATCTCATCTTATCTACTAACTAGAAGTCCTTGAAATTACGTTATGACAAAGCAATGAAAAACAAAATCATTTCATCCATAAAATTTTATATATATTTTGTCTGTTATACGGAAAATTATTATTTAATAATAAAAAAAGAATTCATGGAAAATGATTTGTTTTTCTTGTATCTTTTAATTAATATTTTAGAAATTTTTTGTCACCATTAAAAAATAATGTTCTTGTACATTTTAGCATAAAAATAAAATCATAATAATAACAAACAGGAAAAAAATAACTATATTTAGAATTTCACAGATATTCTCTAACATCCTTTAAAACTGTTACAAAAAAGACAACATAATGATTTGACGAATTTCTTAGTATAATTAATCTACAAGTTTGATATTTTTTCCTGTCTATTTTTTTTTTTTTGGTTCATAAAAGTTTTTAATTAATACAATTTTTTTCTTCCTATAAACAAAACGCAATAAAATTTAAGTGGTTTTTATTTTCACTCATATTTTTTACTAACAAATAAAGCAAAAACAAAAAAATCTTTGTTTATGTCTGTGACGTCAGGCTGTAAGGAAAATTGAAAGAAAAACGTAGTAGGAAAATATTTTATATGTCTCTATAAGTTACTGGCACTAAATCGAATATTATAATTTCATAAAATTTTCTAATTTTATTATAGATTTAAAAGGTATTTATTTTTAGTATATTTTAGCAATTTGTAATATATACTTACTTATAATATGTAAAAGAAAATTTTTGCCGCTGGTAAAAAATATATGCCATAACCTTGATATTTCACATTAATAATATTTGTTGTTATGTCTAAAATTGATTGTAGAATTTAATAATTGATAGAATGATGAATTTGTATTTGGAAGTTAGAAAATTTCATTTGAAGAAAATTTCTGAAATAATTATTAATGGAATTTTTTTTTTTTTGTTATTTGATCTTTGAATAAAATAATTCTATTTTTGGGACGTAAAAAAGTAAAATTTATAATTATTTTACCTTTGTTTTAATTAGATTTAAATTTTTTGGATCTTTTCATTTTACTTTCAGATTTATGTTAAATATATTTGTTTGAATAATAACTGAACTATATACATATTTTTGGCATCAATTTACTAATACCATTTGCAATTAGGAGGGAGTTATTGATAAAGAAAATTTAATGGTTACAATTTTTTTACTAAAATTTGTAATATCGTTTGCGTATTAACGAATTTAATAGATAATAATGACAATTATATATAAAAATCATAATAAATACCATATGCAGAACATTTTTTAATCATACACTAGTATCTAATAGCAGTTTTTGCGTTGGAATCGATATAAATCTAAAGAATCGATTCTTTTTTGAAATAATTTATATGTATGGCGTTTTACTCCAATCCAATTTTTTGATCTATATTTCGATTAAATTATCAAAAAATTTATATACTTATTTTGTTTAAATTGTAAAATTGTTCAATTTGACTAAATATTTGTTAGTAAATTTCCTTTTACATTTTGTTGAAATTTGAAATTTGATATAAATTAAAAATTCGATATTATGATCAATTACAAAATTATTTCAAATTGAAATGTTTTGCATATTCTTAGGCGTGTGATAATAATTCTTTTTGTAAAAACTATTCTCCCCAATGTTTATCAATATAATAATCTGTAAAATTTTAAAATAAAATTCAAAAAATATTTATAGATTAATTTTTTTTTTAAATAATTTTATTTAATTTTTACTTATTTATCTTAAATATTAACATTTGTGAAATATACTTTTTTATTTATTTTATTTAGTAAATAATTTTAATTACAATTTATAATTAATAATAAATAGTCTAGTAAAAGTGCATTTTTTTTTTGTTTTATCATAAGTTTTCTTTATTGGCTTTAGTTCGATTTCTTTTTTAAGTTTGAATTAAATTTGTATCTTTTATATGGAAAAAAATCATAAACCAAAATTGAAAAATTGATGAAAATTAATTATTAGTTTTTTTTTGTTTGTTCTTGTTTTGGTATTTATGATATTTTGAATTTAAATAATTATTTATTATTTATTTAGATTATACATATATAATAAGATAAAAATTTGAAATATTTATTTATTGATATAATTTCTCTTTTTTGGTATTTTAAAAATTGTATTTTAGTATATAGTTAAATATTTTTGTTTTGGTATATAATGTATTTCAAGTGAAAATGAATTTTATAAGAGATGAATATACATAATATTTTTTTTTCCATTATTTTTGGTTAATTTTATGAAATTTTGTATTACATTTAAAAAAGGAAATTTGTATTTTTATATATATATTTAAAAAAAAAACATCTATTAGTGGTTGTTTTGTCTACAAATATTTCTATTTTAATTGTATAATTATAAATATATATATTAATTAATATTGGAAATATATTTTCTGTCAATTTTTCTGTGTTATTTTCTGACTTTAATTCTGAATGAATTTCTAATATAATAACTTTTTGACTGCAGCAGCAAAAAATTTTCTGTGTATGTTATACTTAAAAGAAAATTTATATTTTGCTACAAAAATGAAATATAATTATTTTCAAGGATTTGGAATTTTAAATTGTTTTTCTGGATACATAAAAAAAATGTGAATCTCTGTTAAAATAATACATTGTATTTTTATATTAATTTATTTGCTTTTTAAATTTTAATTAATTTTTCATTTTTTTTTTTTAAAAGGCACAATAATTTTTTTTTTACTTTTTTGATTTTAAATTCTTTCCAATTTTCTTGTACAAAAATTTAAAAAATTTAATTTCTAATTTCAATAAAAAAAAAAATTGGTTTTTTTTTTTGGTACAAATAGCAAAAAAACTAAGACAAAAAAGCATCAATTCTTAAATTTTAATCATTTTACGTATACAATTTTTATTCACTAATTTTAATCATTCCAGTCTTTAATAGTTTTTTTTTTTTGAATAAAAATGAACTAAAAAAGAATTATGAAATTTTTATGCTTATGCTAACAAATTTTTTAGTTTGAAATTTTTATTATAATTTTTTATTTTATTATATAAAAAAGTTTCATTTTATTTATCATTTTAAATTGTAAATTTTTTATATATATTTTATTTATCTACAATTATAACATTTAAATATTTAATTTGACAAAAAATTATATAAGAAATTTTATTTTTATTGCAGTGTTCAATTATTATTTTTTTGTTTTTTGAAAGTGATAAATGTTAAAAAAGTTTTTTAGTGTGTTTTGAAATATATAATTATATTTTGTGAGACAATCTAAATCTAATATTATAATTTTAAAGTCTACGTATAATTTATAAGAGTGATAATTTACCACATTTAAATTTTTTTTTTTTTAATATGAAAATTACATTTTTTTGAAATATTCAAATTTGATTAAAAGTGAAATTTCAAAAATAAATAAATAGAAGACATTTTTTTTGTTAAAAAGTGCATCGTTAATATAATAAATAAAATCGTAAATAGAAAATTAAATTTACTTATTCTAAAATTATAATTACATTTTTATTTTTTTTATGTTTATTTTCATCCTTACCGTCGTGCATAATTACAACATGATGAAATTGGTACTCTTTGTGTTGGTAAACCGGACATACCTTTAACATATGTATATGAAATTGGTTGCCTCAATATCCGTTGAGGTTTTTTCGTTACTGCCGTTGATGATGATGATTTCTTTTGATGATTTTTATTTGTTATTATTGATGATGAATTTGATGATGGCGATGATGATGATGATATAATATCTTTAAATGGTGTACCACTGCATGATAATGATCTAGATGATATTGAAAAATTTTGTAATGCCCGTCGTATTGATGATGTTGAACGACGATGTAATCGACTTGTTGAAACACTTGTTTTTTCATTATCATCGACTGTACTACTTGTATCACTTGAACCACATGATAATTCTAAATTTGAATTATGTAATAATTGTGTATCCTTATCATTAATTATATTTTCATTATGATTATTATTATTATTATTTTGTATATGTAAATTTCCAGTTGTTGATGAACATGAATCTGTTGATGAACTACGTGAATCATCACAATTATATATTAAATCATCTTGTGATCTACGGCTACTAAAACGTTTACTTAATGCTTGAAAAAAACCAAGATTATGTTCTAATCGTGGTGATGGTGTTAATGGTGATATACTACGATTTTTAACAGTATCAATTGGTAAATCCATAAAACATACTCGTGTATCTTCCATTTTTTTAAAATATTGTTTTTAAATTAATTTTTATTTTTAAATTAATTTTTATTTATTTTTATTTTAATAATTAAAAGTATTTTTTTTTTATTTTCACTAAAATATTTCACTAGGTTTTTTTGTTTGTTGTTCTAAATTAATCCAAAAATTGTGATTTTTTTCTTAATTTTAAACTTCACTTTTAAATGAATTTAACATTTTTCATTTTCAAAATTTTTAATTTTTTAAATTAATAAATTTTTTTATGAAAAGCGGTTTTTTTTATTTCAAAAAAATTTCAAGAATTTCAAATTTTATTCTATTTGTATTTTCTTTTTAGATCCTTTTACTTCACGATTTCAAATTGTAGTAAACCAAAATGATGATGAGAAATTCCTTTTATAGTGTCGGGAGTTTTTTTTTTAAAGTACATATTTGTTTATTATTTGAAATTCAGGAAATTATACTATATAGAAAAAAAAAACGTAAATGTGGAGCAAGCGTATGAAAATGTATAGATAAATTTTTAGTATAAATAAATACAGAAGGATATTCCTTATAGAGATATGCAACAACAACAAAAAAACTAACAGAAAAAGCTTTTCTATATTCGAAAGGAAGAGCTTTTTAACGTATATAGGAAAGAGGAAACGGATGCAAAATATTTTTTTGTACAATATAATATATAAAATGAAGAATATTGTAAACATTTATTTTTGAGTGCAATATACTTGTGGTTTCCGTGTATGTAAAATCGTATATAATTATCAGTGAAGGATACAAAAATTTTTTTCGTTGAGAAGACTTTTTCTATTTTGTGTACATAATGGGATGAAAAAGGATAACGAAATGCAAAACAAAAAAAATATATGTAATAGTCTAGATCTAGAGAATGTTATGAGTTAAAATTTACAGATATTATATTTCAATACAGTTCCACACCCAAAAGCAATTAAAATGAAATTAGAAAACATTATAGAATTTTAGGGAATATAAATAGAAATTTAGGGAATACACAAAATTGTGACAATAATGTTGGTTATTTGAGATATTATAAACATTTGCTAATTATACATAATTAATTTTGTATTTAATAATTTAAAATTGAAATAATTCAATAATATTATTATTGTAGTAGTGCAGCAAAAGTGTTTTTTTCCCAAACATTAATGTCGCTTAAATGAGAGAAAAATGATAAAAATTAATTTTCTTTCAAATTTTTGTATTAAATCCTTTTTTCCTAGTATGTATTTATATTCAAATATAGATTTAATTAGGTTTAAAATTAATTTAACTTTAAAATTTAATAACATATATAACATAAAAATATAAGCTTTCAATCTTACAGATATTATTTCAAAATAAATTTTTAATTTTATGAGGATCGTGACGTTTTTTATTTTAAATTTATTAAATAAACATTTCTAACTAATATCTATCAAAATATCTCCAATATTCACACTACATATAAATATTATGACGAAATCAAAAACATAACCAGCAGTCAAGGACCTTTTAAAACCATAAAACTAACAAAACATACACAAAAAAAAAATATCCTTGTATATAAGAAATTCTATTTATAAAATTTCCTAATAATAAAATTATTACTAGCAATATTTTTTCCTTGTATCCTGCTTATATATTATGTATATATAATAAAACTGCATCCTTGATCTCCTTTTAGGTTTTCATCCTAAAAACAACAAAAATAACCGCATCAACAACCCAAATCACATCTAAAAAACCACGTGGATAAATTTCGAATTTCGAAATTGGAAAAGCTTTTAAATTTCCAAACAACAACAAAAAAACTGGAAAATTGAGAAATTTTGAAATTGAGAAAAGTCTAAAGAAAAATTTCAATAAAATTATTTACAATTTTATTCGTTTTTTGGTCTTTGATGGTGTCAACAGTTTGGCACTAAGATTTATCTGAAAATAATTGTAATAAATTTTATATATGCTGAAATTTAAATAATTTGTCAAGAAAAAATAATGAAATATCAAATTTAATTTTTTTTTAAATTTTCATTTTATTTTTATTTAATATTTAACTTATAATATTTTGATATATAAAAATCTTTTCTTATTAATATATAATATAATTTTCTTAAAATTGTAAATATAAATTTAATTAATTTTTAAATATATAAAAAAAAATCTTTTAGTAAATTTCTTTTTAACTAATTTCAGTAATTTTTATTCCCAATATTTTTATAAATGAAATAAAAATATTTTTATATAAATTTCCCAAAAAAAAATTAAATTTTATAAAAATTTCTTTTAAAGGCACCAATAATTACCA
The DNA here is from genome assembly GCA_949752835.1 of Empis stercorea. Taxonomy (NCBI): domain Eukaryota; kingdom Metazoa; phylum Arthropoda; class Insecta; order Diptera; family Empididae; genus Empis; species Empis stercorea. Next base: position 15,699,191 of record OX457085.1, on the reverse strand, counting down.
CAATTAATTGGTTTCATAATAATTGAATTAATCTTCTTCTTTTTTTTACATTTTAGTGGTTAAACATAAAATTCTATATAATTTTAAAATATTTATCATTATAAAATTATTTATCGCGGTAAATAATTACAACATAATGCTGATCTTGGTACACGTCTTGTTGGTAATCCAGACATACCTTTTAAATATACATAATTAACTGGTTTCCTTAATATCCTTTTTGGTTCTTGTTGTTTTGTCTTATTACTATTATTATTTGTACAAATTGTTTTTCTATCTGATTTTGTTACTAACTTATTATTATTAGATTTATTTGTAGTATTTGATTTTTGTTGTTTTAATGGTGTATTTGTACATGAATTTGAACGATGATTATTTGTAAATTGTGATAAATTTTGTAATACACGACTAACAGATGATGATACTGATATTACTGTATGTAATCCTTTTTTATTTGATAATAATTTTGTATCACTATTAGTATTATTATTATTAAAATTATTATTATAAATTTCACTATTTAATGATGATATATCACAGCTAGAACTATGAATATTATTTGTTTTATTTAAATTATTTTCTGTGCTAATATTATTACAACATTCATTTAATGAAAATGCATCGGTATATGTTGATGATGTTCTTAAATCTTCTTCACTATTATAGATTAAATCATTTTGAAATGTTTTACCGAAACGTCTGCCTAAATTTTGTAAAAAATTTATAGCTTTTTGACGTCTTGGTGAATCTGGTTGTCCATTAATTAAATTAAATTTTGATTTTTGTAAATCCATTTTTATTTTGTTTTGGTGTCTTTATTTAATTAAATCCAAAATTAAATACAAAATCCAAAATTTCTAAATTTTCAGTTTTATTTTTTTTATGAGAAATTTTAAATTAAATTTTCAAAACTTTTGATTTTTTTTTTTAACTTGTTCAATGTTTAACGATTGATTAAGTTATGAAGTAATTTGAAAATTAAATCGTCCTTTTATAGATATAAATCATTATAGAAATTATATTATGATTTTGCGCTCTACGAAAACTTTTATAAAATTATATAAAAAAGCTTCGTTTAAATATTTTTCATTTATGTGTTCAAATAACGTGAGTATTATTAAAAAATTATAATACACACTTGTTTGATTTCTCGTGTTATTGGTTTATTAAAGTGCTGTTAGTAAATAGGTAAAAGTTAAAAGTCAATTATATTTGTAATTTTCAATTTATACTCTTACACCTGTTCAGGATTTATTTAAGCTTTTATTTTTGTGATGCTCTTAGCACCTTTTCAGAATTTTTTGGTTTTATAAATTTTATAAAATGTTCTAAGAAAAAAAATTTTTTTTTTTTATTTTTTCTTGCTCTGAATTATTAGGTAAATGAAAACGTTTCTGGTGTTTGAATAAAAACAATGAACAGAAACGTGAGAATAACATTTTGCAATGTCTTGACATGCAGAAATCTTAGTAATGTGCAATATTTCTGATGCATAATTGTATAATTAAGTAGAAAGAGTTAACTTTTGTAGTTTATTTATATATTTTATGTGGGATATAATTAAATAAGAAACTTGATTTTTACTATAATTACAAAATTTATGGTAATATTTATTTAGAAAATTTAATAAAATATTTTATCAAAAATCTTTAAATTTTTAGAGATTTATTATAAAAGTCTGTAAAACTCTGAGTTTATCCATCAATTGATATCAAATATACACAAAGAATTTATAAAATAGTCATAATTAAATTATAAAAAATATTATTGTTATGATTCAATAATTAAATATTGAAAATTACAATTTATTTATAATAAAATATATTTAAATTTAGATTTAAATTACTTTAGTTAGTAAATTCTGATGGTCATCTATTAAAATTATATGAATTTTCAATAGAATTATCAATAGAACATGTTAATCATAATTTAACATATAATTCAACATATATTTAACAAAAAACCATAATTTAGTTGACTTTTTTTGCCAATTTTTTTAAAGAAAAATTTTCATAAAGAAAAATTAAAAATAAAAACTTTATTCAGTTAAATTTATATTTCTTAATATGTTAATCATAATTTAATATATAATTCCACATATATTTAACAAAAAAACATAATTTTGTTTACTTTTTTTGGCAATTTTTTAAAAATTTCTTAAATTTTGTAACGAAAAATAAAAAATAACAACTTTGTTCAGCTAAATTTATATTTCTAAACATATTATTCATAATTTAGTTGACTTTTTTTGCAAATTTTTTTAAAAATTTCTTAATTTTTATAAAGAAAAATTAAAAATAAAAACTTTATTCAGTTAAATTTATATTTCTAAATGTGTTAATCATAATTTAACATATAATTCCACATATATTTAACAAAAAAAGAATTTTCATTTTTATTTTTATATTACTAATATTTTTCTTAGTTATTTTCTTTTACTATATACCAAGTGAATAAAGTAATATTGCAAAGGAAACCTAATAAATTATATTATAAAGCTGCTTTGCAAATAACATAAATTCTGCATTATAAAAGTTAAGTAAAATTTTCTCACGTGGAATGGAATTTTACTTGATTTAGTCACGAATCATAGATTCACCAATTGCAATTTTACCTCGTTTTTGTAATTATAAAAGAGTTAAAAGAAATTCTTTATAGTGAAAAAAAAAACGTGTAAATTTGACACCATTAAAAAGAATAGGTCACAAATATAAAATTATATTTTCTTGTGATTTGAAATACAATTTAAAATTCAATCTAAAAATTGTGTTTATTTAGTTTATTATCAAAGAATTTTGTAATTTATAAAATTTTAACAATTATTTAGCAATAATGTAGGGAAAATATTATGAAAATTTAAAATATGGTTGAACATCAAATTTAGTTTTTACAAGGGAAAAATTGGGCATTTTTACAAATTAAAGATAAACCCATTTAGATTTAATATATGTAAAAGGACAATTCGAAATTTGAGAAGAGAGAAATTTTAACTTGATAAACTTTAATTAAAATTAAATCTATACATCTATAAAATAAATAAAATTCATATATATTTATGTAAAGTTGAAAATAGATTTTTCTAAATAAAACAAAAATACTCCCCCATATCTTTTATTTTATTTTGCATAACCTGATGAAAAACGTAAACTTTGAAGTACATCATGAAAAAATTTATACATATTTCATAAGTAAAAAACATGTGAATAAAAATAATATATTATCGATAATAATTTTTTCAAGTTATAATACAAAAATGATGCAGGAAAACGTAAAGTTAATCATACTTTTTAGAACGTGGAAATATATAGTAGTTATTATAATCCTTTTTAATACATCATTTTTGTATTTATAGGGATACAGAAAAAAAGGAAGAAGATGAGTTTTATGTCATTTCACATAGAGCATAAGACAACATAATATGTATATATTTTTTTTAAAGAAAATAAATCACTAATACAAATTCGATGCTTTTGGCAATATTTTGTTGTTGTTTTTGTTGTTGTTGTTGTATTATATATCCTTTTTGTATTGTTTTATATTGTGTCAGCAGGAGTGAATTGTTGTCATGCTTTATTATTGAAGACGGTGCTTTCTGTAACGTGCTTTATTTTGCCGATTAACATGCTTTCTTTAAGATAAAATATTATATGAATATTATAATATTTATATATTTTTATGTTTTTGGTCCTTGTCAGTTCAATGTTAGTATCTACTTTTATTTCACGTGGAATATCTTGTGTTTAACATTAATGTATATACATATATATAAAAAATAAATATTTATGTATACTTTAAATAAGTGGGTATAAAATTTCACATAATTTTTTTTTGTAACTGTTTGTCTTTCTGGAGGTTATTGAGAAAAAAAAACAATAGGATATGAGATCAAAATAAATATAGAGAATATTTTTTAACATTAAATGTTTGAAGGTCATATGATAGCGATAATGATTATTATAGGTTAGATAATTTTGTTTTTATAGACCTTTTAGGTAAATTTGTATAAAATTACATATTATGTATTATGATTACATTTTTATTTGTCTAATTTGGTAATAAATAGGAGTATATTTTAATTGTAATAGTTAATTTAGGTGATAATTACTTATTTGTTATTTAATCTATAATTGGATTGGTTAAATAACCAAGTTGATTATAGGTTAAATAACTAAAATTAATATTAATTTTAATTAAAAATGTTGCAAATAAAAACTTTAATTTTTTTATTTTTTTATTTTTTTAGGGAATTCAGTTTTAGGGAATTTTTTTTATAAATATTTACACATTTATACTAATTTTATGAAATAGATTACCATCAGATTTGACTAATTTTATTAACATTTTATATTAATCTATTTATAAAATTGTAATTGTTGATTACTTTTCTGCTAATTTTTATATAAATTGTAAATTTTTGTAAATTATATTGAAAATGTGTAAATTTTGATCTATTCTTCTACCAATTAATAAGAAGTCTTGACATTAATTTAATTAGTGAAAATGAAATGCTTTTGAATTTTTCAATTTTTGTTTTCTAATAAATTCTAAATGTAGCTAAATGTGGCAATTTTTTAAGTTATTTTGAGTTATTAATTCAGTTACCAAAAAAAAATTTCTTAAATGCGTAAAAATCTTGTAAAAATTTTAAAATAAATAATTAAAAAAAAAATTCAAATTTTTTAATTTAAATAACGTTTTCAATTTATTTTCTGATTCAAATATAATTAAAGATTGTTGCAAATTCAAAAATATCAAAAATTTCATTAAAATACATGCGATGTTGTTGTATTTTTTTTCAGTTCATTTTTTTCCCCCTTTTTTAAACTAAAACTGATGAATATGCCAATGGACGATATCCTGAATAAGCCCATGGTGCTGAATATGTGTATGGAGCAGCATAACTACCAGAATAAGTATATGGATAACCTGAATAGGCTAATGGTGCTGTATATGATACAGCTGCTGGTGCAATAAGTCCTGGTTTGGCGGCAGCAAAAGCCAAGAAGCAAGCAAAAATCAACTATAAGTATATAGTTAAAAATATTATTAAAATATTATAAAACTTTAAATTAAATTTATTTAAAAACTCACATATTTGAACATATTGAAAAGTTTTTTTTTTTTTAGTTTTGTACTTTGCTTTAGATTGAACACAAAATGTTTTGATACTAAATTCGATCAAGTCAAATGCTTTTATACTAAATTTTAATATGATTTTTTTTTTTCTGTAATAATGGAAGATAATTATATCGGATTGATGCCATAAGAATATCAGTTTCAAGTTTAAGGGAAATACCTTTAAGAAGATTAAAGGTATAAGAAGATATAAATTTTCTTATTATGATTAAATTTTGTTTGGTATATAAAAAAAAAAATCAATAACCTGTATTATCATCGATATATAATTTCAATTAACCTTGATTACATTGTATATAAAATAGTTCATTGTTTTCAAAAAGTATATATGCAGACAGAACAGATGGTATATAGTCTAGCAATAGAAATTAAACTAGTTTGTTTATCAATTTAATTATGTGTGATTTATTTTCAAAATTTATTTTATATTTTTTTGGTATATATTATATTATGTTTTAAATTAAATTTAAAATCAATTAAAAATATGTTACAAGAAATTTTTTGAAGAAAAGATAATAGTACTTAGAAAAATAAAACAGCTGGCATATACATAATCTAGTGTAATTTATATAATTATTCTAATATTATCTCTAAATAATCTATAGTCAGTATTATATCTAAATTCTAAATTCAATTTATTGTTTCCCACTGCCTGAAGCTAAATTTAATTTCAAATTTCAAATTGAAATTAAGTTTTTTTTTTTAGATTATTTACAATAGTTTATTACTTTTTAAATAATAATAATTGTAGAATTTATATATTATTTCAATAATTGCATATTTTTAGGTGAACAAAACTTTTAGATTTTGCAGAATTTTGTATAATATAAAAAGAAATATTTTGATAGAAATAAAAATTTAAATAACATAATATCTTTTTATTACAAAGTAAACATTTATAAAATTTGTATACTACTCGTATAATTCATGAATTAACAAATAATTTTCTATTTTAAATTAATTATAATTTAATATGATAGAAATTCAATTTAAATTTAAAATCTATTTGTTAACAAACAAAATATATGCAAATGATTTTGTTAGAATTATTATTTCATTTTTATAATAAATTGTAAAGGATATTATTTTTATCTGCAAATTACGTAAAATTCAAGTAAATATAATCAGAAAATTGTATGAAAATATTTGTATAAAATTAGTTAATAATAAAATTTAAATAATTTACAATTCAAATGTATAGAAAATATATTTTTTATGTAATTATTTTTATATCATTATTCTAAGGTCAGTTAAGTAGAAATTTATTATGATTATGTATATTTAACATAGTAAAGAATTAAATATTCTGTTTCAAATTTTGATAGTTTGTCTAAAATTTGTTATTTTTATTTAAATTTATAAATAATACTTTTGTACAAAATTTATTTATAAATTATTTATTTATTTGAGTAGATAATTTCGAAAATATATTTTCATGGATACATAAATTTACGTAACCAGAGTAATTTCTTTATAATACGTTTATAAATAAATTATTTGTATTTATTAATTTATTGATACAACAAACTGATATCAAAGTGCTCTCATATTGTCTACAATTTTTACCCCACTTAATCGTACATTTATTTATTTTTTCCAATCAAATATTATATTTTGAAGATCTTATTATCCTATAATACAAAAATCATATTTATTGGTTTCATATTTAAAATGTAAAATCTTTAATCAAAAAATTCTTTAACCAAAAAATAATCAATTACATTTTTCTAAGTAAAAAGAAAATCAAAATTTTGTAGTAATATTAATTTTTTTTTTGTTATCCTGAAAAATAATTCATGTATAAAATATAATAATAATTTTAATATTATTAATTTTTTTTGTTAATATATAAAATTTTCTTTCAAGTGGAAAATTTCAGTCAGCAACGATCATAATATTATATATTAACACCAAAAATTTGTTTTTCTTTTTCGTTTTTTTTCAAATTCAAATGAAAAATTCCTTTCCCAAAGTCCAGACAAGTTTTTTTTTTTGATGAATATAAATTGACATTACGATAAAACTGCCGGATAGCAACAGTGTAATTTTCTAGTTCTTAAAGAGAAAGAAAATTTTAATGGATAAAAAAATTTATTTAAAACTTGTTACTGGAAATTATGAAATTTTCCACACTGATAATAAGAAAATTTACATTTTACTTGGATTATAAGTATATAATAAAAATTTGAATATATTTGAATAGTGAGGTTTTAATGGACAGTAGTAAAAAATATTATAAATATTTTTATTAGAGGAAAATTTCACGTTTTTAGGGAAAATTTCTATAAAATTTGTAAGGATATTATTTTATCCTTTTAATTTTTATCCATTTTGGTTTATTATTTGAAACAAAATTTGAGACAAATATAATTAAATCTGTATTATGTGATATTTGAATATATTTAGTTTGAAAAAATCTTATGAAAAATAATTGTACATCGTTATATCGTATATCGTTATATCGCAAATATTGATTACTTAGTTATTTCGCCAATTTTTCTATATCTTCAAATAATTTGAAATTGAAATTAAAGACTTTACTCAAAGCATTCACTTAAATATAAAAATTTCTGTTAAATTATCACAAGTGACACAAATAAAAGTAAAAAATGTTATAATAAAACGTCAAAATAATTCAAAATTCAAAATTCAAAATAAAAAAAAATTTTTTAGCTGTTATGTTTTTGAATTACTCGTCCAAACGTAAATAAAAATATTTACTAGAAATTTTCAGAAAAATCTTAAATTTGTTAACACCCAATACTAAAAAAAATTTCCTCCTTTGAAAAACAAATTTGTTTTTTTTCTTTTATAAAATCCGGAAATCATAATAAAAACATAGAAAAACATAAATTTTAACTTTTTCTTATATCTTTATAAGTAAATAAAAAATAATTTTTTGTAGCCCACAGAAATTATTTTTAAAAATAAGTATAATATCTTTTGTAAGAAATTGAATTCGTATTAAAAATTGAATGTAAATAAAAAGGAAAATATTTTATTTGTAACAACGCCTCCATTTCAACAGAAATATCACAAGAAAAACGGATATTAAAATATAGTCCTTTATACGTCAATTACATTTATATTGGATAGTAGATTTGTGTGGAAAGTCTAGGATTATAAATATTAAAATAATTGTTTTACATTTTTATCATGATGTGCTTTTGTGGTTAAAAAAGAGAGAGAAAAGAAAAATATGTCTAAACATTGTGAATTTTTCTATATCTCCAAATAATTTGAAATTGAAATTAAAGACTTTACTCAAAGCATTCACTTAAATATAAAAACTTCTGTTAAATTTATATTTAAATTTTGACAGCCAAAAAGGATTTTAATACAAATACTTAACTGTATAGGTATGCATAAGTAAATCCTAACTACTACTTTTTTAGGTACATTTATTATTTTCGAAATGCCCTCATCAAGTGACTAACGATGGAAACAGAATTTTTTTCACCGGGTCCGGGATGTCTATATAGATAATATTCAAGTGTTTCACGTTTCACTTAATTTGAAAATTTATAATTAGTAATTCTATGCCTAAATTTCATTTATTCAGAAATAAATAATTTTAATATAGAAATAAATTTCAAATTAAATCAAATTTATTTGGTAAAATCAATTGAGAAACAATTTAATAATAGGATAATTCGAAAATGGTTCTATATTCTTAAATTGGACTATAATGCAAAATTAATTGTAATTATATAAATTCAAGTATGGTCTCAAATATATTGCTATATTGCTCAAAATATTCTTCTTATTAATTTTTTAATTACTTTTTATCCCTTCAGTTAAGCCCTAAAAAAACATAAATTTTCGATCTACAAAAAAAAAAAATAAATAAATTGAAAAATAAATTTTAATTTTTGTAGAACTTGAAATTCGAGTTATTCAACTTCATTTTTCTGTTGTTGTTATTTTTCTCTTCGACAAAGCTACATAAACACCATATAAATTCAAATCCTGTTTAATTTTTGTATCAAAAACTGTTCACAGTTATCGCATCTTCAAAAGAAAAAAAAAAATTAAAAACCAGATTTACTTAACATTTTCATCCTCTTTGAACCTGAACCTGAACTTGAATATTCTGCACCTCAAAAAATGAAACTGAAAATGTAAAAAAAAAATATCGTCAGCTGAAAAGTTGAATTGTATTATGCGCCAACAAAATTCTCTGCAAAAAGTTTTACATATTTCGTGTAAGAAACTTAGTATTGATAGCTCAATTCTTAGGTGTACAATTTTGACCATTTGAAATTCTTAATTTATAAAGCAATGAAAATTTTTGAAAATTGTTTAATTTTGCGTTCGTAGATATAAATACAAAAATTTTGTATTTCCAGACAGACAATCTGAATTTCCAGACAATCTGAATTTAACAAACTCGTAGTTCCTTCACCTTACAACAAAACAAAAAAATCAATTTTAATATTTTATTAAACAAGATCAAATTTCGAAAATTAATTTTCATTTCAATAATAAATTTTCCATGATTTTTTCTTTTTGAATAAAAATATTATTAAAACAATCAATGAAGAAAATTAAATAAAAATTAATAATGATGTTTTTTTTATTACCAGGTGACAATATATTGTCACGTTTTTACACTTTCGATATCAAAAGTATTAAGAATGCAAGAACATTTTTCAAAGAAATGTAATAATAATTTTCATAAGTAATGACGTACGTACGACAAAGTATTCTACGTAATGATTAGCAAATAAAAATATAGTATTTACTAAACAATTTGAAAATCTACATTATATATATGTGTGACACGCTAAGAAAATAAATCTTTTAACTACACAATAAGAGTGTCAGCATCATAAAATCATAATGATACATGTAATAAAGGAAAATATTGATTTTATTTTGTTTTAAATCCTAGAAAAGTTTATCGTATTCTTGTGTAACATCAATTATTTTCCAAAAAAAATTAATATTTTATAAACTTTTTATTTTTACTTGCGTTACAAAAAACTAATCATTTTAAATTTTAAATAGTATTTTGTAATTGTATCAAAGTTTCTTTGAAAATGGTTACATAAAAATAGATCGTCACAAGTAGTGACAAATTTCAAAATTTCTATATAAATTTTTAATAGTTTGTAAAGGAAATTTAAAAGGATATAATATTTATATTCACAGATCATTTTCTTATCTCATTTCGAAATATATGTCACAAAAATTTTAGATTTTACTTTATTTTGAAATAGTTTTCTGTATTATAGAAATTTATATTTATAGAAAATTCAGTATAAAATTATTTATAATTTATTAGATTAAAATGGAAATTGTTTAGTTATGTTCAAAATAAAACACGTGCTTAGAGTTACAAAAGCATCATATTTTCTCTGTAAAGTTTTTATTATTTTTATAAAAAAAAAATATTATAACTAATTAAATATAAAAAAAATTTAAGAAATTATTAAAATTTATTAATATATATTTCAGTTTTTTTTTTTGTTACTCTCTAAAAAAAATGTCATAGTTACAATTATTCGTGTCAACTGTGTCGTAATTGAAACGTGTTTCGCGATTTTTTTTTTTTAAATCAATTCTAACACGTTTTCCTTTTTGATAATGTTTATAGCAATTTCTTTTCAGGTTACACTTTGTTATATTTTCGTACATGCTATACGCAGTGTAGGAAAAATTTTTTTTTTTTTTACTACACCTTCTACATCTCGATATGTCGGCGTCTAGAAAAACTTTCCCAACTTTCTTCACTTTCATACACCTTCAAAATTTGAAGGTCTAGAAAGAATGGAAATATATAATTATTTATTTATTTTTAAACTTTTAACGTTTAAACGTTTATTTATTCGTGAGTTAAATAATATTTTAATCACTAATTATGGAAAAAAGTATAAAAACATAATAAATTGTGAAGATTTTCATTAGTGATGTGTAACAAAAAAGTATGTTTTTTCATAGCTTGCACTTATGATACACCAAAGATTTTTGACACTTTACACCTTGGTAGGGTGTAAATAAAGTTTAGTGAAAATAAATTGGTATAAGTACAAGAAATTTCCAAAAGAAAAGACTTTTGACATGAAATCCTACAACATTTATCGGATAAGTGTTTAATATTTCTTAAAAATTTTACATAAATGTAGGAATAGGATATATTTTTCAATAGTCTACTTTAGAAATTGAAATAAAAAATTTGTTCATTTTAACTAACGAATTAAACGAAAAAACGTATATAATGATATTATAAAGAAATTTTCCAACATAATTTTTTCTTCATAATTAATTATGTATAACAATTTCTGGTGAAATTAATTTTTTATAATAAATAGTAAAATTTTCTTAGTCCTTATTCCGAAAAATGGGAAAATTACAAATCAATCAATTCGCCGGAAAATGGTATAATTAAATTTTTAATTTTGTAATGAAAAATCTTTAACTAATCTTTCGCATAAAAAATATAAAATTTCAATTATAAATTTATATAAATTTTATTCAAACGACACGAAAAAAAAAACATTAACAGATTAAATGAACATCAAAAACAAAAATTAAATTAAATTTAGGATAACAATCTTTTTCAAATAATAAAATTATTTTTTAATTAGAATTTATTCAAACAAGTTTAACTTTTTCATTTATATAATTAAATTGAAAAAAAAAAAATTTGCCATCATCCCACACTTTTTAAAATTACTTGTAAACGGAAGTTTAAATTTTTAAATTAGGTTTTAAAGAATATTTTGGTCTACCACAAATTTTTATAAAAATATTATGTAATAATTTTTTTTTTGCACAAGTACAATAAAAAAACCTGTAAATCGAATAATTGAATAAATTATAAAAAAAAAAATATTTTTTTAAATATTTTGCACAAAATTTCAAAATCATATAAAAGACAGTAACATTTTTGATTTCTAGTACAGTTCTAATTCTGAAAAGATTCAAGAAATTTAATTTACAAACATATTATATAAATTAAAATCATTTAAAATGTTCTTCAAATTTGTAAGTTTTTTTTTCATCAAAGGATTTAATTTAATTAAAATATAATTATATAATTTATATCATAATAATTTAGGTTTTATTTGTGGCTTATTGTTTGGCTTTGGCTGTTGCTCGTCCAGAACCAGCACCACAACCAAATCCATTGCTAGTATCATCACCACTTGTATCACCATATTCGGCTGGTGTTCCAGTTGCTGCTGCTTATTCATCACCATTGGGTTATTCATCATATGGTCTTGTTAGACCATATTCATATTATTTGTAAACAAATATTTGTATGATAGAAACAACTTGCATTTGGAAATATTGATGACAATCTCATGACAAAACAGTTTTTGTTTTTTTTTAATAGAAATTGTAATTTTTTCTATGTTTTTTTGTATTATGTAAATAAAATTTAATTTGCGCAAATTAATATTACATTTTTTTATTTATTTGCATTACAAAATTATCATCATCATTGCTAGCTCATAGAAAAGAATCTTCATACTTAGATTGCCATATACAAATCGTAAATTTGTTTGATATTTCACGCAAAAAGTTTTATTTTGTAGAATTTTTTAGTAGGATAAAATTGTTATATTTTTAGCATAATTTTGTGCACCAAAAAATTATTTAACTTAAAATATTCTATGCGAAATATTTTAAAACTTTTCAACCCCAAGAAATTATTTGAAGTCAAAAAAACGTTTTACATATTTTATATCCTGGAAAATTATCACATACATTTCCTTAATTTAACTTAAAACGTTTCTAAATATATTTAAAATAATTAAAATCAAATTATTATGTTTGTTTTTAGTTCTTTTATTTAAAAACAAAACATTTTAAGCGTAAACAAAATTTTCACAATTTTTTTTTATTTTCATCATTTTCACATTAAAATTGTAAATTTTATACTTCCATTTGTGATTTGAAATGTGTTTTTTAGTATAAATATTCATGGGAATATGTTGAATATGGTTTCACTTGTGATTGATATTGTTGCTGATATGAATCTGGTGTATGAACACTGCTGTAAGATGAAAATGCTGATGGTCCATCAATTTTACTGTATGCCAAAGGTGCTGCAGCATATCGGGCTGTATAAGCTAATGGTATTTGATGATATGAACTGTAAGCTAATGGTTGTGCAGCATAGGATAATGGTGCTACAGCATATGGTGATGATAATACTAGATTTCCAGCTGAAGCATAAGCTACAACACAAGCAAAAACAAACTATAGAGAAGAGAAAAAAAAACAGAGTTTAAATGTTGAATTCACTTTGATGATAATTTAAAAAATATACTAACAATCTTGAACATGATTATTTTTTTTAGGATAAATAAACTTCTTTCTAGTTCTGAATATCGAATGAGACTATTTTCATAATTGTAACAAACATTCAATTATATATATACCCCAAAAACTATTTTTTTTTTGCCTATAAATATTTTCGTACTCCTTTGTTCTTTTTATGTTTGATAATATAAAATTTCAAGGTTTTATTTTGTAGAATCCTGGAGTCTCATTTAATGTACATGAAAAGCAGAAAAATAACAGACCAGTTTCTTATTTTTATTTCTTTCATTTTCACGATTTCTAAAGTAGTTTATTTCAATTTTATTTTTTTTGAATTGTACAAAATTCAAGTAGGTGATTGTCATTATTTAGGTTGTAAGAGAGAAATTTTAAGTGCAATTTCATTAGAACTTTATAATATTTTTATAATGATTGACAATTTTGAATATTTTTACATGACTGCTTTAAGCCCACATATATAATCTTAGAATATTATTTCTGGTATAATAATTTGTATATAAGTTCAAAGAATTTGTTTTATACAATAGTAAAGTATAATAATTATATGTTTATATATAGATTTATTTACTAATTTACTGACCTCCGGTATTAGGATAGAAACTGAAATATATTCACAATATAACTATATATAATCAATGAAATTGCACTTTAAATTGCAGAAATATAGATTAAAATAAGTCTAAAAGGTTAATAACATTTTTAGTTTAATGGAAACTCTAAAATAATAATCTAAATATCAAGATGATATTCAATTTTTTTACATGTTGTTCCAGGATCAAGAAGTTTACAATGTTCCGAAATTTGTTGGCATATGGAAATTACACTAATTTAGACAATCCGTATTCCTATAATACATTTAGTTTGATTACTGTCATATGTGAGGAAAATTTCGTGAAATTTTGCAGAATATTGTTTCAAATAAATCAAGTATTGATTTAGAATTATTATAAATTTCTAAAAAAAAATTCAGCTAAATTTATAATTTATTAAAATATAGTAATTTATTTTAAACCAAAACTAACAATTACAATTCTATATAACTTGTTATAAAGTATCTATATAAGATTTTACATCCCTTTGTTACCATAATTTATTCAATTTTTCATTGCAATTTCTGTAATGGATAATTAGATATTTTAATAACAGTTCTTCTACATTGGCTAACTAGTTATATAGTAATAGTACTTATATTGTATTTGTATATAGATAATTTTTAGAAGAGAAGAAGAACAACAACATGAAAACAACATTTACTTTTTTCTTATATATTATACCATAACAAACAATAATCCTTCATTTAATGTTCTAGGAATTTTCTTTCCCTTTTCATATATTTTTTTTTGAATCAAGGTCAACAAAAACAAAAAGCTATATTCTTCTTCTTGTATATTCTTCAATTCCCACCACATTTTGTAGGAGATTCCTGTAAACAAGTTATTTAATTTCTTTGTAAGATATAGAAGAAAAAAAATTCTTGTTCGTGTCGCGGCTTTACGTATAAAAGGAATTGGCTGCAGTCTAAAACAATATAAAATACTCGTGTTCTCCTTTAAGCACTGACGTTGTTCTGATTTAAAATAAAATAATTTAAAACTTTCAAATAAAAACCATGTTGAAATATGTAAGTTAAATACAATAAAAAATTTAATTTTTTAAATAAATTTTATTTAAATTAATTTTCTTCTGTATAGTTCATTTTTGCATTGATTTTGGCATTTTCATCAGCTAAGCCGACAGCATTAATTGCAGCACCACATGTTTTATCATATCCAGCAGCATATAATTCACAACCACTTTACTATAATGCACCAGCAGCACCATTAACATATGCAGCAGGATATGCTAGTCATGGTGCTTATGCAAGCCCATATGCATATAATTATTATAAACCATTGACATATTCATCACATTATTTGTATTGATAACAAAAATGTCCATCAACAGTAAAAGAAATAAAACAAATTATTTTTTTGGTAATTCGCTAAATAAAAATGGTGGACAGAAATTTAACATAAATTTTCTTTTGTTTTTTTTTTTTTATTGAAATTTCTTGGAAAAATTTTTATTTGTAAATTTCTGATTTTTTATTAAATAAATTTTTATTAAGAAATTTTATATAATCGTTTTGTTTTTTTGGTCACATTTTTTTATCAAATTGTAGGCAAATTTCTATAGTTAAACGGAAATTATAATAAAATAAATTTCAGTATCTTTTGTCCAGGAATTGAAATTAATTATATTTCATAGAATTAATTTTCCTATTAATTTTGTTAACATAATTTAAATTCCTCTATTGTTAATTTTAGAAGATTTATATTAACAATCATCAAAAAAGCGGGAAGACGATATGACCGAATTTAATTTGTATTAATAAAAATATATAGGAAATTTCTAGCGAATTAAATTGTAATAAACTTTTTCGAGAAAATAATATTACATAATATTTTTAATAAAAAAAAAAATTATTTCAGTATAAAAAAATTGCTTTTTATTTATTAAAATCTTTTTAAAAAAAATTATAAAAGAACTGGTCCGGCTGCATAAGGATATGCAGCTGGTGCAGCAACTAATGGTGCAGCAGCATATGGTGATGCTAAATATGGTGCAGCTGCAATATATGGTGATGCAAATCCATTACCATGATATTCTCGAGATACAACAGCTGCTGCTGGAATTGATGCTACCAATGGTGCACTATATGCTAAAGGTGCAGCTAAAATTCCTGGTTCAGCTTTACCAGCAACAGAAGCAATTATTGCAAAAATAACAATTGCAATTAATTTATACATTTTGGATAACTATAATAATGAATATAATGTCACTTGACTAGATTTATATTAACAAATGTTAAATAAACTTTATTTCACTTTGGTTTATATATCGAAGAACTGTCTTTAAAAATTATTATAATTGAAGGTTTTTCGGGTGTATTTTTGAGTAGGGGTGGTATATATAACAATAAATAATATTGCAAAGTGGTATATGATAACATAAAACGTGCAGAAGTTATAAGCCATTAAATTATAAATTTTAATAATAGAAAATTCAAAATTGATTGGCTATAGGCTTTTGTGCACATCATCATATCTGGTAATAATTTTCAAGTTTGCCTTGGTATTTATTATAATAGGAAAATATATGTATACTCTTGTCTTTTTTTTGATAAAGTAAAATTGTTTTTAGAATAACTTGAATTTAATTTAAAAATAATAAAATTATATTTGAATATAAGTCAATTATATGATAACCATAATAAAGTTTTTGTATATGAAAAATTCGTGATTTATCTTAAATAAATAAATTCAATATACATTATTTAGTTATGCAGTGAGGTAGAGGTAGACACAGGATATCCTGGAACCTTTCGAATAAATATTATGCCAGTAACCAATGACAATATAAATATATAGTCGAGACTCTACAGATGAAATTACATACTATTTTTCCATTATATAGCCAAAAATAATAAAATTGCAATTTAAAAAATTTGAATAATTGAAAAGAAAAATTTGTAAATTGAATTTTTAACTACAAAATTACAAACAAATTATTATTATTATAATATTACAAATTGGCAACAATACAAAATTTTGTAGTAATTTTTCGGTCACCATTCATCCACAGTCACAGTACATATCGTAATTAGTATTCAGAAATCATACAAATATATTTATTACATAATTCCAAATAACATTTAGGCCATTTAATGTTAAATATTTTGTGTTGGCCAAGTCTCGAATATAAAATACTTTTTGTAATTATTCCAATATATCAAAAATTTATAATGTAAAAACTGTGTCACATATAAAATGAAAATTAACATAAGGCAAATCGAAGGTTTTCAGATTAAAAATTAATTTTTTGGATGATTTTATATTAGTATCAGTGTATATAAAGTAAATAATTATTATTTTTGAATTTCAAGGAATAATTTTATAAATTTTTAGTATATAAATAAGTAAATTTGTCAATTAATTATCACAGTTTCATTAACAATCAATTAACAATCACTTCAATAAATAAAAATTATTTCTACAAAATTAATAAAAATGTTCAAATTTGTTGTAATCGTTGTTTTAGCAATTATTGCTTGTGTTGCTGGTAAACCAGCAATTGTAGCTTCTCCTTTTGCATACAGTTCACCATATGTTGCATCACCATATGCTAGTGCAGCATATACAGCATATTCAGGATATTCAGCACCACTTATTGCTGCACCAGCTGCATATTCAGCATATTCTGCATATCCATATGCTGCTGCTCCATTTTACTATCGTTAATATTTAATATTTTAAATAATATTAAAGATTTAATGAATATTTTTTTTTTGCAATGGATTTATCATCATTTATAAACGATCATATTTTAATGGATAATTAATTTGTTAATATATTTTTAAATTTTACTTATTATATAATTTTGTTTTTATGTAAATTTTTTTATTTGTTAAATTTTATATATTTTCAATTTATGTTAAAAATATATTTAAAAAAAATAAATAAACATATATAAATGTGCACTGAGAATTATTGTTTTAATTATACAAAAAATAATAATTTATCAAGATTTGATTTTTAATCCAAAATTAGTGTTAATATTTAAATAAAACATATAAAACTGAATTAATTAGAACAAAGATAATTTGGTAAATAATAAAATTATTATACATAAATTCAATAAATTAATTGCATATCGAATTCCTTGGATTTTTTAGCATTATTTATGAGGTGTAAAATAAACTATGAAAAGTTAGTTTTTAGTTTTTTCAATATTATCTACTTCTGAGTACCTCCATATATTTTTGTCACCTGTCATCCATTTAGAGATGTTAAAGGATCAAAATAATTATGAAAAATAATTGTACAATTACAATTTTTTTTTTTATAATAAATCAATGAAAAATTTTTATAACATTATTATGTTTCAATGCAGGTATTCCACTTAAAATAATCATTTAAATTTGATCTCGAATTTTTTATTAAATCAAAAAAAAAAAATTAAACAAGTTATTTATGCGCCAGTAACATAAAACTATATATTACAAATTTTTCTGTTGTTCAAAATTCTTATATAACTACAAATTATTTGAAATTAACATTTTACGTATAATTTTATATAAAGGTTTCATTATAAAAATTTTAGATTTATTATTTATGATTAAACATAAAAAAAAGTGAACTTAAATTATAATGTGTAGGTGGTTCTAAATAACCAAAAAAAAATGATTATTTTGGAGCAGACAGTCAATTGACATTCAAAATTACAGAAACTATACATTTTTATAACCCATTGATGAATATGGTTGATTAAAATGACAAATTGAAAATAATATTTTGTCATTATTTTCAATTAAAATCAATTATATACAGTAAAAATATAAACAATACTGTATTTATACATTGGAACAGATTTCAAGAATTTCAATATTCATTACAAAAATGAATTGATGGTTATAATTTTTTCAGATTTTTAGGTGAAAATAAAATGATTTTTCATTTCTATTTATATTTTAGGTCATCCAAATTTATTTATATTTTGGAAAATCTAAAAAATTTTACATTTTTATGGTATATTACACAAACATTCCCGTTACTTTTTCATTTCACGACAATTTTATGTATGTTTCTGCAACATAGAAATATTTATCTGAGATAAATATACATACATATATTTCATTTATCAAAATAATCAGATTAAAAATTCTATAGTTACATTTACCTAATCTGTTAGAAATTTTAATGCTATTTGGGCAATCAGAAAAGATAGTGACAATACCGAACCTTAATTTTTTACATGATCATGTAAAATTATGCAAATAGTGAAGTCTATAAAATTATGTACTTCATTAATGATGAATGGATTAATAATATTGTTATAATTTGAGCAGTTTTTGAAATGTACCTAAACTTTTTAATGTCGAACTAATATAAAGTGTGGATCATATCAAGGATTTAGATTAAATAAATATTTTAGCAATCATGAATTTTTATTATTTTTATTCAATTTTATTATTAAATAAAATATTTAAAATAATTCACCAAAACCTTAATTAATTTTTGATTGATTTTTAAAGTGTTCATGGACAAATAAATATTCACAACATTTTATTTTTAAACCGACCTATCAAATTTTCGTGATCTGAATATCTAATTTTAATTACAGTATATTAAATTTATTTTAAATAACCTGTAATTTTTTTTCAGTTTGAAGGCTTTAACTTTAGTACAGAAATATACGAAAATTTAATTTTTAATTAATTTATCCTCTCCCAGTTATAATTTTCCAAAAGGAATAAATTTTCGGTTTGATTTTAAAAGTATATAAAAGATTTTGAATTTAAAAAAAATTAAGTAAAGTATAATTATCAGTCAATCGACTAACTATACCAAAGTGTTCTAACATTAAAATTATATCAAAATGTTCAAATTCATTGTAATCGTTGTCTTAGCTATAATTGCTTGTGTTGCTGGCAAACCAACACCAGGAATTGTAGGTGCTCCATTGGCATACAGCGCACCATTAATATCATCACCATATGTTGCGTCACCATATGTTGCATCACCATATGCAAGTGCATATTCTGCATATTCATCTCCATTAGTTGCTGCACCTGCTGCATATTCAGCTTATTCAGCATATCCATATGCTTCATCTCTTATTTACTAGAACTAAATCTACCAATATTAAAATAAAGGATTTAACAATAAACAAATGAATAATGAGAAAAGGAATAAAATAATTAATGTAATGAAGAAAATAAATAAATTTTCAATGTAAAAAAAAATCATAGATAATAAAAAGCATAATAAAATAAAAAATTTCAAATGAATACTTATTTAGAATTATTTTTTAATTAGTGTTGTTTTCTACTGGGTAAGGATATTTTGATCTAAATCATTTTCCTTTAATCTATTCTCGTAAAACCCATCTTAGAAACACATATCAAAACTCACTCCAGCTTCATTTTACACTTATCTCATTAAATTTATCCAAATGGTAAATAATAAGCCAATATTGGAATAAGATATAAACATTTTTTATGCATATTTCTTACTGTTTTCGAAACTGGGTCCTTAATGCTGATGAGCCACACCACTTAGCCATTCTGTTTTAAATAGTTTAATTATTATTACAAAAAAAAAATTATTAAAACTCATCATTTATAATATCATTTTTATTACAATTTTTTTCAGCAAAATTAAAAATTTAATTTTAATATTCTGGAAATTTAATTGTATAAATATAGAGATTTTTATAAAAATATTTAAATTTGATCGAATATGTGTATAGCAATTAAGATGCAGATCGTAAGAAATTTTTCCTTTTAGTTTGCCATAAGTTCTTGATAGGAATTTAGCAGCATCATAGTAAGAGTATAAGTGAAATAAGTGGTGCACATAAATTCTTATTCTACAAATGTATTAATACTAAATTAAAAATTGTAGTTGGTGATAAGGCCTAGCAGATATTTTCAAAATAGTTATTAAAGAGACTGTTGAGGATGAGGAAACTGTGTTTGCACAATAATTTATAATTTTTTTAATTATAATTTTAGACAATTTTATAGATAGGAGGGGTATAATAATTAAAAATTAAAAAAATAAATTCATCAGCCAAAAAGGAACAACAATAAAATTAAATAAATTCTTTTTAAAAGGATAAAACTAAAATTAGCTATAACATCCGGAGGAGATAATATTTATACGTATATTAATTGAATTTAAATTATTCTGCGATTTAAATAACTGAATTAATTATTTTTAAAGAATGATATAAATTATGATTTGTGTACATATTTATTTTTGATTTTCTGTAGCAAAGTAAAAGAAATAAAATTATCATTGAAAATGAAGTGAAAACAAATTTTTTTTTAATTTGTAATAATATTTATATTCAAATAACCATCAGTTTCATAACAAATAAGTAATCTTAAAACTATAAAATATTTTGTCACAGCTTTTAGTTTAAATAAACTTTTATTAAGTTTTGATTAAAATTTATTTTTTATTTAAAAAACAACTGGTGCAGAGTATCCTGAATAAGCAGATGGTGCAGCAATAATTGGTGCTGAATATGCAGCTGTATAAGGTGTGGCTACATAAGGTGATGCTACATAAGGTGATTCTACATAAGGTGATGCTGCAATGTATGGTGAAACAAATCCATTTCCATGATATTCCCGTGAGACAACAGCTGTTGCTGGAACAGATGCAACCAATGGTGCACTGTAAGCTAAAGGTGCTCCTAAAATTACTGGTTTGGATGAAACACAAGCGACAATAGCCAATAGAACAATTACAAATACTCTAAACATTATATATTATTTTATAATTATTTCTTGTAAATACACTTGACTTGTTGACTAGCTGAATACTTATGATTCGTAAATTTAGAAGCTTTATATAGTTATGCCAAGATTTTATTTCTTCAAAAAAAAAAAAAAAAATAATATCACAATTTCTTCCTTGAAATGTCAAATTGTTGGCTGACGTGTTAAAATAGTAGAGGCAGTCATCGATTAATTAACTTTATCATCAATATTCAAATCACATAATTTTAATATTGTGAATTATATATTTCAGTCAAACTAAATATAAATTTCATATTAATATTTTCATCATTTTTAGTAATAAATTATTTTCTACAAATATATAAATTAAAATTCTTCAAATATAATTTCAAATTCTTGAAATATTTTTGAATTTATTCATTAGAAATTTGATTTAAAATTTAAGTTATTACTTTAAAATATAAATAAACAAAAATTTTATATTATTAGATTGTAAATTTCTTGATAATTTTTCCCTAAAGCCAAACTGAATTCCATGGTATAAACAAATAACAGTCTGTAATAAAGATTATACACCCAATCTGCTAGGCAAATTTTTTATTTATCTCAATTTTGTAAACTATTAAACACATTGTAATAGAAACTTTCTATACATTCATTTTTGTATATATATAATTAAATTATCGCCGCAAAATGATAAGAAACCATTTTAATACAAAAAGGCGATATACGATACCAGAAATGAAATTGATAAAATAAGTAATAATATTATTATTATTATTCTTTATCAACATTAATGTCTATAGTATAAATATTTGAATTTGCATAAAAACTATGATAAAAAATACTCCATTTTACTTCCTCTAAAATAAGAATTTTTTTTAATCATTCTGATAGAAGAGGAAAAATAAATTATAATTTGAATTCATATTTTTTAGTTTTTCTCAGATCTTGGAATAGTTCGGATTCAAAAAAAAAAAAAAGAAACAGACTCTTAAAAAAATATTTCTATAATTTTAAATGTTTTATTAACAATTAAAATATAAAATTAATATACCAAAAAAATAAAATGAATATATTTTGGATAATATTATTTATATTACCAAATTTAATAAATTGCCTCGAAGAATATGCAATATTAAAATGTGATGAATTTGAAAGAAATTTTGAATATATTGATATGTATTGTACTGTAACAAATTTTCATGTAACACATAGTCAACAAGTTAAAATATATGATTATCCATATCAACGTACAAATAATACAAAATTTATGAAATTTTATGATTCAACATTATTATATATACCACATAAATTATTTGAAAAATTTCAAAATTTAAAAAATTTAGATTGTTCATATTCAAATATTATTGAAATACCACGTAATACATTTATATCTGGTGATAATTTATCATATTTAAATGTTAGCCATAATAATATAAGTGAAATAAGTGGTTCTGTATTTAATGGTGCACCATCATTATTAAGAATTGATTTAAGTTATAATCAAATTAATAAAATTAATGAAAATTCATTTAAAGGATTAACATTAATAGATCGTATATCATTATCAAATAATCAAATTAAATATTTAGATAAAAATATTTTTGTAGATAATTTATATTTAGAATTAGTTTCATTAGATAATAATCAATTAAATTATTTAGAACCAGAAGTATTTTCACGTTTACGACGAATACGTGATATTGATTTAACAAATAATAATTTAATAAGAATAAATCCAAAAACATTTCAAAATTCATATAATATTGATACATTATTATTATCTGGTAATAAATTAATTGAATTTAATATTGATATAAAAAATCAAATAAATCGTTTACAATTAGATAATAATCAATTAAATTATTTAATTATAAATTCAACAAAACATGTTAATGCTAATAATAATAATATTAAAAATTTAATAAATTTAACACCAAATTTATTAGAAAAATTATATATATCAAATAATAATTATAATTATATACAAAATATTACAAATTTAACAAATTTAATTATATTAGATTTATCATATAATCAAATTGGTCAAATTAATATAACAACATTTGATAAATTAAAACGTTTAAAAGAATTATATTTAAAAAATACAAAATTAAATGGTATTAATTTTGGTACATTTTCAAAACAAATAAATTTAGAAATATTAGATATATCTAATAATAATTTAAATTATATAAATTTAGATATATTTATACCATATTTAACAAAAATGAAAAAATTTTATATTAATGGTAATAATTTAAATGAAATTTATGGTAAAATGTCATTATCATATGCATTTCCAAATTTAATCACTGTTGGTTTATCTAATAATAATTTTAATTGTACATATTTACATCATTTATTAACACCACCATATTTATCAAAATTTGTTGATTTATATATTGAACCAGATGATCCATCAATTAAAAATCAAACAAATATTTCCAACAATACAACTAAAATTGAAGAAAGAACACATATTCGTGATATTTCATGTATAAGTGATTCAGAATATATAAAAAATGAAAGATTAAATGATGATAGTAATAGTAGAAAGAAGATCAATGAAGATTTAATTTTACAAAATACTATAGATCGTTTAAAGATCCATGAACATGAATTGGAAAGTAATTTAATAATGATTAAGACATTTTTTGGTATAATTTGTACAATATTAATTTGTGGTTTAG
Source organism: Empis stercorea (assembly GCA_949752835.1). Classification (NCBI taxonomy): domain Eukaryota; kingdom Metazoa; phylum Arthropoda; class Insecta; order Diptera; family Empididae; genus Empis; species Empis stercorea. The sequence goes on along the minus strand of OX457085.1, from coordinate 15,674,774 downwards.
CTTATAATGTTTATAAATTTTCAACGGAAAAACGTAATTCATTGGTGAGAAGAATTGCTTATAGATCATCAGCAACAGTTGATACTAGTGTTGATGTACAATAAAATCAAATTAATTTTTAAATGTTACTACAAAATGAAAATGATATATAAATGAAAATGATATATAAATTTATATTGTCATCAATTTTATATAAGATTCAAAAAATTTTTAGTTATACTAAAATTATAGTATTAAAATATCTTTAAAATTAAATATAGTTTTTGTATTTTGCTCTAAATAATGTTGTCATGTTTTATGAAATGTTTGATAATAATTACTGTTAAAAATAAAGAGATGATAATTAAATAAAAATTGAACAAGTTTTAAATCTTTTTGAATTAAGCAAGGTCAGTTCATACTTCATAAACATTATTTTCCTTCAATAATCATTATTTTTGTAGTAATTTTTCTTCAGATAAATCAGAAATAATAAAAATAATAAAAGACTAGAAAAATAAAATCATCGTCTGAAAAATTCTAGTGAAAAATAATATAATAATGATAAGAACGATGGCAAAAGTAAATATCAGAAGAAAAAAGAAATATATAAAAATAAAATATAAAAAATAAGACCCAAACAAGATAAAAAAAATATTGAAAGATATTAAAAGTTATTTATGATGTGAAAAAAGGGCTTCAAGGTTAAGAAGTTTTTGTTTCTTGGTTATGGGACTATACAGAAAAATTTACTATCATTTATTAATTTTCAAAACGTTTTTTTTTTCACAGAGAATTGTTTTCAATTTAGTCCCATTAAATTTGGCTGTTTTTTAATAAATAATTAGATGATGAATTATTCCTTTTTGTGGAAAATATTTATAGTTATAACAATGCAAAAGATTTAAGAATAGTTCGGAAAGCCTGCACACTTTCAGAACCATAGATAAGGAATTTACAAAACTATCATTCTTTTTCTACTATTACTTATACATTATCTACTCATTGTGGGCTAATGTGTAGCTATTTACTAATCTTTGTCACTTTCTGGCAATTGATTAGGCATAGTAAATAAAAATTTAAGTAAAACATTAATTCTAACAACATTCCAAATTATAAAATAATTAAATTAAAAAAAAAATTGTCTTTGAATTAGTAAAGTTCTTGTTGTTATTCATAAAATTGTAACAAAAACTTCATCAATTTACTTACAAATAAAATGTTTATTATTTTATACTATTTCAATAAATAAATTCCTTCTATATTTTTTTATTATTATTATTATAATCAAAAATTAACGTCAATGTTCGTTTAACACCATGCAATAATAATTTGTCACAATGCCAAAAGCAATAGCAAAGCAAAAATATAAACAAAAATATTAATAATACTAACAAAAAAAATAATATTATTATAAAGTATCAAAATTTGTGTCAAATATTTACTAAAAATTGAAGCACTTGTGTTTTTTGATTCAAATAAAATGTGTTTTGAATACTAAAATATCCGATATAATCCAAAGAAAAATGAAATTTCAAATTAAAATTCGTAGCGAGCAACAATTTCGTATATAATTGATTTGGCAGAAGTCCGTCAAAATAGATATAAAAAAAGGCTAAACATAATTAATTAAAATAATTCTGTCTATGGCACAGAATAAAAATATATGTACATACATATATTTATATAATATTGAAATTAAAATATGTATTATAATTTTGTTTATATTATTTTCTAGACAGATTTTTATTGAAGGAGTAGGGAAAATATTTATAATCAATTTATATAAACTTTTTAGAATTATACGAAAAAAAAAATTAGTATATAAACGAAATTGATTTTAAATGAAGAATCAAAAACAATTCAAATATTGATTCAGAAATAACAAAAAAATATAAATTTTACGAAAATGTTTAAAATTGTAAGTTTGTAGAAAAATATAGCTAATGGATATTTATAACTATAGCTAATGGATATTTATTTGTTTATTTTATATAGTTGGTTCTTTTGTTCGGTATTTTTGCCTGCACTCTTGCTAAACCAGCTCTAGTACCTGCACCACTTGCTTATTCGGCACCATTAGTAGCTGCTGCACCAGTTGGAACCGCACAAAGTTCACAGTATTTTGCTAGAAATTATAATGGATTAGCTGCTGCCTATACTGCTCCAATTGCTGCTGCTTACACTGCACCAGTTGCAGCTGCTTATACAGCACCATTAGCATATTCTGGATATGCTTCATATCCATATTCATCAGCATACACAACATTTTTGTAAAGGGATTCACACATTAGAATTATAAATAATCTATGAAAGTCATTAGAAATAAAAATTATATTTGAATATAAAAAAAAAAAATGATTTTAATTTTAATTTATATTTAAACAAAAAAATATTTTAAATTTTAACCATCACATAAAACTTTTGAATTAAAGTTATCATTCCTGGGAAAATAATACTATTTAATTTTGTTGCCTTTTGTCATACTTAAAATATTTCTAAAGTTTTGCTAATAAATTAATTGTCGGATTTAAAAGACTAGTTACATATATTATATTCGCTGAAATTAATAGTTTATCTGAAAATTAGGTGATAGTAAGTAGATCACAATTTTTTATTTTACGAAATTACTTTAATTTGTGTTAATTACAAAATTTGATTTGATATTTGCTTAGAAAATCTTTAATTTGGTGGAAAATCATTAGAATGGTATTTTCAAAATGTAGGTATTTTAATTACCTTTAATTCAAGACAGTAAACGTGTCTATGCGACTCTCGCAATCCATACCCAGTGGCTACTAGTCACCACAACCTCTTTCATATATTATCATTATAACATTGAAATATAGTATTTTTCTATTTATGGTAAAAGTAAGATGTTAATACCCTCTATAAATTCTGTTATTTTAAAGATCTTAAATTAAAAGCCAGACTTCATCGACAATACTATATTTCATTATAACAATTATCTTAATTTTTTTTTATTGCACTATCACTATTAACATTGCAGTATATAAGATAAATATTATAAATAGATTTAATTTAAATTGAATTTAATTAAAACATCAAACTAAGAAAGTATATTTAAACTGATCTTTTACATAAATTTCAACGAAAACTACTATTTTTTGTAGTACCCATACTCAAGAATATAAATTATTACAATCCACTCAGCAAATCAATTTAATAATACGAAATAGTATTAATATAGGTGAGCAAAATTAGTTATAGGTTTGGGCAAAATTAGTAAATTTTCTTATTATCAAAATACTTTATATTTCAGGCCATATATTTTTTATATTATAGAAATAGAATCGTTCAGTTTAGGTAATTAGAGTATTATCCAAAAACTAATAAAGTATTAATTAAATAAGTAATTTTATATAATTATTTATTCAAAAAAACTTCAAAAAGCTTTTAGTATTCTTTTATTATTGTTTATACTTTACTCATTAAACATATACTATATATTTATTTCAATTTAATTGATACAACCAAATTTTACCACTTTTGCAATATTTTATTTTAAAAGAGAGGGAATCTTCTTCTTTCAAAAATATTTTTGTTCCTTTTAAAGATCGTATGAGATATTTTTGTTAAAATATTTTTCACTAAAATTTTTGAAAAATCTCGAAAAAAAATAAAATTTGTAGGCATAACATAAGTGTTAAACTTGAAAAAATTAATTTACATACTTATTTATTATGTAACAAATAACAGAAAAGAAAAATCGTGTGATTTTTGCATACATAAAATATTTTTTAAATTAAAATTAAAAATTGTGAAAAAAATCGCTAATATTTTTTTTTTTGTATAAAAAGCTTTACAAAATTGTTTCAAACATCACAATTTACTTATATTCCATTAAAGATAGTTTATATAATTTCAAAAAAGATCAAACCAAAATGTTCAAATTTGTAAGTTTATTCAAAAAGGATTACGCCAGTGATTAATATTTATAAAACATATAATTTAGATTACAGTTTGTTTAATGCTTGTTGCATTTGTTGCTGCCAAACTAGAAATTGTTTCACCATTAGGATATTCAGGATTGGCTGGTCATTTAGATGCTTATGCTAGTCCGTATGCTAGTCCTTATGCTAGTCCTTATGCTAGTCCTTATGCTGTACCGTATACTGCGTATGGTGGTGCTCCAGTTGGTGCAGCTGCTTATCATGCCCAACCTGTTGCTGCCGCTTATGCATCATCTCCAATAGTTGCACCATATGCTTCTAGTTATAATGCTCATCACATTGCACATGCTACTGCTTATCCATTAGCATATTCAGCACCAATTGCTGCCGCTTATCGATCAGTTCCAGTTGCAGCTGCTGCTTATCATCATCAACCATTAACTGCTGCTTATCAACATAATCCATTTGCTTATGGTCATAATGGTCATTTTGTTGGTGCTGCTGGTCCAGCTAAACTTTTATTATAAATAATTTTGAAGACTGTTTTATTTATACATATATTGTTAAAAAAATAAATTTTAAAAGAAATAAATAAATTATGATCTACATATGTAAATTATGTTATATTGATTTAAATTTATACTTAATTAAATTCTATTATTAAATCTGATATTTGAGATTAATTTGTTTGCATCATAGGATTCGAAACAAAAACAAAAATTTTATAATTGAATTGATTTAATAGATTAATCGTGGAAATTTATCAAAAAATTATTCTTTTCATTTCACATACATAAATTTCTTGAAATATTATACTATCATCAGAAACATCATTGATATTATATTATAATTCTTTGAATATATATGTTAAATAATATCATTCCATCATAGGACATAAAAGTTTAGTTACCAAAATATATGAAACGAAATTATATAGTTTGAAGAATTTTGACTTTTATTATTATATATATAAGTTTTATTACTAAACGAAAATTCGAAGAATTATATAATTGACAATTTAAAATGTGTCTCAGAATCTCAGGATTTAATAATAATTATCTTATATTTTTGTCATCATATATAATTAAAAAAAATATTTCCCAAAATTGGTATAGTATAAATAAAAATAATCTTATTAACTTATAGAAACCGGAGAATTTGCCTGAAATAATATCAAAATTATATTCTAAGAAAATATAAATGAAAAAAGTGTGCAATGTTTAAAGTTTCATATAAAGTGTTTTTTTTTTATAGATTATCTACCATAATATCAACCCACTTTCACACGCTTTTCGAATTTGAGACAAAATTCGTAATATAATTTATTATATTTTACACCAGAACTAAAATTATATAAAATATCCAATAAATTTCTGTATAAATTTAGTATGTAGTTGATTTGAATTATTTTAATAATTTTGTTCTCTTAATAAGATTAGAGATATAAATATTTTGGCTCACATCAAGTTAATCAATTTCCAAGATTCTAAATTGAAATTAAATATTTTTATTATTAAATTGTTTTCAGATTTTCTAATCCATGAAATTTTCCAAATCTCAGATACTTTTTACAATAAAATAATTTTTGAATGCTAAATAAGGAATTTATAATATGTTAAGATAAAATTATGTAAAACTTTTTATATATTTTAAATATGCATTTAATTTCTCTCATAAAATTAGTTAACAGTCTATACAAAGAAAAAAAAAACTTTTACTTTTGAATTTACAAATATAATTTGCCTGCACCACCAACAATATGGCCATGATTATAAGCTGTGGCAATAGGGCCACCATGATAATGAGCTGCAATTGGACTAGTATAAGCAGTTGCAATTGGTACAGAACGATAAGCGGCAGCAGCAATTGGTGCAGCATAAGCAGATGGATAAGCAGCAGCAGCATGAACAACAGATGGATAAGCAGCAGCATGAGCAACATGTTGATTGTTATAAGTAGCTGAATATGGTGTAAATAATGGTGATGCATAAGCAGAAGCTACTGGACCTGCATGATAAGCAGCGGTGGCATGAATAGGAGCCCCATATGGACTGGCGATGTAAGGACTACCATATGCAGCAGCACCTAAAAGATGAGCTGAATATCCTAATTGAGGAATAACTTCTGGTTTACCAGCAACACATGCAATTACCATTAAACAAATTGTAATCTAAACAAAAGTTATGAGAATATTAAATAAAATTTATTACAAATAAATTTTTGTAACTTACGAATTTGAACATTTTTAAAATCAAAAGTGTTTTTTTTTTTCAGTTTTGACTGTCTTTGAAGAGGAGAAGGTAAACTGTGATTATTAATAAACAAATTCCCACAGTATTTATAGTAAATAAATAACAATTCAATATTTCAAATTCAGATCATTTCATATTTAAAAGAAACCACTTAGAAAACTACTTCAGTTGATGCTGTAACATAATTATTTTGTTATTAAAGTTATAGCTCGAATTGAACTTGAATTGAAGATGTTATAAAAAGCATTTATATTTAACACTTTTAAATTTTGAACATGGGATTTATTTAATTTACAATTTCTTTTCTTTTTTTGACATTATTATATAAGGACATAAAATAAAAATTATGTTGTATAAAAATCATAATTTATTTATTAGTTATTTAGAAGATCAATAAATTTGAATACAAAATTCATTTCATTTTTAGTTGACCTTGTTATAAATTCCAAAGCAGAAGCAGTAAATAAATTTCGTAATTATATGTTGCTTCTGAGTTAAGAATTTATGTATTTACTATGTCTTCAAACTACAAAAACTTTTAAGCTATTTTCTAAGAGTTGTGCTTTTGTGAGCAATCTTTTGGTTCATGAATTGAATTCTAATTTTTATAAATAGAATAATGTTAACCGTTTACTCATAAGTAATATAAATATTTAGCTGTAAAAATGATAAATTGATCATATTATAAAATATTGTTGTCAAATTCGGAATCTTTCATTGCCGGATGAGTAAAATTTGATATGGAATTTTTTGTAATTATATGCGAATAATTATTCTTTATTTGATGTCGGTCGAATTTTCAGTTGGTAATACTTTCATCCAACAACTGAATTAACTTTCTTTTAACAATTTAACACATCAAAAAAGTAATCGCTTTACCACAATTTTCCAATTTTCTGCACTACTTCCTGCTGCTACTCCATTACGATAACAAATTTTTTTTAAACAATCTTAAATTTTTTTAGAAAATAATTGTTCAACCAAATAAATCTACACGGATTATGTTTATCCCCAAAAATAGTCTTTAATTATGAAATTCAATAATATTAAATTCTGGCTGTTCTTATCAATGAATGAATTTAACCAAAAACAATTAATTTACAATCTTGTTAGATCTATTTTTGGTTTAATTTTATCCTTGGCTCTTTTCTGTACCAATTCTAATGTATGTACATATATCCGCTTATGTAAATTTATAGTAATAACGTTCCGAAAAATTATTTAAAATATTTTGTGACAATAAATAAAAAATATGTCAATGTCATTTTCAACAATATTTTTTGTTATATATTTTGACTTTCCATCATTTCAAAGTATGGTCTCAAAAATAATGATCACGAAAATTTGTATGATGGTTAAGCCAAACTATATAATGAAAAAGTGGGTGTCAAAGGTAATATTAAATTTAATTTGGATCGATTTTCATGATAAAAATTTCAATTATCTGCATCGACAAAAAAAACCGGTTGCAAAAATAAAATCTGCAAAAAAAAAATTATGTAATTTCTAAAAATTTAATTATATGTTTTAATTGATTTTATATATAATAATTTCATCGAAAACAGTAAAGCACGTAACAAAAATATCAAACATAACGCAATGAAAACGCAAAACAAACTTATGTATATTATTTATTAAATTATATATTTATGATTTTCAAAGAATGGCGCAATTTATGTATTTTAAATAATTTATATAGTACATACTTTGGTATATTAATATAATGTCTGCACGTTTTTCTCTATATTGCAATGTAAGTAAAAATATATCAACAATAATTATTGAATCCGAAAAAAACGTATAACTGAATTTATTATATACTAATTTTTTTTTTTGGTAGAAGTAAGATTGAATTTTGTATAAAATGTGGTCGATGGTTAAACAATTGTCATATTCAATTCAGTGCATTCAAATTGAAAACATCTAAATTTAACATAATTTCAAACTAAAGAAAAATGTTCAAACACGTAAGATTCTATACGGATTACATAACTAATATAAGGATTACAATTAAATATTAATATTATCTTTTCTGAATTTATATAGAGTGCTGTACTTTTTGCATTTATTGCTTGTGCATTTGCAAAACCATCTGGTGTTGTTGCACCACTTGGATATTCAGCACCATTATTGGCAGCACCAGGAGTTGTAACTGCAACTAGTAGTCAAGTTGTAGCTAGAAATTACAATGGATTGGCTGCACCACTTGTAGCTGCTGCACCAGCACATCTTGCTTATACTTCGCCAATTGCAAAATATACATCAGCTGTTGGACCATTAGGATATGCTGCTGGTCATTTAGGATATTCTGCACCAATTGCTGCTACTGCTCCATTAGGATATGCTGCTGGTCATTTAGGATATTCTGCACCAATTGCTGCTGCTGCTCCATTAGGATATGCTGCTGGTCATTTAGGATATTCTGCACCACTTGCTGCTGCTGCTCCATTAGGATATGCTGCTGGTCATTTAGGATACTCAGCACCACTTGCTGCTGCTGCTCCATTAGGATATGCTGCCGGTCATTTAGGATATTCTGCACCAATTGCTGCTGCTGCTCCATTAGGATATGCTGCTGGTCATTTAGGATATGCTGCAGCTGCGCCATTAGCTAAATATGCAACAGGTTTAGCCCATCCTTATGCTGCACATTACGCTGCTCATCCATATGGTGCTCATTATGCTGGAGCTGCTCCACTTATCCTGTAAATTATATATGATTATTATATAATTGTTGCCAATTATAGACTGTATTTTGAAGATGTTTTTTTTCCAATTAAGATAAAATTATTAAATAGTTAAATAATAAAAATGAAAAAGTTAAAAATTTTAATTCAAGTATTTATTGTGGGAAAAATTAGAGATTTTTGTTAGATTTCATTTAAATCGGAGTCTCATATAATTTCATATATGTGATTTACAAAAGTCGGAATTTAATATGTTTTTAGAACTAAATTATTTGGATAAAAAAATCAATTAAGATTGTAAGTAAATTAATTAACTTTAAGCAAAACAAATTCATATCATTTTTTCTTTTATAAAAACAGAGATACTACAATATAAAGATTTCGCACTGCGAACAAAAAGATATCACAATTTTTTTTTCTATTGGAATTTGTTATTAGATTCTATAACATGGTGCTTGTGTTCTGTAACATTTTTTGTGCATCTGTTAGTTGTTGATAAGACAAATATGCAATCTGTTAAACACATTTTCTGAGTGCTACCATCCTACAATAAAATCATTGGTATTTATAAGTAGATAAAACAGAAATATCAAATAGTTGTTTCTATATTTTTAAGCAATGTGAAAACATATACTCGTATGAAGGGAAAAATAATGGATTTATGTATAAAGTTATTTCTGTGGTTGAATGTAGAATTGGATAATAGATATTTATTGGACAAATTGTAGATATTGGATAAATTTCGGTGGAAGTTTGTAATTTTATCTCTGTAAAAAAATTTGATTTTTTAGGTATGTAATTTTTAACAATTTCGTATTAAAAATAAATAAAAATACGAGGTAATCATATAATGATAATCCCTTATTCAGAAAGTAAATTCTTCTTTTTTTAAACTTGGTGTGCTCAAACGAAATTGAGGCGTGCTAAAAGATGAAATTTTTTGGATTGGTTATTGCTTAAAAATATAGAAACACTATCTGATATTTACTTATTTATATTTTATGTACCAAATTAAAGGTTGTAAATATTTATTTTGAAGATGATTCCTAGAAATATTATTTCTCCTAAAAGTATTCATGGTGTAACTGATAGGAAAAAATTGAATTGTATATAACGTTCAAGTCGTCAAAACCCTACATAGTCAAATTGAACCTAGAAGTATGCAAAAACTTCGAAAAACCAACAACAATATTAAATTAATTCATATAATTTAATTACTTATATACTTTGTATTTAGAACAACTTATAAATTAATTTTTTTTTCAACAATATTTTTTATACAAATAAAAAGTTTTTTCTAAAAATTCAGAACTCCTTCAAAATATCTTTTATATTCTTCTAGTTATACGATAGTAGCAATGGAATATTATTAATAGTATAAATATTATTCAAAGGAGAAGTCGATGATTGTCCATTTGCTTTACGTAATTGTTCTGATGATTGCATATTACTTCCGGCCGCCGCTGATGGAGGACTATACAAATTAGTATTTTGTACTGAACCAGATCCTCTCTTTGGAGTCGCATATACTTTCATATCTGTTACTGAATTCGGTATTTGATTTGGAATTATAGGTGGTAAGAATGTGTTACTAGGAGGAAAAATTTGACCATTATTTTGATTTGGTATAATAGGACGTAAGAAAGGATTAATAGGAATTGTTTGATCATTATTATTAGCTGGCTGTCTTGTTGGTTCAATAAACATCGGACGTAATGATTGTCCAAAATTTTGATCTCCTGATGGTACATTAAATGGAATTCCCTGTGATGGTCTATTGCCATTATCTCTGTTTGGATTTGTTGCCATAGGTTTTGTTGATGCTGGGAATGGTGATATATATTGTGTGCCCAAAGGATTTATTACTGGCATATTTAAATTAAGAGGAATTTTATTTGAGGGTTGCGGTGACGAGTGTTGTGCTACTGTACCAGTTGCGGATTGTATTGGTCTTGATTGTTGAATATTTTGTGGAACTGTAGATGATGTTACTTGATTACTACCAGATGGAATATTTATTGGTACTGCTAGTTGTACTCCAGATGGAATTTGTTGGGTAAGTCCTTGAATATGAAAGTTAGTTGCTACTAGTGGTGTTGTTGGTAATGCTGGAACATTTAAATATTGTATGAACTGATCTTGTCTTACTCCATATGAAGAAATTCTAACTGGTAGATTTGTTGATGTCCATTGTGCTAACACATCAGGAATTACATTTCCAACAGCGTAAGTTGCAATGTTATGTGCATTTGTGTATGATAAAATGGCAAGAAATAAAACAATCTGTATAAATAAAATTTTAAATATTAATAAATTCTTATTATTTTATATAAAACTTACGATTTTGATCATTTTGGTCAAAAAATAGATTTCGTATTTCACTCTTTAAAATACAAAATTCAAATATAATCAATCTAATTCAATCTTCCTACTTTTATACTACATTTATTTACATTATAATAAAATCATTTATTCCCAAAAATATATTTTAATGATTACCAAAAAAATAAATTCAATTTTTTTATAATGTAACAAATTTCTAAAGGAATTGTAATAAGCCTAATTTTTTTAAAGACATTTTTATGGTAAAATGTTTATTTATCGATTTTCACCACAAAATTACTTTTATTAGCGTACGTTTTTTGAATTAGATTGATATTTAATTTTTAATAGGAAATATAAATATTTCTTAACTAGTTAAAAGTATTAGTTTTTTTTAACATAAATTGAAATTTTTACCATGGCAAAAATAATGGATTTATGTATGAAGTTATTTTTGTAGTTGAATGTACAATTCTCATGACAAATAAGTCAAATTTCAAATTTAATTCGTCCTTTTTTTAAACAAAATTCAAGTGTTTCATATCAAATCAATCTTAACCTTCTAAGCTGCATTTAGACCACCCAGAAAATGTAATAATGATAAGAATGATACTCACTATAGTTAAAATGCACATAATCTAAAAAGAAATGGTTGAAGGGTGTTATCTTTATTAATGAAGAAGACAAACTAATTAATAATAACATCAACTCTACTCCCTCCAATTATTATTAAAAACTATTTGGTTGGTATGCTTATGAATTTATATTCAAAAGAAAATTCCTAATTTACATAGTTAACATAATTATTTTAAATTTATAAATTATTCACTAAAAATTATGTTTCCTGGATTATCATAAATTAGAATAATAATGTATATAGCATTATTCCATCATTCTAATTCTTCAGTTTGGCTACTACATTTCCATATTTTTCAATATTAATTCAAATTAATTCAACTGAATATTAGTTAAATTTACAAAAATAATATATAAAAGCTATTTAAAAACTAAAAACAACCAAATTAGGCAATTAATTTTTCAATTATTATATCCGAAACACGAAATATTTAGTAATAAAAAAGGTTGGTTCATTACCAATTCGTAATGTGCGACATCATTTTATACATATTTTTCTGGGTGAAAAATAATGGTATAAAAACAATTATTTTGGTCATTGGGAGACATAGTCAATTCAGTTCTTTCGAATTATTAACACCCTCTCTAATTATACAAAAAAAAATAAACTAATAAGGAAGTAAAAATGTTCAAATATGTGAGTTTAAAGTTTTATGGATAATGTATTTAATAATGAATATACAATATTTCTCAGAGTGCTGTATTTTTTGCTATTATTGCTTTTGCCTACGCAAAACCATCAGGCGTTGTTGCTCCACTTGCTTATTCAGCACCATTATTAGCAGCACCGGGAGTTGTAACTGCAACTAGTAGTCAAGTTGTAGCTAGAAATTATAATGGACTTGCTGCACCTCTTGTAGCTGCTGCTCCAGCACCACTTGCAGTTGCTGCACCAGCTCCACTTGCCTTAGCTTCGCCAATTGCTAGATACGCTGCAGCAGCACCACTAGCAGCAGCTCCTCTAGGATATGCTGCTGCACCATGGGCTGGTAATTTAGGATATTCAGCTGCCCTTACAGCTCCATTAGGTTATGCTGCAGCACCACTTGCATCTCGGTTAGGTTATGCTTCTCCTTTGGGATATTCTGCAGCACTTACTAGTCCATTAGGATATGCTGCACCATTAAGTGCTCCATTAGGATATGCTGCACCATTAAGTGCTCCATTAGGATATGCTTCACCATTAGGATATGCTGCACCATTAGGTGCTCCATTAGGATATGCTGCAGGTTTACCATTAAATGGTGTTCCTTTAGGAGCTGCTCCATTAAAATATACTGCAGCATCGGCTCCATTGATTCTATAAAAGATATAAAATTGAAATTTGACTGTTCTATATTACTTCTTTTCTAAGGATATTGTGAAATTATAAATAAAATTATATTTGTTGAAAAAAACATGTTGTTGTTTATCATTGATTTAATTAATTACTTATTCCGGGTAATAGTAATCATAATTCATAATAAATACCAATATTAATATTGGTATCATTTTTAGCATCATGAATAATTAAATACAAAATATTGACAGGACATCACATAATAATAATTCCGAAAATATTATGTATTTTAAAAATATGTAGGAGGTTGTTATGCGGAAGTTTCCATAAAATTGCGTATTAAAAATTTCAATATTCTCATTAAATTTGAATTAGATTATTATTGTTATGAATTTCAAATATGCTCCGCTTCATAATGCTAATTGAATTTTCTAATTACATATAATAAACAAAATTGTCAACAATCATAGAAAATCAAACTTATAATATTTATTGACAATTTAAAGTCGATTGAAATTTTCATAAAAGCTTAATAAAAGTTAAATATACTCGAAGATTAATAAAAGGATATTGACGCTGATGATAAAAATATAAAAAAATTTTGATGTGAATATTGCATTTTTGTAAATATGTAAATAGTTAACTTTAGAATCGCGAAATTTGTGTTCAACAACTTTTTCCTAAAAAGATCATCGTACCAAATAGAAAAATTTGCTAATATCTGCATACTTTTGGCCAACATGTGCAAAATTTATCGAATACAATATAATATGAAAAATCAATGAAATTATTATGTTTAGATTTGGGAATAACGTAAATTAATCTACAACACTTTTATTTAAAAATGTTGTACATTATGGGCAAAATATTTAATGTTTAAATCACGACAATCGTGATAAAATTAAACTACATAACTTTTAAAAAACAAAAACAAGATAAAATTTGGTGCATGTGCACACCCAAATAAAAGGGGAGCTTAAAATTTATGGCCTTTTAAATGTAACAAATTCAAAATTGTTACATCCTCACAAAAATATAATTTTTTTATTATAAACATTTTGAATAGTGAAGACATAGTTGGATAAATTATAATTTTTTTATTATACTTTTTCACTTTAAATATATTTAATGAAAATATCAAAATCAAAAAAACATTGAAAATGTCTATGTGTAATTAAAATTGTGGGAAAAATTAAGATAATTCATTTATAAAAAATTAAATAATTAAACTTTTGTTTTTCAGAAAAACAAAATCTAAGTCATCAGTTTTGCCCCTAAACCTACTTATTACACAGATTTACAATTTGGCTTCATTTCGTTTACCTATTATACATATGTCATTTGAATTACTTTACATCCTATGAACCATAGAGGTCAGGCAATTATTGTCCAATATATGTACATAATTGTCGTACAAATAATACATATTGATGCCAAAATTAAGTATACCAAAATATTAGCTTATAAATGATTATTAACATATATATGTATAAATATTCTAGCTTTATTTAAATCGTAATTCCTTATTTAATAATTATAATTTCCGTATTGACATAATATAATAATACATATTCATATTATATAATTTGTATTTATTTTTTATTTCATAATTAATAAATTTAAATATATTTAATTATCACGTAATTTAATTTATAATTATAAAAACGATTATAAATAATTACATCTAATTTAACATCTAGTGTTTATTATTAATTGTAGTGTCGTTATGTAGTTGATATTGTGTTAGGAAAATATATTATATTTTCAATTGTTATAGTCAAATGGAAATCGGAATGAAAGTTTTGTTTTTTTTAATATTTCTTTAATTGGTCTGCACAAACTGAAATGGTAACCAAAATTAATGTCTATTGTTTTTTGTATACTTTCCGACTATTTAATACCAAATAAATAAATTGATTTTTTTATATAAATTCCACCGACAATTATCGATGGTCAGTCATTTTTAAATCGATTTTCAAAAGTCAAACATTTAAATTAATTTCATTTTAAATTATAATTCAGCAATTTATAAATAAATTATTAAGAATATTAATAAATTAATATTTATAAACAGGATAATTAATAATTTTAAAATAATGTTTACATTGAAATTGGTAGGTGGTTTTAATATTCAATAATGCAATTTTATGTAATGAATAAATATTTCAAATTGATTATCTAACATAAGTTGATTTTTAAAAGATTTCTTGCTTCTACACATCAAAATCATTAACAAAATTTATTTACAGATTAGTGTAATTCTCCTTATTGTTGGTGTCAGCACAAGTGGAATTCCAGGTCATTTTGGTTTTGCACCTCATCTAATTCCACAACCATTGTTTGCTGCTCCACCAGTTTTTCCACCTCCTGTTCTACCACCACCAGTGCTACCAGCGCCAGTACTACCACCACCAGTACTGCCACCGCCATTATTCCCTGCACCAAGTTTTCTTCAAGCACCAATATTACCAGTTCCAGCTTTGCCACCACCAATTTTACCAGCCCCAGTATTAAATACAGCTTTCATACCTCCAGCACCAGTTTTCCATCCACCACCAGCTCTACATTTGCATCCACATGTTTATGCAGCTCATCCAATTCCACTACCACCACCAGTTCTTCCAGCAATAGCATTTGCTGCGCCAGTATTAGCACCGCCGCCACCACCACCACAAATAGTTAAAACCCTTGTACCTGGAACATTGACAAAAACACATCATACCATTTCGGTTGGCTATCCAATTGTGAAATCGCTTAGTCCTTTGGTAAAATCAAATTATGTTAAACATTTATTACCATCATCACATGCACATTTGCATCATGCACATCACAGTCATCTGGGTCATCTACATGGATTTGGATTTTGACGTGGATATGTCATGTCTTGATTATTTTTTTGCACAATTCAAAAAAGTTATATCAGGAATTTATGAGAAAATTTAGTTTAAAATTTTATGCTATTGTTATTATAGTCATTTATGTTTATTTAGAAAAAAATATTGATTAAGTGTTAAATTTGTTGTTAATTTTGTTATTACGATTATTATAACTTAATATTTTTTAAATAAAATATAAAAATGTATTAAATTAAATATTTTTATTTTGCCAAAAAGTTCTCCGCAATTTAGTTAGTTTTATGGTAACTGTAACAGTATATGTGGATACATATACCATGCAATGAAAAGGAAGAAAATGTTATTGATGCATAATAAATTTATTTCTATATCAATTAAATAACTAAACCCAAAATCTTCAATGCTTCTATTTTTTAAATATAATTTCTTTTGTATATAAAAGTAATACGTATACTTATTTAATTTGTGAAATCCTTTTCCACATTTATAGATCCACTTAATAATTTAATTTTTTTTTCCCCGTATTTCTTAAAATTTATCACATGTATTAAAATTTTTTTATTACTTAAAGTTTATTTTTACAATAATTTTCCACAATTATGACACCATAATATTTTCTAAACTACAAATTGTTTTTTACTTACCCATATATGTAATCCTTTGTATTTATATGATATAATTATTGACACATATTTGTTTCAATATAATTTTCAAGAAAATTAATATAAAAAAGTGTATGTAATGATAACAAAATATTTGCAACCATAATTGGACAAAAACAGGTGCCACAATTTTATTATTTAATATAGTAAATTAAAAACAAGATTGGAGAGATTCATTGAACATATCAATTTGAAATATGCTTCTAAATGTGATTATGGATTAATTTTTATTTTATTAAATTTTCAAATAAAAAAATAATTGTAAAAAATTTTGTTAAATATTTTCTAGCAAATAACAATTATAATGATCTAAAAATACATTTTAGGAAATAAATAAAGTTATATCTTAAAAATTCAGACAAAAGTCTTAATGACTCTTTCTTAATTCACTAAAAAACTGAAATGGTATACTATATTAATTTTTTATATAATATTAATTAGAATTAGCAAAACTAAAGTACATACCAAAAATCACAAATATATTTTAAATAAATCAATATAAAACATATGATAATAAAAAAAAATTCAAATTATTTATGCAAAACTAGTACAAAAACTTTTAAGGCAACATTACAATATAAATCATGAAATTCCAATTGAAATCGCAATGGAAAGTACACGAGTTAACCTATTTTTTTTATTATTTAAATTAATAAACTTCTATATATTATAATATTAAAATTGAAATAACATATAATCGATGACACAATATTAAAATCAAAAGTTTTGTTAGTGTTATAAATATCACTTTTTTTTTTAAACAAAATTATAAATAAAATTTTATAAATATTTATAAAAACAAAAATTATTCAGTAATCATTCATGTCTGTCATATATAATTTCAATTAGTATTCTACGAAAGTACAAATTAAATTTATTTTACTTAACATACTCTGAAGATACCAAAAAAAAAATTGTATATAAAAACACTTGGAAACAATTGAAATATTATCAAATCAAATTGAACATTTTTGCAAGTAGCAACTGAAATAATTGAACCAACGGAAAATCAAAATGATGACTAAATGCATTGTAAGGATAATTAAAATTTTAAAGCAAAATGATATATTAAATATATATTTTTTTATATTTTATTTTGTGTAGATCTTTCTCGTACTCGCTGTCATTTGTTGTGCACAAGGTGGTATTATTCCTGCCGCATATGTTGCTCCATATGCATCATCATATAATGCACATATTGTTAATCATGCTGTAGCACATCCAGTTGCAGCACCAATTGTTGCAGCTGCACCAGCACCAATTATAGCCGCACATGCTCCAGCCGTATATACTGCAGGTCCAGCCTTTTTACCAGGAGCAGCAGCATATTCAGCATTACCGTTTTTCTAAAAAAAAAATAACAAACTAATAATTTAAATATGGAATTTCGTTTAGTTAAGAATTTTAAGATTTAATTTAGGAAAATATGTAAATCAACGGATACAGTACACCTAAGGACAAATATGACTACATGGACTTGCTATAAGGACAGAGTACAAAAAATATTATATTATTAAATAATATAGAAAAAAAAAATGAAATTGAAATGCATTTATGAAATATCTGAAAAAAAATAATAAAAATATTTCAGTTGCAAAGAAAGTGTTTTTAATGTGGTTAATTTTTTCTTACAGACTTAAAATCTGTCCTCAACTTGTAGTTGTGGCTATTACAATTTAAATTGTATATTTTTAAATACGATTACACTTAATAGTTAATATTTATAGTATTTATTATGTATCAGTTTTTGTAAAGTTGCGACGTTATAACATGAAGTGATTTATCTAGGTATTATAATATTCTTTTTCGTTTCGACAACAAATATGAAATATTTACGAATACGAGTATTATACTTTGTTTAAATAGTCTTTATACTTTGTTTAAATAGCATAAATCTGTTAAAAATATTGTTAAAATATATAATCTAAAATTAATCATAGACAAATACGAGTCTACGATACGAGTACCTGACTATTTTAATTGCTGATATTCGTATGCCTTATATTTATGTACGGTCTTGGTCTATCAAATATTTTGCATTTCAATCTTTTGGTAATTATTCCATATTAATAATATAACTTATTATGCTTTGTACTTACCTCAATGTTATTTATTATTATTTCATAAAGTTCAAACTTTTGAACTTATAATAATTCTATAATATTTCCACAAACCTTTTTAAAAAAACCATAATAATTTTTCTTTGTCGTTCAAATAAATTTTATTGGCCTAAATATGGTCATTGTAATTTGACAAATTATTGACACATTATCTGATAAAAAAATCATTTACAAGAAAATTTAATAAAAAAATATAATAATAATAATATTTTCTACATTTAACCACAAATTATAACCGCCAATAATTACAGTGTGGACTATGTTTACCACAAATTAACTTGTTATTTTATTTAATTTTAATATGGCACATGTACAATATTTTAATATATGAACCAGTCCCAATATATTTGATGGTTCTTTTAAATTTCATATAATGTATGATAAGTTATTAAGTAAGTTATTAAGTGACGGGAAAAAAATTTGCAATAAAAATTAAAAATATTGTTATGGGTGGTTTTTTAATGAGGTATCATAACATTAATATTTATTTTATAGTTTTTTTTAGTAGTTTCATTTATGGTTTATTTATGATAACATTATAACATATTAATTTGCATAACTATAATTTTATGTAGCTAAAAATTTTTGAAGATGATTTTTATATTAATTTCGATTTAAATTTAATGGTAAAGCGGATTTTCATTAATGAATCTGTAGATAAAAAAGTTTATAAATTTTTTTTAAACATTTATTTGTCATAATCTATAATTCTCATCTTTTTGGCGCTTTAGTATGAATTTTATACTGCAAGTAGCTTTTATGCTGTAGTAAGTTTGTAAAGTTTAACTCCAATAAAGAGATACGAGATAAAAACTATATGAAATTAAAATTGTACTCAGTTTAGTTTAAATTTTAGTTTATATCGAAAATAATTTTTAATTGGTTATACATTTTTTTATTTGTAAATTTGTAAACTTCATTTTATTAAACTGTTAAATTTTATGTTCATGTTTACCTATTATATAACATACAATAGTTTATATATATGTAGTTTTCTATTATTTTTCCTGCCCATAATTAAAAATTCATTTAAATTACATAAAATATATAACTTAAATTAAATATCTTTAAATAGTATTTTATTTTAAATTAATAAATTAATTGCATTTACAATATTTGAAATTGTTCAACTATCTAACACCGACAGCATTCTATAAAAAAAATTTCAAAAATTTCATTTTTATAAATATATTTAATTTTTATGTTACCGTACGAATTTTAAAAGGGAATAACGATATAAGAATTTCCAAAGAAATTTAATGTTAAAAAACATATCACATATAAGTATTATGCGTTTACATAGATTTTATTTATTATATTTAACTATAGATAAAAGATATAATTTAATGCTGTCTATATAATAATGTTACTTACGTAATAATTTCTTTCGCAAAATTTTCAACATTATGGTGATAAATCAAATAATTTTTTTCTATATTTATCTTTTACTACTGTTTACTATTTACAATTTATTTCATTTTAATGATTTGTGGATGTTTTAAATATATAGCAGTAAAAAAAATTTATTAATTTCAATGTTTTCAAATAGTTGTTAATAAATAAATAATATTTTATTTATAGTCAAATTCACACACAATTTAATTCAAGTAATTAAATTAAACAAGTTTTAATGAAAAATTATTGGTTTTTTCTTAGCATTAGTGCAATAAATATTTTCATTCATAAAAATATTATAAAATTTATTGATATTTCTCCAAATTTTAGGAGCTGAGATAGTGTAATAAATTAACTATGAATTAAAATTTTATTATATAAAATTAATTATTTATGTGAATTTTTTCGTTTGCAATTCGTTATTTAATTTTGGAATTTTTCTACTTAATTTTTTTAATTCTAATTAAAACTGAATTAAGTGTATAATATAGTAAATCTGGGTGTTCTTAATTGATATATGGCCTTTGAAAAACCTTTAATCAATAAATTCAAATACTAAATTAAGTATACCTACTATAAATTGCACTACCAAAAGCGCTATCAATTATATAATCAAAATAAATACTTAATCTAACATTACAAATATTTAAAAAACTAAAATTGTTTCATTATTTTTCTAGGAAACTAAATCCTCAAATAATTGACGAACATTCTGTAAATGTTTGGTAATTAAAATGGTAATAATTTAAAATTTCATATTTTACCAATTTTTTTTTAAATTAATTTCTTAAGACAATTATTAAAAAAAAACATTTTCATATAACATTTTAGTCAACGCATGAACAAATCTTTAAAGCATAATTTATATTATAGAAGGTATAAAGAGGAATATCTATAAATCATTTATATACGTATATGTAATATACAGAAAAAAATATGTTTTATTATTTTATGATATTAAAAAAATTCAAGCTCAAGGATGATTATAATTAAATATTATACTTATATATGAAAATTAAAACTATTATAAAATGTTTTGGACACTAACCAATAATTAAAAGAATTATATTATAAAAAAAATTGCCTTGAAAAAAATATATTTATATGTGTAACTAAAGATATAATTAACATAATTAGATGGCAAGAAAATTATTTTAATGATTTTCTTTCAAAACTTGTTTATATAATGTAGAATTTTTTAAAAATAAATGGTATAGTAATAATTTTAAATAAAACTAAATATGTATATAATAATATTAAAAGGTCTAAATAATTTACTTCACATACAGTAAATTATAATATGGCTGAATTAAATATAATTGGTATATATACAAACGAAAAAATGACGAATGAATAATTGATTTCATTATAAAATTATTGATATCTAATATTATTATTTTTAAATATTTTATAATGGTAAATTTAATTATAGTTTCACGAAAATAACTAAACTAAATTAAAAAAAAGTTGATTATTTAGCCTTTGTAATGCCAAGCAATTAAGAAACTGATCAATTCATCAGCCTATAAATAATATTTCTTTGTTATAGATAGTCAGTAATTAAAATATCTAATTATAGATTAAATTATTACAAATATTTAATAACGATTATTGAAATACAAGTAATTATGAAAATGATTGAAATATTTGATCAAACTTAGATGATTAATAGATCTTGATCTAAACTATAAATTTATGACTATTATTTATTGAATTTAATTGATTTACTAAACATAATCATTAAATTTTTTGGACAATTATTAAACCACAATGAAATGAATTTTCAAAGATTTCGGAATATCCTCCTAAATTCAGCTAATAATGCAAATATACTTATAAAGAATATGTATATAAATTTTCCTTTGAACCAATAAATGGATCATTACTTAGCCAGTCTCACTTATGATTTAGAAAAATCGTGAAATGAAAGAAACAATAAATTTTTAATAAAATAAAATAAATTTATTTACAAGAGATTTTTTGTTTGTTTTGAAAAGTTCTTTTTTGTTTTTAATAATTTAGTAGAAATGATAAGCTTTTGATGGCGCATTAAATAAAATAATTAAATTTAATGTAAATATCCATGTCCTAAACCATGTCCTAAACCATGTCCATAACCATGTCCTAAACCATGTCCAAGACCAAGTCCATAACCATGTGAATAACCACCATAATGTACTGGGGCAGCTGCATAAGCAAGTGGTGCAGCATGATGATAAGCAGCAGCATGATGATAAGCTGGTGCAGCAACAGCATATGCTGGTGCAGCATGTACAATTGGTGCTTTTACAGAAACTTTATATGTATTAGCATATGATGTAGCTAATGGTGCAACATGTTTAACAACTGGTGCATGATATGCAATTGGTGCTGCATATGATTTAATAACTGGTGCAGCAACAGCTAATGGTGCTGAATGGGCTATAGCTAATGGTGCTGCATGAGCAACAGTTAATGGTGCTGCATGTGCATAACTATGTCCTAATCCATAACTATGACCTAAACCATAACCATGGCCTAAACCATAACCATGTCCTAAACCATAACCATGTCCTAATCCATATCCTTGTCCTAATCCATAACTATCACCCAAATATCCAGCTGATGCAATAGCACAGAGAGCAGATAATATGAACTATTTACATGTATAGATATAGAAATAGAAAATAATCCTTGGTTTATATTTGTTGATCCACAAATTTGTATTATATTATAAAATGTTTACTCACCAATTTGAACATTTTGTATTTAATTTTTAATATTTCACTAAAACTGCAGTAAAGTGTTTACTAAGATAGTATAGAAGATTGAATGATTTTAGATTGACCCCATCATTAGTATTTATACACAATTTTTTTTTAATATAAAAAAGCTTTATAGGCATTTACTATAAAAGAAGGGAACCCTCTCTCTTCGACAACAACAAAACCAAACTTAAATATAATAAAAAATACCAAAAATCTTGGTAAATGCAGAAAAAAATTGTTTAATGGTTAAGTTTTTTTTTCTTTCAAATCTTAATGCCGGGTTTATTGGTGGTGGCAATAGTGGCGGTAAATACCAAAAGTTTTTTGTTACTGTGATAGTTTTAATATACTTTTAAGATACAAAAAACAACAAAGACATTGTCTATGGGATTGCAAGGGGACGTAAAATATTATAACAAATATTCATTCACAATTTTTTTCCATATTTTTTGCAATATTTAAATAATAATTTTCGTAGAAAAAAAAAAGAATTATAAAACCACCTCAACCTTCTCCCACTGACCACTTGTAGACAGAGGGCTCTATAGTTTAAGTTTTGTTATTATTCTTTGTAAAAGCATGAGATTTTTTATTTTTGAAAAACTAATCTTAACCAAAATAAATTATATTTTTTTTTATTTATAGTGAAACCGCATTTATTTTATAACTACTATTTAAAACGACCTCGTGTTGAGTAATTATATTCCGTATTAAGTTCTTTAAACTAAAATTAATATATATTAACCAATAGTGTGTGTACTAAAATTGTACTTAATTACACAGACCATTTTCACAACAAAAATATATAGTAAAGAGAAAAATTTATTATATCATTATTTAGATTAACCTTATTAGCTAATTTGATATTTTATTTTAAAAACGGATAAATAAATATATAAAAGTTTTTTTTTATTGAAATGTAATAAACAAACATTTAATTAATTAGTAATTAAGATTTATTTATTTTATTTTTATTATTAATGAATTATTTAATTGATACTATAAAGTATATTTAAAACATTTGAACAAATATACCAAAAAGTATATATTACATATACTTTAAAATTTTGTGAAATAATTTGAAATTAATTGAAGATGGATATTTTTTATTCTTATGTTTCTAAAGGGTTTGTTATTTTTCAAAAATTGAATTTGAATTCATTAAAATTTATAATGATTAGTTTTGGATGAAAAACGTTTGCATGATTTCCTAATAATGTTTTGGAGTTATTATTTCTAATTGAAATTAATAAGAAAATTTTATATCATTTTAAATCAACAAACGAAAATTTTCTAATTAATTTATGGAAGAAATTTAAATATTTGCTTGATAATTAAAATTTAAAATATATAATTTCGTAAATTATTTTTAAATATCTCAAAAATTTTAAAAGTTTATTTTATTATATCTGATGGATAACAAAATTTGGTACTAAAAGAAATTCTGATGAAATTAAATAATTAATTCCATATTTTAGAATCAAGAAAATTGTATTTTATAAAATTATATAAAATTAAAATTAAATAATTTCAAGAAATCCATTTTTTTTTTTAAATTAAATTTAAATAATGTAAAATTCTAAATTTCCAATAATTTTTCGACTTTTCGAAATCGAAACCAAGTAAGAAAATAATTCTATAAAAATATTCAAATTAAAAAGACTAAAAAAAAAAGTTAAATTATAGATTTTCCAACATTAATTAATTTTAATTAAATAATTATATTTTGGGTGGTTTTTATATACATATTCTCAATTTTAAAATAATAGTATACACTACTCCTAAAATAATAGCTTGAACTAAGTTATAATTACTAAATAAAACTAGAATTAATAATACATATATGTATATGATAAATGGTTCAATTAAAATTTTTCTGATATTTATATTAATATGATTTTATTTATTGAATCAATTTAAAAAATTTCTGCAGGCCTAATAAAATTATTTTACTAGATACACTTTAATTTTTTAACTTTAGACTTTATATAAATTTACAAAAACTATCGGGAATTTTGTAGCCATATAATATATCATTGATATTAATTATAATATGTATGGTATATAGCAATTAAGGCTGTTAAATTTCAAATTTTATAAAGAAATATAATATTTTTCAATAAATTAATTACAAAAATTAATATTTTCCTTCACCATTTTTTCTATACCAATTTAGAATGTTAATTCAAAAATTTATTTATATCTCCAAAGCCAAAAAAATAGAACGAAAATTTTTAATATTTTAATGAATTTTCTTAAAAAAATATTTTAATCTTATAAAATGCAACTTTTTTCTGTCCATTTAGAATATAAAAGGTTCGTAAGAATGAACCATATTTAATTACCATAATTTTCCTAATTATAAGGAGATATCTTTTTTTACACCAATTGTGAAAATTACAAAAGGAAATTTACTTCTTTCACAAAAAAGGTCAATGTTCTTTCACTACGATATTCTATTTCTCATGGTTTTATTTACATATTTAGGTAATAAAAAACCGAAACCTAATAAAAAAAGTCATATAATAAATTATACCCTTTGGGGCTAAAGCTATTACATTTAAACGTTTTCGTTGATTGTAAGAAATAATGTTACAATTTAAAGTCCTATCTGTTATCTTTTAAATGGGAAAAAATAAGAAAATTTGAGAAAAAAAATAATATTCGTATTTTTTTTTTGTAGATTCATATTTCACTTTACATTAAATTAGGGGGGTTTGCTTACATTGTATAATCAAATGAAAAAATATTTTCTTTAGATAGAAAATGTTATACATTAGAAACAATAAATCGAAAATTTAAAGATTTAGGAAAACGAAAACGTTTTAAAGATTTAAGGAAAGTTTGAAAAGACTGTAAAATAACTAAACACATCATAGATTTCGGTTGATATGCTTTGGTCCCTATGTAAAATCGAAAGAATGTGTGATTGATTATTCTATTCTGTTTGTCAAGGATTCCAATTTCCCTTATTAAATGTTTGTTGTTCAACATTTGGTATTAAAATTCTTTTTAATGTGTAAATTGCTTATAAAATTAATTAAGATTGAAATATTTGGACAGTGAAATATTTTCTAACCATTCTAAAAATTTTAATTAAAAATCAACTTTGGTTATACGAGTACATTATTCAATATATACCGAAAATTGATTTAGTTTCATGATGGCTTTAAAGCAATTTACAAAAACATAAAAAAGAAATACCTTATAAAATTATAAAAATAGATTTCTCAATTTAATCATCTCGTTTTTACCATAATTTTAATGATATAAGTACATAATTGACTATAAGATGCTTATGTGCACTATAATTTACCAAAAAGAGGGAAGCTATATACATAATATAGTTTATTTTTATGAAATTTTTAAGTATGTGCAACATTAAACAACCGGACAGCGTTGTACATGCATTGTAAATACCCTGAAATGAATAATAATTAAAGTCCATACAGATAAAAAATTATATACTTATTATAATATCGAATATTGCAATAATTTCAAATAATTGTTTTAAATATTATCTATAAATAAAATGAAGAGGACAAACAAAAACGTTTAAACGATGCAAGGGATAAATAAAAAATACAACTTAAATCGCGAAAATATTTTAAATGAGATATTATAATTGGTATATAATATTTTTACTTAAGCAAACAAAATATTACGAGTATACGAGTACAATGCAGTTTTTAAACGGAAAAAAAACTAATTTTTTGATCATCAAATAAATTCATTATTTATGCAAATTTTATTAAACATGATTTGGTTTTTTAAATAAGACACTGTTAAAATTTTTGAAATATTTTTTGAAATTTTTTACTCATATAATTTCATTAATGTTAAGAAAAAAACTGTACCCCACCAATGTTAAAAAGCTTGTTGATCTTCAATTAAAATATGAAACACACTATGCAGAGCTACATTATATCTAGTGGATAGAATGGGAACTAAACGTTAAATTTGCCATAAAAGGATAATACAATGTTCATTTTAAATTATAGATCAAATTATTTAAAGCTAATGTCTTCATTTTACAAATTATTTTTTATTTCCATATTTAATTCGAACAGTGTAGACTCATCATTACTTTTATTCATAATTTTTAAATAATAGAAAAACTGAATTTTTACGTTTGTATACTGATAAGAACAAATTATTTACTAATAAGAAATATTGAAAAATTATGATATTTTTTGTAAACAAATTTTCCCATGCAATATACGAAATCAATAAAATAAATCATATTTTTTTACTATAAAACAATTCCGAACGACAAAACTTTTATACAGAAAATATTTATACATATAGCTATATGTATTTCCTTTCAGTATTTTAGATATATACTTTTTATTCACTGGCACAGAAAAAAAAATATGAAAATTATGCAATAATAATATTGTAATGAATGCTTTGGAAATTGTCATACAATCAGTGAAATTATAAACTGAAAATTTATATTTTACCTATTTAAATTTATAATAATGACACAGTTCAAAAGAAAAAATTTCTATTAAAATTTTATTCCGCTTATTAAAAGGAAATTGATATTAGATACTTTACATTTTTGTTTTTCGTCTACTTAATTTTCATCTTTTAGAGGTGTAGACAACCATAACCACCTTAGTTACCTTTGAGTTTAGGAAATAAATTTAATATTTGAAGAAATATCAATTTATAATAATAATTTTTTTCTATATTTTTTAGAGGGAATTTTCTACTCAATATTTTTTTGCAAAACAAAATTGAAGAGAATTTTTCCATAAATTTTTCAAAATTTCTTAGATGTTTTCCAATAGTAGCATTTGGAAATTTTTTTATTTTAGGATCTGGTAACAAAAAAATGCACACCTTCATCTAAAAGATTATTCATAAATTATTGCTCATCGCATCGATTACATTGTTAATTTCAAATTGTAAATTATTTTTATGTTGCTTTACACATAATAAAAAGTAGCATGCATAATTTGATTATGGTAAATTTTATTTGAAGTTAAATTGTAAAATTATTTGGGTATAAGAGAAAATTCATGACCAATTATTTGATCATCAGATATAAAATATAATTGCAATTAAATTTTTTCATTCATTTTGTATACCATCGAAATTTAATATTTTCTAGGTAAAATATTATAAAAGAATTAAACTTCTCAATTTGATATTTTATGCTCTATGGTATGTAGTAATGTATACAAGAAAAAGAAATAATATTTTGTAATAAATATTCTTATTCTTTTTGGTAACAATTTTAATCAATTCTTTAAGGATACTATATGATATAGAAAATAAATCAAAATGCTAATCCATTTTATAAGCTTTATTTCTTTAAATTTCTTTTAAGAACAATTTATTTTCCTATAGGTTTCAATTATCTGTATACAGTTTATGTAATCTTGCTGTCTGTGTTTAGTATATTTAACTAAAAATTTAACATGGATTAAATCCTACTCTATAAGTTCCATATTTATAGACAATTTTAGCTTGTTATTTTATTACCAAAAACATTAAAGCACAAATAAATTTACATATTTTTGTATAATATTTTAATATAGAATTATTTATCTTAAATCGTCACTTCGTTAAAGTCTGTTACCGGTCTATTTCGATATTTTATATCTATACAAATTTATAATTGAATAGATATTATTTTTTACCTTAAGGGGCTAATTAAATAGAACACCCGGTAAATAAATATTAAATACTATGTAGATTTTTTTGTTGTTCATTCATTCAATTTCATTTTTGTTGTATTTATTAAGTAATATCATATTATTTCTAACACTTTAGGCTATATATATTTTTTATATTGTCGAATAGAATTGATAGAGATTGTTTTGACCCAAAACAACATCATAAAATAAGAACAACATTAAACTAACAAAATTCAAGTACTCTTTAAACTATAAGTGTAAAATTTTGCACAAAAAAGTTGATTATTCATTAAGGGCTTAAAATGCGTTTGTGCTAAGTGGTGCAAATTTACATATATAGACTTTAATAACTGTAATATTTTTATAGTAAAGTAAATTATACCAAACTCTTTCATTACTAGTGTAAATTATGTAATTTACTTTGAAAAAAAAATGTATCTATAAAAAAAATGTTAGCACATAAAGAACAGACTTTCTCATTTAAACAAAGTGAATTTTAGTGTTTAGGTGTGGCAATATAAAAGTTTTAATCGATAGTGTAGATGTAGACTGTATGTAGAGTATAGACATATCGGTGACAATAATGCATAACAACATTAATAGCAGAAATATTATTATTATTATTTAAACTGGTTAGCAAAAAAACAAAAACAAATTTTATTATGTCCAAGATATTTATAATAATTTTCGACTATTGCTGTCAAATTAGTAATAAAGTTTATTTTTCTTATTTTTAATGGCATCAGTCATTTTAAATTTAACCTTTATACTTAATTTCCAAAAATTATTTATATAATTGCAATATATAAAATTTTATTTAATATTTTTGCAATAATTTACAAGAATTTTTATTACCAAAAATTTTCAATTATTTTGAAATTAAGTTTGGAAGAGATTACCTTGAATATTTTAATGCGCTTGGATATATTTCATTTCATTTTATTTGTTAGTGCTATGGACAGCGGGTTATAAATCAGTGCATTTTTATCTGTTAATTCACAATCATAATGTATTAATAATTATATTAATAACCTTTAAATTGATTTTGTATTTATTTATTAATTTTCTTTAGTTCAATTATTTTAAAAAAATTAATAATATTTTGAAATTTTTTTATTTATAATTTTCATTTAGTTTGAGGTGATTTTATATTGAAGCAAAGT
Organism: Empis stercorea; assembly: GCA_949752835.1. NCBI lineage: Eukaryota > Metazoa > Arthropoda > Insecta > Diptera > Empididae > Empis > Empis stercorea. Next base: position 15,645,115 of record OX457085.1, on the reverse strand, counting down.
TCAATAGAAAATTGGAAGCATTTATAAAAAGCTTCATATATAAAGATATGAAGCAAAAATACATTTTGATAATTAAGTGTTTGGTTCATTTTTCTAGTCAAATTCTAGAATATTCTTTACTATGGAATTTATTCATCAAAAATTAATCAAATTTTATTATAACAATTAATTAAAATCAAAAAAAGTTAAGTTTTATAAAATTTAGAATTGGTTTACGAGAATATTGTAAATTATTTTATTAAAATTTCCTAGTAATTTTACTTATTTTATTATCATTAAATCCTAAAACTATTTATCTAAATTTCTTTCTATCTAGACTAGACTTGTCACGAGTATTGAACAAAACCTAACATAAAAAAGTTCATAAATCAAATTGTCCATCCAAATTTTGTATTGAATATATTATCTAACCATATACGGTAATTACATTACCATTTCAATTCTTTCCGCTTGCAATTTCCAAACCATAATTCTTTTATTTTGTTAAATCAAATCTCGTAATTTGTACACATGAACTGCCATTGTTTATAGACTCTAAATAATTGTTTTAATCTACAAGAAAAGATCACAAAAATTTTATCTTTTTAGCATTTTTGTCTTTATTTTATTTATTTTTTTGTAATTCATTTACTAAGTAAATATGTAATTATATTGTCACACATATATTTCAAATTATATACCAAAATAATACATGAAATATTTCACAGTGAAATATATGAGAAATTTTATATATAGAAACATAATTTATAATCTGATAATTTTTATGATATTTTGAAGTCGTCGTGTGTCACGTTATAAATCCTCCAAGTTAATTTTTGAAGTAAAACAAAAAAAAATTTTTTTTTGTAAACAAGAAAAGACGACCTTCAAAGGTTTTGCAAATTTCCCATTATATACTTATATGCTTTATGTTAAAGTGTGAATTTAGTAACAAGAAAAATTTATTCAACAAACCATATTGTACACTCCTCTCTCTGATTCAACATAATATTTATCGTTGATGAAATCAAAGAAATAATAAAAAACAGAAACATATTAACTAACACTGGAAGCTAAACTGGTACATAAATTAATTTTATTATAAACAAAAATTTTTTATTACATTATAAAGAATTTGTTTATAATTGAATAACATGGAAACATTTTTCGTTATTTTTTGTTTATTATTTTTATGTTCATGATGGAATTAATTTAATTTTTTATTTCTGATGATAAAAATTATTTTTTTTTTTTGCTTTGCCTAAAAGACAGGTCCATGAAAAAGAATTTTCTTGTCTCTCTAAAGTCACTGATTGTTATTTTTTATAAAAAAAAAAAAGACAATACACGAAAATTATAATTACATTAAAAATTTTTTTGCCTTGGCCCAGTGAATAATAAACAACACGAAGATCATAAGAAATGTTGAAAAAGATCTTTGAACGAAAATAATGAAAATATCTTATAGCTAAATATAATAATTAGAAGTTCTGATGATTTGGTAAAGCTTCGCTGGATAATTATAGAAATATATTCAAGAAAAATTCTTACCAAATTTCATTTGTTTTTTTTTGTTTTCTAAATTCATTTAATATTTTAATTAATAATGGAAAGAAATGGCGATGTTAAAATATATTTTAACTCATACCATATACATATTATTTAATTATATTTAACAAAAATTCCATCTAAGATTAAAAAGGATATTCTTTAAAATATTTAATAGTAATTCGCAATTAATTTTACCGCACATAAAAATTGAACAAAATTTTATAATAAAAAGTTCAAAAAACTTTTTCAATTAAATAAAATGTAAACATTCAAAATAGGCTAGTCTGATTATTTCATTACCTCTAGTAAAGATAATCTATAAAAAAAATAGATATAAATTTTATATATTATGTACATATATTGAATAATACCTGTCATGACCTTCATTATATAATCAACTTTACTATATTTTCTTTTCAAGGTTAAAAAAACATTAAATCCCAAAAAATTAGAATTAAAATTAAAATTACAAAATCCTAGAAATAATAATATCAACACTATTATACAAATGAAGCATAAAAATATATGTACATAAAATTTAATAGACAAACAATGTAAAATTGGTAAAATGATAATATTATTTCAAATTTGTATAATATTGTATAGACTTTGTTGCTAATTTCTAATGGTATATACATATTACTAATAATAGCAACAATATTTAGTCTATCAATAAGATAATTAATAGACGGCACATTATATTATTCGTCCAGCCTATGATTAAATCATTATATTGGGTTGTTCGAAAGGACTATCGAAATATTGATTTTTATAATTCACCACAGAAAGGATTTATATTTTTGCTATGATGATAATTTGACATTATTTTGATGAATAATTTATTATTCAATATTTGTGTTATTAGAAAGAAATTAACTTGAAAGACGAAATAAAAATACTAAACTATGATTTATATTTTAAAATGTTAAATGTTTGAGAATTTTGTATCATTGGATAATAAATTTTAATTTACTCTGTACTCCTACATAAATTTACTGAGGACGTACATATTTTATTGAATTACTTATGTTGCTCTCAAATGCATTATGCATGCATAAAGCTATAAGAAATTGAATCTCATTTTATAGATTATTATCTTAACTATATTTAATGATTGTTTTTTTTTTTTTTGGGTTACATATTACGAATATGTAGCAAAGGTTAAGAGTATGATTTCAATAAAGGTCAAGTTACAATAATTTTGTAATTTATTCAATAGAGTAAAGAGGCGTTAAAATTCCCATATATATAATATGTTACGATATTGAAAAAAAAATGAATTTACATTGATGTTGAATGATTGACAATTTTTTCCACGAGCAGAATTTTATATATTTATAGAGTCAACGTTAATAATTCACTTGATTAGAAAACGTGTATACTGTTTCATATTGAATTATGTTACAATACATATGTTAAAATTAACATACAATTTTATTTATAGAATTTGTAGTTGAACTATTTTTATAACAAAAATATTTATATTAAATTATATATATATATGTAAAGTAGGATATTATAACAAAATAATTTATATACATAGTGATAGTCTTATAGATTTGTATTATTTTGTTTAACAGTTTTAAATTTATGTCTAGTAATCATGGAATGACAATAAATAATTCTGTAATATTTATTTCAAATTTCGCCTAATTTATGTTTATTCACAAAAATATTTAGTAAAGGAGATGTTTGAAATTAAATTAACTTCATTTATCTTATAGAAATTTAGATAGAAAATTCGGTTTTATAATTTTTAAGTTAAAAACTATTATAATTTTCAGTTCAAACTGGCCATTTTAAAATTAATATTACCAGAATAATCAGGAATAAGGGTGATCCTAAGGAGAAAGATGAATTTAATTTGGGTAAAAAGAAATTTGGTTTGAAGAAAATCACTTTGAATAGTTGTAAAAATACAAAAATTTGTCCAGAAAATATATAGTATATGGTTCATAGAAGCTAAAATACTTATGTTCAATGAACCAGCAATAAATTTATTTTAAAAAAAAATATTAAAATACAAGGAAATAAAAGTTGAACAAATTCTTTACATGTTAATGCATAAAATTTTTTGTGTTTTAATTAAATGATTAAAATTCACCTTCAATATATATAATTTAATTATTTCAACAAAAAACATAAACTTTAAACTTATAAACCAAAAAATCTTTTTTTTTTTTTGACTAATTGTTCCACTCTAATTAATTTAAAACAACTTGAACAATACTCAAAATGTATGTAATAAAAGTTATTTAAAAAAAAAAAACATAATGAAGAGGTCGTCACATCATAAATTTTATGAACTACTTTAATTAAATGTAAATAAAATATATTAACCTGTTAACCAGTTTTACTTTCGATTTCATGAAATTCATTTTAAATCACATTTTAATATACCTAACAAGATCATCAATTCTAATTATGTAGTAAAGTTTATAAAAGAAATGATAATATAAAAATGTTATAAACTCTCTTGGTGGTTTTGGTTATTTGAAAATACAGAAAACATAAATTTTTATGAAACATAATAAAAAATTTTTTTTTTTGGTATAAAATGTATAAGAATTAACCTTGAATTATTTCAAAGCCTAACAGGCAATATTACAGACATTGTCGACAAATCAAAGTTAGATGAAAAAAATGTCTGAAAACGATGATAATATTTTCTGATATATGTTAATGATGAAAATGGTAATAATTGTTAAACAGAGCTGTGAATTAGATGTAAAAAAATTATTTTAGTTAGATTTTAAATTAATATTTTAGATTTGATCATAGAAATTTTCATTGTGTTTCCATATTAGAGCTTGTATGTTTGTATATTATTGAAAGATCTACTAAAGTCTACTCGAATTAGACGAATTAAATAAAATCTACTCGAAATAGATGGATTAACTTCAATTGAAAAAAGGTGTTTGTAGGGTAAAAATCAAAATTTGTATATTTAAATCCATAAAATAATGACAACAAAAAGACATACAAATTGTGGAAATTAATCAGTAAGCTTATATTTTTCAATGAAAAATTAACCCAGTATATAATGTTGTCGTTATTTAATTGCTAAAACTTGGTCTCAATTATTCTGTCATTTCACCAGTGTTACCCAGTAAAATTATGAATGATATTAGTTCCATTTTTGAACTGCGTTTAAGCACCTACTCCTACTTTGTCGAAAAGAAGCCCTTAAGAATTAATATTTTATTATAGAATTTGTATATTCCCAAATTTGTTTATTGCATTAATATTATCTAAGTTTTACATAAAAAATTACATGTATAGTTTCCAACTCATTTATTACTACTATTAGTAATTCAATTTCCTTGTTTTCTTTTATTATTATTTTTTTTTGTTTCTTTTAAACTGGAAATTTGTAACAAGCTTTTTTTTCTTTATTTACTATTTATATCTACATTATATCTATGCACATAATTGCTATTATACATAAAAAATTAAAATACAATCTATATTTGGAGTCATAAAAATTAATATCTATACTATAAAAATTTCAATTTCAATTTTACAAACCAAAAAGCAACGAAAAAAAAACAATTATATTCTGACTAACAAAATCAACAACAAAATACAATTATGTGGACGACGTCAGAGCATAAAAATACATAATCTTTTTAAACACTTTTTTTTCACCACAACACCATTCCAAAATGATCCACCAAGGTCGCCAATGGTGCTGGGTAATATAATTTTTTGTTGCTATGATTAAATAACGATAAATCTTGTGGTTTTGGATGGTGTTTTTTTTTTTTCTTGCTAAAATTATTTTAGAGCTTGTGCAGACACTTAAGGGACGGGCCACATTTCAATTATGTTGTTGATGTTTTAGCTGGAAGAAGAAAAACAAATCCATAACAATAGGAGGAAAACATTAAAGAAAAAAATGGATCTGAAATCGATGAAGAAAAAAAATTTCAATAAAGAAATATATTTATTTTTAAATATAATTAGCACAAAAACTTGAAATTGAGCTTCCGTGTAATGTTTATTAATTAGAATTTATCTGAGATGAATCTTTAAAATTTATGATGAATCGAAATAGAATTCTTAAATATATTCTTAAGAAAAAATTTCAACAGAAATTTGAAAATTTTTTTGCATTACAAGTTTTTAAATTTATTTATATGTTTTCAAATCAATCAGTAATTTTTTTAGGTTGGGTAAAAAAAAAAATTTAAAATCATAGCATAAAATTTGAATTTAAGATTTTTACTTAGTTACAATGTTTTAATTATAAGAGAGCAAACCAAAATATCAAAAGGAATGTTATAAATCTAACAACTTTTAAGTTGAAAAGCAATTGAAATTACATATGTACTTGAAAAATTAAAACTAAAGCATATTTTCTACCAAAATGTTTTTGAGTAGCCGAAAATAAAAAGTTTATAAATGAAATTGAAATTTATTTATGTTTTTTTTTTTAGGTTAAGTGATTTTGTGAACGCATTTTATAAGATATAATCATGTCACGAATTATTATTTTTGGATATGGTTTATTGATTCAAATTGATTTAAATTTGAAGATGATTTTCAATAAATAAAAAAATTGATTTTTTTTTTTTGCAAATGAAAGTGAATTTTTGCTAGTTTCGATTTCGTTTTGTGTGAATGGTTTTGTGATTGTGACTATTTGGTTATTTGGATATAATCAAGGAAAAAGTTATGAAAATTTATTATAAGAAATTTAATAATGGTGCTTTATGTCCAGTTTGTTTGATGATGACTAGTTTAAAAATGTAAATTTTAAGTATATAATGCATAAGTTGAAATTTTAGTCTGGGAAACAGTTTAAATTGTAATAAAATTTAGTAAAATAAGAAATTTATTTGATTATGTAATTTTGTTAAAAAAAATAATATTTTAATTATATAAAACATTTTCTGTAGAATTGAGATTATTTGAAAAATAATCATTTCAAACAGTTTTAATTTGATTACAGTACTCTAACGTCTAACGATTTTTTACATAATTTTTTCATATTTTATAACCAAAAACATTCAATGTACATTTTACCTTTATAAAATATATCATATACATATATACTTAACTAATTTGTCTCAGTTTGAAGATGTTAATACAGTGTAAATATCTGGCAAATTGTTACACAAATTTTACTACATAAATCCTGAACAGTGTTAAAAGTAATGAAAATTATTATCTAACTAGTTTGTCTACATATTTAATTCCTCGATTTATATACATACCTGCTTTAAATGTTTAATTTATCTCAAAACAGAAATCACCGATACTATTTCCATTGATTACATACATATAGCTAAACAGCGTAGTTAATGTGGGATTCTAATCAGAGATTAAACATTGTATTTTGTTTGTCATGTTGTTTCTAGTCAAATCTTGTACAGGATTTGGACAATTATTTCTTGTCTCTGTCAATATTTTTAATAAAAATAAAATAGTGTAAAGACGGAGTCCACTTCAACTTTCTTACATAATTCACACCCAAAATCTTAATTACTTTTTTCGTTTGAAATATTTGGAATGCAAATAAAATTTTATAAAACAGTTAAAATCAAAAAAAGGAGGGAGTTTGTTGAAAGTTTCTTATAAATTAATATAAATTAATTTATGTTGTATTTATTCTATAGTAAATTTAGTTGATTTTAGTGATTGAATAATGTGAGTCAGTCATAAATTATTGATAAACTGTAGCTGTAGCTTAACTATTGAAACTATTTCCAAAAATTCCAAAAATTAAGTAAATAAGATAGAAGAGACGAAACAAGCTTAAAAGAATTAAATAAACCAGTTCATAAAAATATGTAAATTTAATATTTTTTAAAAAAATTATAAGGGATAGTAATTTGAATGTATAATTTTCTTGCAAAAAAAAAATCAATGTCTCTTTCATTGGCTAATTCTTATATCACGATTTCTCAAAAAATTAAATAATTAAAATGATTGAAAGATTTGACAGATGGACAAAACGACAGTCAAATTAATTTAAGTAATTAGATTTGTCTAAAAATAAAATAAAAATAATAACATAGCATACATACTAAACTTAATTTACATATCAAAATAATATTCTGATCTTTATTACTGATTTGAAAAATAATAATTGGATCTGGTTTCAGAAATATATTTAATTTTTCTCATAGTCAAATGTGAGATAGTTAAATCACTTTTCCACCAGGCAAAATAAGTTTTCCCAAAGAAAATGTTAACTATTATAGATCATATTTATAATTTTAATTTTTTTAGCTTAGTCATTTTAGCTGGAAACCCATTAAAATTTTATGTAGATATAAAATAAAATATTATACCGAAATTTAATATGATTTTAAAAGTAATATTCAATAAATCGCTAAAATCAATAATTTTTGTTAAAAAAAAAATGTTGAATAATATATCAATTTAATGTTAATTTTAAAATGTTCTTGTTAATTTATGTATAACATTTTTTTCAATTTTATATAAAAAAATTTTAAATTATAGACCAAACCAAAAGTATAATTAAAAGCTGTCATTTTGTTACATTGAAAAGTTTAATTTTAAATGAGTTAAATAAAAATTATATTAATGGTAGATTTTAATTTTTTTTTGTCAAAATTGACATTTTAATAAATATTTTATTTTATGTTAAAATTTCTTGTTATGCTGGTATGTTAATAAATGTTGGCTATTTGAGAAGTGTAGAACATAAATTTTATACATAGAATTAATTTGTTAAACTAAAATGTATAACAGCAAAAATTAATTAAAAGTTTTAAATTTGTTATGGTTAAATTTTCAAATCAAATCCAATTTGGTTACAATTTCATTTCGATTTTCTTTTTTGAAATTGATCTAATAATAATTTATTAATCATTTATATAAAATATGAGAAAAAACATGATAAATTATCATTTTTATTTGTACACAATTCTACAGAATATATGTACACTCTGCCATAAGTTAGTTACTCGATATTTTAATTAAAGTTTTTATAAGAACCGATTTTTTTTTGGAAGACCAAATTCGACAATCGTTAGCTAGCATGTAATATACACCGAATCCATACTCCCCGATTTCATCACAATAATGTATATAAAACTTTTTTCTAAATTTCCTTACAGGCCTTAAAGATACCTAATACATGATTAAGAGCTTGACGAATATTATATAAACAATTTTCTGTTAATATTTTTATTTTACTTAGAAAACATATTTTTATTTAATTTGGATTGATTTAAACTCTCAAACCATTATAAATCAAATTATAAGATATTAAATATATTTCTCGATCAATAACTATCAGTTACAGTGAACAATAAAACTCAGATTTAAGAAATATGAAAATAAACATTTTCCATATAAAATTAGAAAACTGTTAGCTAAACATTAAAATAACATACTTCTAACAGATTCCAAATAAATTTCGATATAGCCTAAAAGTATGCAATTTCTAATAATTTCTAATAAAATAAAATATAATAAAAAATTATGTTGAATATAAAATTTTAATTTTGCATAAATATTTTGAATAAAAAGTGGTTCAGTTCCCGTTCCCCTACCCTGGAGATTGAAGTTCATATACATTGTATGTATATGTTTTCTATAATATTGATTATTCGAATGAATATTATTTTAAATGAATCACTAGTATATTTTCCAATTTCAAACAAGATTCAATTAAAATAAATTTTTGCATAAAAAAATGTAGTTTTTCTTTCTTTACTTAATTTAATCATTTTGAATTTAAATAAATTTAAATACAAGAAATAAAAAGTTGAATTATTCATTAAAAAAAATCTACAAATATAATTAAATTTTTAATGATCTCTTTAAAAATTATCAGTAACAATATTTTTATCACTTTAAAAGCGTTTTAAAAAAAATGGGGAAAAAAATGTTTAAAAGTTTTTCATTGTTTTTTAATGTTTCATTTAAATTTTTCTGCATTTAAAATTTTTCTACTTTTTTTTTAAATTTGCAACTTTTTTAAATTAATTGACCTTGTTCTTTATGGGTATATATATAATATATAATTATTATTATTATTATTATTATTGTTCTCGATTGAGTGCTATTTTATGACCTGTTGCAGAAAAAGGTGAATATAATTAAATGGAATATAATGAAAATTTATATCGAAGCAATTATTTATATATTAAATTGTATCCGTGATTATTTCTTTTTATTAAATTATTGATTTAAAATTTTTAGTTGGAAAACAATAGCGAGCACAGAAAAAAATGATTGAATTTAAATTGATTTTTAAAGTAAATAATTATAATATTTAATATAAATATATTTCATAAAAAATTGTGGTCTGGCATATTAACCAAAAAAATATAGTACCTACTTGTCTCTAATTATTTTTATATAAATTGGAAATATTTATCAAAAAACCACATTTTTTACATAATATCTTTTCTCTCTTTCCAATTTTCTTTATGTTTTAAGTACATATACAATTTAGAAGCTGTTAAATTGCTATTTTGGATGGTGTGGTAAAAAATGTAATTTACCAAAAGCACGTGCTGTTCAAAATCACAAGGTTACGAAAATTCAATTATTATATTTTAAAAAAATATATAAAATATAAAAATATTACATAATTGCTTCACAAAAAAAAAACAACATAAAATTCTTATTGAAACAAAAATCAACTCTACTTCTCCTGCCTGATTTAACACTCACCAATAATTGAACCCTTTTTTTTACGGACCTAAATTAAACCACAAAAATTGTTAAATAGAATTTCTTCGAATTCACAAGATATTAATCAATATTATTTTATTTCCCTATATTCATGCTTAATAATTGCGACATTACACGACAAACTTTAATCTTTTTATAATGAAAAAAAAAAAATTGTATACTAATCGTCAATCGATTTATGATAATTATTGTGATGTTTTTTTTTTGCACAATATTTTTTTCTTTAAATTTTTGGTATCATAACAAAAAACCGTGTGGCAAAAAAAAATCCAATTAACCTTGACTTATCACACAGATTCAAATTATGATTTTTGAAGCAGACAAAAAGTATTTAAATGCATTGGTATACTTATACAAAAAATTATATGACATGCTGTGCTGCCGTAAGGCTATTATTTATTTGTGCAGTAAACTGAACTATTAAAATTATTAATCAGTAGCTGAAATTTATTGATTGTATAATTATTGTTATTATTTAAATAAAAAAATTATTTAAATGGTTCATAAAAGATTATTAAGTTGTAATAAAAAAATTTATAATTTGCAAAATTAGTGTAGTAGTTTTAACACTTTATTTAATTGCATAATTTAAGAGTCAGATATAAATGATAATTACTTAATTTTCTTCTTTTTTTTTTACAAAAAATGTGTTTGCAATAAAATGTTAATTCATTTTGTGTATTTAAAAAAAAAAAAGTTTCGCAATGTTGTCAATATTATATTGATTGATATTCCAAAAAGTTTGAATTCTAATGGGGTTTCAATGAAATCCAAATTAGTACAAAAATGCAATCAATCTTTAATTGTGTAATTAAAGAAATATGCAAAATTAAAGAAATACAGAAAATATATTTAATTATATTTAAGATATATATTTTCTAGATAAAGTTTGTAAATATGAATATGATTGCATTGAAAAATATCGATTTATGCTAATATATTGAACATGGTATTTTTTTTATAAAATATTATATAGACATTTTTTTGTGAAAATCAATCGGTCAGAGACAAGGCAACAAAATAGGAACATAAAATGTAACATAAATTTAATTTGATTTTGTAATTTAGTTTTCCAATTAATATTATTTTACATATAATTTATATGTCAGCAAAAATTAATATTAAATTCTTTAAAATTCTTCATAAATTTTCAATAAAATATCTGAACGAAAAAATTTTTTTTGGATAAATACGTAATTTCAATAATGTCATTTAAAATCTGCATTTAATTTAAAATATATGATATGAAACCAAAATGAGCAAAATATAATGTGTAAATTAATGAAAAATTTATACATTATATAATTATTTATAATATTTATTTAATACAAAAAGATTAATTTTATTTTTATTTTTATGGTTCATAAAATAAAACAAGGTTGAATTCCATCCCACCATTTAAATTTACAAATTGTACTTTTTGGTCCCTTCAAAATATCATTATTACTAATAATGCAATGGATAGTTGGGAAACTTAATATAATTTTATTTACACAAAAATAATGAACCACCTGTGTGCCATACAAAAACTTTTTTTCATAAATATCTTATAGATAAATTTGAACTCGGAAATAAATTAAAATATTGTTGTGTGATTTTTATGATTACATACAATTTTTATAAAGAAATTATTTATTACGAAAAAATTTGATTTTTTTTTAAATCATTTAAATTAATCCTGGGATATTCGAATTTGTTGAATTAATGTAAAATTTTTAAATATGACTTTCTTTTAATGAAATTTATGAATTATGTAATTTAAAAATTGAAATTAAATTTTTAATTGTAATTATAATTTGTGTTATATATTTTCGACAATTATTAATAAATTCTACTGTACTGCATAAACGTGATACCATTCTGCAGGAACTTTAATTTTAAATATAAAAATGCAAGAAATTTTTTTTAAAAAATTCTTTATTATTTTTTAAAACTTAAAAATGTACTTTAACTATACATTAAATTGATCAAGAGATTAATTATTATTGAATTACAAGAAATTGAAGAGCTCGTCATTGCAATTTAAAAGTAAACTGTATTAACGAAATTTTCGTAACTAAAGAATATCTAAAGTCCAAATTTGCAGATTTCCTTTTCAATATCAATCTCCCCCACACTTTTATAATTTTGCACAATATTTAACACATTTTATCTTAAATTTCCAAATTTAATTAATAAACTTTAATGACTAATAAAATGAGATGAAATAACAGATTTATGCTTTTGGCCATCAAGGTCAATTATTTTTCTTACAAGAAAATTTATATTTTAATAACCATAAAATTACAATAACGAAAATTAAAGGCCCATCAAATAATGATCCAAACAGAAGTTTCGGTTGTCTCGGGTTTATAATAATGAATGCGCTCCAATGATTATTCTTATATTAATGCTCACAAGATATATTTGGTCAAAAAATATATAGGTATACGGTATTTAAATTTTTATGTTGCTTTAGAAAACTTTTTATATTTTGTATTGTTTAAATAGATTTTCGGAAAAAAAACTGAATTTTGAAGCTCACATAATAAAATTTATGATGAAAATCTAATATAACAACTAACAACGCAAGGTTACATTGATAATTATCCAAAAACCTAAATAAAAATTCACATTTTTACGGAAAAGAATAATGATTCGTTTGAAGAATTATTACTCAATTGTCATAGGTTGGAAATTTTTATTATTACTATTTTTATTTTTTTTGGAGACCTTTAACAGTTGAGGAAAAATCTAATATCTTCTTGATTTTGGTTTTTTTTCGTATAAAAAGCATGGAATTTTGATAATTTCCAACAGTTATTTGCCTGAACTTAGTGGATTAATAAAATCATAACCAAACGGAATACAAATTCAATATGTTTAAACTTGTAAGGATTTAATTATTTACAAATTTTGGATTATTATCTGACTTGAAAAAAAATTTTCTTATTCATAGTTGGTTTTATCAACTTTATTGGCTTTGAGTGCTGCACGTCCCGGTATTATACATTCACCAATACATACTGATCTTGGTTATGGTTCATATTATGATACGTCTGCATTAGATTTAGAACCAAGTATTCATATTGGTTCACCGATAGTACACAGTTTAGGACATTCATATCATCATGATTTACCAGCTATTTCACATCAAAGCTCAACAATTTATCATGGTCATCATCATTATCCATCTGTAATTGCAGCTCCAATTTATAAATCATATTCTGGTTGGCCAGGTTATGGTGGTCTTTATGGTGGATGGAACGGATGGGATCGTAAATAATTCATTATTAGATTCCAATAATGAATTGATCTTTTTGTTTGTTAAATTATTACGATCTATGAGCTTTTTAAAATTTGTTTTTTTTAATTAAAAGAAATTCTAATAAAATTGCTTTTATTATTGTTGAAATTATTGTTGTTTTCCAATGATCTATTATTGATTTTAATGTTATTTTATAGATATAGTTCTACAGATATGGAACTGTAATATTTGTATTATCATATTTCATATTTCATATTATTATAATCCGATCTTCAATAGAAAGTTAGAAAAATATTTAGTCGTTTCATTTAAACTCAAGCAGAACAATAAAGACAAACAATAAAGATCAGCTAATATTTCAATATAGTAAAAATTAAATATATGGTAATGAAATCAAGCTTGATAAAATTTAAAGCGTCTTAGGTTAGGTTAATAAATTATGAAAACATTGATTTAATTTTAATAATTTATTCTTTATTTGATCTAAAATTAGATTACGAAATCACTTTATGAAACAATATCACCAAGTAAAATTGGAAAATGTTCATCATCAGTTCGTTGGTAAATTAAATTACCAATGATGTCCGTAACTCAATGGAGCTGCATGACCATAACTCAATGGAGCTGCATGTCCGTAACTTAATGGAGCTGCGTGTCCGTATCCGTAACTTAATGGGGCAGCATAAGAATGTAACAAAGGAGCTGCTTCATATGTCTTGATAACTGGAGCAACATAAGTTTTAACAGCTGGAGCTAAAATTGGTTTGACTATATGTGCTTGACTGTGAACAATTGACTGGCTTTGGTGGGAAACTGCTGTTGGTATACTTTCAACAACAGCACCAACTTTAGCAACAACTGGTTCAGAATATTTAACATATTCCTGTTGATGAATTAATGGTGCTGAATATACCAATGGTGATTCATAGTGACTCAAATATCCTGGACGAGCAGCAGCAATAGCAATAAGAGCAGACAACACCACCTAAAAAATTATAATTTATTATTGAAAATCCTTTTTTGTGCAAAAAATTTCAAATCTTACCAATTTAAACATTTTGATTTATGTTTTTTTTTTGTTTGCTAAAAGTCTCAAAGGTCTGTGTTGAATGTATTATTGAACACTGAAGAGTGAACTGATAAATTTACTTGTGCGGTAAATCTTTTTATACCCTGAATTATTTCAAATTTCATTAAATTACCTGGTTGAATGTTGTCTTAATTTTTTTTTTTTTTACCTTTTATTACGTTATTATTACATTTACAATAAATAAAATATTGCAATAGTATATAAATAGTAATTGTTTGATCGCTTATTTACTCTCGAAGTCATGCGTCATTATTCAATGGTATACATAATAATTATGTTGTTGTTTTTGTGTGTTAAAGATTTCGGACCTAAACTAGCATAAAATTGCTGCCAGTGACCTTGGGAATTTACCTCTCTTGCTGTATTTTTCTTATGTTTTGCTTCTTCAAGTTTTTGGCCAAAAATTAAGAGTAACACATAACAAAAAATTATATCAATTTTTTTTTTTAACATTTCATGTGTAAAAACACCGGTGGTAATCACGAAAATTTTATATTAAAATTTTACAAATTTAATTATTTAATCTTTTATGTGCTGTTTTGTAAATATTTTATAAGCTACCGCATTGTTTATGTTTATTGCAGAATTAAAAAAAAAACGTTTAATAGATATAATTTTTTTTTTTTAAATAATTTTTGGGTAAATTTGCGTGTCTTTTTAGATTTTCAACTTGGTCAAACTAATTAAAATATTTATTCATTTGTTATTTTTGGGTTAAGTCAATAAAAACAAAAAACAAAAACAAATGATTTGATAGCTACTGGAGATTTTTTTATAAAGTGTAACTAGGTGATAATCACTAATTATTATATTTTTATGAACAAATTGGATCATAAACTTATGTATAAGCTTTCAATGAAGGTGATAAATAAAATAATCACAGTGGCTATAAAAAAACAAAATAATTTAAGGTAAAACAAGATAAAAAACAAATCCGTATAATTTTGTTAATTTTTATGCTTTTTAATTTTAAGCTAATTTCAGTTTTTATGTCTCTTTTGGGCAAGGGCAGATATTTCTTTTTGTAAATTTAAACATCTGTTCAAAGGCTAAACCTTTTTTTTTTAAAAAAAAAAGTTTAATTGGTGGAAAAATAATCTAAAATTAATTGGTAACTACTAAATAGTATATTAATTATAATCAAGATAATGTAGTTTGACCTTAAGCTTGTTATACACTGTTAAATAGTTAGATTAATTATAAAATATTTGACAATATCAAATTGATACAATTTCTTTTAGAAGTTTAGAAATTATTGTCAACTTTTATTTGCTTCAATATCTTGTCTGGTTTGCATCATTATTTAATGCACTTTGATTATACTGTATTTAATTTTCAATTTTCATATTTCGGTGACATCTGTTCAACAGGTTATTGATTTATTAGGTCGACTATAGACTAGACGAGAAACTTTTGGATGCCTTTTGAATTAAATATTTGCAAATTTTTGAACAATTTTACTATACTTACATAATATATTTAAAGTACTTGTGAATGAATACTCAATTTTTTTTTCCCCATTTATTTGCAAATATTTAATCTTATCTATCTCTAAGCAATCGCACAAATATGTAGTAACATCGAAATTTTTGTGTTGTTAAGTAACTTAACTTTTACCTACGCTCTGATTTTATTATTTTTATGCAATTAATTTTATAGAGTAGGTTAATTAAAAATAATATATTAGAAATTTTGGGATAGTTTGTGGTTAATATTAATAATTTCGTTATAAGATTATTAATTAACATATCATTAAAAAAAAATCATTTTGTACTTATTTTTTGGGAAAAGTGTAATAAGCTTATTTGTTAATAATGTAATCTCATCTGTCAAAAGTGTATTTTATTCGGAAATATTTAAATTACATATGTACAAACCCACATAAAATTATGAATTTTTCAAACAAAAGTGTTGAAATTTTTAATATCCTAAATTTCAGCTACTTTATTTACAAAGATTGTAAATAGATTTTTAATCTTGATTCATTAATTTATTAATAAGAATATAAATATTTAGATTTATTCTGAAAAATCTCGCAGATGTGTAATTCGTGAAACGAGCGCTTACTTAATGTTACTTACACTATAGTAGTTAATCTTTCCAAAAATAAGTTGAGAATTTTATTAATAAATTCCATCAATTTTTAACAATTTTGTTGTGGTACATTAATTGCCATAGTTTTGTTATTTAAGTATTGTTAAAAGTAATTTTAAGATTCTTCCTTTTCTTTGGCTCAAAAATGAAGTAAAAGCTCATATTTGAGTTCCAAGTATATCCTGCACACAGCGGACAGATTAGCAACTGAAATTGACATGACACACAAATAAAATTAGAATAAAACTCTGTACCCCTAATATGCAATGGAAATATGAAACATATGATGTCATAACAATCTTATGCATCGCTACATGTTGCATTTAAGATTTCTATACTGTGTGGAGTATAAGGAAGTATAATAAAGACTTTTATTTTATTTTTATCTCTACCATAGCAAAGGACGATCTTCTAAGATCATAAATTCTACTGAATATTTTCTGTATAGTTTTTAAAAAAATATTTAACAAAAATAATATTTAATAATAATAATTAATCTGAAAATACAACTTTCTTCACTCAATAAAGACGTTAAGAATTTTTGTAATAAATCTGCAATAAATAAATTGATTTGTAATTGAGATCGTGGTATATACAAATGTTAATAACTAATGTTATTTTTCAAATAATTAAATAGGAAAAATAATCAAATTAAGTTAATGCTCAAATTAAGTTAAATAATTTTAGTTGCAAAGGAAATATTAAAACTCCAAGGTGCTTCAGCATCCGGTGCTTAATTCATTTTGATAATTTTCAAAATTAATGTTAAAAACAATAATCTTCTTTTAATTTAATCTAGAAAAATGTTCTATAAACTTTTTATGATCAAATAAAATAAAATTATTATTTGTCTTAATAAATTAAATATATTTATTTCAATTTAATTATCTTAATATACATTTAAATGATAGTACATAATAGCAATATTTTTCCTCATATGCTAAATATCAGTTCTTTTAGCAATTAAATTACCAATGATGTCCATAACTCAATGGAGCTGCATGGCCATAACTCAATGGAGCTCCATGACCATAACTCAATGGAGCTGCATGTCCATAGCTCAATGGAGCTGCATGTCCATAGCTTAATGGGGCAGCATAAGAATGTAACAAAGGAGCTGCTGCATATGTCTTGATAACTGGAGCAACATAAGTTTTAACAGCTGGAGCTAAAATTGGTTTGACTATATGTGCTTGACTATGAACAATTGACTGGCTTTGGTGGGAAACAGCTGTTGGTATACTTTCAACAACATCACCAACTTTAGCAACAACTGGTTCAGAATATTTAACATATTCCTGTTGATGAATTAATGGTGCTGAATATACAACTGGGGCTGCATAATGACTCAAATATCCTGGTCGAGCAGCAACAACAGCAATAAGGACAAAGATAACAATCTATATTTGAAAAAAAATATTAATCCTTTATATAAATTTTCTTTCCTCCTAATAGTAAAACTTACAAATTTAAACATTTTGTATTAATTTTTTTTAGTGAGCTAGTTATACATTTATTTGGTTAACACTCTAAATGTGACTGATACAAATCTTAAAATTTCAGTTACTTTTATATAGAAATCAAAAGTAATATAATAAAGTGCATTTTAAACCAAATAAAATAAATAACAAAATGTTGGGGTAAAAATAGTTTCGATATTGTCCAAAATTACATAATCAAGCAACAATCGAAGTATATTTATTTTTTTGTGGATTGTAAAAATTTATAATTTTCATCTGCTGCTGGTATACTCTAAATCTAAATAATATCTTTACAGAAAAAAATATTAAACAATTTAAAAATTCTCCTCCTCCTCCTAACACGCTGTACATAACAATTACAATTATTTTGGTTGTATGCTTAGCACATTAAAGTCAGCGGCATGTCTTCTGTTGTGTTGTTATTGTTACCAATTTGATCCGACTAGAAATTCACGAAAAATATCTTTAATGCTATATTGAAGGTTAAAAATCTCTTTTACAACATTTCAATTATTAAATTCGTAGTTAAAAATGTAAAAAGTTGGACAATAGTGAATTGTTTGATATGTCAATAAACTTATTTTTTTCATATATGTATATACAAATCGTCACCTTAATTGTTGGTTGCCATATGAGGAAATTTGAGTTTTACTTTAGTAATAGATTTTAATTGTAATTTTTTCTGAATTTTGTTATGAATTTTTTTGTAGACTTCTCTAAGTACTTAGGGTTAGTTAATAATCGAATTAATAACCAATTTCACATTTACCTGAAACCTAAATATGGATATTTCGAAATATTTAAACTTGGATAGTTTACTAGTATTCATAATTGTCAGGATAATGAAGGTTATTGGCTTGATAAATGTGTACATAATTTTGAAACAGTATAATAGAAAATTTGATATAATAAAACAGCACACATACCAATGATCTATCTAACTGACTTAACAAAGTATATATAAAATTTCTTAATTTTTATGCTTTTTTTTGGTTTTAATGTAACGATAGATAAGATTTTGTAAGAAAAAGTCCTAAATAAATCTGTCTTTGTCAAAATGCAATTTCAAAAGAATTGTAAATAATAATTGCAGTAATAAATTTTTAACCCCGCCGGTAAAAAAAAATGATAATAATGTTTTATTTTACGAAATATAATTTTGTGGCTGGTTAAAGTGGTGGCGGGGGACGGGCATCAAATATTTTAACCATTTTAATTTGTGACAATTGATAACTTTTGTTTTATATAAACATAACCAGAAAAAAAATTATATTTATTTATTTATTATACTATTTATGCTTTAATAAAATAATTTGATAAATTCGACATATTTCATTGTTATTACCAAAATAATAAAACTTTTATATATAGAGAATTCATCGGGATGAAAAGAAATTAATAATAATCTTTACATAATCATTTAATATAAATTTTATGTTGTCTGGGTATACTGAAAAAAGTATATTATATTTCATAAAGCTAATAAACTTTTTTGGCATTGATACAATTTTACTTATTTGTCTTATATATTAAAATATCATATTACAATTTAAAGTTTTTGTAAAAAAAAAAAAACAAAATAATTTGTAATTTAATTTGTGGTTTTTTTTCTTGGTGGTTAAATTTTATAATTGAACCAGAAAACTAAATTATATTTTTTTTATTTGTATTTTTATATAGAAGAAATAATTAATGTGTCTACAACATAACAAAACCAAAAATAAACAATAATTATTAAATAAAAACAATTTTTTTTTACAAAACAAACATTAAAACAATATTTATGCCAAGTACAAAAATTTAACCTAATTTTTGTAACTATAATTGACCATAGTTAATTTATTTTTATATGGTTAATTAATTAAAATTATTTTGGATAAATTGAAAAATTAAAAATGTGTTAAAATTGAAATGATATATTAATTAACCTATAATTTATGTACAAAATTGACAGAATAAAATTTTGCGGCAATAATTTATAAATTCAGGCAAGATCCTATTGTGAGAATAAATTTATTCAATTTTCCGAAATAAATTGTAGAGATTTTATTTTTGTAAAAATTGAAAATTTTTAACTATTAAGGGATTTGAATACTCCAGGTGTTTCATAACAAATTAATTTTCCAATATTAATTCATATATAAAAATAATTTATTTTATCTAGAATTTTATAAATATGAGCTTTAATTTATTTTATCTAGAATAATTTATTTTATCTAGAATTATTCTTATATGAGCTTTACTAAAATATTTTGATACAGTGATTGGTTAAAGAGATGAACCATCAACTATATCGTTTGTTACCATTTAATTTATCACTCTTTGATTTTTAAGATGTTAAATGAAACTAACTCTACCTTGTGGAATTCAGAAGATTCAGTACAATTTTAGTTCAGTGTCTTCCAGACTAGAATGATTGTTATATACGAGTAGAGCAACTCAAGCTGGATCAATTAAAAATTTTAAATTTCATATAATATGTACTTTAAATAAATCAAATATATTTTTATTACTTTCATAATCTACTAGATTTTTGAAATATATGTAAAAATAGCTATAATTTCATATAATTTTATTTTAAATAAAATATTATATTTCTTTATTTGACAACATTTAAAATAATTTACAATTTCAAATGTAATGGAAAAATTTCGCAAAAATAATATCTGTAAGTACATAAAATTTATTATAGGATTTCAAAACTTTTTCACATTCCACAATTGCCTACACAAAGTCATTTTAAATTTTTTTATTTCTTTTGAAGGGATCAAAAAAATTATTACTCCTATTACTTAATTTATTTTTAGTCATTAAAAAATGAACATTACAAAAATATAAATTTTATGTTGTCTAAATTATTTCTGTATATATATACATGGTATATAAATGGAATTAAGAAGTTGTTTACCTATAATTTTATATTATAGTAACTGGTAATATTTAATAAAATTAGTGCGGGTCTAATTATTCATTAAATAAAATTATACATTTTGGTGTTAATTTTATTCCATCATCCAATTATAGAAATTTTCAATTATAATATTATAATTTGTATATAGGCAGTTATTAATTATTGAACAATTTGAAACTAAATAGATTGAATTATCACAAAAATAAATAAATTAATCATTAGACTTTATAGACTGATTTAATGCAATCATTAGCATGATTTAGTCAAATTTACTTTTGTCAAGGCTGCAGAGTTGTATTTGAAAACAAATTAATGTAATATTCTAACTTTCTAAATTTGTATTATAAATTTATTTAGAGTCGAAGTCTGAATATAGAAGTCCGGTTAGATTGTTTATATATTTTGAATAAATTATGTATAATTAATTTAATTTAATTCTTAATGAATTTAAATTATATCCTGATCACGATATTTAAATAATTATTCATTAAGATTATATTGAATGTAGATTGAATGATGAAATTACAGAAAAAATTAGAAATATGCAATAAATTAATTTTTTTTTTTTAATTTCATTAATTAAGAATTTTGTCTGCAAAAGATATGATCCTTTTTCTAACATTTCATTGTATCTGACATTTTAAAGATTGAAACTAAATATTTTTAAATACTATAAAAAAAAATTATTTAAAATTAATTTTCATAAAATAAATTAATATATTCTTTTATTATTCACAAAACAAATTTTAAATATTTACAAATTTTACTGGTAAAATTTCAAAAAAATTTTACCACTAATACCAAAATTAACAAAAAAAAATATAATTCAGTTCAATGCATTTTCTTTGTTGTTGTTGTTGTTAATTTCTGATCTTCTACGATGGGGCAAATTTTATTTTTTTACCATCCATGGACAAGTGGAGCAGCATGATAAGTATGTACAGCTGGTGCTAATATTGGTGCTGCTAATACAATTGGTTTACTATGAATTTGTGTATGACTTTGATGGGAAACAGCAGCTGGTACAGCATATGTTTGAACAATTGGAATTGCATGATGATGTGAATCAACAATTAATGGTGCACTAACTGATTGATGACTAACATAATCGGGTGCATGAATACTACTTGAATAGGCATATCCACTAGCTGTTAATGGATGGATTGGATGAGAAGCAGCAATAGCAACAAATGCGAACAACACCACCTAATAAAAAAGACGAGATTAATTAATATCACTATGATAATTAATGATTATTTAATTTACCAATTTAAACATTTTGAAATATTTAGATTTTGTTTGAAAGGTCTGTGTTGCTTGAACTATAAACTTTAGACAATTGTTAATAATTTCAATTTAATTTAACCCTTTATATAGTCTAGAATTTAAAATTTATAAGCTTTAATGATTTTATCCCACTTTTTTTTCTCAATGATATATAATTGCCTTAATGTTAAGGCAGTCAATTACAGAGTATATAAAAAGAAAATACCAATAAATATTTACCCATATTTTTTTCATAAATCTTAAGTTCCGCGTTTTTAGCTATGTGACGTCATTGTTTCAATATATTTCAACGATCGAAATAAAATTTATATTTTGCTCTCTTTTTTATTTTATTTATATCACGGGATATTGCTAAATGTCCGCCTTATTATAAATTCTTGTTACATATAATGTAGATAAAAAATATATTTTTAATTTTTCTACATATTCATGACAATTATATTACCATGTATACATAATATAATAAATAAGAAACGACCTTCACGATTTATGATCATGGTACGTAGCATTAATAATTGCAGAACAGATGAAGTTTGCAAAACAATTTATTTATTTTTTTCATTCTTATTATAGTTTGGAATTAGTCATAATTTTGAAAAAAAAAAAACTGTCACCATAATGATTAAAATGTATAAAGAAAATTGTTAAAATAGGTAAATTATAAGTTTTTTTTATAAGACAGTAAAGAAAATTTATGAATTAAGTTTATAAATTTTAAGAAAATAACTAAATAATTTTTGGTATATAATAAAAACGAATACAGAATGGAAAATATACTAAATTTTCTTAATTAATTAAACTTCAAAACATTTATACATAATTTATTTCCCATATTTGATTTAATATTTAAAATTAATTGAGAAAATTTCTATTTATCTTGGATTTAAAGGGATGAATCAGGAATCCGAGAATACGTTCACTCTGGCCAATTGAGGACCATTCTACAATATATTAAGTCAAAAGTATGATAAAATTATTATTTTGTACTTTTAATACAATGTGTTACACGATAATATTTTTATTCCCTTTAATAAGATACCAAAAAAAAAGAGTTTATATACCAAAAGCTCAATTCAATAGCAAAAAAACTTAAAAAAAGTCTACAAAAAGGGAGCCACCATCTTCTCGATTTTAATTATTGAAATTTTGGTAATTCAATATTCAATATTATTAAAGATAATTTTTAAATTCCATTAAAATTAATAGTTAGATATTGTTAATAAATAGCTAAATATGTTAATAAAAAATATTAATGAAAATTTGCACTGATCTGTGACGTTTTGTGAGTTAATTGCATTGGTTCATTATTTCTCAACATTTGTTGTTTCGAACATTCAAAACATACTTATTTATATTATATGTATTTATAAATCTAAATATATATATAGCCACCATTTTAATTATTGAAAGGGAGACATATATATATATATACCATAAATTATTAAAAGTAGATTATAATGTAATATACCAGTAGTCCTGCTTGTATAATTCATA
The DNA here is from genome assembly GCA_949752835.1 of Empis stercorea. Lineage (NCBI taxonomy): Eukaryota > Metazoa > Arthropoda > Insecta > Diptera > Empididae > Empis > Empis stercorea. Next base: position 15,621,302 of record OX457085.1, on the reverse strand, counting down.
AATAATATATTATCTACTTTATAAATGAAGAAAATTTAGTTTCAGTGGAAATTTGGAAGGTTAAACCCTTAAATAATAAAATAGCAAGACTATATATTAATATGTTATACTATTGGATTTAGACTTTGCATTAATTCTTATACTATTGAATTTTATGTTCTGCGATTTGTAATAATTGATTTATCTAAATTTTGCAAAATTAATATCACTTTAATTTTTTTTTTTAAATATTGAACAATTCTCAAAGATTTCAATCCATATTTCATAATTAATTAATTTTAATGCTATATATGTAATGTAATGTAATAATTTTTAATTCTAGAGATTTTCATTCCTGCAGCAATAATTTTGTTTTTGTCATCGAATTTTGTTTTTGTCATGAAAGTTCTCTAACTACATAAAATAATTCCACATATTAAAACAAACTATAAACAATATACACGTGTCATTGTAAATTTTACATAAATTATTATATTACACCCTTAGGTATTTATAAATTAAATTATGGTTTGATATAGTGCGGTTTTAAATTTCCAGTCATTTGATAAAATTTTATCAATTAGTTAAATTAGTTGTTTTTTTAAAACAAAAATTTTATTATACCATAAATACAAAATTCAACATAATATTTAGATCAACTTTCAATAATTAATTTATTAATAACAAGTCAGAAATTAAATATAAGTAATATTTTTCGCTTACATGATTATAATAAAAAAACAAGTTGTAATCTTCAAAGTAGAAAAAATTTCATGGAACGAGTACTTTATTAATTTTAACATAAAAATAAGGAAATTCAATAATTATTAATAAAATATTTTTATATTAAATTGAATTTTGTATTTATACATAGTTAATTATGTGGCAATGTCAAGTATTTTTCCAATTTCTTTTTTTAAGTGGTATAAATTTTTTGTTTTGGTTTTTTTTTTTTGTACAGAATTTACACAAGTTTTGTAAAATGATTAAATTTACTATAAAATGCTAAGGGTTTATGTTAATTATTATCACTTGTAATAAGTTTTTAGTTCAAACAACATAAAAATATTTTTTAAATAAAACAAATTCAAAAATGTTCAAATTGGTAAAATTTTATAATGAATTTTAAATATTGAAATATTTTAATATAAATTTTAATTTAATTTTAAAATTAAGGTACTTTTATTCGCATGTGTTGCTTTTGCTGCAGCTGGTGTTCCAATCCTTGGTTATAGTGGTTTACCATCATCAGCAAGTGGTTATGAATATACAGCAAGTGTAGAAACACCAGATTATATTAATCATCAATCAGTAAGCTCACCATTAGCACCATCACCAGCACCATTAGCATACAGTGGTGCTATTGCATATTCAGGTTGGCCAGGTGCTATTCGTACTTTTGACTCTGCACCAATTTACCGATCATGGTAATTTTGAGGAGGATTTTTTTTATGTGGACGGATATTTTTACTTAATATTGTTATTAATAATATAAAAAAATTATGTTGAAATAAATATAGCAGAATTTTTTTGTTAAATTGAAATATGTTTTTTTTTTCGAGTTAATTTCCAGATTTATGGTTATTTTTCCAGATTTATGGTTAAGATTGCTCAAGAATCAAAAGTAAAGATATTTACTAAATATGAATGATAAATAATTTATTTAAAATTTAAATTTAAATTAATATAATTTTACAAAGATTTTTCGCATCAAAAGTTAATTAATTGAAAATCTTAAATTTTATGTTTTCATAAAATTCGTTGACTTTATTTTCTAATATATGAATATTGAATTAAACTTGAATTACGATATTACATCACACCATATATGTTTTAAAACCACAAAACCACAAATTAGAATTATATGTAAAAGTAAATCATAAAACAGATACATCCGCAGGATAATTATTTTATTGTTTTTGGGCAAAATTCTGTGCAACACTAATAGATAAATTAGTTGCTCCTTCTAGTTAGCTTAGCTGTATTCTAGATATAAAAAAATTTAGAAAGTGAAAACTAAATTTTTTTTTACCATACATAACATTCTGTCATCATCTACTCCACATATATAAATAAATTGATATAGAATTTATAATCTTCTTAAAAATTGTAATAAATTTAATAAAATTAAATGTAATTTATTCTTTAATAAAAATATAGAATTTCTCTGCGACAGTGCGATATACAAATGCAAATTATTAAATATAATATTTATAATTATAGAATGAAATTTGAACTGAGAATTGCACAATTTATAAACCTAATTAAATTTATAAATTATAATCCGATAATTATAAGATCAAATTTTACATAGAAATTTGATTTACTATAAAAAGATGATGACAATTAAAATTATGCATTAGTCTGACATCGATTTCCACTGAATTAAAATATTTCAATCAAAGATAATGTTAAAATTGGTAATAAAATTTAATTTTATTCTATTAATTTTATATAAAATTATTTACGTTTTTTTTTTAGTTAACAATTATATCATGTCTGATGATTATTTCATCATCAGGTATGCCATCAACTGAATTGCCACAGGAACAACAACAATCAACTGAAGAAACACAAACAATTAAAGTAGAATCAAAACAATTGTTACCATCATTTCCTACTTTTAAAGAAACATCATTTATGGATCCACATTATTATAATCCAATTGGATCACGTACAATTATTGCACCAGAGATAATACGAATTCATGAACCAGTATTAGCTAAAATTGGTGATGTTATACAAAGAATACCAACAGCTGTATCACATCAAAGTCAAACTATTGTACATAAACATGCTAAATTGATAACACCAATTGTTGCACAAGCTGTTAAAACTCATACTCATGAAATTTTACGAACTTATACAAGACCATTAATTTATGCACCAAATTCACCTTATCATCACATCAATCGAGAATAATCTATGGAAATAATTGATATTCTTTAATCTTTGGCAGTATAGAATTTTTCTCTAAATGATCTTCTTATTTTGGATTTTTTACGTGTTCTATTTGTAAATATGTGAAAATTATTATTTTTTGTATCTTGTTATAAAATAAAAGAAAAAAATATATTTCGATTAAAAATTATTGGTTTATTTGTTGACAGTTTCGAGTGGGTGCTATAGATCAGACTTACAATTATTCGAATTTATACTTTTTTAAATTTAGTTTTCACTTTCTTAATTTAATTAATAATTTGAGACAAAATTTCAGGCTACAATATTATAATTTAACGATTAAACTCTGACTAAATGGTGCTATAAATCTACGAGTACATTCAGTCAAGATAAAATCTATATTAAGTTCTGTACAATAAATAATTATAGCAGGCTTTCCTTGATACGATAATTAAACTTCTAATAATTCAAATCCATTTATAATTTGCTAAATTATTTTTTATATATCATTTAAAATTTTCATACTTTCAAATATTTATATCAAAGTATTCAGATTAAACATTTACAATACTTATATGCAATTATACATAATTGCATATAACTAAATTCCAATCATATTGGCCTTAATTTCTTTTAATTTTTTTCCCTATTAACTTTCCGAATCAGGTAAATCAGGTGTGTCTACCTAAGGTATAAAAAGTATTATAAAAGGTATATAAAAAGTACAATTTTTCTAATACATATTATATAACATTACCAACCTTCAATCATTTTCTTGTTTAGCCCTTCAAGATAAAATTTATTTAACAAAAAAAAACCAAAGTAAATAGACGGAAAAGAATGATTAATCAGAAAAATTATTTTCAAAACCGTCTAAAAAAACAATCCTAATATTTTAATTTAATCTATAATCACAATTAAAATTAAAACATTTTATCAATATTGTATATACATATACAATTTTATTTTCTTATTTAAACAAATGGTAATAAATTTAACGGAAAAGAACTGTTGCTGTTGCTTTTGCTATAACACCTACTATAGCTTTAATTAAACGTGTTATTACAATATCCCATGGATCATCGGCATAATTAAATTCATCAAATGTTACTGGTTGTCCAGTAACTACTTGTTTTTCTAATAAATTTTGTTGCCATTGTTGAATTTGTCGTCGTCTGAGATTTCTTAAACTAATTAAATGATTTAATTGATTTATTAAACTGTCAAGTGAACCATTTAAATCAATTGTTGGTATTGGTGGTGGTGCAGGTGGTGTTAATGATATATCAAAATCATCAATTAAACCAATTTGATTATTAGGAATAAATTGTGATGATGGCCAATTCCAATTTTCTCGTAGTAATGTTTGTGAGTTAATGGTATAAATTGTCATTAACAAAATGAGCTGAGATATAAATTTAAATAAATATTTAAAAAATAATTACATTTAGATTTAATTCAAATAAAAATTATTTACTTACAATTTTCAACATTTTGTATTATCGAATTTTCGAAATACAATACGAAATATTGAAATTAGATTCAAGTATTTATAGAAATTATTTAGAGATGCACTAGTAAAAGAATCATGTACTCAGTATCTTAGTTCTAAATCATAGAAAAACTGTTTCATTTGATTGTAGGAATTTTTATTTTTCTCAATTTCTCTTACCTAAACCAGTTTAACAGCATACCATGTTAAAGATAATATATATAAGTATTTTAAGATAATTAAATATTAAGATAAACAGGTAAGTAATTTTTTATAAATTCTTATCTCAATGATTAAATTTTGATATATATTTTTCAGATAATTATAAAAAAAATTCCATTTTTGTACCTAAATATAGGTTCATATAAATTTTCAATTAATGGTTCTAGTTTAAAATTATTTATCAGTTCTAAATATTTTCTTAAATGTTGGGCACTATATTCATAAAACATTAAGCTATACCTTACTGAGATTTTAGAACTATTTTACTACTTGCATCAACTATAATGCAATACTTATGTCAATCTTTATCATTCAAATTCTTCTTAATTCACAATAATTTAATTATAATTTATATTAATTAACATTTGAATTTATAACAAAAATGTGAATCAGTTGAATGGGCAATGTTTTAATCACTCTTAATTATTGTCATTTAAAATAATAAATGTTAAAATCAAATAATTTTATGGTGAATTAATTAAACGTCTCAATGTCCATTCTATTATTTAATTTACAGATAATTACTTTACAGGACAAAACCTACACTGCCTTACCTAATTAACTTTCAATTTGTATCCAATTAAAAATATTTTAACATAGAATGAGATTATTTAAAATTGTAGGCGAAGAACGTCTACTATGTTCAATCTTTAACTTATGAAATTTATTATTCTATTGTAATTAGGTGGGGTACATTTTAATACGTTAAATTAAATAGTAAAATAATTGATTTTATTTAGGTAGAAACAATTTCAAGGATTATAGCAATTTTGTAAATATTATATAAATTGGTAAGATTTTACCAGCAAAAACTACAATTTTAAGCTAAACAATTCTGTAAAACCATCTGTAAATAATTATAAACATTTAAATATATACAAAACAACAATAAATTTTTTAAATTTTATATAATTTTTTCCTATTTTTTATTAAATAAATTTTATGATATTTTAGTTCATAATCTTTCGCACTTACAAATCATATTTCAATAAATATTTTATGGAGAACAATAGATCTAATATATCAATTAAATTTAAATTGACTTAAACGCATTACATTTGAAAAAAAGACACATACTTATTTACCATGATGAAACTGCAGATGGATATGGAAGACTTTCACCAGCATAATGACCAGTTTCAAGTTTTGGTTTTAAAATTTCGGCACTGTAACCGCTAATAATTGGTTCACTACTATAATGAATTTCTTTTGACAAGGCTAATGGTTCAGCAGCAGCATAATGATGTAATTTTGGTTGAGCAGCATATGCAAAAGCTGGACCACTAGCAAAAATTGAACCATCTAATTTTGGTTTCAAAATTGTTTCACTATATCCAGTAACAACTGGTTCAGCAGCATAATGAACCGATTTACTTAAAACTGGAGCAGCAGCAGCATAATGGTATTGTGCAATTGGGGCAGTATAATGAACTGGAGCATGTTCAGCAGCATATGTTTTGTAAATTGGTGTTTCTTCAATAGTTTTAACAATTGGTGTATGATGTTCAATTGTTTTCAATATTGGTGCTTCTTCGTATGTTTTGAAAATTGGTGCTGGATGTGATGCAGTTAATACTGGTGCAGTATATGTTTTAACAACTGGTGCTAAATGTGTTTTAACAGCTGGTGCAAGAATTGGTGTTACAATTTTAGCACGACTATGAACAATTGTTGAACTTTGATGGGAAACAGCTGTTGGTACACTTTCAACATATTCACCAACACGTTCAATTGTTGGTTCATGTACTTCAACATGTGTTGGTTCTGATATAATTGCAGTTTTAACAATTGGAATTTCTAATTTTGGTTTTAATATAGTTTCAGTATGTCCAGTAATAATTGGTTCAGTTTTATAATGTAAAGCTTTTGTTAAAATTTCTGCAGCTGGTGCTATAACATGACCTGTTGCAATAGCAAGAAGAGCAGATAATACTACCTATATAATATTTAAAGAAAGAATATTAATTATAGAAATCAATAGAAACAAAACAAAAATTAATTTTTCACTTACAAGTTTGAACATTTTTTTTTTAATTGTTTTCTGGTAAATATAAATGCAAAATGTCTGCGCTAATTAATTATTATAGACCTAATAGTTTGAACTACGAAGTTTAATTGATATCATTGTTGGCAATTACTATGTCTTTTATACCACAATCGAAATTCAAAAAGTGCAATTATAATTTATGACGTCATAAATAAATAAACCTATAAAATAATGCAAAAACTCGTTACCGGCTTTTAGTCATATTCATATATTATAACTAACATAAAAACGCATCCCAAAATAACATTGAAAAGTGTAAGTATAACATTGAAAGTGTAAGTATTATAAATATAAAGTTCACCTTGTTGACCATGAATTATAAATATTATTACTTTATTCAAACTATATTAAAAACTATTTTATATATGTAATTAAATTGTTTCTTGGTCTTAATTTCTTGTATATATGCCCGCTACAATTATTAAACTGGTCTGCAATTACATATACATATATGTATATATAATAAGTCATATTAGATATTGAACATACTAACCACAAATATATTTTCTAGTTTCTTATTTATTTTCCCCAAAAATCAAAACAAAATAATTTATATATTAACACATTGTATTTACCTTTTTTACTGTACTGTAACATAGACTAGAATTAGATATATGCTTCTATCTATGTGATTTTAGACTAGTTTTTTGTTTTTAAATATATCAAATTTGACTGTGATGTTGTGCACGTTTACCAAGAATTAAAAATTATTTTAGTTCCGGATTAAAAACTGGCATGAAAAAATATGTTAATTATCTTTTATTATGTATAAATTTGCGTGGAAGTACATATCACTTTAGAACAGGATGTCTTAGATTTTAGGTGTCAGTCATTTAGAATTTTTTATTATATTAAGAATGAAATGTTAATTATTTTTGTAGCATAAGCAAATACATATAGTTCTTTTTTTTTAATAAATTTGATATTTAAAATAATTAAATTGAAAATCTGTAAATTCTTCATCTCTTTGATTCAACAGTCCAATTATTATAGAACAATTATTGTGAATCAAAGAATTAATATTGTATCCACGAAATTAAGATATTGTTTCAATATAAATTTTTGGTGCTCATTTCCAATATGTGTATATGCCTGCAATATAACGAATTCACCCACACAATTCATACAATTCTACTTTTATTGATCCATTACAGCCCGAATCGAATCAAAATAATGAAATTACAGTAAAACTACCTTTCGTTGGCCTTGAATTTTGTTTCTGATTTTGCACAACAAAAATTTATTTTTTAATGAAATGCAAATTATGAATTAAAACAAAAAGTATTAATTTTAATCTCTTTTGTAAATAAAAAGGAATTATTAAAGAGATTATTAAATGATTGATTACGACAATAATACCCAGCTTCCTATTAAAAGGAAGTTGTATATTATTATTCCATTTTTCTTGTGTAATTTCCAAAAAAATACAATTTTTTACTTTTAAATTTAATTTTATTCGATTATTTGGAGACATTTAACATCATTAAAATTTCAATTAATACTGAATAGTAATTCATTAAAAAGGATCAATAACATACATAATTTTTTTTACCATGAACGGAGGAGTGGAGCAGATCCATAAGCTAAAGCTGGTGCAGCAGCATATGTTCTTAAGATTGGTGCTGGTGCAGCAAAAGTTTTCAAAATTGGTGTTGATCGTAAGATTGGTGCTGGTGCAGCAAAAGTTCTGAATTCTGATGTCCATGGACGGATTGGTGCAGCAATTGTACGGATTGCTGGTGCAATAATTGGTGTTACAATATTAGCACGGCTATGGACAATTGTTGATCTTTGATGGGAAATAGCTGATGGGATACTTTCAACATAACTACCAACACGGGCAATTGATGGTTCACGTACTTCAATGAATGATGGTTCGCCGTGGAGGACACCTGGTTTAGCTGCAGCAACAGCGATTAAAACGGCGAGTACAACCTAAATAAAAATAGAAACTTTAATATTAAATATCCTTCAAAATTTTAGTACATATCCTTACAAATTTGAACATTTTGAAGGATTTTTGTGTTGGTTAGTAAGTTGGTTAGTAAAAGACTGATGAACTTTAACTGATACTTTCTTTGGCAAATGTCAACGCTTTTATACAAAATAAATTCAAAAACTTAACTTGATTAGAATTTTGTAATTTACTATGCAAAAAAATTAGTATTTATTGTTAATTGAAAAATGATTAGCAACTTGTATGACTCCTTTAACCATCATTTATTGACAATTGTATTTGTAACATGTTTTGATGTGCAGAAAAACTAGAAATAATTCTTCATTCAAATATTAGGTATATATTCTTTTTCCGGTTACAAAAATTATTGATAAGAATTATTAGTATAATTGATTTTATAAAACAAACGAAATCTGGATTTGACTAATTGACTAAAAAATGATATCAAGCTTTTTTAAAATAATTTAATAAAATTGCAAAACATTAAATTTAATTGCGATCGTAGTTTTTTATATTTTGACCTTTAAATGTAAATATAATATCAATTTGACTGGTTCGTAAAAAATAATTTCCGTGTTCATGATTTTTAAAATATGTTTTTATTTGGAATAATTCCTTTATCAGACTTATATATTATATATTCCAGGATTCACATTTAAGTATACATTTCAAGCATATTTAGATTTAAATTTTTACGAATAAAAATATTAAATTTGACATTACTTTTCAATGAAGGTTTACTCATATTTCGACTAAAAAATCAGAACATTCGTCTATAATTATTCTTGCAATTGGAATTTAGATATGGAACATAAATTTTTCAAACAAAATTTTTCTAGATTGTCATTAAATATATAAAGATGGATGTTATCATTGGACATAGTAAACTTATAGGCAATACAAGTTGGTCTTATATTCTCATTAGCAAATAATATTCAATCCTTCCTTGATTACTAATATTATTTAAATAAATATATAAATATAAATTTCTATCCGTTGTCTTCAGAATTTGTGTAAATTTTTCATTATTTTATTTCATAGAAGCTACTATACTAAATAAATAAATGTTGTGATAACGTAAGATAATTTATCTTCAAAATTATGGGCAAAAGTATAATCAAATGATAAATAGTTGTATTTCTATATATAAATGAACTTATACTTAAATATATTTTAATTAATCTCCTAAATATAAATATTAACTTAAATTGTATCTTAATTATTTGTAAACAAATTCTTTATTACAATTTTATTTAAATTAAAGTAATTAAAATATTTATAAGAATAATCATAACTTTATAAGAATTGTGAATTATGATATTGTAATTGGAATAATTTTTTTGCGTTATTTTATTTATTATATATTTAAATATAATTTTATAGTAACAGTCTCCTTATATATTTTTAAACATAGATACTAAGATCAGCAATCATTGGATAAGAATTTTCAGTATTTTTTAGTCAGTATAAGGATAAAAAAATAAGTATGAAAATTGTTTATACTAAACTAATTTCTTACTAAAATTATCCTCAAATATGACCAAAATAAATATTGGCAATATTATAGATTTTAATAACAATTTTGTTTAACTTTTTGTCATCTAACAGCATAAGAATTGGATTTAGAATATGGATAATGCTCTAATTTCCTAATAAGAAATAGGTTCACAAACTTATTGTTAAACTTCTCAAATATTGTTTCATTATATTCAACTAATTGTGAACAAGAAATATTCTAAAAATATAATCAAACCTTATTTTTTTTTGGCAATATATTTTCTAGAAATTTTCCAGCTCTTTAGCACACGAAATAATTTCTTATCTTAAAATAGTTTATTTTCTATATATAGCATTTGATATGTTTGGTAGATTTCTAATTTACTAACCATTCTTTAGAAATATAAATTTTTTGAAAAAATATGAATTTTAAACGAATTATTTTTATATATTTAATTGTTTTATTGGAATTTTTATCATTAATTCACATAATAAATTTATATAACATATCTAAATTTTACAAAATTTATTTCAACAATTTTTTATGGACTATTTTTACCATGAACGTAAAATTGGAGCTGATCCATAAGCGAAAGCTGGAGCAGCAGCATATGATTTGAAGATTGGTGCTGGAGCAGCGAAGCTTCTTAATTCTGGGGCAAATCCTCTGAATTCTGGGGCGAAAGTTCTTAATTCTGGAGCATAAGTTCTCAATTCTGGAGCGAAGGTTCTCAATTCTGGGGCAAAAGTTCTCAATTCTGGGGCGAAAGTTCTCAATTCTGGTGCAAAAGCTTTGATTTCTGGTGTGAATGTTCTCAATTCTGGGGCAAAAGCTTTGATTTCTGGTGTAAAAGCTCTTAATTCTGGTGCGAAAGCTTTGATTTCTGGTGCGAAAGCTTTGATTTCTGGGACAATTGTTTTGATTTCTGGAGCGACAATGGTTTTAATTTCTGGAGTAGCAATGGTTCTCAATTCCCATGGTCGGACTGGTGCAAGAGATGTACGGATTGCTGGTGCAACAATTGGTGTAACAATATTGGCCCGGTTGTGGACAACAGTTGAGCTTTGGTGGGAAACAGCTGATGGTACACTTTCAACATATTCACCAACACGGGCAATTGTTGGTTCACGAACTTCAATTAAAGATGGTTCGGCGTGGAGGACACCTGGTTTAGCTGCAGCAACAGCGATAAAAGCGGCGAGTACAACCTAAACAAAATAGAAACTTTAATATTAAATATCCTTCAAATCATTTTAGTAAATATCCTTACAAATTTGAACATTTTGGAAGAAGTTTTTTTTTAATTGTAAGTAAATACTTGAAGAGAAGAAGCTTGACTGATACTTTTCTTAGAAAAATTCAATGCTTTTATACAATTGTTCCAATCCTAACATTTTAATAAATTAACAACTGGCAAAGTTTATTTGTATATCAAAGAAGAAGTTGTTTCATTTTCCTTTACATGCCAAACAAGAAATTCAATACTTTAATTAAATTTGATTTTCCAGTTATTAAGTTATAAATATTGTTAATCGATAACAGAATTATAATTATTAATAGATAACAGAATTATAATACAATAATTAATTTTGAACTTACCAAACACATGTCTTTTGGAAGGTCGTTATAATTTGTAATTTTTGAACTCATGTTTATTTATTTTAATTGAAATTATTAAAGGTAACCCAATTTCCGGAAAAACGAAATGAAAACATTTTAATTAATTTTATGCAAATCTATATAATTATTTTTGTGCAACTAGTAATAACCTCTATTTCGCCTGTCCAAAATTCATCAGCCTAACAATCTATTTAGATTATGTTAAAGAGTTAAAGAACTTTTCAAAATGAACTAAGTACTACGAAAAAAATTAAAATTCAAGCAGGTACCAAAAAAGTATTAAATAATAAAATTATTCGTAAAACCTAAAAATCTTTTTTATATTCTTATGACAATTAAATAAATTTTCAATTCTATTTTGTCAAACCTAAATAGTTTTAATTGATCGATTACTTGAATTAATATTAGCTTGAAGATGGTTAAATCTTGTTTCTCCCAAAAAGTGTTTTAAAATGATTTTTAATGGTAATAAAATCTGTAATTTTTCTTGAAATCTGTAATTTTTCTTTTCTTGAATTCATATAAAAATCAACTTTAATAATTGATCAAATATTTTATGGCCTCTGAAGAGACAGAATTAAAATCAGCAAATAATTCTAAATTAATATAAAACTTAAACATTATCTAATTTAACAATCTTACAAGAAATTTAATTAGTATGGATAGGTGGGATAATATTATGATTAGACATTAAGTAATTGAATTATGTTACCAAAAAGTTTTGTAAACATGGCTACTCTACTATTGTCCCTAACTAAATGAACTATTGACAGGATTTCACAAATCTAAATCTTTAGGGAGTTATAAAAGTACGGCATTAAATCTAATATAATTATTCTTGTGAGATCGTATAGTTTTGCTTTAATCATGTGAATTATTTTAATTCAACAACAAATTGTTTATTTTCGGCCGAAATAAATATCTTTCTTTTCAGAGTTAGTTTAATATATTTAACACATATTTTCCATTTTATATAAATCCTATATTATGCTAATATTTTAATATCAAATTGCAGATTTTATGATCATAAGATTAAATAGATAATCTTTTTATTGGTACTCATAACTACGCCTTTCGAACAGTCATATTTTTTATCGACATAAAATTTCAAATAGAAATGTAAATAATATTTTATGTGCAAGTGAGTCGAATTTTCGTTAAAAATTGGACTTATTTTTGTACATACAATATAATTAGTGCAAAATGAATTTTCTATATACTACAGATGTACAAATGTAATATCCTAAATATTGATAATTTAATATAACTATTATAGTCATTTTTTTATGAAATGATTTATCATTTTTACACTTTTTTAACTTATATCTTTGAACTCATACTGAAAAATAATTAAATAAATATAAGAAAAATTGAATAATTATTAAAAAAACAGTATAATAATTTTCTATTAAAATAATATTTTATTGGAATTTCTATAATTATTTAATTTGTACTATAGTTTTATAAGATCAACAAATATTGTATGAAATAATCAAACTAATTCCAATCTTTTTTTGTAAACAGCATTTTTACCATGAACGTAAAATTGGAGCTGAACCATAAGCGAAAGCTGGGGAAGCAGCAAATGATTTGAAGATTGGTGTTTCAAAAGTTTTCAAGATTGGACCGGAATCAGCGTAGGTTTTCAAAAGTGGAGCTTCATATGATTTCAAGATTGGTGCTGGGGCAGCATAAGTTCTCAATTCTGGGGCAAAGGTTCTCAATTCTGGTGCGAAAGCTCTCAATTCTGGGGTAAAAGTTCTCAATTCTGGTGCGAAAGCTTTGATTTCTGGTGTGAAAGTTCTCAATTCTGGGGCGACAATTGTTTTGATTTCTGGAGCGGCAATGGTTCTCAATTCCCATGGACGGACTGGTGCAAGAGATGTACGGATTGCTGGTGCAAGAATTGGTGTAACAATAGGGGCCCGGTTGTGGACAACAGTTGAGCTTTGGTGGGAAACAGCTGATGGTACACTTTCAACATATTCACCAACACGGGCAATTGTTGGTTCACGAACTTCAATTAAAGATGGTTCGGCGTGGAGGACACCTGGTTTAGCTGCAGCAACAGCGATAAAAGCGGCGAGTACAACCTAAACAAAAATAGAAACTTTAATATTAAATATCCTTCAAATCATTTTAGTAAATATCCTTACAAATTTGAACATTTTGAAAGAAGTTTTTTTTTGAAATTGTAAGTAAATACTTGAAGAGAAGAAGCTTGACTGATACTTTTCTTAGAAAAAAGCAATGCTTTTATACAATTATTCCAACCGCAAAAATTTATAACAAATAATATTAATGTAATTAATGTTTCAAATTATTATTTAACTAGTTAAGTGGCACAAATTAATAACCAGAAAATTTATATTTAATATTTACATTAAAATTATAGTTTAAGAATATTTCAGCTGGTAAAAATCAAAACTGATAAGAATTGTTTTAATAAATTTATATACCCGTAAGACAGCGAGTTTGAACAATCGAGTTCAACTATAATAATATCAACTTTTACTAAAGGTTGTTCACATTGTAATATAATTAACCTATCAAAGTTTAAATTGCATTTCCTAGTATTTTTATTAGAGTTTAATTTTTACTAAATAGTTGTTCATACGTATATTTTAGTTATTTATTACATATCTATCCATAAATAAAAAAATACAATTTTTGACAAACAAAAAACCAAAGTAAAAAAATAGAAAATTAAAATTTTCAACTCAAAGAGTGAAATGTTGATCATTGGAAATTATTTTGAGTTATTTCATGGTTGAAAAAATAAATAATGTAATTGAAATATTCACAGTCATGGTTTTTTATTCTTAATTACATAATAATATACTATTATGCAAATTTCATCTCTGGTCATTGCTGCATTATGAATTATTTATTTATTTCTATTTCTGTCATCAAAGTTTACACTTTCTTAGACTAAACGTAAATAATAATTGACATAATATATATATTTATCTTAATGATTAATAATGAATTAAATACTAAATAATATAAAAAGATGTAATAAACAAATTATGAATAAAAAATAACAATAAAAAATAAACTGAAAGATCAGCTATGACTGAGTTATTCAATAATTTTACTTTAAGAGATGAGATGGTGTAGTTAAAATCGATTTTATGGTAGTGAGTATTAAACTCGGCCATTAAACTATTTAGGCCACAAGATCGATTATAGTTGGAACGGGAGATATTGAAGAATCTTGGTAAGCGAGCTCTGAAGGAGGGAATGTAAACATTAAGCAAATAAAGTAATTCAGGTGATTCAATGTCAGATGTTAATAGTCTATAGAGAAATATAACTTTTGCTATTGATCGTCTTTCGGACAAGGTATTAAGATTTATAAGCCTAACCCTTCCCTCATAGGGTGGCAAATTACCCGCATCCATCCAAGACATGTCTCTTAAAGCAAATCTGAGAAATCTTTTCTGGATAGACTCGATTCGAGAAATATATATGTTATAATAGGGACACCAAATTATAGATGCATACTCCAGGACGGATCGCACAAATGCAATATAAAGAGTCTTGAACACATAAGGATCAGAAAAGTCATTAGCATATCGCCTGATCATACCTCATGATCTATTAGCTTTATTGCATGTTATACAACTATTAGCTTTATTGCATGTTATATTTGGATCCATCAGCAAAACCCCGAGATCCTTTACGCTGGCAACACGGGTTACAAGTTCATCACCAATAGTATAGTTGCCTATAAATGTTTCAATACGTCTTGAAAATGAGATTACTGCACACTTTTTGACATTAAGAGACAAAAAGTTTTTTGTGCACCAAAGATGAAATTTCTCAAGAGTAACGTTCAGGTGAAGAAAAGTATTCCAATCTTTGCCTGACATATAGGTTTACAGGCATCGTATTGTACTCGTAAATATACCTTTTCAACAAGCAGT
The DNA here is from genome assembly GCA_949752835.1 of Empis stercorea. Taxonomy (NCBI): domain Eukaryota; kingdom Metazoa; phylum Arthropoda; class Insecta; order Diptera; family Empididae; genus Empis; species Empis stercorea. Next base: position 15,605,657 of record OX457085.1, on the reverse strand, counting down.
CACACTTAATTTTTCATGGGCATTTACTACGTGTATATGAAATTATAATTTTATTCGAAAATACATTTTTAGTCTAAATGCAGATAGCGCATCCTACCGGAAGAATTTTTTTATTTTTTTGCAGCGAGTTCTGAATAATTCAAGCTTTCCATCGGTGGGTCTATCATAAATTTGTCTGTAAATTAACTATGTGAAGAGAGAAAATAACTGGTTTTTATTGTTTACATCGGATTGACGGACAGAAAAGCGTTAAATATATTCTTTATTAAGCTTTATTATACTATATCCATTCTATATTACCATATTTATAACGAATTCGGTTGTATCACTTAGAGTAATAATTTCAAAAAATTCTAAAGTCAACCTAAAACAAAACATGTGGATCAAGGATCAACCGCCTCACAAAAAGGCCAGCTACTCCTAGAAATTTTACTTATCCTTTCTTGCTATAATCTCTTTATTATATACTGCACACTTTCATTATAGAAGCTTTCATTTCATATTAATTAAATAAGTAAATAAATTTCATTTTACTAAAAATTAAATATTTTTCATCTGAATAAAATTATAGTTTGAATTTTGATATACTGCTTAAAAACTATAGTAATTTTTGGATTAAGTCGAATTTTGAAATAATCGCAAAAACTATAATTTATTAAATATCCAGGAGATTTGAATTTACATTTATCGAATATTTAAATAAAAGCTTAAATCATTCAAATTAACAAATTTAGAATTTACATGTCGATGGGGAAAAGAATCCTTTTATTAAAATACAATATTATAAAACTATGTAATATCACAAACTGATAAACTCTATACAGACGATTATATTAGAATAACTTTTTTGTCATAATTTTCTGTCTCCACAAAGAGAGAAAATGAGATAATTCTGGAAAATATAGAATGAAAAGTAGAGAAATTCGTTTTTCTCTTTACTTTTTATTCTACATTTTCTACATTTTTCCAGAATATATCATTTTTTCTCTTTGAGGAGCCAGAAAATTATGACAAAAATGTTATTCTAATATAATCGTCTGTATAGAGTTAGAGTTTATTAGTTTGTGGTAATATTAAGTACTAAAATATGAAAGATTATGCAATTCCCAAAATTCTTATTATAAGAAATCTTTGGTATCTAAAATTAAAAAAAATAATAATAAAATATAAATGAAAAATTATTTTCTATTAACAATTTTATATATTTTCTTTTTATTTCAATTCCTATAATTTTCAATTTTAATTTTACTAGTTTTAATATTTCACATAAAAATATTGATTTCATTTCATGGAACAATAAAACCAATTTAGTCAAGCATATATTTCAAACTTTTTGTTGTTATTTACCAGGAACGGAGAAGTGGAGCAGCACCATAAGATAAAGCTGGACCAGCACCATAAGCTAAAGCTGGAGCGGCACCATAAGCTAAAGCTGGTGAAGCAGCATAAGTTAATGCTGGTGAAGCAGCATATGTTAAAGCTGGTGAAGCAGCATAATGAAGACCAGCTGAATATGTTTTCAAGATTGGACCAGCATTAGCATATGTTTTCAATAATGGAGCAGCAGCATATGAGCTAATAATTGGTGCTGGTGCAGCATGAATTGTTCTAATTTCTGGTGCAGCAACAATAGTTCTAATTTCTGGTTCAGCAACAATTGTTCTAATTTCTGGTGCTGGTGCAACAGCAATTGTTTTAACAATTGGTGCAATATGAGTTTTAACTGCTGGTGCAACAATTGGTGTTACAATATTAGCACGGCTATGTACAACAGTTGAACTTTGATGAGAAACAGCTGATGGTACACTTTCAACAATATCACCGACACGTGCAATTGTTGGTTCATGTACTTCAACATGGGATGGTTCTGAGATGATTAAATTTCCTGGTTTAGCTGCAACAACAGCAAGGATGGCTGAGAGAACGAACTAAAAGAGTAAAAAAAAATTAATAATAATTTTTTTATAATAATATTTTTCAATCCTTTACCAATTTGAACATTTTGAAGTGTTTTGGGTTTATTACAAAAAATTTAAAATTGGATATAATATGCTTTGATACTCAAGCTTGACTGATGACATCCTAGTAAACAGTTAAGTCTTTTATACCAAAAAAAAAATATTGTTGGCTTAAGCCGAATTACAAATGGAATGATAATTGAAAAAGATAAAAACTGGTTTTACTCCCTTATTGGCACATAAATTAAAATATAATTTCAGTTTCTTTTTAATCTATATAAACATAACCACACAATTTAAAAAGTAAATTGATCTACATTGTGACATTGAATTAAATAATAATAATATGAAACGTGTTCTTTTCCAATAAGGGAATATATCTGACGCAATGTAAAATGTCAATGGAATCAGAAGCTAAAATAATCAAATTTTTAAAGTTACATCCATAAATGACAAAATTGCAAGTAAATAATTCAAAAATTTATATGCAGATTAAAAAAAATTGTATCAGAAATTTTTGATAAATCGAAATTTTTTGTTAAATTTTTAAATTAATTGAAAAAAAAATTTAAGTTCAAAATATGTAAAAATTGATGGTAAAATTATTTTCTAAAAAAATGATTTAAGTTATTAATTTTATGGCGAAAGAATGCATTTTTCATTTTCTGAATGAACTCAGAGAAAAAGTAATTAAATGAATAATTACTTAATATAGTAGCTATATTTTGATATAATATAGCTACTATATATACTATATTAAATATTAGACAGAAGAAGTCAATGGTCAGAAGAAATATATATTTTGCTGAAAAGATGATGAGGAACACTGATGAGGAACTCCTAACAAAAAAAAAATGATAATGTATGTATTGGATATAAAGTGAAGTACAAAAAATAATTATCATTTTTCACCAGAAATGATCATTGTTAATGAAATCTCATATCTCATTTTTAATCCAAAAATCAAGCTTAAATTTATGGATTAAAATTAATAAATTTGTTATATTCACAATATTTTATATTCTATAATTTGATCATATTCTAAATAACATAAATCAGTTTCAATCTTAACATCTGTTTCAATCTTATTTCACTAATCAAAGAAATTGTATTATAATTTTTATATAATTCATTTAAAATTAGTTATGTAATACTTGCTTTTAATGTTAAAGTCTTCATTATATAAGAATTCAATAGATAACCAATAACTTCTATACTATTGATAACAAATATATTTTCTACCATTCCATGGACAGATGAATAGTTATATTAATGGAACTCTTTTAATTTATGGGGGAAAAAAACAATTATCATCATATCAAATACAAACTTCGTTGAATTCAATTTCTTATATATTAAGTATTAAATTTCTTTATTATTATACTATTATAAATTATATCAATTAAGTATTTTATGTTAAGTTTATATAAAATAAATATCCATAAATCTAAACTAATACAAAATATACTAAAGAACTAAAGTAATTGTTAAAATTTTGAAATAATCTATTAACAGAAAATTAAAATAGATTTATTCTGATATAGATAAAATTCAAATTATACATAATTCTGTAAATGACATGTTAAATAAATAATATGTAAATAAAATATAAATTTCTATATATCTTATTCATAAATATTGAAAATATTGTTGTGTAATTTGGATAACGTAATTCTCTTCTTTTTCAATATTCATTAACAAAAAAAATATTTAATTTTAATTTATATATAATTATTCTTTATCTATTTAATTCTATGTAAATTGCATAATTTCAAAATGAAATATTTTAAATTATACTATTTAGTATAACCTACAAGACAAGCCAATTAATAATAGTTTTTGTTTTTATTTCAAAGTTCAATTACTTGAGAATAATCTATTTTATCTATAAATTATTTAAATTTCAATATAAAATATCGTTTTGAATTTGAAGTTTTCAACAATTAAATATATATTGAATTTGTGAATAAATGTTTGGAATCTTTGTAAATATATTTAATAATCATTTGCCTTTAAAAAAAATTTTTGTGGGAAGAAAGTATACAGATAAATTTTATATAGTCAAATTACCTGTTTAAAAAATTAAATATTGAAAATATTAATTGATATTTTCATAATATTTTATGAGGCATAATTTTTTTGGCGATAGAGTAATAATAAATTTAATTAAATTATAATTAAATGTACATTAAATAAACCAAATTAACTAAATATATATATATACGTGATTTACTTTAAATTTTACTATAGGAGATTTAATAAAAACACTATGGGGCAAATATTATCATAAATAAAATATACATTATAAAGGGAAAATGTATAAAAAATATCTAATTAAATAAACAACTAATCATTTATTTAACAAAAACTTTATTATATAATTAACAAGTTCATTGATTATGTTATACCACTGAATTTTAATCTTTATAGACATAAATCGCAGTACAGAATATTTGATTGCATTTTCAACAATTTTAATATATCAAAAATTATATTATTTCTGGTAATAAAGTTGCTGACATTGTAAGAGGTCAAAGTTTTTGAAGAGGTGTTAGGTTTAATATTAATGTATACCATTTTCAATTTGAATTAAAATATTAAATATTTTTAAAAATTTTTGTTAATTATTTAATTTCATTAGAAAATCATAACACAATAATTAATATAAACAACTATATAATTAGATGTATATTTCATAATAGTGGAATATAGAGTTAATAGTGGAATATAGAGTTAAGGACCGAACTTGCCATTTTAATTGGTAGACGCAGAATATAAATAAAATATAAATAGTAAGATAAATCCATAATGCATAAATCCTGTCTTTAGAACCTCATTTTCCAAATAAACTAACTAAATTTAAATTATCTCACTAATCATAGTTGACAATTCTTCCAAGACCTTAAAATATAACCTACAACAATAAATTGTTAACATTTATGCTACCTACTCAAATTATTTTAAAAATTAACTGCAATTTATATTACAATTTACTTTTATATAGAAATATTTTTTTCAAAATCATTAAGAAAATATAATGTAATTGGCTTTAAGTTTCATAAATTATTTATATATTTTTAAATATAAATCAGAATTTACATTTATTACCTTTTATAAAAAAACTAAAGATGAATCCGCATTCAAAAGGATTCGCAATTTAATGTACAATATATATTTTTAGTGCAAACAACAATCTCTCAATTTGATATAATATTATGTACATACATATATGATACAATACAATAAACAGGTAAATCTTCTTTAATTGTAATTTTTTTACATTATATATTGTATTTCTTTAACGCACCCAGACCTTGATATTCTTTATTTTGAAGGCCAATGTCATTGTAACGGATAATATGAACTTGCCAAGCAACTTGCAACAAAATAACAAACCAGACAATTTCAATCTAAAATAGATAAATTTCTTTTAAAGCATTAAAAATCATCTTCATTATTTGTTTTTACAAAATTAAAGATTATATATTTATATTTCTAAATTCCACTAAGAATTTTGATAAAAAAAATTAAGAATATTCAAATTGGAATATAAATAAGATCGAATTCTAGGTATTTTACTGATTTTGTTAGTAGACCTGTAGAGAAGTGATCGTCGTTTGAATAAATTGTAAAATAAAATGTTGAAAATTGTAAGTATTATTTTGAAATTTTTTTTATAAATTTCTAAAATAATTTTTTTTTATCTAGATTATTTTCTGTGCTTTAATTGCTATTGGTGCTAGTGCACCATCTGTTTCTCTTGTTGAACCAACAACAATTTTGGGTCGACTTGAACCACAACCAAAAGCACCAGCAAGTACACAACATGGTAAATTAATACCAGCACTTCGTTATTCACCATTATTGGAACCAATTACACGATTATCATCATTTGAAGATCCATTATTTACATCATATGTAAGAAATTTATTAAATTATGCCAAATTTTTTTTATTAATTTTTAATCTATATTCCAATAGGTGGCACTACCATATTCACGACCATTTGAAGCACATAGTTATAGAATTTCATATTAAGCCTAAAATTATGCAAATACAAAAATATTGTTAAAATTAAAACTGAAATAAAGAGATTTAATTTTTAATAAAAAAATGATTTAAATTTTAGTATAATTATTAATTATTCTTCTTGATCAAAGAGAATTATAATTTAAAAATATATAACTGGTAATATATACCAATTTTAGCAAAATTATATCTCATCCTTAATCGAACATATTAATTTTAATATTCTTCTTTTAAATTTCAAATAAATTTATATAAAATAAATTTATTTAAATTATATCATTAAATATAAAATTTATTATAGACTATAATATATGATTTTATGATTTCACAATTTTATTAATACTCATAGGTCATGAAAAAATTTTCCATTTGAAAATTTGTACGTATGTATATATATTTGATAAAAGAGAAAATTGGTAAAAAAAAGTCTTTATCCTTTTTTTCTATACTCTACATCTACAAACTACGATCTGACAAAGAAATCTCTTATTAGTAGTTACATTTACATTTATTTCTTCAAAATATTAATATTAAATTGGAAAACATATCAATTTTCTCAGTAGGTATTAAATATTATTCAAATTATACTTAATTTCAAATAAATTATTCTAATATATTTTATTTAATTACAAATTATTATAACAAGAGAAAATACTATTATACATAGTTCAAAGCAAATCATTTTAGTATACATATATAAAATTACGAATAAATTAAATAAAAATATTTGTATTTATTATTTGAATAAGTTAATTAAATTATAATAGTATGAATTATTATGAAATTGTAATTTTATATAGACATAATATTATATAATTTTACGTTAAATAAATTTTTAATTGTTTTATAGTTATTTCCATAAAAAGTATAATATTGTATAGTAAATTTAAATAATTTTAAGGTTTTAATATTTTAGCTTTGTTGAGGAATAGTAATAAAATTTGATAGAGTATATTTTATTAAGTAACAATTTAGAAAAAAATCGAAATCAAAATTACCTGTCATTAATTTGAAAAGCTTTATTAATCATTCATTTTTTTATTATTTTTTTTTATCATTATTTTGTATACCAACAAAGTAGATTATATAAGTACTTATAACATCCAGATTCTAGATTAACTGTTTAGTAATAAATATTAGCAAGATTACCTAAAATATTTTCTTACATTTTGATAACAGATAATATACAGAAGAAGATATTAATTAACAGGTCCCTTAATTCAATATTTAATTTCTATAGAATGTCGGAGTAGAGGTAGGCCTAGACACACATTGATCTACTTTTTTGCCTTTTTATTTGTTCCATTTACAAGGAACATAGGGTGTCTACTAGATTCTTGGAGGTAGCTTGAGTTCTTGCAATTCTGTTAGCATCTTCACAGCTCCTTCGGTTTCTGTGTAATTAATTTCTTGCAGTTCTGCATCATCTTGTAACATTTCTGTGTCCTTGTAGATTCCATTCAAGTACCATAAGAGTAAAAGTAATGTTGGATATTTTTTTCAGCGTATGGTCGACCAATCCATCTCTACATCCTTCTCTTTATTTAAACATTTATTTTTTCAACTTGTTAAGCCCAAGAAAAGAAAAGAAATTTGTCATTTAAAATTAATTTTCGTTATTCATAAATTTATTATTAATTTACCATCGTTTTACATTTATTAAAATATCAAAATTATTCATTGAACTTGAAATTTTTACTTTATATTATCAACCAATTTCGAAAACTGCCCTAAAAGAATTAAGAAAATATTAAATTTCTTTTAACAAAATAAATTTTCATATTTAAACTTTCACTACATTCTGGCAGGAAGTTGTTAAATTTTTTTTTACATTACAAGATTTTTCTTTAAAAAAAAGTCATAAAGTTCAACGAAATTCTATTGTCTTCTTTATATTTATTTCCAATATTAATGAATACTGGTTGTGATCTCTTTCAAGTTTATCTGCCAAACATAGTATGTACATCAATCAACAATAACATCACATAACATTAATGACGTCAAAAATGTTAATAAAGTTATTTATACAACAACAAAAAGTGCAAATGTTAAAATAATAAGAAGCAAATTTCTTTCACCTTTTGAACAACACAATAAGAAACATAAATCCACGATGTATTAAAACCGGTTTTAAAAAAAAAATATTACATGCTTTCTGAGTCAGTATTTTTTTTTTTGTTAAACTGAAATGTTATGCAAAATGATTATTATGTTATTTACATTTATTTTTTTTCTGAAGTTTATTATGTTGTATTATAACAAAAATATATATTTCCATGTTGGGATGTTAATTTAAAAGTCGAATAGATTTAAACTAAGTTTTAGTGGTAATAAAATCTTAATTTTTTTAGTTAATGGCTTTAATAAAGTGATGAGTTTAAATTTCGAAATTAATTTAAATTGATCTCAAAAGTGAAATTATCGTTAATATTTACTTAAAATTTTGGAAAATATTATAAACTCGATTTATCATAATTAATTATTGAATTTTATAATTTTTTATGGAATTTACATTTAATTCCATTTGAAAAAAACTAACCAAAATTCTTACTGAAAAATAATTTCATTAATAAATTTAATTTTACAACAAAATCCTAGAACTTTTCATTTTTAATATATCAACCACCACAAATACAACGACTGATATAATTTTTATTAACATATTTTATTTAATACCCAAATATGCTTATTAATAAAATATATACTTGACCGGTAAATTTTAAAAACTAACTAAGCATAAGATGATTCATATAATTTAATTGCATGATCCAACAACGTTTCGTGACTTGTGTTAATTAATTAAAATAAACACTTTCAATTTCTTTGGCCATCCAATTGGTAGTTGTTAGTTTTATTTCAAATATTGTTGACTGGATCAATGACTTTCTTTGAATATTGATCAATATTATGTTGTCCAATACTGGTTATGCTAATTATACATTAAACCAAAATATATATAACATAATTTGCTTTTATAATTACTTATTTTTGTTGTCCCACTTTACAATTCCTGCTACGCATAAAAAAAATATTATGATTATTCAATTTTTTTATGCAAAAATTGATTATGTAAATTAATTTATTTTAAATATTCACAAAAATTATAACTGAAATTGATTATATACTAAAAGAAAAAAATATGCTTTTTTTAGCAATTTCCTTTTAATAAATTAGAACCACCTACGATTTTAATGTTTATTAAAAAGGGAACTTTAAAAACTTTCGCCGCCATGGCAGTTTATGGTAAGATTAAATATTTCCGAGTTTATGGTAAAAATGTGATAATTATTTCTCTGTAAAAACATGAAGAAATGATGTAAATAAATTTTATGCAACAATTTTTTAAGGTGTAAAAAAAAACAATCTTTCGGAAAATCCATTTTACTATATAAAAAATTTGCACAATTTTATTCCTCATTACCAACTTTTAAAATGGGAAAATTTTAATTTCGTTTTTAAATTTAATTTTGTATAAAAAAAAAATTTATATTGAAATAAAATTAAATTTTGTGGAAAATCCAAAGAAAACGTATAAGAAATATTTCAACATAATATATGCAACATTATAATTGTAGTTGTAGTATATAGTATAGAAGAGATATAGCCAACTTAACACAACATAATAATTTAATAATATAAAAAAAAATTATTACTACAGAATTTTTTTGGTTTTTCCAAAAATTTATAATAATTTTTTTTTTAAATGAAATTGCCTTCAGAATTACCCGGTATTTTTTACATAACATAAGCCTTGCACATTTTCATTTGAATCAGTTAAAAATAATCCAATGAGTCAGATTTTTTGATTTGATTGATATACAGACAATGTTTTATACCGAAAAAAAAAATTATGTAATCGACTGGCGTTGCATTGCAAATTTATGTTTTTCTCTATAATTTTTTTTCATAGAGCTGAGGTTGTTTACCTGTTTGGTTAAAAATGTATGTTTATGTTTTGTGATTTTTATTGACTCTTGGGGTTTTTCTCATTTTTGCTTTTTAATAGCAGAATTTTTTTTTTTTTGTGTTGATAAAATGTCCAATTATTTGCGGATCTTTTTGTTGGGAGATTTAAAAGTATATGTAAGAGTTTTATGTTTTATGTCATTTAACCTTTACCTAAATAAATAAAAAAAAATATCGGTTAGGTAATTTTCTTGGAATTCTTATAACATTTGAAATTTTTGAAAACAATTTCCTACTGAATCAATATTTATTTCAAATCATACTCGAAGATTTTGATTAAATAATAATGGAAATTCTTTTTTTCGTTTTTTTTCCAAGCCACGTGCGTGCTTTTCCTATAATTTAAGAGTTGGTTTGGGCGGAAATCGAAACTAAAATATTGAGATTAAAATATAAAAATATTTTAAAATATGTTAGGCTTTTTAATAATAAAAATAATACTGAGGCGTAAATCTATTTTTTTTTAGTGGAAAATCAAAACATTTGAAAATCATAAACTAAATAATATAAAGTAAAAAACAAAATATACCTAATTTTTAGAACTGAAAACTGAAATTTAATATTTATTATTTTTCCCAGGACATGGAAATGTAGGATTATTTTATTGCGTATCAATTATTATTATTGTTGTTGTTTTTCCTTTTTTTTTTCTTTGGTTATTCAATATTTTACCGTCAAAACAAGCCATCATCAAAATATTTCCACAAATCTTTCCATTTCCATTTATATAAATAAATGAACACGAAATCTTTTTTATTTAATATTTTTCTTTCTGTTATTCATAAAGTTTTTACCTTTTTAACAGCTTAATAGCATTTATTAAAAAAAAAAATTAAAAATAGAACCAAAAAAGATCTCTTAACTAACATAAAAAAATATGTATATATAAATATATGTACTACATTATATATAAACATGTATAACGAAATTAAATATTTCCCTAACCCACATTTTTTTTTATTAGTCTTTATTTGAAAACATTTTTACTATAGTAGAATTTAATATTATTTATAAAAGGTAAACCGATAAAGAAAATGTTGTTTACCAAAAAGAAAAATTCATTCAATTCCCGTTCCCCACACCGTAAAACATAAAACAGACAACATAAAAAAAAAAGAAAAGAAATGAGAATCTAAATAGAAGGAAGACCCAAGGACATTTCTATATTTATTAGTTATAGACGATTTTCTTAGAAAATCCTTCAGGGAAAAATAAGAATTTTTTCATTATTACTTAGTCGTAGATGATTTCTTATGTTATGTGTGTATCAAAAGAAATAATAATTTTGTTTTGTATTTATATACATTAGAAAGATTCTTTCCGGAGTCAAAATAAAATTATGTATACATATTTGTCATTTAGAAATTATTTTTTATAAGAGAAAAAGATTTCTGATTATTTTCATCTTGTATATGTAAGAATATTATCCTTAATTTTTTTTTTTTTTTTCGGAAAATATAATTATTATGTGCATTTTATGTTGGTATAAAATAAATACATAACTTTATTTCTCTCTATATATTATAAAAAAAGATTTATATATTATTTATATATGAAATAATCGCTTTTACATAAGAATTATTATTTAAATATAAATGTAATTTATGTATATACAAAAGTATTTTCATAAAAATATTATAATTACTTTATACATAATTTATTACTTATACATATTATGAATTTTTTTACTATAAACATTCATAACTTTATGTAATGTCTTAATGTATGAGGATCATAGAATAAACTTAACATATAGAATTGTAAAAAAATATAAATTAAATAATATTTTGACTTTTTAATTAAAATTAATTTAAATTTCATAATTTAAATTAAATATATAGCTACTGAACGAACATCTTTTTTCTTGAACTAAGCTATTTTTTATTTAAACTAATTTTAGAACAAGAATTGCGCCAAAAAGTAGGCAATGTTATTCAACCAAATTACATTATATAAAATAATTTACTACACAAAGAATTTTAATTGAATTTTGAAAATGGTATCCATATTTCGGATTTATGTACTTATGAAATAAGGTCAATTAAAATATTGAAATATATAGTAGATATTTTCCTAGATTTGATTATGAAAAAAAAAGTATCTACTATATTTTCCAATATTTTAATTGAGCTATTTCATAAGTAAATCCGATATAACCATTGCATATTTTAAATTAAAATTCTACACATTTAAAATATATTAAACGATTAGGACGTTCAGTAATAATTAGTGTTTCAACCATTCGAAAAGTTCTAACTATTTTTGATCAATCTAAGCCTTGATTTAACATTCCTACATGATCTTAAGACGAAACGATTAACAATTTTAATCGGTATTTGGTATTATATTCAGTAACGAATTTAGATTTGCCATACTATAAATTTTATCTATTAAAATTCAAATTTGAATTTCCATGTATAATGAAACTATTCTATTCATTTTATTCCTTAAGTCTCAACATTATATAAATAATAATATTATATTAACAAAAATTTGATATCTGTAGTATAAAGATAATCCAAAAATATTAAAGAAACCTTTAATTTACTTTGATTTAAACTTTAAAAAGCTGAAAAAAAAAATTTGATTATCCGGAATCACAATAAGTAAAAACCCCAAGGAAAATTTTATATTATTCACATTATTATTATTAAAATTATTATTAAATGCATTATAAACTCTATACACAAATACCAAAATTCATATCAAATCGAAATAATCATAATATAAACCAAATCCAAGAAAAAAAAACTCTTTTACCAAACAATCGTAATTGTTGTAAAGTATCTTTATAAAAGGTAAACATTATACTCGCCTACACTATTGCAATAATTATCATAATAATAATATAATAAATACGTAAATTTTTAATATACCTTTGTAAAATTGTCTGTTAACTGGCGGGAAAGTGTGTAAATCATCTAATAAAAAACAAAATACATAATATAAAACAGAAAATGACGTAGTCGGTGATCGGAACCAAGAGAAAGTGATATCTTTGTAAATACAAATGCGATCATTAAATCAGAGTAGAGCCTTTAGATATTTTTGATTTTTGGTGTGTGTCTGTTAAATTGTATACCACTAAAAATGAAAATCACAATCTTATAATTTCGTTATTCAAAAATTCAAAAAGTGAGGGAATATGGAATAATATTTTTTTTTTTTGGATCTACTATATATTGGGGAGCCTAGTGAAATTATAATTTAGTCAACTAGACGAACTCGTCATTCAACAAGTGACTTAAAAACATTGTGGATTATATAATATATTTTTTTTTCATAATCGAATAAATCAATTTCTTTTATTTTGATATATAAAAAGAAAACCAAAACCTAATTTTGTGGATTACTTTATAGTTTTCGTTAAATCGCTGAAACATCTTAAGGTAAGATGATTAATAAAGTTAAAGATTTGCTGTTTCCCAGCAAAATGTATATTTAAAAAAAACAAATAAAAATTATTGAAAGTGAAATTTTTTTTTTCTTGTGTAATATTACGAAATTGAAAGTGAAATAATTTTTGCATACAATTTTGTGGTTGGTTATGGCGATTATCGATATACCAACAAAAACAAATTATTGCAATTTTAATATAAAAAAAATTAACCAGAGAGGTGATGGTTTTTTGTTATTTAAAATATTTGCTTGTGAAAAGATAATATTTAAAAAGTTAAAGGAACATTTTTGTACTTTCACTTTTATTATTATACCAAAAGAAAAAAATCAGTACTACATTTTTTTTTAGTAAGGATTTTGTTGTTTTGAATTTTGAAAATTAAATACGAGCATCGATTATATAATTTCTATGTTAATTTATTAATGGTTCAACATTGTATAATTACCTAAATGTTAATCTATTTTAGATATGTAATTATACAATGTGGAACATATAAATACATTAATTTGAAATAATGTACAACAGTTTATTATTTAAATCAATTAGTTACTAAAAAAGTAATATTTGTCCATTTTTGAGAAGTTAAGAAATTTGATTTGTCAAATTTAAACTTAAGTAAACACTCCGCAAACTATTGCCCAGAACAAGGTATATACGACATCTGGACAATAATTAATTACAGATTGTAAAATAAGTTACATACTACTAAAATAATTAAAATCTTCTAGGAAAATTAATAAGGCTCAAAATTATGTATAAAAATCAATTAAGATTCTTCTTAACTAAATCCCAAAAATAAATGTACAAATTTATGTAGAACAAAAAAAATCCTTAAAATTATCGGAATTTTATCCTTCATATATAAAATTAGTTGACTTTTCATTTTGCATGCTACTTTCCCAGATTATTTATATAGATTGCAATTAAGAATTAAAAGCTTATTTCAATCTAAATTGATTAAAACAAAATAAAAATTGAAGAAAAACTAATTTATTATTTTCAATCTCTTAAAATAATAATTGATACATGTTGATATATGCTCAAACATATTTAAAAATCATGGCAATATTAATAACTATTCGTTATAAGCAATTTAAATTCGTAATAATCTCTATAATCATTCTAATTTGTCTCATAAAAATAAAAAATTTTAAGTAAATCTTTTCAACTGAAAAAAAAAACATTCAGTATAATTTCACTTTCTTTTCCGGTTGAAAAATCATAATCTTTAATAACCTTGCACTTAGCTTACTATTCTGCATCAAAAACAAAAAGACAGAAAAGAAAGTAAACAAAATAATTTTCATTTACCATAAATATCGCAACGCAAATTTGTATGCTACATAATAATTTCCAAATTAGTTGATTTTTTGTAGTACATAAGTTCCAAGAAAAAAAATACTATTAAACTCCCCCAAACCCCAAACCCATATAATGTTAGATAATTTCTATAAAGTAAAAGTTTTTAGCAGCCTAAATCGGAAATAACCACTGAAAAAATATTACAGGTCAATTTTAATTAATTTTTTATTGAAATTAACGATCGTTGCCATAATCGATACTATACGTAAACAAACAACCTACATAAAATTATCTTATGTAAGTCATAATAATATTTAATGACTAAACTAATGCAATAACCAATTCTGTAATATTATACAAATTTGGCACAATGAACTTTCTGTAATCGAATTAGCAATAAAATATATTTTATTTAATTTTGGCATTGATTTTCTACCCACGTTAATTTTTTACAACAATTAATTATATAATATTTTTTTATTTACCCAACTATTAGATAACATGAGGATATTACAATTGACTGTGATAGTAGTTTGTCTACTGTCGACTATTTGTGCTGACGATAATTGGTCATGGAGTAGTAAAAAAGATGATAAACCAATTGATGAAATACAAAAAAGATCTGATAGTTTAACTGAAAATGATGAAACTCAAAATAATGAAACAATTGTACAAGCTCAAGGTAGAAGTTTATACAACGACCATGAAATTTATAGCAATGAAACAAATGTAGACGAAGTTGTTGACACAATATTATTTAGTTCAAGAGAAGGTCGTGCTTTAGATGGTGAATATGATCAAGTATATGCTGATCCAGGGGTACAAGAAGCATTAGCTAAAGGAGACGATGCACAAGCAAGAAATTTAATTAAAGAAAAACTTTGTACACTCGGTTTAATGAGTTGTGATGGTAGTTCACAGGATGGTCCAGAAGGAAAACGTCCATTATATTCAAATATTTATGCTCAAGGTCCACCACCACTAAGAAGACCAGGTGGACCACCATATGGACCACCTAGACCAATGCCACCTCCAGGTAAATTTCATGGTCCACCACGTAAAGTTGGGTATGTTGGTGGTCGGCCATTAGTTCCATCTTATCATGGCCCATATCTCGATTCACCACCGCCAAGTGCACAAGACAATTCATTGAGTTTTAGTAAACCACCACCAGGTTCTATTATTTATGGTTCAAAACCACCAGGTCCAGTGTATACAGGTGGCGATGCTCCATATAATTTTGAACATATTGTTGGTGATAAAATCCATGTCGAAGATGATCATCATCATCACAGTAGTTCCTTTTCAACACATGGTTCACCATTTGGTAGCAGCAGTCCAGGTTCGTTTGCTGCCGGTTCTGGTTCATATGGACTTCATGGTTCATCATTTGGCGGTTCAAGTGCATTAAACCAAATAAAACCAGCTCTTGTTCCAAATGCTTTAGAAGGTAGTGCATCCAATTTAATTACAGCTGCTACTGCTCCACTACAACAACATGTACATCATCATTTCCATCATGTTAATGAAGGAACTGCTGCTGTTAAGCCCACTGTTGTTACCGTACCTGTGCCAGTACCTGTCCCAACTGGAAATGGAATTAGTAGTCAATTTGGAAGTCAATCATTAGGCCAATTTGGAAGTCAATCGTTAGGTCAATTGGGAAGTCAATCGTTAGGTCAATTTGGAAGCCAATCAGTAGGTGGCTTCGCTCCAATCAGTTCTGGTGGCTTTGCAGGTGGTAATTCAGCATCATCTGCTTTTAATGCTGGCTTTAATAGTGCTTCACATGGTGGTCTAATATCTGGTTCAACTGGTTTTGCAGGAGTAAACAATGGATATAAACCAAGCGGTAGTTTATATGGCTCTGGTGGTACTATAAAACCAGTTTCAGAATCTGGTTTAGGAAATTATGGTAGCTCAAATTATGCCCAATCCGGTTCGGGTCTATATAGTGGAAATTCTGGCAGTTTTCATTCTACAAATCCTGATTATTACAAAAAAGAATTACAAACTGGATCACAACAATATAATGGCCTAAATAATTATGCTGAACAAAATAAATATACTTCAGGTCTTTCCCAATTTGGTGGACAAAATCAATATCAACAATCATCAGGACAGTATCAAACATCTGGGAGTGGTGGTGGTGGTGGCGGCGGTGTTGATGATTATCAAGGTTTTGAAACAGCTAGACAACAAAATGTTGATTGTGTATGTGTACCAATTAATCAATGCCCTGCTAGTGATAGAATTGGCCGTAAAGATGATCTTATTTTACCAATTGATCCACGTAACCTAGGCACAGATATTGAAGCTGTTAATGATGATTCTACCAATTCAACAATAACAGGAAATTCAGATGAAGGTTCAAAAAAAGTTAAGCGTGAAACTAAACCATCAGCAGCAGCACAGAGTAAACAAACCGAAGAAGATTTGGATGATGATGATATATCTGATAGTCAAGCGGTAAGTTTACAATAAATTTAAATATCTTAATTATTTTTTTAACATTTTAACTATACATTTTAAAAAAACAAAATTTCCACTGATCCATCTTAACAATTAATATTTATTTTTTAGAGGTTAAAACTTAATATGACTATTTTACAGTAAAGAATTAAAAAAAATGATTTTACACAACTCTCTACCCATGAACTTTCTTCAAATTCACTAAAAAAATATATAATTTTATTATTAAGGATTATAAAAATGAAAGGAAAATTTGATTATACATATAACAACGGTTTTTAGTTGGCCACAAACCTCCTATATTTTATCTGCTGGATAGTATAGTTTATGTGTATGTGGCTATAGAGAAATTCACTATATTCCAACTAACATATAAACTAACTATAAAAAGCACATTTTAAAATATAAATTTGGTTTGTGGTAGTAACTTTTTTTTAAAAGAATACAAGAGAGAAATTCATTATTTTATAAAAAAAATCATATGAGTTTCAACCAAATAGAAATCTCATTATTCTTCATTCTAGCGTTTAACAGTTGGCGGTAATTATTTTGGCAATAATTATGGAAATAATAATCTTCCACAGACACTCTTTGGTTTAACAAAACGTAAAGTTCTACCAACATTTGGAGTATCATTTGGTCTACCATTTACAGCTGGTGCATATCCATTTAATGCTTATGGAGGTGGTTTTCCAGCTGTTAATCCATATTTTGGTTCAATTGGTCCAAATGGTTTAAGCTTAGGCTTAATAAATGTAAATCCACTTGCATCATTACAAGTTACAAAAAATGAATATGGTGAAAAGCTAGTTAAACCATTAGTTAATTTTCATGTTACACCAAGCGAATCTATAGTCCACAAATTAGGTAGTCTATTTAAAGCTAAAACACAAGAAATCTTATTAAATGCTCAACATCAGCATTATCATTCACATACACATGTACCACCACCACCTAATGTTTATCACCCTCATCATCAATTTGGACCCCCAGTTGTACCACCACCACCTTATTTTCAACAGGGTCCACCAATTATACCATCAGAATATTATCAAGGTGGTCCATATTATAGTAGATATCCACGGGAACAACATTTTCATCAAGGTGAAGAATTTGTTCCTAATATATCTGGCATTCTTAATAATTTTGGTATACCAAATACGGAAATTCAACAAATCAATAATGATTATCCCCTATATCCTTCAGCTGGTTTTGACCCATATCAAAGAAGCTATAATATTACAAATAATAAAATACGTTTTAAAGATGATAATACTGGTAGTGGTTATGCTGATAGTTTTGATTATAATACACCAGTTGCTGGTCAGGATAGACTTGGAAAACAAATTATTTTTCAGGCAGAAAGTTCGAACGAAATATTAACAAATAATTTTGATAGTAGTAAAAATAATAATGATGGTGAATATGTGAACTTTCCTGATAAAGTCAATAGGTATTCTAACCGATTTGGTAAAGCAATTAACTTTCCAATTGAGAATCATAATGAAATCTATGCAACACCAACTCAAATTCCTGGTCATAATGAAGGTGGTGAACAAGTATTTTTCCCAAATGATAGACGACGAAAACGAAGTTTAAGAGATGTTGAACGTAATGATGATGGTAAAATTAAATTTGAAGAAAGTTCTGGTAACAATAAAAATGAGAATGTAAAATCAATTAAGAAGGTATAAAATGGAAATTTTGTTATAACCTAAAAAACCTTTTTTTTAAATTTTTTTAGAAGAAACTATAGTATATTATATTTTTATCATTTTTTACGTATTTCTTTATAGCGACAATCATATTTCGGTGGTCGTCCAACTGGTGGATTTAAACAATGTCGTGCTCATGAAGTATGTTGTCGGACACCATATCGTCCACAACAACAACATCAACAACAACAATTTGGCCGTTGCGGTACAAGAAATGCTCATGGTATTACAGGACGTATAAAGAATCCCGTTTATGTTGATGGTGACAGTGAATATGGTGAATATCCATGGCAAGTGGCAATTTTGAAAAAGGATCCAAAAGAATCTGTATATGTATGTGGTGGAACTGTAATTGATCATCAGCATATTATTACGGCAGCACATTGTGTTAAGACATATCAAGGATTTGATTTACGTGTACGATTAGGTGAATGGGATGTTAATCATGATGTTGAATTTTATCCATATATTGAACGTGATATAATTTCTGTAACCGTACATCCAGAATACTATGCTGGCACATTAGACAATGATTTAGCTATTTTAAAAATGGATCAACCAATTGACTTTAATAAAAATCCTCATATTAGTCCAGCATGTTTGGCAGAAAAATTCTCTGATTTTACTGGAGCACGGTGTTGGACAACTGGATGGGGTAAAGATGCATTTGGTGATTTTGGTAAATATCAAAATATATTAAAAGAAGTTGATGTACCAATTATTGAACAACAACAATGCCAAAATCAATTACGTCATACACGATTAGGATACAATTATAAACTTAATCCTGGATTTATTTGTGCTGGTGGTGAAGAAGGTAAAGATGCATGTAAAGGTGATGGCGGTGGTCCAATGGTATGTGAACGTAATGGTATATGGCAATTAGTTGGTGTTGTATCATGGGGTATTGGATGTGGTCAAGTAAATGTACCAGGTGTTTATGTACGTGTCTCTTATTATTTGGATTGGATAAATCAAATTACAAGATACTAGGATTTGCTTTTCGTCTCCTTACCATTTTATTTTGGTATTTAAATACTTACTACAATTTCACCATTTATAAAATTATTTATTGATATGTAGCGATTAAGAAAGATTTTTAAGTGTTGCTGTGTAGATAATGGAATCATCTTATAATTTTTTATTTTTAAAACGTCATTGTATTTATTGTAAACTAGAACTTTTAAGTATATATGTAATATTCATCATCATCACAGTCAGTGATCATAAGTTTTAATTTTTGAATTTTTTTAATTTAAAAATAAATTCAAAAATTTTTGTGTAAAATGCTGTTGCATAATATCATATCATTTATAAACAATGTTATCTATAAAACGATAATTTTTTATTTATAATAAAAGAAAAATCAATATAAATTATATATAATTAATAGTTTTATTAAAATAATCTCTCCTCACGTGGTAACCTTGGTGGACATACACGTTCCCGTGGTTGTATAAACGGTTTAAATTCCCAACTATCCAATTCAATTTGCTTAAAAGTAAAATGAAATGATGATAAGTATTAAATTATCATTTATTGATAAATCATAGCTAGAAAATTCATCTAAGGAAAAATCTACATTCAAATTATTATGCTTTGGAATTTTTCCTGGAAAAATGTAACATTTATATCGTAATAAGAATTTAAATTTTTTCTGCAAATAAATGTTCTAGCGTCAATTTTTTCCTATGATGAATTTCCCGAAACATATTAAATTATTTATTAAACTAAAAATATAATATGCGAATATGTAAATAATATTTTACCTTCCAAAACTTTCTCATCTCTTGAACTTCTGGTATTTTTCTAATATTATATCCTCTTACATATCTTTGTATCATTAATGCAGCTTCATCTTTCGATATAATCCAATGTAATGGATATACTGGTCTAATTATTTTAAATTTATTTTTAAAAATTGTATAAGATGATTTCCAATGTTGACGTTTACGATATGGAAATTTTGGATTTACATGATATAAATATTCTGATATTGTATCAATAAAATTAAAAATTTGTTTTGGTTTTTCATGGGCTCTTTTATTTAATGCTACCGCACATGCATATTCAAATGCTGGTATTAAAGATGGATAAACTTCTCTTTCTAAATATTTTGATATCATATCTGGTTCTGCAAATTTCCTTTTATATTGTTCTGCTTTTTTTTCATCATATAATTTTTTCATATCTTTATCAAAATCAACAATTTCTTTCCATATTTCACCAGTATCTGTACATGATGGTATTTTACGTACCCTTAACATTTTAATTTTCTTTGGTGGTTTACATTCTCTTACTTCACACATTTTTGCAACAAATATATTTATTTAAATTTAAATTATATTTTTTTTATTTAATTTAAATTAATTTGCAAAATATCAATTATTTTGATTTAAATATTTTATATATAGCAGGGCAATATTAATATTAAAACTACGATGTCTATAATTTGAAACGAAAGCAAATTAGTACAGCAAGTTATTACTTTAATAATTTATAGTTATAGTTTTTTTAATGTTTATGAAAATGAAAATTTAAATGATTTCAGTTACAAATGAACCATTAAAATTTTATTCACTGTGAAATTTTATTACTAAAGATTTGGCGCCTAACTACGGTTCAATGCGTCAATTTAAGATATTGTGTGTGTAACCAATAGTACTGAAATCATTTGACTTGACAGTTCTAAAAATATATGTAAACAAAAACAAAGTGGAATAAAAATGAAAATTCATAATTAATTAAATATATGTATGAAGAAATTAAATATATTCAATTTAACGCTGGTGTGTAATAAAGTTTTATGAAAATTAAAATGTGGTAAACGTATAAAAAAATGAATATGTCTATGTGTAATCCTAATGATTTATGTAGAATTTGTTTGACCAGTAAAGATTTATCAAATTTATTTCAATCTCCGGAGGATTACAAAATTATATCAAATAAAATAACCCAAATTGCAAATATTAAAGTAAACATTTTAATTGAATTTATCAACAAAAAAATAATAACTAAAGATTTTTACAGATTTCAGAAGATGATAAGCTACCAAATAATATTTGTATTAATTGTAAACAAAAAGTAGATAATTTTTATCAATTTAAATGTTTAATTGAACGTAGTGATAAATATTTACGTTCAATTATAAATCATTATTTACCATACAATGCTAAATCGAATACAATTGAATTTAATCATCATAAAATTACAGAAAATAAATTACTTTTAGAAAATTTAAATGAAATTGAAAAAAATACAAAGATAATACTTCCTCGTAATTCACAAGATGAGAATTGTTTCAATGATATTGAAATAAATACACAACAAATTTCAAATAAATTTCCTAATAAATCGAAATTTCAATGTTATTTATGTGGAATATTATTAACATCTAATCATAGCTTAAAAAAACATATTAAAATACATAATGGTGAAAAACCATTTGATTGTATTATTTGTAAAAAATCATTTACAACAGCTTTCAATTTAAAAATTCATGAACGAATTCATACCGGTGAGAAACCATTACAATGTAAATTATGTCCAATGAAATTTTCACAACCAGCATCATTAGGATCACATCAAAGAAATCATAGTGGTGAAGTACCATATAAATGTCATTTATGCCCAAGAATATTTAAATCAAATTCAAGTCTTAAATATCATATTGTTACACATACCGGCGAGAAGAAATATTCTTGTTCACTGTGTAAACGTGATTTTATAAGAAAAAGTGATTTAAAAAATCATGAAAAAACACATTCAGATGAAAAACCATTTATTTGTTCCATTTGTGGACTTCGGCTGAGACGGGCATATGGTTTAAAAAGACATATAGAAAGTCATAATGGTACGAAAAATTATAAATGTGATTTATGTCATATATCATTTTTACAAAAATATGATTTAAAACGACACAGAAATACACATTTTAAAAAGAAAATTGATAATATTAATAATGAGAAAGAAGAAAATTGATATTATTGATAATAGTAATTGAGTTGAGTTGAATTGAATAGTAATTGAGTTACGACGCACTCAATTACATATAGAAGAACATATTGCGTCAACTGGTCGTGAATGAGCTTCTGAAATATTTCAAAAAAGCAAAACATAGATCTTAAATGTGATAATTAATTTTTTACAATACTTATATTATAATATTAAATTTTAAATAAATCATTTATTTATTATAATATTAAGAGCTTTCCCTAATACAGGACGTACGGCGTACGCGGTCTTATCATCATTTATTTCACAATATTAAATACATACTAGATTTTGGATCTCAAAATTATTTTAAAGTAATAAAAAAGCAATTATAAAAAATTAGCAATTTTCTTATCATTTAAATTTATAACAAAAGTATTTGGGTTAAATATTAATTATTTTCTAATATAAATTCTAAAGTGTGAATTATTTTATTTATATATAATTTGTAAAATAATTTTAAATTTATTAGCGCCATCTATAGTATTCTAGTTATATTATAAATACTTAGATACTTTCAATTATGTGAAAATCACTCAGTAAAATAAAATATTAACATTTAAAAATGACCCAGAAATTTTCATATTAGAAAATACATAAAGCATCGTCATATCATATATCAAATATTAAAAATTATAGCTGAGTTTTTTTATTCCTACTCGATATAAAAGGAATAAAAAAACGATGTAGTGCAAGGGGAAAATATGATTTAGAATTGATTGAAAAAAATTTGCCCACTTTGTTGATATTTTTTAAAAATCAAATTTCCAAAATTCTTGACAAATTTATAGTTGCCATATTAAAATTTAATAATTTCCCATTAATTTCCCTTTACTCTACATGTTGTACTGGATAATTATGTAGAGTAGCTACAACAACAACCATAGTGGCTGTTTATACACGCCTGCCCAGGCGACTGCCTGAACCATTTTCGTAGAAGAGAGGTAAGTGCGGGCAGAGGTAAAAAAAGTTCAAAAAATTTAGAAATTTTTTCTGTTGCCCCGTTCCTCTCCATTTGTTTCAAGTTTCCAGAATTCCTTTTTTGTCAAAAATTTATTATTATTTTCAAACTGCCGGACGAGTAACATCTCCGGAAGAAAATATTTTTCATTGACCATAATTTTCAAACTGCCGAACGAGCAACATCTCCGGAAGAAAATATAAATAAATTAGTAATTGTGGAAAATATAAACAATATTTTTATTAGTGAAATATTTTCCATTATTTCTAATTATTATTTTTTTACAAATGATTTTAAAAGCAGATAATTATTATATCTTTTTCTAAAAAAAAATTATATTTTTATATTTATATAAAGATAAAAGAAGGATTTCAAAATTATTATCGTAATACTTATATATTTATTGGACTTTATTTGTTTGGCCTTAATTTCCTTTTTCATTTTTGTTATACAAAGGAAAATAAAATATTATAGAAAGATGGAAAATAGTAAAAAAATTGACCTTTCTAACTTTGTTTAAAATGAATTAATCCTTCTTTCTTCTTTTAAATGTTGAACTATGAAGTATTATCTTATCTTTCTATATCGTAATATCAAAACTTCAATTGAGTCATATATAGAAAACTAATTTATAACTATGTATTATAAAATAAAATTAGAATAATATAATAAAAATGTAATAATTGCTTAATACAAATATAGAAATATTTATATAAAAACAAATAAAATAGATTTCATATCTAATAGATTTCATAGATTTTATAATCGTAATGATAAATCAAAACTAATAATTTTCAGGTTTTGTATTTTAGGAATATAAAAAAAATTAGGATAAATATATATATCTCTCTGTCCTTAATTTTTTTAAATCTGTCTCTATATTATTATACATATAATAATATAGACAATAAATATGTATATAAAATATTATATAAATATTTATATAATAAATTTTCTATGTTTCACGGAAAAAATATAGAGCAAATAAATATTAATATTAATATTAATACTGAATATTAATGAAATATATAATTAAAGAGGAGGAATTAAGAAACAGAGGAGGAATTAAGAATTTTGTGATATGTTTTTATAAAACAAATATTAAAATAATATTAAATTAAATTATATTTAATATTTTTTTATATTGAAAACAGTGATGGATACGTCGATCGCATTATTCGAGGAACCACAAATTTGGCAAGCATCATAGCTGAAAGTTATACTTGCAGTCAAGTATAATATTTTACATAATTTTAGATAATTTATACCATGTATAATATACATAGAAACAAATATATTATATTTATTATACATAGTATTAATTATCTAAACTCAATTAAAATGTAAAATATTATACTTGACTCTACAATGAAATTAATTCAAATTCATGATTAGTTAAATATTTGTATTTACGAATATGTAGTAAAACTTTTGGTAGAATTTAATAAATTTATTAATACTTGTAACTCTACGATTATGCGCTTCGTCTTCGTGGCTCATTAAGAGTTACAAGTTACAACGCTAGCATTCAAAATCAAAATGATTTTTTTCAATTTACGAATGTCAAACTTAACATATTTCAATACCAAAATGTTCCTCTATAAACTCCCCAGGTATGATCTTTTCCCTAAAATTCAGTTTCGGCCATTTTGAAATTGTTGAATTTTAAATGAAAAAATTGGGTGAGGAAGGCGCATCTAATCACAAAAAGTATATCAAGTCGCTCCTAGGCAGGCGTGTATAAACAGCCACATACAGATACTAAAAAAAACACAGCTTATGTAATGAAAAGAACAAAACCAAAAAAATTATAATAATTTCCCTAAAAATAAAGTATAGAAAAAATGTGCAAATTTTTATCTAAAAATGTTAGAAATGAATTCAGTAATTGTTATATTGTTGATGGTTTTGTTAAACGTTGTATAAAACATCCTTTAAATGAATTCAATCTCACATCAATTTCACCCTCTTCCAACTGCAAAAGAAATAAATCATTTAGAATTTGTTTAAATAAAAAATTTCCATTGTCACCTCATCGAAGCCATAAACTTCCTTGTAACACATTGGAGATATACACTTTCTGATACATTTAGTTTTTTCTAAAATATTAACCAGTTCTTCACAAGCTTCACTTTGTTCACAAGTTGATTCATAATCACGATATGCCAACTCCTTTAATTAATTTTAGTTTCGGGAAATGAAAAAATCAATAAAAAAGGATATTCGTAATTTTATTTTTTTTTACATACATTTTTATTATTTTCTTTATAATCATATTCTGGAAATTGAAATGTTGCTATTTTATCATCATCTTCTTCTTTATTATTACTATTATAACATTTAATTAATTTAAAACCGAAAATAATTAAATAAATTAATATTAATTTTGTACGAAGTTTATGTTTTGTTGTATTTTGATTAGACATTTTTGTTTACTTTTTCGTTACTATAGTAGAAAAAAGGACTAAAAATAATTTTGTGATAGTAGAAATTTTTACTATCAACAAATGAACGTGCGCAGTAAATTGATAAAACACCTAAATATATGCAATGTAATCAAAGATATGCTAGAAATAATAATTGTTTCGTCTTACAATTTAAATTTATTTTAACATCTCCCTTGTATCAGGTTATTAGTTAATTAACTCATTTGTTCTTATAGCAACAGGATATTTTGCTTTTCAATAAAAGGTCGTTTTTGAATCTTACACCAAAATAATATCGTTACAAAACATACATAATTTCAAAACAAGAACAACTTTATTTACTTCTAAACTAAATGATAAATATTTTGTAAATACATAAAATAAGATTCAAAAATATATAAAATTTATCAAAAATCATATTAATCCATATTCCAATATTTTGCCATTTTAATTGGATGAAGTGTTTTATTTTCAATAACCCAAACTGAACCATTATCACTTTTATCCAATGCTCCTAAAATGCATTTTGATACGTCTGCAGCACTATATAATAATTTTAATTATATAATATTATTAAAATATAGGAAATTGTTTTACTGTTTTACCTCTGTTTAGGCAAACGATCTAATACACGATAAGATTCATCACCCATTTCAGGATATAAAATTTTTTCCGTAAAATTTGTAAACATTTGTGTGATTGTTGCACCTGGACACATAACTGTAAATGTTATACCAGTTTTTTCATAATAAAATTTATTCTAGAAAATTAATTATGTAATTTAAATAATATTAAAATTTTAATTAATTTTCTTATTTAAATTATATATATACTAACAGCCAAACAACGTGTAAATCCAATAACAGCAAATTTTGTTGCAGTATAAACTGGCATAATAAATATTGGATCTAAACCAACAATTGATGACATATTAACAATTAAACCACCTTTACCACCTTTCTCTTTACTCATATGATCCATAGCAACTAATGTTGAATTTATAACACCACCCTTTTAAATTTAATTTAACTGATTAATCAAAATTTTAATTGACAAAACAATTTTAACTTACAATATTAACATTAATTGAATGTTGTGGATTTAAATCATCAAATATACCAGCAACATTTATAACAATATCAATATTACCAAAACTTTTAATTAATTCTTCATATGCTGCTTCAACACCTTTTTTATTAGATACATCCATTTTAATATGAATTAAATTTTGTGTTGGATGATTTGTACGTATTTTACAAAATTCTTCTAAATTTTCTTGTATATCAATACAACCAACATTCTATATTAATAATTACAAATTAATTATTAATAATTGTGATTATATAATTTTAATTTTATTTATTTATGGAGAAATTAAATCAAAATCACTTACAGCTCCATTAATCATAAATTGTCGGCATACTTCTAAACCAATACCAGATGCACCACCAGTAACTACAATATTTTTACCACGATAAGCCATTAAATTAATAATAAATCACAATTTAGTTATAAAAAATTTTAAATTAATTTATTGTTGTCCTTTTGTATATATTTTTTATTTATTTTAGAAATTTGTTAAAAATTTAATGTATTATTATTTTTTTTTTCGAGAAACACTTTTCCACTTTCAATCTTAAACGATAACTAAAACATATTGCAATAAAATCTTTCAATTTATATAACAAAAATATATTTGAAATTAGATATCTTTTGATTTAGGTTGTTGTTGTAATATTGGGTGGAAAAAAATATTATTATTGTCTTAAAAATTCTAATAATTAAATCAGGTGGAATATTTTATTGAAATCTCGAATTACAATAATTTTTTTTTTTCAAATATTAGTTAAGAGACAAACTTATATATTAATTTATATACTTTACTTTTCTAATTGACATAACAATTTTATTTCAATTTATCGCAAATAATTAATTTACCAATGGATAATTTTAATTATCTTAAACTATATTTTTTCCCTTAATTTATGCTGTATAAATATTGAATAATTATTTCAATAAATATAGAATTTGTTATTTAAGATTTCAAATGAATAATCAAACGATTAATGAAAATATCAAAATAAATTCATACTCTTATAAATCGTATAACACACTATAAATAATTGTGTCACCAAATGTTTATATGGAATCAATTTCAAAAAATCTTACATCAATTCTCATATTTAAAAATTAATATATGTATAATTTTAAATATTTTTTTTCTAAATTACATAATAAAAAAAAATTACGAAATTCAGGTACAGGTTAATAACTGATGATAAAATATAATATGAGTATGTTTTTTGTAAGATTTATTTAAATTAAATTTGCATCATTCAAAATTTATTTGGAACAATCTATGATAATTTCAAGGTAAGGGTTGTTAAAATAGTTTCAGTTAAGATTAGTTTTTAGTAGAAAAATATATACCTATACTGGAAACAACTTTAAACACGAAATTATTTTATATATAATAGATTAATAGATAAATATGTAGTTGAAAAATAAAATGGATATAAAAGTATTTGTATATATAATTTTTTATAGTAGCTAATTTGCAGTTTATGTTGGTTTTTCTAAATTTAATTACTTTTCATTTTTTTTTACTATTTATTTATTTATAATATATTTATTAGCCCAGAGAGAGAGATAATTTTTTTTAAAAAAAAATTTGTGGTTTGAATTTTGATTATTGTAATTAAATTTGTCATAAATAAATTAGTGATTTAATTAAAAATAAATTACAATGATGTAATTTATTAATAAAAATTTTTATTGAATTATAATAATTTGAAAGATTAATTTAATAATTTAAAATTAACGAATTAACGACACTATATAATAATTTTTTTCACTTTTTAAATTATTAATTTTAAATTAATTTGTTCTAGATGAAATTAAACTATAGCTACATATGTACATATATTTAAAAAAAATGCCAATGCCATTAAACTACAATATACCAGACAATGTTATTAGAAAACAATTAATAAACTTTTATGTTTTCTTTATCAATATTTGTTATATAAATTTGTATGTTTCTGTTTAATATCAAATATTTATTTATACTCTCTAATTAGAACATAAAAAGCAGCACTTTTTATATATACTATAGATTTATATGAAATTTTCAAAAAAAAAAAACTAAATTTAATTAACTATTAAATTATGTTTATAAATAATTTCGACAAAATCCCGTCTAGTAACTCTATCCTCTTTCGCGTCTCAATATGAACTCATTTTTTTATATTTATTATTTTCAAAACAACACTGTTTTTTTTTTTGGTGGCGGCCCTCGTGACTCAAAATAATGTTAAAAAGTCGAAATATAATTGTGTTCCGTTTACCAATAAAAAATTTTTTTTTTTTTATTTTGCTAAAATTAATAAAATGTGCTAATTAAGTGAAATTAATTTTACTTTTGAAATTGAAATGTTTTTATTAAATTTAAAAAAAAAAAAGAAAACAAAACAAAACAAGTGTTTATTTATTTTAACACACGAAAAAGAATTTTATCTAATTTAAATTTAATTACATATTTACATATAACTTCTGAAAATATGATTGTAAAAAAATATATATTACACATTTAATAGATACAACACAATTTACCCTTTAATTAATTAAGTTCATTTCATATGAATTGATAAACAAAAGCATTAGTAGTGACATCATGACAGATTCAGTTGACTTCTATAAAAGTTACGAAAAAAAATTTAATATAAAATTAGTTTAATTAAAATTTCTAATACCAGTCTTCAGCTTTATAAATTTTCATTATAATTTTATCCATGATCTTGTGTGAAAATATGTGCAGTTTTTGACCTTTCATTTATTTAAGTAGTGTTTCATTTTATGGACTCTTTTTAATTTGCACAAAGACTAATTTCTTAACCCTAATTTTCTTATACAAAAATGTTCTCCAAACAAAAAAGTACAAAATAATTTAATTAAATAATTAAAAATTAAATAATTATTACGTCCGAATAAGTAAGATTAGCTAAAGTCATATTAACAAAATTATAAAAAAAACATTAAAATTAATTTAGTAATCAATGCGAGTGATAATAGAATAGGAGGCCAAGGATGTAATTAATATTTAATAGAAAACCAATGATGTAATTAATACATATTTAGCATTTTACATCTCAAGTTTAACTAATTAACTACAGAAATAATGATTTGAAGATAAATAAAGTTTTTTTTAACTCTTTATCTCAGATATATAATAAATATTTACCAATTTTATTCGATTTGTAAATTTTTATAATTTACTATCCTTTTTTAAACCTATATACAGAGTAACATATAGTCATATACTAAATGGTTGAATTGTATATAAATCAACGTTTATATGCTTCGTCATAATACATTTAAATCTCTCATAACATTAACTTTTTACTTAAAAGCGACTATCCTTAATTTCTATTTATTGTTGGTACTAAATTAATTATATAAAATGAAGAAAAATGAAAGTAAAAAATTTAGTTAACAGGGTATTTAACAGATAGTTAACAATAAAGATAATAGTTAAATAGTT
Organism: Empis stercorea; assembly: GCA_949752835.1. Classification (NCBI taxonomy): domain Eukaryota; kingdom Metazoa; phylum Arthropoda; class Insecta; order Diptera; family Empididae; genus Empis; species Empis stercorea. The sequence goes on along the minus strand of OX457085.1, from coordinate 15,574,896 downwards.
GAAAATAACGAATTAAGTAATTCAAATAATTATCCTACTCGCACCATAAACAAATCTATAGTGACTCAGATAGTGTCACTAAAATGATTTGGTTTTTCGTATGTATGATTTTTACTTATGCTTATTACCTTCGATTCTAATTTGATAATTTCTGGCTGTTTGTGCAACGTTCTATTAATTGAACCATATTGAAATATGTATGTAGTAAAAAAAACATTCTTCAAACAAAACCATTCAATTAAAATACAGAATTTTTTATAACTTATATAAAGTAAATTCTATTTTCCATAATTTCAATTTTAATTTTAAATATTTATATTAAAAAATACAATTATTATTTTTTTTACTATATTTTAAATAATTTTATTTATATATTTTATTGGAAAATGAACAGAGGACATTATAAGTTTATAAATTTTTTATTATTATTATTTTATAAAAGGTGCACATTTTTGTCATTTTTCCTATATATAGGTTCAATCTAAATTTATGAACCATTTTTTTTATTTTGATAAATTTTTAATGATTTCATATTTTAAGTTTTTCATTTTACAAATAAATTTTCTTTTGTGTAAATATATATTTTTTTTATATTATATAAAATTTCTTCTGGTTCATTTTTTTTTTATATTATTTATTTATTTTTGGTTCATTTTGGATTATTTAAAAATTTTGTTTTTTTTTTTTTGGAAGGTTTCATATTTAAAAATGGCAAATAATAAATTTTTAATATTGAATTTTATAAATTTATTTGTTAATATAATTAAAAAAACTCTCTATAAAATGAGTTCAAAAATTCAAATTAAATAAAAAAATTAATGAATTTTTTCAACAATAAAAAAAAACTAATGAAAAAAAAACAAATATTTTATAAACATAAAAATTATAACATAGTAAAAATTAAATCTAATAATTTTCTTTAACTGCAAATATATATAAGAAAAAATGAAATCAGGTAAAAAAAATCTTTTAACCATTTTTAAATTTCTTAGAAAATTGTAACATGTTTTTATTTTTAAATTTTACTTAAAAATATCACAAAAACTTATATTTAAATATTTTTTATATTTTAAATTATACAATTTTATATATTTTCTTCTCTTTTTGAAATGTATGAAAAATATTAATTATTTATATAGAAAAACATAATTCAATTTATAATTGAATTTATCTTTTATTTTTGTTCAAAAATTACATAATTTCATTTCATTTTTATTTAACTTTTTAAGTGATTCTTTCTTTTTTTGTGTTTGTTTTGAAGAACAAACTTATAAAATTGTATTTATTTTTTTATGATTTATATTTAATGTGATTTATCATATGTATCCTTATGTTGATATCCTGATACATAACCAGAAGCATCAACTAAATTTTTACGACCAGCAATACCTTTACCTTTACCACTGTCATCAAAACGTTCTTTATGCGAACCAGTATAACGACTAGCATCAGTTAAACGATCAACAGTAGCGGCAGCTTTACCAGTCTTTAACAAAAAAAAGAAAAGGAAAATTTTATATAATTTAATTAAATTAGAAAACAAAAAAAAATTAATTATAATTACAGCAGTTTTTGATAAAACACCTGGTGCACCACAATTTGCCATTTTATTTCGTATTTCTGACAAATTAATTTTTTTTGTATTTGCCAAATCTTCAAGAAATTTATTATATTCATCATAACTGACTTTTAATGATTTTAATTTTTTAAAATGAATTGCTGTATCAGTTGTTGTTATTTTTTTATCAATAACTTTAGCTTGTTTCATCCATTTATCACTTTGTGATAATGTTATATGTTTACCATCTGATTTGATATCACCAAATTTTGAAAATGATTTAAATGAATCACGAAAATTACCAGATTGTGGTTCTGGTGATTGAGCTGATGCACCACCAGTATCTTTTAATGCCATTTCAGCCATTTCGGTAACTGGTGGTGCTGAACCATTTGTTCCTGTATCAGACATTATTACAGATCTAAAATGGAAAAAAGTATATAAATCATTAACTATTTTGTAAAGTCAAATTACAAATGAAATTATAATTTTTTTAAATAAATTGGTGAAATATTTCTTTATTTATGGTTTACCTATGAACAGCAACATGAGAATACATTTTTTTCTTATCTTTAAATTATTTTTATTTTATTCACTATTTTTAATTAATTATATCCTTATTTTAAAATTATTTAAGACAGTAAATAGTCAGACATCTATAATATTTTTTTAGGATAATTACAGTGTATTTTTGTCTATAATTCAATTCAATTCAATTTTTTATTATCTGTAAATATCTTATAATTATTAACAAAAAAAAAAACTTATTTAAGAGATCAGGAATATTTGTCCTTTACAACTAGTTATTAAATTACTTTACTAGTTATTATTTTTGTCTATAAGATTTTAAGAAAAGAGGAAATTAGAAACTAATACAATGGTAAATATACTAAAAATATTTAGTAAATATATTTAAAGAAAGATCGCAGTACTGCAATGTATTAATTCTTTTTACTTGTATTTTGACTAACGAGACAATGAAAAGTCCCACAAATTTAGCTTAACCAATGCTCCTTCTGTCGACTGATTGCTGTCTCGTTGATTAAACTACCATAAAAACGAATAGAAACATTGCAGTCGGCGAAATGTAATAGACAATTTGATCCACGAAAATGACCAAATATAATAGACAATTTGATTCCAAACATCAGATATAAAAAAATAATTACAGAATCAAATGTATATAAAACAGAATACCAAATTTGTATAGAAATGTTGCAATGATTGATATCAACATTATCTTTTAAGGCGATAATTTTATAGATGATTGTGGCCATTGGCCCTGTAGATAAATTCATTATAAATTATTATAAGTCTTTTGCACAATAAATGTCTTCTCTCATTTAATTAGTTTTCGCCATACCAACCCCAACCATATGACTACATAAAATTGCTAAATAAAAAAAATTCTTATGAAAATATCAATCAATCGTTTATTTGAAAACTCAACAAAAAAAAACAATTTCTAAAATAAACTAAATATTAATGTATACATATGTATAAAATTTCAAATGCCATCATTTCATCATTCATCAATCAAAACATCATTTTCTATTAAAACTATATTTATATACGTACACGCTATTAGCCAAGCTAAATAAACCAGCAGAAATTTCTATTTACATTTTTAATTTACAATTTTTTTATTTTAAGAGAAATATCACAGATGAGCTATAAAAATATTATTTATGTTTTTTTTTATATAATCTATTTATAGTAAATATATTTCCATTTAAAAATTATTATTTTTTTTTTGATAAATATCAAAACCAAAAACAAAAATATTTTGGATAAACCCTAAAACAGAAATTATTATTTCAATATACCAAAATAATAATAAAATATAAATTTACACTTTATTAAGGCAAGAAACTAGATGACAAAATCAGCAAAACGTGATTTGATTTTAAATGTACATATATTATTATAGAGCATAAATAAATGGTAAATATTTTATGAAACTTTGATGTACTACGTACATTTTGAATATCTTCAGTATATAAAAATGGAATAATACTTTTTAATTTCATATAAAATTTTTGGCTTGACTTCGGTAAACATAAAATTTTAATAAATTTATGGTTATTTAACTATTGCAAATTTTGTTATTTTTGGTAAAAAAGGACTATAATCTTTCAAATTTAATTAAGAAAACTGGTCCATTTACGTATGATATGTACATAGTACATTAAATCCAAAAACTCGTCTTAAAGATTAACAACATTCTTTGAAGTGATATTTGGAATATTTTCCATCAATTGAAAATGTTTTTAATTGACATTTTTTATTAAAAAGTATATATAAAAAATTCATTTAATTTCACTTCTGCTGTGAATTAATTTAATATTATATTTGGAATTTCAAATCCAATTTCAAATCCAATTAATTTCTTTAGTTAAATAATTGAAAGTTATAGCGTTTTTAATTTATTTAATGATGTTTTAATTGAATAATATTTAATAAAAACATTAATACAATCTGTTAGTAACATAAATATTGACATTTTTATATGATTTTATTATTATGGATTGTTTGCACTATTTTTTGTCATATTTTCAAATGCTGGTTTACTACTTTCTTTTTGTCTACATAATTCGTTTAGTTGATTTTAATTTTACTTTCAATTTTCACTTTGAACAAATCCCTAAATTTGAATATTTGCTTAACTTTTTGGGGTGAAGTCGTGAAGTGGAAAAATATAAATTTTATGATCATTTTTATATTTGGTTTATACAAAAAAAATATTTAATCACATTTCATTTGGCTGAACTTTGAAAAAAATATATAAAAATTTTCCATATATTTTATAGCTTTCAATATATCATTTTAATTTCTGTAATATTTCAACAATTTTATATTAAATCAACAATGGTAAATTTTCCAGAATATCGCAATTTCTTATCTAACTCGCACTTTCTTATCTACATATATAAAAAATTATAATCAAGATCAAGTGATAAGAAAAAAGTAAATTTTACTATAAAAACACTTTAAAAAATTTAACAATTAGTTTTTAATCATTCTTTTTTATGATAAAGTTATTATTTTTTCCAGTAAAAATTGTAATCAAAATAATAAATTTAATTACATTATATTTAATATAAACCCAATTAATTTATTTGAAATTAAAAATTTAAATAATTTAAAAAAATTTTCCTATCTCTTTCGTAACATTTTAATTTCCCGGCCGCTATTTTAAAACTAAAATGAACCACTGAATATTTTCGAAACATATACTAACTAGAATTTATTTTAAATATAATATAATTATTTTAATGACGAAATTATAAAAACTTTATCGGAATTTTTTTTTTTTAAAGATCGGAAATTTTTCAAAAAAAATTTTGTATGAGAAAAAAATTAACAAGTTTACTCTGGTGATGATGTAAGACCATAATTAAATTTAAAGGTTAAAAATTTATTTCTATGCGAGTAAATTTTTAATATGCAAACAAAATTCGTAGAAATGTAAACTATATAAAGAAATCAGAAAATTATGTGATTGCGAGTGTGGAAAGAGTTCTTATCTATGTACCATTGGACTATAAATTTTTTTTAATTATTTAAATAAATATAAATTTAAAATGTGACTAACAAAAAAGAGTTTTCATTATTTTTTTAATTTGTGTCGTAGCATAAATTTTTTCATATTACGAGTATCATAAAAATTGCGAGACATTAGAAAAGTGTTTAATTTATAATCAAATTCAAATATTAAAAATTAGGTACCTGAACTAAATATCTGAGACTAGTTAAGTAAATAATTGAGACTACACTATATATAATTATTAGCAAAACTCTTAATACTTTAACAACACAAATATGCGGTCAAAGTTAATATATAATATTCTATATTTAATTATTCTTAAAATGTCAACAATTCTATCTGATGATTTGTAAATGAATCAACCAATTTTATGTCATGACATTTGTTACGACTAATACAGTTCAAATAAGTTATGGTAATCTTCTCAAAAATTTGTATGTAAACATCGAATAATTAATAATCTTTTTCATTAGTAAAATTAATTTTAATTGATAATTACGTCATTATTTCGATAATTACGTCATTATTAAATTTTATTACGTAATTTTCAAAATAGTTTTTCAAACCTATGTAGCTAAATTAGACTTAGTGGAGCCAAAAGATAAAAATTTGATTAAGTCATTAAATTACCATTAAAAATATTAGATTATAGTTATAAAATTTTAAAATTATAAGATTGTCTCCAATAATTTAAAAACGTTAAACTAATACCAATTACTTTTCATGTACTTAATTAAAACCGATGCAATTATATTGAAATTAATATATACTTCATTTCTACAAATAAATTTATAATTAATGGGATCAAAAATATTATGTCATATTAATAAAATTGAACAAAAATTACATTTTTATAATTTTATAATTTTTGAAAATATTTGTGACTTTATTTTTATTTTATCAATTTTTTTGCGCATCATTTTCATAGTTAATTAGAAAAATCATAAATTCAACACGATATAGGGTAAATCGGGGTGTAGTTATACTTTAGTTTTCTACACTTAATATTCTATATAAATTTTTTTTATCGTAGGTGGGTAAAACAAAGTTTATACCTACACAAATTTTTTTTTTTTATCTATCGTAAATTAATTTTAATCTTAAAACTTATATTAGTAAATTATTTGTTTTCGTGTTAAAGATTAATTTCATAATTATGATTTAATCGTGTATTTATAAGAGGTTATTAAACTATGTTTATATTAATTTTAGTTTTGTTTTTATTAATTATGGTCATCAAAAATAATGTAACTTTTCGTTTTTGGTTATTAGCTTAGCGCCAGTTAATCAGATTATTATTTATAGTTTCGTATGGAAATTAAATTGTAATTATTTAAGTTAAATATAGAAAAATGTTTATTTGAAAAATTTGGAGGAACAATTTTATTTTTCGAATATTTCATTTTTTTTGTAAATTATTAATTTTATAATGCGTGTAACAGATGGCAACAATCAAAACAATATCACATAAAATAAATCGATTTATTTCAAGTAAAAGTAATGAACACATGAAAAATCTCCAAAATGTGTAAATGGGTCAAAAATAATTGAGTAAATAATTAAGTAAATAATTGAGACTATACTATATATAATTATGAGCAAAACTCTTAATAGTTTAATAACAGAAATGTGCGGTCAAAGTTAATATATAATATTCTTCGTTATTTTACCACAATTGTGAACCATTACAATTCGAATATACGAGTAATATAGTAAATATTGGTATATAAACAAGTCTCTCATTATTTTTGTCAAAACGTTTTTATCATAATTTTTTAACTATTCTGTATACAATTTGTCAGCATAGTAAAAATTAACCTTCAATTATTTGTCAAGCATAAAAACAATAGTAAAAATATGATGAAATAAAATTGATATAAGAAAATATTTCAAAATTTATCTTAAACCACAAAAATTTTAAGTAAATTTTTAGAAATTTTTTTTATTTTTCTATAAATATTTTATTTTTGGATATTGTCAGTAAATTAAACAGCGGATATTATACTTGTATTTATATATATACAATAATAAACAAAAACTTAATTAAAATTTATAATTTTTTAGTTGACCTTGAATTAATAATAATAACGCTTTTATATTATAGGTAAAAAAAATTTATTAAACAGTAATTTTAACATTTTATACAATCTACAAATTCGGTAATAAAATCGATTTCAAGACAAAATTTTTTTGATCCTTTTGAAAGACAAGGACTTTCATAATTATAGACCTAAAAATAAACGTAACCTAACAACATCATTATTTATTTATATATATAAATAGTTTAAAGGTGGCAGTGGTTAGTATAATAAAAGTTCTAATTATTTTATGTATGACCTCATTGGCCTTACCCGATATGCGCAATTATCACACTATAATATTAATGATGCCATGAGAACATTTTAAATATTTAAAAAGCTTTTTTCTATTTACCAGTCTGCTAGCCTATTAATAATTTTATTTTAAATTTTGGTATAAATTTAAAAAAAATAAAACAAGTTTAAGCTTATAAAAAAATGAACCAATATGTTAAAATGTGTTTAAACACAGAATAACAATAAGATTAGCATAGCTAAAGGTCTTACCGATTACTTAAATATTAAATAACAGAAAATATTTGATCATGTCATAGTTATAAATAAATTTAAAGTATGTATTAGATTTTTAGTTATTGTAGTCAATAAATGCACCTTTGCGATATGCCGATAATTTGACAGGTTTTTTTTTGTAATTATAAACTTGAAAAGCTTAACTAATCTGGGAATAAGCCAAAGCATAAAATAACAATTTAAAATCAAAAATATTTTTAGTAAATATTATTTTATAGTTTCTCCCCTTTAATATTTCAGAATGTAATATGTACATCATTTTTTTAAAACTTTTGTGGATAATTGTTAAGGTCATAGGCAAATAAGTAATAACAGACAAATAGGAAGCTAATAAAATATTTGGTACGATACTAAATTTAATTGCCGGTAATGTATTAGTGAAAGTTATAAAATTTGAGTTAATTAGAGAAGTAAATATTTCTTATGGTCAATTACTTAATAGTCTAACCATCGTCTAAGCTAAGACTTCTATTATAAAAGCATATTCACAAAATATAATTTAAATATATTGGCGAGTGAAAATGTTGTTCATCTAACTACAGAATAAAATCATTAAAATATTACTAATACCAATAAATTTGTTATATTTTATCCTCCTCCATTGCACCTCAATCTCAACAAAACTTATTTAAATCTCTTTTGAATTAATGGTTTGAAAATATAAAATACTTAAACTATACAAAATAAATGGCAACATACTTCCATCTTATTACAAATTTTAATAGTAGGTACAAAAGTTTAGTTTAAATAATATTTCGTTATTTGCAAATGACATAAATTTTCGATTTACTATTTAAAGTTTATACAATTTATATCTAATATATGTATGGCTATTTTATACCGGAAGAATATATTTAGATATATGTATTTGTATATTAACTTCCTGGCAATAAGCCTAAAACTTGTTGCATATTCAAAATATTATTTTTTATATATTAAATTTAAAACAATTTAACATTTAAAACATTTAAAATTCTATGTACATATACACTAAAATTAATCTGTTCATTACTTCATAATAATTTGAAATAATTTTCAGTTTTTCAACAAAATTTATTCTAACTATCGATTTCTGTTAAAGTTCCTATTAAATTTAATAATAAAATAACATTTATTTATATAATTTAATAAATATTTTTTTTTTGTAAATTAATAATTAAGAATTCTAATTTTAAAAAATATTTTGAAAAATAATCAAAAATTGTTTTGTTATTTTTTAAGAATTTCTAAAAACAAATCCAGTGATCAATTTTTTTTATATATTAGAAAATTATTTAATTTTTAATATTGCAAATAGAAAATATTTATATTTTTTTTTATAAAAATAGAATTGTATAAGAAATTTCTTTAAAACTTTTGTATATTTTTATATTTATTTTCTAATAATATTTTTCATTTCTTTAGAGATTTATTAATTTTTAGCATCATTTTTTTCATATTGTACAGATATAAAAAAAAACATAATTTATGTTGCGCATGTTTCTCACATTGATTCAAATACATGACGCCAAAATATAAAATAAGAAATTTTAATGTTGTAATTTAAAAAAAAAAAACATAAAAAGAGAAGACATATTTTTATCAAGAAATTATTTTATAAAAATATTAAAATTTAATTTATGTATTTTATTTCTGTAATAATATTTTTATAATTAAAATGTTTCCCATGTTTAGGATAAATGGAAAAAGTTGACCCAATTCATGTTATACAAAAAATTATTAAAACTTTCCCTTGTTATTTTGTACTAAGGAAGGAAGGGGTTCGTTTTTATGTTCTGGGAATATACTTAAAACTTTGATTTCAGAAAAATTAAAATTAACCCCCCTAAATAATATTATACGTTATGTATATGCATATCACTAATAGAAACTACGACTGTTAATAATTAATAAACAAAACATTAAATATTCCAGAACTTTTTAAAGATTATTTTAGTTTTTACATAATTCTGTGGTTTTATATACCTTTAAAACCTCCACGATTATTTAACTTTCTATTAAGAATTTTTCAAAATTATGCTTTCATTTTCATTTAAAGAAAAGTGAAAGGTTTCTAAATGTATGTATGGATAAAGCTTCTTCTTGTTAGTAAACAAAGCTTAATTTGGTATAATATAATAACTTCCGTACTTTTCGTACTTAGTATTTTAAGGATGAGTGAGTCATAAAAAGTGACCTCACTAATTCAAACAAAAATATTTAGTATAAATATAAAATTCAAAAAAGTATTTACTAAATTTAAATTAAATAATTTAAATACTAAAAATTACCTAAAATAATTATTCCTTTATTCACTATATCAAATTTATTGATAATATTGATAAGCTCTTTATCAAAAATTTTATTTAATCACTTTTTGTTTGATATATGAACTTTTATCTATAATAAATATCTCCACAGATAATGCGTATCTTTTATGTCTATTTATAAAATCACTCAAGATAGATACTGTTTAAAAAAAAACAAAAATTGATTTTAAATAATAATAATTTTTTTAATAGTCAACAAACTCGATTTTTTCTAATGATATTTATTTTCTCCTGGTTGTACAAACCCGAACTGGACAATGCAACAGTATAAACTCAACTGAAATCAAATCTTTTGAGGGAGGCCAACATAACATTGTATATTTACAAAATTTATATTTATGTATGTAGTACATATTTCTGGTATTGTTTCCAAAGCATCCGTAAAAAATTTTTGTTAGAAAAACGTATTTTTATTAAGTATATTTCTTTTTAATATAACAAAACAAGCTTAAGCTTTTTTTTTTTTAAAAAAAAAGCGATGACATGCGTTCATAAATGTAGAATGGTTGGGTGATAATAAAAAAGAGGTAGTAAACCTTAATAAGTAAACCTTACTGAACAAATAAATTAATGTGATTAAAAATAAGTTTTGACAGTAAATGGAAAATATAATTATTGTTAATATAAAATTTATTTAAAAGTTAATTTGTTGAAAGGAAATAGTTTTACTGGATCGAAATTAATTATTAAAATTTTGGATAATATATAATTAAAATAGAAATGTTAATCTTTGCCTGATGATTCATTAAAATTTTGTTTTTATCTAAGTTCCTCATTATGAGCTTTTTTTTTAGTTAATCAGAAGTCACAGTCTTGGAGCAAAACAAAAAGCTTTAATAATTACTATAAAATTTTATTAACTAAAACAAAATTAAACATTATAGTTCCTCAGTTTTCAAAATATTTATTGGTATGATTTACAATTGACTGGTGTTTGATGATGGTATAGAATAGAAATTATGAAATGCAAATAAACAAAACTTGTTAATCCAGAATCTATGTAATCATCATTTTATGATTTTATTTAGCATTAGCATAAAAATGAATAAGTTTATTTTATATCAATCATATGGAAATGATGTCATCACGAATCTCACTAACATTGGTAGTTAAGTTTCGTGAATTTCTCTAAAAATATTAAATGGAGATTACCAGGATATTTGCTCATTAATTTAATGTGTTAGAAATTAATATTATGTTAGATACTAATGAACCAAGAAATCAATTAAATTTTCTATTAATTTATCATTGCAATTAAATATTTAAATTATATTATCAATAATTTCTATTTTTTTGTTCTAATTTATTGAAATGCGGGATCGTTAAGTGCATTCCTAATTAATTTAATATATAACAAATGTTATTTTGTGTTTTAGTACATAGCAATGAAACTTTATTTAAATTTAAATTAACAAAAAAAAAAATAATTTAATAAATTCAATTGACAATAGAAAATTATGATTTATCATCAGTTATTCATTAAATAATCACTGAAGCATAACACTTTGTGATTGAAAAAAAAAACATTTAGAATTTATATGAATCGAATTAAATTAAATTACTATAATGTATATCTCAGAAAATGTAATCACATATTAAAATTTATGGTGATTTATCTTCGGAAAATGGAAAAAATTTAAAATAAAATTTAAATGAAAATTTCTTATTAAAAAAAAAAAGAATCTCATGTTAATAAATAATTGATTATTGGAAAATGTTTATTTGATTGTTTTTTACATATGTACATTTAAAAACTAAAAAGAAATAGGTAATGGTATTTACTTTCAATCACGAAATTTAAATTTAAAATAATTTTAAAACTTGAAATATTGTAGAAAATTAAAGGTGGTATGTGAATGTGAGACCAATAATAGGGCATTTGCAATGATTCAGAATTACTAAATTAGATAGTTCCTCTATCTATATATCTTAATGTATATATTTTAATGAATATATTGTCTTCATGGCATTCATAGATCATAGTAGAGTTGTGAAATTGTTATCTAAATGTAAATGAAGTTTAAAACATGTAAATTAGACAAATAGACAAATAGTCGTCTAATAGTCTGAATCTGAACTTTAAACATGTAAATTAGACAATTAGTTGATATAACTTCTATTCTGAAGGTAAAATACCCTTCATTATATCTGAAACATATATATAAGTACTATCAGATCGATTATCTCCTCTCCTCTTATTATATCCTCTAACTAAATAATACAAATTTTATGTAAAACTGATTTTACATCGATATTATTTTAGGTACGTCTACAAAATTAACTTATATAACCGAAAAAATATTAACATACGTAACTCACAAACCACACCTAAATGCTAATTTCGAATTAATTACGTTTAAAATTGCCTACATAAAATTATAATTAATTATAGTTAATTTTTGCATGTCATTTAACAATTTTATTTCCTACTTGTAATATTATATAAAATTTCCTTAAATCATGTGCTCATTTACAATAACTATAATTTCGCTAATATTTAAAAAGGACACACTCAAAAAAGAAACTTAATTTAGTTTAGATTCTTTTTTTGTACAATTTCGTTCTATTAAAAAGTCTGATCAAAAAATATAAAATATAAATATGTACCACAGAGTGGAGTTTGATATAAATGACGCAAGAAATATAAAAATTACATGAACTTTTTTAAATCAAGTTAAATTGAAATGAAAAAAAATCAATAAAATAAAAATTGTTATCAAAAATATTATTTAAAAAGCATTTAATTAATAATTTATACAATTTATTATATTTTCTTGAAATATTCTTCATTTATAATGTTGTCTTACACTCGAATTTGAATCGAACACGCACAATAATTAATTACATTACCATAGGTCAAAATCACTTATATATACAATCTGAACCTAATTACCTGAGTGCTCATCATAATTTTAAATCTTTATATTTTCAAGGTTAAAAACACCAACGCCACCGGTTTATCTCACATTAAATATCATCAAATTGGCACAGTGTTTTTATTACGATTGCATTTTTGTGCTCATCGCATTTTCATTTTCATCCGGTCAAGAATTTAAAGTAAAAAAAAAAAGTTGATTTAGTTTTAAAATTGCAGAAAATAAAAACAAGTTTTCAAAAAAAGGCTGTTGACTTATTAGAGTTTATTTTGTTGCAAAATCTTCTTGTCAACTCATAAACTTCTTCAATTCCATTTTTTTTCTCCCTGTTAAATGTAAATCTATAAAAATTCAAAGTTCCGTGTCTATAGATCGTGTGAGTCTTCAAAAAAAACGCATCCTTCTTTTCAATTATTTGGTTTTTTTTTCGTAGTTGCTTGAAAAGTTAAAGATGTTCAATTAAATATTTTGTTTTTTCATTATCATACAACATTCTTAAAAACTCTATCTCTCTACTTATTCAAGTTTTAAAGAAGATTCATGATGATTACTTTTTAATAAAATCGATCCGTTTATGTTTCAAGGTTGACATCTATGTAAAAATCCTGTTTTGGAATATTTTCTAAAAATTAAAATTATTGTCCTTTTTCTCTTTCAATTAACGGTGATTTTTTTTTTGTATAAAAGTCGATGTAAAATTTTAAGAAATCACAGTTCATCTCAATAGCGAGTACTAGTTAAAACATTTTAACCAGCAGCGCCTTTAAAGCATTTTACTATTTTATAAAACAAAATATAATACTTAAAAAAAATTATCAAAATGAAATTTATTATAATTTTTTCTGCATTTTTGGCTATTACATTTGGTAAACCATCTGGCCAACTATTAACAGCACCGACAGCAATTGTTTTGGGTACACCAATTCAACAACAATATCATTCACAAGATGCACTTGGTCAATATGCTTATGGATATAGTGATGGTTTATCAGCTAAACAAGAAACAAAATCATTTGATGGTATTACACGTGGTGGCTATAGTTATATCGATGCTAATGGTAAATTACAATCTGTATCATATACAGCTGATGCATTAAATGGTTTTCGTGTAGCAGCAACAAATTTACCAAAAGCATTACCAGCACCAGAACCAATACAACAAATTCTACCATTACCAGTACAAGATACAGTTGAAGTTGTAGCTGCTAGAGAAGCACATTTACGTCTTTTAGAAGAAGCTAAATTAAATGCTGCTGCTGCGCCAGAACCAATTATTTTACAACAAGTTCAAGAATTACCAAAACCTGTAGAAGATACACCGGAAGTAGCAAAAGCAAAACTTGAACATTTTGCAGCTAAAAAAGAAGCTGAATTACGAAATGCAGCATTACAGTTACGTGTTATACAAGAGCCATCACAAATTGCACAAATTCCAGTACCAATTGCTCGTATTGCACCAATTATTGCACCACAACAACATATTTTCGTACAACAACCAGCATTAAAGAGTTTTTCATTACCAAGTGGATTTAGCTATTCATATGGTTATGCTAATACACCATTTGCTTGGGATTCAAGATTTTTAATTGGTTCACCACAAATTGCATATTAAAAAAAAATAATTTTTGATTTTTAATGCAATCATGTATTAAAAATTAAAATTATAAATCAAAAATTCTGGTCTTTGTACAAAAATATTGAATATATTTCCTGTAATAAATGTATAATAAAAATTTTGTATTAATTGATAACTTTTTAATTTCATTTTAATTTAATACCAAATTTCATGAATCATGGTAAACAACATTTTAATATTTTCTTTACAATAATTTCTAAAATTTCTATATGCACGTTAAAAATACCAGTACTGACCTTTCATTACAATTTCCTAAACTTAAGGGCATTTTCAAAACAATATAAATTAAAATGTTTGTCGTATAATATAATCAGTCTAATTTTGGACAAACTATACGATAATTATTATTATTATATTTTTTTACATAATCAAATAACACCAAAAAAAAAAATGAAACTATTTTTAATAATATCAATTATATTTGCTGTTGGTTATGGACGGCCATCATCAGATAAAGAAATTCTAACTGGTACAACATTAATTAAAACTCATACACAAGACGAATTTGGTAATTATCATTTTGGTTATAATGATGGTCAATCAGCTAGACAAGAAGAACGTACAGCTGATGGTATTGTACGTGGTACATATACATTTGTTGATTCAAATAATGAAATACAAAAAATTGAATATACAGCTGATCGTGTTAATGGTTTTCAAGTACATGGTACAAATTTACCAATAGCACCAGAACCAATTATATTAGATGAAACAATTATTGATTTACCAAAACCAGTTGAAGAAACACCTGAAGTAGCTGCAGCACGTGCTGCACATTTAATAGCTGTTAATCAAGCTAAAATACGTAATGGTGAAATAAAAATAATTGATAAAGAAGATTCATCTGATGAATTTCGTGGTTATGAATAATAATCAAAAAAATTTAAAAAAAAAATTATTGTTAAAATTCATAAAACTCGGTAATAATAAAAAACAAAATTAATGTTTTATTATAATTAAAACAAAATTAGTTTTATTATTATTAAAAACCAAAAAAAAAACAAATATATTATAGATAATTTATTTAGTAGATTGAAAGATTTTTTTTTTATAATAAACGTTTTAGTTTATGATAAATAATTAATAATAAAAAGAAATTTTAATAACTTTAAATTATGTTTATTTTAAATTTTGTTATTCAATTATTATTTACTGTGGTCATTAAAATAAACTCCTAAAAGTATGCAATATATTAATTTTCATTGTGGTTGGTAAATGGTAACTAACAGAAAGAGAATATTTCACTCTGTAATAAATTAATGGTAATTCATTTTCTAAAATTTTAATTTTTTTTTAGGAAGAGTATAAGTATAAGTTCTAATTTCTAATAGTGTTTGTCGCCAGAAGATTATTGGAAGACAAAAATCCTATTAGGCAATCCTTTCATATTAATTAGAAAAAATATAGATATAATTACAAGTTATGGTCACGATTGTTGTTAAATATACAGATATAAAATAAATTTAATTTTAGTTCATCCAATAAGTAAATTGTTCTAATTTGCTGGAGCACTGAATTATTTACTAGTCATGGTAAATATTATATTATTTATTTAAGTTATTTTTCTCTATCTATTTCACGTATACTACCATCTTAAGTTTGAAATTTACCTAAAATTTAGATTATCAATATTGTACTTAAAAGAAAAACAAGTTAAAATTATCATTTATCATACAATTAAGGAAGCATTTATCTTTAAAAACAACATTTTTTATAATACATTTCAAGTCAAACTACTTTTTATAATTAAAATAATATGTTTCTGTTTCTGTGCATTTTTTGATTTATTCTAAATTTCTCTTATATTGTAGGGCCAAGAAAATTTAACCTAAAAACTTTTAAGAACTATATAAAGAATAGAATTATTAGTAATAAAACATCAGTTAATATTTAAATCTTCTAGAGTTCATTTTAATTTTAAAAAAAATGAAACTCTTAATAATATTATCGGCTGTTTTAGCTGTTACATTAGCAGCACCACAATTTATATCACCAGTAATTACAAAAACTCATACTCAAGATGGTCTTGGACAATATCATTTTGGTTATAATGATGGCAATTCAGCTAAACAAGAATTAAGAACAATTGATGGTGTTACACGTGGTGCATATAATTATATTGATGCTCATGGTAAACTTCAATCTGTTGCATATACAGCTGATGCTGTAAATGGTTTCCGTGTTGCTGCTACAAATTTACCAAAACCTGTATTACCTGGAATTGTTCCAATTGTTGTTGAAAAAGATCGAAAAGATTTCTTGGTAATTGAAGAAAAAGAATTTTTAAAATTAGAAGAAGAAAAAATGCGTGAATTGGAAAGAAGACGTGAAGAAGAACGTAGACTTGAAGAAGAAATTAGACGTGAAGCAGAACGTAGACGTGAAGAAGATTGGAGACGTCAAGAAGAATGGAAACGTGAAGAAGAACGGAGACGTGAAATGGAAAGACGTGAAAATGAAAAGAAACGTGATGAAGGTAAATGGCGTATGGATGATAAAGATGATAAACGTGATGATGATGAACGAAAACGTGAAGAAGAAAAAAGACGTGAAGAATTAAAAAGACGTGAAGAAGAAAAAAGACGTGAAGAAGAAAAAAAACGTGAAGAAGAAATGAGACGTGAAGAAGAAAAGCGACGCGAAGAAGAAAAGAAACGTGATGAAAAGAAGAAACCATTATTGATTGATGATAATGATACAGTACTTATAAAAACAGTAAAGGAAGTAAAAAAACCAATTGATTTACATAAAGAAATTGTTATAACAAAAGAAATTGAATTACCAAAACCAATTTTGGAAACACCTGAAGTAATGAAAGCACGTGAAGAACATTTAGCAACTATTGAACATATTAAGCTACGTGACAAAATAATAGGCCGAGATGGTCTTATTGTTCGTTCAGTACCATCTACAGGTATATACTATAACATTCCACATTCATATGTTGATTCACGTTATGTATCATTAATTTAAATGATTATTATTATTATTTTTTACTTAATAAAATATTCGCATATATAATACACTGAAATTTTATTTCGAAAATATCTAATAGACATTTTTGAAGGTATTTATAACGATATAAATTGAATTTTTATCCTTAAGATTCAACTATATTGTAATATTAAGTCCCCAATTCAGAATGTAGCTATTCCATTTAATCTTCTCTACCTATTTATTTAATCTTCAGCTGCAAATTATCTCAAATAAGTAATTTTAAAAAATAAGTTTAGTTTCAAACTTAGCCACTTTCAATTTCATTTCTCAAATCGTACAATTTACAAATGCAAAAAAATTTTTCGTAAAAAAATTAATATTTAATTCGAGTTCAAATTTTGTTTTTTATTTAATTAAAATGTAGCCAAACACCAAAGAAAATCATATTAACAATTTCTCTATCTCTAAATTCCCTGATATAAAAAAAATCTATTTTTTTAAATAAATTTCAATTAGCCGTCAACAACAACAAATTAAATTATAAATAAATTATTTTATTTTGAACATAGAATTCCAGTTTTTATCTTAAAAAGGTCAAATTCGTTTAATAACAAAAACAACTAAAATTATCTATATAACAATAATTTCTGAATATCTTCAGTGAATTTCATGTTATCAAATTGAAAGTTAAATACACAGAAGGTCACTAGACATAATCATACTCGTAGATATGAAATGAATATATAAGTATATAAAGTTGATTCATTAGGGCAAATATTAATATTTTATAACACAATAAAAATCATAATCACTTATACATATAGATTTTTTGTACTGATTGTTTTTTAACTATCGAAATTTCAAAATAAAATTAATAAACAAATGATTAATATTTATTTTAAATGTAAATAATTTTACATACAATAATAATTTTTTGTTTTTAATGTTTTTGTTCCCACAAAGTGGGATAATTGACTTCTTCCAAATCACCTAATTCAATAATCCAAATTGAACCATTTTTATTCACTTCAATTGCTTTAATAATACTTTTAGCACATTCATCAGCACTTTGTTTAGTTTCAGGTACAAATTTTGAAATAAGATCTTTACTATAAGGAAAAGTTCCAGTTGCTATTAAAGTTTCTGATACTAATGGTGTATCAGTAACTGCAGGACAAATTGCTATTACAGCTATCCCAGTCCTCTCATAATAAAATTCATGCTGAAATGAAAAATTTATCATAAAAAATTTCTTAATTAATTAATAAACGTACAGCCAATGATCTTGTAAATCCAATTACACCATGTTTTGAAGCAGTATAAATTGCTAATGGAGGACATGGTGCTAAACCTAAAACCGATGCAATATTAACAATCATACCACCTTTACCACTTAATGATTTATCCATATAAGGAATTGCAATTAAACATGTATTTATAAGTCCCGTCTGAAAATTGATTATGAATGACATTTAAATTTGAATGTAATCTTATAATGGCAATTTACCAAATTAATATCAATTATTTGTTCAGGTTTAGTTTCATCACCGACACCACTGCCATTAACAAGGATATCAATATATTCAATTTGTTCAATGATTTTATTAAAACTTTCTTCAATATTTGATTTATTTCTTAAATCAACTCTTAAAAAAATTATATTTACTTTGGGAAAATCATTTTGGAGTTGTTGCAAATATTTTTCATTTAAATTAACATCTAAAATTACTAAATTCTGTAATAAATAATTGAAAAAAATATATATATTTAATGAATTAAATTAATATTATAAAACTAACAGCAATTCCATTTGATAAAAATTGTTTACACGTTGCAAAACCAATTCCTCCAAATCCTCCAACATAAACCACATTTTTATTTATTAAATTCATTATTTTTGATAAAAACTGAATTTATAATATGAACTTTCTATTATGAATTATTAAATTAAACTAAACTGAGAAGTAAAATCTAAAATAATATTTACTAATTTATTGTTCTTGATTTTAGGGTAAACAAAATTCAACTAAAAATAAATTCCATACCAAAGTTTTATGATGCCAAATCCAAACATTGTACAGTATACTAACAATAACATATTATGTATTTCCAAAAAAAACATGAAGACGAAAAGTAAATCTGGCAATTCACATTCACACATTGACATTGTATATACGAAAATTAAAAGGTTATCAGATTAATTTAAGAAATCAAAATATTTATTCTATTTCCATTTTATATGAGTAAAATAAATGATAAATTTATATATTGGATTGTAAAATTATTATTTATAGAATAATTAATTAAGCTATGAATCATAAACTATTAAAATATTAACCATTAAACGACTCGATTTACTAATAAAGTTTGACAATTTATTCATAATTTGGAATTAAAATAATTTTGAATTGGTTTTGCATGTTCAGATATAAAATAATATTCGATACGAAGCTTTTTTAGAGCTTTTAAATTAATTTTTGACCTTGACATTGAGCATAATATTAGAAATTAGAATATTGTTTTTAAATATGAGCAAACTTTATTTAGCGGCCTTTAGCTTCTCAATTGAAAATAATTTTTTTAATTATTCTTTCTTAAACGATACCAATAACAAATGCTGTATATTTTATTTAACTCGTAAATAACGTTAAGGACGAAAAACGTATTATCTATGTTTGAAAATGATTACTATAAAAAATCAAATATCTTGTTTATAAATAGTATTTAGTAATTTTTAATATTCTAGTACCATGGTATTATAATTATATAGTTTGCGATAAGAAAGATGTAAATTTTAATGTTCAATTATTAATAAAATAAACTCTATATCCGAGCGATCGGTTAATTCAAAACAACGATAAAGAATAAATAAATATAGTAAAAATTGTTATTTTTTTAATTATTTAATATAATAAAAGTATTTCATTTAAAATTGTTGTTCCCACAGTTGGAAAATTTATTTCTTCCAAATTACCTAAATCAGCGGTTCTTAAACTATGGGACGCGTACCACTACTGGTACGTTGAACTGTGTCAAGTGGTACAGGAACATAAATACAAAAACCAATTTACATAAAATATAATTTAACCAATTTACATAAAATAATATTCATTGACTATTTTTATTATTATTCAATGTTCATTATACCAGAGACATTGAAATAAAAAAAATATGAACGAAAATACAAACAAGTAATTTATTATAATTGGTTGTTAACTTATGGAATTAATAAATAGGGTCATCTGCTTACTAGGAGCAACTTTACAAATAATTATCCTTATTGTGATTGGTGATTTTATTTGCTCTTGCTGTCGATAGATCGTGTCGATTTTTATTTCGTATTGTCTAATTTCAAATTATATTACATTTTACGACTAATTGTTATTTATTTTTATATTTTGTCAATTGTGACTTAAATTTTTTATATATTAGCCGTGACGCATATAAATTTATCGGCAACAAAAAATTTATTCCATTTAACATAATAAATTAGCTGTATATACTGAACATCTTCGTAAATGATTGTTGTTTTCAATGGAAAAATTTCTCTCTGTTGCTAAAAAATGTAATAAAAAAATGTAATCAAAAATGTAAAAAAATGTAGTTAATAAAAATGTAATCACCATCAAATGTCGATTTTATCGACAATTGTCAATCAAAATCGCCATTCATAATCACACAAATCGACCAATATAGAATCGACTCTTGCCTCGACATTACAATAAGGGCAAATATTTTTATTATTATTGCTATTACTTAATTATATTACTAAATTTTCCTAATACTATTAAAAAAATAGTAATTAAATGAATTGTTCCTATTATATTTTGCATTAATAAATAAAATATAATTTATATATAAAATTTATAAATTTTTTTAATAAAATGAAATAAATATTTTTAATTTAATAAATAAATACATATAATTACAAATCCTTCTTATTTTTCATATGTATGATAAAATTGTTTTTTGTGGTACGCCAAACTTTCAAAATTTTACCAAGTGGTACGAAAATTAAAAAGTTTAAGAACCGCTGACCTAAATCAAGTATCCATATTGAACCATTTTTATTCAGTTCAATTCCTTTAATAATATTTTTAGCACATTCTTCAACACTTTGTTTTTTACCAGTTCCAATTTTTGGCTTAATTTCTGTACCATATGGTAACGTCACATTCGTTTTTCCATTTGTTTTTACTAAAGGTGTATCAGTTAATCCTGGACAAATTGCTATTACAGCAATCCCAGTCCTCTCATAATAAAAGTTATCCTGGAATGAATAAATTCTCATACAAAATTTCTTAATTAATTAATAAACATACAGCCAATGATCTTGTAAATCCAATTACACCATGTTTTGAAGCAGTATAAACTAATAATTGAGCACAAGGTACGAAACCTAAAACCGATGCAATATTAACAATCATACCATCTTTTCCACTTGATGATTTATCCATATAAGGAATTGCAATTAAACATGTATTTATAAGTCCTGTCTGAAAATTGATTATGAATGATATTTAAATTTTAATGAAATCTTATAATGGTAATTTACCAAATTAATATCAATTATTTGTTCAGGATTACTTTCATCACCGACACCACTGCCATTAACAAGGATATCAATATATTCAATTTTTTCAATGATTTCTTTAAAACTTTCTTCAATATTTGATTTATTTCTTAAATCAACTCTTAAAAAAATTATATTTACTTTGGGAAAATCATTTTGGAGTTGTTGCAAATATTTTTCATTTAAATTAACATCTAAAATTACTAAATTCTGTAATAAATAATTGAAAAAAATATATATATTTAATGAATTAAATTAATATTATAAAACTAACAGCAATTCCATTTAATAAAAATTGTTTACACGTTGCAAAACCAATTCCTCCAAATCCTCCAACATAAACCACATTTTTATTTATTAAATTCATTATTTTTACAAAATTTAACTTTCTTTTCTGAATTATTTAATTAAACTGAACTGTATAATAGCAAGGAGACAATTAAGTAAATTTAATTTAAGGTAATTATATATTTTAAATTGTTATTTGTTTTAGGGTCATATAATTTAACTAAAAGTTTAATGATCGCAGATTAAATCAAAACATTGTTTTATATAAAACAAATTATTTTAAACATAAATTTATGAAGAACAAAACTTGGTAATTCATCATATTCACATAAATACCAATAGTTTTTCAAATTTTATCAGTTTTTTGTTATAAACAAATATACCTACATACATGATAAATTTTATATATTTTAACTTTAATGCACAAGTCAAAGCACACATTTATGCAAACATTCAAATATTATATTTACCAAAGTTTTGAAATTCAAGATTAGATTTTCTGAAGACTTATTTATATGTACGTGTATGTTGTCATTAAAGAATTTTTAAGTAAATTTTACAAAAAAAATTATAATTATTATCATTCACAAATATGGAGTAATTTAATAACCATATCGAATAATCTAATAACTGGCAAACTAATGAGAACATTAAATAATGTTCTATGTGAATTTGTGCAAATATATTTTGATAAAGTAACAATTTTAGGTTTAAACCATTTTTATATTAAACACTGTAGCATATCCAACAAATTGGGTCTGTATAAATTTTAATTAATAGTTAACATTGTGGTGATTTTAAATTTAAGCTTATATATACCCTATACCTATGTTATATGTTAAGTGCATACTTGTCCCTTTCTTATCACCTTTATTTTATAATCATTACAACAGTAATCTCATAAGTTAAGTTAGAGTTAAGTATTATATATCTTCAAAGTTTTTCCATTGCTTTAAAATTTTGTACATATAATTTTTTTTACAAAATATTTACTTTGAAATTTTTGAAATCATACAAAACACAATTTAATTGTTGCAATGGCATTGCATTAATTGCAATTTTTTAATTTCGAATGCATTCATTATACCATGTCCGCAGCAAAACTGATAAGAGTCTACCACTTAAAGTTACACACTGAATGTGATCATACAATATTAATAAATAAATTCTGTTGCTACACCAGCAGGTATATCGTTAAATCTGGTAATTTAAGACGAACTTATTGCCAGTAACTTAAAGGATCCAATTACCATTTTACATAATAAATAATTTTCAAGAGAAGAGATTGTAAATTTTTGTATTGCACACCATTTTTGTTATATGCACATAACTAGAGCATATTATAAAAAATCTTTATTACTTATAAGTTTAAATAAAGAGATTTTCAATGTCAATTCTGCACATATTTCAAATGCATTTTTGTCTTTTATAATTATGTTGGTTTTAATCTAATGCAATAATAATGAAATTGAAGAACAATTATTACATAAAATAGGATTAATATTTTTATGTCTCTCTTAATTCATAATTCCCACAGAAGAAGAAAAAAAATTAAATTTAAAAAATATATAAAAAGGCCAACAAATCTGAAGACATTAACATTTTCAGTTTAACTAACTATACATCAAGTAGAAATTTTAATTAGAACAATATGAAAATTTTAATTGTTTTATCAATTGTAATTACAATAACAACATCATCCATTATACATCATTTTGGGCATCCACTTTATACATCTGCTATACCAGTTTATAAACCATCAACAAAATTATATCATAATCAAGATTCATTTGGTCAATATTCATATGGGTATAGTGGTGGTCCATCAATTAAATCAGAACGAAAAACAATTGATGGTATTACACGTGGCACATATAGTTATATTGATTCAAATGGTAATTTACAAACAGTACAATATACTGCTGATGCTGAACATGGATTTCGTGTTGCAGCTACAAATTTACCAATAGCACCAACAAATGATAATCAAATTACACCTGAACCAGTTCAAGATACCCCAGAAGTTGCAAAAGCTAAAATGGAACATTTAAATGCATATAGGGAAGCTGAAATACGTTCTGCTAAAGATGAACATGAATTAGATGATAATGGTATGCCAATGACAAATAATAATAATAATGGTAACAATAGTCATCATGAAGATATTCAAAATAATTCCAATTCCAATAATAATGATGATAATAATAATGCCAGTAATAATAATAATGAAATTATTATGGAAAATTATTCAGAAAGAGAAAATATGAGAAATATTAATGAAGAAACATTACCAGCTGATACTACAAGACAATTATTAGATTATCATGATTTACGACCAATTAATATACCAATTCCATCGGCAACATCATATATTCATGTTAGTACACCAGCTCATTCATATTCAACTAGAATTTATGGACCAACACATTATAGTTATTCAATTCCTAATTCATATACAACATATACAAATGGAATTACATCAGGAGTACCAAATTATTATAATTCCGGATATTTGATAGGAAATAATAATAATAATAATAAGAATGAATTCGATAGTGTTATTATTGGTCGTGATGATGGACATAGAGAAATTGAAAATATGCATTAAATATATAATTATAATCGATATTTCATTATATTTATTTTAAAATAATGGATGACTTTTAGAACATAATAACTTTTAATTAACACAAATTAATTCTTTTTAATCCAGTATTGCTTAGATTTTTTTATACATTTTTTATTATTAACATTATGTAATAAAGAAACTTTTTCTGCAAATTATTATTTTTTGGATTTTGAATTTATTTATTATATAAATTATTACGTCTATAAAAAAATTCTGTAATTACTGTAATTATAAAAACAAATATTAAAATTATATTTGAAATTTTCTTCCCTAAAGAGTTGACTTTTTCACGTTCAACATTTTTTATCTCTATGATCCTTTTTTCACGAGCCTTTTTGCAAGACATTTTTCAAGCCATACTTTTGTGATTTTGAGATCATTTTGATACTAAAAGTCCTGAAATGGACACTAATGGTGTGTTTCTTATCTGATGATAAATCTGATTAATCTGAAAATGTTTCTTATTTCTGCTCAGATCAATCTGATCAATCTCATGGCTGTTTCTTATTTTAATTTCAGATTAGTCAGATTGATTTTTTTGATCGAGAATTTTTTCAGATTTTTCAGATTTATTATTGTTTTTGTTTGTGGCTAACTTTCTGCTTAATTTTGTTGTTATGGCTAAACTATTATCAGATTGTCATATCTCAATAATTTTTTTAACCAGTTTTTTTTTAAATATTTATATTTTTTGTAAATTAATAACAATAAAATATTATAAAAAGTAATACTTAATGAAAAATATTACAGAAATTGTTATTTAAATTGAAAAATAATTTTGTAAATTTGAGAATTCCAGAGTTCTCGACCAATATTTTCATTTTATCCGGCAACATTCTAGAATTTTTTTATCTGAAAAAAAATCTGACTGTTTCTTATTTCACTAGACAGATTAATCTGATTTCAGATTTTGAAAAATCTAATCGATCTACAGATTTAAATAAGAAAGACACCATAAGATGTTTGAAAATTTGAAAAATTACAAATTTTCAGAACCTTTAGTTGTCAAAATCACGAAATAGGCTTGAAAAAAGAGTTTATCTGAAATTCATATTCAAATTAAATTTTTACATATTCCTTCCTCTCCTTCCATAAATCATATATTAAATAATCAAGCTCAGATACCAATGGGAAAAGAATTGAATGTAATCTGTAAAAGAATGAGCGAAACCAGTTGAAAATACATATACATAAAACCAATCATAATTATGAAATGAGGAAAATTCTCACTCAATGCATGAGAGAATTTTTCAAACCTTCTTTTCTTATATAATATTAGGAGGAGTGAGATATTTTAAATATTTTGAATGAGTGAATGAGTGAGATTAAAGGACTTCACTTCAGTGAGTTTGAGTAGTAAAAACAAGTTCACAATTTACTTATTTCGTTATAAATTCATTTATTTCAATAATATATATATATGTATATATATATATATATTTATTTATACATATATATTTTTTCTGTTTTATTTAGATACAAATATATTTTTTGTTAAACTTTACTTATTTATTTTTATTTTTATTTTATTTTTTTAATAATTTTGTATTCCATTGTTTTTTTTTTTATTTTGTTAATATTTCTACTACCACACTTTAATTTTAATTTTTAAATGAATTACGAGTGTTATTTTAATTTTTGTATGCGTGTACAGAGGTAAGAAAGATTTACACAAATGTTTTTTTCTTTTATTTTATATATATATATATATTTTTTAATTATTTATTTTCAACTTTTATTATCATTTTTGTTTCTTGTTTTATAAAACAGGTATTTTTTTTTCTTTTGTGTTTTTGATTACCAAGTATATATTTGCTTTTAATTTTCGTTTTGGTTTTATCTTTACATATTACTTTTTTTTTAAAATCTAACATAATTTGAAGTTGACAAAAAAAGAAATATATAATTTATTTATATTTGACAATAATATATAAAATTGATAAAATTATGGAGTAACAATCACAATTAAAATTTTTGAAGAGAAATAAATATATATGATTTTTTCTAAAATATAAAAAATACTCCTATTTATTAAATAATATTTTGATAATTAGGTATATTTTTTTTTTTTCAAATATTTAAACTCAGATAACATTTAAAAATATTATTTGTTAGTTAAATTAACAGATTAATTTGTATTTATATTTTAATGAATTTTATTTTTAAATGCTCTGATTGCCACGAAAATTCTTTTGATATGAAATTTCAAGTATTTTGAAACACTATCAAAACAAAATATTATATAAAAAAAAAATAAATTGTAAAACATTTAGAAACTTTTTAATCGTGTTAAATTATCTGATACGGTTAAAAAAAAGCTTAGAATTATGATATGGGTAAATAACTGAAAATGATTGTAAATACTATTTTGGCCCCTCATAAAAATATTTATTACATTCTTAATGCAGCAGCAATCTTTATATACACATCTGTTGTATTTGTATATATGTATGCAGTGTGACCGCATTTTAACTATAATCAGTAAAGTAAACCATATTTATATTGGGAAATATTTTAGGACACATTTTTATTTTTATTTTTACTTTTCAAAAATTGAATTTTACTTTTCAAAAATTGAATAATTAAAATGAAATATGAAAGGAATTCACGTGACAGTCCAAAGTGTTAAAGGACAAATAAAAATATATTGAATTCAATTATTTGTTTTTATAATGCAAAACGGGTATAAGATTTCAGTTAAGTTTAAAATGTATTTATTTAATTTATATGTTTGGTCTGGTGATGTATTGAGAAACAGAATTTTATTTCTTGATCTTATACTTCGTTTACAATATAATTTTTTCCCCCGAGTGTTAGATAAGTTTCAGTATTACCCTTAAATATAATACTATGATAAACAATTTAGGTACGAGATTATAATAATTTTTTATATAATATTTGATTGATATACGAATACCAACCCCATTGCTTATTACAATAAATGTTCTAAAAATTACAAAAAGAAAAAAATTTATTTTTAATAAAATCATATTTAATGATTGTATTTAAATATATTAATTAAGTTTCTTTAAAAAATAGTTAATTGTAATTTCAGTTAGGATGCAATTATTTACGGATCAACTAAAACATCTTCATTTTCTTCTTAACTGTAAAACAAAATTTCTCTCCATTTTCTAAAATTAAAAGTTAATGTTCCGGAATCCGAATTCTCTAACATCCGAAATGTTCAAATTACGAGTGATTGTCCGAATTTTTTACAACCTATCCGTAACAATTTTTTGTTTCGAGTAAAACTACTCGTAAATTTTGAGTTATGAGTAAAGTATGAGTAATTTATTACAGTTGTCGAAAATTCGGACAATCACGCATAATTCGAACATTTCGGATATTAAGAGAATCCTGAACCATTATTTTTAAAAATAATTATTTTTTGACCAAACATTACACAAATTTTCTATATTATAAAAACAATAAGTTTAATTTTTAATTGAAAATTATTATTTATAATAAATTTAATTACTACACGAAAGATTTTTATATATAATTGTTTTTGTTACTTTGTCATCACTTTTAATGCTATTCTCATTTTAAAATTATATATTATTTAGTATCTTATATCAAAAATAAAATACATTTTATCGGTAATAGTTCTATTTACTTTATTTTGATATATAAACGAAAAAAAAATTGTTTTAATAAAAAAAAACGAATATCGTCTTTTCATTTTTTATATATATAAAATAAAAATTCAACCACAATTTAAATTTTAGGAAATTTTTCTTTTTTAAAGTTTATTTTTATTAATTTTCTTTTTAATTTGAGTAAATTTTTTACAATATTTTTTTTTAATTTTAGAATTTTTTATTAATTTTGAAATATTTTAAATTTTATCGATGTAAATATAAATATTTAATGATAAATTAATTTGGACTAAATAAAAAGTTTTTCTACCTTTTTTTTGTATTTTAAAACATAAAAAAAAATATTTTACTTTTCTGTCCATGATTCAATTTATTGAGAAATTTTAAAATTTTAAATAATTTTTTTACAGTAAGGCAAAAGTGCAAAATTACAAATTAAGTGTACTACAAATTAAGTGTTTTTTCTTCGTTCCTTTATTAAGACCCCGTAATTGTTTCTCTGGACAGAAAAGAAAAATTTAATTTAACATAAGTTTATACAATTTATTGATCATAATAACTTTTAATATAAATTAATTATTTTGTTTTTTTTTTTTTTTCATTTTATCAGAGATCGAGTTTTTTATGAAATAAGAAAAAAAAATTTCGAGATAATTTAAAATCTATTTTATTTATATTTTTTTTAAAAATATACTAAAATAAGCAATTCTATTTTTATTTTTAAATAATTAAATATAATAATTTATTGCTGTTGTTGTTAGGCTGTTTATAAGAACCAAAAGCAAAAATTCCATAAAAATACAAAAGAAAAAAAAATAAAGAAGGTAAATTTTTATGATCAAATTAAAAAGAAATTTTATTAAAGAAATTAATTAAAAAAAAAAATTCCAATTAAAATTTTATGTTAATAATATGTTATCCTATTTGCTAGTACAGATATTTTGTTATAAATGTAATAAAAATCATTGTCTTTATTATAACAAAAATTTTTTATAAACAGGTTTCAAATAAAATAAACCCTAATATCTGATAATATAATATTTAACCATACACATATTTTATAAAACAAACCCCAAGTAAAGGATAAATTTATTAACTAGAATTCATCGTAAACACAAAAATTATACTGCAATATAAATCATAATTTGTATTAAATTTGTATTGAATATTCTATATTAATGAATTAATTCAAATTTAAAAAAAAAAAACAGACTTAATTTGTTGCTAATTTGCAATACCAGCAACAATGAATTTTACTCATAGGAGATCATAAGTGGTTATATATATATTTAAAAAAAAATATATATTGAAATAAAAACTAAATTTTTTGAAGTTGTTATACGACGAATTCTTTTTCTTTATGATGGTTTCAAACGAAAAAAAAAAAAATATAATTATATAGTACAAAATATATCTTTGATGGTTAACAAATTAATATAGTGA
Organism: Empis stercorea; assembly: GCA_949752835.1. Classification (NCBI taxonomy): domain Eukaryota; kingdom Metazoa; phylum Arthropoda; class Insecta; order Diptera; family Empididae; genus Empis; species Empis stercorea. Next base: position 15,544,889 of record OX457085.1, on the reverse strand, counting down.
TTTTTCTAAACAATATTTTAATTTAAAACTGCAATTTTAATCTGACTTAATTTTTTTATTTCTGCTTGTTATTATTAATTAAATGATTTAGTTTACTTTAAAAAAAAAAACATTACGTTTTTATTTCACCACATAAATCATTTTATTATTTGTTTAAAAAAAAAAAAGAAATGGAAATTTGATTTGATTTTTTTTTTAATTAAAATATAATTTTTGTTTGTTAATATTTAAATATAATCTTAAAATGTTTTGTATGCTTTTTTTAATTATTATTATTATTTTCTTTATTACAATATTCGTTTTTTTTTTAAATTACAGTTTTTCTTTTTTTCTCATTTAATTCTTTTTGTTTTTGTAATTTTCTTCTTTCTATTTCTATATTTATTTTTAAAAAATATTATATTATACATTTTATATTCTCATTAATTTTTCGAAAAAAAATATAATAAAATTACTAAAAACACAGTCTGAACAGAAAAATATATATGCTATTTTATATATATATATTTTTATTAATTTTTAAATTAATATTTTCTTTTTTTAAGTTTTTTTTTTTATTTATTTATTTATTTTGTATTTCTGTAAATTTTCCCTCTCTTTTTTAAAAGGGGATTTTCTTTTATAATTATTATCATACTATTTTTTGTTTTTCTAATAAACTTTTTGAGAGATTTTCCTTAATTTTTATATATATATAAAAAAAATGATCTCCATTATTTTTATATTTATTTTTGCTCTTCTATTTAATAAGTTTTTAAAATCTTTTAATTTAAATATATATTTTTATTTGTGTTTGCGTTTTTTAAAAAGTTTTAAATAAATTTAAATTTTTATTTTCTTTCTGTTTTTTTAGCGAAAAATATTTTTTTTTATTATTTAATCTTATATAAAATCATTTCCATAATATTTCAAATATAATTAATTTAGTTTTTTTTTTATTCTTTTAATTCTTTGTTTCTTCTTCTTCTTTTTTAATTTTTTGAAAAACTCATGCTTCTTTTCTTATAAAATATTAATTTTGTTTCCTTTGTTTTTTTGTAGTATTTTTTTATGGCTGATTTAAAAAAAAGAGCCTTTCCCAATTTATTTAATTTATTTTTACTTAATTCTTTATTTCTTTTTTCTTGTTTACTTTTTGTTTTGTTTTTTTTTACTTCCATTACAAATAATTTATTTTTTTAATTTACAAATTCATTTTTTTTTCTTTAATATTTATTATAATTTTCTTTTAATTTCTATACCGCAAGAGGATTCATATAATTAAAATATTATAAATAATAATTAATTTATATATATTTTTTTTACAAAAATTATTTTCAAATGTTTCTTTTTTTTTAAATTGTTCTTATTTATTTTGAGTTTTTCATATTTATTTATTTTCTAATTTGTATTTTATTTTTCTCTTTTTTTTTAATAATTATTCAATTTGGAGGGGAAGGACGTCAGCGATTTTAAAAATTATTTGTATTTATTTTTGTGTGTTTTTCTTTTTGTTTTGTTTAAAAATGTTGGTAATTAATTATTTCGCACCTGAATGAAAATTTGAATTATAAAAAAAATATATTTATATTAAAAAATTCACTTTACCTCCCACAACAACAGCAGCTGGTTGTGGTGCCGGTTGAGGTGTTTGTTGTTGATTTGGATTTTTTACTGGAAGACCTGTACTTTGTCCAATTCTATTATTACGGCCTCTATTGTTATTATAGTTATTTGGTCGGTATCCTCGATTATAACCATTATTATGATTCATATTACGATTGTAATAACCACCTCTGCCGCGATAACTATTAAAATTTATATAAATTGAAAATTAATTTTTTTGTTATAATAGAGAAATAATATATAAGAGTACTTACTTTCCACGTCTTGTTGATGATATACCAAATGTCTCACTATTTAATTTACGTTCATGACGCCAATCATTCTTTTTAGCTTTTGAACGATCTGTAGCAGCCTCACATGATATATTATCAAAGAATGATTTTGTTTTATCATAACCAACAGTAACATCTTCATCTTCTTGTTCATGCTCACCAGCACCAGTTTCATTACCCGAATCATCTTTTTTTGTATCAGATTCACCATTTACCTTAAAATAAAAATTAATGATAACACTGACCAAATTTTAGATATTGTGTTTAAAAAAAAATGATTTTTTTAAAGGTGATTTTATTAATTATTAAATTTTTGAGCATCCATTTTTTTTTTTTTTTTTGAAAAAAAAACAAAGCATCAAAATAATAAATGCAAAATAAAACAAATACCTGCTCAGTAGAAGTTGTTTTGGGATCAACTTCGCCCACCTTTAGTTTAGCTAATTTTGAGCGCATCTCTTCAAATTTATTATTAGCTTGTTCAAAATCATAATCTTGTTCAAATTTGATTGTATTTTTTTGTGTACGTCCACCTTTATTCATATTACCACCACCACCTTGTTGACGATATCCTCCTTGTGGGAAATAATTCTAAAAAAAAAAAAATTATAATAATTATATTAATTTAAAATAATTATGTTAATATAAAATCTCATTTACCAAAACAAAAAATTTACCTGATTTTGCATACGACCTCGTCCACGATTATTATTATTTCTCATCATATTCATATGATTCATATTACCACCGCGATTCATCCAACCACCATTATTACCACGATTATTTTGTAAATGATGTTGATTATTTTGATTATTATTATTTCGTTGATTATTATGATGATTTCTATTATCATGATCACGTTGCTGATGATGATCTATACGGCCAGAATCTCTACGATCACGTTGATTTAAATGTTGTTGATGTGATTGTAATTGACCATCACCACCACCACCACCACCACCACGATGTCCACCACCTCGTTGATTTTGTTGTTGATTATTTTGTCTTTTATGAACACCAACATCACGACCAGCATTTTGATTTACTTGTACACCCATATCAGCTGATGGACTTTTTCTTGATATTAAACTAACTGGTGTTGTTGAACGTGAATTACCAGAAATTAAATCTATTATATTAGCTAATTAAACATAATTTAATTTAGTTTTGATTTTATATAATTAATTGAATTTTAGTAAACATTAAACAATAAATTTGTATATTTTTTTTATCAACTGGAAAGCACACATAAAAAAATTATTAATAAAATTAACAAAATAACAATTTTTTTTTAAGTTATTTATTAATATTTTGTCATAAGTAAAACAAATAATAATATATATAGAATAGTACAGAATTTGGCATGCAATAAAAAATTTAGTTTCAAATAAGGATATGCAAAAAAAAAGAAAAAGAAAAGAAAAACTCAAAAACATTTCACAAACAAAGAACATAAATAATGAAAATAAAATGATCGGTTTACCACTAAGACCAAGGATATAATGTGGTCCTTTTTTTATTAAAAAAAAGCTATGATATTTCTAAAAAAAAAAGATGATATCATGCCAAATAAAATTAAAAATATATAATGAAGTTCCGAGCTCATATAATGAAAGGCACAAAAATTATCATAAATTTAAAAAAATTGTAAAAAAAAAAACTAAACAAATTTTGTGATGTACATATTATAAGTTGCAATAAAACTATAAATTTAATTATTTAAATTTTGTAACTTTCTAAGTTTAAATGGTAAAACTATAAAAAATTCATATAAAAAAGAATTTCGAATTATTTAATAATTGTTATTTAAATTTCTTAAAAACTATACACTCAAAAATTCAAGCAAAATAAAAGAAATTGATAAAGCAATGTAAAATTGATTCCAATTTATATAGTCAAATAATTTTTAAAAATAAAATGTATTAAAAAAGAAAATAGAAAATAATCTATATGAAAAAAATGTAATAAAAAGCAGTTCATATAATTATAAAATAGCATGTAAAAACTACAAAAATTAAAGCTCCTATAAAATATACTATATAAAAATAGTATTCGAAACTAATTACGCATTTTTTTTAAAGAATTACCATCACACCTTGGTCTTTGTGTTCAGCCGGATTTGTAGGGCCACTTGTAGAAGTAGTAGTATTAATATGGCCAATTGCGGTAGTAGAATTAATATTAGTATTATCTGGAATGGCATCATTTAACTCACTCTGCTGTTTTGGTTTATTATTATTATTGTTAAGCATAAATGAACCAGGTGCCAATCCAGCTGCACCACCAATACCACCAATATTACCCAATGCACCAAAAGGATTACCATAACTACCAATTGGTGGATTCATTGTTGGTATAGGAAAATGTGGTGGCATTAAATGTTGACCATTTGATTGCATTTGCATAATAGCTGGATCATTTGGATGTGGCATACTATTAACAACTCTTATATCCTTAATATCAGTACCACGAAATAATATATAATCATAAATTTGACTTTGTGGTGCAATTGGATATTGTGTTTCACGATCTTCTGTACCAAATGATCGTACTGAAAAATAATAAATAAATAATTATATAAAAAGTTTTTTTAAAAAAAATAATTTATATTAAATCAAGTTAAGTGAATATTATTTAAAAATTTAATCAAAAGATAAGATTTATTTTTTTCAAAATTCAAAGACAATTCAATTTATTTATTCAATTATAAAGTTTTAACTGTAACCTTAACAGTTCTAAAAGAAGAATACATTTTCTTTTGTCGATTTTTGTGAACAGAAATTTTTCCCTCATTTTTTTTTTGTTTTGTTTCTTCAAAATTTTGTTTAACTATTAATGGAAATCATTAAATGTAAAATAATTGTTTTCAATTATTTTCTTATGCAGACCATTTTTAAACCTTTTTTTAATATATTTGCATTTCATTATAACCTATAAAAAAATAAAATGATAAAAACCTAAAGAAGTTCAATGATTTGACCTCGTTTTTTTCCTCTTTCTTGCAATTTTAGAGCTTTAAATTTATTTATTATAAATTATAATTTTATTTTATTTTTTCGTTTTGTTCTTAAAATTTAAAAAATATCAAATTTTTATTTTGTAGTCATGAGCAAGTCATTAAATCAATTTACTATTTCAAAAAAAGTAAATGACAATTTTTTTTTAACATTATTAAATAGAAATTTATTAACCAAAACAGTTTTTTTTTATTTCCTCGGGCTAAATGGCAAGGAACATGTGTTCCCAAAATTTATTTATTAAAAAAAAATGTTCTTAACAGTAAAATCTTATCAGTTAACTGTTTTTTTTATTGTTTTATCTAAAAATTTAATTATATAGAAAAAATTGCACATTTTCTAATATAGATAAACATGACAAGGAAAAAAAAAAAAAATTTTCTGATTCTAAAAATTCTAGGCGCCTTTTTTACATCCCTTCGAGAATGTGTATTGGATTGGTAGTTTTAATTAAATTTCATTATTTATATGTAATTTCTAACAAATGTTAAAAAAAAAAATTTATTAGAGTTTTGGATTTTAATAGTTTTAGATAACGGAAATTTAACTATTTAACAGTATTCAATTATAAATATGTATTTTTTTATATAAAATAATTTAATTTTTATCATAGTTGCATAGTTAAGTTTATTAACCTCTATTTTTCTATATAAATGTCAAGGAGATGATTAATATAAAGAAACTTTGGAAATTTTTCATGATTCTAAAAGTTTTCTTCATTAAAAATGAATAAAAAATGCCACTTGTTGTAAATTTATTACCCCCTTTTCTAAAAAAAAATTATTTTAAAAAGAAAGAAATTTAGGCAATCAACAGCAGAAAAAAATTATTTTTTTTCTTGTTGGGAAACACGTAGCCATTTAGAGAAATGAAGGGAAAAAAATTCACACACCACACAAAAAATAATGCAAGTTTTTTTGTAAAGCAATGGAGGCGTGTGTATGAATGGAGTCCTAAATTCTAGTTTGTTCTATTACAACTTACCATTTGCTAAAGCAATTGTACATTCTTGTGGATCTACGGTGAATAATCGACCTTCATATCTAATATCAGCCTTTGAAATTAGGCTTATCTTTGAGCCCAGCTCCGGCATTCCTCCGCCACTCATTTTTTTAATATCGTTTTTCTTCTTCTTCTTCTTGAATTATATTCCAACACTTTTTTCTCTTGTGTAGTGGAAATTATCCAATTTCTATAAATTTTTCTTTTTTGATATGAACCAATTCAACAAAAAAAAAATAATTAAAAAAAAAATATTGCGGTCCAATTAAATTTCAACTTTGATACAAAAAATAATTGCAATTTGATGGAGAAATATATTTAACACAAAAAAATTAAATGAAAAAATTGTGTGTTCAGACTGGATCGACTCTTTGTTCGTTCAGAAATGGCGTTATAAAATTTTTTTTTTCGATGACTAAAAATTTCCCTCCCATTTGACCAAAAAAACAAATTTCCTCCATGCAAATAATTTCCCTATTGTAGGGTAATTTTATATGTAATCAAAAATTGCCCTTTGCAGCTGAGGGAAATGACGTGTTCAATTCAATATCATAAATTTTTATAGTGTACTATTAAATTTTATAGTACTATAAAAAAATAATTTTTATATGAAAGTACCAAAATTTTATGGCAAAATAAGATAAAAAAAATTGTTATAAGGATATAAGCATTAGATAAAGCATAATATGATGTAATGATAATATAATAGTATATAGAATACATGTATATAAGTATTAAATGATTTTATTTAAAAGTACTTCAAATTTTTTTGAATTCTATGAAACTTCAAATTTTTTGAAGTACTTTTAAACTGAAACTTGACAGCATAGTAGTGGAATACGTATTGAAGTAGTCTAATAGTAAAAAATTTGAGTTTTAAAGGGGGACAATTACCTAGAATATATTTAAAATTATACAAATATTAATATTTTTAATGAAACTGTAGATTATTGTTAGCAATTTGGCTTTTTTTATTCAAAAAAATATGTCTAAAACCTCATAAAATAAAAATGCACGCCTCAGGCAAAACCCCTATATTTATTAAAATTAATCAATTTTCTAAATGAAACTTTAATTTATATTTCAAGAATTAGTTATATTTATTGTTACGAATTATCTTATCTTTATCTTTGATATTATACCGGCGCTAATTTTATAAGGTGGAATTTAAATTTTAAACTATATAAATAAGATATACTAAATTATCTTTACAATAACACTATTTACAATATAGATATTTGTCAATATAAAAATTTCACAATTGCAAATTAGTCGGAAAATAAGAAGCCTGCCTATAATAAAATAAAATACAATAATTACCTTAATTTGCAATATAATTATAGCTATATTTATAATAAAACAACCAAATTAGGGCCAAATTATTCATATAATATTTTTTTGTACTTCAAACGCGTACCATTTACGTTTTGATGGATTAATTTTGGTTTAACGGCTACTCTTCCATCCAAGTTATTACCTTGTTTCCATCACTATCTTTCCATGTCGAGTTAAACTCCAGTTAGTAGAGTGCATTGGAAACAGGGGTTGAGTTGCAATGGAACGAATAATTGATGGTTCTATTTCAATTCAACCCCCATTTTAACTCAACCCCAACTCAACTCGGTACATGGAAACAAGGTAATAGTGTAGTGGAGTTGTAAGCTTGTACTTGTCTTGTAAGTGGAAAAAAGAGCAAAAAGAGTATACTTTTTGAATTGAAAATTTATTTTATAGTGTAAAATCACTATAGCTATCCTTATTCTATTATCTAATATTGTAGCTGTCAATTTTTTTTATATATTTTTTGACCGAAGAATTTTTTCATCTTTCTTCCTTCAAATTATAATAAAACAAACCGAAAAGTTCACAAATATCTTTGGCCATGGCGGCGACATTAGGAAGAATTTGTGGATCACAATTATTAAAAACGAATGCTAATTTAACGTTACAGCAGGTATTTACATTATTTATCCCGTGTGTGAATATTTCTATTAAATTTATATTTAAAAAAAATCATTTTGCCAAATGTGTTCTTGTCATTGCCGTAAAGATTAAATTATTCAATTTTGGATTTAAAATAAAATAATTTTTGGATTTGAAAACAATGTTTAGATAAATTAAATAACAACTATAAATTTAAATTAAATTTTTTATTAACAAAAAATACAAATTTCTTCTAAAATATAAAATGTTGTTTATTATGTAACCACACCGAGAAAAGTCTAAACTATGAAATTGAACTTGTTACCTCATACATAAAAGTCTTATAGTAATAATTTTTTTTTGTAGGCGAATAACTTTTCATCAACTAAAACATGGACTAGTGGACAAAAAAAGGTAAAATTAAATAATTTATTAATAATTTAATATGAAAACCGAAAAATTATTTTAAAAAAAACCTATAACCTATAAATATATATAATTGGGCTGAGCTGTCAATTTCATATAAGTACATATAATATATATAGTCAAACGACTATGTAGGCAATGTGTATTGGTGCATTTTGTATTTATACATTTTAGTAAAAATTTATCGTATTATTATAATTACAGATCCTAGCAACTGTTGGAGCTTTTACTGGTGGTGTTGGTGCTCTTCTACTGACTCTGGAACAGTCAGTTAAAGCATCTGGTTCAGAAGTACATCCTCAAAAAATGCCTTGGAGTCATAGGGGAATTATTTCATCAATAGATCATGCTAGGTAATATATTGATTATAAATAAATTTCTTTAAACAAAATTATTTTATAAATTTCTTAAAAAAAATTTAGTGCTCGTCGTGGCTATGAAGTATATAAACAAGTATGTGCAGCATGCCATTCAATGCGTTATATAGCTTATCGTAATTTGGTTGGTTTTACTCATAATGAGGCTCAAGCCAAAGCTGAAGCTGAATCAGTTCAAGTAAAATAAACTATTTTTTATGTAAATTTAAGTTTAAAATTTTGAAAAATTTTAATTTAGATTACAGATGGTCCTAATGAACAAGGTCAAATGTACAGTAGACCTGGAAAATTATCTGATTATTTCCCAAGTCCATATCCAAATGAAGAAGCTGCACGTGCAGCAAATAATGGTTCTTATCCACCAGATTTAAGTTATATTGTATCAGCACGTCATGGTGGTGAAGATTATATATTTGCATTATTAACTGGTTACACTGATCCACCAGCTGGTGTTGTATTAAGAGAAGGACAGTATTTTAATCCGTATTTCCCAGGTGGTGCTATATCAATGGGTCAAGTTATATACAATGAAGTAATTTTTAAAAAATAATAATTTATTCAAAGAAAAACTTTCTAATACAAATATTTTTTTTTAAATCTTATATTAGGTTCTTGAATTTGCTGATGGTACACCAGCAACTGCAAGTCAAATTGCCAAAGATGTCGGTACATTCTTAAAATGGACATCAGAACCCGAACATGATGATCGTAAACGAATGACAATTAAAGCTATAGGCATGTTTACATTCTTGGCAGTTGTATCTTATTATATTAAACGACATAAATGGTCAACATTAAAATCCAGGAAAATGGTATTCGTACCAAAAGATGGAAAAAAATAAAATATTGACTAAAAAATATATAAAAATACAAAAACAATTTAAAATATTAACAAAAATATAAAAAGCCATCAAAAATAAAACTAAAGAGAAAACCTAAATGGATGCATTTTTCTTTTCATTAATATTCTGGATTAATTTATCCAATAAATTTTGATTATCATGAATTTTCTTAATATTTAAAATATTTAAATTGTTAAAATAACAATTTGAAAACATAATTTAAATCAATTTTTATTTATGTGGTTTTTTTTTTTAATTAATTATATTTAAAAACAGAATGTTGATCAAAATTGTAATTGCGTCCATTTATAATATTTTCCCAATAAAATTATAATTTTTTATTTTAATTTTTTTGTAAGTCAAATAGAGAATTGTTTTATTTTTAATGTTGCTTAATCCGATGGATCTTTATTATTGGAAACACAAAAAACAAAAATATAAATATAATTAGATAAATTGTAAATGTTCAATTAATTTTTAAATTATTTCGGGGTAATAAAAATATTTATTCGCTGGATACAATAAATAAAAATTTTGGTATTTTCATTTCTCGTATCTCATAATAATTGAAATATTAAAATAAATTTTAATATTGTGAGATTTATGATTTTCATTTTACTCGTTAAGTTTCTGATATCGTTATGTTATCAAATAATAATGTACCATATTATATTACTTAATATAGACGTTTTGAAATAAACTATTTACTGGAGACAACTCTTACATAATATAATATGTTTAAATTTAAACATACTAAAATTGTGTTATCTTTAAATAATTAACAAATATGTATTTTTTTCTTAAATATTTATAAAAACTAAGAAAAACAATTCTATCATGAACAGTATTGTTTTTTAAATATCATGTTGTTTCCTATTGGTATAATTTGATCTTCTATGGATGCCATCATTCCCCGGCTATCCAAAATAGATTCGTCAATCTATTACCTAGTTCCTGCTTCCTTGGCCGATTTCAATCCTGGACATTTTAGAATGTGTTCTTCATTTCTTAAATATTATAAGTTACTTTTTTCAATTTATTCTCTCATTCTGCCGCCCTTCACAATAATACACAAATTATCATAATAGTCTAAAAATTGCCTTTAATTGACTGGCAACTGGCATATGTTATCATGGAGTAAAAGTAAAAAGTTATATTCAGTAGAAAGCTAAAATTTGTTTTAATTTTTCTTTAGTTTATTTCATTACAAATAAATGAAATATGTAATCTCAATTAATTATGCTGACTAACATTAAATAAAAACTGAATTTATTAAGATTTACTTTTATATAATTTAATTGATACTTTTTCCTAAATATTAAAAAAAAAAAATACAAAATAAATTGGTTTATAATTATTGGTATGTTTAAAGATAAAAGCAATTTTCTTTTTTTTTTTATTATTATTTTCTGTTTTTCTTTTTATTAATATTACATACGGTGTTTACCTTACATCATTAATAATAACATTACATTTTTTTTTTAAATATTTATAATTATAACGAAGCCTAAGACAATTCTTTGAATGTTTATTTTTTTTATATATAATTATTATTTTCCATTTATATTTGTTTTTAAGTTATAATTTATTATAATTTAAATATAATTTAAATAGATTTAAGAAAATTTATTTTATTTAAAAAAAGAAACAGCTTTTAAATTAAAAAAAAAAGATTTTATTAAAGGAAATCCGTTTATTTTTTATGATATTTTTTTTTATTTAAAATTTCGCACGAAAATCATAATTGTAAATCTATTTCGTTAAAAAATTTTTATTACTTATTTTTATATTTTATATAACTTGAGAGAGTGTGTTTTTTATTTAAATTTTGAAATTTTTTTTTTTTTTCATTTATTTATTTATTTTTTTGAAGGCAATTAGAGAATCCGATAAGAAAAGAAATATTATTTAAAAGAAGACTTCGTTTAGTTTTAAATGTGTTTATTTTATTTTACTATAAATATATATGAAATTTTGAATTTATTTTTGAATTCCTAAATTCAAATATTTTTTCTAGCATTAAAATAATGAAAAAAAAAAAATGCAAAAAATCTCTTTATCAAACCAACAACATAAAAATTTACTAAGAAATTTATTATTATTATATATTTTATTTTTTAAATACGTACAAATTCCTAAAAAAAAAAAATTGGGAAAATTATTATAATTTTTAATTTTAGCTAAAATCCAAGAGTTTTTTTTTCTTTAACTAAATAAGAAGACGAAAAGAAATTTTTATAACTAAAAGAGAAGAAAAAAATAATTTATGATTTTGAAAATGCAATAATAATTTTTCTTTTTAAAAAAAAAGTGTTAAAAATGAAGAAACCACATTTTTAATAATTCCTAGAAAAATTAACACAATTTTTAACGTAACAAAAAGAAAATTTAAAAAGTTTTAATTGTAAGAAAATCAATTTTTTTTATATAATTATAATTTACGTTAAATTTGTTTTATCCACTTTTCTGTTATTATAATATTATTTTGTTGTATATAAATATTTTTTTTATCTTCATTTTTTTTCCAGGTTTTTTGACTTTTTTTAGAATTGTAATTTTTTTAATTAAAAATATGTTTGTTTTATATATTTTTATTTAAAGAAATAAAAAAAAAACACAACTTTTTTAGTTCTGTGAAAAATCGGATGTTTTTTAAGAATTCAAATATTTTTAATAAATTAAAAAAAAAATATTTTTATAGCTTTTTGATTTTTTTTAAAAAAAGTTAAGAGTTTCGTTTTTTTTTATTTAATTAATTTTCCTCTTTATTCTTTTTGCTTCATTTTATGTATATGTGTGTGTGTGTGTTTATATATATTTTATAAATTATTATTTTTTTTTTAAATATTTTTCTTTTTGTTTCCATTTTTCGAATTGTAATTTTTTTTTTATGTTTTTCATTTTTTGTTTTTAGAAGGATTTTTTTTACCAACAACACGCTTACTAAAAACAGCTACCTTCTGGTGGTTGTGCCAATTTTAAATTTTCCTTGCATGTCATAATTCTACGTATTTCCTGAAGCATTGATTTTATAGTATATTCACGATTCCATCGAGATAGCATTGGTACTAATCTATGATCGACCTAAATTATTTATTCACATTATTATAAAAAAAAAAAAATAATAAAGAATGCTTATTTTCAGATTTTGAAAATTTTAAATACTTACCACACCATTACTTTGATTGATACAATTAATATTAACTTTTGATATAAATCTAAGTGAAGGAGCTTCATCTGGATAACGATCTCCACATTCAATTTTTAATGAATATATCCGATTTTCATAAGGTGTCTAAAGTATTAAAAACAAATATTTTTAAATTACATACTTATATAAAAAATTTACGATTTTTTTTTTTAAATCTTTTATATAATTACTAATTATTATCATATAAACTTACTCTTGGTGGTCCAATTATCATACCAGTCCAATGTGTTAGAGTCATATCATCGTCATTTTCAAGACCCCATGAAATTGTACCATCACCAACACCTTTTTGTCCTTGCTCTAATTCCTCTAGCAAACGAAAATTACGAGGAACCACTGTAAAATTAAATTATTAATTATAAATGTGATTATTATTTGTTCTACAATATTTATAAATTAGAGAAATAAATTAAAATATGATATACTATTACCTAGACCTAGATCATATGAGTAGTAACCAAATATTTAAAGTATTCCCGATCAATTACTTCTAATACTAATTTAAACTATTTATGGTATATAATTTTTAAATAACTACTATTTTTAATTTTTTGTAAAGTCTAAACGCAGAGGTCAGCTGTTTATTGCTTATACCAATGGAATTAGGTATGTATTCCTAACATATGAATTCGCAATTTAATAACTATAAAATATATATATATATAATATACATATATATATTCTGCTTACGCTAAATAATAAATTATATCAAATAATGTCTACTAATACAATAATCTTACTAAAATTGCGAATGTAACTTTTAAAAAACTAGACAAAGACAAATATTGCGATATCAACTTTTAGAAGATAATAAATTGAGCTACGATTGTTAAATCAAAGGAAATATAATATACCATTTGGTTTATCTAATGAATTACATAGCATTTGATTAATAATCAGAATTGTAATTTAAGTTTCACATTATAATATCATTTATTTATAAAGTTTAAAAAAGCTAACTTGACAAACCGCCATAAGTAAATTTTTGAAAATAAGTCCTTGAATTGTCAAAAGTAATCGAGATTCACTCAAAACTTGCTTTGTGTGACTATCAATACATTTTGCTTGTAAACCGACGATATGACTGTTGGATTATAATTTCAGACTATTAATTTTTGAAATTGGATAAGGTTTAATATTGGTACAACATAAGATCAAAAATTAATTTAAATATCATTTTAAAATAATTTATACACCACAATTTATCATACGTTGAATTGTACAGAAAGTAAAAGACTAAAACATGTGGATTAGGATTTGGTTATGAAATAATATTTCATATTTTTAATGATCCGATGTAACTGCAATTTATATTAAAAAAAATGATCGCACCATAAAATTAGTTACTGGATAATATCTCATTATATTTTTTACTTCCAAATTCGAACACTCGGCCTTAATTAGATTAGTTTTTTTTCTTGCCCCAACACACACATTTACACAAGAAAATTGCAAAATTAAATCATTTTCTTCATCAAATAAAAATGAATATGAATCATTTTTACCTAAATAAATGTAATTAAAAATATCCCGATATATAAATAATTGTGTATATTATTTTCATAAAGTAAGCATTTTTTTTAAACATTTAATTCTTCTAAAAAAATGTTAAAAAAAAATCTATCATTCACAAAAAAGAAATGACAGTACAATTCCAACAAATATTTTTGTTAAAAATCAAAAATATTGAGAGCAGTTTTCAAGTAAATTATATTAACAAATATTTATTTATAATTTGCCATTAATGACAAATTTTATGTAGTTTTATATAAATATATTTTTAAAAGATTTTTTTAAAAAAAATTAATGTTATAATTGAATTTTCCACTCACCAACACCGGCCATTTCTTTTTATATATCGTCAAAATCAAATGACGTATGACATTAAATCGACGCTCCCGGGTAATGTCAACAAATTTATAAAGCATTATCAAATTTAAACATCAAATATAATAATTGGCGCATTTAACAAATAGTGTTTAATGAACTCATATCCGGTTCCTATTAGAAAGTACAAATTTTTACAAAAACTATTCAAAAATAAAATATTTTTAATGAGCTTTTAGACCCATGGCTACTTACCCATCGTCAATCTTGATATAATTAAGATATAACTAATTGTTATAGTCCAAAAACATTGTTTTTTATTTATTTAAAAATATATATAGTTTTATAAATTTCTTAAGTTATATTAAACTTAAATTTAAAATCACCATTACCTATTTTAAAAACTATATCCCAATTTAATATATTTTTGTTACTAACCATAATTGGATTTGGTATTAAATGAACACCTTGTCGGGTAAACATATCCCAATTTATAAATTTTCCTAATTCAATTGGTTCTGTTGGCCCTGTGGATACAATTGATTTTATAGAACTTCCATCTAAATTCCAATCAACCCATAATGCAATACCATTACATGATCCATTCCTATAAACAATTTATGTAAAACATATAAAATAATCTAATAACATTTTTTATGTATAATATTACTAACATTTCAATATTAAATTTGCCACAACAGTTTTGATTTTCTACATAACTTTTAAAATTTATTTTCAAAATTTCTTGTGGACTGCTCAATGCTTTACATGGATATTCCCATAATGGTTGTGCTTCAACGATAGCATCAGCAAAATTTGAAGAATTCTAGAATGTATAAAATTTATTGAAACATGTATATATTTTTAAAATTAAAAGAAAAAAAAGCGATTTACATCAATAAGTTTATCAAATATACTTAAATCGAATCCTTCACAAATACCAAGTGGTGTTCTAATTTTATGTAGATCTAAAAATTCAACAGGTACAACAAATATACTTGCTTCTAATGGTATTATTTTTACATTTTCATTTAATTTATCTTTAATTTGGCCAAGTAATGTTGCATAATAAAAATTATCCCATGGTAAAATTGATGTTGTATAATATGGTTCAGCAAAAATATGTGTAAAATCTCCGATATTATTAATTTCTTCTAAATTTTTTATAAATTTTACATTTTCTAATTTATTAGTGTTCATATACAATTTCATAACTTGAGATGATAAATTACGTGGTTCTAAACATGTTACTGACTGAGCTCCTAATGATGCTATTGATAAACCAATTAAAGAACCTTCTCCAATCGATAAGACATTTGAATTTTTATCAATAATTTCCTCTAAAACTCGATAATACTTTTTGTTTCGTATTCCTTGATTTATTTGACCAATTCTATTTTTGGAATAGGCTAAATGAAAACCACAATTACACAAATGTCTATCAATTTTCTTAATTTCTTTACTTTTTTGAATATCAAACCAAAATGAATATTCATCATGATTTGCATTTAAATAAAAAAATTCACCAGTTGATACCATTAAATTATTTCGAAAATAATATATACCTTGCATCCAATGATCTCGCCATGGAATACAATTTTGAATTAATTCTATATTTTTTTCTTTTAATAAGGTTTCAAAATCTGGATGTGCCCAATATGGTGCACAACTTAAAATAATATCACCTTCCTGATCCATTTTAATATCCCACCAGAAAAATAAAGCTTGTACAACACCATTTGAACAAGAAAGTAATTTGATATTTTTACTTTCATTTTTATTTATTAGTTTTGGTGATGAAAAATTATATTCGAAAATTGGAAATGGCTGGATAATTGTATTGAAATGCTTCGGTGATAATTGACTAAGTTGTATATCGTGAACGGCACCATCACCGGGACAATCTAAAATTTTTGTTGGAGTCTTTAACATAATTTCACCTTCTAAATTTGCTAATAATTTAGGTTTTTGCGATGACAAAGCTAAAGGACATTCAACTAACTGAGCATAAACTGTTGACGAGTCTGGTATAACTATACAATCATGTGTCAATAAATTCTTATGAGCATGATTGAATATCTCAATCGCACCTTCGCCTATTAATTCAGTATCAAATACTTCCGTAACTAAAACATTAGCACGTCTAATCATATCACAATTGTCACCAATTTTTATATCCGTTGAACGTTTTTTTATTAGATGAATTTTTTCATTCATTCCATTAGCTTTAATGATTTTTTCAGAACAATTTGCCATTGGACCAAATGCTTCACAAGCTGTTACAGTATCAGCTCCACATTGAACTGCCATCATTGACAAAATTCCAGTACCAGTACCAATATCTAAAACATGTGCCTTTTTTTTTTGTAAATATTTACATTATATAAATTAAAATTTAAATAATTTCCTTACCTGGCAACCTTTTGCATGTAATTTTTCAATGGTTTTCTTTAATCCCTGGAAATATTTTTTATTCCTTTCGGTATCATGTAACATATCTGCAAATGCAGCACGAGCAATTTCTTGATGATAATCATAATTCTCATCTTCCGATTTCCATTCAAGTTGTCCAGTTATTGGATTTAAAACTTGTGTAAATAAACTCATTTTAAATTGATTTAATTTTGTGGATTTTATTATTCGTGATAACAAAATCATATAAAAATAAATAAATATTTTATGTCGGCTAAACACAAATTGAAATTGTTTATATATTTCACAAATGTCACATTCACATCTCCGATCTCCCACACAAGTCACGTCATTTTGGGCACGTGCTCTTCCTCTTGTCCTCTTGTGCCAGAAAACTGCTGAATATGTTAAAAGAAATCTTGATTTTTTGGAGAGAGTTCCGATGTTCCGATTCCAATAGTTTACGATTTTGTTTATACATATATTAATTAAGTACCGATTTTGTTTCTATATATTTTACATTTGAACATTGTTGCTGCCGGGCCCTGCCATATAATTTCTGCATTTTTGGGGATACTTCCGAATAACGGGCCCTAGCTTTTAAGATGACGTCATTACATAACGGTACTTTATGACGTCAGGGCTCTGAATAATGACGTCATTTTACCCGCAAATGCCATCTAGTGGGCGAAAAATGCAGTACAAATTTTATAAAAAAAATCATATTTTTACCATTTTCTCCTTAACGGTAAATTGTAGGATCCCAATTTTTTTTAAAGTACCGTTATGTAATGACGTCATCTTAAAAGCTCGGGCCCGATATTCGGAAGTACAGCCCATTTTTGGCTTAATCGCTCAATAGACATAGTCCCAACCCCCAACCCCCAACCCAACATTCAGTTACAATTGAGAACTTCACATTTTACTGTAGTGCAGAAGCTTTTAGTAGTAAAATAGTTAATTTTTGTTATTATAAGCAAATGGACTTGATACTTGACTTCACCATCATATATTATTGTCAATGCAAAAATGCAACTAAATTGCATGGCTTGTGCGCTATGAGTGAAAGTGAACTCATGATTTCCGTATTGCCGTGAAATGAAAACCATAATTGTAACATTTACGTATATCCAATTCGTATCGAGATTAATTATTGGGAAAAAGCTTATTGGGTTTAAAAAAATCATTCAGCCAGCACCAGTCAGCACCTGCTTTTCCACACTCAACTCAATTGGCGCTTAATTTTTCTTTCAAACGCCATATTGTTATTTACTTGTGCAGCGTTTAGGAAGTATAGAAGCTTCTCAAAATCACAACTAGAAATCCTATTTAAAACGCCGGTATTTTTAATAATAAATTCTTGAATTATATTAATATAAAAGTGTTTTATTAAAATGTCGAATATTGTTTTGGATAAGGATATATTTAGCCGTCGAATAAAACGTTTTTATGCCGATTGGAAGGTAACAAAATACAACAATTAACAAAAAAATTATTTGACAGAATTTTTTTTTTGCGTTTTTGATTTAAATCTCATCAAATAACCTTAAAAAAAATCTATTTTGTGATAAATAAAAAATATAATTTGTAAAACAAATATAGGACCCAACGTTTACCCATGATGATGCTCTCACCAAAGTTGATTGTATTATGTCTGTTGTTGGTGTGGATGAGGAGACAGTTTACAGCAAGTCGACTGCCTTACAGGTTAGAATAATTTTAAAACCGAATTTCACAATCCAATTTATATTCTTTCTAATTCTTTTTTAGACATGGCTATTGGGATATGATTTAACTGATACTATTTGTGTATTAGCCGAAAAAGCTATATATTTTTTAGCTAGCAAAAAGAAAATTGAATTTTTAAAACAAATTGAAAAAATCAAAGATGATGGTGTACCAGAAATTAAATTGCTCGTCAGAGATAGAGTAAAAAAAACTTAAAAATAACGTTTGAGAAGTGAAATGTAGTAAGTGTTAGTAGATACATAATTCAAAAAGTAATTATACACGGAGATAAATAGCTCTGTTTAATATGTTTTTGATCGGAGAATGTTTTGTAGACATTAAAGGAAAATATGATAGACATTCAAAATTATTGTAAGATGTGTTTATATGAAATGAAATTTTTTTATAAGAATTTAACTCGAAAATAACATTCTTGCAGTTACAACTTTTTAGTTCTCAAACGACATAATTGAATGATTTCATATTTTTTTTCGTCAATAATGTGTTTTTTTTATTTCCAGAATGACAAAGATAAAGAAAATTTTAAAAAACTTATTCAAGCAATGAAATCTTCAAAAAATGGTAAAATAATTGGGGTATTTTCAAAAGATGGTTTTCCTGGTGAATTTTGTGAATTATGGAAAGCTTGTTTGAAATCAGAAAGTTTTGAAAACATTGATGTTTGTGCATCAATTGCTTATATTATGGCACCAAAAGATGAACAAGAAATTAGTAATATACGTAAAGCATCATTAGTTTCAGTTGATTTATTTACAAAATATTTAAAAGATCAAATTATGGATATTATTGATTCAGATAAAAAAGTCAAACATTCAAAATTAGGTGAAGGTGTTGAAAGTGCGTTAACTGATAAAAAATATGTAACTGGTGTTGATACATCACAATTGGATATGTGTTATCCACCAATAATACAATCTGGTGGTAATTATAGTTTAAAATTTAGTGCTGTCAGTGATAAGAATCATTTACATTTTGGTGCAATTGTATGTTCACTTGGTGCACGTTATAAATCATATTGTTCAAATATATGTAGGACATTACTTGTAAATCCAACTGATGAAATACAAGATAATTATAATTTTCTTGTTAATTTAGAAGATGAAATATTAAAAGGTTTAAAACCAGGTGAAAAATTAAATGAAATTTATGAATTAGCATTGAAATATGTTAATAAAGAAAAACCCAAATTAATTGATAATTTAACAAAAACATTTGGTTTTGGAATGGGTATTGAATTTCGTGAGAATTCTTTAATAATTGGTCCGAAATGTAATGCTATTATAAAAAAAGGAATGATATTTAATATAAATATTGGTTTATCTAATTTAATGAATAAAAATTCATCAGATAAAGAAGGTAAAACATATGCATTATTTATTGGTGATACAGTAATGGTAAATGATGAACCACCAGCTGGTATATTAACACCATCAAAAAAGAAAATTAAAAATATTGGTATATTTATTAAGGATGATGAGGATGATGAGGAAGAAGATGAAAAAGAAGAACAAAAAGATAAAAAACATCCGGAAATATTAAGTGGCCGTAGTAAAAGAAATGCTGTATTAGAAAATAAATTAAGAAATGAACATAGTACAGAAGAGAAACGTAAACAACATCAAAAAGAATTAGCACAAATATTAAATGAAAATGCTCGGGAACGTTTAGCTAAACAGGGTAGTGCTAAAGAAACTGAAAAAGTACGTAAAAGTACTGTTTCATATAAAAGTCATAATCAAATGCCACGTGAACCTGAAGTAAAAGAACTTAAATTATACGTTGGTAAGTTGTTTTTTTTATGGATTAAAAAATAAATATTTGAATTGATTAAATTTCAGATCGTAAATACGAAACTGTTATTATGCCAATATTTGGTTTACCTGTACCATTTCATATTTCTATGATAAAAAATATATCACAATCTGTTGAAGGTGATTATACATATTTACGTATAAATTTTTTCCATCCTGGTGCAACAATGGGTAGAAATGAAGGTGGTATGTATCCACAACCAGAAGCAACATTTGTTAAAGAAGTAACATATCGCAGTACAAATACAAAAGAACCTGGTGAAATATCAGCACCATCATCTAATCTAAATAATGCTTTTCGTTTAATCAAAGATGTACAAAAAAGATTTAAAACTCGTGAAGCAGAGGAACGTGAAAAAGAAGATTTAGTTAAACAAGATACATTAGTATTATCACAAAATAAAGGTAATCCAAAATTAAAAGATTTATATATACGGCCAAATATTGTAACAAAACGTATGACTGGTAGCCTTGAAGCACATACAAATGGTTTTAGATATGTATCAGTACGTGGTGATAAAGTTGATATATTATATAATAATATACAAAGTGCATTCTTTCAACCATGTGATGGTGAAATGATTATATTATTACATTTCCATTTAAAACATGCAATAATGTTTGGTAAAAAGAAACATGTTGATGTACAATTTTATACAGAAGTTGGTGAAATAACAACAGATTTAGGTAAACATCAGCATATGCATGATCGTGATGATTTAGCAGCTGAACAAGCTGAACGTGAATTAAGGCATAAATTAAAAACAGCATTTAAAAGTTTTTGTGAAAAAGTTGAATCAATGACAAAACAACAAGTTGATTTTGATTCACCATTTCGCGATTTAGGTTTTCCTGGTGCACCATTTCGAAGTACTGTACTTCTTCAACCAACCGAAGGTAGTTTAGTTAATTTAACTGAATGGCCACCATTTGTAATAACATTGGAAGATGTTGAATTAGTTCATTTTGAACGTGTTCAATTCCACTTAAGAAATTTCGATATGATATTTGTATTTAAAGATTATAATAAAAAAGTTGCTATGGTTAATGCAATACCAATGAATATGTTAGATCATGTTAAAGAATGGTTAAAGTATGTTCACAATAAATATTTAAATTTTTGGTTTTAACTAATTTTTTATTTTTAGTTCTTGTGATATACGTTATTCTGAAGGTGTTCAATCATTAAATTGGGGTAAAATTATGAAAACCATTACTGATGACCCAGATGGTTTCTTTGAAAATGGTGGTTGGACATTTTTAGATCCAGAATCAGATGGTAGCGAACAAGGTGATAGTGAAGAATCTGAAGAAGATGATTATGCACCAACTGATTTAGATAGTGAAGATGAATCAGATGAAGATGGTTCAGAATATTCAGAAGCATCAGAAGATGATAGTGATGAAAGTGAAGGTTTGTATTATTCATAATTATTTATGGTTCTTATTTTTCTATAAATATCGGAAATATATTTTAATATATTAAAGAATTGGGATCTGAGGAAGAATCTGGTAAGGATTGGTCAGATCTAGAAAGAGAAGCTGCTGAAGAAGATAGAAATCATGTGTATACAGAACCTCAAATTAAAGGAAAAGGTGTTAGTGGTAGTAGTAGACATGATCATGGTAAAAACAGCAAACATAGGTGAGTTTTTTTTTTAAATTATATTAAATTATATCGACTATTTACAAACTAAATCGCAAATATTTAACTTTTATTTGTCTTACCTTCAGTTAATATTCTTTAACTTATTTTATTTATTTTTTGAAAACTTTTGAAATTTTGTAAAATTTCACCTACTTAATATAATTCAGATATGTTTTTAAAGCAAAAGTATATCAATTTAAAAACATAAACCACACATTCTACTCATACTATACTAGGAATCGAAATTGTGTTTTATAAAAAAAGTTTGAAAATTTCATAATAAAACTTCTTGAAATTTCTTCCTTTCTTTTCTATGCTATATATATATATATAAAAGACGATCAAGAGAAATGGATTCAAAGAAAAAGAAGAAACATTCTGATAGGTTTGTTTGAAATATTGTTAAAAGTTAAAATAGAAAACAGCTTTTTTTTCATCCTAATATTATGCTTTTTTCTATGTTTTTTTTTGCTAATTAATCCAAAAACCATTTCTATTTTGTGTTGATTATTCCCTTGAAAAAAAAAATTATCCAAAATTATGATATAATTAATTTCTTTTATCAATTATTTTTTTTTTGTAGCCCTTCAAAGTCCAGCCGTGATAAACATTCTAGTAGCAGCAAACATCATTCAAGTAGTAGTAACAGTAAAGATCGCAGTCGTAATTCAAATGATAAAAAACGATCCCGGGATGATAGTCGTGATACAGATCGACATCATAAATCAAAGAAATCACGTCGTTAAATAATTAGATTTAAAAAATATAATTTTTTGGATAATTTACAATAATATATTTTAAATATCAAATTTTTTTTTTGTACTCAATTTATTTTAAGTAATACAAGTTCTTACAAAGTTGAAACTTGAAATAAATTTAAAAAATTTGAAAAAAAAAATTATAGTTATTAATATTATTTTTTTTTGTATAATTGTAAGCACAGAAAAAAAAGTATATTTGTTTTGTGTAAAATTCCAATTTTTTTGTCAGTTATCAATAAAAAAAAATGCTGTTAAAATTATTGTTATTTAAAAAAGAAAAGTTTTCAAACAATACTATTTTTTTTTTTTTGAAAATTAGAAAAGAAAAAATATTGTAATTGATGTGAAGAAGAGTAAATTTATTTGTTTAATATAATTTTTGTGACAAATATCATTTATATATACATAAAAAAAAGAACAACACTTAAAAAAATAATTAAAATAATTTAAAACAAATAATTAATAAGAATATTCTTAATATTACAAGTTTTTAAAATGAAAAATTGTTTAATTAAGTTACTTATTTCCAGAATTAAAATAAAGAATTATTTTATTATAATAATTTGAATTGTTATTCTTTTTAGGAGGGAAAAAACTTTTTTTTATATTACCATTGATTTTTAAAATCAATGATATTACATAATATAATTGTTTAGCTGACTAAGAATTTAATTCCCAGATAATAATAATACATTATTCTTACTAAATCACAAAATTTGTATACAAATTTTAATTATTATTTATTATTATGTCAAAGACTATAATTTTTGGGGAATATATTTTAGCACGACAAGTTCTATAAAAAACATTCCTTGAGGTGCCTGGAGTACCAAGCGTGGCAGCTATAACAATGTTTTCTGGAGCACCCCGCCAGCCACCTAATGGAATATTTTCTACAGAAAACTGCATGAAATTTTTTTTTTTTGTATCGTTCAATACTTCATAAAACACGAGTTGGTTTTATAAACTCAATAAAAAAAAATGAACAGCCATTTGTTACTAAAATGTAAGTACATATTTTTTAAAAGATAAATTTGAAAATAATAATAATTATAAATTATCAAAATAAGAATTTTTTTCCAATCATTTCTTTTTTGATTTTTTTGGTTTGAAATCAAACATATTTTTAGTTTTATTAACTGGAAAACGCATTTTATTTTTTAACCATCTAGTAAATGCTCTTTCATTATCATCCATTTTTTGTATTTCAGCTTCTGATGCTTTTAAATTTTTTTCCAAAACATTATTTTTACGTTTTTCTAATTGTTTTTGTCTTTCATCAAATTGTTCCTTAGTTAAACCATATTCTGATAAATATCCTGTATATTTTGGTAATTTATCATTACCATGATCAATTGCATTACGATATTCACAACAATTTCTATAATTAAATTTAATATCTTCATCTGTTGTTATTGATTTTGATTTATTTAAATATTTATTATTTGTTTTTGAGATTTTCTTTTTCTTTCTTAAAGAAAATTTATGCATTGAATTTGATTTTGATTTTTTACCATCATCATCCAAATATTTATCATGATTTGGTGTTTCAATATATGATGCAACTATAACAGATATATCATCTTCACTTGATGATCTGGATGATATTCTATCAATACTTTCACCTGATTCTCTAGAATTTAATGATATTTCACGTAAAACAATATCATTAGAACTTTTTATTTCACCACCACCATTTAAGGAATTTTCATTATTAGAAATTTCTTTAACAATTGTAGAAGTTATTTTTGTTGGTTCTATTATATCATCTAAATTCATTTCTACAATTTCTTCACATATATCTTCCGTATCACTTTCTTCATCATTTGATACAATTTCTTTAGATGATTCTTCTGGTATACCATTAAGATCATGTCGTTTTAATTCTGGTTTTTTATCATTATCATTATCACTATCAACACTAACAATACTAATATTATCACCACCATCGGCATAATCTTCAAGAATTTTACGAAATTGTACTTTACGTGGAAAAATTGACGGTGAACCTGGTGGTGGAGTTTGAAATAACTCCTGATTAGCTTCTTTGATTTTATCCGTAATGTTGTATTCGTTAACTGGTTTGAGAACTATAAATTATTTAAAATTATTAAATCGAAATTTCTGGTTGATGAAATTAAATCAATTTAGTTTTTTTTAGGTATGATTGTTGTTGGGCAATAAGCGGTTGAATAATCAAAATTATTTTGAAGGGATGAATTTAATACATTTCATCATTAATTTAAAATATATTTGCTTACTCAATTCTATTTTTATTTATTTAAATAAAAAATGAATATCGTGTAATATACTCACAATAACACTCGAAATCATCTTCTGAATCTGGTTCGTGTTCAAACATGGTTCCAAAATTATATTTCTAAAATATAATCAACTAAATAATAATAACTTTTTTCTCCTATATTTTTATATTTATAGAAATTTATTATTTATCTATTTTACTTTGTCTACTATAAAATAAGAGTTTTTTAAGAAATTATTTATATGCTCCAAAAATATGTATTAGAAATTGCAGATAAATATAAGTCTAGTAATATTGATAAAATAAAGGTAAAATGCCAACACGTAAAATACAATCAAATTAGAAAATAAATATATAATATAAAAAATTTATTATTGAATATTAATTTGTCGACTTGTTAGTTGAGGGTTGTGACCGTGAAAACAACAAACATACAAATTATTAGTCTTTTACATTTTCCCTTATAGGTTTTTCTTTTATATATTTATATATTATATTTGAGATATATGTAAAAATATTTCCACTGATTTGGCTATAGTTTTCCAATTTATGATTTTTTTTAATACGTTGTTTTCATGTTAACATATTTTTTTTCTTTGTCGTTAAGTAGATACTAAATGGATTAAAATAATATATATATAATATATATATAAGAATATAAATAAATTTTTTTTGTTAGATCGATTTTTACATTTTTCTTTCTTTTCTTTTTTTTTTACTATAGGAACACGAAAAGAAATATTTCATAAAATATATTACCATATTACCTTTTAGTAACGAGATATGCCACCTTTAAAAACTAAATTTGCTTGTAAAAATATTATACAGTGACAATATTTTAAAATATAGCTTTTCCTTTAATAAGTTTTATAAATTTAGTTATTTTACCAAACAACAAAAATTCTCTTCATAGATTTTTAAAATGCAATAAAGAATATTTTTTAATTTTGAAATTAACTACAAAAAAAAAAAAGAAAAGAAAAAAGAAAGCATTTGAAATAACGTGAATAAATCATATCGTTAATTACTTATCAAGAAAAAGCTATTTATTTATTTTATTGATTACTTTTTTTGATATTATTTGGAAGAAATAGAATGAATTAATGGATGTTTATTAAATAAAATGTTAAATTTATTAGTGTTTAAATATTATGATATTAAATTAGAGTTTCTTTCCAGTATATTAAAGTTATAAGGTATAATTCTAAAATCATTGAAATTAATCAACAAAAAGTGTAAATTGCATTGAATATTATTTTCTTGTAAATTGATCCAATTTTGTGATATATTATTTTCAAAATATTTTATTATAGAAATTATTAAATTTAATTTTTATCTGATAATTATGTATTTAATTACTGTAACCACATAAATACTATTTCTATAAACAAAATTTTGTGGTCGAAAATCGAATAAAATATAAATTTTTTTTCTTTTGAAATTAAATAA
This sequence comes from Empis stercorea, assembly GCA_949752835.1. Taxonomy (NCBI): domain Eukaryota; kingdom Metazoa; phylum Arthropoda; class Insecta; order Diptera; family Empididae; genus Empis; species Empis stercorea. The sequence continues at coordinate 15,518,294 of OX457085.1, read as the reverse complement.
ACTAATATTTATATTTAACCAATATTGTAAATTAATAATTTATTGATTTTTTTTTTATTATAATATAATGTATCAATATCCACACGAATTCTTAAAAATAATTAAAACTAAAAAAAAAAAAAAATATGGGTTACTGACAATTTTATTTTTACAATATTAATATAATAATTTTTTCCACATTATTATAAAATAAATATAATATTTAAAAGAATATAATAATTCTCATACTCTCTCTGCAAACATACAAAATATATTATAATTATCTTTTAATATATTAATTTTATTATTAAAATAAATTAAAAAAAAAAATTAATTGAAAAATGAAAAGAAATTAATAATTAAATTAAATTTTATTCTTGGGAAAAAATTTATACAATTTTACTTTTAAGATTTTATATTCCTAATATTTTTTGTTATATTAAATATTTTAATTTTTTTGTTGTTGTATGTTTGTTAGCTAAGCTATAATAAATAACAATGGCACAAAATTTTATTAGCTTTTTACTCATTACAAATATTTTCTCTTTTTTTTTTTTAATTTATTATATAAACTGAAATTTTACTTTTTACTTTTAACTTTTTATGATGAACTATATTTTATTTAGTTTTTTTTTATATGAATTTCTAAAAAATTACAAAATATTATAGTTATTTATTTTGATTATCTTTCTACATATTTATTAAGCTTTTAATTCAAATTTAAAATTGAGCAAGTTGGTTTTTTTTGTTCTATTTCAAAAATTATTTTTTTTTTATTTTTATTTTTTTTATTTCGTCGTGTGAGAAGCGAATTGTCGTAAGCGTCATATAACGTATCTAACGCTTACGACAATTCGCTTCTCACACGACGATTTTATACTTTATAAAAAAGATGAGCCATAATAATCCTTTGTTAAGATTATTGAGCTTATAGTATAAGACAATTGATTGAATTATGTAAATATGATTCTATTTTTTAATCAATTTACAAATAATGCATTTTAGCAAAAAAAAAGAAAATGTTTTATATTTTCTAATTTAATTTATTTATTTTATACAATTTATATTATTTTTTTTATTCGCTTTTATATTGTAATATTAAATTACTTTTTGTTGATTATAACTGAGTACCTGTATATATATATATTTTATATTAATTAAAAAATATGAAATTAAATTTATATCTTTTAAAAGTGCTCTCGAATTTAATAAAAGGCACATTATTATTAATGTTTTTATTTAAATTGATAAAGAAGAAGCAATCTTAACAATTTCAAACAAAAAAATAAAGATGAAGATCGAATTGATATTTTTATAATCTAATAGATTTGAAAATGAAGAAATTCTATGTATATTATATAATTTAATTAATAATATTCTTTAAATGCATAAAATTAGAAACAAAAATTAAACCATTTAAATAAAATAATTACAATTTAAAAATCACTTAAAGTCTAACAAAAAGATTATATTTTAAATTTAAATAAGTTATATTGATAAAAAAATTACTTAATATTTAATTATACAACTTTTATACGAATTACAATAATTGTAAAATTATACAATTATTATATAAAATAAAACACCTAGTCGAATAATTTCACTCAGAATTTAATTAAAATTACTTTAATTTAATATAATTTTTTTTTTAATTTAAAGTCTTTTTTTATATATATATAAATTATATTTTTAAGTGTTCTTATTTTAGAGTTTCTATCTCTCTTGTAAGACAAAAATTTTACAAAAATAATTTAAATATAAATAATGTAATTTTTGTCTTCTTTATTTCTCTGTTGTGTTTAGTAGTCGGAAATAATAATTTAAAATTTATTTAGATAATTTTTGTTTTGCTTTTATTGTAGTTTTAATAATATGTAAATTTATTTAATGTTCATAAATAAAAATTATTATTAAAAAAAAATCATTTTAAATTAAATTTTTTTTTCTTATCTAAATAATGGTAAATGATAAAAATCAAAACCTCTACAACCACGAGCTGCTAACCATATATAAACAACATGATATGCACCTGGAATAAAACATATAAAACCAACAAAAAAAATTACAATAGCTTGTGAACTATTTGATGAATAAACACATATTCCCAATGTAATAAGAGCACAACCAATTATTGTTAATAATAACGCTCCTAATACGATTTTCCAATTTTCACGAACTTTTGGATGACGCCAACAATATGTATTTCTTTCCAATGTTGATAAATTACCATATTCTTGTATTAATGAATCACTATCACGGGATGTTGTATCTTCATTATATTTATAATGTCTACAAAATATAAATAAGATAAAATATTTAATTAGATAAATTCTGATTCTACTAACAATAACAATAACAATTATTAGAAATATAATTCTTATTTCCATATAAAAAAATTAAGAATTATCTTGTTGTCTTGTAGTTAGTATTTTACTTTGAGTTTGAGTCTATAATATACGAAAGATTTTTACTCCAAAATGTACGAAATTTTTTGAATTCTAATTTATTGTTGAAGAGATATTAAAATATCTTGCGATTTTTCAATTCTTTAGGAATCAGTTAAAAATTAAATAATAAATTGTAGAAAGAACTATTATAACATCAACAAATGAGTTGTTGATTTATATTTTGGCAAGTATATTAAACTTTCTCTTCATTATAAAAAAAATTTTTGATTTTTTTCACGAATATGTTTAATAGCGAAAATTATTACCATCAGTTCTTTGCAAACTTCATAAATTCAATGTACAAAATGTTATTGAAATTGATAACATAGATTCAAAATTACTATTTATTTTATGATTTTTACGTTATCAATTTGTTTTTCTTTTCATACATCAACATCATATAACATGTTAAATAAAACAATTAGATAAATTCTTCCAAAATGTAACGCAAAAATCAAATAATATCATTCACATGGGTCTTATACTAATAATTTTAATTATTTAGCATATAAATAGATTTTTTAATTACAAAGTCTAGACCAGGAGATCAGAATAAACTACAGGAAAAAAAAGAATAATAATAATAATAAATTATAACAAAATTATAATAAATAATGAAATTTTCTCACGTAGCAAGTAAAAAAAATTACTAATATTAAAAATTTATACAAAGCCACTGCTATGTAATTTTTTTATTAATATGCAAATTACGTTTATATAGGTAAATAATTCTAATTTGAAATTTACATTAAAATATCCGGAGGAAGTAAAATTATAGGTACAACAAACAAAAATCTACCAATTTATGGTTTCTTTTATTATAATATTCTTCTTTGTCCCTGAATTCATTGATGTTAGAATAATAATATTATAAATTTTTACCTGGGATCATCAACTCGTATTGTTACATCATCTGGAGATCTTGCTTTAGATCTAATTGGAGTAATTGTAGTGCCATAAACCTTAATTGCTTCATCAGTTTCTTCTTCGAATGCATCTTGAATTGAAAAACTTTTTTCTCTATCTCTAGACATTTTGATTTTTCTTTTTTTAGACGGTTTTCACTTTAACACTTTGTTTCCTTTCTTTTCTTTTTCCCAAGTTAATTTCACAATTTTTTGACAAATTTATTTTTTATGTACAAAAACAAAATAACCACAATGTATTTAAATTGAAATTTTTAAGTTATTTATTGAATTCTTTTAATAAATAAAAAATAATTATTATTTATCACAGTTCAGTCAATGAAAATCAATACAAAGAGAGAAAGACGAGAAGACGCAAACTTTTTATTTTTTATTTTTCTGAAAACCCACTTAACATTTTCAATTTCAAGTCGAAAAAAGTACTAAATATTGTACTAGATATACAGAGCTGTCAAAACTATTACTTTTTATAGGCAGAGTTGCCATAACTACAAAAACTACAATTATAGTTTACTACAATTTTAAATTCGCCTTTTCGCATAAATTTTCAATTCGCCTAGAAAGCTGTCATCTCAGCTGTTTTTGACAGTGACATTTATGAAATTTTAAAAAGACCGGCCATTGAACTGAAAGAAATTGACATAACACGTTATTTATTTATTTAAATTTAAAAGAAAAAAAAATTAAAAGAAAAAAAAATTAAAGAAAATGTTACGTAGCAAAGGCTTACGACAAATAATCCAAAGACATTATTCTTGTAGAAATGATAATAAAACAATAATGACATCAAATATTGTAAGACAAAATTTCATTGATTATTTTGTAAATGATCATAATCATAAATTTATCCGGTCAAGTCCAGTTGTACCATTCTGTGATCCAACAGTTGCATTTGTGAATGCTGGTATGAATCAGGTAAATTAATAAAAACGTAATTTTTATTTCATTTATATTACATATTACATAAATAATGTATATTATTTTAAGTTCAAATCGGTCTTCCTTGGTAAAACAATTCCAATTAGTAAAAAAGCAACAAATTCACAAAAGTGTATACGTGTTGGTGGGAAACATAATGATTTATCTATAGTTGGACAGGATGGATATCATCACACATTTTTCGAAATGTTAGGAAATTGGTCATTTGGTGATTATTTTAAAGTAAATAATAAATAATTCACTTTATTTTTATTTTATATTTAAGTAATGTATATATTTTTCTTAATATAATAGAAAGAAGCATGCAGTATGGCTTTAAATCTTTTAACTGGACCATTTCAAATAGATATAAATCGTTTATATTTTACATATTTCGGTGGTGATACTAATTTAAATCTTCCACCTGATATAGAAACTCGTGAAATATGGGATAATTTAGGGTAAATGAAAAAGACAAAATGTAATTTATTTTTACAAATAATATTAAATTTAATATTTTACAAGAGTGCCACAAGATCGAATTATACCATTTAGTACTAAAGATAATTTTTGGGAAATGGGCCCAACAGGACCATGTGGGCCATGCACTGAAATTCATATTGATCATTTATCGGTTAATAATCGTTCAGAATTTGTTAATGCTGGTATATCAGATTTAACAGAACTTTGGAATATTGTTTTTATTCAATACAACAGGTTTACAAAAAAAATTAATTTATGTTTTTACCATATTTTTTTTTACAGTTTTACCCTATTTTTTTTTTACATTTTTCAAGAAATGACGATGGTACAATTGAAAAATTACCCGAAAAACATGTAGATACGGGAATGGGATTTGAACGATTAGTTGCAATTTTACAAAATAAATCATCAAATTATGATACAGATTTGTTTACACCAATATTTGACAGAATACATAAAGTATTAATATACAAATTAAATATAAATAAATAATTTATTTAATATATATTTTTTTTTAATTTTTTCGTAGATAACCAAATCACCTCAATATAGTGGAAGTTTTAGTACAAAGTTTGAAAGAAATAATATTGATACATCATATAGAATTATAGCAGATCATTTACGCATGATAACTGCATGTTTATCAGATGGAATGTTACCTGATCAAAAGTATAATATAGATTTATCAACAGCAAATATTAAATTTTGTTAAATTTGTTTTTTACAGTCAAAAATTACGTCGCGTTTTACGAACAGCATTACTTTTATGTGAAGGAACATTTAAGAATGAGTATTTATTAAAAGAAATTGTTCCTATTGTAGTTGAAATTCTTGGTCCAACCTATCCTGAAATGCAACAAAAATTAAATAATACAATAGAAATAATTTCACACGAACAAGAAATATTTAAAGCTTTACGAATAACTTCAGAAAAAGAATTTAAAGAAATATTATCAAAAAATAATTCTTTTGATCATATTGCAGTAATAGATTGTCCTGGATTTGTTCCAGCTTATAAAGAACTGCAATATCAAAAAAAAAATTTTGTAAATCATAGAATACCTGGTGAATTTTTATATAAATTATATGATACATATGGATTAAATGATGATTCAGTAAAAAGTTTAGCAGATTTGGAGAATTTATATTTAGATAGAAAAGATTTACAATTAGAAATGAATAGAACAAAAGAACGATCAAAAATATTTCTTCTTAATAATAGTATAAATCAAAATAAAATGGATATAGCTATTAAAAAATTAACAGCACAATGTCAAAATACAAATAATCAATATAAATATAATTTTGAATATAATGATTTAAGTAAAAAATATGAGATTGAAATATTAAATGCAAAAATTATAGGTATTATTCAAAATGATAAAAAAGTTATCAATAGTATTAAAACAAATATAAATAATTTATATTGTATTATTACGGATAAAAGTAATTTTTTTTATGAGTCTGGTGGTCAGCAATCAGATAAAGGTACAATTTTAGTGAGTACAAATGGTGAATTTCTTCTATTTACTATAGAAGATCTTCAGTACATTAATGGTAATATTGTACATATAGGAAGATTTGACAAATCTAATTTTGAAATAAAAATCGGACAACCTGTTAAACTAAATGTTGATAGCCAACATAGATTTAAAAATACTTGTAATCATACTGGTAAATATTAATTTTCTTTTATTTATAATTTTAATTTATAATAATTGTTTTATAATTCACAGCGACTCATATACTTAATGCAGCTATTAGAAATTTATTTAATAAAGTTACTTATCAAGTTTCAAGTTCAGTTACAAGTGATATATTAAAACTTGAATTAGGAATAATTGGTCAAAAAATAAGTCGAGATGAAATTGAAATGATTGAAAAATTTATTCAGTAAATTAATAAAATATTTCAATTTATTTATAATATAATTACAAATTATTTATATTTATCAGGCAAGTTATTAAATCTGGTACCGATGTGGTAACAACAGAAATAAATGCGGATATACTAAATACCGATCCATCTATAACTTTAGTACCTGGTGAAATATATCCAGAAACTGGATTAAGAATGCTAACAATTGAAAATGAAATGCTAAATTTTCTATCAAAAGAATTATGTTGTGGTACTCATGTCCATAATACACAACATATAAAGAATTTTTGTATTACTAATTGTAAACAAACAAGTCGAGCCCGTTATGCATTTACAGCAATTAGTGGTGATTTGGCTGAAAAGACAATAAGATTAGCTAAAGTTTATTCTATGGGTATTGATAATTTAGAAAGGGATTTAAAATTAGAACAAGATAAATATTTACTTGTTGATGCTGAACTACAAAAATTACGAAATACTTTTTTGCATACTGATATTATGCTACCATATGTATTTAAAATTGATGCCATAGATAGAGTAAATAATATGTTAAAGAAATTAAAAGAAGCTTCCCGAACAACATTAAAGTTAGAATAAGAATTTTTGAACTTTTATTCGGAAAATATTATTTATTTAATATTTATTCATTTTACAGAGAATTTATTGAAATTGAAATGCAGAATGTTCTTCAACAAAATCCTAAAAAATCTTTCATTATTCATTTTCTTGATAGTTCAACATTATTAGAATCAGTTCCATTACAAAAAGCTACCAGATTATGTCAAGATCGTCCCATAATGGTAATTTCATTAAATGATCGAATGGTTAAAGCAAGATGTTGTGTTCCTCCTGTACGTATTTATATATTTAAAATTATTATAGTTTACTATTTTATAAATTATTTTTCATTACAGGCAAAAGTAACTGATAAATTTACTGCCCTTAATTGGCTACATGTGTTTGCAAAAGTATTTAAGGCACAAATTACTCCACCGAAAGGACAAAATGCTAAGGAAGTTTGTAATATGAAAGCAAAAAAAATAGTTTCATCAATATTTGATGATCAATTAGAACTAGCCATACATGAAGCTGAAAAATATGCTAATGAAAAAATGTGATTATATGTATTGTTAAATTTTTTGAGATTTATAGCTGTTAAAATAAATTTCATTTTAATAAGTAAAATTTTTTCTGAATGTTTTTTTTTTATAAATAATTTCCAGAATAACGATATCGATTGCGGAAGTCGAAGGCGGCACTTCGCACTTTTAACAATTTTTTTTAATGGGAAAGCAACTGCCATATTTTGCTAATAGGGGAAAAAAGAAGACGCTATATAGGTTAAATTTCAGCTGTTGCCTGTTGGTATTTGGTAAAGGTAAATTAAATTGTCAACAGTCAGAGAAAAATAAAGTATATTTATAAACAAATTGAATAAATATTCAATTAAAATCTTTATATAAATTTATATTTAAAATATATTTTCTAAAAAATGATGCATCGTCGTGGTGGAAAACGAATACGGATGGATGATCCACCGCCGGAATATGAAGATGAACGGTTAGTAAAAAAAAATTTCCGTGATTTTAATACTTATCTCGAAATATTTTGTTTTTTAAGTGATATATTAAATGAAAGTTTTTCGGATGGAGTTGAATTTGATACACCAGGTAAACGTATGACCAGATTAAGAGCTCGTGGAGGTGTTAGAGATAAACCACCAATTATTGACGATGATGAAGAAGAATTATTTGCACCAGTTGTTGTGAAGAAACGTAAAGCCGCTGCTGGACCAAAAAAGGCTGCACTTCCGAAACCAGAAAAGGAAAAACCAAAAGAAAAAGAAATAGAACATTATGATAAAGAACGTGATGTTACCACAGATGAAACTAGCTTATATTTTATAATTCGTCATTCCAAATCTGCAATAGCGGTAGAATATTTTATAACAAATATATTTCTTATATTTTAAATGTACATATTATAAAAATTCATTTTAGAGTATTGTTGATGACTGGATAGAAAGTTATAAATTGAATCGTGATACAGCATTAATTGCTTTAATGCAATTCTTTATTAATGCTAGTGGATGTAAAGGTAAAATTACAACAGATATGCAACAAACTATGGAACATACTTCAATTATTCGTAAAATGACTGAAGAATTTGATGAAGTATGTTTTTTTACTAATTTATAATATAATTTATTATAAAATATTCTTTTAAATAGGAAAGTGGTGAATATCCTTTGATAATGTCAGGCGCACAATGGAAAAAATTTAAATTAAATTTTTGTGATTTTGTACAAACGTTGGTAAAACAATGTCAATATGCAATTATTTATGACCAGTTTTTAATGGATAATGTAATTTCTTTATTAACTGGATTATCGGATTCACAAGTTCGAGCATTTCGTCATACCGCAACATTAGCTGGTTTAATATAAATACTATATATAATAAATTTAATTAATAATATTTTGTATATAAAATTCTTCATTTTTTAGCAATGAAATTAATGACTGCTTTAGTTGATGTTGCTCTTTTAGTGTCAGTAAATTTTGATAATGCTGCTAGACAGTATGAAGCTGAACGTGTAAAAGTAATGAAATAGTATTTAGAATATTATTTGATAATTTGTCTAATTTTTTATTATCTTTTCTAGACCAGAGATAAAAGAGCATCTGAACGTTTAGAATCATTGATGGCTAAACGAACAGAACTAGAAGAAAATATGGATGAAATAAAAAATATGTTAACTTATATGTTTAAATCTGTCTTTGTTCATAGATACAGGTGAAAATCATATTTAAAAAAAAAAAATTATATTACATTATAATTTATAATTTTTATATATGTATTTAGAGACACATTGCCTGATATTCGAGCTATTTGTATGACAGAAATTGGTGTTTGGATGCAAAGTTTCTCACAAAATTTCTTAGATGATTCATATTTAAAATATATTGGTTGGACATTACACGATAAAGTTGGTGAAGTTCGATTACGTTGTTTACAAGCTCTTCTGCCACTATATAATTGTGATGAGCTGAAAGGAAAACTTGAATTATTTACATCGAAATTTAAAGATCGTATTGTAGCAATGACCTTGGATAAGGAATTTGAGGTAGCAGTACATGCTGTTAAATTGGTTATCAGCATATTAAAGTAATCAAATAATATTTAAAAATATGTATATAAAAATTTAATGTTTTATTTAAATTTTTTAAATAGAATTCATCCAGATATTTTAACTGATAAAGATTGTGAGATTGTTTATGAATTAGTTTATTCATCACATCGAGGTGTTGCACAATCAGCTGCAGAATTTTTAAATGTACGATTATTTAATTTATCTGATGATGTGGAAGTTGTTAAAACAAAACGTGGTAAACGTCGTTTACCAAATACACCATTAATACGTGATTTAGTACAATTTTTTATTGAATCAGAATTACATGAACATGGTGCATATTTAGTAGATTCATTTATTGATAATAATTCAATGGTTAAAGATTGGGAATGTATGACAGATTTATTATTAGAAGAGCCGGGTTTAAATGAAGAACAATTAGATAATAAACAGGAATCAACATTAATTGAAATAATGGTTAGTAGCGTTAAACAATCAGCAACTGGTGAAGCACCAGTTGGTAGAGGTAGTAGTCGTAAAATAACATTAAGTGCTAAAGAATTAAAATCAATACAAGACGATAAAGTTAAATTAACTGAACATTTTATTGTAGCATTACCACAGCTTTTAGAAAAATATCAAGCTGATGGTGAGAAATTAACAAATTTACTATCTGTACCACAATATTTTGATGTTGATATATATACAACATCACGACAAGAAGCTAATTTACAATCATTATTAGATAAAATGGGTCATATTATGACAATGCATACAGATCATGATGTACTTGAAACATGTGCAAAAACATTAGAATATTTATGTACTGAAGGTAGTGCTACATATACAAGATGTGATGTTGCTAGATCAAATATAATTGATCAATGTGTTAATCGTTATAAAGAGGCAATTGATGATTGGAGAAATTTAATTGCTGGTGAAGAAATGCCAAATGAAGATGAAATTTATACAATAATAATATCATTAAAAATTGTATCAATATTATATTCATGTCATAATTTAAATCCATGGAATTTATTTGATTCAATTTATCAAGATATTGATGACAGTCAAACACGTACAAATAATGATAATGGTTTACCAAATGAAGCATTAGTTTATTGTATTGAAGCATGTTTTTTTTCAATAACATGGGAATTATTTCATATTGAAAATAATTGTGAAAATTCAACAGCTGAAACATCATGCAATGAATTATATACAAATTTAAACAAATATATAAATGCAAGTTGTGAATTAATAAAATATGGTCAAACTCCTCAAATACAAGAAGCTGTAAGTAATTATTTATACATATATGGAATCATTTTATTTGATTTTATAATTACTTGTTTTATAATTAAAATCTTTTTGTTTTGTTTATTATAGGCTTACATGTCTGTTTGTGATTTATTAATAATATTTTCTGATCAATTGTCTACTAATGAAAATCCAATTGTAAGAAAATTAGAATATAAACCATCAATTGATCAACAATCAATATTAAATCATTTTGTACAACAACATGTATTTTCTATGCAACAAGAAGGTTAATTAATTATTATTTTCATTTATATAATAATATATTTTTTTTTAAATTTAAAATATAGAGGGTCATGACGAAACACGAATAGAAGAATTACATAAAAAACGTAATTTTTTGGCTGCTTACTGTAAACTTATTGTATATAATATAATTCCAACAAAATCAGGAGCTGATATTTTTAAACATTATTTAAGAGTTTGTATTTAAAAATTATCAAATAATTTTCATAATAATAATAAAAAATTATTATATTTTTTCAGTGTTATAATGAATATGGTGATATTATAAAAACAACACTTGGTAAAGCTCGTGATATTAATAAAATTAATTTTGCAATGACAATTTGTTTAAGTTTAATAACTGTATTTAAAGAAATACAACAAATATCAGATGATAATTGTATTTCAAAATCATCACAAGAATTTACTGAATTAAAAGAATTAGCTAAAAGATTTGCATTATCATTTGGTTTAGATGCTGTTAAAAATCGTGAACCAATAATTGCATTACATCGTGCTGCAATATTATTTGCTGTACAAGAATTATCCGATGATCCATCTGCACCACCAATACGATTATTATTTTTAGAAATATTAAATGAATTTACAAATAAATTATTAAAACAAGATAAAAAAGTTGTATTAAGTTTTTTGGATCGTCGAATATCACCAGGTATGCCATCAAGTAAAAATGAAGATTGGCAACCATTAGTATCATATAGAAATTCATTATTACATGGTGATACTGATCAACCAGTTGTAGCAGCGAAAAAAGCTTATGCTCGTAAACGACGAGATAATGGTAAGAAAAATATAAATTTACAAAAAAAAAAAAGTTAGAAACAATTAATTTTTTTTTTGATATTTTAGATGACGAAGATGATGATGATGAAGATGATCAGAACGATCCAGATTTTAGAGGTTAAAAATCCATTTTAAAAATAATCAATTTTAAGTTCAAAATTTAATTATATATTTTAACAAAAACAAAATTTTAATTTGTGAAATAAAACGGAAATAATTGAAATTATTTAATGAATTATAAACAAGTGTTTTCAATCTTCTGTAGCGTAGGTGTTTTATGGTTTCCTTTTCTCTTCCCCACAGCCCACAGCCTCTACATACAGAATTTTATCTGTTAAACCTAAATATCTTATAAATACTAGATAATGGTAAGAAAAATATTTGTAAACAATTAAATAAGATTTAAACTGGAAAAGTAAATATTAATTTTTAAATAAAACAAAATTATTTAAATTATTATTATAAGGGTGCAGTAATCTGTTTTATTTATTTTTTCTCTTTATTAATCTCGTTTATATATATTTATACATATATATGTATATATAAATATATATACTTTTTCATATTTGTTTAATTTCAATATAGTATGTAATTATTTTATTTTTTATTTCAATTTTTTTTATACATTACTATATTTATATATATATATAATTTTAATTTATTTAAATTTATTTTAGTTAGCCCACACAAAGATATACAATTTTTATGGTTTCCATATATTATAATTTTCTGTTTTTTTTTTAATTAAACGCAATTTTTTCAATTAATTATATATTTTAATTATATTATTTATTTTTGAATATTTATCATAAATTTTTAATTATTTATTTGTTTGTTTTTGTTTTATTTGATAATTTATTTCCAGTAAATAAAAACAAATTTTATAATATTTATTTTTTAATATTTTTTTTATATCACTGAAACGAAAAAAAAAATGAAAAAACAATTTTATATAATTATTTATAACATAATAATAAATATTTATTTATTTTTTTAGTATTTATAGTTAACAAATAATTATTATTTTTTTTATTATTTACTTTTTCCTCTTTTATTTATTTTTTTATTAATAATATTTTTTTTTATTTTATTTTATTTTTTTTATTTTTCTTTTAATTAATGAATTTTTTTACTAAATTTAATATTTACTATATATATTTTGGATTACAATATATAAATTTATTATTTATATATATTTTGTTTTTGGTTTTTTTACAATATAATTTATAGAATTTTGTTTTTATTAATTTAATTTACTTAATTTTAATTAATTTTTTTTTTAATTTATGATTGAAAAGGAATAATATTTTTTATATATATATATATATATATAATAATAAGAGAGGAAATTAAAAAATATTTAAGTGATATAATTTTAATAAATAGGTTTATATATTTTTTAGTTAATAATAATAACAAATTCATTTTCATAAGCATGATAAATATTGTATTGGATTTTTTTTGTCTTTAATTTTTAAACACTTTTCGTTAATTTATTTTTTATTTATAGTTTTTCTTAACACACACAGAAATTAATGAATTTTAATTAATTAATATATTTTCTTTTAGTGAAACAATTTTTTTTAATTTTTTGTATATTTTTGTTTAGTTTAACTATATATATAGTATATAAATATATTTATATTAATTTATACAGAGTGGTCCCCATATGTGAGACATCCTGTACAAATATGGAACGAAAACAGAAAAAAATTATAAATTTTTTTTAATTAAATATTTTTAATATTAAAGTTGATTAGATCAGATATTTAGTGGCATTTATAGTTGTTGTGATAGTACATTAAAATTTTGTAGTCCTCTTCTTTTAGCTTTTGAATTTTTTTCATCATATATAAGAAGGTTTTTGTGGTGGCGAGAAAATTTCGAAATTTTATTTCTAGATTTTGAGTTTTCTTTACGTTTTAGATGTTAGATGGAACTCGAATACGTAGAGGTTTAATTGATTTAAATATTTCTGAGAATTTTATTTATAGTGACAAAACTATATTTGATTTAATTCCAAGCTAAATGGCTTTTATTTATTTTAGAGATATTATAGAATAGAGGATGTGTTGTATAAATTATATATCAACATTATTTTCATTAACTTCTATTCAAAGTTTCATTTACAAAGCAAGTGTATGCGGGTTGGTGATCAAAAATAGTAGTGTTGTGGACCTCTTTTTAGTCTAATTAAGTTGGAATATTAAGCCATCTAACTCTTTACAATATCAACCAAGCAAAAGATGAATATCGAAATAAATTACATTATATATTTTTTGTACAATTTAAATTGATCTCAACATAGAGTACACCTCCTGCTCCCATCACCTTTATGCCATTATCGATCTTTTGTATTATTATATACAATAATAATTATAAATTCAAAAATAAAATAATAATAAAATTATATTAATTTTAATTTGTTTTAACAATTATGTTATTAGTATATAATAAAAGTTTTGAAGTAAATTTTTTTTTTGTTTTAGTAGATTACATTCATTTTTAAAAGTTTTCTTTTCTATTAGACATTAAATATTTTTATATATGTACTAAAAAAGTTAAATTTTAAAATTATTTTTTTCTATTCATTTTATTTTAAATATTTATAATTATTATTTTATAAATACTATATGAACTTTATGTTTTAAATTTAATATTACATACATAATAATATAGTTTATTACATTTTCCCTAAAATGTTTAAAACAAAAAGAAAGTTTGAAAATTATTTTGTTTTTTTAAATCAGAAAAACATATAAATTTGAATTTTATTTTTGAATATTTATTTGATTATTTATATATATGTATGTATATATGTATTATATTACATATATATGTATATAAGTATCTTAATAATCGATGATTTTTGTTTTGTTTATATATTAAAGATAAAAAATATAAAATAATAAAGATAATATTGTAAGTATCATTTATTAATAATTGTAATTTCCAATAAATTAAATAATATTAATGATAGAATTATGATTTATAAATTTATACAAATGCATTTTTAGTTTAATGACAAAAGTTAAAATTATATTTTATATGTTTGAAATTTTTTAACTCTAATATATAGTAAATGGAAATTGAAATTGATAAATACTATTGATTTGTAATTACATATATCATTTTAATTTATTTAAATTATTTAGAAATTATTTAATGGTATAAAATAATAATCAATTATGTAGTCCAGTTCAATTTATTTTAACTTTTAAAAGAAATCATATATGTAATTATATATGTATATTAGATGATTTAAATCAACAATATTTTAAATAATTTTTTTAAAAATTCAATTCATTTTTATTATATCCAAATTTGGTTTGAGTTCTTTAAAGCAAATTTGTAACAAACACGATGTAATTCAAATATACATATTACAGGGCCTAAGCATTATGGGCCCTATTAGTAGAGTGTTCATTAAATTTATATTATAATTTATAAATAAGTATAATCATAGAGATAAAGTGTCTGTCTATGATATAATATTATATAATTGTATAGTAACATATAACTTTCACCGTTTTTTAAGTAAATAAATTGAATCATTAATAATAATTTATATATATGTATATATATATTTTAACTTAGGCCAATCCAAGGAATAATTATTATAAATTGATCCTAGGATGTAAAAGAAGAGACGAACAATTAAGCGAACAAATATATTTTACAACTTTAGTAACATTTATTTAATTAATTAATAGAAAAAATTAAAATGAATAATTAAAACAAATCAAAATTAATATACATATATATACTATTTATAATATTGATAATAATAATAAGTGTATTTAGGAATAAAAGTGAACTGCAAAATGAATATATATGGTATTTTTATAGTTAATTTCGTACCAGCAATTTCAAATTTAGTGTTAAAGCTAACAAATAATTTAAGGTTATTCTAAATTAGCAGTTTTATTTAGCCTTTGTTTCAATAAATTTTAGTAAATATTGAGTTAAAATTTATTACTCTTTATAAATAAACTAAATTTTGTAATTGTAATCCCAATAAAGGTAATCATCATACATAACTTAATATAGGTTCAAAAAAGTATCGCCAATAATGGCATAAATACATATATTTTATAGCATTTCAAAATGAAAATAAAATTTTTCCCCTCCAAATCAAATTTGTCCATTTCCAAAATTAACAATAAAACGTCTTTATTTGTTTTGTTTCGAAAGGCAAAAATATTGATCTATGGCAAAATACAAAATTTGACTCGGAAATGCTAATTTTAATTTAGAAATGAAAATGAAAAATATTTTTGTTTTAATTATGTATATATGTGAGATTATAATTTATAAACGACACATAAGAAATTATCTTATTACATTTATTAAATATTTTTGATTTTTTGTTTTTAATTTCATTTTATATAGAATTACATTTATAAATTTAATATATTTTTGTTATGGTTTTTATAGATAAATATGAATAAGCATAAAATAATTGTATTTTAGGATTTTTATTATATATAATTTTCCATTTTATTTTCTATATATATAAATTTTACATATAAACATAGATTAAAATATTTTACGATTTAAATTTTGCCAAAGAAAAAATATAAATTTTGTCATTTTCAAATATATATGTGAAGTGAATATCTAATTTTGAAATTTTGTATACCAAAAATATTTCTTCCTTTAATAAAGTTAATGTAATTAAATACATTTTTTAGTATTTCAGATATAATTAATGAATTTTAAAAAAAAGTAAAATATTTTCCAAATTATGATATTTAGCTAAATGGTCAAAAAAATAATTTAAATTTCAAAATCATTTAAATACCAAAATTTACTTGTTAATATTATTTTTTTTTTTTTGCATTTTTATTATTATTAATTTAATTATATTAATTTTAAATTACCTATAATTTTTTTTATAATTTAAATATTTTATTTGTTTGTTTTTTTTTCGAATATTTCATTCAATTGCTTTTTTTCGAATATTTCATTCAATTCATAAATTTTTCAATTTCACTTTTTCCTATAGTAAATTCAGTTTGACTTTGTAACTTTTAAAATTTTTTCTGTTGTACATATTATAATGAAAAATGAAAAATATTAAATTAATTTAAAATAAATTCATTTCAAATATTTTTATTATTATTATTATTTGTAAATTATTTTTTTTTTTAATTATAATTATATTAAATAATTTATTATTAATTTTGAATTCGTTTCATTTTTGTTTTTTAAATTTCATTAAATTAATTAAATATTTATTTTATTTTTTAATTCTTAATTATTTGCATTATTTTTATTTTGTTATATTAATTTATGCTAAAAGTTTACCAGTAAATAAATTATCTGAAATTAATTTTCTTGTACCGCCAGCACCAGCAGCACCACCACCAGCAGTTCCTGTTCCTGCTTGATTTGATGGTTGTTGTGGCTGTTGTACATAGCCTCCTGGTGGTTGTGGATAGAATTGTTGTTGTGGTTGTGGTTTTTCTTCTGGCATAAATTTAGCTAAAAATTTATTGCGTTTTTAAGGAAATATAAAAAAAAAAAAACAAAAAAAAGGAGTAAAAAGAAAGAGAAAATTTTATTAATTAAATATTTTTAAAAATATATAAAAAATTATATATTATATTATTTATATATTTAAGCAAAATAAAAATTATACATTATTTATATTAAAATAAATATATATATAAAGTATATATAGAATTGTCATGTCAAATTTTAGTCTTTCTACAATTTCAAATTGGTATACATATAATTTCTTTTTGACAATAATTTTCCCTTTTTTTCCTTTTGGATATAATAAAGGATCAATTTAAATTGTTAAAAGATCAATTGGATATGAAAATTCTATATTTAAAAATATTTTTTATATATATACATTATATATATGTATTTATATCTACAAACACATTGACACATTTTCAAAAATATATATAAAACCAAAAAAATTATATAATGTATATAATCAAATGTTAAAAGGCAATCAAATCAACAACGCTTTAAAGTTTTGTATCATATTTGATTTTTTTTTTTCAATTAATTTTGTCTGTTGTCAATATTTTTTGTATTAAATTAATTATTTAATTAATTATATTTTAATTAATAATATTTCAAAAAAAAATATTCTGGAATTATACTACAGTATTTTTTATGGGCTGTTTTTGTTGCTGTGATGAATTTGTGGAGGGTTTTTGGGGGGTGTTAAATAAATACCAGTTTTATTATGATTATATTTTCTATATAAATGTATAATTGATTGCAATTTTTTGTTAATTAGATTTTTACAATTTGGTTTTAAGTACAAGTTTTAATACAAAAGTACAAGTCTTAATACAAAACATAAACATTTTATTTTGATTTTTTGATACAATATAATATTTATTAACAGAACCTAAACATTATCTATTTTTACGACAAAATACCAGAAAACTTAGGAAGTGCGAACACACTTAAATAATTTTCTAAAATAATCAATTTTTAAGATACAAATAATATCTTAACATATTATGAAAATAGATATTATATAACGATATTATAATATTCACCAATGAATAATTTAATTTGATGAAACTAAGATATTAAATTATTCCCTGTATATTTAAATATTAAATCCAATTTTAAATGTAAATATATTTCATATAAATCCAAAAATGTACAAACGTTTCATTCGAACAGTGTCGTATCATTATTTTAATGTTAAATTTTAGACAATAATGTTAATTTTCTTTGGATTCCGAACCATCTTTATAATGAAGATACTATATTTTTATTATTCCAAAAATCTAATTCATTAGAAATGCAACATAATTTTTTAAATTTTAATAAATTTAATTATCGATGACCGGAAAAAAAGGATAACAATGTTATGCATTAAAACTTGTACTAAAAAAAAATTATTTTTTATTGAACAAATTGCATCCTAAAAATATACTAAAAATTTTTGTTATTTTTGGGTGGAAATAAATTTTATTTGTCTCGTGATTTGAAATAATTAATTTAAAATTTATTTTGAATATTGTGTTTTGAATTAAAATTTATTGTATTTATAATTTTTTTTGTATTTATATTTAAAAATGAAATTCACACAATTTTTTGTTATTTTGTTCCATTTAAAAATGTGAAATATTTTGTTGTAGAAATTTGGTTTTAAATTTTATAAGTTCTTCATTAAAATAAAATGAAAAAAATATTATAAAAAATGAAAAAAAAAAATTAGAAAAATATAATTATTTTTTTTTTTTTAATTAAAAAATAATAAGAAAAACAAAAATTTTCATTTCCTCAAAAATAATTATTGCAAGTGTTTCAAATATATATATAAAAAAAAATGGAGTATAAATTTTTTGTTATTTGGTATAATAACTCATATTTTTTATGTCTGTTGTCTTCCTTTTTAAAAAATTTTTAGATTAAAAATTAAAAATTATAATTTTGAATTTATTAAAAAATATAAAAACCAAATTATACAAAATTCACAAAATATATGGAAATATTTTGCCTGAATTGAAGAAATTGATTGTTTTTTTTTTCTTATTTATTTAAAATCATGCGAAAATTTTTATGTTGATGATTGATGATAAATAATGTTTATTTTTGTTATGTAATTTTGAATTTTTTTTTAATGATTAAAAATAAATCATTTGTTTTTTTTTAATGGTAAATATATGTTTTTAAATGTTTAAGATGTGAAATAGTTTTTTTTTTGGGTGCATAGATTTCATTATCAATATTTGAATCATGCGAATTTTAACTTTAATATAATTTTGTTTTTTGTGCGTTTATATATTTAAAAATCATCAGTAAATAAGAAACATGCATAAAATATTATTTGAATTTAATGATTTAATATCTAAAATATAAAACTATATATGTACATATATATATTGAATATGTAATAAAGTTAATAACAATTCCATGCAATTAAAAAGAACCATTTAAAAATGCAAAAAAATTAAACAACAAATAAATATTTTTAAAAAAAATTTGTGCGTTTCAAAATATAAAAAATATATAATTTAAATTATAATAATAAAATAAAATTAAAAATAATATTAAATTTGATAGTGTAATTTTAAAATTATCCTCGATTAAATTTTTTGTTTATTCCTAAATTAAACTATGTTAGGTACTTATAAGTGAAAATTATATAAGCTAATTAAACTATGTATAGTTTTTTCGTGTTAAAATTGTATTTTTGAAAAATCAAATTATCCTTTTATAAATTTCAAATTAAGTCTTTTTGTGAAATAAAATTAGTCTTTTTTTTAAATTTACAGACAATATTTATGAGACTAATTTGATTTTATAAAAAGACTAATCTGATTTTACAAAAGACTAATTATAAATTTAAAAAAGACTAATTCGATTTTTCAAAAGGACTATTTTGACTCGAATATACATATATTATATTCTGTTAAACTAAACTAATTAATAGTATGTATGTAATATAATAATTATAAAAAAAATTTATGTGTTTGTGTTTGATCGAAACTAATAATGATAACTAAAAGAAAATTAAGAGAAATATATTTGAGATTTATAATTATTTGAACTGGAAGTTGAAAGTAACTAAAGTAAAACTTAATTATAAAATTTAAAGATTTATTAAGTTTATTTAAGGATTTATACTATCATTAGGAAAAAGTTTGAAATTTAATCAATTAACGTATATGTTTTAAGTTTTAATGATAATTTTTATTTTATATTTGGCCAAACTATGGTCAAATTACGTTACAAACTATAATCAATATTTATGTACAATATTTGGTACAAAAAATAATTATCAAAATTAAATCAATTTTTTGGTATAAAATTCGTAATTCGTAAAGATATATTACCGCAGAAATTCGGAAACAAATTTATTATACTATTATTATGTTTCCTCCAGTTTTACTTTTAAATTGCTATTAAAGTGTTCAAACAAAAATAAAAATGAAAAATCTGAGACTAAAGTTTTTATTGCAAGTGTTTTTCATTTAATGATTTATTATTTGAATATTTAATTATTATTATTAATAAATATTTTGTTGCACATTTATATATTTGTACTGGGAAACTTATTCTAAAATTGGATTTCTAGCATTACTTTTTATTTAAGATTGATCAAGTTATGTTTTTACTTATTATTAATTTTTGTACCTCTCATTTAACATTCTTTAATTATTATTTTTATTTTATTTTTAATTTTTTAATCTTCTTCTTTTTTTCCTGTAAACAGAAGAAAATTTTTGAATATAAAGAAAATATATTTTAAAACATAAATTCTTTTTAGTATATAATTAAAAAATAAAAGAAATTAATGAAAAATGCTGGGAAAAAATATGCAAATATATTATATATAAAATATAAATGAAAAACATGTTTAAGCATTTTGTAAAAACACTGAAATAATTATTAAAGGTGACAAAAATTAACCTCCAGTTTTACAATAATTAATATTAATTTATATTTAGAGAAAAAAGAAAACTAATTTTCTTTAAACACAATTGAATGAAAATTCTTGGTCTGGTATACAGAGTTATTCAGGTTTAATCAACTTAATTTTGATACGAACTCGCGCCCTACTCGTTCTCGTGTCTCGTCTGACACGAAGTAACTTTTTAAATTTGTTAATTTTAAATTAACAATTTTTTTATTATAATTACAACTTTTAATTAACAGCAGATTGTTAAATTACTGTAATATATAAATTTAAAAAAACTTTAAGGGGTTAATTGATTCCTAATCATCTGTAGTTTAACTATTATTTGACTGTTATTTAACTGTTAAGTGTTTTTTTAATTGTTTTTCAACTTATATAAACACATCAGTGACAAACTAAGAAGAATTGTAAAATTAAGGGTTGATTTTCAGTTCCGTCTCATGAGACGCAGCTGGGTCGCACAATCTACATTTCTACAGATCTGTGAGTTTATGCGAAGCAGACACAGATTTTATGTATACTATGCATATTATTACAATAACTCTGAACTCTGAGTCAAATGACATGTATCTCATAAGATTGAACTCAAAATAATTAGCCTTTAAGGTGAAGAAGAACGCTGGGTATTCGAAAACTAACAATGTAAACGGCAACACACAGACAAAAGAACCAGACATTATTAAGTACATTTAATCTATATTTAATTATAATTTTTCAAATTTTCTTTCAATTGTGCTATCAAAATTTTAAAAAAAATATATCAGAGAAAATATATCAAATTAAATTATATGACAAATATTATATTAGGAGACAAAATATTAAATATTATGTTTTATTTTAAAGAAGACATCAGATTTAATTTTTCATTTTTTAAAATTATGTTTTATCTTTGATCGTAGCTTAATTAATTTTAGTTAAATTTTTTTAGTTACTATACAAAAAAGCAATATAGATTATTATTTTTGTTATTTTAAATTTTACGATAAAGTAAAAGGGAAATAAATTAATATTAAAAAGAAAATAATTAAAAATTTAAATTGAAATAAATAAATAAATAAATAATAAAATTAATTAAAAATTGTTAGTAGCTTGTTACACCAACAAATCTAAAACTAAAAAAATAATAATAATAATAATACTAAAAAAAGGCATTTTTTTTTTAAATTTAAAATTTTTTTTTTAAACCAAAATTAAATATTGGTTACAAAAAAACGCACAATTTTTTTATTTTTTTAAATAAATATATAAGAAATAAAACTAATTAATTGAAGAATTTAAATTAGAAAATTAACGACACATATATTTAAAATCAAAAATATATATATAAAAATTAAAACAAACAAATTAGCAATTTTTTCAAAAATTATTGCAAAATTTTTTTTTTTATAAATTAATTAAAATTAAAAAAAAATTTCTAAATTAAAAAAAAAAGAAATACTTTTTTTTTCTTATGTTTAAAAAAAGAAACGAAAATTAATGTCGAACCTTTGAACTCAATATTTTATTTTTTTCATATTATGGACTTTTGAATTTTTTTAGGCTAATTTTAAATTTTAATTTTTTTGGTGATAACTGGATGAAATTTTTTATATATATTTTTTTTAATGATTTTTTTTTTATAATTAGAAATAGAAATTTTTTTTAGCCAGTCTACATGAAGTTAGCTATAAAAAGGGATATAAAATATATAAAATTTAATATTTTATTCAAAATTTTTGTATGATATAATATTAAAAATAATAATAATAATAATCTGATATTTTAAGTTTTTTTTAACTAAATTTATATATATATATACTTAAGTTAGAAATATGACAAAAATTTAGCTAAAAATTGAAATATTTATCTAGCTTTTATTTGATATAAAGTTTTAATTTTCACATTTTTTCATCGAAATTTTTAAATTTATTAAAAATTTTAATGTAAACAAATTTTTTTTTTTATAAATATTAATTTAATTTTGAATTTCTTACCTACAATAATTGCAAGTATTACCAAACCAATTACACCCATAATTATCATCATCTAAAAAATAAATAAATAAATATAAAATATTTAAAATAAATGTTAATAATAAATTTTGTAAATCTTATTTTTATTATAGAAATTTATTATGTTTTGCAATAAATTTGTTTCATACTTTTAGATTTTGTAGCCAGAATTTTCGTTTTAGTTTACCAGCTTGTTGTTCAAATTGTGATGCACCCTGTTGTAAAGCATCAGCTCTATCATCTAGTTCAGATAATTTCTGATCTCTTTCTAAAACTTTTTCTACATTTGTTTTCATAATGTCAACAACCTAGAGGAGAATTTTATTAATTGGAGTATAATTTTGTTATGAAAAAAAAAAGGATTTTTTCTATTATCAAAATTAATGTATATATATACCTCATCTACTTGAGCTTGTGTTTGCTGTAATCTTTTTTGTGCAGCTATTTGTTGTGGATTTCTTGGTCCACCAACAATTTCATCTGAACCACCTTCACCTCCAGCTGCTGGTGGTCCACCGGCTGCTGGTGCGGCTTGTCCACTTGGATCGGCCCTAGTAGAATTATAAACCATTTACATAAGAAAATAGTATAAATAGTGTCAGTTGTTATTTTGGTTAGTTGAAAAGTTGTGGCACAAAATTAAAAATTGAAATATTCTGTCTAAAGGATTTATATTTCTACAAAATAATTTTATAACCAGAAATTAATTAATCATTAAAAATAAGAAATATTTTATTTAATTTCCTTAACTTCATTTCCGTACACTTTTCTCTAAACACCAAAAACATTTGTATAATGTGTACAGAAAATTAATGTAACTAAGTGGTATAAATATTGAACGAAAAGTTTCTATTATATGAATCATAAAAAAGTAAGTGAAAAAATTATTAGAATTCAAGTAAGTTCAGGTGTTCAGGTATGTTTTTAATCAATGAAAAAAAATAGTGTAGGATGTAGAATAATGTATAGAAGTCAGGTGCAATAAAATGACACAGGAAGAAATTTATTAAACTTGTAATCGTCATTTATATGTTTTTAAAATTACATATTACCTACACTATTTATACAATTTGATCATAAATATTATTAATATGAATTAAAAAAAATAATTCAATTTAGTATTTAAGAAGCTTTTAAAAGTTCCCCATTTTCTATTTTGTCATTACATAAAAAAAACAATTATTCCTATTTTCAAATACGAAGAAAAACGCTTGCGCTCTCTCTTTCAACATTTATTTAATTTTACAGATTTTATTATAAAAATTATTAAATAACGTCATTTAAATAACCAAAGATATTGTACTACTTAAACCAAAATCCTTAAGGTATGAGAAATATATGTAGTGCAATTTGAATTTTAAAATTATACTTTAAAGGTTAAATATTTATAGATTTTCTATTCTCATAATTATATGATTAATCAATCGGAAATTTAAAGAATTATTTTAATTAAAATTTAATGTAATAATTAATGACAAATTAATTATTTTCCATAATTTAATTTTTTTATATAAAAAAATCGTTAGTAAAAATTAATAAATTTTAATTAAAAATTGAATAACTATATGTAATTTCTTCGTTATTCGATTTTACTTCTCTAGTATACATTTTTTTGTACCTACATAAAATGATTCATTCAATATATAAAAAAATATATTCAACGGAATAAATTACAAATACAGAGTGCTTTTAATAGATATGATAATAATGTAATTTAATTTCGGGATTTAATTAATTTTATAGTAAATTGATAAATTTTACTGATAAAAAAAGCATTCAAATTGATAAATATTTCAAAAATGTTTTAAATGTTTTTTTCATTAATATTTTATTAGGATTTTTATATTAATTCAAATATTGCAATTAAAAATAATTTAGAAATATAGTTACTAATATAGAGTTTTTGAATACTATATTCAAATACTATACCAGCTGCAACTATTGGCGTATACTCCAATTGGTGTATACATACTTTGACTGATGTATTTGCTTTCATTTTAAATTATGAAATCATATTAAATTTATTCTGCAGAGGTAAAACTCTAATTAAAGAGATGACTTCAGTTAAATTTATAATATACTTTTATTTTCTTGCATTTTTATAAAACATTAATTATTTCTTATCACCCCCAGTATTTAAATTTTAAATATAAAACAAAATGATGTCATTCTAAAAATAATTGAAATATTTTTTTTATATATGACTTTAAGAACAACACCAAAAAAAGGTAAAAAATATTTACTAAATCTTGATCTTTTTTTTATGTTTTTGTACTTGACTTGGCAAAAAGGATATGAAACTATACCAAATGCTTAATGCTAATATCTACATTCTACAACATCGAAGCAAGATATTTTTGAATCCAATTTATAAATTTCTTTTAATCGGTATCGGCAGATACTCGATTCGGTATATTATTGATTTAAAACCGGAAACAATAGATGATAATATTACTTCCGGTTACTTTGAAATTCAAAAATGTATAATCCTTAAAAATTTCAATTTCACATTCAGGAATAATAATGTAGATACAAAACGGATATCGTCCATTCACTATAATATATGTAAAACCTATTTAAGTATATATATATAGTTTAAATTTAAACGATGGTTCAGTAAACTTAACCTAATCAACTATAGTTATATATCAAAAATAGGTATAATATAATATAAAATAAGATTAGATTAAATTTTCAAAATATTTTCAACATTAAAAAGCATAATGGAAATTAATAATAATCTATGGTTTTCATCAAAATGTTAATTTAAAAAAATTACTAGCCATAAATATATTAGAGCAATATGAATATATAATGTATAATAATATTGATTTAAAATTGTAATGAATATTTTTAATAGAAATGGAAATGATTCAAGAAAACTGAATTTACTTATTAAAGGTTTTCTGCTAAAAATATTTTTATCCCCACAGGAATACAAAATAGAATTTAAGAAATGAAAATTGCAAATAAAATTTAAGTTAAAAATCTTTAATAACTTAACATACATTTTTTTGTTTTTAGTTAAAACTTTATTTTATATTTTTTTTAGTAAAGTTTATCAAATGGCACAATTTTTTTTAGTATATTAGAAATTAATTTTTTTTACAGAAATTAAAAACTTTAATTATTGAATATTAAATTGAAAATAGAAAAACTAAAACTTAATCAAAAATGGATACAACTTTTTTTTTAAAAAAAACTGTAATATAATAAAATCAATATTTTTTTACTTACATTATATTTTTTTTTGTTATATATTTAATAAATGTCGTAAGCTTTTTTCTACCCCTCCAAAATTTCTTTCACAATATTTTATGAAAAATATACTAAAAAAAAAGTATTTCACTAAATTTTTGTACTCTTATGAAACACACAAAATGTCTTCTTTCGTTAAGAAAAAAAATATAATTTAACTATAAATTATAATATTTTAATTATTTAATTATATTTATTTCTATTTTTCACTTACACTTTTTTTAAACACACAAATTAATTTTTTTAAATATACTTTTAATATTTTCCACTAAAGTAAATTAATTTGAACGCCCGTTGAAAAATCAATTTTTTTTTATCTTATCTAATGTTTTAATTATTTTAAAATAAAATAAAAAATGACCTGTTTTTTATTTAATCCAAAAACAATTATTAAATATAGAAATTAATTAATTAAATTTGATTTAAATTAAGAAAATCCGTAAAAGTGAAAAAATTAATTATGACTGTTAAATAAATAAAATATTAAATTATTGGATAAAAGGATATACCAACCTTCTTGGTATAAGTCGAACGACTTTCAGAATATTTTTTTTAAGTTAAGCTTTTTCACAAAGATTGAAAATATAAAAATTGAGAGGATATTTTTTTTATATACCATATATTTTTTAGTAAAGAAAAATACCCACTCAAAAATATGATTATAAAAATAGTCATGCGTATTTAATAAAATATTTTGGAGAATAAAGTTTTTCATTAAAATTTAACAACGCAAGGATATTTTCACATAAACTCTACTTAGCATGTAGAAATGGAGCTAGAAAATAAATTTAGGAATTTTTTGTTTTTGGAATATATTAATGTCAGTTTATACTGAAAATGATTTGTTTTATAGTTTATGTAAATATTTATTAATAAATGATAAATTAAATTTACTAGATTTTATTTTAGTATTTCGTCATTTTACAAACAGAAGGCATTAAGTCAATTTTTTTCAATTTTTTAAATATAATCCTCTCAACATTTATAACAAATATTTTGTACTGACAAAACACGTACTAAATTGGCTTATCTAAAGTCCTTTATCTAAATTCGGTTATCTAAGTTCTTTAATTTATTAAGTAATTGATTTACTTAATACATAAATTATTTGACTTCTTGCTTTTCGCTTTTAAAATCGACAATTTGTGAACTACAATCGTAATTAATTACTCTGCGAAATGTTCTAAAAAGAAATATAATATTTTCAATTTATTTTTAAAAAATATAAATAAAAAAAGTTTTTTAAAAATACTTTCCCTTAAAGAAATATTCAACTAAAAAGTAATAAACAAGCAAATAATACCACATCAATGTACTTTCCCGTTGAAATTGAGCAACTGTCAACAATAGTAAGGGAAAGTAGACCTTATCAGAATTAATGTCATTTATAAATATAATTTATAAAGAGGTCTACCATGGGCCCCACAAGACCCAGAGTACCTCTCGGAACAGATTTGGGCCCACGAGATGTACTCTGCACGACCTTTAGAATATACTAAAGTATATAATATGATCAATTCATAGTACAGAATGTACCAGAATTTACCATATGGCACAAGTAGTTGGGGCCGTGAGGGCAGGTTATCGGTCCAAACGGACCAGTCCAACTGCTCATCTACCTAAGTTGTGTGTCTAGAGGCAGGTCGCAGACAGGCAGGTGGACACGTCCACCTTCAGTTGCTCTAGTTTCTTTACATCATTCATAGATTTCATCTATACATCATATATACATTATATAGTTTGTAGTATATAACATTTGATATATGAGGCATTCAGGGGACGTGATGGCAGAGAAGCTGCCTGATCTAGTCCGGGGATGGCGTGTTTGGTTCGTAGTCACTACACCAGCAACATGTCCAACCGGCGTGGAGCTGCCGCTCCCTTGTACCAGAACACTCCAAAATCTCACGTGCATTTTGTGCACCCTCTGACTGCAAGTCCGCCGACGTGATGGCAGAGAAGCTGCCTGATCCAGTCCGGGCTGAAATGCAGTGCTCAGAAGGACCACTCCTACCACTTGTCCAACCGGCGTGCGTGCGCAGCGCGCGGGGGGCGGTGGGCCCTGTGAGGGGGCGTCCGGCAGGGGGAGGGGAGTCCGCAGGGCTCCTGACAAGAGGCGGCCCCCCGGGTTACTACCCATTGAGATGTACTGTTGAAGACCTTTCATTTGATACCCCACATGGTTTTTGGTAAGATGGGGCCCAACATTGCCCCCGTTTTAGCCATACATGACACACGGCGCCCTAAGAAATACACCCCATTGAGTTATACACTTCAAAACATTTTATTTGATACCCCACATGATTGTTGTGTGGTGGGGTCCAACATTGCTCCCGTTTTGGGTCCCGGCATGCTTTTTTAGGTACATTTAAAAATTTAAGCGGCCCTCCGTGCCCCCTTCCCCACATCAAAAAGACCCCAAATTTATAGGGCACCAAACTTCCAAATTTGAGCTCAATCGGTCAAGCCGTTTAAGAGTTATGGCCAGGTGAGGAGATACCGAAATACCGACATACTGGAAGTGTTAATTCATAAAAGGGCAAGTAATAAATATACTGGAAGTGTGAATTCATAGAAGGGAAAGTAATAAATTTTACATTTTTTGTAAAATTTTTAATTTTCTGTTAAATTTTGCATTTTGCAATATATTTTACATTTCTTTTAAAATTTTACATTTTCTGTTAAATTTGCATTTTCTGTTAAATTTACTTCTTCAGTTAAATTTTACAATTTCTGTTAAATTTACATCTGCTATTAAATTTTACAATTTCTGTTAAATTTTACATTTTTCTGTTAAATTTGACACTTTCTATTAAATTTTCATTTTTCTGTTAAATTTTACATTTTCTGTTAAATTCCACATTTTCTGTTAAATTTTACATTTTCTGTTAAATTTACATTTTCTGTTAATTTCAACATTTAACATTTTCATTTTCTGTTAACTGGTCTTGGGCCCGTTTGACCTAAGATGTACTCTTCATGACCTTTCATATGATACCCAACATGATTTTTTTTTATTTTAGGCCCCACTTGACCCACGATGCCCAATGGACCACCCAACGATATGTACTCTTCAAGACCTTTCATTTGATACCCCACATGATTTTTGTATGATGGAACCCCACATTGCCCCCATTTTAGCCCCTACATGACACACGGCGCCCCACGAAATACACCCCATTGAGATGTACACTTCAAAACCTTACATTTGATACCCCTCACGATTTTTTGTAATATGAGGTCCAACATGGCCCCCGTTTGGGCCCCGGCATGACCCTCGTCGGCCCCCGACTACCCCCATTGAGATGTGCTCTTGAAGACCTTTCATTTGATACCCCACATGATTTTTTGTATTATGGAGCCCAACATTGCCCCCGTTTTAGGCATGACATGACCCACGGCGCCCCCCGGACTACCGTTCAATGAGATGTACTCGTCAAGACCTTTCATTTGATACCCCACATGATTTTTTGTATTATGGAGCCCAACATTGCCCCCGTTTTGGACCCGACATGACCCGCGGCGTCCCCGGGTTACCGCTCAATGAGATGTACTCGTCAAGACCTTTCATTTGATACCCCACATGATTTTTTGTATTATGGGGCCCCACATTGCCCCGATTTGCGCCCGACATGACCTACGGCGCCCCCCGGACCACCGTCCAATGAGATGTACTCGTCAAGACCTTTCATTTGATACCCCACATGGTTTTTTTGGTACATTCAAAAATTAAACAGCCCTCCGCGCCCCCTTCCACCTAATCAAAAAGGCCCCAAATTTATATGGTACCAAGCCATTGATGGCATGAACTCAACTCCAAATTTGAGCTCAATCGGTCAAGCCGTTTAAGAGTTATGGCCAGGTGAGGAGATAAATATATGTATATATATATATATTATATATATATATATATATACATATATATATATATATATATATATACTGGAAGTGTGAATTCATAAAAGGGAAAGTAAAATTATTTGTCTAGTAAATAACGTTGATTTCTATTAAGGATTTTAGTATTTGCCAAATTCTGTAAATTTTTATTATTAAAACAGCGAATTATTTCAATTTAATTTTCTATTTTATTAATAAGAAAATTATTTCCTTTCAGATAAAAAAATATTATTGAAAAACTTTTCTTTTTTTTAATAATAATAATGAATTTTATTCAAAATTAAAATACAAGACAAGATTCATATAATGATAATATAAATACATTTAAATTTTATTTCATTTTTGTATTGTAAATATTTTTAAACATAAAAATAATATTTCAAATTTTTTTTTTTAAATTAATTTTCAAAGGCATTTCATAAGATCATTTAAAAATTATTATATTTATAATAAAGTATTTATTTTTAAATTATGGTGGATTTTCTACTAAATATTATTTGAAACCTCATCTTTAACATTAAAAAAAAAAAAATTAAAAAAAAAAAATGAAAATATAAATTTTATAAAAATTAAATCTAATTTAAAATAGCAAAAAGTTTTAAGAAATCTAATTCAAAGATCATTATTAATGTTCATTTTTGGTTTCTCTTAAATTGACTAAATATACGTAATATGAAAACCTTCTTAAGTTATACACTCGTTAAATTAAAATAATAAAAAAAAAAATATTAAGTATCAAAATCTAGTAAAAAAAAACTTTCCTTCTAATGACTAAATAAACACATGACCATTAAAAAAAAAATCAACAAAAATTATAATTATTTCGTGTATATAAATTAAATTGTCAATAAAATTAATATAAAAATAATTTTTTTTTTGATTGGCATATTATTTGTGCATAGATAATTTATATAGGAGAATTCATATTATGAAGTTTGTATTTAAGTTTATGCAAAAGCAACGAATATTATTGATAGGATGTTTATTTTCCTTATAATTTTTTTTTATGAAAACATTCCAGGAGTATCTCTTTCTTGATTTCCAGATTTTTCAAAGAACATAGCATCCTGTAAATTATTAAAGAAATATTTATTTATAATTTGTGTTTAAAAATATACGAGTATATTAATATATATTATGCTCCAAAATCAATAAAATTCGGTAAAGCATTAATATATATATATATATATATATATTTGCTTACAATTAGAAAACATGCTCCTAATAAAACTGCTTTCATTCTAACATCTAAATCCATTGGAAATGTTATACCAAAGAAATCTGCATCTGTAAACATTTCTCGGGCTAATCCAGACCACTGTTTTGATATTTTACCAACTTCTTCGCCAGTAAGTGAAACGACCTTTTTGAAAATAACAAAAAAAAATTGTTTCATTTTTTATTTTTAGAAGAATGAAATTTTATTATATACTTTAAATTCGACATCGCCGCATATACTATAAGTACAAAATGGTCCTTCAATACGTAAAACAACATCACCCAAATGATTTTTTATTTTAAATTGTGGATTACAAATAGACCATTCTTGTTCAACTGTACCAACAACAGTACCAGGTGGTGATGATATTTCCATTTCTTGTAAACAACATGGAAAACAACAGCTTGAACATGCTAATTTTCTATACATATGTATTACTTCATTTTTATAATTATCTAATACTTTCATATCAAATGGACGCATTGGTCCGCAACAATTACGTGTACAACAATCATTATCTTCAACAGCATAATATACTTTTTGTCCCAAACTATTTTTAATTGTAAATTTATTATTGGTTTCAAATCCGGTAAAAGCCTCTAATAATTCAACTTTTTGTTTAACCAAAAGTTGGTCGACAGTCGTAAGGTATTCCAATCCGGGAGGACAATTCGGTATTCCGATTGGTATATTCATCCATTCGCCTAATAATTTAAAAAAATAAATAAATCGTTTTATTATAAAGGAAAAGTTATAAAGTAAATAAAATAATAATACAGAATCATTATTTCAAAGACACATCTTTGAAACCAATTGTATTGTCTCTAAAAATAATATAGAAAATTTAACTCATAAAATGATCAAATTTAATTTACTAATTTAAATTTAATTAATACCGGGGACACACCGGACCGAAAACTCAGTTTTCGTGTTTTCAAAGTTCAAAAATGGAAATTCATAAGGTTTTAGTACAGTTTTCAAGAATAAATTGAAAACACGAAACCTACAAATTTTTAAGGTTTTCACGAAAATATATTTTAGCGCCATCTATGACAAAATAGAAGATATGTATTTTTGAAGTAGGCATAGCTAAGTTTCCATACCATTTTGTCTACTATAGTATACCCAGCAAACATGTCTTCAATGACATACCCATGAATCACCCAAGACATGTCTTTAAGACAGACCCAAGACAGACTGCTGACATCGCCATACAAATGTCACAAGTCGTCATGCATGACATGTCTTGGGTTTGTCTTGCATGACATGTCTTGGGTGTGTCTTGCATGACATGTCTTGGGTCTGTCTTACATGACGTGTCTTGGGTTTGTCTGGCAAGACGTGTATTATGTTTGTCCTTGTGAAAAAAAAAATCATATTATATATGAAAATCACTATTTTTTATTTAAAAACTAATAAAATACATTTCAAACTAATCAATAAAAACTTTTAACAATAATTATAAGTCAAAATATGACTGAAAAAATTTAATTAAAGAAATTCACAATTTTTTTTCCGCAAGACAAATACAATACATTACTGTCTGACACTGAATAAAAAAGATATACAAAAAATAGAATTTTTTTTTAGTTTTTGTAATAGTCACCAGAGGCATTACCATCGCATATAATGAAATATTTTATTTCGAAAAATATTGTATACCTATCTCTTTCTTTCTAACACATTTTAAATTACCCAAGACATACTAGTGACATGTCTTGGGTCGGTCATGCAAGACAGAATTTTTGTTGGGTAGCCAAGCCATTCTTGTGAAAAATCAAAAAAAAATCGAAAATTTGTTAATTTTAATAATTTTAAGATGCCTTTGCCCAAAAAGTAAAATTATATCTGGTATACTTCGTTTTGTTATACTATACATGGTGTGTATAACAATTTAAAAATATGCACACACAAAATGATCGGCAACATATGTACATTTTGTATAACACAAAATTTTTATTTTGAGTAAATGAACATAATTTCAAATTGTTTTCTACTAAGTTGAGAATATTATTCCTATGTGCCTTTGTTGTTGTTTTTATTTTACGATGGTTTATTGCTGTGGTTTTTTCTTGATCCTTTTTTATATTTGTTGCCTGCAATGAGTTTTTTCTTATATCCATTCAAAAGGATATAAGTTTTTATATTTAAATTTCAAATTTAAATATTTTTCTATTTTTCTTATTTTTGGGGAAAAAATCAAATATGCGATCGTAGTTTAATTTATACCGAATGAATGCATTTAAAAAAAATATCTTTGGTAGAATGAAATTTTTTTAATCTACATACATATACATACTCGTATATATTTTTTAGAAATTATAGTATGTATATTACTTATAATGAAAAATGAAAAAAAATTGGTAAATATTAAATTGAGCAAGTTCATTGAAAAGTAATATACATAATGTTGGTATTTTTAAAATAACATATCTTACACCTAACCTCTTTGTTATTTATTAGTATTCATTATTCATTATTATAATATTAATAATACTCCCGTTTGAACATGCTATTGAGTTTTCCTATTTATACTTTTTTAAACTTACTCGACAGACTTTTAGCACATTCAACAAACAAACTATTAAACCCCTAAAAAATTATAAATATAATATATTTATAATTTTGAATATAGAATACGAAAAAATTCTAAAATATTGAAATTTAAAATTTAAATGAAAATATTTGCATATAACTAAAACCTGTATAAGAAAATGCAAAAAAAAGTATGTATATCCAAAATAAAAAAGGATATAGAGAGCAACGAGAGATAATTACCTTGTTTCCATGACGAGTTCAACTCGAGTTGAACTCGAGTTAGCGTGCATGGAAACAGGGGTTGAGTTGAGTTGAGTTGTAATGGAACGAATAATTGATGGTTCCATTTCAACCCCATTTCAACTCAACCCAACTCAACTCTGTACATGGAAACTAGGTAATAGTTACAAAAAATAATAGCGAATGTAACAATTTACAACCGACGATCCTATTAGGAACTACTGGAAGTATTTTCTGTATAACAATTTCGAATTAGTATTTTTTTAGAAAATTTTGGAAAAAGTTACTTCCTTAATTTGGCTCCTAGAAACTTATTTTCTATTATTTTTGAAAATTTTAATTAATGTTGGGAAAAGAGTAAATTAAAAAAATGACTTAATTTTATGAATTTATTTTCTTTAGTTAAGTTTTTATTCCATATCAAAGTTTGAAAATATAATTGCTATTAAATCAAAATTAGAGCCAAAAATCAAAATTCCGGCTGCCTAGTGTAGATTAATTTTATAAAGACTACTTGTCTTCCAAATTTCACCCAAATCGGATGAAAATTGTGGAAAAAATCTAGGTCGCAACGTTTTTTGTGTATGGAAATGACAAATCATTTTAAATTTCCAGACAACCTAGGTCGAAAATGAAAAAAAGGGCTGCCTAGTGTAGATTCGTTTTATAAAGACTACTTGTCTTCCAAATTTCACCCAAATTGGATGAAAACTGTGGAAAAAATCTAGGTCGCAACGTTTTTTTTTGTATGGAAATGCACTTTTTTTTTTAATTTCCAGACAACCTAGGTCAAAAAGTTAGAAAAAAATCTACATAGTGTAAAAGGTAGGTCTATTACCAACCATTTGCAAAAAACCAGATCAAAATCCGATAATTACAGCTCAAGTTATCTGCTCCAGCGCAAAACCTTATCTTACTTTTTGGGTAAAGGCCTCTTAAATAAATAATTTGACATTCGAAAACGAAATCGCGCACCATTTTTGGTGTGTCACTATAAAAGTTTTTAGATCTAGTTTCTACTTAGGTTTTCAATTTTGATCTACTTAGGTTTTCAATTTTTGTGTGTTTAAATTCAAAATTTTAATCATAATATAGTTCAATTAGTTGCATGCAAAAATAGGAAGATTTAAAAATTTTATAAATCGCTTTTCTTCCGTGATTATAATAATACTAAAAAAATTGTTTTAAATAGAACTTTTTATTTGTATATTAAAATGATAAGATATATAAGTTATTGTTTTCAATGATAATAGGAATTAAATAAATTTAAAAAAAATCATTAACCTTTTTTCTTCGTCTGTTAAAAAAACTTCATAACCTTTTCGTTTTGGTGATTTATTTAAATGTAACCGTTTCCTTATAAACTTTCCCGAAATATTTAAATTAAATTTTTTAAATTTATCACAATTCTTAATTGAATACCAAAATTTTGTAAATATATTAACAGATTGATCACATGTTTTTTTTGTTTCTTGATGATCTTTAATAAATGGATATAATATATCTGCCATTTTTATTCAAAATGTGATCACAGACTGATCATTTTTAATTTAAACAATTTACAAGAAATATTTATAAAAAAAATTATATAAGTATATAATAAACCCCACCACCAACCATAATACTTTGATAATAAAACATATTTAATTTTTATGTTTACGTTGTAATCAGTAGAATTGTATACGACTTAGTTTAATAAGATAAAAATTAGATAACATAATATAAATTGTCTTGTGTAGTTCTCTTTAGAATCATTTTATTTTACTTTAATATAAATCCATTTGTCAAATTATCTTTTAGTTACAAAATTTTAAATTTTAAAATACATTTATCAATACATTATTGACGGACAAAGATCAATGTTATTATTATGGCAAAAAATTCATTTAAAAAGAAAGTAAACAATTTTTATCACTAAATAATATTTTTTATTAAATCCAAATCCTATTAATAAATTTTAATTGTAATATTTCATAGTAAATAAAAATTCTTTAAATATGTATATGATTAATAAAATAAAATTAAAGAAAAATATAGACGACGTAAAGGTCAAAAATCATATTTTTTTGTTCACAAAAAAAAAAAAAAAAAGAAGGAAATTCAAATTAAATTCAATTTAATTTAAATTGATAATTGAAAGCGGTTGAATGAATTATAAACATATATTTTAAAAAATTATTTCAAATGGCAATTTAAATTATTAATTCTTCTTTTAAAAAAAAAAACTTACCACCTGGTGGTTGTGTCATAATTGGTTGTCCAGGTTGGCGTTCACCTCCATAAGGAGATCCAAATTGTTGTTGTTGTGGTTGTCCTCCATATGAAATTTGTTGTTGACCACCATATTGATCATAAGCTGGACCACCGCCACCGTATGGTTGTTGTGATATTGGTGGATAACCAGGTGGTACATAACTACCTTGAGGTGGTGGTGCATATCCTCCTTGGGATACTGGTGCATATCCTCCTTGTGTTGGATGTGGATATCCACCTTGAGGAGGTCCTTGATGACCCTAAATATTAATTGAATTTTGCATAATTAATTAATAATTTAATTAATTATTGATAATTTATAATTACTCTTAGAACAAGAAAGCAAATTAAGAAAATATAACTACAATATAAATCATAAACAAAAAAAAGATAAGTCTTAAATTCAAATTATTATTTTGTTTAATTACTTTTATATTAAAAAAATATTATGTATTAATTGTTTGTCTTTAAAATTTTAAAATTATTTAATTTCAAAAGATCTCAACTTTTGACTATAACAATTCATTTAAATTTTCAATCTTCTTAAACACATAAAAGAACCAAGATTGGATGCATATAGTAATATTTTAATACATACATAGTATTTTTTTATTTATATGTTTCCAAACTCATTGAATTCACATATTGCAATCCACTTGCGTAATTTAAATCTATTTTAGATAGCAAATTTTTAAAATTGGTCCTTCTTGATTATAATTATAGCAATAATCAATCCAATAAAATTTAAAATTAGTCATATTTTTTTATTTCTAATTGTGGGTTTGAAAATCAAATTAGATGATAAGAATTTACGTCGATTTTATATTAAATTAATTAAATACTTGCTAAATATTATTAAATCTAATATGGGGGAAATTTATTAATTTAAAAAAAACTGTGATTCATTTACATACATATATAAGAGATAGCGATATTATATGAAAGATATGTTCTTTATACTTAATTAAATTTAATATATTTAATATTAATTTATGATGCTAGCAAAAGTTCCTGTATTTTAAATGATTTTATTATAATTTAAATTACTTAAATTTTTAAAATCTCGTTCCTAGTAGGTACTATTATTATTAATGTTCTTCAGTATTTGAGTACTTTCATAAATCAATTCGAATATTAGCCTGTCTGGGTCTGCTATTATATTAAGAGTAAAAACGTTATATTTTGTTATTTCCTTTTTCATCTACTTTAAAACAAATGATATTTGCCAAAGTTTTATCCAATAGAATATATTTGCTTTGTGTGTAGAACAACAATAAATAATACTGTATCAAATTGATAAAATATATTTAAAATTTCACATCCTTTAATGTTATTGCGGAAAAAATCCCCGATTAAATTCTAAATTCCTGGAACAATTAATTCATAAATAAGACTTACATATGGTGGACCATATCCCGGTCCATCTGAAGGAGCACTTGGATATCCTGAACCGAATCCGGGCGGAACAAATCCACCTTGGTTGATATTATTCATCTGCATTGACATTTTCTTCTAAATTTTATAGTAATACCAAAATTAAACACAATATGAAAATCAGCAGCATTCAAAATTTAATGTAAATAAAAAAACCATTTTTTTAACTATTATAAAAATCTAAAATAATATTCTTACCCTTTGCTTAATTTTAATAGGAAATAACTTGACAATTTAAATTTAGTTTAAAATTTATATATTTTCACTTATGATATCAACCTAAATCATATTTTTATATAAAAGTACATACTACACATAAATGAATGAAAGAATGTAGGTAATATAAAACTATGTGTACGTCATAAAAAAAGCGATGACGGCATAACTTTTTGACAGCTAAGTTTTAACCCAATAAACAAATATCCTAAATGAAAATTTATGGATTTCTGGTTTTTTTTTATTGATTCCATGTTATGTTCTATAAACTTAAGAAATTATAAAATTACTATTTATTCCACAGACTAAATCTGTGATTTATTCAATATTTTATTAAAAAAAACATAATCCATTTCACAAAAATATTTTATTATAAATATGTTTATTTTCTAACAGTATAAAAAATATTAACATTTTCTTTTTGCAATAATAAATTTTTTTTATACATACGGTATATTATAAATTACAATTTTCGAGATTTAATGACTATCCATAAATTGTAAATCCGATAATAATAAAATCGAATTAGGCAATGGTCTTGGTTGAGGTGACAAAATTGTTATTGATTGTCTATCTAAATCGACTTGGGTTCTAAGAAAAAATTATTTTCATTAATTTTTTTAAATAGAAAAATAATTTTTTAATACTTACACACAAACGAAACCAGCTACATTTGTTTGAATTATATCTTCATCACTTGATTCAGCAAAACTAACAGCAAGTATATGATGTAATAAAGCAGGTCCAGGTTGTACAGTTACTAATTTCGTAAGATTATCTTCAGCCTAAGAAAAACGTTATTTAATCATTATTAACGATAATTTGTTTACAATAATAATTAAAAATTAAAATTTAACCTTCATTCCAATGGGCATACACGAGTCTGGTAGAGGTGGTGCACCAATTTTAAATATTTTTAAATCAGAAAATTTAACATCAAATGAAAACGGATAAAATGGTGTACGATAACCATAAAAATATTCTTTAATTCTTAAATCTCTTGTCTCAGCCCGACTTTGGCTACTACGTTCTACAACCTGATATAAAAAAAAAATAATGTAAAAAAAGGAAGATGAATATTGCAGATTAACAAACTTACACCACCACTTTTTGGTAATAGCACAACTTTAACAAATGACGGAATATCCCTTAATAGTTCATTATATAATCTTTCTTGATCTAAAACAAATATAGCTACAACTTCAAAAGCTCTTGCAGCGTGCAGTAAATGTCTGTATCCACTTCCTTTAACCCAACCGCAAGTATTTATTATCATACCAGATGCTTTATCTACAAAAATAAATTATAATAAAATTAATAATAATAATAATAGAAAATTATATTCACTTTTTTTGTTCACTGCCATTGATTCTAATGTTACTTCAGCCATTTTCGATATTATCATATTATATAGTGGCTCATTTTCACTCGGTGATTTATGTCCATAATGATATACTAATGGTGCAGTTTGTGAAAAACCTTCTTCTATTATAGCTGGCCGTTCAATAAGTAATGTTCCTATTGATCCTGGTATTGCAATACCACCTTGGCCAACATCTAAATCAACATATAATGGACGTCTGCCTAATCGTACCGCATAATTCAAAAATATTTTGCATAAAGTACTTTTTCCCACATCCATTGGGCCAACAATCATAGCAATTGGACCTCGTGTGTCATTTTCTTCAGCTGTTATACGCATTTGTTCTAAAGCCGCATGACAATTTAAATATTGTACCATTGGTGTTTCTTTCGATATATAGCTGACATCAGTTTTACCCTTCACTTTGAGAACGCATCCTTGATAAGTAAATATAGCTACTTTGGCACCAGTTATAAATTCATATGGCTTCGATTTAACCAGTTCGGTACCAAACATTTCAGCATGGCCAGATTTTAACTAAAATCAATAATTTATCAATTAAAAAAATAACTGTTTAAAAAGTACGAAAGTAGTATTTAAAAATTTAGTATAATTTCACATACCTCTACAATTACTTTTACATCTTTTGTTTCAATTTCAAAACGAAGCTCAGAATCAGAATCTAGAGTATGTTCTTCCACTTGTGCCTCTTCCGACATAATTTATGATAAATAATTAATAATAATTTCAATATTTAATTTATTTGTTTATTTATAATTTTTTATGTTACAAAAATACAAATTTCATGTCAAAATGAAATGTCTTCAGCTCCACTGTCAAATGCATATGGCATGGCATGGCATTTGGATTTGCCCTATTAAAATTTAAAAAGGTAAAACCGGCAATTTGTAGTTGTAGCAAACAACATGTATAAAATGTAGTTGAAGTTGAAAGAATTAATATGTAGTTGTAGTGGAGATCGTTGGAGATCGCGTTAAAATTTCGCTACGCTCCATAACCGAACTGACTTTAAACAATGTTATTGTTGATGGAAATCAGTCAAGAGCGAATAAAACAATTGGTGCCGTA
Source organism: Empis stercorea (assembly GCA_949752835.1). NCBI lineage: Eukaryota > Metazoa > Arthropoda > Insecta > Diptera > Empididae > Empis > Empis stercorea. The sequence goes on along the minus strand of OX457085.1, from coordinate 15,477,278 downwards.
CTGCAGCTGCACTATTTAATATTGCACTGCAGCTTAGTATGACCGCATAATTATTCACTTCATTATTACCTAATTAAAGTACTTTCACATTATCATATCACTAGTCGTCTGAAAAATTGTATGGAAAATCGTATGGAAAATCGAACGCAAAAGTTTTTTTGCCTTCACACTATCAGACAAAAATATTAAAAATTTGTGGAAACTTAACCTCACATTTGGTACTATTTACATACTTTTAACTTATAAATATGGATGCTGAAAATAATTTAATTATTATTCGATTATGTGCAACAATTATTGGAATAATTGCACGGAAAAATATTAGAAAAAACCGGCGTAATCAAAAATATAAAAATCGAAGCATTTGGGTGCGAAAGTGGCTTCTGAGACGGGAAATTCCAGGAAGAGATTTATAATTCTTGTGTTTGATGTACTTAGAATTGAAGATCCAAAGGCATTCTTGAATTTTTCAAGAATGCGTGAATCTACTTTTGATTTTCTTTCTTTCTTCCACACAATATATCACTTTCACACAACTAATTTTTGTATTTTGTTAGCTGTCAAAATTATCGGCTGGAAAATCGTTTGAAAATGCAAACCAGACGATTTTTTAAACGACATCGCATGCGACAAATATTTTTACCTTCACACTATACGATTTTTCATCCGACAAAAAATTGTCTGAAAAATCTGATAATGTAAAAGGCACTTAGCAAAATATGAAAAGTGCAATTTTTATAATAAAATAATATTAGTTAGTTTGGAGTTTGGAGGGTTTATCTTTGTAAACAAACAAAATCGATTGGCAGGAGCCAATTTTGGTATTTTTATAATTGAATTTATTATTTATTACTTATTTATAATAAAAATGAGTAATATTTACATTCAAGAACCTCCTACATCTGGAAAAGTATTTTAATTTATTTTTCATCAAAATTTTTATTAATTTAAAATTTATTTATTAAGGTTCTGCTAAAGACAAGTGTTGGAGATATTGACATTGAGCTATGGACCAAAGAATGTCCAAAAGCATGCAGAAATTTTATACAATTGTGTATGGAAGGATATTATAATGGAACTATTTTTCATCGTGTTGTAAAAGGATTTATTGCCCAAGGTAAATAAAATAATGATATATTGAAATTTATGATATAATAATAATATATTTTTAGGTGGTGACCCGAAAGGTGATGGAAGTGGTGGTGAATCAATTTATGATGCTCCATTTAAAGATGAATTTCATTCACGGCTTCGGTATATCCGCCGTGGTTTGGTTGGAATGGCAAATTCTGATAAAGATGACAATGGATCACAATTTTTCTTTACTATGGCCGCTACACCCGAGTTACAAAATAAAAATACGCTTTTTGGCAAAGTAACTGGTGATACTATTTATAATATGTTAAAATTAGAAGAAGCTGTAATTGATCACAATGAAAGACCAATGTATCCACATAAAATTATTAAAACAGATATTTTACATAATCCATTTGATGATATTGTACCAAGACAAATTAAAAAGGAGAAGAAAAAAGAGAAAAAGATTAAAGAAAAAGGAGTCAAGTGCGGAAACTTAAATATCAACTAAAAATATTATTAATAAAAATAATTATTATAATTTATAGAAATTTTGGATTACTGTCGTTTGGCGAAGAAGCTGAAGATGATGAAAATGAAACTACGTCGTATGTTCAGCAAAATATTTCCGGAAAAAGTAAATCTACACATGATATTTTAGATGATCCAAAATTAAGCAAAGAAGTGCTTAAAATTGATAAAAAAGGTATATATGTACATATGTTTGTTTTGCCTTAAATAATAAATTTAATTTAATACCGGGAAAATTTAGATGGGGAATTAAACTCAGATGTAGAAGATGATGTTCATCTTGTATTTGAAAAAGAACAAGATATAAAAGAAAAAGCAGAAAGGATTAAAAATAAATTAAAATCAACTTCAAAAAGCAAGAAGCAATTAAAAGATGACAAAACTATCGATAATTCTGATTCAGAAGAAGATTATCTTAAAACAATTGAAAGTGAAAAAAAAGCTGCAAGGAATAAACAAGCGTAAGCTATTAAATAAATACATAATACGTATTTATTTATTTTTAAAATTTTAGAGAAGAAATTCGCCATGAAATATTATCATTGAAAAAAAATTATAAAGTTGATAAAAAAAAAAAGGAAAATTTAATGGAAAAGCAATTAGAAGAAACAGAAAATAAAAAAGAAGAATCAAATGAACTAGTAAAGGAATTTAATATGGAAAGAGAAAAATATTCGAATATTAAAGGAAAACAACCAAATAAAGGTGCCAGTAGGTGAGATTCAAAATTTAAATTATATTGTTTTTTAAACTTTATTTATGCAGATTTCAATCAACTTTTTTTTATAGGGAAGAATTCACTCTGTCATTGTTAAATAAATTTAAAAATAAATTAGATTCATTAAGAGAAAAAGCATCTGAAAATCAAATAGATTCAGTTGAAAATGATGATATTGAAAATGATATTCAAACTGATAATTGGTTAGCGCATACATTACAATTTGAAGAAAAGGCACCGATTTTAGCTAAAGATGCTTCAACTAAATCAGATGATTGGTATGATGTTTATGATCCACGAAATCCAATAAACAAACGAAAACGTAATGAAACAAAAGATTCTTCCAAAAAAAGTAAAATATAACAAAATGACTGTTTTTTTATTAAATTTGTTTTCCGATTAAGTTTCACACAATTAAATTATTGAATTCAGTATATAAAAAAGAATTAGTTTTTTCTTTTAAAGTATTTTTTCTTTTCCTCCGGATTGGGAATAATCTAGGTAAAAAAATGATTTGTTTTAATAAATTATATTAAATAAATATGTATGATTTATTACCGTATCTTCACCAGGCTTCCAACCTGCTGGACATACTTCACCATGTGTATCAGTAAATTGGAATGCTTGTACTAATCGAAGAGTTTCATCAACTGATCTACCAACTGGTAAATCATTCATTGTTATTTGGCGTAAAATACCTTTATGATCAATAATAAACAGTCCACGTAATGTATGTCCTAAATCTGGTAAATATACTCCATAATCTTTTGATATTTTATGTGATAAATCACTTAATAATGGTATTTTTATTTTTCCTAAACCACCTTCTTGACGTGGTGTATTTATCCATGCTAAATGTGTGAAATGTGAATCTACACTACAAGCAATAACTTCTGTATTAATTTTCTTAAATTCATTTATACGGTCAGAGAATGCTAGAATTTCGGTGGGACATACAAAAGTACTAAAAAAAAATTGTAATTATTTTTAAATATATGTAGTTATTTCAATTTTAAATAGTTTTTATAAAAAATCTATATACTTACAAATCAAGTGGGTAGAAGAAAAATACAACATATTTTCCTAAATATTCAGAGAGAGCTAAATTTGTGAATTCACCTTTTACGACAGCTGTACCTTCAAATAGTGGTGCAGGTCGTGCAACTATAAATAATATATTATGAAAATTATAAGAGTAATTAATTTAGAGAATATAATATAAATACAATGATTGTCAACTTACTAACTGCTTTGGTATATTGTAATTGATGATCTCCCTTTGGTTCACCAGCTGGATAAACTGACCCGCCAGCAAAAGAATAACATGAATCTTCATCATTTTTGGCCACACATTTTGGAAGATAATCAATTACAAATAATAAAACTAATAAATTTAAGACTCGAATTGTGTAAAACATTATATACAAAAATATATATATTTTTCACAGCTATAGAAACTAAATACCGGGCAGGCAACCAATGTTTGCAATGATAGCCACGCAAACAACTCTTTTTATTTTTTTTCAAAACTGATAAAATTGAAAATTATCAAATTTTCTTATCTATTAATTTCTAAAAAATATACTTTTGATAAAAAAAGTATCCTAAAAACAGAGCTTAAAAAAATCTATTCTAAAGAGAAATAAAAATACAAACAAAAACGACTGGTGGCGCGACACGTCCCTATTTTTATTCAATTGTTTATTCAAATTCAAGCCGAGGCGCAATCACATTACAATTTCTGATTGACAGCTAAAACAAAGCCAACCTTGAGGATAAAAAAAAATCCCTAACCCTTCTCTACGTGCTATATAAACAAAACACAACGGAGCATAAAAAATTTAAAAATATAGTAGTATAAAAATTTTAGATTATATCTTTTATAAAGGAAAATTTAAACATATTCTAAGTAAATTTTAATTAAAAACTAATTCTCAAATTTATATAAGATTTTGATATACAGGAAAAATGCATTAACAATTTTAAAAATAGGAATTAAAATACTAAATATTTAAAAATAAAATTTCAAAATTATATTTAAATTTATTTTACAAAATATAAGATGAAAATATTATTAAGTCGCTCACTTCGTTACACACTGAAAGGAGGAATATATCGTCTATATTAGTTTTTCGGCATATAAAGAAAATCTAAAATTAAATGATTATTTAAATAAAATTTGAATATAAGAACCAGCAAATTACTTAAAATTTAAAAAAAAAATCAAATAATTAAATCAATGAATTTGAACACACTTCATCATGTGTATCAGTAAATTGGAATAATTTTACCAGCCGCAGTGTTTCATCTACAGATCTTGTCACAGGTAAATCATTTACAGTTATTTGCCGTAAAATACCTCTTTCATCAATAATAAATAGTCCACGTAAAGAATGACCCCATTCATTTACATATACACCATAATCTTTTGAAATTTGATGTGAAATATCACTTAATAAGGGTACTTTAATTTTTCCAACACCACCATCTGGACGAGATGTATTTATCCATGCTAAATGTGTAAAATGTGAATCAACACTACAACAAATAACTTCTGTATTAATTTTTTTAAATTCCTCTACTCGATCGGAAAATGCAATAATTTCACTGGGACAAACTAATGTGCTGAAAAGCAAAACATTTGTTGTTGAAATCGTTATTTTATAAATATTGATATTTTATTTGGAACTTACAAGTCCAATGCATAGAATACAAGGACAACATATTTTCCAAGATAATCAGATGAAGCTATATCTACAAATTCACATTTGTAAGCAGCTTTCCCTTCAAAATGAGGTGCTGGACGTCCAACTATAAATATGCAATTACAGGAAATTGAGAAAAGAATACCTTATATTTTACACTACAGAAAAGACGTAATTTTACCAATTGCTTTGCTTCGTGGCTTTCCCGCCTTTTCACAATCTTTGTTTGCATTAGTTCCCTGAAATGAAAAACAGGAATCCCCTTCACTTGTTGGCCTTGCTTTACTATTTTTCTAAAATTTTTAGAAGATAAAATTAATTCATTTAAAAAAAAAAATAGATTATATAATCAAATTTTTTACAGTCAAATTAGTGTCACATGATGCAAAATACAATTATTAAGAAGACGTTGTATTTTTTTCTGATGGCTACAAAAAAACAATGCAGCCAAATGTTACATTAAAAAAATTGACAATTCGAAAATCAGAAACACGTAACAAAAAAAAGCCAATTCAATCAGTCAGATTTTATTAGCGAAAGAATTTGGGTGTGCGTAGTTGTCGTTATTTTATTAGTGTTTATTTTGATTTATAAATAAAAAGAAAACTATTTCTAGATATATTTTCTTTTAAAAATATCCAATGTAAAATTAATGCAATTATAATATTTAATAAATTTAATTTTGTTTATACAAAAATAGTGTACAATTTAAATTGTGAATTTTAAAATGAAAAATTTACATTTAATATTAATAAAAATTTTATGGATTTTATGTGTTCAATATGTTGCAGCAGGTAAATAGAATTTAAAAGATATAACTATAAAATTTAGTGTGAAATCAAGAAGGGAAATAATTCAAAATTAAATAATTTAATTTAAAATTTATAATTTGTATATTAAAAATAATATTTTAAAGGTGAAATTTTAGAAAAAATTTAAGTTTATTATTTTGGGCGTGTTCTATAATTAACAAACGATCTTTTTTTATTAGTGTCGATCTGTCATGCGATCATTAACAAACAAAATATTCGAAATTACAGTGGGGGGAAAAAGTATATGAAAATATTTTATGTGAATCATATAAACAAAAAAGAAATGTCAAAAATTTGACTTGATAAATATTATTTTTCAATATTTTTTTTATTAAAATTTAATTAAATAAACTAATATTACTTTTTTATCATCTCCACCTTTTCTGGATTCCATTGTACTTTCATATTGTTTTGGTGATTGTATTCCACTTGATGTACTTGATGAAGCACATTTACAACTGCCTTCTGCAGACATAATTGTAGCTTACTAGGAGAATTTCTTAAAAAAATCTTTTATTAAACCAAATATTTTTTTTTTTATTTCTGTTAAAAAATATTTTTCCTTTTAATGTAATATAATTATAAATATTTTCACTAAATAATTTTCTTTGAACAAAAAATTTTTTACAAATGACCGCGTTTTCACAAAATAATTTTTATTTTTATATAAATTATTGTCAAAATATTAAAACATAAACATAAGTTTACTTTGCTAAATTGAAAAATACCTAAATATAAATTTTTTCTCGAGAGTTTTTTGCCCAAAAAAATTTTTTTTTTTTTGTTTATGGGGAAACGCGACAGAATTATCTTTATCTGGTATAGATAGACCTCCTAGGCCAACATTGTGCTATTTAGGAAAGATGAAGGAGAAGAAGGGAAAAGTAAAAGAAAATAAATTAATTTAAAATATGCAATTTCATGTTCATTTTAGAATAAAGAGGAAAATTGCAGTAAAATTTTTGTAAATGGTTTTTCTTGTGGTCCAATTCTTCATTACAATCCAAGTTTTGTTTTACTGGTAAATAAAAAGAAATTTAAAATATTGATTTTTCTAATATATTATGTATGTACTTTATGTATATAACAAAAGTAATTCGTTGCCGGGTAAATAACAATGTACATACTTGAATATAATATACTTACAAAAAAGAACGCCGGAAAAGAAGAAAATTTTTGTTGAAAAAAAAATCAATAAAATTAACTCAAACAATATGTAATATTCAATGTCGAAAGTTAAGTTTTCATAGACATCAAACCTTTTACCTTAAATTTTATTGGTATTTAATAGGAATTTAAAAAATAATAATAAATAAAAAACTTTATTTGTATAATTTATAAAATTTATGGCCCACGCAAAATTATATCTGACAAATTTTTTTTTTTATTTTAATAAAATGGAAAAAGAATTTGTTGTAATAAAAATTCATACAAATAAATTACACACTTGTTTTTATTGTGTATATACGAGTATACTATTCAATGAGGGTTGAAGTGACTTGAAGAGAATTATAAGTACATATTCTTTAAGTAACCCTTAGTTGTTGTATAATAGTTGCAAGAAAAATAGAAAGAATTAAAAATAAAAGCAATGTTTTACCAGACGAATCATTTTCAACAACATCATGTCATCCCCTTGCATTATTTTAGTCAGAAGTAACAGTTTAGGGGGAGTAATATTATCTATATAAAATACATAAAACGGAAGAAATATTTCTCCACCGTCCCGCTATTACATATTAAGAATACAAAAAATTTAAAAGTGAAAGAAAAATCTATCACAAATTGTTGTAATAATTTTATATTTTCTTTCTTGCCTTTCTTTCAATTTCATTATGAATGAAAAGACAAAATATCAAAGAAAAGTTTTAAAATATATTTCTATTATTGTAGAATTAAATGGAATAATTTAAGCTGTTTTGATAGTTTAAGGTTTCCTTATTATTTTACGCACTTTATAGTATTTGTAATTTCATTTTGGAACAAGTTAATCTCTTTAATTATTCAAACCGATATATAAAATTGTATTGAACTTTAATTAAATAGATAGTTTAACGATAATTGGCTTAAAATTGTGTAATTTGTAATACATATATATTTATAAATTTTTACTAAATTAACAAGTAAGATTGTCTTTTGTTGACCAATAAATAGAAAAAAAAATGTCAACAAATTAAATATAGCATAAAATTTTCTTTTAACATTACACATAAATAAATTATGTTATAAATTTTTCATCATTTCTTGACAAATTTATTTCATTATTTTTAAACAATTTGAAACCTACTCAAAAATATAAATCACATATATATATATATATATTTACGTTGAAATCTAATTAATTAAATTGTTGTTTTTATTTTATAAATTATAGATTTACATAGCGACTACTTCCCAGAATACGATTGTAATCTACCGCTATTGGAAAATGCAGTTTTAACAGCAACATCTTCATTACGAGACAGAGGACCACAAAATGCTAGACTAAATGGTATGTTGAAATAATTTTTTATATACCTACCTACTAAATATTAATTTTTGTATAAAATATTGAAGGAAAATTTAGGAAAATATTTGTATGGAATTTTAAATTTATATAAGTATAAATATTCTTATATAGCTATAATATACATATGTATATAAAAAAAGTCTCTGGAATGTTTCTTATAATATTTTGAATTTTTGAATCACTGTTTGTTTTCAATAACTAGTAGAAAAAATATATTTATATTTTACGTTTATGCTTAAAAAATATATATTTTTAAATAATAATAATCACCGTTTATGTTGTGCTCTTGTGCTTTCAAATAAAGTAGATTTATTTGGATTTATATATATATATATATTATCAAATTTTTTTTTCTTGAAAAAAAATTACTCCAAATTTGTTTTTTCTAATTTTTTTTAAATTTCTATTAAAAATATTTATACTATCTGTTTTGTGTTGAATTGTAATCAAATTAAGTTCGTTTTTTATTTCTTGAACAAATTTATTATTGATGATAAGAAGCTTATAAAATTGTAATTGAAAAATAAATGACACCAACTAAAATATCTTACTATTACCCAGATTAATATTTTACCAAATATGTATGTAAAGGACATAAAGGATTATAAAACAAAATATAGAAAACGAACAACAGCTGCTAATAATAAGTAAAATTTGCCATTTTTTTAGGGTGTTAAATATTGTTTTACATTTACCCCTTGTCATAACGAGATTTTATTTTAAAAATGTAAATTCAAAAAAATATAGTTATAATTTCGAGTATGAAAGAAAAAAAATTAAAGAAAATATACAATTTTTACGATTAGAACTATTGAATCATTATGTCATGTATATATATATATATATATATATATATTGCTAATTAATTTAATAAATCTTTTTCTATGTAAAAACTATTATTATATGATTCATTCAAATTTCTTAACACGAATGCCGGAAAAATTTAAATTTAAATTGCAAATTTTAATTTATGTAAAAATTACATATTGCAAATTCTAATTCAAAATAGAAAGAACTTTTTCAACATAATATATTTGAAAAATAATGTTGCTATTTAAATTTTTTACAATAAATTGCATTATTATTTTAATTAATATTTGTAGTACTTAGCTTAGTATAGTAGATCGTATAGTGAAGTGACTGTTATTATTATGGTATGGTAATGGTTATGGGTTATGTGATTGTGATGTGATGTAACTTCGATTCGAAAATCTATATTTTTAGTCTTGAATGTTGGCTGCCGTGATTATACATTTTACTAAGCTCTGACATATTTTTGACATTTCATTTTCTTTATTTATATATTTTTCTATAAACATTTTTGCTTATAAATTTAATAAAATGTTTTAATTTCTCAAAAATAATTAATTAATTCATAATTAAAATAAAATTTATACTTAATAATGTCAAGAAAATTATATTGTGTACGTTGGGCAGTTGATTTAAAAAATTGGAAGCCAACACCCCAAGAATTATCATTAGCAATTTCATGTATACAACCAATTGAAAAAGAACGTTTAATGAAATTTAATTTTCGTGATGATTTTGATGCATCACTTGTTGGCCGTTTATTAATGCGAAAATTTATTCAGAATACAATTAAATTACCATATGACAAAATAGAATTTGAACGTGATATTCGTGGTAAACCATTTATTAAAAATAATTTGAAAAATTATCAAAATGTTAGCTTTAATGTATCACATCAGGGAGATTATAGTATTTTAGGTGGAATTTATTATGAAACAGATAATAATAATGTGAATGACATTGAAGTAGGTGTGGATATAATGAAATTTGAATATAGTGGTGGTAAAAGTCTTACTGAATTTTTTCGTTTAATGGATAGAACATTTTCATATAATGAATGGAAATTTATAAAACGTCAAGGAACGGAAACAAATCAATTAAAAGCTTTTATGAGAAATTGGTGTCTGAAAGAAAGTTATGTAAAAAATGTTGGTGTAGGAATAACAATAAATTTGGAGAAAATTTCATTTAATATTAAAACAGAAAATTTAATGGAAAATAAAATTTTAATTGATACAACATTAAAAGTGAATGATGAACCAATGAAAAATTGGCTATTTGAAGAACATTTATTAGATGAAAAACATTGTGTTGCTTTGGCATTTAAAAATATACAAAATAATGAAATTAAACAAGAAAAATTTATTATATTAAGTTTTGATGATTTAATGAAAGATTGTATACCATTGATTGAGAACGATGAAATTTATTGTCAGCAAGTCTTTGAAAAAGAATATAAAAATAGAAAATCTGTATAAAATATTTAATTTATTTTAAGTTTTTTAAAGTATTTTAAAAATAAAACTTGTTTTTGTATATTGTTAAATTGGTTTAATTTATTTTTGATTAATTTTTGTCGGACAAACACAAAAAATAAAAAATATTTATTTAAGACAGCGCGAGGTTACTCGAGATTACATAAATTCTAGATTAGAAACGAAAAATTAACATTTCTTAGATGACTTAATAGCAAACATAAAATAATTTATAGTAGATAATTTTTATAAAAAGGAATATTCGGTATTATATAATGCGAAATCAAAATTGTTTGCTACTTTTAATTTGCCAACTTAGTAATATAGATTAGATTCTACATAATTCAATATGTATATTATTCTTTTAATTTCACAATATGTGTACATACTTTATGTTAAATATTGATTTTTTATTCTCTCCAATGAAAAATACTGATATTTCCGAAAATATTACCAAATTTTTTAATTGATATATTTAATTAAATATGATTTAAATTACATAATATATTATATCGTCGTGTGAGAAGCGAATTGTCGTAAGCGTTAGATACGTCAATTTGAGAGTATTGATACAGGAAGATAGAAAATTTAAGTATCTATCGCCCTGTGTTCAGACGGATTCGATCCGAGAATATCCTGGCTAGTATTTAATTGAAATTCTAAATTGTTGTAAGTTGTATTTACCTAAATTAATTATTTGCGAAATGTTGTATACATTTTATACGGTATTTTGGTGGTGTAGCGTAGTTCATCATATAAATTGCAAAATGTTGTATATATACTTTAAGAACAAATTTTTACTATAAAATTCCAATTATATTACATTCAAATTGTTGTATCTTTGTCATACGACAATAATATAAAAATAAATTACAATACAAATAAGTTGTTCTAATTATTGTATGTTAACTATACTACATTTTGTGGTTTATAATTCTGAAACAAATAGTGATAATTCATATGATTTAAATTGTGGTAAGTTGCATTTACAACCTTCTGAGATTTTTCCATAATTCTAAATAAAAAATTAAATTATCGTAAAGTTTGTGGTGCATCACTAAATTAAATTTTACTAATCCTCTAATTCTATTTGAGACCAATGTAATTACTGTTTTACATAGCTAAAGAACCCATCTTTGTAATAGAGTGTTAATTTATTGGAGTCATAATATTATTTATTGAGATAAATGCATTTAAAGGCCTCAGAAAAAAATTCAAAAACTTAATATTCATTTATCTCGGAACTTCATTTTTGCAGTTACGACAATTCGCTTCTCACACGAAGATATCATAAAGTATAATAATATATAGAGAAACTATTTCATATATCATTTTTTGTACAAATTTTTATAAAATAATATAGCAATGTAAGACACTTTGACTATATAATATATATGGACTGCTAATCGCTTATAATTTCCTTTGCTGTCAAAGAAAAAAATACTATAAGGACTGGTAGCGCATAGCACCAGAGATGGCCAATAAGAGAACTAAAGTTATGGAATTCTGAATTAAATCCAGTAAAATTCTGAAGTAAAATCTATGGAATTCTCATAAATGATGTAGTTGTTTTATTGGCCGTCAAAAAGGCGAGCGTCGCCAAAGGCAATTCGTTATAGTTAGTTGCTTTTTTCGCCATCTGTGGTGGTATGCGCATAGTCGGTCATAGCTACAGCAATGAAGTTGGTTACTAGCAGTCCATATGTCCATATATTATATAGTCAAAGGTAAGACCCCAAGCTTTTTCATAGGCTAGAACTATTTTAAAAGCCCTCTATTCTATTTTCAAAGCTCATTGACAAAATATTTTTTTAAGTATAAAATAATTGTATTTACATAAAACTGCATTTACATTATCAGATTTTTCATAAAACATTTCATGCGATTTTTTGTCTGATCAAAAATCGTACAATGACGTAAAAATACCTAGTCTCATGCGATGTTTTATGAAAAATCTGACAGTATGCATTTTCATACGGTTTTTTCGTACGATTTTTGATACGACTAGTCTTATGAAAAGTGTGATAATGTAAATACAACTTTAATATATCAAATTAATATTTTTATTATGACTTTAAAATATTTTAAAGTCATATAATATTTTTTGAAATTTTGATTGTTTATTCAATCGTGCTTCTTTTTTTTCAATATTTTTTCAATGAGCTTTGAAAATAGAATATAAATAGAGGGCTTTTAAAATAGTTCTAGCCTATGATGGGGTCTTACATTGCTATATTATTTTATAAAAATTTGTACAAAAAATGATACATGAAATAGTTTCTCTATATATTATTACTTCATGATTATATATTGATGAATTGTTTTGAAATTTAAAAATCATATTTTAAAAAATTATTTGATTTTATCAAGATTCTGTATTAAAAATATTTTTATTTATTTAATTTAACATGGGAATTTATGTACATGACAAAATGTGTTATTTATTTTAAAAACATCATCATTTCCTTTTTTAATAATTTATGTTTTTCATTTGATATATTAAAAACAAAGAATTAAAATAAATAAAAATGCATATCAGTTTTCAAATTAAACCATTAAAATTACTGCATTTTAACTCAGCATGATAAAAATATGAATTTATCAATATATTTATTATAGTACAAAAAAAAATGTAGGGAGAAATAATTTTTTTTATTATGTTATCCACCAAAATATTTTTAGCCCTTTATAGAAATTTACTTAAAAATTCTTTTTCAAAAATATTCCTTTTTACTTTCGTTAATATAATAAAATACAAAATATATATATTTGATAATCCATTTGTAGAGCATAGAATTCTGGATCCTGTTCACGAAATTCGTACCTCCTGGTACGATAACGAAAATAATATAAAAATATAATATATATGTATATATTGTAGTATAGCATATAGTAATAAAAACTATTCGAAATTGATTTTTTCCACTCAACCCTCAGTTTAGGGGTTGCCTATTTTCTATATCCGATTGCAAAGTCATGGTTATATTGTTTTAATAGTTTCACTGTCGTCTAAATTTATCATATATTTTTGTTTTTGCCTACATAATACGCTATACATAATATATGCATGTGTGTGAGAATATTAATACCGGAAACAATTGTCAAATATGAATTATAAAAGGATATTGAACCATTATCTATCTCCTTGTATAAAAATTGATATTTTATTATATTTTTTCGTTATTTTGTTGATAATTTCAAATAATTGACATACAAATAAAATCCAGGACAGTAATATTTATATTATAAAAGTATCCTTGGCACGCGAACTTTTGGTTAAATTGATTTTTTTTTTGTATTTGTTATTGTAGGAAATTTTTATTTTTGGTACTTAAATTGTTTGGTGAAAGGATTTAACTTAATAATGTTTATTTTAATCATTAAAATCATTGTTAAAATAAACGATTTATTTTAATGTGAGTAAATAATATATATATAGGTCAATTGTAAATCGATTATTTTATGGTTAAATAATATCTACTTTCTTTACAGATAAATGTTTAATGTTAATTTTTATTAAATTAATTTAAGAAATAATTTTATTCGTTTCTCTATTATGGATTCGAATTTTTTTTTTATAATGATTTTTCTGAAATTTAGTTGTAAAACAACATTTTCGTTCGATTTGCATTTAACTAGTTTATATCTACAAATAAATTACTCAGTTTTAGTGTCATTTCTGAAAAATTATTAAATAATTTTCCCCCCTCCCAGATTTTAACAGTCAATATAAACATTTTTTGTTCAAATGACTTCAAAAATAAAGAATTGTATTTTATGTTTTGTTAAAATCGTGTAAATATGAAATTAATTTAATTCAGTAATTCCTATTTTGTTTTGTTCATTTTTAACCTTTCTGGCAATGACAACAATAAAAAGTTAATTCAGCAATTTAAATATTGTTTAATCAATATTAGAAATTTACACATTTTCTATTTGGTTATGGTTTGTAAAAGGATATTACAGTTTTGTAGGTTTTCCATACAATTTACCATAATCTGTTTTTTTTTGTTTCTTCGAAACTTGGAATAATTTTACACCCCTTTAAATGAACACGATATAAAAAATTATATTCAGAAAAACCGCATTCATACTTGAGTGGCTATTGTACATTTTCACAAAAACACAATATGTACTTTTCAAAAATGTTACTAAAAAAATATTTTTGCAGGCTTCCTGGTCTTTTAAAAACTAAAAAAAAACATAATATAATTTTTTTTATTGCGTTACCATTGAGTCAAACATAAAAATTTAAGGCGGGTAATCGATTATGAAAATTCAAAATTTTTCGAAAATAATTTGGCAAAACTTGGGCCCTAAACCTAAACATCAAATGTTTGATTTAAGTAATAGCAAAAATATTAAGGGTGGAATTTTTTATGACCATATTATACAACAATAATAATAAAATACTTTTTGATCTATGTTCCTTCAACAATACTACGAAAATTTTCATTGAAATAGGTCAATTTTCTCATATACATTTTTGGCAGTTCGTCTGGTAATGATGATATTTTTGGTAGTAACAACAGTATAGTCAATAAAAAAAAATTGAATTGCGATTCTATTAAGTTCCGACATTAATAAATTTTCTTCTTATTAGTTTTTCTATTTTTTTTTTTTTTTTTTTTTCAAAATAAATTTTAGTTTTTGTTGACAATTTTTCGTTTGATATTTTCATTGGGGTAGAATATATTTGTATTAACTGACAATATTTCGACATTGTGGCGTCACTTTTGAACTGAAGAAGAGAATAATTATTGTGGAAGCTGTTGAAGAGGGTACAGACTGGGTAATTTTAACGTCTTTTTCGGAAATCGTGTTGTATCACATGAACAAGGGATTTTTATTTTTATTAGAGAAGATTTTTTTTGTTACATTTTTTTTTGGGACAATTCAAAAAAAGTATAACAAAGTAGTACAAAGTATATAAATAAAAGAAAATAAAAGGAAGGGGTGAATCATTGGTTGAACTAGGTAATTCAAAAGATTAAATTACATGTATATATAACAATTGATTAAACCAAATATAAATTTTCTAATCGAATGATTTATAATTACGATAAAATTTATTTGGGCTATTATAATAGTAGATTGATTGATATACATATCAATCCACTAAGATTATTTTTTTCAATTATAGTATAAAAGATTTTTTGATTTTAAGATTGAATAAATCTGAGAAGTTGATTACATTCTTAAAAGCGTTGGTTAGATCACAATTTTACTATTAATAATTTAATTAAGAATCGTTATTATATTGTAATATTTTCCTTATTTTCAAAATTCAAAATTTTCTGTTTTACTTGACTGCACTTATTTTTATTAAGCCCCATTTCGAAGCTTTAATTCTGATAATTATGCAGCCTGAAATTATGCAATAAATAAACTACTTCGCTTCTATTTATGTGTAGTAGAATTAATATTTTATATTTTCTTAGGTTTCCAATATATTTTATTTATTATTTTCCTTCAATTTAGTTTATTTTTATCTTATATTTTTATATATTATATTTTTTGTGCAACAAATTTCTTATTTTATTTGTTTTTTTTATATATTCTTTGTTTTTCTTTTTAAATTTTTATTTTTCAATTTAATTTCCTTCTTATACACACACCACACACACACACACAAAATTTTAAACACATAAAATTTAATTAATTTATAATACCAAAAAAAAAACTCCAAAAACAAAACCCCAAAAAAAAATTGATAATAATAAAAATATTAGCTGGTACATCATGGTCCGCTAAAAGTTCTGATTTTGACCAACAATTAATCATTGATTTGGGTAGTGTTAAAAATATAACACATATTGCATTACAAGGACGTCCGCATAGCCGTGAATATGTAACTGAATATACAATTAGTTATGGTATAACAGATTTAGAATTTGCTGAATATAAGGAACCAGGTGGTAATACAAAGGTGAGTTTTCTATTTTTCATCAAAAATCAAGAATTTTTTTGGTAAAAAAAATTTATTACCAAAATATAAATTTTTACATATATCATGTTGTATAAGAATTGAAGACATTTTTGTTGTAAATATCTAAAAGTTCTCATTTTTTGTATACCATACTCAAAAAAATCGAATATCTTTAATTAACATTAAATTTTTTTTTAGTTTTTAAAATCACAAATTCATATTCATTATAGTAGTAGAAAAATGGTTTGTTTGCTACCCTCTTTACTTATTAAGAATAAAATTGTTTGTGACATGGCATAAAATTTAGTAGTTATAGTTTTCTTCTTCACTTTGTTTCCTTTCCTTTTTTGGTAGATCTAATCTTTTTAGCTGTTTTGTCTAATTTTTTTTAACTGTATTTTGGTTGATGGTATAATAAACATATATATATATATTTTTTTTAATAATTTAATTTAGGAAAAAAATATAAAATTTAATTTAACATTTAATGCTTAATTAACATATTTTAATTAATTGAAATTTAAAACTCTTTTTCTATAAAAAATCAATAACACAATAAAACAAAAAAAAATTATAAACATAATTTAAACATAAAACCAAAAAAAAAAGGGCATCTAGCATGGACACCAATTGAAAATACATATAATCATTTTTTAACAATTGATTTGGGTAGTAAAAAAATGATAAGAAAAATATCAACACTTGGACGTGCCGTAACAAATGAATATGTAACTGAATATATTGTACAATATTCGGATGATGGTGAATATTGGCGATCATATGTAAATCCAAATAGTGAAGCCCAGGTAAATGATGAAAAAAAAATTCAAAAAAAAAAAAGGATTACCTACACAAAACAATTTTTATTTTTTCAATATTTTATTTAAAGACAAAAATTTTTTTGAAATTATTTTCTTTTAGTAAACAAAAAACCTAAAACTACAAAACTACACGAAAGTAGGCAAAAAAATTTTTAAGTGGTTTTCGTTTTTTATTTTTCAAAATATTTTATTAAAAAACTTAAATTATTTTAAATATAAATTCAAAAAATAAAATAAAATTGAATTACTTTTTTTTATGTTGTAGGTTAAATAAATAGAGGGTATTCCAGGGGAATTATTTTATTTATTTATTATTTATAAAATCAATTTATTTAACAAAATATTTAAATTAATATAATAGAAATATAAAACTTAGGTAGAAAATTGATTTTGGAAACTAATCAAAAATTATTTTATTTATGGCTGGTTTATATTAACATTGAAATGTAATAATAAATTTCCAAAAATATCGGAAAATTGTGGTGCAGAAACTAGTGACTAGATAAGATTTTACCAATAAATGAAAAATAATGCAATAAAATAGTTTAAAAATATTCTCATTATTAAATTTTGATTATAATATAAATCAGCCTGAAAAAGTAATTTTTTTATATATTTAGTATAATATTCATTTTTAATAATTCATTTAATAAATTTAATTTAGATTTCAATATTAATGGTTATGGTTATTTAATTTTCTTTTAAAACTAATATTAACGAAATTAATTAATTTATTTAAATATAATTCAAATAATAGAGTGTAACTTAGTTTTTCAAAAAAAACCACTTTTATTAATTTTCCATAAACAAAACACTTAAATAACAATTATGCTTAAATAAACACACACTTTTACAGTTATGCACTCATTTGAAAATTAAAAAAAAATCCTTATAAATTTTTTTAAAAAATATTAATAAAAAATTTCTATGTTTCATAATAAAACAAAAAATCCTGTATAGATGTTTAAAGGAAATTCTGACGGTGATTCAATACATTATAATGTTTTCGAAGTTCCAATAATTGCTCAATGGGTAAGAGTAAATCCAACCAGATGGAATGATCGAATATCGTTACGTGTTGAATTATATGGTTGTGATTATTGTAAGTATAAAAAAATGAAATTAACAAATAAAAAATAATTATTGTTTGTCTCCATAATCTCCTTTACCCAAATTAATAAATCTCTTTTTTTATTATTATACCAGATGCTGAAAATCTTTATTTCAATGGTACGAGTTTGGTACGTTATAATTTACTTAGAGAACCGATAACATCAACACGTGAATCAATTAGATTTCGATTTAAAACGTCTGTTGCTAATGGTATATTATTATATTCACGTGGTACCCAAGGTGATTATATGGCATTACAATTAAAAGAGAATCGTATGATTCTTAATATGGATTTGGGATCTGGTATTATGACATCATTATCAGTTGGTAGTTTATTAGATGATAATATTTGGCATGACGTTGTAATATCAAGAAATCGTCGTGATATTATATTTTCGGTTGATCGTGTTATTGTACAGGGTCGATTAAAAGGTGAATTTAATCGATTGAATTTAAATCGTGGGGTAAGGAATATATTTAATATATATACTTATATATATTTTTAATAATATAATAATAAAATCTGTTTTCTTTTTTAGTTATACCTTGGCGGTGTACCATATGTGCAAGAAGGTATGATGGTAACACAAAATTTTACAGGTTGTTTTGAAAATCTTTTCTTAAATGCTACAAATTTTATACGAGAAATGAAAGAAGCATATGAACAAGATGAAGCATATCGTTATACAAAAGTAAATACAATTTATGCATGTCCGTCACCACCAATTTATCCGGTAACATTTACAACACGAAATTCATATGCAAAATTAAAAGGTTATGAATCACAACAACAAATGAATGTATCATTTCATTTCCGGACATATGAAGAGAAAGGTGTTATGTTATATCATGAATTTGGTTCAAGAGGATTTCTAAAAGTATTTTTAGAAGATGGTAAAGTTAAAATTGATTTAAAAATGGGTGATAAACCAAGAATAATATTGGATAATTATGATGAACAATTTAATGATGGCAAATGGCATACATTAATATTAGCAATTAAACGTAACTTATTAATATTAAATATTGATCAACGTCCAATGACAACAACAAAAAATATACAAATATTAACTGGTCGATTTTATTTAATTGCTGGTGGTGTTGATACAAATGGTTTTATTGGTTGTATGCAATCAATATCTGTTGATGGGAATTATAAATTACCAAAAGATTGGATATCTGGTGAAGAAGTATTTGGTAATGATGAAGTTGTTGTTGATGCATGTCAAATGATAGATCGTTGTAATCCAAATCCATGTAAACATAATGCTATTTGTCATCAAAATTCAATGGAATTTATATGCGATTGTAAGAGTACTGGATATGCTGGAGCTGTTTGTCATACATGTAAGTCTTAGAGTTTAATTATATTTAAATTTTTGTTTCGTAATTTTTATTTATTTTTATTATTTTTTTTAGCGAAAAATCCATTATCTTGCCAAGCTTTTAAAAATGTTCAATCTGTACAACAAAGAGTTAGTCTTGATATTGACGTTGATGGTAGTGGTCCATTAAAACCATTCCCAGTTACTTGTGAATATTACTGTAAGTTATTTCGGAATAATTTTGCTTTCAAAAACATTAAATAATATTAAACAATTTTTATAGCGGATGGTAGAGTAATCACAACACTTCGACATAGTCAGGAGCATACAACAACAGTAGATGGTTTCCAAGAACCTGGATCATTTGAACAAAATATTATGTATGATGCTGATTTACCACAAATTGAAGCACTTTTAAATCGTTCTCATTCATGTTGGCAACGTTTAACTTATTCATGTCAAGCATCACGTTTATTTAATTCACCATGTAATGATTTTTTTAATTGTAATTGAATACATTTAAATTCAATAATATTTTTTAGCTGATGTAAATACTTTCCGACCATTTGCCTGGTGGATATCACGACACAATCAACCAATGGATTATTGGGCTGGTGCTTTACCAGGTTCAAGAAAATGTGAATGTGGTATTTTAGGAAAATGTAAAGATCCAACTAAATGGTGTAATTGTGATGCAAATACACTTGAATGGCTCGAAGATGGTGGTGATATTAAAGAAAAAGAATATTTACCAGTACGTGCAGTAAAATTTGGTGATACTGGTACACCATTAGATGAAAAACAAGGACGATATACATTGGGTCCATTACGATGCGAAGGCGATGATTTATTTAGTAATGTTGTTACATTCCGAATTGCGGATGCAACAATTAATTTACCACCATTTGATATGGGTCATTCAGGTGATATTTATATGGAATTTAAGACAACAGCAGAAAATGCTGTATTATTCCATGCTACGGTAAATAATTTTTTCTGAAATTTTGAATATTATAATAAGTAATCATAAATATTTGTTTTAGGGACCAACTGATTATATTAAATTAAGTATAATTGGTGGTACTAAATTACAATTTAATTATCAAGCTGGAAGTGGTCCATTAGGTGTAAATGTTGAAACTAGTTATCATTTAAATGATAACAAATGGCATACAGTTAGCGTTGAAAGAAATCGGTAATATTAAATTTATATAAAAAAATATATATTTTTTTATTATTTTTATTAATAGGAAAGAAGCTCGTTTGGTTGTTGATGGTTCATTAAAAAATCAAATACGTGAACCACCTGGTCCGGTACGTGCCTTATATTTAAATTCAGAATTAATTATTGGTGCCACAACAGATTATCGTGATGGTTATGTTGGTTGTATTCGTGCCTTGTTATTAAATGGTAAAATGGTTGATTTAAAATCATATGCTGAAAGAGGGATATATGGTATTAGTCCGAATTGTGTTGGTCGTTGTGAATCTAGTCCTTGTTTAAATAATGGTACATGTTTCGAAAAATATGATGGTTATTCGTGTGATTGTCGTTGGAGTGCATTTAAAGGACCAATTTGTGCAGATGGTAATATATATATTACAAATTAAATTTCATATTACATCTTATTAAATTTATTTATTGTAATTTTGATATATTTTGCAGAAATTGGTGTTAATTTACGTTCAAATTCAATAATTAAATATGATTTCGAAGGTTCTTTCCGTTCAACAATTGCAGAAAATATTCGTGTTGGTTTTACAACAACAAATCCAAAAGGTTTCTTACTTGGTTTCTCATCAAATTTAACTGGAGAATATTTAACACTACAAATATCAAATTCTGGTAATTGAATAAAAACCAAAATTATTTATAAATTAAAAAAAAAAAATTAAATAAATAATTTTTTTTAGGTCATTTACGTGTTGTTTTTGATTTTGGTTTTGAAAGACAAGAATTAATATTCCCTGGTAAACATTTTGGTTTAGGACAATATCATGATGTAAGATTTTCACGTCGAAATAGTGGTTCAACTGTTGTTTTACAAGTTGATAATTATGAACCAAAAGAATTTAATTTTGATATTAAAGCATCAGCAGATGCACAATTTAATAATATACAATATATGTATATTGGTAAAAATGAATCAATGAGTGATGGTTTTGTTGGTTGTGTGTCACGTGTTCAATTTGATGATATTTATCCATTGAAATTATTATTCCAACAGAATCCACCATCAAATGTTAAATCTATTGGAAGTAAGTATATTTAATAAAAAATTTAAATAGAATTTTAACTTTTACAAATTCTATTATTTTATTTTTATTTTTTTTAAAGGTGTTTTAACTGAAGATTTCTGTGGTGTTGAACCAGTAACACATCCACCAATTGAAATTGAAACACGTCCACCACCATTAATTGATGAAGATAAATTAAGAAAAGCGTATAATCAAGTTGATTCAGCTTTATTAGGAGGTAAGAAATGAAACTAATAAAATTTGTAATAACAATTTTAATAATAATTTTTATTTTGTTTGATTATGAGCTAATTATTGATTATATACTATAGGTATAGATAAAAATGATGATAATGATATAGATAATATTATAATGAAAAATAACACTAAACCTACTGGTTATGATAAATGAGAACTATAGTTGTATTGGCAAAAAGGAATAATTTGTTTTTTAGTTAAAAATTTCTTTATTTTTCAATTGTAATTAACAAAACTATTTAATAGAATTTGTAACAATAATATAAAAATATTTACACGCTAACAAATGTCTTATCTTTTCTTTCTTCATTACTTTATTTCTTTCATTTCATCATATAACATTTCATTTTCATATTACTTTTCTTTCATACACTAATTAATTTATATAAATTTTACATTTACACAGTAAATTACATTTTTTATTACAGCAAAATCAAATAATATTATCTGTAGTTATCTACATTGTTTTGTTCATATTTCTTTTATAGATATATAATTATGGTAATTTTTTAAATATTTATTTTTTATCTTATTATATCCTATAGGCCTTTTAGCATTACTATTCCTTTTACTTGTCATAATGGCAATATTAATTGGACGATATTTAGCACGTCATAAAGGTGAATATCTGACACAAGAAGATAAAGGTGCGGATGGTGCTGATGATCAAGATGAAGCTGTCGTACATTCAACAACAGGTCATCAAGTTACAAAACGAAGAGAATGGTTTATTTAAAAAAAAAAAAAACAAGAATTATCATAAAATTCAAATCGTGTTTAATATATATATTTTGTTTTTTGGACAAAAACCACTTTTGGATACTATCGCCTCAATTTTAAATGAAAAGTTATATATGAAAAAATTATAATGTTATTAGACAGAAAAAAAATTTAAATTTACGAAAATTTTCATTATTTTTTAAGTATATTACATGCAAGAAAGAAAGAAATTTCAAATTATACTTATATGTATAAGAATTTAGTTTTAAGTTTCGAAAATCAAACAAAACTGGAAAAAAAATATAGGAGAAAAATATGTAAGGATAAAAAATTCCAATTAATATTTTTCAATAATTTTTATTATTATTTTTTTTTTAATATGCATAAATTTTGATTTTTAATTAATTTAAATTTTATTTGTTTTTGTAAAAACAAAACGAAACTTTATACTTAATTTGAACTTTTCCCGTCCATTTTTTTTTATTATTATTATTATTTTGTAAATTTATTATTTAATATAATTTTATATATATAAATATTTTTTTTTTTTACAATTTTAATGCAACTTTATATGTAGAATATATATTTTTTTATATGTAATACAAAAAACAAAAGGAAGGGTGAATAATTTCATACTGATAACCAGGATATTTTTTTTTATATTCTTCAAATGTAAATAAAATAATTAATGATATAGACTTCATTTTAGACTTATTCGATTTTGTGTTAATTTATCGATTTTTATGTGTTATTGTCCATTTACAATTTATTATTATTTTTAAATGTTCTCCCTTTCTTTTTGTATTAAAATAAATTTTTATAATTAACAATAATTATAATTACATTCCATTAATTTACGAATAATGAGCAAAAAGATGAAGAAGCAAAAAAAAATTGTAGACATAATATTAATTTTAGATAAAAAGATGTTTATTGTTAATTAATTTTCTATACTTCAGAAATTTTTTTTTAGGCACACATCTTATAATTGTTATAAAAATTGTTCTTAAACAAACAAAATTTTAATTCTCTTTTTGTCTTATACAAAAATAAATAAATTGCCTTTGATAAAATAAAATATATATATATATAAATGAAATTGTCAAATTAATTAAAATTTATGGTCCTAAATAGTGTTGATTTAAATATACATCAGCAAATTTTCAAAATTACAAGTAGCGTTTTTGTTCACCCAAAACGTGTTCAAAAGAGTAAATTTAAAATTATCTTAAAATCTAAATAAAAAAAATTAATAATATTTTTTTAAAGACTTAAATCATACAAAAAATATTTGGTCTTCCAAATAGCAAACAAATAAAATTATGTATTTAAAGAAAAGTATTGCAATGCATTTATCTCTTAAGGCAATTTAAAAAAAACTAAACTCAAATTATAAAATTGAATATTGAAATATCATTAAAATTGTTCAGAAAAGAAATTTCTTGTGTAATAGTTTTTTTTCGTTTTTGGTTTTTGGCAACCAAAACTATAATATTAATTTTAAAAATTGAATTTTTTTAGTTCTAGACACAAATACAATTTTGTACAAAGAAATTAAAAGAAATATAAAATAAAACTTTTTAGAAAATATTAATTTGCCTTTTAAAAAATAATTCGATTTGAATTTGATTTGTGTCGAAAAAATGATTTGCGTAAAGTTTTCGTAAAATCAATTTTCCTAATTATGCAGTTTCTCTAATTCAATTTCCCTAATTTCTATGGTAAGTTCGTTTTATTGTACTTTTATGTGGATTTTAATAGAAAATTTAATTAAAAATTATAATTCTGTAATTTCATTTGAATCGAATCGAAAAATTCATTAGTTTTGAAAGAAATAAACGAATTTTGGATTTATTAGGTAGAGTCTAAAATTTAATAAACTACATTAATTTTATTCGAATTTTAATTTAATTAAAATTAAATCGTTAAGAGTAATTTTTGGAAAACTTAGTCCTGTGATCGTTATATTTCGTGGATTTCTAAATTGTCTTAGTGAAGAGGTCAATCGTCAATGTATTGAAAATGTTCGCTTGAATTATCATTGTATTAAAAATTTTAGCGCAAAAAAAAATAACCAAAAAAAATATTACTTTACTATTTGACAGTTCGTTAGAAAAAATTCGTATAGATTGTGGTGTCCTCGGGTTTTCCTATAAATTAATTAAATTACGGGTAATAATTAATAAATTTTATGTTTAATAAATAATTTACTAGCTACTTTGATAAAACTCGTCGTTATTTTTCCGGTAAAAAGATGAAAAAAGTGATTTAATTTCGTTGCATTTTTATATGACAATACAAGAAATCAAAGGTTAGTACATATTTTCATTAATTTATTGCTTTATTATTAATTACAATTTATATAAATTCTGAAATTGATTTCTCTAATAATGAATGATACCATTGATTTAAAATCAATTATGATACTTATATTTCCGCATATATTTGCGGAAATATAAACTAATCACCACAGTTTTTCAAAAATTTTGGTGAATAAGGTTACGAAATCACAATTATCACAATAAGAATACATCTTATATGGTAATATCAATTAGAAAAAAAACGGACAAATAAACAATTTATTCCCATAACGATCCTACTAATCTACTGTTCGTTTGGGAAACTACACTACAATTAGGGGAACCAATTTTAGATAAACTAGTTTAGGGAAATCGTTATTCGGGAAATGTTCCCGTTCCTGCAAAAACACTATTTTTATATCTTCAATTAAATTTAATTTTACGTCATCCTAAATTTATGCAATTTTAGTCAAACTATCCATCAACAGGTGGCAGTGTACGAATAGTTGAAACTGTATAGTATCCCAGTGAACAGTGTAAGCAAGGTTAGTGGCAATTTTGATTTCCATGCTTCTACAAAATACAAAATATGTTAGGTAATGAAACTTTTTTTTATTAAATTAATTAATTCTTACCATATATTACTTTGTTGAAGAGAGGCAAATCCTTCAAGGGCTTTTTTGTTTTTTGCCTATCCCAATTAAAATGAAATAGGACATAAAACTTACCACTTAATTTTGTTGTCTTTTTAACAGAATGCGCATTACAAGATTTTCACAGAAAAAATATGATCCCTCAAGTGGTAAACAACTGAAATAAGAATATAACTGATTACAGATCCCTATCATTTCCTTATTCATAAGAATACTATGCAAAATACGAATCTCTTATACGTAAGGGTTCTGACATCGATGACAGATAATCCGCTGGGATATTATATTTTCTTTTCTACACTACTAACACGCGCTAGTTGTTTAAATAGAAATGAAGATGTTGCTACTTGTATGATTTTGAAAATTTAATGGACGCGACACTCGTAGTCCATATCCATACCCAGTGGCTTCTAGCCACCACATCCTCTTTCATATGTAAATATAGTATTTTTCTATTAACGATAAAATTAAGTATAAGTTGAGTATGTGAATACTCATTACTATCTATACGTTTACTACATTAAAATGTAGGTATTTTAATTACCTTTAATTCGAGAAAGCATACGTGTCTATGCGACACTCGTAGTCTATACCTATAGCCACCACATCCTCTTTCATATATTATCATTATAACATTAATTTTCTATACAATTATATTATATTTCATTTATTATATTTTCACAAATATTTACATACCTTTTTTACTTTAAATACAAATAATTTGACTATTAAAATACATTTTTTGTTTGTTTAAATAGTTTTATACATTTTATTCTTACATCACTATTAATAAATATTATTTATTGTTTTGGGACATTTATAATTTTTTATATTATTATAATTTTTATATATTTAATTTCTAAATCTCTGCCTTTTACCAAAAAAACAAATACATACACTACAAATAAATACATAATATTAATATCAAATTTGATTGTTTCACCAGACAGAATTTAAAACATATTTATGTACATGTACCATGTACTAAATTTATTAAAAGATGTAATTGTTAACATTTATTATTGATTGGATTGTATAAAACTACTAAATTGAAATTATTAACATAATCATTAATATTTATATAAATTAATTATTATTAAAATATTTTTAAATTCATTGTTTTGCATTTTAAATACCGTATATATAATTTAAATTTTTATGATATGGAAGATTTGAGATTTTTTTCTTATTGAAAAAAAAATTCGATTAAATAATTTTTGTCAGAGATGATATGGTACCGAAACCATAATATAAACATTATTCTATAATTTAATATTTTAATATTGAACCTAAATTTTGTAATTGGCAAATTTTATTCAAAATGTTTAGGAAGCAGAATTTTCATAAAAATATCTTTAGAGCTATAGAGTTATGAACGCAAAACTCAACATTTAGTATTAATAAGTATTAAAATACTATTTTACATTATATCATGAGAAAGTTTTTGAAATTCTATATTAATTTAATTGAAAATTTCCTATCAATTTCTCCATAGGTACAAAATTTTATAGCAAATATTTTTGTGATAAAATTATTTTTTATGTATTTTCTTTAATATCCAATTCCCAATTACGGCCAATAATATAAAAAGTTATTTTGATTAATAACAAATTAGGCCAAATAATTTATTATATGTATTATTAACGCCAATATTGTAAAATTAAATTAACTTGTTAACAAAACACTTTTATTTTATTGATAATAAAAAAAAAACAGGCAAAATTTACCTACAATAATTTTATTTATGGTTTAATAACTTTAACCGGAAGCTACAAATGTAGCTAAATTACTCCAATATTAATCCATTAACAAATTATAATTCTAAAAGTTATTGGGAAAATTATATAAATAAATTTATATATTTTTTTAAGTATATTTTTATTTGGGAATTATAAACGATTATATTGTAGATTAATTGAACACTTATTTAATTTATGGTATTTTATAATACATACAGAAACTATATTAAATTAAGGATTATTTTCTATAAATTTATTCCTGATTAAATTTATTTCTTTTTATAAATTTATATAAAAAAAATATAACGATCCTTTGTGCATTAATATTTTGTGATTTGATTAATTTTTCGGCATTATTAACTATAATTTTATTATGGTCTAATTTTTCAATATTCAATCCATCCATCCATCCATCAATATAAAATTAAATTTATTTAAAATTTAATATTACAAATCATGGGAAAATATTAAATTTTACATTAACAAAAAGTATTTATAAGTATATAAAAGGAAATAATTTTTTAATATAATTACAATTAATTAATTCATTTAAATTAAATAACTTATTAAATAACTTCGTTAATAATTTTCGTTTAGTTTCCATAAAAAATTTTTGCACTAGCCAATAAATAATAATAATCAATTTTCAAATAGTTTTAATTAATTACATTTAATTATATTTATTTTACTATTTTACTATTTTCTATATTGTCTGTCTATAAATTTTCATACTCCTGTAATATTATTATTTAACAACATTTATTTATTTTTGGTTATTTTATTCACATTTATAATTAGATTAAATAAATATTTTAAATACTAAATTAAATATTTTTTTTTGTATAATTACGATATTTTCTTATTTATATTTTGTATATATAGTTTATTTTTGCTATAATTAATTTCGATACTTATATAAGTGATATTGATTTTCTTTAAAAGTAATTTTACATATAAAATATAAAAAAAAAAAAAAAGAAGATGATTTTGAAACAGAAATAATAAATTACAGAATTGAACATATTGTTAGTAATAAAAATACTGAAAAAAACATTGCAATTATATCTTTATGTAAATTTCGATCACGATTAAATGGTTTTGTTGTATAACATTCACGTCTAGTTTTCTGATATAACCATATTGGTGTAATTAATTGTAAAAAATCTGGTATCATAAATCCAATATCTCTAACAACTTGATGTGCATATCCTTCACCACGTATTACATTCATTATAAATTGATCATAACTACCAGCAACTATATGCAATAAAGCAATACCAGATATACATAATATTTTTTTAGATGTTACAGTATTATCAATATTTGCTAAATGCATAACCATAACTGTTGCAAATATTTCAGTCAACTGTAATAGAAAAATAATTATTTATTTTGTAATAGATTATATTTATTATTATATGGGTTATAATCAAATATTATATATGTAATTAAATTATATTTTCTATGAGGTTTCCTATCAGGAGACTATGGTTGCAACATCTGCACGCCTTAAGATTAAACCAAAGAAAATACTGAATGTTTGTAAAGATCTCATGATTAGAACGATTACGAGTTACATAATAAAACCTTATTATTTATTGAAAATATCATGGTACAATCATGATTTATGATTACCTGGTATTTTCAAGAATTTTTATATGGAATTCAAATGAGAAATGTTGCGTATATCATTTCTCAATACGTAAAAGAAATACAAAAAAAGTGGCAGAACGACAAGTAACATATTATAGGATGTAGTAATATCACATCCAAAGATAACATTTTTTGTGCTAGGATATTGTGCGCAGTGGGACTTCTATACTATTTGTGGTTTGATAGACAAATATTTGGCTTGCAATTTAAGTATACTTGATAAATTTCATAGCTGCCACCAGTCTTTAATTATTTCCATGTCATCAATTACGAAATTATTTTCTATTTATTTATTATACATACAAAAAATTTGTTAGGTTATCGCTATAGTGATGGTATAAACTAAAAACCTTTTATATATAATGTTAAAGTTTATTATACCATAATGAATAGGTTTTAGGGGTCTATTTTCTACTACGCTACATCCATTTTCATTCAAATTTAATTATACGGTAGCGATTTTAATTTCTATTTGGCAAAAATTTATGAATATATGCAAAGAAATGCCATAGAAAATTCTTCTTTAAAATTAAAGTCAAATTAAAAATTTACCTTCATTAGAAATTTCTTTTTTTCTTACTCTTATCTCAACTAAAATCCTATTTTACCTAATTTGTATATTAATTATATAATGAAAAATGAATTACGTAATATCCTTTTTTTATTTCGTGCAATTCAAAAATCAATTTCTCTTTATTATTATATGTTACGTATACAAAAAACAATATTCAATGTAGATACTATAGAATACTTAAATAAAAGTAATATTTTTAGTTTAATGGACTTTAGTTCTGATCCTTGAAACTATACGTAATTAATGTTACATGTCGTCACAGTTTGTTGATTTTACTCATGCGAGAAATAAATTTTTATTACCATTTATTACACAAGCAAGAAAAAATCAACATAAATTATTCATCTTACTTTTATTTATATCGTATTTGGTGTATATACATAAGTAGAATTAAACTGTTGATTTTATTGAATCAAATAAAATGTGTAGTAAAATAAATTAAATCACGTATACCTACATATTTTTTTTTTCAAATTAATTAATTATATCCTTTTTTTCAAAAATGATTGTTTTATATCAATTAAAGTATTAAATTCTATTTTGGATATTACTACATATACATAGTTGAATTACTAAGTGGTTGAATGAATGGAGTAATTAATTTAATTTAGGAAATCATATTAATATTACTATATTTCTTCGACTATTTTCGACCATTCATTTTTAATATAATTGATTAAGTGGAATGCTAACTCTTAGATAATTAATTATCAAATAATTACATATTAATCAAAACTAGATTACATTACCCCTGAGTTTAATATAAAACGTGCAATTAAACAGATAACCGGATATACGGGTGATATATAATATACTGTAACGAAGGTAATACCGCATGTTTATGGTGTACTATGGGCACACAATTCGTGTGATTAATGTTAGTTCTTTATTGCATAGTGAGAGATGGATGGACGCGGTTATTTATTGGCGTGACAAAAATAAATAAATCTCTAAAAAAAAATAATTCTTAAATCATATTTAATTACTTCAAATAAACATGGAATTTTATATTTAATTTTGTAATTAATTTTGAAAAATTTTATTTAATGATATTATTGAAAGTATGAGAAAATGTCCTAAAAGTCGTTGGAAAATGTCCTAAAAAAATTTAATTATGAAAAAAATAAATTATATTATTTCAATTTAAATTAATTAAATTTTTATTGGCAAAATTTTTGATAAAGCCAAATTGTTTAATCCTTTTAATAAATTAAATAATAATATTACAATTTATATTTATAATAATTAATGAAATTTATTGCAATTCTGATAAAATCTGGGATTCAAATAATTTTGTATAAAAATTAATTCAATATTTTCCACTAATAAAACATAATTTCAAAACTTTAATTTGAAATAAATAAACTTTTTTTATATTATTTATAAATTCTTATCAAAATTGAATTGCCACTCATAAATTTATCTATTTTAAATTGAGTTGCAGAGAAAAAAAAATGACAAAAATCTTTACTATTAATCTCGAATATTATAAAAAACATAAATATTTATAAATAGATTATAAACGAAACATATATATAAAATATCTCAAAAAGACATATAAAATTTTGTAGTTACATAAAAGTATGATATAACAAAATAAACTTAAGGACTCTATAAAGCAATAAGGAGTTGCTACACTTGAGTCTATAAGTGCATTTCACTTTTATATGTATACATGTTTAAAAAAAACAAACTTTTATCGATGATTTATTATTACATTTAAAAAAAAAAATAGATAACACTGGTAACAAATTATGTAGACTATACAAGGAGTTCTAATACAGAGATACAAAGGTATTTTTATTCCTCGTATTTAATTTTCTTATTTTCTATTTTTTTCTTAGCATGTTTAAGTTCTATTAACAATTTTTTTTTTGTTAATATCAAATAATAAAATAATTTAATACATAAAAAATATTTTATTATTATTTTTATATGGCAAGAGGATGACATTTTATATTTTATTTACCAAAAAAAGAAAATATATTTTTAACTTTTATATTTATTATTACCTATAATATTAATAATATTATTTGATCGATTACAATACATAATAATAGACATGAAAACTTTTTGATTCACATGCATGAAACATATTAAAATAAAATTAAAAAATATTATAGATAGAATTTGGTTTTATTTTTTGGGGTAAATTATGAAATAAATTTGTATAAAAACTTTTACAATATTTAATTTAGTAGTGGGAATAATATTGTTGAAAATTTTCAAAAGTTGTAATGTAATTTATGTAAATTGTATATAGTTTATGTAGAGTTTTGGGAACAAGGTAACGAGTAGTAATTGAATTAAAAATTAAATTGAATTTAAAAATTGTTGAAAATTTATATACCATGAAACTTTATAGACTAATAAATATTATATATAAAAGAATTTATACGAATTTTGAAATTATAAAATTTTCATTAACAACAAGAAAAATATATAGTTAACTAGTTTTGTTTAACAAACTATATTTTTTCTATAGTTAATTTTTAAATAAACTTTTATCGTTTGTAGACTTGATATAGTAAATTGGTATTCAAATAATTTAATGTAATTTCTGAATGACTATAATATTAGTATATTTTTGCCTCTATGCTCCAGTTCATAGCCAGGGAAATTTTAACAAAATTTTCAGACAAAGTGACAACTAAACAATAATTTCTGTTAGATCAAATTTCCAATATAAACTAGATTTATTTGGTGGAGTTTATGACAAGAAGAAGTCAGAAAGAACTATAGATTTCAGTTGAATAATCTTGTTTGTTACTAAAACATTAATTTATCAATTCAAATTAAAACTAGTTGATTAAATTGTAACTAGATTTATACTCGAATTTCTAGTTTTTCCTATTCTAATTTACACAAATTCGTTCGTAATAAGAAATTATGTGAATGAAATTTTCAATTATATAAAGCTATAGGTATAGACCTTAGACACCCACACCCAATTTCAATAATGTAAAAAAATCAAAATATAATATTTACATTTTGCTGTTTTTGTAAAATTTTGTAATATATATTTCAATAAGGACATTTTTATTCCGTGTTCTATGTTATTAAAGTTTTTCAATAACATTTAATAGAAGTTAAATAAGAAAGTTTAGTATACTAACTAACATTTTTGTATATATATGGAAATAACTATGAAGGCGCGTCAAAATAAAATTATAATTTTTTACATGATTTACTTAAGCAAATTTTTGGTTATAAAAATGAGGTTAGGGAAATTTTATAATTAATACAAGTTGAATAAAATTTAAATTAATTTTTTTGTTTGTAAAAATAATTAATATTAAAATAAGTTTTTAGGAGCCAAATTAAGGTTACTATTTCCAAAATTTCTTAGAAAATTACTTCTTTGAAATTGTTATACAGAAAATTATTTGACTAATTACCAATACCAATATTATTTTTTGTAAATTTATCTCGGTTCTCTATAGATTTTAGTTATATTTACATATTTTCATTTAAATTTTAATATTTCTAGGTTGGCTCGCTATTTGCAGAATTTTTGGGCAAATTAAAAGATATTTGAAATTGTTTTGGATATTTTTATTACATTTAAAATTCTCCGTTCATAAACACAAAATTTATCTATATTGGAGAATGTCGATATTTTACGCTAAAAAAATGGCAAGGCTCTTTGAATTTTTTCGGAATTTCAGCATTTTCCGGCCGACGAGAAATTCTCCAATGTATACAGATTTAGCAATAAAACTTGTTGTACACATTATGTATAGTATAGTACTCGTATAACAAAACGAAGTATACCAGATTCAGATATAATTTTATTTTTTTTTTGTCAAAGGCCTCTTAAGGATGTCAAATTTATTTACATCAAAATAGTAAATTCAATTTTTTTTAAAGGATAATTTAAGTATAAAATAATATTTAAAAATTTAAATACTTACTGTAAAAAATAATTGATGATTCCATTGTTTATAAAAATCATCATTATAATAATTAACACATACCCACCATGAATAATAATGTGAAAATATTGATAAATTAAATATTACTAACATTGAATAACGTATACGATTTTGTATTATTAATACAATTAATTGTTTTATGCATTCATATAATGCAATTATACATATTACTGTTAATAACCACATTTTCATTGTATTTTTTGTAGCATTAAAATACATATGTTTATATGATGCAATACCAGATTCATATGGACCTTTAAATACTGTATCCCAACATGAACATGAACAATATCTTTTATCAACATAACGTGCATATGATTGCCAAAAATACCATAATATAGCAATATGAGCTGGTGGTAATAATGCTGGTGCAAGACTTCCACAAGCTGCTGGTAACCATCGTCCATATGACATTATTATCAATTTTCTTTACCTATAGAATAAATTTTTTCATAATTTCAAATATTTTCGTGATATTTTATTATTTATTAAAATATTATAGAATATATTTTAATAATTTAGTTGCTGAATGTATTTATTGATTTTGATTATATTATAAGGATTCAACATTCAACTGAATTATGTCAGCTGTACTTTATCTTACTAGTTAGTTTCTTAGACACAAAGATTAAAGATACTAAATCTATAAATATTTATTACTAGTTAGAAGTTAAAAATTTCAGTTGAATATTGTACAATCTTATAGTAAATCCTCAAATCATAATTTTAGCAAAATGAAGATGTGCTATTCATATTTAATTTTTATTAAAATTAAATTAATTCATGGAATATTGAACACATAATAATTTCAATGAAGTAAAAAATTTATACCTATTTGTTTTATGGAAATAATCTCTATGATAAATTATATCATAAAATGATAATCATTACTTCTACTAATTCGAAAACTATTCTATATAAAATATTCATTATGTTACTATGGTATGGTCTCTTTAATTTACACACATTTTCATATTCTACTATTGAGCATGAATGAAATATCATTTTTTTATATTTTCCGGTATCAAAAATCAAACCCATTGAATCAACACACTTACGCAATAATTTTTAATGTAAATAAATTAATTTTAAACAATTGGTTGCGTCCTAATCCAAAACATATTACATATATATAAAATTCTATTTATGTTGTGCCAAAAAAAATTATGCTTTTTAATTCGGTTTATAATTTATTCAAATGATTAAAAGGGGTGAATAAACTTTTATTTTTAGATTATAATTATTTTTTTATATTGAGAAATGAATGTACAAATTTAAATATAATTTGATTAGAATGAATGTACATGAAGAATTTAACATTAAATTTTAGATAAATTTTAATCCAATTAAAATTTTATTTTTTGTATTGTATTTTGAACTTATACACAATCTTAAACGAGGCATATTACATACATGATTAAAAAAAGCAATGTGCGCTTCTAACAAAAATTACATTAAAAGTTTTAATTTTGTTGTTATTTAAGTTCTCAAACTAGTCAAAATATTTTAGTAATTTAATTCTACAGTTTATTTACCAAAAAGCGTATTGATTAATTACTAATTTTTGTTCACGACAAAACAAGTACTTAACACGGTTAATAAGCATTTTTAAGGAAATTTTATTAAAAATCGACGTAAATGTAATAAATGTAAATGTAATAATCATGCTCACGACAAAGCATGTACTTAGCACGGCTAGTGAGCGGTTTTAATTAAAAGCATCAAAAAAGATTCAGAATAAAAATGTCCTTAATCAAATTTCGGTTATATCTATTATTCAAAATTTCGTATAATTAAATACATATTTCGTAATTAAAATCATATTTTAAATATATAGATAATTTTGATTTATGCTCAAGATATTTTATAACTCTTTAATTTTTTAGAGATATTTTTTAAATTATATAAAATTTAAAATTTAAATTTATTTTTATTTGATTTTGATTGACAATCATTGTGTTTTTTTTGGTAAATCTGGAATAAGCAATCGCGTGACAAATCATACATAAATTTAATCTCCTCTTTGTAATTCTAATAAAACTTTTGTTTGCGGAAATGTTAATCATAAAATAATTTAAAATGCAATTTAAAATCAGTGATATAAACAAAAAATATTTAATTTGGTGAACTTTATTGAAGTCATGCACTATAAATTTATAAAATGTTTTTCAATTTTGTTTACATATATAAATTTTATGAGGTGAAAATTGATAAAATGCCAACCCAGATAGTATAAAAGTTAATTAAAATATTTATACTGCACTATAGAAAAAATAAAAGTTCATTTTAATGATAATAAAAATTTGAAATAAAATAATAAATAAAAATTAGAATTTGCTTTGGTACTCGAATATTAATAAATAAGACATTAAGTGTCATGAAAAGGAATGGGTTTAAATGATTTAATTTTCAATTGATTATTGCACGATTTTTAATCAAATTTATGTTGTCTTAATTAATGTTTTTATGTATCATTTTCTAAATCTCTTATTTTTATACAAATTATAAATAAACTTTTGAACAAAATATACCAATTTTTATGTATTTAATTTGTAAATATATTTTTTATTAATTACAATAAATATTAAAGGCAATTGTTTTGATAAAATATTGTACGCAGAAATTATGCTACCGGTATAATTATATTAATTATAAATTATCTATTTATCTACATTATCTACATAATGTATATAGAACTACATAATTTATGCTAAATCGTATATACACATCTATGTATGTATAAAAATATATGATTCAAAAATTTTTTTTATATATAATCTTAAAATATTCGAGTATGTGTGCAACATAAATATACATATGTATATTGAAAGATAAATTATAATCACTTCAATTTTTGAAAAAAAAAAAGAAATATTACTTAATTTCAATTAATGTACCTTTTTTTCTAATTATATTTAATTTTTTTTTTATTTTAAATACTTTTTAACACTTTCTTATTTAATAAAATAATGTATCCCATTTTGTATTTCTTATTTTTCACAATTTATTATAAAAATTAATTTCAATTTATTATAAATTTTCTTAACAGTTTCACATTTTCTACAGATTTTTAATCTTTTTTCATCATTTCATAATTTTTTATACAGTTTTTTCTTCTATATTACTTTTTGCTCAATTTATAACATTTTTTTCTACTCTTAAATTTTACACATTATTAAATTTCAGACATCCTTTTTAAAGGATAAATATTCCAAAAAAGAAGAATTTTCTTTAATATTTTTGGTACACAATAATCCTTTTTTTTTTACTAATACAAAATTTTTATTTCTGCATAAATTGAAATATTTTTCATTCCAGTATAATTAAAATATTTTCATAATTTTCACGATTTCATTAAATTTTTTGTTTTTCTATTTAAATTACAAAGCATAAACATGCTTATGTTATGAAAAAAAAAAATATTTGATATTTAATTAAATTAATAAGAAAAAAAAATGATTTTTAACATTAGACTGAAAGAATTTCAATATCGACGAATGCGCGACTCTGACTGAAAATAAAATAAAATAAATTTATTTTAACCGGAAAATTTGTATACCATTTGAAAAATATGTACAAACATATATGTATGTAATAATTTTCATTTCAAATACATAAAAAAATAAACATAATAATAATATAAAAAAATAATAGTAATTTTTTTGTTGTTTCAATTGAACGCATAAAATTGTTGATATTTTTTTTTATGTTTTATTATGTATATGTGAAATTTTTCTATGTTAACATTTACATGTTTGAATTTGTTGTGTTGAATGCGCGTATATAAACATAGAAAATATCTTTTGAATTTTCCATTTATACATGGACACAAATACATTAATATGAAAAGGATATTTCATGATTGTGTGGAATTGTGAAAATATTTTTTGTATATTTGTATTGAATTTGTTTATGCGCGATATTAAAAATTTGGGAAACTCAAAAATCATATGTTTTTCAGAAGATGGGGAAATCATTGTAAGTTATACAAAAAAATATATTTTTTAAGGTGTGTATGAGCTTTGATTTATTATTTCTTATCATTAAACCGGCTGATATATATATTTTTTTTATGATTCGGAAATTTCAAGGGGTACATCACTTTAATCATTGGTTTATAAACATTTTTTAATAAAATGTTGTAGATTTATTATCAAAATAAGAAGAGTTTTTCCTTTTACAAAAATTAATGTTTGCAAATTTTTATATAATTTTTACCTTTTCAATAATCATAATCATAAGAAACAATTATTTATTTTCAAGTTCATGCGTAATAAAAGTACATACATAAAATAATAAAATATTACTTGTTGTATTTTGTGAATGAAATTTAAGGAGAAGTTTAAAGGAGTAAAAAGTTAAAAATAGAAATTTAAATATCAGAGATAATGAATAAAATTTATTATACATACATATATAGATACATTCAAGTAGAGAAAATTAGGGATAATCTTCAAATTATATTAATTTTAAAATTTTTAAATATATAAAATTGTTTACTGTAGTAATTTGCTGATTAATGTACACTACAATATTAATGAATTTTTAATAAAACGCCTAAAATTATGCTACAGTGTAAATGAAAAATATAAATTTAGAAATTATGTACACAGATTATGTATTTTCAATATTATATAATAAATAATAATAGTAATTGAAATTTGAATGATAAAAAATTATAGTTTCATTAGACTATAATTATATTAAAAAATTATAGTTTCATTAAATTATTTATTTAATTTAAAATAAATAATTTCAGTAGTTCTTAAGTTTTTTCTGAATAAATGTAAATATTGGTAAATAAAATAAACTTAAAAAAAAAATTAAATATGTAATCAATATTTGATTTAGAATTAATATAAATAATTTTATGAATTAATTATTCAAATTTAATTATGTATATATGTAGCTTTGATTATATTTTCTTAACAATTTAAATTATTATTATATAGTTTGTAGTGTTGAATTAAATGGTAAATCAAATTTAAGTTATATAAAATTAGTAAATTATTCTTTGGATGAATTATAACTAGTTTGTGGGTTAGAATTATTTAAGAAGAAATGGGGAGAACTCATAGTTTTTCGAATTGGTAATTTTTAACTATTTAATTACAAATGTTAATTATAATAAAATATATATACATTTTTTTCATTTATATTTAATTAAAGTACATTTTCAACTGAAAATCACATAAAATTATATATATGTAGTATGTAGCAAAAATATAGTAATCCATAAAATTTTATGTCTTTAAAATTTAAAACAGAAAAGTTTCCGGATTGAAATTTTATTTTGAATTCATCATGAAATTGATTTTCATCCAACAAAACTCACGTGTATTTACATTTTCTTCCTGCATAACATAATAATTTTACTTACCTTAAAAATTTTCTTTACTGGATATGTATGAAACATTTGTATATACTTACACGAGAAATTACATACATACAGAAAATGAAAGAAATTGTGAAACTTTTTTTTTTAGAAAACCTTTTTTTGTATCAAATTTAAAATGTTTATTTTTTATAAAAACTATGAGGAAAAATTGAATATTTTAAATAAAGAAGATTTTAAATAGAACTTTCAAACTAATATATTTTCATTATAAACAAATTATGGACAATCGTTAAGATTTAACAAACACTTAAATTGAACTTCTTTCTTGAATTCGTTCCAAAGCATCAATTTTTCCTAATATGTCAGTCACAATCATTTAAACGACTTTGTTATTGATATTCAAGTTTTAATTTGAACGTTCATTTCTTTAATAAGATGTCACTAAAATTCATAAAACTTTATATAAAAAAAAACCAGCATGATAAAATATTGGTAAGAAACCATTATTTAATTTCTTTTTACTTGTTCCGGTTAAAAATTTCCAATATAATAAATGAAATATAAGTTTTATAAGAAAATTGATTTTATATCGTTTTTTTTTAAATATAATTTTTCCTTACATAAAACAACTTATATGTTTATAATATAGTTTAATTATATACATAAGTATATAAGTAGAATATTTCAAATTTGTAAATAAATTAGTTCACACAAAATAATTATATTTTACTAAAAATTTTTAAATTTAATTTGAAAAAAAATGTCAGAAATCCCAACAAATTTGTAATTTTACATTGAAATTATATATACAATATACAAAAATAAGCAAAATCATTTTATTATATTTTTAAACTATGGAAAAAAGATGAAATGTATATTCGGAATTATATTAATTTATATTGTAGAAATATTTTATAATAATATTAAGGATATATAAAAATTCATATAATATTTTTATTTATATTACAAAAAGTTCCTGAGACCTTACTAAAGAAAAATAATAATAATTTATTTGTTTTGAAAAATGTTAATAATGAGACTATGGCCGCGTTCATAAACGCAGTATGATCGCAGTACCGCAATGTTTTTATTCGTTTTTATGGTAGTTTAATCAACGAGACAGCAACCAGTCGACAGAAGGAGCATTGGTTAAGCTAAATTTGTCAACTTTTCACTGTCTCGATAGTCAAAATACCAGTAAAAAGATTTGCAGTACTGCGATAATACTGCGTTTATGAACATGGCCTATCTTGTTTCAGTAGATTCTAATTACTGTTTCAAAATTAAAAGGATTCTTTTCAAAATTATACTATCCTGTTATACACACAAGATACCATCAAATGCAACATGTTGCGATGTATATATTATATAAAAATATTGTTATAACATGTTGCGTGTGATTACGGACTTTAAATCTTTTAGTATAAAGAGTTTTATACTTAAATTTGAATAATTTAAGAATTATCAAAATTTATTATTAAAAATTATGTAAAAATTATAATAGGATAATTTGAAAATGAATAATCATATCTTCATTTCAGAATAAAATCACAACATTTTTCAGAATAATTGTATAGTAAAATCATTTTTGTCCACAAATAAATAATTTGTATAATATTATTTTTAAAATTTTTTATTAAAAAACATTATTAATTATATGTACATATTAAGTTTTGATTGAACGATATGTATATAAATATATTTATGTGAAAATATACAATTTCTATAATTTATTAAATTGTAAGGTAAATTTTATTTTATTACAAAATATGTTTTATAATAATTTGAACATTTTTTTTATTACATTTATTTCCATGGTCTTAGTTTAATTAAATACAAAAGTATTGTTTTTATTTTCGTATTTTGATTTTTCTTCTTTTTTTTTTGCAATATAAAAATAAATTTTTCTTTATGAAAATTTCTGTAATATTTATTAAATATAATTTTTATTTATATAGGTATTGTAAAATTTTGAAACATATATTAATTATGTCATGAATTTAATTATTAAATGTCCTTGTTTTTTTCTACCCTGTATTTTTATAGTAGAATTTTATATTGGCACTCGCTGCAGCTTACTCGAATTGAAGGATAACTCTAATAAAAATGTTAAATGTTTAATAAAATAAAATTTAACATTTAACATTATTTTACAGTATGTATAACATTTGTTAAGTATACAATAAATTATCAATTAGATAAAAAAATTTAAAACAAATGCATATTTTATTAAATTTATTTACTTCATTTTTTATAGACACAAATTTAATAATAATTATTATAAGTATGTATTTTGTTTTAGGAAAATCGATTTAATTTCACACTTTAATAATCTTATACTTATAAATATAATTTTTATGTAACCCACTCTAATTGGTATTATGTAAATAAAATTTAAAAAATATTAATTAGTTTCTTTCAAAATTTTGACACTTTTGTACTATTATGTAAAAACAATTACAATTATGTAATATGGAAAAAAGGTTTTACGAGAAATATTATAACCAAAAATATTTGATATAAATTATGTTTTTCCATTTGTATTCTATTAATTTTATAATAAAATTTTGTTGATTTAATTTTTTTGTAAATGATTATGAAATATAGAAGTTAAAATTTATATTAACCACAATAATAAATATTTAAAATTTA
The DNA here is from genome assembly GCA_949752835.1 of Empis stercorea. Lineage (NCBI taxonomy): Eukaryota > Metazoa > Arthropoda > Insecta > Diptera > Empididae > Empis > Empis stercorea. The sequence continues at coordinate 15,435,393 of OX457085.1, read as the reverse complement.
ATAGTTAATAGTAATATATTAAATTGTGCCTGAAGCATTTTATATTTAAAATTATTTATAAATAGATAAAAATTATTATACATTTTAGTTAAAAATTAATTTAATAAAAAATTGATTTACTTAAATCTAAATAAAATTATTTTTATGTATATTCGATTTTTAATTAATTTTTAATTAAAAAATTAATTAGAAAATTTTGATAAATTTTAAATTTCATAAAAAATTCTTTACATATATTTAATAAGCATAAGCAAATTTTTAATGAATAATATTCTTTTATAGCAATATATTCATATTCAGCAATATAATATACTACAAATTTTCATATTTTTGAAAATAATGCAGTGTTTACACTACACAGATTTACAAATTGTGACAAAAAAACTTATCAGAGGTTTTAGAAAAAATGGGTTATTATATGAATATGAAATATTTTCATATTTTATGTTTCGTAAGCTCGTAAGGTTTAGGTTGAAGTATAAGACAATATGTATTAGAATATGAAAAATATATTAAAAAAAAAAATCATATTTCTTTATGAAAATAAGTATAAATGACAATATTTGTCTATACTATGTAGTTAAAATTCAATTTACAAAAAATTCCAATAAAAATATTAGGTATATTTTAAATTTAAGTTCTATACATATATCAATTTTTAAATGAAACATATATATATGCTTATACAAATTTATAAATGAAAATATTTAAGACCATAGTGTGAAAATCATTTAACATTATATATATACATATGTATATGTATCTCTGAAAATTTATTGCTATTTAACTACTAATCTTTTTAATTTCATTATAATTTCATAACAAAATTCATTTCTTTACGATTTTATAATAAAATATAAATTTTACTTTGTTGTTGAAAGTAAATTATAAACTTTTTAATGTTTTACATTATTATTTTCAAAATTTTTGATTTTAAACAAAATTGGAATTTTTTTGAATTTTTTTTCCAATTTTTTTTTAACAATTAATTTTCATTTACAAATAAAGTTTTCTTATATAATAATGTATAAAATATAAATACATAAATAAGTTTGTATTTTAAATATTATACCAAACCATTATATATAAATATAAAGAATCATCACAGATTATTTCTTTGAATTCTTTATTGTTAAACTTTCAATTTATTTGCTTCTAAGTTGACAGTATGTATTCCATTATCAATAAATATCATTTATCTTTATCTGATGTTGAAATTTATCTAATATATCGTAGCTAAATAAAAAACATATTGTAATACATATATTTACATATGCTAACATTATATATAAAAGTTTTGTTAAAATGAAGATTCATCGCATATATTATTTAAAGTTCTATCAAATTTTTCTTGTTCTGTTTGTGTTGAAAATGTTGACTGATGATGATGATGATTTTTTTGTGTTGATTCTATTATTGGTTTCATAATTATCATTTTTCTATTACAACTATTTCTACTATTAATTTTTTTTTGATAATTTGACGAATGTTCATCTATATTACAATTATATCGTTTTGTTGATATACGTGTTGTTGATGTACGATATGTTGAACTACGTTTAATTTTAATTGTATCCTTAAAGAATATACGACGTAATTCCATACGAAATCGTGGATGTGTTAATGCATATATATATGGATCAATGCATGCTGATGTTTTACAAAAAATAGCTGGTATCATTGATGCTAATGGTGTTAAATATTTTTCATTACCAGTAATACCTAATAATGCAACAATTGAATATGGTGTCCATGCTAAAAACCATAATATTATTATACCAATAACAATACCAGCTAATTTAATTTCAGTCTTATTTTTATCTTTTGTTGATTTAATTTGATTTGCATTTGTAACTACTTTTAATATATAAAAATAACAATATGTTATTGTTATAAATGGTATTAACCATGCACCCAAAAAAAATATAAACATAAATATTCTAGCTTTTATTGATTTTGATAAATAATCAAAACTACATGTTGTTAATAAACCTTCTGGTACATATTCACTTAAACCAATATTTAATGCTGGTATTATAGAAAATAATAAACTATATAACCATATAAAACATAACATTAATGGTAATTTTGTAATTGATCTTTGTGGTTTTAATGGAAATACAACAACATAATAACGATCAATTGCAATTGCTGTTAATGTTATTATTGATACTGTTCCAGTTAATCCACCAACAAAACCATATAATCGACAACCTGTTAAAAACAAAAAAATTGCATTATATTATAAATTAGAATATCTCAGACAGGATATTTAATTCGAAATTTAAATAGTGATTTATGACATTTTTTTTTGTAACTATTTATATACAAAAACTGCTAGAAGCGGAATGGAAATTTTTTTTTTTAGAGAAATAAATAGCAAATTTTGTATAATTATAATTCACAAAATATTATCATTGAAAATAAATTTATTTAATATTTAAATTTTTAATTTTGTTTTGTATATACTCACCCCAATCACCAAGTGCTGGGCCTAACTTAAAACTATTATAAATTGCAATTGGACATTTTGCCAACATACAAAAATCACTAATTGCTAAATTTATAACTAGTACGTTAGCTGCAGTTTGTAAAGATTTACATCTAGAGGAAATTAATTTAAATTTAAATTTATTTCACAATATCAAATTTAGATAAAAAATATGTATGTATACATATATAATATGTATATATATTTAAAAATATTATTATTTTTTTCTCGAATATATTATAATTTTTAATTAGAAAGTCTGATCTAAATAAAGGATACATTTAAATACTACATAGAATATAAAGATGTCGTAACTAAAAATGTTGCCATGGGATGTGATTCTTCTGCAACATTTTTCCTTTATCTGTTATTCAGAAAAGAAGTATGCAACATGTCTTATTCTTTTATATAGCAACATATCCTATTACAATATTATATAAATATTCATGAAAATACCAAGTAAATAATATGTAAATCCCAGATTCAGAAAGTATAAATGCTGCTTTTTTTAAAAAAATTGGTGTGCTCAAGCGAAATTTTTTCGATTAGTAAGGAGCTCAAAAATTATTTATTTCCGAATTTTTATCATTGAAATTGAATTTTGAACATTAAGAATTATTTTCTGAATTCTCAGATTAAACTTGGTATTTTGATCAAATTTTTTGGGAAATAAATAATTTAAGCGCATCACTAGGAGGACAACAAATTCCGCCTGAGCATTCATATTTTTAAAAAATGTGGGATTTACCTTAAGAATTTCAATTAATTATAACAATTTGATGTATGACAGACATTATAAAAAAAATATAAATGTAAAAATTAATTGTAAACATAAAAACGTTAACAATTTTATTTACAATGATTAATCTATGTATTTATATAATTATTAAAATTCTATGTCATGTTTTCTGAAACTGAAATAATTTGAAAATAGTTTTGTGTAATTCTAATTCTAATTCCGAATGGTTTTTTTATAAAAAACTAGAATGTAAAAACTTATTTTAAATTAATCATATAGAAATTATTAATTTAACAACTTTTCTCATAAATTTGTCATTTAACAAGTATAGTGTCATTGCTCAATAACAACAAAACTTAAATATGTTTATTGAAAAGTTTTATTTTCGAAATTATTTGAGAAAGTTTTCTAGCTGAAATTATATATATGTATATGTATAATAAAATTATGTATATGTTTATATAACTAAAATGCTCAAATTATCCAATATTTAAATTCCATTAATATTATTATTATTGCAATATTTAGAAAATAATTATTTTTCATATAAATATTTAATAATATATTATTAGATAAAATATAGGTGATAAATTATTGTAACGGAAGTAATTTAAAAAACACTGGTATCTATAACAAATTTACGTAAAATTATGGTAGATAGGAAAATAGGATAATTCTTCAATGAAGTCAAATTTTGGTAACGTAAAGTAAATAATATTTGACTTCAAACAATTAGAAATTATTTTCATTTAATATCCTTCATAGTATAATTGACATATTAGTTAGTCTTTGAATTAATCAAGCTTTGAAGTTTAAATGCTACTGTTCCAAATTTTATTCTAGTAAAATCGAATTAACATGCTCCCAAATATAATTAGTATTGAATCTTTTCCCTATAAAGAAATTTTGATTATATTGATTGTTAACTAACTTTTAACTAATTTTGATAAATTGACTGTTAACCAAGTTTTAACTATGTTATCTAAACCTGTGATTTAAATGGAAGCTCTGTCGTCTAACTCTATACTAACGTATACTATTTATGTATATATTCTTAATAATTGTTAATTAATTAATTTAAATTTTACTCCAATGTCCAAGAAGAATGCAGATCACTGTTTAGCAAAATAATTAGATTATATATATTGCAATTAATACTAATTTTATCTGCAAGGACTAATTTAAAATCATTTAGTTTGAACTAACATTCGAAATTTAAAATCATTTAGTTTTGAACTGACAAATGATATTAATTTCACTACTACCATATACCATAAAAATTCTGTAAATCTATTCGTGGCTTTCAAATCGCTATGTGAATCGAAATGAGTGAATAAAAAAAATAAACGTTATTTTAATTACATGATTTTATAATGAAATTTAATTAATTGTTTTTATAAATATCTCTAATCAATGTCTCCTTTTCTATTTCTATATATAAATATTTTTAATTAATTATTTCGTATTAAAAATGTAATGTATACATACTTCAAATAAAAGTATCATCATTAAAATTAAAATTATTTACTATAGTAGAAATATAAACTTTTATAGTTTTTATTTTTACTTTACCTAATGAACATATAAATAACTAATGCATTTCCAAAAATACCAATTGTCGCCATTACAATATAAATAGAAGCTATAATATAATGTGTCCATGGATTTGGTGGATTAAATTCTAACCAAAATATATTTATTCTTTCAATATATTTCGGATCTATGGCATCATTATATAATGTTAATGCTGGATAAATAATTCTGTAAAAAAAATAAGGAAATTTTATTAATGAAATTTTAAATTAATTTTTAAACACCATTTTTTTTTTTCTCAAAAGGATATCAAGTAACAATTAAATTTATTTATTTAAAAAAAAATCCTTTTTAAATTTTCCAAACCTTAGAGTTTCATTAAAACTAATATCTTCTAATGATGTTGATAATAAATTTGTTGAATTTTCTGTTATCCATGATGAAGATGATGATGATGATGATGATATTATGCTAGTTGAATTATAATCATAATTATTTATAATTGTTGTTGTTTTTATTGATGTATTAAATAATTCAAATGAATTGGTATTATCATCATATTGTTTTTGTGATCCAATAAAATCATTTGATTTTGAATACCTGTCCATTTCACTATCTTTTTTTATCCATTTAAATATACTTTTATTTAAAATCAAAATACTAAATTATATTTTATTAATATTTAAAATATTTTCATCTTTTGAGATGTAGAAATTGCATTTATTAGATGCATAATTTAATGTATATAAATTATATATAAATTGAATAAAATATTATAAGGTTAAGAAAACTATGAATACAGAAAAAAATAAATTATGATTTTTGTTTGTATAAAATTTTCATATTAAATTCGTCTTTTTTACAATTCAAATTGGGTTTTTAAGTGTAAAATTAAGACGCTCCTTTGTTAATGACCGATTTTAATTTGGAAAAAGAATTATTTGTTAAGTTTGCTATAATGGAAAAGAGTAATTTTAATTTGGAAAAAGATAGAAGAACAATTTAAATTGTAAAAAAACAATTAATTTGACGTATTGTAACTCTGAAAATATTATAACTTATGTATATGTTAATTTCATATATGTATATATGTATATGTATGTCAAGTAATTTGTAAAATATTACAAATATAATATATATTTAATTTGAAATTGTATTGCCAACAAATGAAAGATGCGAAAATTTTAGATTCCTGAAATCTTAAATCCTCTTTGAATTAAATGAAACTATATTTAATTTAATTAGACGTTTATATAAATCACGACTGAACAAAATTTATTTAATTAAGTACATTTATAATGTATACATAATACAAAATTTACTTTATCAATTTCCTAGAACCTTATATGAGTTCACAATTCACAAATTAATTAAAATTTTGTTGAACATATCAAAACTTGAGGGAAATTTTATATAAGTTTTAGATCTAAAATTATAAGTCTTTTCATGTGGTAAAATCACTTTGATGAATTTTTGTGTTTTTATATCAAAGCATCTATTCAATTAGAAAATTCATGATTTTTCAAAATTATTTTTTAACTTTTGGGATTAATGTACATTGTACTATATTTTCTATCTCGTTTTTAATTTATTAAATATTTTTTTTTCATTTTAAAATATAAAAATTTGATATTTAAAAAATATGTGACTGTAATTAAGAAGAATATTTAATCATATGCATAATTATTATTTTGTATGTAATTAATATGCCATCTTTAATCAATTTTATTTTGGAAAATATCATTTCATATATACAAATATACAAGATTTCTGATACATTTATCATCAAAAAAATATAAAAACAACATCATCAGACAACGTTCTCCAGAAATCATAGCCTCTTATATTAGCATAAAAATTATACTAAAAGGAGAAAAAACAAAATCATAAATGTTTATGAAATATATTTCCATTTCGAAAAGAAATTGTGCGACATTTGGACAATCAGAATTTTATTACAGGATTCCTATGGTATACAAATACAATATACTCACAATCGCCTAGTATACTTTATAGTAGCAACTAGCAACTAAATTATGTTTAAATTTGAAAAAAAAAAAAACAAGATGAAATGACAAAAGGACCTTTACCATTAAAAAGATTTATTCATGTATACTATAAATGAAACATTATAGTAAAAAATAAATAATTGCCTTTATTATTTTCTGGAATTTTTTTTTTATTTACTGAATTTTAAAATTGTAATTGGTACAGAAATGAAAAAATTATTTATCTACATTATAAAAATTTATATTTTTATTTAAATGAAAGAAAATTTTAATTATTTAATGGAAATTAGTGTTTCTACATCAGAAAAAAATATACCATATATATTTTTAAGATGAATTTTTACATTAGTGAAAAGTAAAAAAATATAAGTAGTATTGATTATGTTTAAAGTTTACTCATTCATTTGTTTTTTTTTTTTTTTGAAAATTTAATAATCATAAAAAATTTGATTATTTGTTAAAATTTTACTACTGATTTCAGCTTCATTGTATATAACATAAAACTTTTGAAATTAACTTCATTTTCTGTAAAATTTAAATTGATTATTTTTTAAAATTATATTTTAAAATTTCGTCCTGGACTCCATGTTTCGCATCGCATATACTTGATTTTATAATCGTTTTCAAATAAATTCAGTTTCATCATGGTATATAAATTTAAGTCTAGTTCCATGTAATGTTTCGTTATTTTTACATGTAGTATACACATGGACATGAATCCACATCAAACAAAACTAATGTTATATGAGTATGTTTACCATATTTTCCTTTACATTTTACTTCTATGATATAAATTGAAAATGGTAAATATATTCATTATATCTCACAAGCTTGTAATATTTTTTCTATAAATAAATGCATTTATTTATTTCCTAAAAAAAAGAAGACTTTTCACATCCGTTTTCACAGCAAAAAGCAGACTTTTCACATTAAAATAAATGTGAAATATTTACGTATAAATTACGAAAAGTATTGGAATATTAATATAAAATTATTAACAACCAATATGTACAATGTTAAAGCCCAGCAATTCACTTGGGATGATAATTTTTTTCAATATTAAAACTATTTTAACTCAAATGGAAGGTAATACGAAATTATTTAAATACATATTATATTTTAAAATATTTTGTTCTTATTTTCATTTCAATTTGATGAGCTTTATTAAGTACCAAGCTATAAGTGTATTTAGTTCTTATTTTTTTAGAAAATTAACATTAATTTTATTTACACATTTGTGATAAAATTTTCTAAAGTAAAAACTCAATTGCAGACATTTTTGTTAGGTTAATAATTATATAAAAGAAAAAGTTTTGTTTGAGAACGAAACTTTAATAAATTCGATAATATTTATGAGTTATGTAAAGTATTTGAATTTCATTTGATATCAATTTATTAGTTGAATTTTTGGTATTTTATAATCCATAAAAATTAATGCTATATAAAAATAATATAGATTATGATAAATATGCGATATTGTTTGATAAAATCATTTTTCAAATATTAAATATAAAAGAATTATGTAATGTCAATATAATAGATTTATTTTTAACAAGTATAAATAATAAATTCTCTACTTTCTGTTTTCTTATTCCTTCATGTTATTTACATTACATATTTTAAATATTTTTTTGGTAATCCACACGTTTAATATTTTATACCCTACAAAAATGTGTACCACAATTTTTTTGATCAAATGTGTTTATACATAAATACTTTTTTTTTTATATACTTTTTTTAGAAAGTTAAACGAAATATGCTTTTTTTTGGAATGATGAATAATTTCAGATTATTTTCTTAGTATATTTTATATTCTTCATATTTCATATATGTATTGAATGGGGTGAAAAAATTACTTATAGGTTAAAAAATATAAAGTTCTGAAGCAAATTATTATATGTATATTTTTAATTATGCACATCATAACTATATACATAAATACATAATTTTTATTACATAATTTTTATTATTACAAAAGTAAAAAAAGAATTATATTTCCTCTTACTCTTATTTACATAAATGTTGTCGTATATGAGTATTTACATATTTTTTTCTCAATTCTCAACTTAAAATTTATTTAGGAACTTAAACGTATAAACAATTAAGCACATATATTAAAACCTTTATTTTTCTTTTATATGCTAAAAAGTTATTCAAAAATATGAATTTAAATAATTAAGTAGATTTAAGTATATGTTATGTAACAAGGACAAATATTTAAAACATATTATAGTATATAGTTTAAATTTAAATTTTTAGTGATCATAAGTTAATTTCATTACCAAAATTAAATTTGTGTTTATTTTTTTCACATTTATTAACTTCTTCAAACATGAAGAAAATTTGGAATTTTTTTTTACAAAGTAAAAACATCAATTAAATTCAAAATTGACTATTTTATATATTTAACATGAAAATAACCAAATTTAATCTTAAAATATGCTATAAAATTAATTTTCTATTGTAAATAAATCTCCTAACATATTATATTTTATATTAAGTAATAATTGAAATTATAGTTTTCTTATTAGTATATTTATATTTGTATTTAATTAGCTAGTAAATTGAGATTATAATAATTATATTATATTTCTATACTTAACGTAAATTATTAAATGTAAATTATCTTTTATATAATTGAAAAACCATTAAATTAGTTGGAAAATTTATCAGAAGTAAACAAATAAGAAGAAATCTTGGTCTCCAAAATTAACCCCATCCATTTATCATAATTATATTTAAATCAAAGAAATATTTAATTAATTAATTAACTAAATTATTTCTTTGATAAGAGTTGAAAATAACATCAATTTCTTTTCAGAAATTTTTTTTCTACACCACACCATGGTGGGAATTGTCAAAAATCTGTGGTGTAGGAAAGTGTAAAGTGTGAAAAAAACATACTTTTATTACACCCTGACAAAATTCTTTATAATTTTAAATTGTTATACTTTTTTTCATAATTTGTGATTAAAACATTATTTAATTGACGAATAGTATTTCCACCTTAAAAAGTTAAAAAAAAAATTAATTAAATCTCCACTTTCTACACCTTCAAATTTGAGAAAAGTGTACACTTTTTCTAGGCGCCGATTTAAAAAAGGTGTAGAAAGTGTAGAAGGTGTAGTCAAAAGAACGCAAAAATTTTCTACACCATGGAGGGTGTAAGAAAGTGTAGGAAAGTGTAAGAAAGTGTGTCTGAAAAGAGATTGATGTAAAAAAAAACATAATGTTATACTATCAAACGAAATATTGATATGTTAATTAATATAATTTTTGATATTCTGGTATACCCCTTTTTTTGCCATGATGCAGTCGAAAAATCTGTTAATATAAATGCATTTATTTCAATGGTTTAATTAAATTAAAATACTTAATAAAATAGTCGTAAAGAGTGTTTTTCCAAGCTATTATATTAATAATGTAAAATGTTCATAAAAATTAACCCTGCCAAGTCTAATACATGAACAATTATGAAATTATCCATCAGTTAGATGTTAGAGTTAGAGTATGGATATATGTAGATTGATATTTAAATAATTAATATTTAGATAGTAGTATATATCATATGATATCGTAAATAATTTATGTAAAATAGATTTTGATATTACATATAAAGAGAATTTTTTATAAATATTGATTAAAACCGAAATTCAACCAAATTATTTTATATATAGGTAAATACTGTAATGGCGGCTAAGGATAATATTAAATTATTTACTTTTATTTATTTATTTATTTTTTATGGGTAATCAAAAACTTATAATTTTAGTTTATAGAAATATTATAGAAATTTACAGTTATAACCTAAAGGGTAATATATAATAATTTAAAATTGAAATTACCACATTTAATTGGTTTAAATATAAATTTTCACATAGTAAAACCTTATTTTGGTAAACAAGAAAAATGAATTTTTCAATTTATTTTTTTAATAAATAATTAGAAAATTCGAAAAATCGAAATTTGGTCCTTGATTCTTTTTTTTTTACAAAATTAAATAAATGAATTAAAAAAAAAATCAATCACTTTTTAAATATTTCATTGAAATAGTTTTCTACCTTGAATAATGTAAAAACTATAAATAAAAATTTATGTATAGATAAATTTCATTATATCTTATCATCATTTCCATAATTTTAACTTTAAACTTTTTCCTTCTATTTCTTTGAAAATTTGAATTTGTTTACGTTTGTAATACATATTTATAGTTTAAAAAAATAAAAAAATTTAATTTTTCCATTGAATTCATATTTTTTGATGAAAATTTTATCGACTTTTAAATAAACTTCATTTATTCAAAATGAAAAGAAAATTAATAATATTTTAAAAATTTTTTATTACAAATTTTTTCATTTTCCACAAAAAATAATTTCAATTATACAAAGACCAAAAATTTTCTTTGCAATTTATTTACACTAAAAATTTAATTTACATATTTCTATTTTTTTTTTTTTTGTTGGAAAAAGTTCACTTTTGGTTTTTAAATAATTTTATATTTTTATTACTAAATAAATATGTACTATTATTTTTTTTTTAATTGAAAATGTATAATTTAATATTTTTATTTATAAAAATTATTTTAAATCACTTTGGTATTCATATTTAAATTCGTTATTTGAGAACACAATTATATTTCAATATCAAAAAAATTTTTTTTTTGCATTTTATTTATCATCTTTTTTATTATCATTTTCAAAAATGATTTTTTAATAAATTTTTAAAAAAAATTTAATTTGTTTTTTTTTTTTTAAATTTTTTTTTAAAAATATAGAAGAAAAAAAATTATTCCAAATAATTTAAATATAAATATTATTTTTATCCTTTATATTTATAGTATTTTTCTTGGTATGGAAAACTATCACAACAAAATTTATTCAATTTTTAATTTTAATTTTTTTTTGGTATATTAAAATTCAAAATTCACCATAAAATTTAAAAAAAAAACCGCGAAAATAATGAATTATTCATTCAAAACTCGATTACATAACAAAAATAAAAATAAAACTTTAATCAGAAAATTTTAAACATAAAATGAAAAATAAATAAATTTTTTTTAAAACAAAAAAATTATTAATTTTTCAATTTTATACAATTTTTCATTTTAATCCTTCGGATCTTAACAGGACGAAATCTCAATATGAACTGAAAATTTTTGTGTGTAGCGCAAGTTTATTTATAGTTAAAAAAAAAATAAATAAATAAAATTTCTTTGAATTTTATGTTTTGATAAAAAAAAAACTCACATTTTATTCTCCACAATGGGAAAAATCAGGAAAAGAAAATTTATTATTATTTATTATTATTGACTTACGAGGACGGCGAGGATGGTTATTGATTGTGAATTTAATGATAAGTTAAAAAAAAAAAATTTACCAATGGAAACATTTTTTTTTCGATTGTCTTGAGTTTTGTTTTGATTGGAACATGTTTTTTTGGTATAGTACTTAATTTTTGTATTGAAGGATTGATTATTACTATTATTATTATTACCCACCTGTTAGAATTTTAATTTGCATATATTTTAAATATGATGTTTTAATTGATTATTTATATATTTATGGAGAGAAACTTTATGAATTTATTTATAAGTTTCTGGGTGAGAAATACTTAATAATTAATTGTTTTTAATTAATGTTTTACTGAATTCTTAATGAATATACATATGTATGTAGTTTGAAATTTTAGTTATGAAAGTTTTTTTTTTAATTAATATTTTTCGAATAATTTTTATTTTCAGAATTGAATGGTGAAATGAATTTATGAAAAAAATGATTTAACGATCAATAAAATTGATCCAATAAGTCAAGGAAAACTGACCCAGAGTATAGGTTAGTATATAAATTTTAATATTATTATTTTTTGTTTTACTAAGAATTTTTTTCATATTAAATAATTTAAATATTTTTCTAATTTTACATAATTCAATTTTAAGGTTATGGTCTACTCAAAAATTTTACGATTAAAATAATACTTATGGTTTAGATTAGATGCAGTAATTTCTAATTGTTAACTACTTTTCTACCCTAAACTTATTAAAATTTATGGATGAAATTTAATATTATACAATTAACTGGTACATTGAGTTGCAAATATAATCAATTGTAGGCCTAAGTTGTAGGCCTAAAAATATTACCCCAAGTAATATTATTAAAGTAATAAATGTAAACACCAATATTTATGACATTTTCCTTAATAACATACATTATATGTATTACATATATTTCACATTGATTATATAATAAATAAATATTTATTATTTATATTGCATCATCATCGTCTACTGCGGAAATTAAAAATGAACAGTCGTAAATATAAATTTTCTACACAAGTCGTCCTAATTTTAATTTTTTTATATTGTCGGATAATGTTGAAAAATTATTTATTCATGTAATTCAAATGAAATTTTCATCTAAAAACCGACTATCAGGACGAATTTTCAATATATACTTATAATAAAAATAGATATGTATTGTTTTACGTTGCAAACCGAAAAAACTTTTAAATTAAAGACTCTTTTACACATTATGTACGTACAGACAAACTTTTAAATTAAAGGATTATATTTGTTCTCGATACGAGTATTCTATATAAAAAATTTTAAGTAAATTTTCCAATTTAAATCTTCAAAAATTTATAAACATTAATTAACAAAATACTGAAAATTTAAAATTTCCTTTCATTTTACGATAAAAATAGAAATCTATATACACGTTTTGCACTCCAAATTTAACCTTTTCCAAATCAAATTCAACCTTTTCTAAAAACTGATTAAATGGTTTTATGAAGATTATAAATAATCTTCACTCCAATTAACATAAAATAAATTCAAATTATAAAAGTAAAATAGAAATTATTTGCTTTGAAATAAATTAATTAATTATAGTAATTATAATTTATTTTATAGTATAATTAATATAAAAAAATCATCATTAATAAGGTTGAATTTGATTGGGAAAAGGTTGAATTTTGAGTGCAAAACCTGTAAATCAAAGTTTGAGTTAAGGGAATAAAAATAAACTTTTAGAATGGTATTATAAAAAAAAATAAGATGGCTCCAATTTGGTTACATTCTAAATCTTGTTATCGAAGGTATACCAAAGTTAAATAAAATTTTGTTTAAAAATAAGATAATATTAAAAACTTATCATAAATATTATATCGTTGACTACAAATACATTTTTATTATTTATAGTAGAAAACTTTAAGTTTTTATTTGTTTGGGGACATTTTTGGGGAAAATGTGATGTCGGGAAAGTTTTTTTTTTTATCAACAAATTTTCAAGAATATTATTTATGACATTGAAAAAAAAAAGTTATTACATAAAACGAATAGGTCAATTAAAAAATAACAAAAATTTGCTAATGTAGATGTAATTTACCGATAAAATAAAAGTTTCAAATAAAAAAAAAATCTTTCCTGACTCAACTGAATGACTCAATATAAAAGTATTTAATTTATATTCATCCTTCCGGTAAAAATATATATATACCTATGTATATATTTTTTTAGAAAACTTTCCTAATTCGACATTGAATTGAAAATATAATTTAAGTCTAATTGACAGAAAAATTGTGTTTTTTCAATTAAAGTTTAAATTTTTTATGAAGAAATATGACCGGTGACAAAATTAAATTCTCCTCTATTTTCATTCATTTATGTATTATAGAGTATATAGACTTTAAATTCATTCATTCTGAATTTGAATTACATAATTTAAAGATGAAACAAAATTTATTTGAAATTTTTATATGGTTTAAAAAATGGTTTGATATTAAAATTAATTAAAAAAAAATTATTTGTAAAAATTTTTATTCGATTAAAATCAATTAAAACCTCGTAAAAGTCTTTTATGTTGATTGCATTGCTATGGTAAATTAATATTTTATTTATTTATAATTAAATCTGAATTTCTTTTCTTGATATAACAAATATTTTTATTTGAAATTATGGAACGATAAAAATATTGTGTAAGTAGAAATATTATTTTAATATTTTAAAATTGATTTCTTCCTTTTTCAAATTTTCATTTTCATTAAAACATTTACATATATAAATGATATTTTGAATATGAATAAATAAAATTATAATTAATCGAATTTTTTGGGTTGTAAATAGTTGAAATTGTCAAATGATGAATCTATTCTATTATATAAAAAATGTCTACTCACAATTTTCATAATACAATTTTCATAATTCAATTTTCATTTACTGGAAAATTATACAATATGCAATACATATAATAGAATATTTTAGATAATGAAAACCTTTTTGACAAGTTACTATTTTGTGGTAAGTGTCAGAAAATCAGAAAAATTATAATGTGAAATAGAAAAACAGATAATTTAAAATTACTTTAAAAATTTTTAAATTTTTGCTATATAATTCACGTAAACAAACTTAATTCTTAAAGAACATTTCAAATTAAATAAAATGAAAACTTTTTCTCAGTTAAAAAGTTTCAGAATTAAGTCTATAAAAACTTTTCATTTCAATTTTGAACTCTTCTTAAATTTTTTCACAAATTTTTACATTTTCTTTTTCTGTTTTTTGTAATAAAGTCGTTTACATTTTTTTTATTTTGAATTCCTTATTACGGAACAGAAATAAGTATATGCTAATAATTATAAGTTAATATTTAAATTGTGAAATTAGAATAGTAAAAAGTTTACAACGGATTCAAAAATGAGATGATTTTTCAAAAATTTACTAAAAATAATTTTGTATTTACAGCATAAAATAAAGGATAAAAGACTTAATATAAATAAATTTCAATTACAATTTTTATAAAAAGTTTTTAGTCCTTAAAATAAGTTAATTAGATAAAACAAAAAGAAATTTTAAAATTTCAAAATAAGAATTTTATATGTTTGAGAATTTAATGAGAAACATTTTTTTTATTACGATTTCTTTGAAACAAATAATAAACTATTAAATTATATTAATAAATATTTGAATTTCTCTGCAAATTGATTTATGTTTTTCAATAAATATTTCCACCCTTTAATTTACACTGCCAATAATGAATTTTACTATCGTTTATAATCAAATTTTGAGTTTTTATGGCTTTAAGTTAGAAGCCCAACCTAAAAAGAACTGACTCAATATTTTTTATTAATTATAAAAATGAACTGAAATACAATTTACACTGATAGTCAGTCTGATTGCGGATAGAATATAATTATACCTATATCACACAATTCCAATTCGTTTTTGTCAATATTCAAAATTCAATAATTTAATTTCTGAAAATTTTATTTTATATAATTATTGTGGGTGGTTTTAATCATATTTGGTGGTAATATTATAAAAAATTATGGTATTTTTTTAATTTCACATTAAAATGAAATAATAATTGAAATTAAAAATAAATATTAATAATTTAATTATATGCCATGTATTTCGCAATGAAATACAATTTACAATAAAGATTGAATCTCCTTTTTCATGAACGTAAATTATTGTAAAAATATATAAATTATTTCATACAATAATAAAATTTGGTTTATAAAAATAATTAAATGAACTCAGAACAATCCTGAAAAAGGATTTGAATGTAAAAGTAAAGGTTGTTGTTGATATACTATAAATATTACACAAAATTATTGCATTCTGATTCAATATGTTATATAGTACACAATTCAATTATTTTTTTGCTAAATTTAAATCAAAATTTATTTAATTTCATATTATGTCATTCCAAGAAGATAGAAATTTATTTCAAAATTTCTGGATAATATTTTAGAATTTTCGTAATAATAATTTTAATAAGTTTTCTAATAAAGTTTCATATTTATTTGTTTGTGATTTATGTTTAAAAAATTTTAAAACTAAATTAACTAAAATTGCAAAACTAGAATTTCCCAGTAATTTTTAAACAAATTTTTGGTCATTAAAGTAAAAATAAATTTTAAAATATTTTGACAACATTATACCTACATTTATATTTAAATAAATATTGAATTTACATATAATCATCAATTTAAAAAAAAAAAAATATAAATATTAAAAGGAAAAATGACATTTAGTTAAACAACTGTTGCCCCTATTTAATTTAATATTTTTATTTCACACAGAAACTAATTATATTGTATAATTTTAATTTAACTGGAAAAGTGGTTTTAATAAAATATAATTATACAAATTTAACCATAAAAAGTACTGTAAAATTATGTAAATTAATATATGATTATCATATATAAATTAAATATTTATGTATACTTATACAAATACATAGTTGGTAACTATAGGTTAAAAAGCATCAAGGTTAAAATATTATATAAAAAAAGAAGCTATTATTAAGGATATATTTCGAAAAGTGTATAGATTCATTATAAATTATGTTTTGAATTTACTTGTTATTATTATATATACAAATCAACATATCTGATATAATCTTTGTGACAGAATTAATCAACACATCATTATTTCTTTCAAATAATATTAACATTTACTGAAATAATAAAAATCGTTATTATTTTTTGATGGGCTTATTAAAATACTTCATTTCGATCTACTGTATGATTTTGGTATCAACAGGTTATATACGACTATTTCTGAATCTCGAATATTATATAATAAAAAAATGGATATCTGTGCCTATGGTTTATTCAAAAGTTAAATTTTATGATTTCGGAGTTAAATATATCTTTGGGGCATGTCCCAGACACAATAAGGCTACAGTACAG
The DNA here is from genome assembly GCA_949752835.1 of Empis stercorea. Lineage (NCBI taxonomy): Eukaryota > Metazoa > Arthropoda > Insecta > Diptera > Empididae > Empis > Empis stercorea. Next base: position 15,417,932 of record OX457085.1, on the reverse strand, counting down.
TACATATCAAATAATTTGAATTTTTATTCGGTGAATTTATCAACTACTATAATAGTTGACCATCTTTTTAACTTGTAGACCCTGTTTTTTATATGGAATTTTTATATAAACATTAAACCTAAATATCATTTTAGTTTATGTATATAATTTCAATTACCAAAAATCGTCACAACACCTTCAATTTCTTTTTTGTATATAATAACATAAATTTTCTTGTACCTTCTTCAATATCAAAAGTATCATTAAACACATTAGTCCTTCTTTACTTTTTAACCATAATATATATTTACAAAATTTCAAATAACTCAAAAATTTTAGTAATCTATTTAAAATTAAATTTTTTGTTAAATAAATTTTTTTTGTAAACATTTTTAATAAAAAATCAAATTGTGCCCATTTCTAACAACTAAATTTTTATTATAAAACGAAATTTTTGAAAATTAACTTTAAAAAATTTATCTATGCTTTCTAAATTATTTAAAAAAAAATTATGCTATAATTTTTAAATTAATAAAATAATTGTACATACATAGATATATATATAAAAAGTTTATTAGTATCATTCAAAAGATATAATAATAATAAAATATTTTCGATATCTACATGCACTCAACTTACTGTCTCAATAGTAAAGCTTTACTTTTTCTACAAAGCATTTTTATTATCTACTTAAACTTTTTTACATAAAAGTAAATTAAAAAATTTAAATTATCTATTTTTGAAATTTTCATAACTGGAAATTATAAAAAACCACAACAGTAATTATTAATTTATAATGTTGTGTATACATACATATATGTATGTAAAAAAAAATTATATCTTCGCGGTTTGAAAATATATTTTTTGTTATAATAGAACGTTTTTAGTCAGTCAGTAGTATAAATCGTAGACTTTTGCTGGCATATTAAGACAAAGCATAAAAAGCTAGTGGAAGTATAATTTTTAATGGTGTGGCTTTTATTTTTGCAAAATTATTATTTTTTTTTTATAATAAAAAGTAATCTACCAACTGGAATTTTCAATCAGTCAAATATTTAACATCGACTAGCAAAAATCGAAGTGGAAAATTGTTAGCATTTTCAATAAATAATTAAAATAAATCAAATTTTTTATTATGATTTGAAAATTTTTTTCTTGTTTTGATAAAATTGTGAATTTATTATAAAAAGTGAAATATTTGTAAAATGCTAAAATATTCTAGTCAATTATTATATGAAAGTGAATTGCCATATATAACAAAATTTATATAATTTTAAATTTAATTAAAAGTGAATTTTTGTTGTTAGAAGAAGAAAGTATATAAAAAAATTATATAAATTTTCAAATAATGATAAAAAAAAGTTCAAATTTTAATGAAATTAAATAGTTTAAATTTTAATGTGAATTAAAAATTATAATTAAATAAATAAAAATTTAAATTTAATTAGTATAATTCTAAGAAGAAGAACTAAAAACAAAAAATGTTCTTAATCAAATTGAATAAATTTTTAGTTATTATTTTAGTTTTGGGTAAGTAAAAATATTAAAATTTATGATATTAAAAAAATGGGTGGTAATAAAAATATGTTCAAATTTTTTATTTTTCTAGTCTCTAAAATAAATACTTAATAATTAATTCAATTGTTAAATTATTATTATTATTATTTTTTATTTATTTAACAAAAAGACTAAATGACTAATGAAGTGAACAATATTTTAACTAAATAGAATTTTTTTTTACGAGAGTATAATTTAGATTATTAAATATTTGTATTTAAAATTAATTTTTTAGAAAAAAAAAATAGTTCAACAATTATTATATTTTAAACAAATATTCATATATGTAATTATGATTTTGAAAATTTCATGTTAGCTTATATTTTATAGTAAAAGTATGTTTTGATTTTACTTTATTCATTATATAATAAATTTGTTTGTTAAAGGACATCATGAAATTAGTTAATATGTTAAAATAAATATTTGCCTTTATAGAATTTAAATAGAATTTTTTCGTATTATTAATTCCAATATTTTGTGTTATGTATAAACATTTTCGCATGTGAGTCTACAAAATTACTATTATGTTCGTTAATGATAGTAAAGTAAAGTTATAATAGTTGTACACGGTAACTTTTGGACATATAAAAATTGTTTTAGTATTTAATTTTAATTGTTTATTTTTTAAATCATAAATGAATGGTATTAATATTGGTTCTATCAATAGTTGCTATACATATATTAATTAAAGATACTAGAAATACACTTTACTAAATAATTCTATATAGATACGATTATACAAAACTGAATTATTTAATTTTGTACTTGAAAAATTGTACTTATATTTTTTTATCAATACATACGTTATATAATTATATAGTACACTTTGTAGTAATCCTCTCCATTGAAATTAAATCTGTAACATACTGTTAGACTCTGTTACTAAGTAAATAGTCAATATAAAAATTAAATCTGCATTTTTTTCTTACAAAATTTAATTACAAATTTATAATATTAAAAACATATTTTTAATAATTTGGTCACAGTTCTATATTGTCTGACCGAATTTGATTTATTCCTATTAAAAACATTAGCAACCTATAGTAAATAATAACATTGTAATTGGTATAATTACGAAGCTTGGAATATTACAAATTTATATTAGAAAATATAAAAAATATTAATTTTTTCAAAAATATTATCAATTGAATTTCAAATAAAATTTGAAATTTCCATTTTGGGGGAAATTCCAAATTAATAACTGAACACTTCAGTTTGCTATAGTAAAATAAAATAATTTTTCTAGGAAAAATTTCTATTGTACTTAAATTAACTTTCAATTATTCAATTAACTTTCGATATTACAGAAAATCATTTTTGAGTAATAAAATCAAAAAAATAAATTAATTTAAATTAATCAATTATTAATGTCAATATAAAATCATTAAACATACAATAATAATATTAAACTTTTATATCTATAAATTTATTTTATTTAGTTTTCCATTTTTTTTCGTTTAAAATTTAACTATCAAAATTTAATTTTAGTATATAAAAAATTTGAATTACAAATTATAAATGGAAATAAACGTTCATAATTAAAAATGACAAATCGTGTAAAAAATATATCGAATTAAATTAAATAATTTAAAATTTTAATTATGTATTCCAAATATTATATATACTTTTTTCTGTTCATTACATTATTATAGGATATATTTTTGTAGGTTACTTTATAGAAAAGGTGATAATTATTTTGATTAAATAGTAATTTAATAAATAAATATTTTAAAAAATGATAATTGTTTTATTTTTATTCGAATTATTTAAAAATTTAATTTCTCGTATTATCAGTAATCTAATTTTTATTTTCATATTTATAGATTTAGGAAAACATTGATTTAGTATTCCAGTAGGAAAGTAGAAATCCAAAATATATTTTCCTAATTTTTGTAATAAAAATACTTCTAACAAATTCATCTCAACATTATCCTCTTAAATTTAAAATTGGTTCTACTACAATTCAATTTGGTCCTATTTCTTATTATAGTTCTTTTCTAATTTAAAACAACATAATTTTGCCAATTGACTTGAAAGTAATACAAAAATAGTGCACCAGAAATAGAATTAATTCATTATTATATAATGATGATTTCAATTTCTAAATATAAATCAATCAATATTTGTCCAACAAAAATTTTATTAACACTTGTCTGTCTGTAATTTTTAAAGGAATGTGAAATTGAATAATTTTTGATATTAAAAATCATATTTAAAGTTATTATGCATGGTATTGCATTAATTATCACCTCTATAGTGGAACCAAAAAATTCAACAGTAACAAAAATTGAATTGCACAATAATAATAATGTAAAAAGCAATTCAAGACGTAATCAACCGTGATATTTAATCACTTTTTTATTGTTGTTTTTAATGTTAAAGTGTTAAATATAATGTAATAATGAACTAATTATGATGTTATGTCAATGAAATTCTGAATAATTCAATTTTACAACTTTTAATATTATCAAATATTTAAAGTCAACATAATTTTGAATAGTTGAAATTTAATATATAAATGTAAAAATACTTTATTTTATTTGACGGGAATAAAGTTATTTAAAGTATTTTCGATAATCAGAAAGTTACACAATATACTATAATAATAAATAATACTATAATGGAAAATTTCTACACAAAATTTTATTTTTCATTAAAAAAAAATTTTCCTTAACCAACAATTTTTAAAATACACAAACATAAATTTTATTTGATAAAAGCGATATAATAATTTTTAATTGAAATACAACTTTAAAAAAAAAATTAATCTCAATTAATGCTAATAATTTTATAAATTACCAAAAAATAAAAAATAATTAAATCATAAAATTATCAGTCTATTATCTAATTAAACATAACAACTTTATTTTTTATATAAAGATTAATAATGTTTATATTTATATTTACCATAATCATAATTAAGATTTTATATATAAAAAAAGCTTCGCATATTAAAAATAATTTAAAATTTAAATTATGTAATTGACTGTTGAAAAAATAAAAAGCATAACATTTATTATTTCTCCTAAAAGTTTGAAAATTTCTCATATAATATTAAATAGGAACTTTATTATAATGTAACATTCTTTATTACCCAGACAGTATAACCAAATATGTATACAGGCAATATTTTTTAATTAACATCATTTCCCTGAAATTATGCGCTCGCGTTCGATGGTGTAAGATTTCCAGATTTGTTAAAAATATAATTATAATAAAAAAAAATTAGAAATTGTAATTTAATTAATTTTGTTGAAAATTTAAATAGCAGCGCTAATAGATTAACATTGATCATTTTATAAGGTTATTGAAAATGAAATTGTCGATATTGCAAATATAGTGCAATTACTAAAATAGTTTTTGTTTACAACTTTGGTGCTTTGAGTATTTTATATATTTTTGTAGCATAAGATTGTTTGTTTGCTGTAAATAAATTTAATAAAATTATTAACATTTTTTGCCATTTTTCTGTCTCATTTGAGAAATTCGTAATTTTCATGATTGAAATTCGAAAGAATAAAAATTTGATTAATTTTGTTATTGATTATTTAAATTAAATTTAAACAATTAAGTTGACTTTCAATTTATATTTCAAGTTTTGTGATAGTAGTAGACAGTAAACAATCAATACACATTTTTAATATTTTATCAGACGAATATTTAATGACTATCAATCCCGTGAAAATACTGAATTATTTTATGATTATTATCTTAAAGTTCAAAATCCTATATTTTCGTCATATCGTGACCGCTCAGCAAAAAACAATAATTCATTAAATCTATACGTAATTAATGAGAGATAAATTGCTTCAATTTGCTATAAATAACTATTTGTAAAGTACTTTATCAATGTTCTTCTCTGTTTCATTTTCGGAACATAGAAAATACACCATAGATTTAAATTATCATAATCAAATTTTCATTTATGTAAAAATTTATTTCGGTAATTTCTAGTTTTAATTGGTTTTCTTCTTTGTTATATATCAAATAAAATTTCTATATTAAAAAAGTGAATAATTTATGGTCAAACGACTTTTCGTCAACACTATTTAGTCATGCATAGTTGAAATATTTTCCAAAAAAAAAACCAAATTCATTAAAAATTTCTTGAGGCAATTTAAATTTAAATTATTTCAATTAATCGACCATTTATAAGGTTCATCAAATCAAGTCTTTTAAAATTTCCCTATAATTTAATTAAATTTTCTAAGAAAACTATTTATGATTTCTTTTCTTTTCCCATCAGCATAAATGGAAGTGAAAAATATTGCATGACGATTTAATTATTTGATGGTGTCAGAATATTAATAAAATATTAGATAGAAAAACATTTTGTTTTTCTATCCAATTCAGAATGATAACAAAACAATTTCTACGTTATATTAATATGAAGTGTAATTAACCATTTTATAGTGTCAAAAGGTTATTTAATTTATATTATAATCTTAATCGAATATTATTGTAGAAAAGGTTAATTGGAAATTTCTTTAAATAAATATCAAAAATTCAATTTATAGTTGTGGTTTCATATCTTCTTATCGCATTGCAGATTGACATAAAAGGTCGGTCAGTGACATGTATAGTATGTAAACAACCACAGCATAAATTGTCAAATATTAATAAATTCTATTATATCAAAATACTATTTTTTTTACTATAAAAAACAAGTAGAATTTATTTTCACTATAACAATATTTTTGAAATTATATTAAGATCAAATTTATATTATTAATTTCTTGTGGTAAAATGATTTTGGAAACATTTTTAGAAAATATTTTTTAGAGTAAATCTTATTACAATATTTATTAGAAGAAGATTTTAAATTTTCAGAGTTTCTTGTTAACTACATATACATATACAATTAATTAATATATTATATAATGTAATATTGTAATTTACATATTGTGCATATTATAATTTAATTATCAAATTCTTCATTTGAATAACATTAAAATGAAATAATCTTATTGTAAAATGAAAATCTAAAACTATCTAAAAACCACAGGTTATATAAAATTCATTATTATTGCTAGTGTAGTAATTAATCCATATATAAAAGATAAATTTAATTTTTGTAAATTTAAAATTTAAAGATTCATCTATGTACAATAAATAATTTTCGAGATTATAGATATTTATTTAATTTATTTATTAACAACTTAATTATATACCTTTTGATTTGAACTTGTAGTAATTTTAAATAAATAAATAATATATCCAGGTTAATTTCAAATTATAGTTTTTTTTTATGATATAAATAATTATTTTAAATTTGAAATTAATTTGATTTGTGTAAATGCAAATACATATGTATATATATAAATAGTTGAAATTAAAGTAAATTATACCGATATAAAAACAGATATGATAAATTGCATGTTTAAATCATAATTTTTCATTTAAAATTTCCCATTAAAGTGATGAATTAATCATTGAAAAATTTCAAATATTAATTTTGCATGATATTTAAATAAAAATTTTTAAATAAAATAATTTTCCAAACAAAATATTAAATATTTATATATAGTATCATTTGATAAGGTGAACTAGTAATTAATATACAAAACATTAGTTAAAATTTTAATGATAAGTTTCAAAATGATTTATATCAGATGATGATAAATAGTAACAGATAAAGAAGTTTTTTTATGATAATTTGTAATTTTAATGATATAGTCTTGAAATTTGAAGTGTAAAATATAATTTTAAATATCGACAATTTTTTGATTTATAAATATTACGAAATATTACGATATAAATCTTACAACAACAAAAAAACACACAATTAAAAATAAAAAAAAATTTTACGATATAAATTTAAATAATTTCTCGTCATTTGTGAATTTTAAGAATTTTACATTTCAAATTATTTAGAAATTAATTTTGCATAATGCAATTTCAAATTTAAGTTAAGTTCTTTGTTTTACCTGTTGACCTTCTAAAATACATACAATAAAAAAATTTACTAGTTCAAACATAATTTGACTAATGAAAAAAATTAAATATTCTAAATTCAATCACGTAATTTTTATGTACCCATGCTGATCTGACCCCCCGATAATGGTTTTTGTTTCTTACGGACCTAAGAAATAATAATTCAGTTCTAAAAAAATTTTTCATTATTCTGGTATATAAAGAGTCGTGTTAATAAGATTTAAAACCTTTAATTTTTTTTTGTTAATATTAATTATACAATAAGAAAATCACCTTGAATAGGTCACGACAAAAGCCTTTTAAGTCCACGTATAGTTTGACAAGGTCAAGTACAAGATATTTGCTCAAAAAAAAAGATATCTGAATCTGAAATGTAACAAAAAAAAGTATCAATGGATGTCATAGAATTTCTTACTTTATTAAACTTTCAATACCTATATTGCTATATTGAACACTGTAAAAAGTTGTTATAGTTAAAATATAAATCCAAATATAATACAGATCATAATAATTATAGTAGCTAGAAAAATTGTAGAAACAGTTCATAACAATAAAGATTTTCAAAAAATTAAAATTATAGATCCGAAATTTAATTAGTATATAATTCAAAACTTTGTTTAAGTGAAATAAATCTATCAATTTTTCAATGAAAATTTTTAACCTTTCATTCGCGTTTTCTGTCACAGCGATCAAAGCTCTTACAGATAGACAAAAATATAACTCTACAATACAAGATCATGTCAAGAGAACAATTTTTGTCATTAGCACATAATCATGTAATTTACGGACGATTGATTAATTACCCTCAATCAATTCACAATTTATGTTTAATTATACCGTATTTAAAAAAAAAAAAGTGTTGAAATAAATCATAAAATTAGTCACCCAAATGTTGTTTTTTGTTACAGTCCAATTAATTACCCATATTAATATATTTTATATAAAAATGTTTTGTATAAAATTTGCCTAAAATAACTTTATTAGAAATCCAGTTAAAAAATACTTAAAATATACTGTCAGTAGACAAACTCTTTATTTGGTAATAAACGCTTAACAAAGTTTTATAGTTCTTCTAATATTCAAGGGCTAAAGAGTTACCAAAAAAAATATTAAATTATTAATGTTTATTATTTCTCATAAATTTAATAGTTTATAAAAAAATTATATAGTTAGAAAATCATAACATAAAAATTTATAATTCATATAATTTAGTAATCAACAAAAGTTACTGAAAAAAACAAAACAGAAAAAAAATTTGAAGTTCAAAAATAAAAATATTTTAAATAATTGTAACTTGTAACTAGCAATTTTTTATATATTTACTGTATTTTTAGATAGTAAACAAAATTACATAGTAATTGTGAATAATTTTCAATTTATTAAAATTAAATATATATGCGAAAAAAACAAATCTAATTTATTTGAAAATTCGCAGAAAAATGAAAATAGTTTCGAATCACTCAACCAAAAATAAAAAAAATAAATGTAAAAATGTTTGATTAGAAAGATCTCACATACATTTTTTTTAACACTCTTGACGAAGTCAACATGATCGTAAAATTCAATAATTTAATTAAGCTTATAATTAAATGATCACGTATCTAACCCGAAGCTCATTCATTGTTCAAAAAGTTACAATTGAATATTGTTTATTATTTATTAGTGAATTAATTTTAAAGCATTCATTTTCTATATATAACTGAAAGTAGTTTATTATTAACTGTATGGATCTAAATAATAATTGTATACCATAAAAAGCGTGCGACACTAATTAAATTGATTAATTTCAGCTTGTTTAATTTAATATACATTTACTGTCTTAATATTATTTACTACCGGTTTAATTTCAAATTTATTTCCATAAACTCTGTAACATTATTCTCTCAAATAGTGTTAGGTTCATACTTTATATGTATAAAGCTTTTACCAGAGATAATAAATTCATTGTTTGAGGTAAATGTTTAAATAAATGTCTTCTAGGTAAAGCTAAATAACTATAATAGACAGTCTCCTATAAAAGCTAATTTTTAGTAGCATGCAAACTAGGGTGATCTGAGCCTTTTTGAGTCACCATCAAGCTGTTTGATTAATTGCAAATCATTGTCTTAATAAGTTTCCCCCTAGACCTAGATAAATTCCCCTAGACTAGACTGACAATCAGCTTTCCTATATACACAGATTTATCAACAAATAGTGGACCAATTAATTGATCATAAATACGAAATTGTGGATCACTTTTCTTTTGAGAAATAATTTTTAAATTTTTCAAATGATTTGCAATATTCAAATATAGATTCCAAGTAGAACTACTAAGTAATATTTAATATTTGAGTAGTTAAAAAACGCTTATGAATTTCGTAAATAACCCAAATTGTGGTCCAACTTTTTGCATTTAATTATGTGGAATTCAAGACCATATATAAATTTTAAGATATCTTTTAAATTAAATTAATTATTACGTTTTTTTTTATTATTTCATGAACTTCTTTTTATTGAACTTGATTAGTGAACTTGGTACTTCGGAATTATGCTTTACTGATTCATTTTTATTTTATTTCTTATTTTGTTTGTTTTTATTACATTTATATAGGATGAACCAATCTTAAACGGTTATATAATTTTGAATTATTTTTTACTATGAGAAAATTTGTTATTTAACATTGAGTTTTTTTTTAGTATTAATAAATCTAATTTAATTTTCATATTTAAATTGCAATGTTTCCGGTTCCGTTTTATTAATTTATTAATGCACCTATTGACAGTTTTTTTTTATTTGTAACTATTTGTTGTAAAAATGTTTACAGTTTTGTTAAAAAAAATACCAAATTAGGTAAAATTAATTTTAATGCGGAATAAATTTAATTGTAAATTGTAAATGCATCTATAAATTTTAGATACAATTTCAATAATAAAAAAATAATTAGAGGGTTGAGAAAATCACAATAAAAATTTTGTCAAATAATTAAATTTTTATTAGGAATTTTAACAATTATTAATGTTTTTTTTAATTGATATTAAAAATGTTGTAATTCATTCGGAAATAGTTAATTCTTTAATATATTAAAGATAAATAAATTTTTGGACATTTTATGTTCGAGGATATAAAAATTCTATAATAAAATTGAAAATATATCGATAAATTTTTATAGTTAACAAAAATTAAATTAGTTCTAATTATGTAATAAGATTTTTAAAACATTTTACATTAAATATTATCAATTTATAAATCAATTACATTAAATATATTTTATTTTATATAATCAAAAAAAAAATCTAATTTAATTTTTTATCATAAATAATTAAATATATTTGTTAATATTAAACTTTATTAATGAAATTAATATGAGTATAAATTTTATAATTAATTATATTAAAAAATTAAACATTAAATTAGTTTTACTATCAAAACTTTAATTATTTTTGTTAAAAGGTCGAATATAAATTTAAGATTTACTTAATTGTACTCGTATATAAGATTTTTATATTTCCTGGTAATTTGGAAATATTTCGTTCTACAGTATAGTCTTTAACTGAAGAACTATATTTTTTAGTACATACTTAATTTCCGGATAGTACAAACTTATATGTACAAATTAATCAATAGTTGATCAATACTATACATAATCTATGTACTAATCAGTTCACTAATCAGTTTAATCTGGTTTCCTATATATGGTGATCAATCATTGTGGTGAAAGTAATGAAGAATTTTAAGAAAGGCAAGAGCACGTGCTAAACTGCTGACAGCCATGACTAAATTGCCTTCTTTTTGCTTCCGGATCAAAATTAGCCTTAGCGCATATACACACAATTATCAGAAAATTTATATTGTAAGATTAAAATTAAATTCAAGATTATTTATTAAATTAATAGTGATAATTATATAAATTATAAATCCTATTATATCATAAAATATTAGAGAGTAATTTTCTATAAATTAAATTTACTATCAATTACAACTTAAAATAAAAATTTTTCTTATTAAAAATTACAAATTTTTTGTTTTTTGCAAAATTTTCCAATTAAATAAATAATTTATGTAGTAAATTAATTACATTGATCTTAATCAACAACATCCTCCTAAATTTTAAATTTAATTAATTTTATTTTTTATAACAATAATGAAAATTTTATTGGAAATGAAAAATGAGTTACAATTTTTTTTTTGAATAAATTTAAATTTTTAATGAATCAATTAAAAAATATTGAGTGTAAATATAAACACAAACCCTATATAATTGTCCCATTAGTGACTAAAGTCTTTATTTCATTTATTTTATAATAAAAAAACGATATAAATTAAAAAAAAAATCGAATAGATTTTCAATTAAAAATATTCAATCGCCATTTTTATAACAATGAATTTTCACTATAATTTTGTATTTTCTCACAATTATATAACATTAAAAAACATCGGTTAATTTAATGGGGTGTTTTTTTCATAAACACTTTTTAATATTGCAATATTTGTCTTTGGAAATTGATTTTCCTTCAATATAAATGCAAAAAAAAAAATAAGTGTCATTAAGTGGTAAATTAAATTTATATATTTCCTTTTCCAATTTACAAATGAAAAATTGCAACAACAACAACAAAATTCACCTACAAATTTTATTAGAAATTAAATTCTAAATAATATTGCAAATAACAAAAAAAAATGCATTTATTTTCAAGGTCAGCAATGGTAAATTAAAATGTCCTTATATTTCCATACCTTTTTTGTCTTGAAAAATTTTATTTTTATATTCAATTTTAATGTATAATTTTCTTATTAAATCATTAAGTGGTAATGGTAAATATAAATTAAATAAAGTACGAGTATATAGTCAGTTCAATTCAGAGCATTCTGGTTAATTCATTCCCAGGCTTATTTATGGAACGATTCTTTGGGACACTACTGATTGAAAATTACTAAAACTAATTTAGACGTAATTTCCCATTACTTTGACAGTTTCACATTGTTTTATGAAGAGTTGAAATAGTAGAGTTTTCTGGTCCAATGTCTATTTTTAATTATGTAAATTTGATCTTCAGTATCTAGCCAGACGGAATTCTGTACTTTCTCAAAAGAAATACTATTGAAAATAATGCTGTGAAACAAATTCCTACATATTCATAAACTGTCCATTTCAACTGTCGTCAAAGGTAAATTAATTTTACCTTTGACGACAGTTGACCCTGAAACTATTTCTTGAATTTTGCATTGGATTGTATAGAAACATAATACTATAGAAACAACAAATCTATATACAAATATTACTTATTTACCGAGTTTTTTGCATTTTGTAATAATATAATTAATAATTTATCTGGGAAATATAAATTCAATTTCTGCATGTGTAGGAGGCGAATGGTTAGTAGTATGTACATATATAAATTTTAAATTATTAAAAAAAAATATCTGCGTTCTATTTTCCTATAATAGAATTATTTATTCTGTAGAAAAAAGTAAATTTAAAATGCATTAATATACACAATTTTTTTTTATTGATATCCGGAATTGATTTATATTTAAATCACAACTAGAACTAATTATATTCCCACAGAAATTCTGAAAATATTATAAATATTCCTTCAGCCCATTTATATGTAAATTGTTGTCTCCCATATTTTACAATTTCAATTGAAATTGACATGTTAATAACTTACTTATTGCAAATTGTTATATAAAAAATTGTTCCTATTATGTAATTAATATTATATAGGTAAAATTTCTAGTAAATAGAAATGTTTCTTTTCTCTGCCATGGTCAAAATAAAATAAATAATTCTCGATTATTAAAATTGATTTATTGTTTGAATAAATTAAATTGCATAAAAATAGTAAAAGTAAAAATTGATTTGATCTTGATATAATAGTAAAATTCTATGAAGAAATAATTGGTAATTATTTCAAAATTGTGTGTACCAATTATAATACATACCATATAATATGATTCTATGATTGTTTTAAATATTTAAAGGAATGTACATAATAAGGAATACACCTTCAAAATGACAAATGACAATTATGTTTATTTTAAATTTGAAAAATGAAAAATGAAATAATAAATACTAAAAGGTTTTTCTTCTAGGATTCCCATTTATCAGATCACAAGATTTTTCTTATGATGGCAATTTGGGTAATTCAAAATATTAAATATAAAAATATATAAAGTTAATTTTTATATAAGAAATATATAAATTATTTAGGTCCAGATCACTGGGGTGAACAATATAACGCTTGTGATGGCAAACACCAAAGTCCAATAAATATTGATATTTTGCATGTTAAAAATACATCATTTCCACCATTAATGTTTCAAGGATTTAATAAATCAGCTTATACAGCTGATCTATATAATAATGGTCATACAGGTATTAGTTAATAATTAAAAATTTATAATTTATATAAAATAATAAAATAATAATAATATTTACATTTAACATTTTATATACACTATAATATATAGTTTTGGTTACAATGGATTTTGAAGATCAACCACCAATAATTAGTGGTGGACCACTTAATGATACATATAAATTTGCCCAATTTCATTTTCATTGGGGTGAAAATGATACATTTGGTAGTGAAGATTTAATTAATAATCGTAGTTTCCCAGTTGAATTACATATGGTATTTTTTAAACAAAATTATCAATTATTTAATAATGCTGTACAATATCCGGATGGTGTTGTTGTTTTAGCATTTTTTTATGAGGTAAATAAAAATATTTTAAATTTATGTATACGGGTATAAGATTTAATTATATTTTTTTTTTCAATATACATTATAGTTGGCGAATAAATTAAATCCAGCTTATATAGAATTAACATCATTAGTGGGAACAATTGTTAAACCAGAAAGTCATTCATTATTTACAAAACCACCAAAAGTTAAAGATTTAATATCAGAAAATTTAGAAAAATATTTTACATATAGTGGATCATTAACAACACCACCATGCAGTGAAGTTGTAACATGGATAGATTTTGAAATTCCAATACCAATATCATCAGAACAGGTTAGTGTAGATTAATTTATCTATTTTATTATGGATATCAAATTTTAAATTTAATAAGTATAACGAACATTTTAAAAATAATTTTATATATAATCTATTACTAATTTCTTAAAAACTTATTTATGTGTTTAACTGAGAATATTTTTTATTCTAGTAAATTTATATTTTAGCATAATTTTGTAAATTAACTATGAATGTAGTCTAAAATTGAAAAGCATTTATAATTTTAGTATTTGCACTTCTAATATGTTATTTAGTTTTGTGCTAACAAAATATTCATAATAATTTTAAGATTTCAATTATACGCCTCAAACTAAATGACATCTTTAATGAAACATATTATAACGAATTAAATATGTAATATCTAACTAACCGTTTAATATTCTAATTAGCATTCTACTGTATCTCAGAACTTTATTATAAAAATAAAATGTGTTAAATGACAAATTTAGTATACTAGTTATAATATTCAATAATAATGATTCGTATATGTTAATGAATATTTATTTATTTAATTTATTAGAATTACAATCATTATATATTTTTTAAAAAGGAATTTTATTTAATTTATTCAATAGAAAAGATTTTAGTCATCAATAATGAAGTTTAAGTAAAGTGTTGCTTAAAATTTGTGATTATTTATTAAAATGTGATATCATTATTTCTATTTATATATAGTCAAATAAAAATTAAATTATTATTTAAATATCATATTAATACATAATATCTTAATATTGGCGTATTTTAACTTTCCTGTGTAGTTGCCATCTGATGACGTAGTATAGTATAATTAATATTACTTCCTTAAGTAGTCTTAAGTAATTAATCAAGAGTATAAAAAATTAATATTGGTAAAAAACCAAAAAAAAACCAGAAATTTCGTTTATTAACCAAATTTAGAAAGTATTTGATAAATTTTATTTTTACTGCAAGATTTAAATTTAATACTGCGTTATTAATAAATATGATTTTTCTTGCATGATTTAATTTATATAATTATATATATTTTATAAATTTTTTAACATTTCAGATACGAAATTTCCGAAATCTTTATACACATCATAATGAAAGGCTCACACATAATTTTCGTCCAATACAACCATTAAATGGTAGAGTTGTGTATCATAACGATCCAGCTAATCAAAGAACATCAACTGTTAAACCATTTGATGGAAATAATAATGATATTATAAGTAATGATATTTCAAATGATATATCAGCAATTTCAAATCAAGCAGTTTTACCAATTAATAAAACCGTTGATGATATTGACAAATTGTTAAATAAAAAGAATACAAAATTAAAATCTAATTCAAGTAAAATTTTCCCATTTATTAATATGGTTCTATTTTTAAATCTTTTATCTGCAATATTTTATTACTGAAATTATTTATAAATTTTTGAATTGTAAATAATTTTTGTTTTGAATTTACAAAAAATCACAATTTTCATATCTATATTTCAATTCAAAAAAATAATATATAACTTAACTTTAATAATTAAAGTTTTATTTTGTTTGTTCACTATGTGATGTTGTAATGATTTAAGTATAATGCTTTAACACATAATAGTACAATTAAATCAATGATAGAATGGATAAATTGAAAACTGCAACATCTTTAAAAATTATTATTGAAAGAAACCATTTTTTCATTATGGATTAATTTGATCGATGTCTGTGATAGCACAAACATTAGAATATATAAAGAGTAAGAGGTTGTACTGCGAACAAAACAATATCACAAAATATTGTATTTGTATCCCAGGGATATAATATTGTATTTGTATCCCATAACATGTTGCTTGTTGTTCTGCAATATATTTTTGGTACATGTTAATGGTTAAAAAAAGAAGTTTAATTTTACCAAAAATTTGACCAAAATACCAGGTTAACATAAATCTCGAGAATTCAGAAAGTAAACAGGAGCATTCTGAATTTCTATATCAAATTGAAATGAGAAATGTTAATAAAGGAATGACAAATATTGCATACTTTCTTTTCTCTACATCTAACTCTACCAGATAGTTGCAGAACAAGCAAAAATTTTGTGATATCGTTTTATTCGCAGTGTGATATCTTTATATTCTAGTATCTGTGGTGATAGAGAAAATGTTATTGTAAATGTACACTTTGTTTTAATGTATTGTAATAAGTGAAAAAAATATTAAAATATATTTTTTTATATTTTTTTTTTTAAATAAAATTACTTATAAATTATGTATTAATTAAAATAAACATTAAACAAAAAAAATAATATTTATTAAATTTTTTTAAGCAATAGAAGTTCTGGTAAGTAAATTAATTTTAATTTTTCTTCTACAAATTCTTCATATTTTGATTTTCTTGTTGATTTTTCTGCATCAAAATTACTTTTGAAAAATCTGACAGATAATATATTGTTTGGTATAATTTCTATATTATAATAATGGCAATCACTTAGCACATCTTCAGGTGTTAAATGATGAAGAATTTTTGTCAAAAAATCAACTGGAACAATTAGGTGTTTACTACTATAACCATATGAAAAATCACGATAAAGTTGTCTACACAAAAATTATATAATATTTTTTTTTCCAATTCAATATGGATCATTAAATTAAAAAAGAACTCACTTTCGTAAATATTGTATTTTCAGTGAAGCAATCGCACATAATATATGTGGTAATTTTTTCATCAAAATTATTGTTTTATAAAAATTTCCTTTGAAATATTCAAGTGAAATTTTTTGAGCTAATTCAAATCCAGGATCTTTCCTACAAATATATAAATAATAATATTATCATTTTTTTTATATATTATTATAATTGAATTACCGAATTTTATGAGTTAATCTAATACTTCTTTCTAATGATTCTGTTGATCCTAAATTAAATATTTGATATAAAGATTCTATAAAATTTCTATTTCTATTTTCTTTAATAGTTCGATCAATATTATTTAAATCTAAATCATCATAACAGCATAAAACTTTTTTTAAACATTCCTGTAAATGTTGATCACATATTTTTGGATCAAAATTATCAATTGTTTCTTCGCAAAGTCTAAAAACATAAATTTTTAATATACATACCTATATATATTGGAAATTGAACTTAAAATTACAAAAATTAAAATATTTACTTATATCTACTGTAAGCTAAAAATAAAATAATCGGTTCCATAAGTTTTATAGTCGTTGTTTCATTTAAATTTTGAATAACAATTTCTTGTCTAACACAGCGAAGTCTATCAAATATAAAATCATATACGTAATTAAAAGGTTTTCTTTTATCCATTATAATACTAGAAATAAAAATTAAGTTGTAATTAATATAATATAAGAATATCGTAATTATAAGTATACTTTACTCTTTTAATAAATAGTCTATAGATTTTTGTAAGGCTCGAACAGTTCGCAAATCTGCTTTTTTCGGTGCTTTTACACCTGCTGCTGATCTTGAAAAGCATTTCACTAAAATTCCAGGAACATTTTTCTGACCACTTTTTAATTCGTAGAAATGTAACAAACGTTCTTTTGTTCGCCTAATGGGGAAAAAAAATTAATTAAAAATTATAACTCCGAAATTATAACTATAATTACAGTCGAATTTCAGATTGTGGACACATATCTTCACAAATTCCTTGTACAAATTCCGTCATTTTAAAGTTCGAAAATTAAAATAGGATTTATTTTTATTTATCAATTTCCAAAATGAAAAACAAAAATACAATTCGTGTTGTCAAAATTTCAAAACATTTCAATTTCAAACTAGATCAGCTGTTTTGCAGTGCTGCCAATTAAAAATATCAAACAGCTGTTATTGGCAATAGTTAGTGCTGTCAATATTGAGAAAAACATTTTCAAATAGTTAATCAAAAATTCAATTTTCTAAATCCATTTTAAATTAAAACATTAACCAATGTTAATTAAATATTCAATTCTTCAATGAAAAATTTATATATTATATGAAATAAAAACGTGATATACTTTATTTTACTACACATTTGTCACAATTTGTTTATATTTTGCATAAATTTTTGTGTTTGTCCCAGCTCTTAATCTACATTTGACTGACAGTGAAGTGACAATAAGCTGGCTGAGCTGAATATGATAAGATATAACAAGTAGAGTTAGAGTACAAAAAAACAAAGTGAATTGCAAAGGTCTTTCTTATTCAGTTTTTTACTTCTAATTTCAATAATTAAATTTACAACTTTAAGGAAAGAAAAATCATATTTGTGAAAAATTACAAATCTTAGTCTTTGAAAGGTAAAATTATTTAACCTTTAGACTTAGTGAAATCGATTGTGAAGAAACCTTTATATATATATACATATATATTTGAGCAAAGAAAAACAAAAATGAATTTATTAGAATTACCGGATTGTATGCTAGAACAAATTTTTGAATATTTGCCTTATGATGAAATTGCAAGAAAACGATTGGTAAATATAAAATCTTTTATGGTAAGTAGGTAAAAGAAGTAAAATTATTTTATAATTTTGTAGATTAATACGAAAATTGATGAAATATGCCAACGTTTATTAAATCGGGGTTTCAATAAAATGATCAAACGTCACACAACAAATTTAAAACGCATTAAGTCTCTCCTACCCCGAAGAGAATCTGAAAGAAGGTTTGGTATATTTGTTTTTGATATTCTTTTTTGTATACATTTATAATCTTTAATAGAAACAAAATATTGTTGACATGCAAATTATTTATTTGTTAATATAAAACTTTCCATTTTTATAATTTTACATCACAAAAACAACAACAATAAATATAATTTTTATTGTGGAATTTGTAGATATCATCCAATGGCAAGACATGCTGATATTTTAACATGTATTGAAACTAGAATATCAATGTTATCAATGACTTATACAAAATATATGGAATTAAATTTATGCTGTTTTATACCTGGTAAAATTATTGATGAAGTTTTACGAATATTGAAATTAATTGAATCAACAACAAAACCTTTAAGAGCATTTGAAGTATTACAAGAATTACGTGATTTGTCATCAATGGCTATTGAACATTTTGATGATAAAATTGCAAATTTTTTAAAGAAATCATTTGTAGCATTAAGTGCACAAAAATTTTCAGTATCAAGTGGTTCAAATAATACTAATGTTGGTGGTAATTTAAATTCAACAAATAGTGGTAGTATTTGTAGTGGTTCGTCTCGTATGATATTACGTAGTAGTAGTGGTGATCCAAATAGACATTTCATTTTAGATGTACCTAGTTTAGATGATCCAGTTACAATACAAAAATCATCATCAGCACATTTGTCACCAGTACAAACAGCACATATGCAACGTAGTTGCGGTACAATATATCGTTGTAATGAAGCAGCTATGAATGGGATTTTAATTAAAAAAATGGAAGTCAAATATAAGGATGCTATTAAAAAGGTAAACCAAAAAAAAAAAATCTAAATCCATAATAATAATAATATGTATTTTTAGTTTAATCGTATGATACATATACAAAATAAACAAGCAAGACAATTACGTGAAAATGCTGTAGCTATGTCAGAAATGAATGCACAAATTGTTGAACTAAAACGTCGTATTGAAATAATTAAAACAAATCGTAATGTTGAAATAACTGGAGAATCAAGCAGTAGCAATAAAGAAACTAAACCAAGCAGTGAAACTAAACGTATTAAACCTAGAACTGCCACCTTAATATTAAAACGTAGAATTGTTGAAAATCATTCGTATCCTTCACACTCTGATGATAATTCAAAGAAACCAAAACATGAATAAAAATATCAATTTGTATTATATTTATTGAGTGAGAAATGACCAATTTGAAAATATTTACAAAAAAATAAAAAAAGAATATATTTAATAATAATTATTATAAATATAGGTCAGTAATAATAGCAATTATTAAAAAATACATTTAATTTCAAACTTTAAATGTAAATATCCAAATTGCCAGAAAAAAATAAAATAAAAAAAAAACCAAGATTAATATGTAACAAACACAAAATACATGAAATAAATAATTTTTGAAGTTCATATAAATATTTAAATAAATAAATATGTAGAGTTTATAAGTTTAATACCTAAATAAATATCGAATATAATTTGATGTGCTATTTTTTTAGTGAATAAAAAGAATTAAATTTACTTACGTTGGTCTTATTTTAATGATATACATAGGATAGTTATGAAGTATATTTTAGTCACAAGTAAGTTACAAGAAACTTATTTAGCAAATAAAATATAGTGTGGCATATTTTTTTACAACACGGATAAAAATTCCAATTCACAGAACTTTAGTATTGAAGGCAATTTCTCTACACTGTATGTGGGTAATGAAAATAAAGAATCACAAATTTTTATTTAACTATTAATCATTTTAGCTCAAAAAATAAAATAATAGATTATTAAAAATATAGTTTTATTGTAGGAAATAAAATACGTACAAATATAATTTTAATTAATTATTCGTTTTTTTCACACTTTATAAACTATTATAGAAATCTCCACTTGTTTTCTTTTAAAAAAAATTGAATACAATATTTCTGATTATAAAATGGAAATATGAAATTTATATATAAATAGAACTAAATATTAGATAACTGGTGAATGTGAGATGTTTTCAACTATTTTTTGCATATTATTAAATAGTAAACATACTCCCGAAATAACTGAAACGATGCTCTTGTTGCAATATTTTATATATATTTATGCGATTCTTGTACGACACTGGAGGACAGTGACGGTATTCCAAGCATACTTCCTGTTATTGTAAGTAAAACTGAATAATTAAAATACCAGAATAGTAAAAAGATTATCAAAAATAAAACATCTGAAAAAAACATTATTTTAATATAATCTTTTTTGTATATGTATATATTTTTGTACTAACGAATTGTAATTCTTTCCCACTTTTCAACCATATATAATTCTGTTACCATTAAATATCGAAAATACCAATAATTAATAAAATCAATAATATCTTTCATCATTTTAATTCTGTTCAATTTATAACTTTAAAATTAAAAGATAAGCAACGGAACAAATTTGGGAAAGAATAAAGAAATGATTCACAGGTGGGATAGGACAATTTTTTTTGTATTTTAAAATTTGACATTTTAATTACAGTGCATTAACTTTGTTTATGCGAAATGATTAAATGGCTGTCAGTCTCAGTCAGTACATATTTCCGTTATGTTTATAAAATAAATTTTGTATCAAGCTGTTAGTTAGTTATATGCGATGCGGCTGCCTCACGATTTTGTAAAAAAAAATTACAAAAATAAATTTACCTGCGTTACCATTGAAATTTTCATTAACTTAGAAAATTCAAGTGTAGCCAACTTTATATTGCAAATTGACTGTTATTATTCAATGTTTTTAAAATTCAAAATATTTATTTAATTAAAAAAAATATACATTTTATATAAAATTCGCCACCAACTACAAGCTTATTTTGTTATAAAAATCTTATGAAAAAGTTAAAACTAAATTAACTTTTTCCTATGCAAATCTATTACAAAATTGTTAATGGATTTTTGTGTCTGTAAATTTTTTTTTATACAATCCTGTTGTCATAAATTTAATGAAACACAACACTATCTTACTCGAGTCCCTAAATCAACGCGTATGTATGGCGTACAATTTCTGTCAAAAATCCGACATGCCCATATATTTTGTATGGTACGTACCATACGGTAATGTGAATTTATCATTCGCAAAAATTCTCTGAATATTTTCATTTCTCGTTATAATTTTCGAACTAATTTCATATTCGTTAATTAGTTCACACTGAAATTTCTTATAGGTTATATCCTACAGGGTGCAAATGCAAACACCAAAAAAACTGTCAATGTCAAAAGCGCACGTCAATTAATTGTCAAACAAAAACTACATGTTTTTTTTTAATTATATTTGTAATTTTATTCTATTTTCTGGTCATCTGTGTAAAATAAACGAAATAAAATGTCTACGGAAGTAATAAAACAACAAAAAGAAAATGAAAAAAAAATAGCTAAATTTCATTATTTACGAAATGAACAAAGAAATTTAGCAAATAAATTAACATCTATGGAAATGGATCTTAAAGAACACAAGTAATTATAACCTATAAAATTAGATTCATGTTAAATTATCAACTGCTGCTGCATGATGCATGACTATATAAAGTATTAAAATGTTAATTTTTTTTAAATAATTTTTCCAGGACAGTTATTGAGACATTAAAATTAGTTGATGAATCTCGAAAATGTTTTCGTTTAATTGGTGGCGTACTATGCGAACGTACAGTTAAAGAAGTTTTACCACAGTTAATCGAAAATAAAGATTTTTTAGAGAAGGCTATTGAAAATGCAAATGAACAATTGACCCAAAAAGGTATTGAAGTTAATAAATATAAAGAAGAACATAATATTAAAATAAGAGGTCAAGAACCATCAACTGATGAAGGTGATAATAAAACTACAAAAACAGATGAAACTGGTGGAGAAAATCGAAATGTTTTGGTTGCAAATTAATAATTTTTACTATCTCTACATCTAAAAACAATTTTTTTCTTCAAGTTTAAGCTAATATTTTTTGTTTTGTTTTTTTTTTTATATAAAAAAAAAGTTCGTTGGCAAAAAAAAAGAAACATTGAAATGCAATTTAATTTTTCGTAAAAAAAAAACAGTTTAATAATTTTCATATATTCTTATTAAAATAGTTTAACAATTTTATTTAAACTCACATTTACTCATAAAAACTTTAATAAAAAAAAATATTTATAAAAAAATTACAATATTAAACTTTATTATTTAAGCCTAAAACCAATTTTTAACAATAATAATATTTAAATATAATTAAAGATGAATTGGATAAAATTTCTCTTCTTTCTTCAAAGGACCACTAAATGCTTTCATAACAAATCCTTCTGTATCTTTATTAGTTGATAAAATATGTCGTTTTTTGTAAGTTCGTTTACCTCCAGATTTCTCTAATAAATGAATATTTGTAATTGTAATATTATGTGAAATTGCTTTACACATATCATAAACGGTTAATGCAGCAATTGATACAGCAGTTAATGCTTCCATTTCAACACCAGTTTTACCATCACAACGAACCGAGGCAATTATTTTCACTTCATTATAATTTAAATCTAATTTTGATGTTAATTTGACTGATGATAAAAATATATTATGACATAATGGTATCAATTCCGATGTTTTTTTTGCACCTAAAATTCCAGCTATTTGTGATATAGATAAAACATCACCTTTAGCTATATTATTTTCGTGAATTAATTTTGCTATTTCTGGACCAACTTGAACTGTTGCAGTAGCAACAGCTAATCGATCTGTAATACCTTTTTCTGATACATCGACCATTTTTGCTTTACCATCAGAATCTACATGAGTTAAATTTGGTGATTGTGTAGTTGTTGATGATGATGATGAGGATGAAAAATATTGATTGAGAATATGTTTATTTGAATGTAATGAATAATTTGCAAGTAAAGTTTCAATTGTATTAAATCTGTTGAAAATATTAAGTGGTCTTATTGTCATTGTTCGAGTTGAGATATTCAAATCTGTAATAAAAAAAAGATTTTCTAATTAAAATTTAACTTTAAATAATTTAATTTTAGTTAAAATATGAAGTAATACAAAATTCATTTAAAAAACAGTTGGGTAGATACTAACTGCAATAATTAAAACTAAAATAATAAATTTTATTAAAATTTATTTCCCTCAAATTTGAAATATATTTTTGTAAGGAATTTTATTAAATTTGAATTTTTGTAATGGAATAAATATCGAAATATTAAGAAATCACACAAATTTAATTTTTGATATTTTTTATTAAATAAATTTCGATTATTGAATTTAAAGTCTAGCGATCCAGTAACAAATTACAATTAAAAATTACCAATAGAAAAAATAATGAAGATATGAAATAACTAATTTCCATTTCCTACTAACCTTCATTAAAAACTTTTTAAAAAAATATATAAATTTATATAAAATATATAAATATATATTATATTTACAATGGAAATCCTATCACCTATCCACCAATTAGTATCATTGGTCGATTTTCCATATGTGATAAATTCAGCATTCCTACAAAAAAGAAAGATAAAAAAAGTAGAAAAAATCATGCAAACTGGTCGAGCCAATTAAAATATATAAAAAAAAGATTAATTTTGATATCAACCTAAGTGTATACAGCGAGATAATAAAATGATATGATTTAGAGAGGTAATAAAATCATTTAATCTTAAAAATACTAACCAGCATGTTGTTTCTTTTTTCTTTTAACAGCACTTGATATTAATGCAATCAAATCATCTTCAGAAATATTATTTCTTATTGCATCACGTAATGATATTTCAGTATTTCCAAAAAGGCATACCTTAAAATTAAGAAAAGAATTAAATAATTATATAAAATATCTCTTAATAATTCTTTAATATTATATACTTTTAAATTTCCATCTGCTGTTAAACGTAAACGATTACATGTACCGCAAAAATGATTTGTCATTGATGTAATAAAACCAACTTGTCCAAGAAAATCAGGTACACAATATGCTTTTGATGTATCATTTGGACCATTCGGTAATGATTTAAAATTTGGCCATTTCATTTTAATTATATCTAATGTCTCTCTATATGATAGAAATATAGAAAATATTAAAAATAGAATATATTTTAATTATTATTTTCATTTTACTTAAATGACACCATTTTATTTGTTTCCCATTTATTACCAGTAAATGGCATATATTCAATAAAACGTATATCAACATTACGATCTTTAGTAAATTCAACAAAATCACATATTTCATCATCATTAAAATTTTTCATTAATACACAATTAATTTTTGGTTTATATCCTAATTGTATAGCTAAATCAATACCAGCTATAACACGTTCCCAACCTTTACGTCTAGTTATTTCTTCATATTTTTTTGTTTTTAATGTATCCAAACTAATATTAATTGCATCTAAACCAGCCCGTTGCATAGGTAATAATAATCTAGTTAATACTAAACCATTTGTTGTAATACCAATTTGTTCAATATTTGGTATTAATTTTAAATTTTCAATTATTTTAATAATATCCTTTCGTACTGTTGGTTCACCACCAGTTAAACGTATTTTACGTACACCTTCTTGTACAAATATTTTAGCTAAATATAAAATTTCATCGGTTGTAAGAATATCCGATTTTGGTGATAATTGAACACCTTCAGCTGGCATACAATATTTACCTTAAAAATTCATTTTCAATTTAAATAAATTTAATTTAATTTAATATAATAAAATAAAAATGATAAATAAATTTTTACTTACACCTTAAATTGCATCTTTCTGATAATGAAATACGTAGATATGTATGAAATCTGCCAAATGTATCGGTCAAAGGTGAAATTTCTGCCTTGGAATAATAATAATAACCAAAAGAAAGATTAGTTTTTTTTTTCAAAAATAATTCAATTATTTATAGATTAAAATTATAATTACTTTATGATCATTTTTTGTTTTTGCTGTTGATGATGTATGTTGAAATTTTGCCCCGGTAGAATAACAACTTGTTATTTTTTGTTGAATATTAATATTGCATATTTTGTTCGTCACTCTTTTTAATAAATTAAAACTTCTTAAATTTATTTGATTCATCTATAATCTTAAATATAAAAAAAAATAATATCACATTAATTATATTTAATTTAATATTTATAATTGGTTTAATCGAAAAAAAACTCACATTTCTAGATTGTTTTTAGAAATAACGATATCAAAATAATATAAATATACTTTGTTGTTGCTGTCATAAACGACACTGTGTTTATGTATTCTATCGTGTTGAAGCTGAAGCTATTTACGATACGAATATAGAAAAGTTTATTAAATATGAATATACCACCAATTCCACTTTTTTATTAAAAAAAAAAGCTTAAAAGTTTACTTCTTGATTCTTCTTATATGACACAGTAAAATAATGTAATGTAAAGTTTTGATATACAAATTTAAATATTATCCAATTTTTTTCTTGTTACTGCAATATTAATTATATAAGAAATATTATAGTTTAATTAACTAAAATAAGTTCGATAATAATGGTTCTACTATGATTTAAAATTAAATAGATTTCATAATATTTTAGTAATTATTATATAATAAAACTACAATGGCACATCAATTATTTATGAAAAATTGAAGAAAAATGGAAAATTACTTGATTTATATTATTCTTCTATTAGAATTATTATAGAATATTAAATTAAAACAATTTTATTTGAATTCTTATCTCCTGGTTAGATAAAATTCTACTTTTATTATCATAAACAAAATATTAGTGATATGATAATAATTATTGTAAATTTTTATGATTATATAAAACAATCTCTAATATTTATAATTAATTTTCGATGTTACATATCGTCAAATTTTCTAATTCTAAATTTTTATTTATATTAATTATTATAGTATATTTAATATAATATATTATAATAATTAATACTATATTATTTGATTTTAAAAAAATATGTACATTAGTACTTCAGTTGTAGAATGATTGCAGTAGTACAATTCATAACAAATATTTTATAAGTCAGCCTAAAAGTATGCAATTTGAAATTATATTAAATAGGAATAACAGTTTTTAAAAAATATTCAACTATAATTTTTTAAACATAGATAATAAATTTCATAATCATCTACCAAAATAAATTTAGTATCAAATTGAAGGAAATTTTTTATTATTATCATAATTTAAACAAATAATATCATCTAGACTTCTAGACTAGAGAAACTGAGTTTTAATTTAGTATATAAATTATATTTGTTTGATTATTTTTATATTTTTAAGCAACATCAAATTTTACAATTAATATTAAATATTTGAACAATAAAAAATCTTATATTATATACATATGTATGTAGGTACTTTATTATTCCAACATAATTTAAATTTAACTATACATAATTCAAGCCTGAAAAAAATATTCTATAATCACAGTATCACCGATAATTAGCTACAACTTTTGTAAAAGCATATAAATTTAAATTACACTTGTCAAATCGGAACAAGTAAAATACGACTTGTAAGAAATTATTTATATGAAAAAAATATTCGTCCTAATTTCAAATATTCAATAGAACATAATAAATATGATTTTCAATTTTCTATACTTCATGGTTGACACAAAAAAGAATATTATAAAATTAATCAATTAGTGAAACGAATTGATTTAATTGGCCTTGTCCCGGGGATAATAAAATCCTTAAAAAAAAAAATTTCCACTATTATTTTAAATTGTCGACTAAATTTCATTTTAATATAACATTTTAATAATTGATTTTCTTTTGACAAAAAATAAGTCCTATTATTTACAAATTTTAAAACCGTGAAATTTTCTTTTTTTGAAAAATGAATAATCGTTTTTTTTTTTTAGGATCTAAATCCATTTTGAAGAAGTTTAGATATTTTTGCTGTTTTCACTTACATTGTATACCGAAATATTTATTTATACAATAAAATTTCTTTAAAGTAGATTTATTCAAAAAGATTAGGAGGAAAAAAAAAGAAGAAAAATCTCTGTTGTTGTTAGTTTGACTATGGTGCATTTTACTATAACAATAATTAAATTTTATATGAAGAACTGTGCTATTATCCAGGAAGGACATACTTTGAACGCGGTTTCTATAATATAAATTTAAAAATATAAAATGTCGGTTGCTTTGATATCCTAATTGGTTTATTACTTTGTCGGCAATTTATAGGATTAGAGGAAAAAAAAATTATGTACATATATAAAAGAGATGGAGGGCTAGGATATTGTTAAAAGACTTTTTTTTTTATATACTTATAAAATAATTTTTCTTTTCCTATTTAAGGATTTAAACATATACATATATAATATGGTGAGAGTAAAATGTGTTTATATTATAATTTTCAATGTTATTCACTATATACAAGTCATAAAAACTGAAATAAATATAAAACAAATCTTATGGCGTGGGGCACCTAATAAAACAAATCAGCAAAAAAAGGTTGCACAAAGATTAGCGAGGATAGTAAATTATTTTAAATATATACTATGTAAAATTTAACCTTTCTTTTTTATCTTTTACATTTTTAAATAACAAAGAACTAATTTCCATTTGTCATACCCAAATTAAAAAAAAAATAAGAAGATTTTAAAACATCTTTTTATGATCATCCTTGGAAATTTGACTTTTGTCACCAATTGTTTTATGATTATGTTTTTATGGTATTATTTATAATTTAAAGGACATTTTATTTTTTCAACTCTTCAAAATTTATGGCAGGTACTATAATTTATAATATTGATTTACAATTTTTCACAGGTATAATACAAAATGAATTTCTAAAAACTTTTGTAAACTTTTCGCAAATTATACTTTTAACTTTATTGTTAAAATGTAGTTTTTTTCTTATTGAAAAAGTAGAGTTCGTATGTCCTTTAACATCGATTGCAAAATACTATAAATTTTACGAGGGGAGTTAAATACTTCAACTATAAATGTATAAATAGTAATTTATTTCTAGTGAGACCTCCTAGCTCGACCCTAGCTAGAGTATCCAAATTATATGTGTTTCTGTTTCTCTGTTAACTAATTTCTACGTTGCGCAACTGTAACAACTCGAATTGTCTGTTAAAAATGTCTGTTAATTTAATTTCTTCAACAAATAATAATACAATAATTTGAATATATTAGATAAACTATATTGTTCTCAATTTAGTACCTAATTGTTAAAAAACAATAATTTAAAAAATATGAATCTTGTGTGATTGTACAAGCATAGACCACACATAAACACTATTGTCTTATTATGGTCTTCTATGCAAGATTATAAATAAAAGATCCTCGAAACATATTAGATTTTTCTTTATCATAGAACTAGAACATACATTATCGATTTCTTTTTCCCTATGACCAACCTATTAAAAATTATTCTATAGTAGGTCTATAGACCACCATATCATTTTCACCCAAATTTCTCATAATTTAAATCTCAAGTATATATTAAATTTATTTAAGTATTCAATTTCATTTCTTTGCAAATCAAAATTGGATATAATGAATATTAAATTCTTAATTTTTCATTCCATAAATATCAGTAATCGAAATCAATTCAAATTGTTTCGGCATCTTTGAAATAAATAAAAAATAAATATATACATACATATATATCGAGTTTATTGCTCGATTCATTCAATAAATTTTGATTTCAACAAATAAAATTAATATTATGTATATGAATCGTTGTTTTTTGTTGCGTATTAAATTACGGAGAAGATTTATTATTAAATTCCTTTATATATACATAAAAAGAAAATGTGTATAAATATTTTTATTATATTTGTTTTTAAATATGATTTTTTTTTAATTCATTTTAGCCATAAAATTTACGCGTAAATTTAAATAAAATATAAAAAAAACACGAACCTTGTTAAGCTAATGAAGATAATTTAAACTAAGTTAAATAGTTTCTAATTAAATTTTATTGATTTTTAATTTTTTATTTTATTTTTAAAACAGGAATATAAAAATATACCTAAATATATAGTTTTTTTTTTTCTTACCTTAAATTTTATTTTTTAAGCGCATTAATCTTGTAAAAATGTTATCGTTATTTGAATTTTGTCAGTCTGTCATCATGCAGAAAATATTTTCGTTTATTTAGTTAGGTATTAGTTGGTTTGTACTAGTTTGTTTTCGAACTAATAAAAATCGTTACGAAATATTTTATCGAAAGAATTTTTTTGGTTTTAAAATTTTAAATTATATCGAAATTTTGTAACAAATTTAAAATTAAATATTCAAACAAACCTTTAACTTTTTTTTTTTTTATTAATTGAATAATAAAAATTTAAAGCTTTTAATCATTTAATTATTTATTTTATTTCTTTATTTCCGAATATTTTATTTGTTTTTGTTTTTTTTCTGTTTAAAAACAAAAATAACTTTTAAAATGTATACCATAATTGTATTTATGGAAATCGCATGCAACATTTTTTTTTATGGTCAAAGGAATTTTTTATGTGGGTGCCAAAATATGCAGAGATAATTTAACAAAAACAAAAATTGATTTTATTTTTTATGGATATTTAAAACCAGAAAAAATTTTTTTTTTTTTATTTATTTATTTATTATTTTTTGTTTATGAAACTTTTTGAAATTATAACTTTTGATTGCAGACACATTTATAGTTTTTGCCGGTATCTTTTTCTTTGTAAACTTTACTTTATATAATATACATAATGTATGTACATATATATATTTATGTGTGGTTCTTCAGTTATTGTTTTTTTTTTCTTTCATTTAATTTTTATTTAAATTTATTGGTTTTTATTTAAAATAAAATTTAAAATAATAATAAAAAATAATTCCAGAAAAAGACAAACATTTTTTATTTAAAAAAAAATTGTCGGTTTACTTATTAGTGTTGTCTGATCTGGGGTCATCTTTCCCATTGACCAATAACAGATATATATGTTAAATTTTTCCCATTTTTGATATAAATTTTTTGAATGTGTTCTTTGCAAAGTCACATGTTGTTATTGTAAGTTCATACTTTTCTGTACATTTTATATATGTATACGCATTTTTTCTGTGCGTCGCCTGTTACAAATGTTGCTATACAATGTCACCAAGAAATTGTCGGCAAAAAAATCTTTGAACTTTGGTATTATAATCATGCAAAAAATTATATTGGAATTATATTGGAATTAAATTAATTTTGTATGTTAATGTGATTTTTGTCTTCTTTGTTTTTTTTTAAATTATATTTTGAAGTTCAAAATTATAATCAGAAATAAAAGGAAATAAAAATATTTATTTAATTTGAAAGTGTAGAGCGAATTCATTGATGGATCTTCAGTTTAAACTACGAGTATATTTAAAAAAAAATACTATAATTTTACCTAAGCACAATTTTGTATTTAAATAAACTAATTAACCGAGTTTTACCACAATCGTTTTCTTTTAACAGGCGAGTTTCGATAATGCATTGTGGTTGGACCATTTTAACAAGCAAATATACATAATGCAACAAATAATTTCAGGCATCTCGAATTTACCATTCGTTCATATTATAACTTACTTTATAAATAAGCAATATTAATTGGTATACCGATTTTTAAAAAAATTACAGAAAACAATGATACAAGGTTCACTAGAAAAAAAGTACAAAAATTAATTACAATTTTAGATATAGCAAAATTTGGTGAATGTAAAATTGAAATTGAATAATGAAACTGAATTCAATATTGCATGTATAGGGTGAATTAACTGCGAATTGACTTGATGAACAAGTATACAAAAAAAGTAGCTTAGTCTCAAACTGGCAGTTAGAAAAACGAGCTAAGAACAACCAGTATATAATTACAAAATTACAAATTTGAATTTCCAATAGTACCTAAATTCAAAGTCAAAGTCTAATAAAGGACTTATTAAAATTTTAAATCAAATTTAAATCAATAATTTATACCAGTCTTTACCACAATTTTAAGTTAATTATTGAAATTTTCGACCATTTACTGTTTAGATATTTATGCAAATATTACTCTGTAAACATAGTTTTTCTTATAATTCGCCAATTATTTTATGTGGTTAGTAAAACCATAAATATTCATATTTTACAAATAGGTAATATTATCTCCTTATTTGTACAAAAGTTTTCGGAAAAAAAATTTTAGCGAATATTTTTGTAACTTTATTTTATTTTAAAAAAAAATTTCTCATCGAATATTTTTAATTAATGAGCATTTAATTAATGAGGCGGCGCCAGACTATTGAAAAAAAAAAAACAAAAACAAATAAACAAATTTATATACGTAACATATATGTAATATGTATATAAAACATATAAAAATATAAATAAAATAAAAAAAAAATATGAAAATTATACAAAATATTAAACAACTTTAAAACTCATGTTTGATGCGTGTTTAATAAATAAATTGGGCGATAAAAGATGACAAACCATAAATAACATGTGATTAGGGTAATGAGCCGCTGTGGTAAAAAAAAATTTTTTTAGTGGTGAATAAAGTAAAAGAAGAAAAAAAAAATGAATAAAACGCGCCGCCGACAGAAAAAAAACATAAACTTAATATTATTTATTTACATAAGTAGGCGGATATTAAAAAACAAACTTAAATACAAAATTTCCGCTTCTGGCGACTCACTTGTGGACTCTTGAATTATTATTGTATATATATATATACATATATATGTATACCGGAATAATACTTGTATTGGTATCATAAATTTATTAAAGACAAACTTTTCTTAATTAAATTCTTAGAAAATATTTTTTTTTTACTTTAATCTTTAATGTATTTATGTATATTTATTATTATTTATTTTTTTGTTGGGTGGTCCTTTTATTCTTATTTTAATGTTTATATATATTTAAAAAAAAATAAAAAATCCTTAATTGTATTCCCGCCAGGACATTTTTTTTCTAATCTATCACAACAACAATATATAGGTACAATTTTTTTTTTTTTCAAATTAATGAAAAATGTTTTATTTCTTCATGTTTGTGAATAAATCATTTTTATTTTTTTGGAAAGTTTATTAGGAAAATCGGTAAAGCCTTTTAGTCCTTTTTTTCTCTTTTGAAGGAATTTTTTCTATATTGGCATTTGTTTTTTTTTTGCGACAACATTCATAATAAGAAATTCTATTGAAGAATGTACGAAGAGATAGGGTGAGGTCCTGAAATAAATTTTCCTTTTATGATGCCATGTTTTGACAACTGCACATACACATATGACACTTTAAAAAATGTCCGAAAAGAGTGTGATATATTTATTAATGTTATATTATACATGTTCATTTTTTTTGTATCTTCTTATGCTGCACACACGGCATGATACTTTTCATATATTATAATATCTTTATTATTATGTTGAATAGAAAGGTGGATGGTTATGCATTGTAATTTTTGAAAAAGAGCGGCTTTTTGTTTAAATATATAAAAAAAAGAGACGAATCATTTTCAGGATTTCTACGAATGGAAAATAAATACATCTTCTTATTTTTTTCATTTTTGTTTGGTTAGAGATCAAAATAATTTGATTATGTTAATTCTTAATAAAAATAAAGAAATATAGTGTAAAAGATGCGACAAAAGATTAAAAATTGATATTATAAATAAATTACTGTATGATTTACGTTGATTTTTATGATGTTTGGAGCTCTTTTTTGTTTTGGATTTTTATACGAAATTCTAGAATTTAATTATGACCGAATGTCATATTTTATCGGAGTAGGTCAATTATGGGGAGAATAATTGAATAACCTTTATATTATGTACCAAATTTATCATTAGTAGAAGGTAGAAGGTCAAGGTGGTTAGGTTAACCGTTAAAGTAAATTAGTAGAATTAGTTTTCCAGAGAGGTGGTGGCTTAGTCCTTCGTTAGTGTGTAGTATATTATGCTGCGATGTATGAGGTCGTGAGTTCAATTGGCGGCCGAGGTTTTGACGTCGTTCTAAGTTGACTCAGCTTTAAATGAGTACCGGTATCCGGTAATAAAAATATACAACAATGTAAATTTACAAGACTGGGAAAAATGCTATAGCAGTCGAGTCCATTTTGCTGACAACAATTGACTCACTACAAAGTCATATTCAACTTGTTGCAATTTGCAATAAATTAGTTCTCCGCTATATACAGAGGAATTTACGGTTTTTTTTATGGAAAAAATCTCTAAAGAGCCGAGGCCCACAAAAAAAAAAAAAAGATAAATTAGTAGAAGATATGAGGTTAGGTTGAAAATCTTTAACAATATGAAATGAATATACATATTTACAAAATGTCCAATATTTGATGATTTTGAATGGAAGCAAATTTCCTTTCTGGTTGTAAAACGATGCATAAGTGAAATTTTCCAATAGAAAAATTAACTCAAAAAATATTAGCATCATCATTTCAATGATATTATCAAAACTTCATTCATTATTTTAAATATTTTTCATTCATTAAATTCATTCATTAATAATTCATTTATTTTATATTAATTTATTAAATAATTTCATAAAAAATCTCAACTAAATTTTATTTTCATTATACATATTTATATTTATGGCAATTATATTTATGTTTTATATGATTTTGAAAATCAGTGGGAGTTTTATTTTTTATTTTTAATAAACTGTTTGATAAAAGCCGCACTGCGCTGCATAATATATTTCGATCAATAAAAAAAATGTTTTCTGGTTTTATGTTAATATTCGACGTTTTATTAATTGTCCTTATAAACACAGAAAATTTCTCTCTTAAATTTATGTTGTTGTTTTATTTTTCGTTTTGCTAACTATTATAAATGATATTATACTAAATTCAGTTGAAAGATATCAATCTTTTTCGGTTATAAATTTTTTTTTTTCATAAATTTCAAATAATTAGAAACATAAGGTATTTCCAAAAAGTTAAATAAATATTTTACTCTAATAAATTTCAAGTGACTATTCGTAGAAATATACCTATACAAAACTTTGCTATTTCCGGTAAATCAAAAAATTTATTATTCCAAAGCTAAAATAGTAAATAAGCGAGAAGAATTTAAATTTCAAAATTAAATTATTATTATTTTTTTTATAAGAATTGCAAAATTTATGCCTGACAATTTTCTAATCATAATTTCTTAAATTTTAAACTATATAGGTACATGGATGGTTCAGAGCTGAACCGAACCAAGTCAAAAAACTATTTAGGGGTTAAGTATATCAACTCTAATTAATTCATCGAATAATTAATGCAATTATTGTAGAAATAATTAATGCAATTTTTGTAGAAATAATTTTTGTATACCAACAAAAATATTCGGGGAATCAATTAGAGTTGATATACTTAATCGGTTCAGCTCTGAGCCATCCATATGATTCATAATACATACTATAAATGTTTCTAAAATGCAAACGAATAATATAATTTAACTAAAATTAGACAAAATTCTTTAACTGAGCCGTTGATTTTGAAAGTGGGGCAAGTCCATTTTGAAAAAATTGACTTTTCCCACTTTGGAAATGAACGCATTTACTAGTTACAAATTTATACAGATATATTAAATATATTTATTGTAAGTTTATTAAAAACATAAAGTTTATATTAATTTGTAATAAAATTTAGCTTTAAGTAATTTTATTCACAAAATGGACTTGCCCCACTTTCAAAATCAACGGTTCATATTATTTAACCAAATTATAGAAAGAGTAAATAATATTTTTTTAGTATAGCACAAACAAAATTAATTGTAATAACTCTAATTTATATTTAAATAATTAAATTATAGTAAATAATTTTTAAACTAATTAAATATTTAAAAAAACCTTCTGTTGTTATCTTATCTTATCTTAAATCTAGCAAGGAATGTCAGTCAGTAGTCAGCAATTATTACCAAACGAAATTTGGTTTTTATTTAGAATTATAACATCTAAAAGAAATGTTGTTACTGACGACAATAGTAAGTTGAAATAGAAAAATTTATCAATTAAATAATTTAAATTTAATGCTCAAAAAAAAAATTTCTTTTTTTTAAGATTTTAGTAGCTGGAAGCATAAAACAAACATTAGCTGAATGTAATGTTTGTGGAAGTGCTAGTAAAAGTGCTTGCCTAAGTCGAAACACATTTAAACTTTGCAGTGATGGTGAGTATACCAATTTATATTAAGTAAACTATAAACTATTGTCAATCCTCAATGTTATAATCCATTATTGTATACTAATTATGTTTAGATAAAATTATTGATGGATTAAATGTTTTAACGTGTCCCGATGGATATATTTGTGCAAATGATAAATTAAGATGTCTTCCAGCTGAATCTGCTACAGCTTCTTGTGGTAGTAAATGTCAAGAATGTGATCCAAATACAAAAATTGCTTGCATAAACAGTTTTACATATGCATTATGTTTGGAAAAAAATTGTGTACCCTCAACAATTTTTGGATTTTGTGAGAATGGAAAAGTTTGTAATTCAGAATCATCACTTATATGTGTAGATGAAAAAACTCAAGTATGAATTGAAAATTTAAATCGAATTTTACATTAAATTTTATTTTAAATACTTAGCGAATTTTAATGAATCTTTCATAATCATAATATTATATTTTTTTAGTTAACTCTTTCATAATTTAAAAATGATAGAAAATTAGTGAACATTTTCCAAGAAATGTAAATTCGTAAATAATGTAAAAGGACACTACTTTAATTCCTAGAAAATCATTTTTTTTTCTAAAAATAATTTTAAAAATATTCTTTTTATTTGGAGGAAGCAACTTGCCCAGAATTTCGACCAGAAAGCACAATTGTTGATGAAGAGACAACCATTACAACAACAGAATCAGATCTTCCATCTCCTACCGAAATCTGTAAAGAATATGGAAAACAAGGCAAATTTCCAATTCTTGGAGAATGCAACAGGTTTGACTTAAAAAATATAATTAATTAATTATGGTTTTTCCATCAACATTTTTTTTAGCTACATTTTGTGTATGATGTCTGGCAATAATTTTATTGGGAGAAAAATCGCTTGTTGGCGTGGAACTGTTTTTGATTGTAAATTGGGACTATGTAGCGATGGATATTGTGACAATTCTTGTTCAGCTAAAGAT
Organism: Empis stercorea; assembly: GCA_949752835.1. Classification (NCBI taxonomy): domain Eukaryota; kingdom Metazoa; phylum Arthropoda; class Insecta; order Diptera; family Empididae; genus Empis; species Empis stercorea. The sequence continues at coordinate 15,380,833 of OX457085.1, read as the reverse complement.
AATAAATACTAAAAACATTTTAATACATTTTTCTCAGTAAAACTGTTTTTATAAAATATCATCATAATAAATTGAATTCATGTTAAATTGTCACGAAACAATCAAAATAACAATAAATTATGTGAGTAAATTATTATTAAAGAGAAGTGGATTTGGTTTGGGAAAGGTTATATTTTTGCGGTTTCATCAAAAAATAAATTTGGCAATTTTTTTTATATTTGAAAATTTCCTACCTACTCATGTAATTTTTTTTTTAGTCAAAATGTTTCATTCATTTAACTACGAGGAGTTGGCCATAAGAAACAGAAACAAAATTATATCCGGGCTAAATTAACAGTATAATAGATTATGATATTTAATAAGGATGATTCATTAGATTATAAATTATTGAAAATAAATAGAATCCTCTTACTTCAAACAAAAATCAATTCTTTTGATGTTGAACCGTTTCCATAAATTGATTTTCAGATATTTTCGGTTCATCATAAAGGATTTTTTTTTTGTTCTTCTGGGATTTATATATATATATATACAATGAATATATGTAATACATATATATATATATATGTATTTGATCTTGATGAAAATTGTCCGATATACATAAAAAAAATGTTGTCACTTTTATTTACCCACCTGTAAAAATGGTTCGATTGTCGGCCTTCAAAATTATAATGGATTAACTTTACTCTACATATTTTTTGGTTGCGTATATACATCAGGTGGATGATGATTCTTTCAAGTAAAAAAAAATATAATAATAAAATGAAAATTATTTTATGGTCTCGAATTGTAACTGATTTAGAATACTTATAGAAACTTAATTTTGATGGATCGATGGGTAAATTTTGATGGATCGATGGGTAAACTGAAAGGAATCTACGGTTCATTTAGGATAATAGCATATTGGTTTTGAAAGGGATAGCAATTTTTCTTACTATTATTTGCATAACAATCAATTATAGGATATTATTTTAAGTTTTAATGGTCAACTATTAAATCGTGGTATAAAATTTCCGACAGATAATTTTACGATATTCAGAGAGATAAATTCAATTTTTTTTTTAAAAATTATGTGATTTTTACTTTTTAAGAGATTTCGTCATCTAATTCAAATCAAATACGTCGATCATTATGCGTTTCTGTTTAATGATATAAGAGACTTTACAATATTACAATACAGTTTAATATCTGGATCAATTTATAGTGAAAATATTCACTTGATTAATTACGTCAATTTTAATTTCAATTTCTCAATATTTTCGCTATAATATAAAGGAAATCATTTATCAGAATTTCGATAACAAAACAAAAATTCATTATGATTTTGTTTAATGGATTGAGACGAAACAGGATTGCAATCTGTTAAAAAAAAATTTTTGTAAGTCCTTTATTGTTTCTAATACTATATAATAATTTCGCATACCCGCTTTTCTCAATATTACACCATCATGTCGTAAAAGTGCGTAAGAGCGTATAATACCATTTTTTTTCTTTTATTATTAATAATTTTCCTTTTGAATTTTTTTTCTCTCTTAATATTATTTTTTTTTTTCAAAAACGTCGGCATTTTTCAAAAAGATGAAATGGAGTAAGAAGCAACAAAACAAATCCAAAATATATTAAAAAAAAAACAAAATCTATACAAAATTATGTTCTGACTACTGCGCGTATCACGGTAGCCTCTCAAAAGGTAAATTGCTTTTGACATGGATTTTATATATTTTCTTATGATGTTCATATATAGAAAGAAGATTTCGTTCATTTCATTGGTTTTTTTATTGTTCTTTCTCTTACGATTCATCTTATTACCTTTCCCCTTTTTACGTTTCTTCGGCAAACGATACGCTTTTATGCTATATGTATATTATAGCATAAAAACGATAATACTGATGATGATGATCGGTAAGATACATAAATATTCTCCGTAACTAATTCATTAATGGACACTCCCAAGATAAGCTTTAATCATAAAATATTATTATAAAAAAATACCTACAAAATATACTTATGTATATATAGTTTTTTGTGGACCCAAACGATTCAGCTTCTGGAATTTTTTTTAATACATATATTTATGTTATATGTATATATATACACATAAATAATAAAAAACGAATTAACATTAAAAATATATAACAATTTGGATTAAAGATAAAATAAATATTCATGAAAATGAATTTAAAAAAAAATGAGGAAGATGATAAAAAAATTATTATATTTAAATTATGGTAATCGAATTTGATTTAAATTGATAATATAGAAATAATATTCATATAAATTAATGCATAGCAAAACATAATAATTATGATATAGAAACTCTATATTATTGTATAAATTTAAATAAATGTTTTTCAAAAGATCACAAATTTTTAATAGCATATTTCAACTAAATAAACAATTTAAAATGAATTATAATAATTTAATTGTTAATTCAAATTTTGTTAAATAATTATATTTTTGTATTGAAAATACAATTTATTTGATCTAAAATCCAAATATATTATGTCCAAATATATCGGTATACCTCATTTACCCGAAGGATTAACCTTATTTATCCGAAGGATTAATGAGGTATGAACCCATCAGCATCAATTATGACCCAGCATCGGTTATGAACTTTATTAAAAGAAATAAATGATTTGAGGTATGGTATTCAGTGGTAAATTCAGATATAGTTAGTGCGCAGTGCCATCACCGCCTGAACTATACCCAGCCAGGGTGGCCAAACTGCTTGGGGAAAGTGATACATACACAGAAAAAATTGGTCATATAAAAAGTATATAAATCATTGAAATTTGTATATAAAAGTTGGTCTAATAAAATATGTTACTGGTTTATCTAAAATTTTATTGATTAACTATTTGTTGTTTACGTTTCAATGAAAATTTAAATAAATCATAGAAAAAAGTAGTAAAATCATAAAAAGTTTTTCAATCACTAAAGAGTGTTTGAAAAATCCACTTTATTTTTTTCTGTGTATGGGTGAGCTTGGTCGAAGAGAGTTAATGTTTTGTCTAACTCTTATTGGTCTCGTGGGATTATTACTCCAGTTCAGATGACTTAATGCGGCTTATACACTGCAGTTAATTGACAAACAAACTAGATATGAGATAATCTGTATCTTATGCAGGTATTACCGGACCGGATTACCGGATTACTAACTGGGAGAAGAGTATCCTGCAGAAATTGTTTTGAACAGGTATGCAACAATATAGAATGGTTTGTGCCTACGTGCTTATATCTCAGATGTGCGTACACACAAGGCTCCATTTATATTCATATTCATAAATATCTCATATCTCTCATATCTCAGTATACATTTAAATGTTTCTATATATTTTCTACACCCTAAAATAATTCATTTCTTATATATATTTAAGTTTTCACGAGTCCCTACTTGACTGACTTGTAGCAACTAAGATGATCTCCTGCTTATTAAGACACATTCATATAACAAAATTTATTAAATTCTTTTAATAGGTCACTATTGCAAACATAAACTTCAACTATGAAAGTCAGCCTTTATTTTGTTATAATCAAGAATATTTGCTCGGCGAGATTTAATCGTCCAAATTTCAAATTGAAAACATGTTAATTTATAAATTATTATTTTTTTATAATATTTGGACTGCGTCAAAATTGCATCTGATAATAATTAACTTGATTAAATCCATATACATAAACTATTTTGTTTACTATGTCAAACATAATGGTATATAAATAATAATAAACTATAATACATATATAATATTTTGTCATTACTGTTGTGTCACTGCCATAGCACTATCATGTATGTTATACTAACACACATAATCCTGTTAATATTATATTTTAATATGTAAATCAAATATTTACTATAGTTCACGCTCCTCATCATATTTCAATCGTCTTCTGAAATTTATTTAATAGTAATTATCAAAAACTAATTTCACTTCAACAATTCGAAATTTACTTTCGATAAAATTTAGAGCTTCACTGATTGTCGGTTCACTGAGAATGGTAATAAAGCATTTAATAAATCAAAAAATCAAATAGTTATAATTTTAGTAATTTGCATTAAGAGCAAGCTAACTATTACTATTACGTAAATATTTAATTATAGTTCAATCTGATAAAGACTTTTCTGATTATCGATAAAAAGGAAATTTTGGTAAGTAAATTGAAATGAGAAATATACTGACTATAAATGTATTAATTTTCTCTTGAGATCGTTGATAAATTTGTTTACGATTTTGTATAATTAAAAAGCTTTTCTCTAATTTAAAAAAATTATAGATATGCTATAAATATTAAAATAAAGCTTAATAACAAAAATTAATATTATTCATTTTCTTTATATATTTTGGCTAATTTAATGTCTCTATATATACCATTTAATTGCCCCATCTGCACACGGTTTTTGGTTATCATTCATTTATAATATAATATTTTAAAAGGAAAAAAAGAGCACATTTATATACTATAAAAAAAATAAGCTGAATACTTTGCGTAGCTTTGTAAGAGTTTTGATCTTTTATAATAGTCTATCATTAATTTATTTATGTTGTTGTTCACATCAAAGCATTTTCAAAGGTAGCCTACGTTTTTTTTATGTAATATTCATTTTATTTTTTTCGTATATTATCAAAGTCCAAAAAAACTGTCATTGTCGGCAAAGATCAAATAATATAGCATATTTTTAAGAGAGAGAGGAGATACACAAGAAAAAAAATCACTTTTCGTTTGCTTGCGCGCTATTATCGCAATCCCCGAGAAAAAATAGATTAAAGCATGGATCGCGGCGTCACAGACGAAAAACAAAAAAATAAACGCAAAAGAAAATTATGGTTTTTTTTTCACCGCCTTACAAAAATTAATAAGAATAAAAAAAAAACTTTGAAAATATATAGGAGATTTAAAAGCTACAGCATACGGGCCCATTTTGATGGAGATTGATTTGAGTATTAAGATGTACTTAATAATCTTCTAGCTTTTCCATAAAGTTCTCCACGGTTCATATCCAATTCACGATGCCCATGATAAAGTACATGGATTACACATCTGACCACAATTTTCAGTTGATCAACTTGCTGGTATGCATCTTTATGAATCCTAACTATATATTAAATTGACAATATTACATCTACATCTTTATGAATCCTACTATATATTAAATTGACAATATTCATTAGATCTTATGATTCAGAATTAAATACAAAAAATTTCATTGCGAGATTACGACCCACAAATAAATCTTCTGAAATAATCAAATCTTGGCCCTTGAACATCAAAGGTTCTGAATCAATGTAGTCTTCTTTTTATTTTTGTAAAAACAAAATCTCGTGTGGTGTGGCAATAGCATATCTTTTTTGAACTGAACCAGCAGTGAGCCACATCCGATTGACTGCTGTGCTATTCTCTGATAATGTACCATCAAAAGCGCTGAAACTACAAACACTTTTTTAGTGCATGTAGTACTTCAAAACATGTGTAATTATACGCAATAAAGTTTATGTATAATTGGTTTTAATTTAAGTATATACTCTACCAACAGTGTCTCCACTATATACCTTCTGTATAGCTAAATGCGGAAGTTTCGTAAGAAATTTCATTATTTGATATTAAAATAATATAAATGAAAATAATTTTTGTTTTCTTTTATGGAAATTCAAATTGATCTATCGAAAGGAAGTTACGAATTAGTTTATATTTACTAAAATATTCGTTTTTGAAAAAATAGAATCTTTGATTTTTGATTTTATTGATTTCGGATGTTTTCGAACAAAATTTTTGTAAGATTATTAGAAGATCTAATTCAAAAAGCAGATTAGATTTTATGTAGAATAAAATAAATAAGTTTAATTCCAAAATCAAAAGAAATTTTTTTTTAATTTTAGTTTATTATAATTTAAAAGAAAATGGATCAAATTAAATGAAAGTAAATAATATAAATTTAATTGGAGTATTTTTAAGTTTTAACATCGAAGTAGAAAACTTGAATGCTTTAATTATTATCACTATCTCCAACTTGTGTAATGGTATTTAAATTGAATACGATACGACCCGTAAAGTGATTTGTGGACTATCAACTATCACATATTACAATTTTTTTCTAAGCAATATTGTGATTGTGATAGTCACAAATCACTTTACTTTACTTTACATAATACCATACGTAAGTACATGGAAAATTCAAAATTTAATCAGCTAAGTATGCTTGTTATTCCAAAGATGACGAGATTCACCTCACATTAAAAACAATGTTTATAAATATCATCAGCTAATGTGGTTAATCGACACATTATACTGAAATTTTTCAAAATTTTAAGGACTTTTTCAAACGATTAGTAAAAAAAATGGTATTTTTCAATTCATTATCGTTTCGCCAGACATTCTGATTTGTAGAAATAATTTCCAGGTCCATTATGGTATCTCCAAAATTAATTTATTGAAAATTTTACTGATTATCTATTTTCAGAATCATTCTTAAATGAAGATACTATGATAGTATAAACTTGATAACTTCCAAAATAACTTGAAATATTAATAAACCTATAACTAAACATTCGAGTACCAAACGGAAACACTATATTAAAAATAAAAAAATATATAAAATCAGAAATTTCGAAGGAATCAAATTAATCAATCAATTGTTATCCGACCAATTAATCGTAATTAATTCCTTTTTAATTACGGTACCAATTATAATTTTATAGTCCAAATTTATTCTATGTATTTATGTCTGAACTACTATTAGATATAACAAAATATCTAATTATAAAATGACACAAAAATTTAAACAAATTAAATTTAACGATAAAATATAAAATTAAACCTTAAACATAGGACATTTTTAATAAAATTAAAAATAGAAGAATATTTTAAATTCTATATTAACAAAAATTAAAGGAATTTCTATAATAATGTTAAGGAGTAAACATTTATTCAATTAATTATTATTAATATAACATTTTGCGTTTTAATCTAATTAAATTTTGAAAATATTTAACAAATTTTAATAAAATTTTTGAACCAGACACAAGACAAAAGAATCATCATAAAAATGTCTAATTAAATTATAGAAGATAACATAATTTTTTTTATGTTAAGATGAAAATTTGAACAAATTGAAAAAAAAAAATATATTTAAGAAAAATTCATTTTAATAACAAAATATTTATATGGTGATTGGAACTTAAAAACGTGGGTGAGTTTTTGAATTTAATTTATTTTAAATACACAACACAACACAAAAATAGTATATGTATTATGATTTTTGTTATTTGGTTTTACAACCACTTTGCTGAAGGAGGAAGAAAATAACGACAGAAAATTATGTTTTCATTAAAAAATTCAAAGAATTTTTAAGAATATAGTTACATAATATTTTTTTTTGCGCTATTTTTTTTTTTATAATTTTTGAACTTGATAAATTTACAAATTGACTTTAAATATACTATATAAAGATAGCTACATATATATTTTATATTGACGATACTGTTATACCATCAATTATACAAGGTGATTTAACATCGAAAGAAATACTTACTGGTCGAAAATCGAAAATTGACAAAATGTAGCATATTTAACTTGTACATTTCCTAAAAGATGATGATCTCTTCTTAAGACTACTCTTGGGTTCTTGTGCACGATGCTGATCCTTTCTCTCCTGTGGACTGACGTTAAATATCATTTTTAAGATCGCAAATAGACTAGTACCAAATAAGCGAACGAAGGATAGAAACTTCTACACATTAATTAAGTAAATTGCAATGGTCATAAATGAAAGCGAGTGAATTGAACATTATAATTGGTCTAAGATTAATTCTGTGGAAAATTGCCAAAAAATAATAAGTGCAGTTTTTGACAAATTTTACAAATTTTCAAAAATTGTTCAACTTTTATTTTCAAAATTAATTATGTGACGAAAATATTACCAAAAACATAAAAATAACTATGTATTCTAGTTCCAATACTTGGTAATTGGTATTTTATAAATCTTTTATTATTGAAAGTCTTTTCCAAATGTTTTTGATTTGCTCTGCAATTCAAAATTTGTACATATCATGTTTTGGTAATTTACCACGACAATAAATGATTTTTATATTATGTACATATTTGGGTGGTTGGTTCATTATTGTGAATCACTCTATATATTTAAGTGAAGAAAGTGGAATTTCTGAACGTATAGTATAACAAATTTATATATATATAGACTAGGTATGTACATACATATATACATATATTTGTTATATTTTTATCAAAAACAAAAATATGAATGGAATTTGAAAAATTTTGTTTAGTGAAAATATACTCAGGGGTTAACCGCCGGCGTGTCTTGTTTGATAAATATATTCGTATATTATTATATTATTTTGTTATATACTATATCTATTTCTTGTCTCCATATTGAATAAACTTTAAACTGCCTAATAATAATAACATTCTTTTCTTTCTAAATATATAATTTTTTTTTCCAACATTTTTGTATAAATTTTTTACTGTAAAAAAAATTATATTTTGATCTGAATTTTTAGTTATTTTGACTAAAAAAAAATATTGTTACCAAAAAATTCAAATTAATATTCGAATTGCGGATATACATATGTATTTAAAATTATTTGAAAACAATTTTTTTGTTAAGATTTATTCTTATTATACGTTTTCTATTTTCTTTAAACTGTGTTTTCTAGTCATTTGGGGAATGTAGAATAATTGTTTTGAGAAATTCCAGGTCAAATATTCAATTTTTTGTAGATATTTTATACAGAAAAAAGTGTAAACTTATCTATTAATAGATAGATAATGAAAAAGTTTTATGAACTACGCGATAGAAAATCAAATTTGTAATGATTTTATTCTCAAAATGTAGGCTCAATTTATTTCACAACAATGAATGACGTCTCTCTAAGAACTATCAAACAATATCATAAAATTATGTCCTTGCAATATTTAGATCATCAATCTGTCCTCCTTCTTCTAGTATGATATGAAAGATTATGAACTGGCAACAATTATTAGAAGTCGCTTTGAAAAAGCTTGTACTGCGAAGATAAATTATTACATCATAGAGTAGATTCTGAACTACTATTACGTATAACAAAATATTATTACATCATAGAGTAGATATTGGAAAATTGATGCTTTCATGATCTATAGAATTTGATCCATTACTTGTATTTAACCACAAACCACATTTTGTTGAGAATTAATTGAGAGATTAATTAATTTGTTGATTAAACAATTGTGTGAGAAATAAATTATTGGCTCCAATGGCAACTTAGAGTTAATCAAATGTTTATATTTAATAATGTTAATCAAATTTTAATGAAAAATGACAATATGATTCTGTACAGAAGTTTTTATAATTAGTTACTTCTATCATCATATTTATCTTAAGATTAGATCTAGATCTAATTATATGTAGTATATTTATTTAAATTTCAATTTAATTTGTTATTGACGATTGAATGTTTTTATTAGTAAGTTATTTAGCTATAATAATGCTGTTGCTTTTCATATATCATTAACACTTGTGTCAATTATTCAACGATATAATTTGAATATTATGTTTAAATACAGAAACTGAAAATATGTTTAAAGAATCTGGAATTTAAGGTAATTAATTGAAATGATAAATAATTTATAACATATGACGAGGTGGCCGAGTGGTTAAGGCGTTGGACTGCTAATCCAATGTGCTCTGCACGCGTGGGTTCGAATCCCATCCTCGTCGGTCAATTCCAATTTTTTGATTTAAAGTGATTTAAAATAATAATTTATGATGATTTATGAATAATATATGATGTCATGTGAATTACGAGAAATGATCATAATTTTTTTATAGGTTTTAAATTCTACAAACTGCAATTTTTGGTAATTAAGGATTAGGCAAAAATTACTTTATAATTATGTAAATCTGATAAAGTAATAAACACACGTAATTATGTTGATGTTATTTCTATCAAACTTTAAATTAGTTGCTAGTATACATGCTGTACACAAGTTCTGTTTATCTTCAAGTATAACTTAAAGTTAAAGTATATCTCAACGATGGTAAACCATCTTTCATAAACAGAGGAGGCTAATATTTTAAGTGCTAATATTTTCTACTGTTGTGTTAATATTTTCTAACTCTAACAATCCGCAATCTTGTATTTTGCCTCACATTATGAAAGTCTATCAAATAATTGACTATGGTCTTTACTACAAAATTTGTTATATCAAGTGCGTCCTAAATTTACATAATTTCAAATAAATATGTATATAATATTTCATTATTAATCTTACATAACATTCCGGAATAACTAACAAAATTTCCTTACCGATTTAATTTAAGTACTAATTACTCTAAATAAAAACTAAAGAAAAAATCATATACTAATTTCATATCACAATTTCCTATGAATAAAAATAATATTTCTGTTTTTATATAAAGAAACATAATTCCCACACCGCTGTAATCAAATAAATAATATCTGCATTAAGGCACACGCCATTTTAAAGATCAAAAGAAAACCGCCAAATTTTCTGCGGTTGCGCGAGTAAAAAATATATAAAATTGTTGTTTTTTTTTTCATCATCATCATCATCATGATCATCATAATCATTGAAATCATGAGCGGAATGAAAATTATTATTCAACATATACATAAAGCTGGTTGTATATACATTTATGTATGCATAGATACTATTTGGACTTGGACAATTTCAAATCGTATATTATAGTAAGTAAAGTAACAACATAAATTTGTGTAAAGGAATCTCTTCTATTACTCTGTCGGCGATACTATGGCCAGTTTTTTTTTATTTTGTGTGTTTATATAAGTATAGATAGACTCTCTGGAAATGGAAAAAAATAAAGAAATTTTATATGATGGTGGATGGTGGTGTAAAGCAGGAGGGAAAAGTTCAAGAAAAAAGCAACAGAAATAATAACAACACCATAACAAAATTGAAATCTTTATGTTATTTAAAACAAATTGGACAGAGAAATAAACATAATAAGAATAGATCACGCACAGGTAGTAAATCGATGATGATGATGAGTGATACGCGGCTATTTTTCTCTGATGTTGTTGTTTTTTTTTTGTTTTTTGGTCCAATTTTTTTTTTCTTCTTTTCGTTTTGCTTCAACAATTCAAAAACAGAAAAAAAAAGAAACTTAAATAACCATCAGCACAGCAGCAGATCTAAAATTACATGCAATTGTATAGATGATTTTTCTGTTCCGAGAGAGATTTTTTTTTGTTAATGTAATAATTATTAACAAAACTTCGCGGCATTTTGGATTTTTTGTCAAGAGTATTAAATTAGAGTTAAAAAAAAAATAAGTACATTTTTGATGATTAAATCCATTCATTTTCCCTAACCCACCACCACGTGAGTTAAAAAGGGGGGAAGAGTTTTTTGTATAGAAACAATGAAGTGATTGTAATATACTTTGTTGTGTGATCTCTGCCTCTGATGGATGTCATAATAAATTGCCGACAGAAGAAAACTGACCAAAAAATAATATTGGTGTAAGCACGTGAGTTTCGTACGCACTTTTTTTTATAAAGTGAAAAATTTTTAATGGTAGAAGCAATTAATGCAATTGTGGAGAGAAAAAATTTCTGAAATAAAAATTATCATTAAAAATTGTTTTTTTAATTGTCCATGACATATTAAAGGTTGTATAAAAAATATTTCATTATTTTTTGGAGGTTAGGATGGAAATTTTCTTACTTTCACATTATATTTTGATACTAATAATAGATAACAGATTCAAATTTTATTTTTGGTCGTTTCGAACTATTTAGTTTACTTATACCAATTTCATTTCAGACACACTTTTCTACACACTCTTACACTTTCTTACACCCTCCATGGTGTAGAAATTTTTTGCGTTCTTTTGACTACACCTTCTACACTTTCTACACCTTTCTTAAATCGGCGCCTATAGAAAAAGTGTACACTTTTCTACACCCTCAAATTTGAAGGTGTAGAAAGTGGAGATGTAATTAATTTTTTTTTAACTTTTTAAGGTGGAAATATATACTATTCGTCAATTAAATAATGTTTTAATCGCAAATTATGAAAAAAAGTATAACATTTTAAAATTATAAAGAATTTTGTCAGGGTGTAATAAAAGTATGTTTTTTTCATACCTTACACTTTCCTACACCACAGATTTTTGATAATTCCCACCATGGTGTGGTGTAGAAAAAAAATTTCTGAAAGAAATTGGTATTAGTTTATAGTACTATAGTGTGTGTGCATGAGGTCGTGAGTTAAATTCCCGGCCGTGGTATCATTGTCTTTCTAAGTTGATTCAGCTATAAATAAGTACCGAGTTCAATGATAAAGAAATATACAACAGTGTAAATTTTAAAAGTGGGAAAAATTCTATAGCGGTCGAGTCCCTTTTTTCAACAACAATTGACTCAGTTACTCAGTACAAAGCTTGTTGCAATAAAATAAATAATTATTCTAGTTTTGGAGAAGTATTGCGATAAACTGTAGAAATTGAAAGCGCAGATTTGAAGTAGTAAATGATGAAATTGATCAAATAGAAAAATATTATAATCCGAAAAAATGTCGTATTAAAATTTATTATTAATGAAAGATCAAAGCAGGAATTATTGTAAAATTTATTATTAACGAAAAATTATAGTTCAATTACAAAATTTACTGAAAATAATTGGTAAATAAAATTTTTTATTTTAATCTAAATTTCGGTTAATTTAAATTCATTTCCAAAAATTTATAAATAATTTAATCCAAGAATTTTATAGTTCCAATTTATTATCAAAAAATAAAGTAATTTCTTATTTTATGACTTTTGGAAAAAGCACAGAAACCGAAATAACATTTTTTCGATAATTTGTAGGTAAAATTGCAACAGAATGTCGGGAAAACCTCTAAAGAGGTAGGCCTAGGCCCACATCGTGCTGTTGTGCCGAAAGAAGAAGAAGCAGAAAATCAATTAATATAAAACTATAAAAATTTGACTAAAAAAACCCTAAAATTTGAAAAGTTTAATAATAATTAAAGTAGAAAGATAATAAACACTCAAAAATGAATTTAGGAGAAAATAAGAAAATAAACTTTTCCAATTTTTTTGCTCCACATATTAAAAAAAAATTACAATAAAATGAAAACCTTTATAAAATAAATTCATTTTTCTTTTCTTTTTAAATATCTCTACAAACTTTACAAAACAAAAAAAAATTTGTATCTGATGTATCTCTTGTTTCTCTTTATGTATTATGTATTTTGTTCCAGGTCGGTATATCTTTTTGATGCGGTTATGTTCAAAAGTGCCGATTGTTTACATAATAGTGGCCTTTTTTGATATGGGAAAACAATAGAGTGGCAAAGGATAAAAAGAAGCCGTCTTTTATTTTACACGCCTGATGGCCGGGCATCAACAATGTAATATACTACATACAAAATATTCATCCAATTTCGGATATACATAATTTTCTACAACAAGAAATTAATCATGTAGTGAATTTTCCATACTATTCTGCATTTAATGGAGAATTTTGATTTGAATTTTTGCTGTCGTAAAGTTTTACTAAATATACTAAAAATCTTCTCTAGTATCTGGGACAATAAAATATGCTAAAATCTATAATAATTTTTACTATTTACTATATATATATAATAATGCTGAACAACAGCTGTGTAACCTGATAAAGCAACAACAACAACAACAACAAAAAATGAAAATTATTAAATTTTTTTTCACTTTGCGTGCGAGCGTTTTTTTTTTGTAAATATTTTTTTTTTTAGATTTTCAAATTTATTTGAAAACCTAATCCTTTCCAAAACAGTCAAATATATTTTTTTGGCCCCTCATCAAATCTGTCTAACATAAAAAATAAAATTTTATATTTAATGACGTTATTAAAAATAATATTTTAATAATTTTTAATATTTTCTTTGTTGTTTATGTTTTTTTTTTTGGTGATTTTCATTAAAAATTATTAAAAAGATAAATAATATTTTTTTAGGACTAATTCTTAAAGATATATTTTTGTTTTGCAGAAATTCAAATTAACAAAAATTATAATCGTTCAAAAAAAAAATTTTTTTATTCGTTTTGGAATTTTAAATTTCATGTTTTCAGCTTTTTTTTCCACCAATCGTTTTTTAATCAATTTTGAACAGAAAACAAAAAAAATTACCACATTCACCAATTCCATAAAAAAGAACTTTGTAAAAAAAAAATTATTATTATTTGAAAAACTAAAATCGAATATAACAACAACAAGTAAGATTTTAATAGTGACCATACATGAGACAATTTGATTGTACAATTAAATTGTTCTGCAGGTGTATGGAAGCTAATTTTTCCAACAACCTTTCGTCACAAATTTATTTCAATTTATTAATTTTTTTACAGTTAATTAATCTTAGGTTGCACAGCTTTTCCGCAGATGTGTGCAACATTTTACATGTAAAGGATTAACAAAAAGGACTGACAGTAAATATTACGACAAAAAAAAACCCAATTTTCACTTTTTGGGATAATTGTATAAAATGTGGAGATGAGACCAGGGCCCGATTTGGGCAGTAGTGCCATTGGAAGAAGTACAAAATGTGGAACTCTAACTCACTAATCAACAATTTTCTATTTTAGATTGTTCAACCAAATTGCATCCGTGTACGAGCACTTTAAGATATTAAATTAATAATAATAATAACAATATAAAAAGAGTTATAAATGTGATCTTGTCGGCTAATATCAAAAGAGTAAAAATTTTAATGTCATGTCATTAATTGATATTTCAAAACACTTTTCGAAAAGGTAAAAAAAAAATACCTTACCTAAATTTGTCTCTATATACTCTTTATAACAAACGCATACAGTCACAAATATTTCTTTTTGAAAAGCAGAAAATTAACACACACAAACTTAAATCTTTTTTTATTTATTTTTAATACTCTATTTCCCACTTGTACAATTTTTGGAAAAAGTTTTAGTTCAAAAAGAAAGGGCAAAAAAAAACAGAAAAAAAAATTATTACACAAATTTTTTTCTTAAAACCGAAACGAATTAATAAAAATTTTTAATAAAATAAAATATACTTTGAATTTTTATACGAAAATCTATGAATTTTCTTGTTTTACACATAGAAGAAGACTTAAATAACATTTAGGACCTTCTAAATACCTACATTAATTTTAAATTGTCATCTTTTGTCACAAGTCACACAGCCGAACACAATTATTTTTAATGTAATTTTCCATATTGTAAATATTTAAAATGATTAGGAAACAACTGTGAGCTTAATAGCTGAAATATGGTAAGAAACTGGTGCAATTTACGATGACAAATCTCTATCTAAGGAAAATCGAAAAGAATTTCTATCTGACGATCATCTTAATGGATACAGAAAAGTTCTAAGTACATACATTATATTAATTTTTCCAAAGATTTGAATCTAAAATAAATCTTAACATGTTGCTAAGATCACTTGGTGATCGATCTTGTAGGGACTCTAATCTAATACAAAGCACGATCAGTATTTTCCTGAACAAGAAATACCAATAATTTTCTCATTAGTTCATTTTTCAATTCAGTGTTTAGTCCTTTTTGAAATTTTTTTCAAATAATTTTATCAATACTTCAACAATTAAATCAACTCCTAGCTTTTTAATGATAGCATTATTATAATTTGACCAGTTAAACGTTATAAGAAACAATTTCATAAAATAAAATTAATGAAGAAAAATTATCTTCCTATAATTTTTATTAAGAATTTGTGCCCGAAATTATTTATGGTTTCGAAAGTTTATGGTATTTTTTTAAAAAGTAAATTCAAAACTAATTTACTATATTACTATTTCACCAATATATATAGTTCTTAATTAAATATTTTCTCTATTTCTATTCAGTATTTCACCAAAATTAGAAAAACAATTTCGAATTAAAAATTAAAAATATAAAATTTGTGAAATAGTATTTTTTAATTAAGGTAAATTTAATATTCTTACCTCAAATTATATTATAAATTCTAGAATATATTTAAGTAATTAAAAGAAATTACTTACTCAAATCCATTTTTTCCACTTATGATCATTGTACAATCTACTATTTTTCCGAATAATTGAAAAATCATATATCGACAAAGCCTGAAAAATATAAATTTGATTAATTTTTTATATTTATTACCATTATTTAATTTTATTGATAATATTTTGAAATTGATTTACATATATAAAAATGTTAGATAATTTATAAAATTTAATTAACAAACATTTTAAAATCCGGAAAAATTAGTTTAAATTTTCAAATATTTTTAGCAAGTCCTACTCTGTCATAGTTTAAATTAAATATTAATAACAACAATCAATCCAAAATAACCATAGAAATCGATTAATAAAATATGAATATTATAATTTATTATGTTTCTGTAACATTAATATAATTAATTGCATATACAATTTTCGATATTAAATTAAATATATATTTATGTTTTATTATAAATTCGCGTTAAAATCCAGAAGCTCTTTCGGCTTTCATAAGATTTTGTTGTTGTTCCTTTTCAGAGATATTTATCTTATTTCTGGGTATTATATTTTTATTTTATTTTTTTTTCTGTTTTTATGCTATATATAGTATTATAATTGGGTTATTAACAAGTATAGTAGCTATTAAAGCATTGTAATAAAAAACCAAAAATGGGAAATTAAATATTATGAACAAAATTTTATACTACATAATATTAAATACATATAATAATTTATTTTCTTGTTCCTTTTTTGGTTAATATTTCTTTATAATTTGCCGAAAGCATATAAATATTATTTTTTATTAATAAAAATTCAGGTGATTTCATTTTTTCGTGTATCCAGGATAGTACACAGAATTTGTATGTATGTAAAAAAAAAAGTATGAATTATATATATATTTTTTTTTTGGTAAAATTGTGTTAATTATTTTCATTTGTATATTTAAATAAAATCTCAATTTATTAAATTTAAATTATAGGGAATTAGAATTTCTAAAACAGACTAGAGAAAACTTTATGTTGCAATCAATATAAGAGAAAATCTAAAAAAAAAATGATTTATGCTTCAATGACAGATTTGAAATAAATTTAAAATATTTGAAATATTTCAACATAAAAATAAGGAAATAATAATCAATATTATTATGAATGGAAATACCAATACTAAATCAATGATATTCTACCACAGCAACTGAGATGTCTATGTAGTATCTTCTATGGTTTCACAATATACAATTTTTACATAAAAGATAACGAAAATTTATAAATTCATTAATAAACAATTTTATTTTAGATAGTTACAAAGCCAATAAAGCTTTTTATAATAATATGTTTCTTCGTATTCGCAAAAATGTTTGGAAAAAATCTTGAATTTATTATTAATTTTTTGTATTTTATCTCTATTCATAGAAATTTGTGAAAATTAATTAGTTTTTCAATGTAAATACTTTTTACATTACACATAGAATGTAAGTTGAAATAGATTATCGAAAATTTGTAAAAAAGAGGATTTCTGAAGTCCTTCGTTTATCAGTTTTATTAAAAACCTGAAATTGGGAACAAAATTGTGTCTATTTATGTAGATTTCGTCGAAATTATCAAAATCTAGATTAAAATCGTGTAACAAAATTTCATTAGATTACAAGATTATATATTTAAGTCAAGACAGAAATAATCTTAAGGATTCAACCAAAAATTTCTTATAATGTATTTGAAGTATAAAAGTCAGAAATTAAATACTATATCAAATAACAGATGTAAATTTAATTTAATTTGAACATTTTTTTTTTTGGTAATAACCAATAAAATATTTTATACTTTTTAACTAAAACTCACAAAAAGGTTGAGCTTTTTTTAACTCTTCAATGTAAAAAGTAAAGAATCAAAGAAATTTATTTTTATTATGACATACTTAATATTTTGTTGGTATAGGTAGTAAATAAAATGTAAAATTCTTCAACATAACTTCCATATATAAAAACAAAGTCCATCAATATTAAGTCTCATCATCATCTTCATTATCATTCCTCATTTATTTTCTTCTTCTGTCGGTCTTCTACATTAAGAAAATCTCTCCTTATATACTATATATAAAAAAAGAAATCCTACCCCAAGAGTATCGAGTGCTCGGCTCGCGCTGATAAAACACTAAACAATATTAAAAAAAATCGAAAAAAAAAATTAAATTATTTTCGTTTTAGGATTTCGTCTTTTCTATATTTTATTTCTTTTATCTGTTTTGTTTTCATTTTTCTTTCTTGTCTTCATCATATTTTTTTTTTCTTCTTCTTCGTATGTGTGTAGTTTATCTTTAAGATACTCAACACATACAAACATAATTATGTTTATGTGTTTGTTTGTTCGTAGAAATAATAATATTTTGTATGTTTTTATCTTGAGGTAAAAAACGCGCAAGGTTACAACCGTGCCGCGCAGACTTTTCTTCATTCCGAATCGATCATTTGAAGAGGATGGGTTGTAAATTCTTCACAGCTCGGTGTATTATTTTCCCGGGTATATTATTATTTTTACGTTTTTGTTTACGTTTATAAAAAAAAAAAATAGAAATTTTTGGTATTTTGAAATTTTACTAAAAAAATAAAATTGACAAATTTTTGGATAAACAAAAAAAAAATTCAAATTAATTAATTAATTAATTTTGAAATTAAATGAAAAAGGTTTTATTTAAAAAATAATTTGAAATAAATTAAAATTAATATTTTTTGTGCATTGGTGTTTAATTAATATTTTACCAAAAAAAAAAAGAAGAAGAAATTTTTAAATAAAACTTAAAAAAAAAAATAAGGATTTCTTTTTGAAAAATAAAATTTATTAATCTTTAATTATAAATTTTAATAAAATTAAAATATTTTAATTCTTAAACAATTTTTATATAAAATTAAAAATTATTAAAGTGGATAAAAAATAATTTTATAAAATATTATAAAAAATAAATTAAAAATGTGGATAAAAAATTATTCAAAATTGGTAAGTTTTACAAATTTGTAACACGAAACAAGTGGTACTTGTAATATTTAATTATTAGAAAATAAGAATTTTCTACAAATTAAACAACAAAAATTAATGATAAAATTTTTCCAAAATTAAATGATTTTTTGGTAATCGTTAAATTTTGAATTAAGTCCCAAATAAAAACTATTCTTTTTTGATGAAAGTTTAATTTATTTTTCATTTATCATAAATTTATCAAAACTTATGTAAAAATTCGAATTTTAAAAATTCCATCAAATTTGACTATCAATCAATTCAATATTAATTCTTAATTAAATTTATTTTACCTCTCGCATTTCAGCAATTTCCTGGCTTTGAATAGGAAATTTACAAACCAAAAATTACAAAATACTTTTCACTATATTTTGTTTACATTAATTTTTCTCTATATCCCAATATAAATATTTTCCCTAATTAACTAAACCAGAGAGAAAAATTATGAAATTATTCAAATTCGGAATCGGAAAATTCATAATAAAATTTGTTGGCGCAATTTTACGGAAAAAATTTCTTATAATATACCTAAACAAAAAAATCAACATGAAATTGCAATTTTTTGTTTTTAGTGGATGAAATGATATTTTACAAATATAAACATAAAAAAAACATAAATATACATAAAATAAAAATTACATATACATTTATATAAAAATAATAATAATATTAAAAGATATGCCGACAAAAGGATAAATTACGCCATTTAAATAAAGTCAAACCGATTTTTCCTTCGACGGTGTTTTCTTTTGATATATTTTTTTTTTTGAAGTCAAAGCTGTTTTTAAACTGTGTGCATTTTTTTTATGTTAGTACCTACAGAAAAAAATGCATTCAAATTGTATTTATGTTGCATATATGTTACTGTTGTTGTAGATAATTTTCCAGAGAGATAAATTTGTTACTTATTTTTTTTTTGTATTTATGAAAAACATTTGAAAATAATAAGAAAAAAAAAAGAGAACATTGCTAGTAATTATTTACTTTGTTGCCAGTTTAATTGATTCATAAAGAAAATTAGGTATAAATCTCTCCACGAACATAAATTGTTTGATCATAATTCATTTTTAGTGGACTATAGTTTGAACGGTCAATGAATAATAAGGAAATGAAATATAGATTCATTTTGGTGTTCGTTTATTGTCGCGTCTCTGTTCATACTGACCAGCAACTATTTTGGCTTCATGTCTAGTTCTGTCGAATGTTTTGTTTTCCAAACGATCAACATAATATTGCCGGGAAATTTTTAGAATCATTCTCAAGTAATCTTAATAAGTATAATAGAGTAATGTAAATTGCAAATTGTGTCAATTTCAATACTGCAAAAGATGTGAATTGAACAGTCTTCCAATTGAGTAAATCCATATACTTTACAAAGAAAACCACTAACAAACAGCTCCTTTGGAAAAGGAATAAATCCTCTTGACCCATATCTAAATTGAAAAGATAATCTATAGTAGATATTCCCATTTTTGTCATCTATTACAAGTGTCTGACATAATGAACTATGAGTATTTGTATTATTGAATCAAAAAGACCTTATATATTAGATGAAGCATACAGAAGCTTAGTTGCAAAACCTAATTCAAATTTAGATAATTTCTTCACGAATGAAATCTCTCTTCTCGATCCAATTTAATCTTAAAATTCCAAGGATATAGAATTGCCATAAAATGATCTCCTTTATACCATAGCATAGATTTTTGGATAAGTAAAAACTTCAAAGTGAAATTGAAATCATATGTTTTATTAAATTTATAAGATTTAAAGTTACCACCAAAATATGACCAGGTATAAAACAGAGAGAATAAAATATCAAATGAGATGAGATGAGAGAATAAAAATGAACGCAAAAGTACAATAATAATAATAATAAAATGCCAGAAGCGAACAGGTGCATAATTTTTTTTCTGCCCTTCGGTCATCTACAAAGGCAAAAACTTAAACTCACTTTTCGGCTCATTTGAGGGCATTTGTACTGGCGGCACCTATTGATTTCAATTTTTTTTTTCAATGTTTTGTTCAAAAATTATATACTCGTACATACTTGCATACTTGCATACTTGCATACTTCACATAAGAAATAAAATATTTAAAAAAGTTTTTTTTTTGAAGCATGCATTTATATATGTAGTATACGTTTCGGTGTCGGCTACATCTTTGTAATATCGGGAATAATGGTTATTTTGAAAATTGTATTTTCATTTGTAGATAATTTAAAGACCAGAAAAAGACGCATTAGGGTAATAATGTTTTTGATTCATATACAGTAGTTCTTTTTAATATGTCATGTATGCATATATGTTGGGTATAGATAGAAGGGATATGGTTATGGAAGTGGAAGAATATATGTGTGAATAAATAGAAAAGCGATACTTTCGACCAGAAAACTAAATTTGTCAAAAGATAAAAAGATTATTAGAGGACTCAATAGCCTAGTGGATTAAGACCTAGACTTATAATTGATATGTGCCTGGTTCGATTCCTGGCCAGGCCTAATTAAGGAAATCAACCCGAGGTCGGTTAGGAAAAAAACAAAGAGGTTCCATATAATCAAATATTAAAAATAAAAAAAATTATTTTTCGGAGAAGATTTTAGGATAAATAATGAATTTTTCTTAATCCAAAAGTTACATATGTTGCTTCAGCTATTTGTAGGACATCTATTACTCGTAGTACTATTGGTATCTACTCCTCATAAATTGATTAGAGGCTATTTTCACAACTTTTCCCATAAGATACTCAAAACCGCCTGTTATATTAATCTACGCCAAGTATGGCTAGGACGATTCATTCTTCTGTTAAGTAAAAAATCTACCTCGGAACGGCTCTTGGTTCACTGTCGAATTATCATCATCGTAATTTTTTTTTTTTTTTTATTTATCTTTAAATCAAAGAACACTTTTATCAGTAAAACCAGTTTAGTTTTGAAGATCATTCTTGGATAAGGAAGGATATAAAATAACCGGAGGAACAATAAAATAATCACACAATTCTCCTTCAAAAAAAAATTGGGCGATTATCTATACTAGAATAAGATATTCTTATTTTTATTTTAAAACATATCATTTATAGAAGTGTGATATCTTTTTTTCAATTTACACTGTTTTTATTTATATATGAAAGTATTTACAGATTTACGTGATTTGATATCAACATTTCTGAAACCAATCTGAAAATTATATAAAATAACTGAAGTCTGTCGTTTCAAAAAAAAAATTGTAATTCCAACAACAAAATATACTTGACATAACTAATTTAAATCTGAGTACGATTTGCAGTAATATAATAATGTATATAAAATATAACTTCATATTACTCTCTTTTTGAGCTTGCTCTGGATAATGGTAAAAGACAAAGTGATTAACAAGAAACCAAAATAATGAAAAATATGGTAATCGTATATATATAAAGAAAAACAAAAACAATTGAAAAAACTTTTAACTCGCGCCTTGTGGTAAATTGGAGAACCTTTATAAAACAACAACTGCAACAAAAAAAAAATGAAACGACACAATCGTCACAAATAACCGGCACGCACGCTTCATTTTTTTTATATACTATGTACATATACAAATTCCTTTGATCATATAGCCGATCATCAATAAATTTACCAGATTCCTCAAAGTGTTTCACCGACATGGCATCCGTCAAGTCTGTCCAAAACTATATATTTAGTATTTATGTACAAAATATAAAAGTGATAAAATTATTGTGTATAGTTATTGGACAATATAAATGTGTCCTTTAAAAACAAAGTTCAGGTTATTTTTTTCTTCTTCTTCTTTAATGTTGAGGCTGTTTGACTTTTGTTGTAATGTTTTTTTTTTCTTCTCTTCATTTCCTTCTTTTTTTCACTTTTTTGTTGTGTGATCTGCTTAGAAGATTTAATTTATTGGTTTTGTTTTATTGAAGCGGTTTAGCCCTTTTTTTATTATTATTATTATTGAAGTTGAGGTCTCACATATAAAATGACAGTTAATGGATTATTTGGATTATTGCAGACAGATATAGTGATGAGGTTATAATATAAAAAAAAGGAATAAAAATTAAGGTATTTTTTGTGTGATAGGGAAAATATTTTATTGGTTAATTAAATTATATATAATGTACATAAGATATTGAGTATAGGATTTATTATGTTCGGTAAAAATTGATTGATCTATAAAAGTATATTGATATATTTCCGGAAATGATATTTCTAATAATAATAATATAATTTAAATAAAACTATATTTTAAAGATATGTATTTGAATTGAAGGATAGATTTATAAATATTTTAAATGTTTTTGTAAACTATAATAAAATTATAAGATATTCGAATCAATCAAATTATTTTTGATTATAGATTTATAAAACTATACATTTGAAAGGTTATAGGCACATAAAAGTATACATTTATAAAGTGAATGATCAATGGAATTTTTGTTTATATAGATTTCTTATGGATTTACATTCCTATATTAAAAATTTACAGAATAAAGCATCATTTTCCATGAGCTGTAATGCTGTAAATTAGTTGAATATATAGTGGCGCTGATTTAAAGTTTATAGTCTTGATAAGATTGCGTAAAGACATTGATTATAAATTTCCTGAAAATTTCAGTTTAAGTCTGTGATTTAATTCTATTCCGGTTATAGGCTCTTTGTCTCAGTATTAATACAAATTTTCATCAGTTTGAAAACATATATCTCCAAATAATATTAAGAAAATATGACTTTTTTAACTGATCCACTACAGATATAAGGTGGATCACAGCTAAATATTTTTATTTTAACTGTTATTACTTAATATTTCTTATATCCTCATACCTCATTTATATTAAGAAAAATTATAGAGTATTTGCTGATTCAGTCATCCAAAATTTAATATGGATCAATATTTCATTTATTTTCATTCATAAATATATTGAAATTATTTCAAATATTCGAAAATAACGAAATTGTACTACAAAAAAATTACTAAACTATCAAAACAAAAATAAATTTTTTTTTAGAAAAACAAAAACATAAAATTATTTAGAGCAAAAATAAGACAATATTTTATATCTTTTACCTTTTACTACATATGTATATACACACTAAAAAAAACAGACAGAAAATATTATTGTTGTGTTGTTGTTTTTGTTAAGAATATCTAAAGAAAAAGTGCCTCCCAACATCAAAAACAATTTGCCGACAGACTGAACAATTTCAATTTTTTCTTCTTTACATTATATAAAAATTTAATCTTGTATATCAAACATTATTATAAAATTTTTTTTTGTTATTTCCTCATGCTTAGAACTTGATTGAACCATGAAAATATACTTGAAGTTTTGAAATTTACAAAAAAAAAATTAAGATTTAGTTATGTGTTTAGGTGTATTCAACATAATATTCCAACATTCAACATAATGAAGAAAAAAAATTATAAAATTTTTTTTTTTGTTCAATAATATTTTAAATAGCCTATAAGAAAGTCCATCAATCATTCGACCAGTAGCTTTGGGTAGCAAATAATAAAACAAGTTCAAACATAAACAAATGATAACACGCGAGACATACCGCTATAATACACCGCTTTACTTCCATGGCAAATATAATAATATTATATTAAATATACAAATAACAAAAAAAAAAGATTTACCGCAGAACGTGCCGTTGATACAGTGTGCCTTGAGAACTGAAATAGGTCATTAAAGATATAATATCAAAGCAAAAAAAAAATGGACTGGATCATTTAGTGATTGATTAGTTTATTACAACTCATTATTTAGTTGATCAATTAGCCGGTTCCCTAATTCTTTCTATATAAGTTTCTCGTGTTTCTAATCTGTGACACATCTGCTCTGCGTGGAACGATTCTCTACCATAGTTGTTCCGTTTTTCATTGATTATGACTTCCTTCTACTGTTGAAGGTGATCACTCAACAAGTTAATAAAAATTAATCACAATATTAAGTATGATTCCAGTTTGTGTTACAATTTCTACGTGAGTTACAATGTATATCAATTTTACCCACATGCAGAACATGCGATGATGAAGTAGATACAGCACTAGACATTCTTTGCGAATGTGATGTGCTGTCTACATTCAATGCTCTCTAGGGTCTAGATCACTGGTTCCTCACACCTTCGGATATTACATCCAGCCAACTTAGAAATATACTCAAACTTTTGAGCTTTTCTAACGAACTCTAAGAACACAAGGGCACTACAATAATTCAGGCCGCAGTGGTGTCTAGGTCACTTATTTGTTTCTAATTCTAATATCAATTGTAAGTAATTTCTTCTATGACAATTTTAAGCTTGAAATAAAATTAGGTATACGAAATATACCTCACATTTTGCTTGGCTTCAATGGTCCTCATCCTCACAGCTGATCTCTGATGCTCTTTTTCTTTTGTAAAAGTTGAATGTGGCTTTGATGGGAGATTATTCAATGTGGATTACATATACTCTACTATTAATCATTACTAGATGAAACATTTATATGGCAGTACGATTTAGATTCAGTCTTTTATCTTCAATAAATGTTCTCCTAAGAATGATGCCAAACAATTTTTGCCCCAATTTCTACCATAACACCCTGTTGTCTTGTAATATATCCAATATCAAAATCGGGCTCAACAGCAATATTACAATTCCAATAACAACACTTTAAAGAAAATGTATCTTTTTCTTTCATAAGAAAACTTTGAAATTCTATATATAAATATAAATGCAAACATATTTATTGTAAATAATCATACTACATATAGGAGCCAGTATGTGGTATGAAGAGTTAAAGAAAATAAATAAATAAATACGAGTATACAAATATTTTAATGTTGGGAAGTATTAAAAACATTTATATGCTCTTTAAACCAAAATAAATATGTATATAAAAAAAAACGCATTTAAAAGCCCATCATGGAATGATATTATAATATTATATCTACTTTGGTTTTGCGTTTAAAACGTAAATAAAGTGGCGCCAAAACGGGAAATGCTTGTCAATTATTATTAAATTATACAAGAAAATTACTTATAATATTTAATTATAGTATAGGATATTTTATCATAAATAAGAAAATCTAGATTTATTAATGTTAATATGATATTTAATAATAAATTCCAAAAATGATTTAATCATTTTTGAATTTCACGCTCTCATTTTTTTATGATAAATATAATTATAATAAATTTTAATTTGTAGCTTTTACTTTATGTCACCAAATATGGCAATAATAAATTATTTTTACAATTATTTATATGGAAAATTATATTGATTAAAAGTTAAAAATAGCATTAACTTTGTTAGAAAAAAAATAGCAATAATAGCATTAACTTTGTTAAATCTCTTCCATATTTGAATAGATAGATCCTATAGATAAATTACAGCAAAAGAACATAATATTTAGTCAGTTTTGTATTAGTAGGGTCCAAATGTACTTGTAATTTCAAGTCGTACTTCAATTATTATTATACCCCAAAATTATCTTCTCACAACCGAAGTCATCATATTTCTAATCCCGGAAAGGGAATCTTGATTTTGTGTGTTAGGAAATCGCAGCTGCATAGGTAACGAATAGACCACAGAAGATCCTTTCTTTAGCAGTACAGCTGACAAGTTACTAATTTTTTAAGCATCTTCAAGACTATCAAGAAAAAGTCCTGACCTTATGCTACGAATTTATTTCCTACCATTATTATACTCTTCATTAAGCCTAAGCGGGCAGTTAGAAAATTTCTAAACTATTGTTGACTGCATAAAATTTAACTTAACTGGAGTATGAAATGTATCAACATATCGAAATTTGCGAAACTCTCCAATAAACCTATTTAAACTCTCACTTAGTCACATTCAGAACAAACTAAGGATATTCATTTATCCACTCAAATTAAAATCCTTGTGGCCCTATTTTGTTAGTTCACAAAACAAAAATGAAATAAAGACAAGAAGTTATGTGAACGATCTTAATAATATTGCTTCAAGTCATTTGGGGGAAGATAATCATTATTTAACCGATATAAACCAACCCCCATCTTCTCATAGCTCCGCCTATATCAATTAATTTAATTTAACTGTGTTTTTTTATGGCATAGTTTTTTTTATATTTTTTCTACCTTGAACACTCAATTCCTCTGGAAAAGATTTTTACTATTATCATCATGAGATTATTTTTATAACGATCGATAGTTGCTTGCGCTCCTCTTTTGTACTTACTTAGTCGGTGTGCGCTAACTGAGATTTTTTTTTTCAATATCATATTTTTCCTCTTTTTTCCTCGTATAAAAAAAAAAATTTTTTTGTTATTACTTGTTTTTATTTTTATCTGTGGTATTTTTTTTTTATGTCGGTAAAATCCCTTTGATCTGATCACAGTGCTCCTTGATCGCATTCTGATCAAAGAGAGTTCCGCCAAGCCAGCAAAAAAAAACAACAAAACAAAAACAACATTTATATGTATATTATATAGAGTGTGTGTTTACGTTCATCGCAAGGTAAAATCATCATCACGGCAGGCAGGCATACTTTTTATATAAAATTTATTATGCCCAGTTTTTTTGTTTTTTTTTCCCTTCTACGTATTTTTTTTTTGATATGTTATACAATTTATCTTTGTTTATTAATTGTTTTTTTCTTCTTATTAGTATTATTATTTGTAGATATGTTTTTGCTATAGTAAAATGATATTTAGATAGATAATAGTTTTGTTATGACTCTTTTTTTTTTTTTTTGGAAGCATATAATAACACAATTTGGAACTGCACCAAACCGAAATGAAATGATAAATTAATTTGTATCAATTAGAGATTGTAATCAAATTTGTGTCAATAATTGCTTTTAGTTTTAAACCGAGTCTAAAAAAAGCAGCCAAACAACTCAACTCTATATCAATGACAGGACAGCTTCTCTACAGTAATCAAAAGGGGAGAAAATCGTTTATAATGGTTTTCGTTTTACGCCTTCTTGTATGAGGAAGGACGTACCCATTAAACTGATTATTTTTTTCCGGATATGCACTTATATAATAACTCTCAGTTGTATCTTGATCCCACAAACTAAATCAGCATTTATTTGTTTATTAGAAGTAGATCTTTCGTACAAATTTTCTTTTAAACAAGATAATTCAACTTTCATTGCTATTCGATAAGTTCCAGTATTCCGAACTACACAGGAACTCGCAACTCGGAGATGATGATAAAAGATTTATATATGAATTACTAAGTAATTGATATGTTATATATTTCCCTGTATTTTATTTGAATGACTGAAACTGGTGATACATTTTCCAGTTTTAAATGTTTGGTAGACGATATATTTCTAAATTTTCTAATATATACCCATCTGGATAGGCGATTGCTTTGCGTCTTCTTCAAAAATATAAGTGTAAAAAAAATTTGCTCAAAACTCAGGAAAGTAAATCTTTCTATAATTTCGATGATTTGTCATTGCATTGCAGATCTCTCGATATAAAATTTTTAATAAAATAATTATTAAAACCTATAAGCATTATTGTCTCATCCATTTACTTTTAATTACAATTAAAATTTTCCAAAATTTCTATTAATAATTTTTTTTTCTTTAATTTTAGTTGGAAACAACATTCATAACAGTAACTGTTATGCTAGTGTTACATACACAAAATAAATATTTTACTGTGCAGGGTCGAGCCTTAACTAATTCATCGTCATCACGTTTTACAATTGAAAGTAACTCCATCCAACGGGATATTATTGAAAAACAAACAAATAATGATTTTAGCCGTTCATTAAAACGTGTTTATATATCAAATCGTACAGTTACATGTAATGATGGTTCACAATCTGGTTTTTATTTACGTAAATCAATTGGTTCAAAAAAATGGGTTGTATTTTTGGAAGGTGGATGGCATTGTACAGATACAAAAACATGTCGAGCTAGATGGTTAAAATTACGTCATTTAATGACTTCAGCACAATGGCCAGAAACAAGAGATGGTAAATTAAATTATTTATAAATAATATTGTTATTTATTTTGTAATTTAAAATTTTCAATTATATTTTTAGTTGGTGGAATATTATCGCCAGTATTTGATGAAAATCCATATTGGTATAATGCAAATCATGTTCTTGTACCATATTGTAGTAGTGATTCATGGTCTGGTTCAAAAGCACAAGCTGATACCAGAGATGGTTGGCGTTTTATGGGTTCATTAATTATACGACAAGTTATTGCTGATTTAATACCACTTGGTTTAGGTAGAACATCTGGTTCAGAATTATTATTAGTTGGTTCATCAGCTGGTGGTTTAGGTGTAATGATAAATTTAGATCGTATAAGTAATTTTCTACATATTGAGAAAAATTTAAAAGTATTGGTACGTGGTATTAGTGATTCTGGATGGTTTTTAGATCGTGAACCATATGCACCAGATGCTATTGCTGCATCAGAAAGTGTGCGACAAGGTTGGAAAATGTGGGAAGGATCATTACCAGAAGCTTGTGTTAAACAACATACAACCGAACCATGGCGTTGTTATTATGGTTATAGATTATATCCAACATTAAAATGTATGTAAAAATATTAATGAAAATTTTGCTTAATTTCCATTACTATATATAATTAAATTTATTTCCTTAATTTGTAGCTCCACTCTTTGTATTTCAATGGCTTTTTGATGAAGCACAAATGAGAGCTGATAATGTTGGTGCACCAGTAACACGTCAACAATGGAATTATATACATGAAATGGGTGGTGCATTACGACAATCATTAGATAATGTTACAGCAGTATTTGCACCATCATGTATTGGTCATGCGGTATTATCAAAACGTGATTGGTTAAATATTAAAATAGATGATATCTCATTACCGGAAGCATTACGTTGTTGGGAACAATCAACACGCCGCAAACATAATAAATTACGTAGGGCATCGGAACAACCAAAACGTAATGATAAAAAACGTCGGCATAATCAAAAACATCATCGTCACACTGATGAAAATCAAAATAATGGTAGTAATAAAGGTAACAATGGTAACGGAAATGGCGGTAATGGTAATAATAAAAAATTAACAAAAGAAGAGAGAGAACAACGACGTCGTCATAATGAAAGAAAACGTAATCATCGTAGATTGTTAAGAACAACACAACAACCAAAAGATAATAATAAATCATTTCTAGATATTAAACCAAATAATAAAAATAATAATGGTAATGTAGGTCAAAATGATTCACCAGTTATAACAACAACAGCAACAAATAATAATAAAAAACATCGAAAAAATATATTTAATTTTAATGGTCCAAATAATAATGATAATAGTCCTACTGGTAATAGTAATAACAATAATAATAATAAAAAGAAACGACGAAGAAATAATCAAAATCGTCAACAACAATACCAAAGAGAACAAGAAGATCAACAGTCTATATCACAACAACAGCAACAACATAACCATCATCATAATCATCATCATAATGATAGAACAAAATTAAATAATAATGAACCAAAAAAATGTTCATTAAGATTATTAGAACGTTGCAGTTGGCCACAATGTAATCATTCTTGTCCAACATTAACAAATCCAGTAACTGGTGAAGAAATGCGTTTTCTAGAATTATTAGCATCATTTGGTTTAAATATTGAAGATGTTGCTAAAGAAGTTGGTTTTGATATGCAAACACTTAATAATATGGATCAAACAGAATTAGTCAATTTATTAACACAACGAAATAGTTAGATAGACAAATTAATTAAATTATATTCAAATTTTTGTACAAAAAATAATAATTATTTATAAAGACTATTCGAATTCAAATTGATGTATAATCGTTTTATAAAATTTGTAAATTCAAATTGGTCTTTTCCAAGTCAAAATAGTATTTTTCGAAAGTAAAGTTTTGGAAAAAGACAAATTTGAATGGGAAAAAGACCAATATGATTTAGTAATATACTAAATACAATTCGGTTATGGATTTTTTTTGACTACTGAAAGATAAATGAAATAGTTCGAATATTTATATACATAATAAAACAATTTTAAATTAATTTTAACAAATTTTGACATTAAATAAAAACAAATTGTGTGAGAAACGAATTGTTGTAAGTATTGAAAAATTGCTTTATTCCGACAATATAATGCAGTTGAAACATTTCGCTTCGAACAAATCAAAATTCTACAGAAATTAATTTATTACACATTCAAATTTATATTATTATTTTCTAAAAAAATTTTAGTAATTGTACTTAAATAATTTATAAACATTATTTTTTTTAAAATAAAATTTATGTTTTTTTTTATGTAAAATATGTAAATATGTATACGGATTTTAGTCATAATTAATATTTTTGTTTTTTCTATTTTTTTGTTTGTTGATAAAAAATGGAAAAAAAAAATTATATAAAATAATTAACACTCAATAATTGTAGTATTAATATTAATTTTAATTTAAAAATTTTGTAAAAACAAAACAAAAAAATATTTTCTAAGGCACAAAACTCCCAGTTTCTTTTCTTTCTAATTAAATAATAATTTAAAAATTAAAATCTTAATTATTAGCTTTAAAATTAAATAATAGAAAGAACCAAGAGTTAAATTAAATTAATTATAGAATTATAGAAAATCTAGAATTTAATTTATTTATTTGTTCATATATTTTTTTTTTTGTAATTAATTAGTAAAGAAATTTTTGTAATTTTTTGTATTGTTGAATTAATCAAATAGTTAAACAAGAAATACAAAAAAAAAGTGATTTTTAGAAATTGAAAATTCAATAAATTCAAAGTAAAAGTACAAATAAAAAATTGATTTTAATGCAATTAATTTAAAACTGAATGCTAGTTTATTAGTTGTTTTTATCCGTCAGAATTATATTCGTTAGAGAATTAAATAATTTTCTTTCGGTCAAATTTTATATATAAAAACTTAACTGTACAAAAAGAATGCTCTGTTAAAATTTAACTGCACAAAAAATTAATAATTAAATTAATTAAATTTCAGTTCAGTCAAAAATTTCAGTCAAACTTAATTTCTTTTATTTCGATAACAATAGTGTACAGGTAGGGGGCAAAAAAGTGAGACGAGTACCGGTACAAGTACCATAAAGTTTTATATGATCTTAAATTTGAAATTTCTTTTTCAAATTTAAGATCATATAAAACTTTATGGTACTTAAGTGATTTTACAACACTTATTACGTAAAGCGAAGATATACTAATCGATTAGTACCCAAAATTTATATTTCAAATTCTGACGAATATAATTCAAACAAATAATGAAACTAATAACAGCGTTGTAAACAAAAATTATTTTGTAATTTCAAAATCTCAATTTCTAAAAATATTTAAAAAAAAATTAATTTATTTATTAAATAAATAATTATAAAATATAAAAATAAAAATATATATATAAAAAAAATAACCATATATAAAATCAACGAATGCAACTATACAAGACTGCCGAATCCCAATTAACAATTTTTTTTATATTTAAATGCAATTTTACATTGAATTAACTTTAATTACAATTTTTTTTTAATATATAGAATTGTTTTGTTATTAATTATTATTTTTTAATATATATTTTTAATTTTTAATAAATCCCATTTTTTTTTACTTTATGTGCAAACATTCCCATAATTTAAAAAAAAAAGAACGAATAAAATTTTAAAATTAGTTAATTAAAAAACTAGTTATTTTTGTTATAATATTGTAATTTTTTTATATAATTTTTTTTTTGTTAATATTATAAGCCATTTTTTAGGTCAAATTTGACTTTTTACAATTCAAATTGATCTCTTTTTTTTTCAAAATAAACATAAAATATTTGAAAACGGGCGAATTTAATTTGAAGCGTAAATGATGAAAATGATGAAACCTGAAAATGATATAAATAAAAAAATAAAACTACCTCAATGAAAATTTCTCAATTAAAAACAGGATAAATTTAATTAATTAAAAAATTGATATTATAGAAAATAGTAAAAGAAAAATTAAATTTTTAGTAGCTTAAGAAATTTTCAAGTTTAAAAATGTTTGAAAACTTTTTTATAAAAAAATATTTTTAGTTTTAAAATATTTAAAGCATTCCACAATTTTCATTTAAATTTACTATAAAACAAATTTGGTAAATTATAAAGATTTTTAAATTTAATTTATGTAAATTTCTATTTTTATAAAAATAATCAGAGTAGAACATAAAAAAATATTCTTAATTCTCGAATAATTTTTGTTTTAATTTTAGGTTTACTATAAAGTATAAATTATTGAATTACCATTTTGGAATTTAAAAAATAAAAACTTTTAAAATTAATTTAATTTTGTTTTTGTGTAAATAATTTAATTTGTAAATAAAAATTACTCCTATAAAAATTTAAATATATAACAAAAATATTTTACTTTATACTTTTTTGTTTGTTAAAAGTTACTTAAAAAAATAACCGAAAGAAATATACAAATTAAAATTTAAAATAAATATAAAAATAATTATTTAAATACATAATTTAATTGTTTTATTATTTTTCATGAAATAATTTTTGATATTATTTAATTATGATGCTTGGATCATGTTGCGAGGCTAGATGGGTGTTGCGAAGATATGTTGCAGAAATGTTTCAGATCGCCTAATATAGACGATCCTAGATTTATGTCTTTCTCTTTGCTATATTTTATTTAGTTCGCACTTTTCCCATGGCCATTTATCAAAAAATCGAGTCAAGTTATACTATATACATATTTCTATAAAGGTTTTATAAAAAAAAAATCAAATATGTAAGATTAACTTCGGATTTCGTCCATTTTTTATACTACGAGTGATTTTGTATCATATAAAACACTTGTAAAAATAAATCTATGCAGTGTATATAATTTGTTAAAGAATTTTAACTACAACTTAATGGAACTAGTTTCGATATGTACATAAGTTCATTTAACTCTGGAAATTTTATAAATAATGATAAAAATATTTTTTATATTTTGGAAAAACCACAATTTTTTATGATTTTTACATATTTTTATTACAACGAAACCTTGAAACAAAACGACTATACCGAAATTATACTATAAAAATTAACCTTCAGGTCCTGGGGCAATATATACCTTACCATGTATATCTAATAATTAATATTCAAATTAAACAAGATTTAAATAAATTGTAAATATACAAAATATTTAAATTATATCTAAATTAAATTTTCTAGAAAATAATAAATATACGTAGAGCTATACGAATAATTGTAAGCTAAGAATGTGTACGACATCTGAATATTTTTCGGTTATCGATGTGAAAACTAAATTCTAATTAGAAATTACAATATTTTTCGACACTTACAGTTTAAAGTTTAAATGATAAAAAATTTAAATATTTGCATCACTATCAGATATATTAAAGAAAATGCTGTATTATTTAATAATCACTTACCTTTGGTTAACATTACAATAGAACTTATTAGATGTGATTAATGTTGTTAATATACTTCTCTCATATTTTACTGTTAATTTTTATCTGGAAAATAATAAATGTCAATCATTAAATCATAATTGAATTATACATATTAGAAAAATCATAAATAATAAAAACTAGAAAAAATTAACATGTTTGACCTCCAGGTCAGCTTTTTACACATGTCAATGTATCACATCATGCAATACGTGAGTAATACTTCGTATACCAGAAAACATAATGTCTAGAAATACCAGAAATACCACCTTATGCAACATATTATCGTTACTTTATTACGTGCAACATGTTGCATTTTATATATATGGATGTATAGTAAATTTTGTATGAGAGATTTAATAACATTTTGTATATACATATATAACAATAGTTTATAATATCTCGTACAACAAGGACTATTCATTTACATGGAGCTTCAATTATATTTCATATTTTTAGTAAATCATGAATATAAAATAAATAAATAATACAAATCAATTAGTACAAAATTTTCCTAGTATGTATTAATTTTCCTGGTACATATTAAAAAATTTTCCTAGTATGTGTAAATTAGTTGTGTAAAATTTTCTAGTATTAAAATAAACACATAATTTTAAAAAAATTAGGTATACGATTATTTTATATATATGTATTTGTAAAAAGGAATTTTATTACATATACTAAATTAAACTAAAGTAATGTCTATTTACATTTACAATTTTGATATCCATTTTACTCTTAGCCAAATACATATATATGTAATTTATTGAATTAAGTTACAGATGATATAATTGAATAAATATTATAATAAGATTAATAAACTAAATCTAAATCGCAATTTTTTTTAGAGAAATTTACTACAATCTACAATTATAGTTGTTTATTACTAGTTTTCAAAAATCTTTACTCAACGAAGGCCAGCGACGACTATCTGAAATCTTCAGTATATAAATAAGATACTATCATATTCTTATACATTTATTTTTAAATCACAACTGAATTGTATTTTGTATAATTTCTCTACTTCACTCAGCTTATTCTAATAAAAAAAAATAGTGCATAGTATAAAGAATATTCTCGATTGTCAAGCTATTTTCTCTAATGTACAAAAATATTATATATTTTTTAATGAGGATGTTCATTGTCAATCAAGTACTACTATACTACTGAGTGTTTCTAACATTTACATTAATGAATTTGATAAAATTCGACTGATAAGATTAATAGGAATCAGGAAAAATTTGAAGCATAAATTAGATATAAATACTAAATTTAGTTTAAAATTAAATATTAAATTGATATAATCCAAACTCACATTGAAAGCTAATTTTTGAGTATTTATTTAATAAGTAACAAAGTCATCCTGTACAGAAATCTTCTTAATAATCCATCATTTAATAATTTAATTTGTTTAAAAATTCAATTTCTTTTTTTATTTCAGTTACTAAAATATACTTCCATATTAAATACACGCTCTTAGTTTAAAATGTTTCTTCAACCTTTGAATTTATTACTTGTAATTTTATTATTAATTATAAATTTATCAGTAATTCAATGTAAGATCATTTTAATTGAACTATAAATAAAAATTTACTTGAAATTAATAATAAAATATTTCACATTTTTATAGTATGCCCAATCTATTTAACAATTTCATTAAATGGATTAACAATTAAGGAATCATTTTTGGAAATAAATTGGGGACCAAATTGTATTGATAAACCTGAATGGATTGGTATATTTCGTGAAGATCCATCAATATCAGATATTAAACCAGAATTTACTATAAAGGATATAAATAATTCATCGGGAAAATATTTATCTAATGTTCGAATTGGTCATATAAATTTTCCTGGTGGTTGGAATAAAAAGAACATTGATAATAATAAATTAATAAATTATGCTAAAGGAAAATGTTTACCATTTTATATTGCTGGTTTTAATGATAATGATTTAATGACAGTTGAATGTTTAAAAATTCAACCAAATTGGATGGGAATGTCAGAGAATATCGGTAAAGTACCATTGAAAAATCTTTTTATACCAGGTAAAAAAATCCTATAAGAAATTTAATTATTATTATTATCTAACTATTTATGAGATTATTACAGGAACTCATGCATCTGGAGCATTTGATAATAATATAAAACAACAAAGTGAAATGATAAAAAATTATGGTTGTTCACAAAATTTAGATGTTTGGTCACAACTTGTATTTGGTATTAGATTTTTAGATT
Organism: Empis stercorea; assembly: GCA_949752835.1. Taxonomy (NCBI): domain Eukaryota; kingdom Metazoa; phylum Arthropoda; class Insecta; order Diptera; family Empididae; genus Empis; species Empis stercorea. The sequence continues at coordinate 15,344,214 of OX457085.1, read as the reverse complement.
TACGAATTGGGTAAAAGAAATTTGTTTGAAATATAAATTTATTATTTAAATTAAAAAATTTACACTTACAAATTTACAATATTTTTTTGAAAAAATTTTTTTTTAGATATCGTAATTCATCTAATGATTTTTGGATTGTTAATGAAAATATATTAATTGCTGAACTAAAACCAATTTTAAATGATATAAAACGATTTGTTACAATTTCTGGTGAAATTGTTATATTAGATTTTAGTGCATTTCCAATTGGTAAAATTATATTAAATTTTTCACTAAAATAAATTAACTATATTTTTAATTATATTTTTTTATAAGGATTTTATAATCGACCAGATCGTCATACAAATTTACTTAAAATATTAATTGATGAATTTGGTGATATTGTATTTAAAAGATCCGAAAGAAATACAATAAATAATGCTTATGAATTATCAATGAATGATATTCGTAAAGCTGGTAAACATTTAATTATATTATATCCAATGAATGTTCTTGCGTGTCCAGATAGAGGTAAAAAAACATATTTTTTTAAATTAATAATACATACTTATACATATATGAATTTAATTTTCAATTTAATATTATTATAGAATGTGATATTATTTGGCCATCATGGAAACGTTATTCAATTAAAAATTATAATAGTGCTGAAACATTAGATTTTATGAGAATATTATTTTCACAAAAAGATTTGACATACACATCAAATAAGGGTTGGATATTTGAAGCTACAAGAGGATTAGAGCAATCATTTGTATATGAAAGAAAATTTGACATTTTGTTTGATTATTTTAATAATATGTAATTTATGTTTTAATTTTTTATATACATATGTAGAATTCAGAAAATACGATGCAAACAACACGTAACCGAGCATATGAAATTAATACAAAGATAACAAATTATATTGGTGGACCTTGGAGTTTAGCAGCGAATGTTATAACACTAGATTTTTTTTCAACCACAAATATCGTTGATATTGCTATATATTCAAATACCAATAAAGCATTCACATTAGCTAATAATCATTTAACTAATTTCGATATTGGTTTATAAATTATATTTAAACCAAAAAAAATTGAAATATTTTTTTATGAACAAAAATTAATACAAAATTTTAATTAATTCATGTTAAAATAAACTTACCAATAAAAAAATCGATATTAAATTAATTAAATTATCACAAATTTAAAGAGAAATCATTAATTTTTTCACTAATTTATTTAAACTTAAAATCACAAATATAAAAAAAAACATTTTTGGTTTGATGCAACTTATTAATTTTTTGTATGGTTAAATCCGGAAACTGTCATTTTTCCCACCAAAATGTACCGCCATCTGTTAGATTATAGCAAACTCTTTGGTGGTGAAGTTCTTGTATATATATGAAACTGTGGTGTGTATGATTTTTTACTCAGCTGATACGGAGATGATAAACAGCTGATTATATTATGGCAGCTGATTATCTTTTCGCAAATGTCATTTGATTTATTACTTTTCATAGTAACGGTTACAAATATTTGTTGAAAATTAAAAATTTTATTTTTCTTTCGTTATTAATTATTTACATCAAAATGTAATTTCTTTAAATTAATATTAATATACCGTATATTAAAAATCAACTAATTAGATTAAAATCAACTAATATTATGGAAAAAGATAATTAAAAATTATCAATTATATATTGAAATTATTTGGAATTGGAGTCGTTGATGGTATTGTATGAGGGTGTTGTTGAATGAAGTATGAAGGTGGTTACAAAGTCAAATGTGAAGAAAAGCATATATGATATGGAAATAAATACATTTATTTTATGTATATTATAAAATTATTCAGCAGCTACACTACAGGTAAAGGTTCAGAAGGACTGCCGTACATTTACAGCATTGGTACATTTACCAATGACAAATGAAAGTACAACTTTGTTATCAGAGATTTTGTAATAGCAGGAAGAGCATGGAAATCACTTAAAAGTGAGAAGTAATTAGAATTATTTTCGTTTTCAGGTCAAATTTGTACTTTTATAATTCAATTTATCCTTTTTTCAAAATTAAACGAACCATTTGCAAAAGGACGAATTTAACGGTGGGAATTAACAAATGTCATTTGGGAAAAGACAAATTTAAATTTTATTTGGGGAAGGATTTTTTTTTAGTTGTAAAGATAAAGACCCAAATTTTTGAAATGTAAAAAAAAACTAATTTGAATTGCAACAAAGACAAATTTGAACTGAAAATACTATAAAAATTATTGTAAAATTTTATTTTCCAAAAAAAAAAACTAAAAAATTTCTAAAAATCCAAATTATTTAAATCCCTTAGAACTTAGAACACAAACTAAGCAACAGATAAAATTGATAAATAATAAAAAAAAAATTCATTTTTTTTTAAATTAAAGATAAAATTCTTGTTATGTTAGTCTTATCGTCTAAGAATTACTAAAAAAAAATCTTGTAAAATTTATTTTTAGAATTTTATTATTATATTTAGTTTCAAATTGATTTTGGATAATAAAATAAATTATGTATATAAAATTCGAAAATAACTGAAAGAAAAAAAAAATTCTACAAATAATTTTAACTCTGTTGGGGATCCGGCCGGGATTAAAAAAAACTAAATCTGGATGCAAAATATTTTTCTGTTATTACCAATTGGAATGGAAATATTTCTTGTTTTAGCCTTGAAATTAAATTTGAGTTTAATAGAAAATTTCGAAATTATTTTTAAAAATACTTAAGAATTATTTTTCTTAATAATTAATTTTTTATTTACTGAAAATTAATAGTTTTCAATATACAATAATTTTTTTTTGCAATAAATTAGTTAGTTTTTATACCTGGGGTATAGTAAATCTGGTTTCAATATGTTTTTATACTTTCCAATTTATCAGTTGCAATGAAAACACCTTTCTAATTGTAAGACTAAATGCAATAATAGAGAATATATTTTATTGTATATTTTTATACTTATGATTTATTTGTTAATATTTATGTATACAATCAATTAATCAACTGAGAGGAGTAAAAAATTGATTATTATGAAATTGCTTAATGATTACTTAAATTGAAATATTACATTTATTTAACATTAGTTAATAAATGTAAAATATTATTTTAAAATTTCTCTAATGGAAACTAAAAAAAACTTAAAATTTTTTTTTACATAAAATTGAATATTTATATTGAATGCGGTTAAAAAAATATCCTCTGGCATATTTTCGAGTAGTAAAACTTATGCCCAAAGACTTATGTAAATTTATAAAAAATTATATTAAAATTTATTCATTTCAATTAAACTTCAATGTTCAATATATGTATACCAAAAAAAAATGATAAATTTGATTTGTAAAATTGTTGGCTGTTGGCTGGCAGAAGTGGCAAGATATGGTTTGGATAGTTTTACAGACTCAAAATTGTTCTTTAGCGCCGTTTTGGCACTATTGACTATATCGTGTTACTTATGACTTATTCAAAAAGCTTTCTAAAACTGTTTCAGCCACATTTAGTAGCATATGCTATGCTAAATCGTTAATAATGCTTTCCAAGACCATTATCTGATTTTCAACTACGGCACGACAATTGATGAAAAGGAATGCCTATACTGGCCAGGCCAGTTGTGCTGTCGAAAAAACCTACAAAGTATAATAATTCTTATAAATTTAATTTAATTTACTATTTTATCCAATACATATATTTGATTAATATTATTATTATTAATAATAATTAAAACTTAAAAATTCCACTGTAATATCAATTTCTGTGAGAAAATTATTATTTTATTGAAATTTAATATTTCGCTCTATATATTTTCGAAGGTAACCACAAAATGCATAAACCAAAAAAAAAAAGTGAATAATAAAAACAACAACATAATTTTCAATATATAAATAAATAATATGTATACATATGTTTAATATGTAAATTTTTTAATTTATATTTATATTTTTTTCATTATAATTAATATTTAATTCGCCACTTAAAAAAATAAAAAAATTAATAAAATATTTTTATCATGATTCCAAAATCTTTTTAAAATGAAAAAGCAAAAAAAAAATTAATTGAAGAATTTAATTATAAATAAATAAATAAATTATTTATACAAAATTCTAAAATAACATAAAACTATTAATTAAATTGCTATTAATAATATTTTTTCTTAACTAAAAGACAAAACTAATATATTACATAGTATATATAGTTCCGTTATCTTTGGGGGTATAATACCTTGGTTTAATTATAAATATTTTTCTTTTTTACCTTTTTATAAAAAAATAAAAATTCCTCACGATTGCATAATTAACCATTCAATAAACCACTGCACTGCATTCTCGCCTCTCTCTCACTTATAACTTTAAAAAGTTATTAAACATTAAAAGCTCTCATAATCAATACAAATTAAATTTATACTTAATCACACAACATAAGAAAAATCATATAAAGTATATTATAAGATATAAAATTTATGTTGTTGCATTAACTATTTTTTTTTTTTTTGGGGTGGGGTTTTTTGACTCTATTATTTGTCAATGGTGATTTTTTATTTTTAGTTACATTCATAAAATTATATTTTTTTTTTTAATAAAAAAAAATTAAAATCAAATGCGTTAAAATACCTGAAGGTCGCCTCGCGTTCTTTTCATGGACGTCTACGAAACGACACACAGTGATTTTTGTTTTTTTTTTATATATAATAAAGTTATAGATATTGTTTTTGTTGTTGCTCAGTTCACCTAATGCAATTCTTTAATAGATCTCTCTTAGAAGAAAATGGTTGGGGGTTGGGGCGCGATGTGTCTCTTTTTTACACAAGAGGGTAGAGTAATGTATATAATATATAATTTTAATATTATATTATAATTCTCGTTTACTGGTCACATTTAAAACTAAATTATGATTAAATCTCACGGTGGGTTTTTTTTTCTTTGCTTCTCCTTTATAATCTTATTAAATTTGTAATTTTTAATGTGGTTATATAGATTTTTATGCATTTTCCCACCATTTGATGTCGGCATTTTTTCTTATTTATACTATATAAAATTACATTTTGCATTCAATTAATAATAGTATAATTTTTTTTTTAATTTCCAGGGTTGTTTTAAATTAATTAACAATTTAAAATGTGAAATGTGAGGTTGGTATGGATTAATTTTAGATCAATTCGCCCGTATTATTTTAAATTTATGATCATTTGAATTTCCTATTAGGTATAAAAAAACACAAAACAGGAAATGATATTGTAAAGATGAATTCCTAGATTTTGGATTTGATAATTTTAAGGAGAAATTTGTTTGGTATACATGTTATTTTACTTGAACTTCTTCTACTTCAATTAGTGACAGTCATTGCACTTTAAGAATTTACGATTTCTCTGCATTATTCCATTATTCTACCTCTTTAAGTGTGTCGATTCTGTTCTATTGCATGATCCGCATTGTAATTGTTGTCCTTTCGGGGAGTGTAACATATCTTCTGGCAATTCTGCTTCGTGGTTAATCTCTGTACTTCAACAGAACAATATCACGAAAGCTATTATTCAGAATAATTCGTCATTATAGATGAGATTTAAATCAAAAACTCTATAAATGAAAAAAAAAAGACAAGTAAAAAAGTCTGGTATAGTAATTCAATAATTGTTAAGCTACTGGCACACAAGGGGCTTCATCCATTTCAAAAAATTTCAACAATAACAATAAAAACAATATTACAACCCTGGAATCTATAAAATTCCCGCAGCTTAACAATAATTATTAAACCAGACTTTATTACAAGATTATTTTAGTTGTCGCCGCAAATCTATGTTATTATTATTACTTTTTTTTGCATAAAAATTTAATTTTGATGAATCATAGCTTGCTAATGCAATGATAGCAAGATTTTGCAATTGAATATAATTTTCAATTTACTATATTATGTACATGTACATAATAGCTAAAAGAAACTAACTAAGCATGGTTCTATTTAACTCAAACGTTTGTTGACTGGGATGGCAATTAATATATTTATGTCTCTCTTTTGGGTTTTCTTGTGGAATCTGAACCCGTATATATACAAAATAAAAAAATGAATTAAGTATTTAACTCTTAAAGATTTATCTACATATGTATATGTATAGTTATGCGGCGTTTTTAAATTTTTTTAAAAAAATCTATCAATGAAAAACCATGAGATCGTTTTAAATTATTACATATATTTTATGTATGTGGGCATTTAATATACATATATAAATATATTTTCTATAAAAGATTTTGTATATTGGTGTAGGTTTGATGCATTTTTATTAATTCCAATTAAATATATAATTTTTTGTATCTAATCGCGTTCTTTATTTATTTATATATTTTGTTATGTGGCGACGACAATTTTTCGTTTTTTTTTTCTTCTAAAATTGTTGTTGACAATTTTTTTTTTGACTTGATATGGTAAACGATCGCATTTCAAGTTTTTATATATTTAGAAATACTAGATAGAAGCGCCTACACTCCTTATTAGAAAATTTATAAAAACTTCTAATACTGAAAAAATCAAATTGCGTTTTTTTATTATTGATAGTCGCATCGAAAATAAATTAACTTATGATATAAAAAAAAATAATTGGAAAAATAATAAACAACTTGAAAAAATAAAAATAATAATAAGCTTTTTGTGATTTGGCCTAGTAATGCAATTTTTTCGTACTTGGTACATGCAATCACCTAGGTATAATAAAAAAAAAATATGATTATTAAAATTAAATATGACACATTTTTATTTATACATTACTTTAAAATAGAAAAATTCATATTTGTAAAATGTTATTGAAATGACCTAAAGCTTATTACTTGATAATTTAATATCGTATAATTAATTAATTTGATTTTATAAATTTTAATTATTACTTTTAATGGTTTTGAGCCAAATTTCTCTGCATTAATTTTGAAATTTATTGCAATACAAGTCAAATTCGGTTTTTTTCCCCCAAGCCAAAATCATCTTTTTCGAAATTAAATAATGTTAGAAAAAGGACGAATTTAACTTATAAAGAAGAGACTATTTTACTTGAAAGATATTTAGCTTGGAAATGATCAAAGTGCTTATGACATTGTGGGGTCTAGGCTAATTCACTGTACACAATTCACTGTGGTGACAATTCACTGTGCACAATTCACTGTGGACAATTCACTGTGGACAATTCACTGTGGACAATTCACTGTGGTGTACAATTCGCGTGCGCGAATTGTACACCATAGTGAATTGTCCACAGTGACCATGCTTTTAATTCTCGAACATATGACCCACTTTCTAGAAGGAACTAGAAGGTATTGTAAAGACGTTTGCTGAGAAAAAGCCCTGGGAATATTTAAAAGCTATAGCTTTCAATATAAATATAAATTAAATATTTTATTTCTTTTTTAATACTCTTGAAGGACTTACTCGTTTATTTTGTTTATTTATTTTATTTACTCGTACATATGAATTAATTTTTTTTTAATTTCATCAGTTTTATTAAACTAAAAAATTTTCTTTTTCAATTTTCAAATAAAAGATATTAAAAAAAAGTAAAAAAAAATAAAAAAAAATAATTAAAAAAAAACAAAAAAAAAAAAACAGATGGAACCGATGGCCCATTACGTCCTCGTCGTGGTTCCGGGTTAAGCAGAAAGTGGGTCATATGTTCGAGAATTAAAAGCATGGTCACTGTGGACAATTCACTGTGGTGTACAATTCGCGCGCGCGATCACAGTGAATTGTGTACAGTGATACAGTGATTAGCCGGCTACGGACATTGTGAGTTAATCATCTCATCTCAAAGTCTCAGCAGACCATAGACTGTACACTTGTGCGTAAATCATAAAGATTTGCCTGATGATATATTATTGCAATTTGTATTGTATCACTTCTAATTTGTCTTGTACGCTTCATGTGATCAACATAGTCTGATTTTGGCCTATAGGCCAACCTCAAGAGATTTCCCTGATATTTTCTTACAATTAGGAATCTAATAATTTGATATGGAACAATGGAACCAATTAAAGAAATTTGGCTTAAATTAAAGACAAAAATTGCCAGTTTTCCAGAAAACCAAGTACTTACATATTAAGTATTTGATCTCTCTGATATATGTACATATTTCAAATTTGCAGTCAATTTATTTATTATAAATATAAAATTAAAAATTTTCTCTTTCTTTGAAATGGAAAATCACCACACAAAATAATCAAAAGATGAAAAGGAAAATTATATAAAAAAACAAGAAACTTAATACACCTACAATATTTTTTTTTATAAATTTCTTTATTTCCTTTGTTAATTTCCCTTGATGCATTATTTAATTCGCTTCAGCACTTTTGCATTAATATTTTTTTATCATATTTCTTTTTTTTTGTTGCAATATTGGCCTACACCCTGAATTTGAAAGTAATTTGAAGGATAATTTCAAAATTGTGATTTACGTTATTAGTTTACCTACAATATTTTTTCCTTATAATTATTTAACACAATTAAAAATCAACTTTATAATTTTCATTAGCGAAATTTTAATTAGTATACCAAAGTTGAATAGTCGTTTTTTTTTTAAATTTTGTCTTCAATATCTAAGAATTATTATATATGATTAATATTTTATGTTAGTTTTAAGTATAATAATGACTCTAAGTAAAGTATATAATTAATATTTTTTTTTGTTTCTTAGCCTGAGAAAATTAAAATTTAACTTTAACTTTTATACTATTGTCTTCAAGTATATACACGCTACTTTTGATTTTAGGTTAATAATATTACAAGGTTTTAATAATATAAAAAAAAAATTAGTATTATGTTAAAAAAAAGATCCCTTTTTTCATTACTATACAAAATGGAGGTTAGTGTTTAGACATACATGATTATGATATTTTACTTTGAAATTATGAAATAAAATGAAGAAAAAATAATTCAAGGGTATCCGACCAAACCGAAATTGTTTTCAGTTTTTTTTATTAGTAATATAGAAATTTTTTGCTGAATGTAATATGCTTTATTTTATTTATATTATGTATTAGTTTATTCATTTTGGGCAATTTCAAAATATAGGGGACCAAAAAAAATAATATAAAATATATAAGTGTAAATTATTATAAACAGTTGAATTTCGCTAAGTCGAATATATGTGTTTCAAATTAATGGACAAAAATTTGTAATCACCATTGAACTGTAATTGTTGAAGTGTTAATTAAAATTTTTGTTGAAGTTAGTTACATTTTGTGATCAATTTGAAAAATGTATTTTAATTAATTAAAAATTCTGACATCATTTCTGCGAAAAAAATGCTGTCGAATCGTTCAATTCAACAGAATGTTTTATAGTGAAAGTAATCTTCTCTTTTTTCAAAATTCTTTATTGTCGCGCTTACATACTTGCTCAATGAACTAACGTAACGGCACACAACAAATATGAACAAAAACCAGAAAATTTTTTGGACTTTGTCATATAAAACTAGTATACAAAAGTTGGAACTAAAGGACAACAATTTTGAGCTTTGGTTCATATGAACTAAAGGATAATATTGTATAATTTTTTTTTTAAGTTTTTCTTCATTTTTTTTTTTTGTGGGCGTTAGTTCATGTGAGCGTTAGTTCATTTGGACGTTAGTTCATATTATTCAATTTAAAAATAGTTCACTGTAATATCTCACATACTAATAAAATTTTACAATTACAAAAATTATAAAATCAATAGCTTTTTTTGGTATACTCTAAAACTATAATATAACAATACAAAGCTTTGACAAAACCAAAAACCTCAAAAAAAAAATTGAATGGAATTGGGCAGAAATGACGTCACCTGACGATTTATTTATTTTATTTTTAAATATAATTAACTTTAAGCTTGTAGTAAAATTCATACAAAAATGAGTAATAAAATTTTCAAACTAAATTTTTTACTTTGATCATAGTTTAATTTTAGAATAAAACATAAATTTAGTTTCTAGTTAATTTAATTAAAAAAAATTGTTTTTTTTATTAACTCACCAATAAATGATTTTTGTTGTTGTTATTAATTACTTTTTTTACGCACCGAATCTTTTTTAATTTATATTTTTCAATTTATATATGAAAAAAAAACAAATTTTGTAGGCCATTTTTAAAGCTTAATTTAAATTTTTTGTATTGGTAGGCATATACCTGCCTGTAATTATGGTTTTTGTTGGGGTATGGTATGTGTTTTTCAATACATTTTTATGTTTATTGAATGTAATACAAACACACCTCCCCAAAAACAATCTCAATTAACGCATTCAAACAAAAATATATAATCATAATTTTTAAGGTTTTTTTAAATTTTTTTTTTTTTATTAAAGTTGTTGCGCAAATCGACATCAAGAAAGGTTAAATTTGCCAAGGTAAAATAGTTTTTTTTTGTATTTATTTTCGATTTTTATGTAATTTTAATACAGGTAAAAAATTAATTTGTTTGTAACTTGATAAATTTTTGTTTTTGTTTTTGGGTCTATGGTAAAAATAAGCGCGGGGTTAACTTACATTTTATAATTAAACCTATTTAGAGTGCCACTGATTTACTAGATAAAAAAAAATTTTAAATTATTATATATTTAAGTTTATTAAAAGATTTTAAAGCAAAGATTTGAAAAAATTTATAATAAACTTGTTTTTCCATATTTTAAAATTCAAATTAAAATTTACAAAAAAAAAAACCAAATTATTTTGATATCTTTTGGTTTTGTACTTAAATAAATTGTTTGAAGAACTTGTTTAAGCTTGGATTTTGTTGCTTACTCATTTGATTTTATATCATCAAACCAAAAATAGATTATTTAATTGTACAAAAAAAGAAGAAAAGTAACCACAAGAAAACAAACGCCTGAAATTTTAAATTCACTTATATAAAACTTATTCATAATTCAGCATTATTAGTTGTCTTTTTGGGAGCTGCGCTGATAAACTTGATTTGCTATAAATGATCTTGCAAAAAAAAAACAATCTTCTTATACTTTCTGATTCGGCTCCATTTTGTCTTGCTTATAACTTTTAAAGCTTTTTGTTTTTTTGTTTTTGGTAAAAATGCTTTTCTGGACACAAAAATAACCATTTAAGTAAAATTTCTTTGGTGTTGACATGACAAAAATTGTTTCTGAAAAAAAAAACAAGAAATTTTGCTCAGAGCCATCAACTTTTAAGAAATTCAAAATTATGACTTCAACTATCTTTGTTGTTTGAACTCAACTTTTTAAACAAAGTATATTCTTTAAAAAACAAAAAAATGTAAATCTAGAAATTTAATTTCCTTGTTTTCATACAAGCACCACAATTTGCTGTCACAGCAAAAGAACAAAACAAAGTTTCTTATTAAAGAAAATAATTCGCCGCACTTGGGTTTTTTATTTTTGTTTTTTAACACAAAATGGAAATAAAAAACCTTGGATATTTTCCGTTTCAAATAATGAAAAATTATTTATAAAATATTCAAAAAAATTAAAATTTAATCAAAGAAATAAAACAACATTTTCTTTTTTTTATAATACATTTAAATTTTTTCTGTTTTTTATTTAATTTCATCTTTTTCCTTTTTCATATATCAAAATAATTAATTAAATTGTTTTTTTTCTTGTTGTGTTGTTGGTTTGTTTTTGTGTATAATAACTTAAAAATATAAAAAAAAATTTAATTACATATACATTCATATTATTATAGCTTTTATATATATATATTTTCTTAATTTGTAAATAAACTTAAATTTTTAATAAATTAGAGAAAAAATAATATTATTAATTATGATTTCCAGAAAAATTAACTTTTGTTCATATTCACTTTCATTTTTTTTTTAAATAACAAAATTTCTACTTATAAAATTTTTTACTTTATTTTTTCTCCTTTTTTTTTTTAATTATAATATAAAAAATTGCATTTTCGAGGGTTGGGTAAAATTAGTTTTTTTTCTATATATATATATATATATATTTTTTGTCATATTTTATTAATAATTAATAGTATAATTCATATTTTGGTTTTAATAAATAAATTTTATAATTATTATTATTTTTTAAATGTAAAAGAAAAAATTTAAAAAAAATTCTATTTACTTAGTTTTATATATTTTTTTGCTTGCTTGTTTTTATTATTTTTGTGGTTTTTGTGTGAAATATTAAAAATGATTATAAAATTTAAATTATTTTTAAGTTTTATATTTTGTAGGTGTGTTTTTTTTTTGTTTCACATTAATTACTATTTCATTTTGTATTTATATAATATTTCTGTTAAATTATTTTAAAATAGGTATTTACATATTTAATATTATGGCGTTTATTGTTTAACGTCAAATGATCGCAGTACTGTGTATTGCCTTAATTAATTTTTCTGGTATTTTGACTTATAGCGTGTGTCAGTAACAAATCGACATATTTAGCTTAACCAATATTTGCTTCTATATTGTCGACTGGTTGCTGTCTCACTAATATTAAACTATCATAAAAATGAATTTTGAAAGTACTGCAATCATTTTATTTGAACGAAAAAACGCATATAATTTAACCGGATTTATGCTCAACCACAAATTTACATATATTTTTGTCTATATGATAGTCGAAAAAATTCGACAAAACCACTTCTTCTTCAAATAAAGATAAAATATTACTTTATTTTCATATTTTTCACTCAATTGCAAATTTCACACTGGGAGCATAATTCAGAATCGGTTAATTTTAAAAAGTCTGTTTAGTAGTGTCTCTGTTTTAGGGATAAATCATAATATAAAAAATAATAATAAAATAAACGTAAAAGGAAACAATTTCATATTCTAGTTTTTAGTTCTAAATTATTAAAGTTTTAAAATTAATAAAATAAATTACATATTTTCATCTTTCACAACTCAAAAGTCAAACTCTATTAATTTTTTTCACAAATCCTTAAATAAAAAAAAAACCATTCACCCCATTTTTACTTAAAAACTCAAATCATTTTTATTTGAAAAAAAAAAAACTAACAATTGGTGAAATTTTTAATTTTTAAATGTAGAAGTAAAAAAAAAATTGCATTTCACAGAAACCCAATTCATTATTATAAAAATTTATTTGGTAAATTTAAAATTTCAGAAATAATTAAATAAAGAAATTTTTTTTTTTCATTCAATTTTTTTTATTTTTAATAATTAATTTTTTTTTACATATAAAAATTTTTTCTCTTTTTTTTATTATTATTAAAATTTATTTAAATATTTTTTTTTTTATTGTTTTAGATTTCTATTATACATAAAGCTCACAATTGTTTTTTTTTTAGTTTTGGTGGGGGAAGAGGGAGAATTTAGTTGAGATTGGAAGGATAATAATTAAGGAAAATGGGATAGGAAATTGGGAATTTATTATTATTAGGTTGTTGTTTTGTTTAATTATATTCATATTTTTTTTTTAGAAAATTAAAAAAATAATTATTTACATTTTTTTTGATATAATTTTTTTTTATTGTTGGATTTTTTTTTTCGCATATATTTTTTTTCCACAAATAAATATAAAATTTGAAAATTCACAAATAAAACATTTCCGTTTTTAATATTATGTATATCATTCGTCTTGAAAAAAGTCAAATTATTATACAACAATTATTCTGGAGAGTTTTTTAATTTGTTTACAAAACATAATTTTAATTTAATATTAAGAGAAATATACACGCATAACATCTGTAAATGGTTTACGACACATTGGACATTTTGTTACTGATGATGCACATTTAGCACAGGCAACAACATGACCACATGGTAAAAATGCTGTATTATATTCACCAGCATAACATATTTTACATAATTTCTCATCAGATATATGTTTTTTCAATTGTTGTTGTTGTTGTTGATTATCACCACCATTTGAACAACAATTACTATTATTTAATAAATTTCTTTTACTATTATTACAACAATTATTATTAATATTTAAATTTTTATGTACATCTTCTTGTTGTTTAAAATTACAACAATTATTTTTAATATTATTACTGTGATTATTTTCAATAATAACAATATCATCATCATCATCATCATTATTGATTTCAGTACTAGTTGATGTTGTTCTTAATTCTTTGGATGGTGATGATGATGTTGATGAATTTGTTGATGTTGTTGATGATGATGATGATTGTGACGTTGATAATTGATTTTTATTATTATATTTATTTTTCACATATTCAATAAATTCAATACCTTTTATTAATTTTAAATAACGACAATTACTTAACCATAATGCATGTTGTTCCCATGGTTCATCATTATTATCCCAATCTTTTAAACCACCACCACAACTAAAACATTTAACACGATCACCAATACCAGTATAAAAAAATCCAGCTTCACTTAATTGTTCTGGTTTTTGTTTCATTGTAATTGGCCAACAATCATTATATGATCGTAATCTAGCTGATTCAATTGCATATTCTGGATGATCTGGATATATAAAATTTTGACTATTTGTTGAATTTATAATATAATTTGGTGATGATATTGGTGTATTATTTAATGATGATGTTAATATACTACTAGATGGTGGTGATGTTTGTATTGTACCTTCAGCATATGCAGCTGGTCTAACTTCAATCATATCATTTGTACCACATACATCATAACTAATTGGTGGTAATAAACGATCTAATGATTCAATATCAATTGGTATATTATTTGTAATACGACGTTTTAATAATGGACAATTTGGTGACCATCTAATATGTTCTGTAATTGGATTATCATCTAATTCCCAATGTCCAATAATAACATCACAATAATTACATTTCACTTTATCTAATTCACCAATATAATACATACCAATTTTAGCTAATATATTTTTATCCATAAATTCACATGGCCAATTTTCAAATGTTTTTAAACGTTCTAATTCATTATTCAATTGATCAACCATTATTGGTGTACGATTATTATTATTTGGATATATTAAATTATCAGTTTTATTGTCTGTAACGTCACCACGTTGTTGTTGTTGGTGTTGATGTTGTAAAAATAGATTATTATTATTATTAATTGTATTTAATGATTGAAATTCTCTATTATAATTATTTAATGTTGATAATGGTGATGATGGTTGATTAGATCCATTTAATATTCTTCTATATAAATAACGATTAAATGTTGTTGGAGTTGATGTTGATCGATTATTATCATAATTTGGTTCTTTTATCATCATCATTTTTTATAAATTTTTATGAAATTGTTTTTAACAGGAATTTCTTTAATTAAAATATTATTATTATTATTGTCGTTAAGTAAATAATTTTGTTGATATAAAATCGAATAATAATGTTGTTGTTGATTATGTAAAAAAAATGTTGAAGTCGTTTCCGAAATATTAAGAAATTTCTGTAAAGAAAAAAGAAGAAAATTTCAAATAAATAAATTTGTAATATTTTTTTTTATTATCTAAATCTAAAGCATATTTAAAAAAATATATTTTATTGTTTTAAAATTTATTATTCTTTTTTACTTTATCGGAAAAGGTTTTTAATCTTCCGATTTGAAAATATTAATTTCTTTCTTTCTCTCTTTCTTTTTTTTTTTATTATCATTGGGTCAAAATTCAAAAAAAAAAAAAAAAAATAATAAAAGAAGTTAGAAAAAAATCAATAATAGGAGATGAGGCGGCGGGGGTTTGAATTTGGGACATAAAAATTATTACCCAAATTTTGTAATAAAAATTGTTTTTATCAAGTATTTTTTCTTTAAACAAAAGAGAAATTTTCATTTTATTATATTTTAAAATAAAAATAAAATCAATAATTTTCTGGGTTGAATTACAATTTTTCGTAAAACTATATAACCAAAAATAATTGTGTGAACTGTGTGTGACTTGCTTTTAGAGTTATTATTATTTTTTAAATATACTAAAACTCGTGACTATTCATAATATTAAAAAAAAAAATTAGTTAAAAAATGTTGTTGTATTATAATTTTCTATTCAGTTTTTTTTTTTTTTTTGGTAAACAAAATACAAAAGTTTTAATAGAAAGGTAAGCAAAATGAAAAGAAAACAACAATCATTTTTTTTTATAAAAAGCACACACAGAGCCATAAATTTTTTAATGTAGTTTTTTACTTAAAATAATAGTAAATTTTCTTGTTATCGCATAATATATAAATGGTCGATTTGCAAGCACAAATAGCATTAAGTCACAAAATGTAAAATTTTGAGTAAAACGATTATATTTCAAAAGAAACTATTTCTAAAAATTTTACCCTTTTCTTCTATCAATTTTTTCCTATCCTTAAATCAATATTTTTTTCCATATTCCAAATATAAATATTGTCTAAATTTATTTATGACTTGTGGGTTTTTCTTTTTGTTTGAATAAAATTAGAAATTATAATGCAAATTTACAGTGGGTGCACCGTGCACCGTGCAATAACACCTAACGAAATAAGGCCTAATATGTTTTTAGTTACCTTTCGAAAGTTAGGCTTTATTTACCCATTCGAATGGCCTATTAGGCTTTATTTCGTTGGTCTTATTGCAACCCCATCAAATTTATACATTGAAATTTTTTCAAAAATCTGACATAGTGCTTTCTGCTTGAATACCAAAAAAAAAATTAAAATTATTTTCGGAGAATATTTAATTTTTTTGATGTTATAAGCGATTTTTTTTTTCTACATTTTGCACAATGAGCGATATTTTTGTTGTTGTTGTTTGTATTGTAACTTGTAACTATTATTTTAGAGAGGAGTGTTCGCGTTGTTCCGTCAGCGATTTTAATTTTTTTATTATTATAAAAATACACGAAAAATTATGCAAGTTTTTCCATTCAACATAAAAATTATTGTAATATGAGAAATATATTTATAAATTAAGATTTTTATAATTGCCTTAAATTTTATTACATTTTAACTTTCAAATATTAAAATAAAATCATAAGATTTTTTTAACAAATTTGATATTCTACAATTATGTGAAATAAGAATTTTGATAGTAGTAATAAAATCCTCGTATATATATCATATTCAGATCCCGATTTGAGAACGTTTAAAAGTATTTTCAAAAAATATTGAACAATTCAATAATTATAAATGAAAGAGGGGCGCCAACAATTCAATCACCGATGATATAAAAAACCAAGTATATTTTCAAAAGGTGGATAAGATAATAAGATAATTTTTGATTCATAAATTTCAAATAATATTTTTTTAATTAGAATTTTATTTATCAATTTTTATTCATAACTGTGTGTGATATCAGAAGACTTTGCCAATTTTTTTTTCTGTGGAAAGAAAAAAATAAATTACAGACAGTGGCGACATTGTATGACCTAATAAATATTTCCTTTCTTTATTCCAATATTTGCAATGAATACTTTTTATTGCCATTCTTAGTAACTAAAATAACATTTTGTCATTTATAATCAAACAATTTATAAGTATGTAATATTTTTTTTTTAATCTTTATTGTAATCAGGCATTGAATGAAAAAGAGGTTTCCATTTTTTTTCATATATCTCTCATTTTTGAATCTACATTGATAAAAAATTTCCAATGAATTGTTATTATTTTTCTGACGTTGTAGATTTAGACAAGAAAAAACAAATCTTTTTTAAGCACATAAATAATTTATATTTTACTTAAGTCTTTTATCTAAGAGAAAGTCGTGTGAAATAGATATTAAAGCGGATTTAAGTTAAAATACTATTTTTTTTTTCAAAGACCTAATTCCTTCTTTATATAAATGCACACACACAAACATATTTGAAAGAAAAATCTTGCAATCATGCAGCAATTGTTGAATGCTGTGTTTCTGTAGTAGAGGTTTTTCTTTTTTCCCATGCACCTATAGATATTTTTTTTCCATCAACTGATCTCTTGGTTGTTTTATTAATGCAAATTTTTTTTTTCTGTTTTACTTATATCTTTTAGGAAAATTATGTTTTTCTTGTTGATGCAAAAAGAAAAACAAAAACAAAAAAAAAACTCATTGCACTAGATAATTTTTTTTTTCTTTAAAGACAAATAATTTTGCAATGCAAGTTTTTAAATTGTTGTTTGTTTGTTTTGTTGTTTTTCAAATCGATTTCAAATATAGATATATTATTTTTTTTCATTCTCATAGTTTTGTGAAACTAGGAAGTATAATAATAATGATAATTTTTCATTCAAATATTTAAATGGGAAAAAACAAAAACAATCCGTTAATATTAAAAACATGGAAAATAAATAAACTAACCTGGGATAGGTAAAAAAAAAAAACAAATTCCAGGGTTATAATAATAATAGTAAAATGTGTGGTGGGGCTTAGTGTGCAGTATACAAGGTCGCGGTGCATTAGGTCGCGTGAGTTCAATTCCCGGGTCGAGGCATTGATGAAGTTCTAAGTTGAAGCCAACTCAGCTTTAAATGAGTAATAAAAAATATACATCAGCAATCTAAAAATTTTAAAACTGGGAAAATTTTCTAGCACAGTCGAGTCCAATTTGCTGACAAACAATTTTACTCCATTACTCGTTGCAATAAAATCGTTTCTACTCTACAGAGAAATTTTAGTTTATTTTCACAAATTTTGCACAAATTCACAATAATTGCTAGAAAAGATTTAGCGAAATTCTCCTATAAATCTCAATTTCAAAGTGTAACCTACAATAAAAAAAATTTCGTCCCAATTTTGATTTACACAACCCTAATTGAAATTATAAATACAATTTTCTATTTTATATAAAAAAAAATCAATTTCATATGAGAAATTATAAATACCGAACCGATTAAAAAAACTGTTTTTTTTGCGGTTTTTTTTTATAGGAGCGTTTGCTATTATTATTCAACCGTTAAAGAAACATTTAAAATATTTTCTAAAATTACAAAAAAATTATTAAAATTGTAATACCTTAATTACTTTTTCGGGATTACACTGTTTTTCAAAAAAAAAATTTATATTTAATTTTCAAATATTTTTTAGAAAATTGAAAAAATATTTTATAAGTTAATTACTTTTTTTTTTGTTTTAATATTTTTTGATTATTTTATTTTAGCCGCACAATTTTTTTTTTTTCAAATATGTTTTTAAAAAAACAAAACCAAAAAATGTAATGATATATTTAATTTCAAAAACAGTTCTTTATAGACATATTTGTTCCCTTTCTTATCATTAATAATTAATTTTTATTATCAATTTTCATAAAATAATTTATTATCAAAAAAATAAATAAATTTTGTGTTTGTATACAAAAAATTTACTGATTAAAAGTAGAAACTAAGTAAATTACACTTTGAAATGTACTTAAAAATTATTTTTCTTGAAGTATTTTTTTTATCTTTTAAACATGTCGACAAACACAAAATTTTTCCATATTAATTACTTTAGTAGATTAGTTTTTTGAATGAAAAAAAAGGTCATTCAAAGTTTCTTAGAAAATTTACTGAGTAATTTTTGATAATAAATTTTATATAATAAGAAGTTTTTAAAGTTTTCTATAATTTTGAAAAAATTCAATTCAAATATTTCATAATTTTATCGAATAATTTTATAATAAGAATTAAATTAGGTGTAAATATTTTAATAAATACTCGTAAGTAACAATAAAATTATCAAAATTTCAGGAAATTATTCAATATTTTAGTAATTTAAAATTAATTCCATTTAAGTTTCTACTTTTAAGTTTAAAAACCATTTTATATGTGTAATATTTTTCGATAAAGTAGGAATGTAAAAATTTACAAATAAAATTTAGTTACCTACTAATTAAGTAATTACAATTTTACAGTAACTTAATTTCCAAAAATATGTTATAATTTCTTAGTGAAAAAGCTGAGAAGTAACATATGTAATTTATGATTTTATAAAATAGGAATCCTAAAAAACAATGGAAAATATTTTGATTTAAAAGAAATCGTGCAGGCATACTCGTAGCTGCACACAAATATTTCAAAAATGTAATTTTAATTTTTTTCTTCAAAATTTCATTTATATTTTTATTGTTGGTTGAGGTTTTGTTATTGAATTATCTTTGTGTTTAAATTTAAATAATAATTTAAAATTAAGGATAGATGTATTTTCCCACCCACTATAAATTGTTTGGTCGTACACGCATTTCGAAGTCTATTGTTTTTAAGAATAATTAGTATTCTTTAAATGTAAGTAATTAATAAAAAAACAATTTTTTTTCCATAAATTGTCCTTGTGACTAATTGAAATTATATTTACATAAATTGTCTTGTGCTTAAATCGCATATCATAAATAACTTTAAAAAATAAAAGAAAATAATTTATTCATATATGTATTTTAATAATTTTTTAATTAACTAGTGGAATCCCCCAAAGAAAACAATAGAAATTTATAAATTTGGAGAGAAATTTGAAACTAAAGTGATTATAATTTGAAAATGAAGCGACAAGATTTTGTTTTCTGAAATTTAAGATATTGGAAAATGATTTTTTGAAAACTGAATTAATTAAATTAAGTAGATAAGTAGTAGTAGAAATATAAATGCATATAGTATTTTGTTTCATTTTTTCGAAATGTATACACGGAAAATTTACTATAGGTATCTACTTCGAAATATTTAGCGAAACTGAGCGAAATTTTATTTTTATCAATTTCAAATGCTGAATTTTTTTAAACTACCATTTCTTTTTTAAATTTCTAAAGTGATTTTCACTTGATACTAATATATAATTTAGATTTAATTATAGAATTTTTCAGCAAAGTAATCCCCCTCCGTCCTCCTCCTGGTCCACTCTCTTTTTACACTAATTTAATCGATATAAATTATATAAAAATTACATTAAATATTTATTTAGCACTATAATTGCATGATTTATAATAATAAACTATATATTTTTTTCTAACATTTAATATATGGAATTTAAATAGCTAGAAGGTAACATAATTAAACAGCACGAATTATTATTTTTTTTTTCGTTAAATTTTTTGTCGTGCAATAAAAAAAAACATTCTTGTTATTAAAAAAAATATAAATTTGATATGGTGTTGTATATTATATTCAAAAAAACCTCACTTATATTTTATATACCAAACACACATCATGTTTCCAATATGTAATAATATTTAAATTAAAAAAAAAATGTTGGAAATTTTTGAAATGAAGTTGCATACGTGCTCTAAAATAAATAATAAAAAAATCAACATAGCAACAAGAAGAAAATTTTTTACAATAATTTTATATAGTATATATTACTATTATTATGATTGCATTTTGCATATATTTTATTTATTATATATTTTTTTGTTTTTCAGAGAAAGCTTGACTTGTGTATGACTGTAGAGTGAATTGGCGTCAAATTTCTTTAGTGGAGACGTAGAGAGATGGAAAATTCATTATTGTATATATTATATCGTTTATTTAAATTCAAAACTTAAATAGTCTCTATTTAAAATGTCAACTAAACCTAGCACATTTTCATCATTACACAACGACAACACAACGAATTTTAACAAGCACAGTTTTTATTATTATTATTTTTCAAAGGAATTTTTGTTCCTTTTTTTACTATATTATATATATAGTTTTTTTTCATAGTCATTAACACTTATATGTTATTTAACACTTCAAAGATAGTCGCGATTGGAAGATTGGATAAGAAGAAAAAAAAAAAAATCCTAAAACTCTTAAATATTAGTGTGTGTGTTAGTTTTTTGTACCTTTTTATAATAAAACCCAAAAAAAACCCTGGCGCTTCTAAGAAAAAATTTCATTCAATTTTATATTATTTTTTTTAATGGATAAGCAAAAAGCATATTTTTTTTAAGATAAGAATTTTGTTTTTGGGTTGAACGACGAAAAGCAAATAAAAAATATATAAAAATACTATTTAGTATAATATTATAAGAGACCATTCATTTCCTTTCGACGACAAAACACAACAGAAATTATATTTTTTTGTACACATATTTGCTTTCATAAAGATAAGGGAAAACACACAAAATTGTATATGTAAGCCCATAATAAATATAGAATTGCAATATATACAATTTGATATATTTTAAAAAAGACCGCAAAAAAAACAAAGTGAAGTTTTTTTTTTCATTTTTTTATTAAAAAAAATAATATTTTTATAATTAACCTTTTTTTTTATGTACCTATTAAAAAAATTTTAAATGATAAAACTGTTTTCTGTTCTAATTTATACAAAAGTTCACATGTACCGAGAGAGAAAGAGTGGAGAGGAAAAAAACATATTCAGCAAATTAAAATCCTTCTAGCATAAATATTTATAATACTAAATTTAATTTCTTCTAAAAGAAATCACGTTCATAATATTACCGCTATGATTAGACATGATTCTATTTATTATTTTATATATATATTATAATATTTTATCCTCCCGCTGCCTTCTTCACTGCTGTATCAAAAAACCCCCCATCAAGTTTGCCAATCGAGAGAGAGACTTAAATTGCAACAAACAAACAGCATTGAATTTCTACCCATTTTTTTTTTTTGCAACCAAACCAAACTCCAAAAGTTCAATTTTTCTCAAGTGCAGTTGTACTTAAAAGTCGATGATGATGATGACGACGACGATAATGGAATATAAAACTTGTTTTTTTTTTTTAAGTTACAGTGTTCTGCTTTTCACCCATAAAAAAACTGCAATGATCACTAAAAAAAAACAGTTTGTAGATTAACGTTGGTAGAGTTTATATTATTTGCCGGTGATTTTAAATTATTAAAGAAAAAAATATTTCGTTAGTTAGATCATTTTCATTTTTATGGTTGACTTTTTAACAATTCAAATGAACATCAAAAAATTTTTTTTTAGAGATCTAAAAATTTCAAATATTTCAATAATTAATTAATTTTTCAGATAAATAACGAAATATTCATCATTGGTTTTAGGTCAAATCTCTTTTTCTAGTTTCATGGTCCAATACTGTTTTATATATTTATAAAAAATGTCAGTTTGAGTAATTTGATGGAGGCCAATAAAATTAAACTGACCAAACCACAGGTAAAAATTGATATACATTAAAAATTTTAGTATACAACAAAAAAGTTTGTTTCCCATTAAAATATATTGATCCCGGATGCTCTAAAATCCGAAATGTTCGAATTACGAACTATTGTCCGAAATTTCGACAAATGTTAATGACTCGTAATTTGAACATTTGGTATATTACGAAAATCCGAACCATTATAAATAATAAATTACATGTTAAATTTGTCCTCTAGTAATTTTGTTGGACTATAAAATATTTTCGAGGCATATAAATCAAACTTTTATTGTCTAAACTCTAATCTAATATATCACATTACTCCCCCACACACACTTAACCTTGGTCACTT
Organism: Empis stercorea; assembly: GCA_949752835.1. Taxonomy (NCBI): domain Eukaryota; kingdom Metazoa; phylum Arthropoda; class Insecta; order Diptera; family Empididae; genus Empis; species Empis stercorea. The sequence continues at coordinate 15,320,975 of OX457085.1, read as the reverse complement.
CTCAAAAATCGACAAAAATTTCTTTTTTTTTTTCATTTTTCTAAATAAAGTGCTCAAAAATTAGAAGAATTCTTTCCCCAAAAAAAAGTTGCTGGCCTTTGAAGTTATTCATACAAAATCGAATATCTCCAAAAAAAACTTACTTCAATTTCAAAAAATATTCAAAATCAAAGTAGGAGATTGGAATTTAAATAAAAAAAAGTTGAATTGCTTTTTTTTCAGCCAAAGAAGCAACATTAAAAAAAAAAACTGGTAAGTCTAAAGAATTCCATAGAAGTTGAACCACAAAAAAAAACTCCATTGAATTGCTATATGAATAAAAAAAAACAGAATTAACTAAAGAATGTAGTATGGCCGCTTTATATACCAAGCTATGTACTTTATTTAGTTTCCAAGTAATTTTTATTATTTAAAGGAAAATAGTAATAAAAAAAATATACATATATATTGAATATTGTTGCTCTAAGAACTGAGAGTTAGTTATTACCAAGACTGATTTTGTTGTTTAACCCGAAAAGTACGAAAAACATTTTCTTTAAAAAGACCTCAGAGACCTCACACTCTGTGTACTTTTGCATTCAGAAATGGTTTGAAAAACAATAATTTTTTTTCTTCTGTTTGTAATATAAAAATATTTAGTTTCCATATAACATAAGTTCAAAAAAAAATGAATGCAAACCAGCAGAGCTAAAAAAAAAAGCAACAAGCATAACGAAGATAAAATTTATGTTAACTTGAATAGAGCATAATCGGCTGGCAGGCGAAGTCAGTCAAGTTTTATTTTATTTTCATTTATTTATTTGTGTGCAATGTACCGAGTTTCCGAGTATTTTAATCAAGAAAACAATAATGAATAAAATTGTTTTCTTTTTTTAAGTATATTGTAGTAGTGTCTTAGCTGAAAATATTTTATTACAAAAAAATGCTGCGCACTGTGCATTAGTTTATAATAGTTGGCTTTTTTTTAATTTGTTAATCTAATGTAAAATTTTGATTGAACATTTTGTCAAGCGTTTACAATATAAGATCATTTTTCACGATCCTTTTTGCAAGTCTCTTTCGTGTTTCACGATCCTTTTTGCAAGTCTCATTCGTGATTCACGATCCTTTTTGCAAGCCTCTTTTGACATATTTGTGACACTAAAAGCCCTGAAAATTTGAAAAATTACAAAATTTTCAGGACTCTTAGTGTAGAGTTGTCAAAATCACGAAAGAGACTTGCAGGCTCATGAGAAAAACGGTCTAAGGAGACACATTACGATGCAGTGCGCCCTCTAGTCCTAAAATATTGTTTTGCAGATATTACAGGTTTCTAATTCACAGCCTATTCAAAACTTTCTTCCAATTTTTGTTGATTCTAAATGTCTCCACGGATTCCAATCCTCAGTCTATAAGAAATTGATGTGCAAAATTTACTATGCTAAATAATTAAAATAGTTTACCATTTGGCTGACAGACACGACAGAAACATAAGAAAAATTAAATGTGTGACTTGATTTACTATACAAGAGAGAGAGAAGATTTTTTTTTCATATTATTCATGCTGGCTTTAAGGTGGCTGGAGGGCCCTTCTTTTTCCCATATAATAAATATATATACCAACATTCATTTAAGAAGAATTGAAAAAAACAACATAAAAACCCCCTAGTGCACCACACCACCATCCACCATTGCTATGCGCGCAACATATAAAAGCAGTCATCATCATATAATAATAATAAAAAAACCTTTATAAGACTTTATTTTTTTTTTCACAAACAAAATTTTCTTCATCTCAAAATGCTGTTCTGCTTTGCTGTGTGCTATAAGGTTTTTTTTAACCATAGAAGAAGCAAAAAAAATCTCATGCAATCAAACATAACTCTGGTGGTTATATACTATATATACATAAATTCTACTATATACAAATTTTAATGTTTTTTTTTACAGCGGGTATAGGGATTTTTGAATACTGTGAGAAAGTTAGAATGGAATGCAGTCAGACAAGCATACAACAAGAGTGGCTTGTAACCTAACAGAAACAGAACAACAACAACTATATAAAAAAAAACTTTTTAAAAAACCCATCAATGGAAGTTGAAAAATAATATAAAAAAAAAATAAGACCTCACGTTATGAACGAAGAACCTTTTTTTTCTGTTGTTGTATTTTTTAGAAGATGAAAAAAAAACTATAGATAAATCTGATGCTGTTGTTGGTACACACACATCATAGAGACGAGAAGTAATGGAACAATATCCTATCTATCTTTATATCTAGGCAAGGCAAAACCAGCGCAACAACAACAAAAAATACCATAAAAAGTAATACAGCATAAAAATGCATTTACAAAAAATGTTTCTCAAGAGTTTTGAGAAAAAAGTTATGTGAACAAAAATTATTTATTTTAAATATATATAAAAAAATAGAATGTTTAAGATACCGCAGCATTTTAAGCCGGATAGTATGGTTTTTTTTTGTGTCTAAATAAATTTTTATGTTGGGCAAATAAATAAGATTGGAATGATATACAAAAAAAAATAATAATATAAGAAAAAATGAATTGAATATACAAAAAAAAAACTTGAGTACTTATAGAAAAATATTTTTAGAAAAAAAAAAATATTTTGAGTTTGTTTAGAGTTTTTTTTATAGCTAACAAATATAAAGAATTCATTAATTACTTTGATAAAAAAAATTTTACTTTGGAGAACGCTTGTAAATTCCTCATGATGTAGGAGTAAATGTAATTAATTTTTATAGTCATAAAATACTGAGATGAATTCCAAGTTAAAGTAACGATCAGAAATTCATAAATTTTTAAATATGCCATAATAGCTACATATAATTTGTTGCTGGATTTATTTATAGCTTTCATTGATAAAGTAAAAAAATTATGAAAAAAAAATTACCATAATTTCGCACTTTGTATTGAGAAAAAAGATGTTAATTATATTTTGCGAGTGCCAATAAATAATTGTATGATTGTATAAGTTATTTTTCTTACAAATAAAATATCACAAAGCAAATTTGCTTTAAAATTAAAATACAATCGTCCAACAAAAACAAGGCACAAAAGAAATAAAACATATTTCTTCTGACTTCTGATGATATCGAGGATTGAGCTCCAAAAAGCAACTCAAAAAAATTCTCTCCATTTGCAAAGTTTAATGTAAGTAAAGAAAATTAAATTCGCTTGTTTTTATTGAATCTTCTTTTTCCTTCTTTTGCATATATACAAAAAACGATCTTTGCTGAAACAGATAAAGCCCCCGTGTTCAAAGTTCAATTTTGTATTTTATGGTGTAAACTAAAAAAGATTTTTTTTATAGTAGAAAATTAATATTAATAAATTTTTTTTATAGAAATAAATATAATTTTTGAATTATTTTAAGTTATAAAATTAAAAGGATAAACTAATTTTTTGCTACTATTTCATTTTGATTCTCACAATTTGCACAGAGGATATTTTTTTTTAATCCCAGAGTAATTCTTAATTTCCTACTATTCGAAAATAAGTTTTTTTTTTTAAATTATCAAAACTTTTATCTTTTTACATCCGCCAACATATAAATTCAAGGGATTAAAAAACTCCTGCTGATTTACAAAATTGTTGCGAGGCATAGGAATTTTTTTTGTATAATTCAAAAATAACATTTAAAGATTAATAACAGACTAAACAGACAACATAACAAAAATGTTATGATAAGTACATTTTTTTTCTTATAAGTATTTATATATTTCTATTATATATTTTTCCAATGAACTGGCTTTTTTCATAAAAAAATAATAATGAAAAAAAAATGCTTGTTATATTGCAGACAATTTAAAATATAAAAAAAAGTCCGTCCTTCCGAGAATCGATTGTATATATTCTTCTATATTATATAGTTTTTTTATATTTTCGGCATTAGATCAATCGAATTTTGGAATTTCTTAGGGTTTTTCTGTGTTATTTCATTTTCCATCTGATTATAATTTTTTTTTTTTTTGCCTGGTCAAAATTCTATGGGAAAGAACATATACCAACATGAGAGTTAAATATATAAATTATATTTTATAGAAGTGAAGGGAATCCAAAAGTATAAAAATTTTTTGGTTAGAGAGGCGATGAAATATGTCGAGGTCGATTGGGTTATATTGAAGTGCAGCATAATAAAATATATACATATATACACATTATATAGATAGATATTATAAGAAATATTTCTTAATGTATAAAATTTTTACTGTGAAATATGTAATTCCCGAAATTCTTCATTTTCCCATCCATTCTACACATTATAATTATGTATTATAAAAATATAATAAATTCCATACAGGTCAAAACTTTTGGAACTCATATTGGGTGTATATAAGAAGTGAAACATTGATGGGAGCACGTAAAATATGAATTTTTACATATACTAGAGTTTAGTTATATATTTATATTATAAATATCATTTTTTATATAATAAATTTGTACAATTTTAAACTTTGGAGTTTTTGCTCTAAATTATTAACTTTTAAATTAAAGAAAATTTAGTATTACAATTTTAGTAGTTAAACAATATTTATAATTTAAGTTTGAAAAGCTTAAATTATATTTTTTCTTATAAATTATTTTAAGTCTTTGTGACTGAATTCGCTTTTTTATATTACAAATTATTTTGACGGAAATGAAATTACAATTTTTTTTACATATAGACAAAAACCCTGTTTTATTGTGTTTAAAACTTAAAGCTGGAATTCCCATTGTTGCTATAAATTTGAAATCAACTAAATTTTTTGCTACTTTGATGTTTACTAAATATTTTGACGTCCCAGAGATTTGGGGCAGCCAACAGCCAACCCCATTTAAATAAAATGCCAAAGTAATCACTTTAAATATATGTACAGGGTAAAGCATATTATGGCCACAGCCACAGAGACTTTCTGCCAGGTACTTGATCCCCCTAATAAGGAAGTCACTAGTTTTTTTTAAACACAAGGTTCAATTTTTCGATATTTCTATATAACAACAGAAATTTAAGTTATTTTTAATTGTAGAACCACTAAAAAAAACACAATTTTTTTGAAAAATAAAGATCCCAAATTTTAGGTCTTTTAGAGACGACAACATAAAATTATTAAAATAATAACAAAATATATGTACAAAAAAAATCAGCTCGAAAAAAATATCGATTATTTTTCTCCATATACAATTTTAATTTCAATGGCGGCCATTTTTATGTAGACACGGCAGCAATTTGCAAAATATTTTCACTTATTTTTTTTCTCTATATATAAAAAAAACCACACAAATAAAATTTTCACCTACCTTTTTAAAAGGCCAAAATTTTGTGTTGTGAATTATATTTTAAAAATTTAATTTATTTATCTAATTGTTTGCATTATTTTTAAACATTTTTCTTTTAAAAATTCCAATTTTTTTTTTATTAAAACACAAAAAAAATGTTCCAAAATATAAAAAATGAAAAAAAAAAATACTTTTTTTTATATTGAAGAAAATTTTTCACACAAATTTTTCTTGGAATTTTTTATGTATAATATTTTTTTATTATATAAAAAAAATTATATTTTATATTTAAATTTTTTTCTATATTTTTTAATATTATTCGGGGGAACGAAACTTCACAAATGGAGAGTATTCTCACGATTGCTGCTTTGCTTCAAAAGATTTGTAAAAATGCAAACGAAACGAAATTTTTTTAACGTTTACTAGTACTACACATCTACACTTTTACTACTACTACACTATACTTCTGACTGGATGGATGATGGCTGCTGTTGTACACACGCTATATACACACAACTTTGGATCACTGGAAAAATACAAATACTATACAAAAATGAATTTAAAAACTAATTTTTATTGCTTTTGCTTTGGCTTTTTACACAGTCAAAAAATTTTCAGTCATTTTTTTTCTATCAAACTACTACCATGAAAATATGAATGGAACATTGTTTTTGCGGAAATTTTAATATTTTTTTTTAATCGACTGCTAGTAGTGTGAGTTTTTGGATTCAAAAATGGAATGCCGTGTGTTTTAATACAACTCCAACCAACACACATAGACAATTTTTTTTATTCAAATATGATTACGATGTTTTTTTTAATTACATTTGCCGGAACGGATGACGTTGAAACATTAAAGTACTTTGGATCGGGTGGTTTGGTGGATTAGTGTAGTAGAGTATTGGAAATTTTATTTTGTGAAATTTTGTTACAGGAAATTTTATTAGTAAAATTTTATATGTCAATTTGCATGGTCCGGTCTGGAAAATCAACTGATGTTTGATTAAAGGCTAATTTTCACTTGCTTCTCATAAGGTACAGCTCATGTAACTCAGATTTTGCTGTTATTGTAATAATATATAAAATATGTGTAACTGTGGCTTTGTGCGTGCAACGCAGCTGTGTCTCATGAGAAGGAACTAAAAATCAGACATGATAGGTACATCATACAAAAATTACATTTTTATAATATTATTTCGGGATTTAGAATAAAAATATAATTATAAATATATTTCAACTCGTTGTTCAGACAAGAGTAGTCAATCGGCTTAATTAATCTCTGAAAGTAGTAGCAGATTGATACCCGCGCTTTGTATAGTGATATTTTTTAATAAATATTTTTCAATACTAAACATAATAATTCAATAGAAATAATGAATGTTGCTTGTGTAAAATAGGGATTTTTTATGGACCACAACAGGGAAATTTTATTATGAAAAGTTAGCATTACTAGTTGAAAGATTGTGAATGAATGGCAATTGTAAAGTTGATCCCAGTGGCGTACATAAATTTTAGTAAGGGACTTTTGAAAAAATATTTTTCCATGTTAGCTTTCGTCTGTAGTTCACATTTTTTTTTAAATGATCCATAATCAAACATTTGTGTTTTTTAATTGTTTTTAAACCTTAAGAATTTGAGAGCATTTAATAGAAAAATATTAGTAGTTTTTTTTTAAAGTCTGACATTAGTAAATCTAATTACTTGGGTTGATCCGTTCTGTCATATAGAGCAGATTTCGTTTACACGGTTCTATATTTTAATTATTATATCCAGAGATGACGATCGGGAATAGAATATTGGCAAAACATTCATGCGTACTGAGTGAACATTATATTCTACGCCCATGCCAATACTTTGGAATGTGTAATGAGATCGTATTTTTTTTTTATTAAAAAAATTTTTTATTTGTTTCTTTGCATGTGTGTGTATGCGCCAAACAGCTGTTAAAATAAATACATATGTTTCAAATCGCGTCAGAAAAAAAATTCTCCCATATTTTTTTTACACACATTTACTATTTTTTTTTCTTCAATAAAAGTACACACACACTATCTTAATTTAAGAGGATATATAATATAAGATATAATAAATATAAAAAATTTGAAAAAAATGTTCAAATAAAATTTCAAAAATGTGTTGGTTGTTTTTTTCATATTTTTATGTCTGGCTGGATGGAACTCCTTTCGTTTTTGGATATCAGCCAAAAACCAAAAAACGACGAACTATATACGATGTGTTGTTGTTGGTTTGGGATTGGTTTTTGTTAGTTTGATTAACACGCACATTATTACAATTTGCTTCTTTTTTTTTTATTTGAAAATATTTTTAGGCGCATGCCATATAAAATATTTTAGGAATATAAAAAAATACCGTCTGGGACTTGAGTTTTTTTTTATATTAGAGAAGAGGATTTGGAAATAATATTTTAAAAACCCAATACAAAAATTCGTAATGGTTTTACCAAATATACATACATACATACATATTAAATTTACTAAACCAGCTGGAGCAGATGGTAAACAATAATATTATTTTTCCTGCTGCCTGATAAATTATTTTTTAATCAATTTTTATTTTTTAATTTTTTTTTAAATTTAAAATTTACAAAAATTCTATAGAGAAAACTATACACTTTTGAAATTTGTAATTGAAATTAACCAAAAATGTCGAAAAACAAATGAAATTTCATTATTTGAAATAGTAATTATCAATGTTTACTTTTAAAGATTAATAATTTCAAAAGATTAATCATTTTAATTATATTATTATTGTCATAATTAATAATTATATTAAAAAATAATAATTAATGGGTACTTTGGGGCTTCTTAAAATGACATCAAGTTGAAAAAACATGAATTTTCATATATTTGATCATTTCCGTTTCGTTTTTTTGGAAAAACATTCTTTTCTGTTTTATTTTAGTTAAACAGGAAATTTCGCTATTTCCATTTTGTTTTGATTGGGAAAAACTAGTACGTATACAGACTGAAAATTTATATTTTCCAATTCTGGAAATTGTAATTTTATCAAAATTGTAATTAAACGATTTTTAAATAATCTAGGTATTCATATTTAGTTGTTACATTTACATTAATTTAATTTCAAATAAGACTACCAGAAATTATACAGATTTCTACAAAACTAATAAAATTTGACATTTTTCGTGCTTTTGAGGATGATCTTACCTCTAAAAGGACCTCTCTGTCAAATCTAATGCAATTAACTTTACTAAATTATCAAAATTAAAATTTACAACATTTATATTCAAATTTAATTGTTTGATTAAAAATATGCTAATAAAAAAAATAAATATTATTCAGATCAGAGTAAAATAATAAAATTATCATCATATTAAAATACAAAAATATATACGCAGATATAATTTTGTTTGTGCTCTTAATATACAAAAGTCGTATATATATATTTTTTTATATGCTAGTAGTATTATAGTGTAATTCTTGTTTTCGTATTTAAATTATTTTTTGTTCCAACAGCAATGACGTAATTTGTTTTTTAAATAATATTTTAAGTGCCAAATGATGGAAAAAATAACAAAATTTATTTATTATATTGTTTTTACTAAACAAAATTGTACTACGATAGAACAAAATAATGTTGACTCAATTATCATCTAATTAAAATATTATTCATCCTTGAAAATAAGAAATGATATCACAGTCCAAAAAGAAAAATGTAAAAAATATTATACATACTTATACTAAATAATTATATCAGAAATAATATTAATTTTTGTACCATATCTTCTAAATATCTAAATAATTGAAAATCTAATAATTCGTCTTAAATATACCAACATAAAAAATCCACAGACATTACAGATATAAAAATGTATGAAAATGGTGGCTACGGGTTTGTTTATCCCACCAGCAAAAATATTCATAATAATATACCAAGGGTTGTTTGTTTATTTTGGAAAATGCTGATAGATATAAACCAGAAATGTTATGTTTATACTACATAATATTTTTTAGGATATGGAAATTGAGTTTTTTTTTATTTTATAATAAAAACAACAAATCCTCTGGTAGGTATTTAAAAATAAAAATATAATATTTATATGTACATATATAATTTTCGTCTCTAACATTTATAAATAAAATCACTTCCTCTCCAGACTTAATAAAATAATTTTATATTGTATGATGTTTACACTATACAAATAAGAAGTAATAATTATGCTCTATAAATTTAGCATGTTTTGAGAATTCGGTAAAATTTATAATTCATATTTATACAGAATTTATTTCTCTGTGAACCGGTTCAAAAATTAATTTTACTTATATTAAATTTTTTAAATATTTTTATTGATGTTTCTTTTTGGTGCGATATTGGCTGGGTCTGCCCATAGATGATAACTGGACAGTTCCATCAGAATTTCCTATCTAATTTATATAAATTTTGAATTATTTTAAAATACTTTTTTTTTAAGGAAACTATAATAGCATCAAAATAGTCTCTAATTCAGGAAACACTGTCACACTTGCCATCCTGCCATTTTCCGTTCAAATTAGTCTTTTTACACATGACGTCTTTTAAAATGACAAATTAGGCCTATATAAATTTCAAATTAGTCCTTTCATATTTCAAATTTTATTTTTAAAAGTCTAATTTGAACTGTAAACATTTAAATTATGCCAATTAAGTGTAAAAAGACTAATTTTGATCGAAAAAATTTCAAAAAATTATATTGTGTAAGTATTGCAATAATAAGTCTATAATACTGTAATGAATGAATCTTGGTTCACCATTACATTACTATACAAACCAATTTAATTACGAAAAATCTTTCATTTTGTCATAATTTTCATTTTATTTATAGATATAAGATATTGAATTAAATTTGCCCTCAAGGTTTAAAGGTGTATGTATACAGTGTAAATACTATATTAGATACAAATACCTACAATCAACAAAATATTATGGAACATAAAAAAATTGTGGGTGGAAATTATTTTTTGTTTATGTATTTTATAAAACATTTTAGTAAAAAAAAATTTAGAAAAATATACTTTTTTTTGTGGAGTTCAACTCTCAAAGGTCTATCTTTACTATATAAAAGTACAATCCAATATCCAAAATAAAGGTACACACAGAGGTACTTTTTATACTACATTGTAGGCACATAGGTACATATATGTATATATCTGCTATAAAAAAATTTATAGATTCGAAATTGATCATCAATCAATATTTTAAAAAGAAGTGTTGCCGGAAGTTAGAAAATTTTTTTTTTTTTTTCGTATTAAATTGGGGGACTGAACGAAAAAGAGTTGAAAACAAATAATTTTAAAATTCAAAAATAAAAAGTATAAATAAAGAAAAGTTTAGGGCATGCCGCACGTAACGTACACAAATATAAATATAAAAAAAAAAACAAGAAAATCCATAAACATAAATTTCTAAATATAATTCTTTTTTTTTTTTGTAAAATGGTCTTTTAAATAAATTATAAGGTTCACCAGACAGGAAAAACGATAAAAAAAACATATAGAAAAAATAATGTATTCTTGGTTTTGCTTATGATGGGCTTTAACCCTTCCTTTAATGGTGTGTTGTTTATTGAAAATGGGTATGGACGGACGATGGATAGAAAGTCCATCCGATTTCTACATTATTAATTTTTATTTGATATTTAATCAAGTAAAAAGGAATATTAATAAAAATGTAAAGGAAAATTTTATATCTACCCAAAGTAAAATAACCTTTTTTTTTATGATTATGTAAAGTTTACATAAAATTGAGTTTACTTGTATATGTCCTAAAGGATTATTTTCACACCATTTAAGTAAATGAATAAAAATGAAATTGAATTTAATGTATTTTGTTTATTTTATACGCTAAAATACGTTTTCAATAGAAAAATTATTATGATCAATTTGAAAATATAAATATATGGTAGCTATTTATGTGGAAGTATATATTTTCTTATATACATACTTATTTATTAAAATTTATGTGATTTTATGATCATGGCTATAATTTTTCTGCTCATGAAATGAAAACTATGAAAATTAGTCTTGCTAAGGAAAAGGGTTCTAAGCTACATCATAATGCTCTAAGTATGTAGTTTCGATTGTAATTAAAAAGACAATAAAAATAAATTTTTAAAATGAAGAAAATGAAGAAAATCCAAAATTTCAATAAAAGCAGCTGTTTAGCTTTTTATATCCTTAACGATTTCAAATATACTAAATAAATTTAAAGAGAGACCATAAAAGACTTTAAATGGCTTCTACGACTTATATGTCTGCTATACCACCCTAAAGAAAAATAAAAATCATTTTACAAGTTCACCTTTCTTTTTCATCTTTATCCGACATGATTTAACAACAACAAAAAATTTTTGGAGTTGGAGAAAATCGATTTAAACCATATGAAAGTCAATATTAATCCTGACCATATCAATTTCATATAGAGAAAATTTCATGTATCTATGTAGGTATGTTTATATGGAAACAGAAATTTTTCTTTATGTTGAAGTCGAAGACGTTTTTCATTTCAAAATATATAGAAATGTACAAGAAAATTTATATCTCAAAAGTTTTCGATATATTAAAATTTTAATGTTGAATGTTAAATTTTAGAGAATTCTTTTTACTAAAGTCTACAAGTTGCCTTTATACGAAAGTAAAAACTGTATACTTCGGATGGAAATATTAATTTCAAGATAAATAATTATTATACCGCATAATTTAATTACTTTCGGGCTATTAGGCAAAAAAAGTACATTCAATATTTAAAAATTTGCATTCATTCAATCATTGGTGATTATTTTCTGTAGTCTATTAGGTAGTTCTTGGATAGTTTAGAAAACATTGATAGTAAGATACTCGTATTACATATTCCTTAAATAATTTCTATAAAATTTCTAATATCTCGAAATTGTACAATATAAATTTAATATTCTATTTGAAAAATTTTAAATTACAATTTAATTTAAAAAAAAAAAGAACACAATAATAAATTTAATTTTTCGCAGTATACATATTTTCCCACTTTTTTCAGTAACTGACACCATGTAAAAAAAAGCATTAAGATACAATGTCATCATAAAAATATTTTCTATAAAAAAAAATAACGCAACATAAATTGAAAATAATAGAAAAAAATTAATTAATATAAACATTCCTTTTTCCACCCCATATTTTTTTTTTTTTTTTAAATATTATATCAAAATTGAAATTTGTTCGTTCAATTATTCAATTCAAGCAATTTTCATACCCAGAGAGACATTACAAAACTATTTTTTTCCCAATTTAAATTAAAATAAATGAAGATAAATTAGTTTTTAAAAACTTTGATAGTATAATTTTACTTCATATATTTACACATGTTCTTCTTCATCTAATAAATAATAAGTCTCTCGACTGTCTCATGGGAAACTAAAGAATATCCCATGATAGAAAAAATATATATAATAATAATACGCAGTAATTTTTATTATTATTTTTTTCCTTCAATTTACTCAAAACAAATTTTGTTTCTTATCTATATAAAAGGGATATTTTTTACCATTTTCATTTAATATCATAGACATAGAAGACCATCAGCCACACTTATTATTATTTTTTACTATACATATTTTTATGTATACAAGGGGGAAAATCCATATGACGTCAGGAAAAAATATTGATTGCACAAGTACATAGAATTAGTGTATATTATATATACTTTTATTTACTTGCGAGAAAATTTCCATCTGTGATTTTTGCTTACCCAATCATATGGGCTATGATGATAGGTTTGTTTATGAATTCGAAGATTGTGAAATTTTTATTATATATTTTAAGGATGGTGTGTGTAAATAAAATGTGGTCCTTATTATGTATAAAAAATTTGTAATATAAAATGCAAACAATTTGATTAAAAAATATATATAGCGTGTTGCTGTCTATGGGATATGGGAAATGATGGTGTTTGCAATATCATTTATTAAGGATGTACGAAATTCCGTCTATATAGAGATATAAAGTATATTTTAACGCAATATCCTTTTCTTAAAACTGTTTTATAAAGACCCCTTTTTTTATAAATAACTACGTGCGGTTGTTGTAATCAAAAATCATAGGGAGTTACAGTAAATTTTTTCAATATTTAATTTGAATATAGAAAATTTGCATTTTTTAAGTATATACATATCATAGAAAATTATAAAAGTGAAAGTAGAAATTTTATAACAACATTTTTGTATATACAATTTATAAATTTTGTACAAATCTATTTGATGAAATTTAATACCAACAAGGAACAAGCTATTTCTTTTTGAGAGTATAGAAAAGTGTACGAAAGTTTTAAGTAAAAAAAAATTGCTATAACTGACAACAACATAGTATATAATATCTTTAGTAGCTGAGCTGCTTTTCAACAAAATAAAAGGATCTGTGCGCTATCGCGCTATCATACTCATCAACATAGACATTTTCTTCATATTTTATACAAGAAAATTTCGTCATTTTGAAATAATTGAATAGAATTTTTTATAATTATAATATTCATATTTCAATGAAATTGATCTAATCAACAATTTTTCAAAAAAAAAGATTTTCAATAAAATTTTATAATTAAAATTAATAAGGAGAAAAAATATCACGTATTACAATTTATAAAACATGTTCTATCTATATATAATTAAAATAAACCCTTTCGATAAACTAAAATCTGAAACTCTACGAAAATATAATTAGAAAAATAATATATAAAATTTCACATGTTGCGAAATAACTTATGTACATAACAAAATAATAATAGTTATGTATATGATGTCACTAATTAAAAACAAAACTAGAACATATCATATTAAAAAATTCAACCCCTTTTTTTATACCCAAAAATTTCAACCCATATTATAAAAAAAACCAACCCCTTTTATTACAGCAAAAATTCGTTAACTACGTCTAATAATAATAAAAGCTTAATTTAAAAAAAAAAGTAAATATTCAAATAAAAATACTTGAAATTTTATTCTATACTAGAAAAAGGATCACATTTTTTTTTCATCCTTTCGAACCAACAACAACTTTTCCTAACCAACAACAACCAAAAAAGGGAGAAATAAATTTTATTTTTAATAAAGCAATAATAAATATATTATTACTATAATATAAGGCTTAAATAGTTCTTAGAGTAGTAGAGTAGAGTAGAGTAAATCGATTCATAAATAAAAAAGAAATCCTTTTTCCCAAAAATGAATAAAAAAAAAAAAATTACAATTAAGTAAAATAGCATACGACATTGCGACCGAATATTTTCTTCTGACTCATGCCAAAAATTGTTGAAAAAGGATCCTTGTTGTATATAGAGAGAGAGTGTACTAATACAGCAGATGTTTCAAAAAAAAAAATTACAAACATTTTGTTATGTTGTTAGTTGATAATAGAGAATCCAGGCATCTGCTCATTATCATGTGTAAGTATATGAGGTCCTTTTTTTGTTGTTATACACAATTACAACAACAATACAACAATATGAAGAATAGAGAAAACTGGGCCCATGAAAAAGTGTGCCAGGTGCAATATCATAATCAAAAACTATTTTTTTAAAAAAAAAAGATAAATTAAACCTAAATTTTATGAGAAGATTTTAAGTGTCTCTGGATTTAAAATTATTTGAGATTTATGATTTTATGATTAGAAAAAGATAAAAAAAACATAGAAATACATAAATTATTAATATAAATTTGAAATATTTTAATTTACTTAAAAACATTAAAAAAAATGTTTACCACAAATTGTAATTTTTAAAAATACTATTTAAGTAAGAAAAAGAAATTTTTGTTTTGTGGTTTTTTGTTTGAACTTAATTATACTTTTTTTTTAGAATAATAACCAAAGGAAAAATAATAACCACAAAAATGTATTAAATGATTAAATACTATGTACATATATAAAATATAGTATAGCAGCTATTACAATTCTATATATAAGTCAAGAGGTTTTATTGAAATATCTATTAAAATTATGATAAAGTAAAATAATAAAAATAGAAAAGTACTGAAGTCCGAATACATTGTAGTAGTCACGTCAATAGCTGGCTACAAAAAATTGGTTAACATAAACATAGGAACAATTTTTATGACTATTATAATAGTATTATATTAGGGAGATTGGTGGCTTCTAGCTAAAATATTATAAGTGCTGAAATTCTAAATTTTTAGTACGAGTACGAGCATTAAAAATGAATGAAATCATTATATTTTTCCTATACAATTTTATTAAATTATTCAAATTATTGTTACCATAATTTACTCAACTTTACACTCAATAATTTAACATAAATTGTTACAATTTTAATATTCATAATTTATGATTTTCGATTTAAATATGAAACCTTTTCTATTTTGCTGTTTAAAATAATTCAAAATCGTCGTTTTGAATATAAAGTCTAACATTTTGTTAAGAGTGTAAAGTTTTGTTCCTTCAAATTCCTTCAACATATTTTGAGAACATTCAGTTCATATACACATACCCCTAGGGTTCCATATAATATTAAAAATTATTGAAAATATTTGAATCCATTTTCCATTTATTGCTCAAAAAGAAAATTAATCAAGTAATTCTTCTGTTTAGAACTGTGTGTTTGGTTACCAATTTTAAAAGCAAAAAAAAAAGTTTAATAAGAAAAATTATTTATTGCTTGGAGATTGGAAGCATTTACTAAAAAAAAAACTTTTAACTTAAATCTGATAAATTATGGGAGTTCAAAAGGAAAGAAATCATTATGGTTTGCACATAATGATTGAGGAGATTTAGAGGAGATATCACAAATATAGTATCAGTAGTTTTCAAAGTCCATAATGTTCTTGTTCAAATTAGTCTTTTTCCAATAAAAAAAATCAGCTTTAGAAAAATTAGAAAATTTTAGTTGTATTTAGAAATTGTCGAAAAGGAAAATTTGAATTTAGAAAAAGGATAATTTAATTTTTAATTGAAAATCTTAAAGTTGTAATAAAGTTGGTTTTCAAATTTAATTCCAGAAAATTGAGATTAAGAATTAAGATACTATATTTATTTTTGAAACATTTAGGTTTAAAAAAATTATTTAGGTTTAGTAAATATTGTCGAATAAAAAGATTATTTATTTACTTTAATATTGAAAATTTATTGAAAACGCAATTCTAATTATCTTTGACAAAATTTATGGTCACATTATTATTTATTGTTATTATTTTTATTATATCATAATTTGAAGATAATTTTTAAGACAAGGACTTAGCACGTGCGCCCATAGATAATTAAAAATAAAAATATTTAATGAAACTTTTTTTGATTATTATTTACCTTTCTCAAATGCTTTTGTTAAATTTCAGATTAAATAATTATTTATTTATATACACTTTTATTATGTATTAAAATATTAAAAGTATATAAAAATAAAATCAATAATAATAAAATTTAATTGATTACTTGAAAGCTCAACCGACACAAACAGAGATAAATAATAAAAATTGATTAAAAATTAAATTAAATTTTATTTATGTAAAATAAATTTTTTTTCATATAATTTTCCACTTCATATTTTTGGGGTTGAAATTTTTTATATTTAAATTGAATTTATGAAAAAATATTTGAAGACATAAAGTTTTTGTCTACTAAAGAGTACATAAAACTTTGTACTCTTTTAGTATAGTAGACAAAAATATTTAAATTGTATGTTTAATTAAAAAATGTAAAACGAATTCTAATTTTATAAATACTTGAAAAAGTGCTTGATATTTTTGTATTTCATTTTCTAGTTTATAGGAAAATTTCCTAGGATTTTCTGTTTATTATAAAATGAAAGTAGAGATAAAACAAAAAATTTACTCTCTAAAACTACTTGAAACAATTTTTGTTGTTGCTGTTGTGTTGATTATGGATTTATAAATTATGTAATTAGTTAAAAACATGAAATATTATAATAAAAATAAATACTTAATTTAAAAAAAATATTTTTTTTTGTAAATATTTACTAAAAAAACAATAATATTATATAAAATTATTATATAGTAGAAAACATGCGCGTTTCATTTATAGATTAGATAAAAATTGTTGCGGTGTTGTTGGAAATAAAATAGTTAAAAGTTCAAAAACACCTTAAAAAGTGGAGCATAAACAACAAAATAAATTAAAAAAAAAAAACTATTTTAATTTATATTAATACTTCTTTAAAGTGTAGTACTAGAAAATTTGTTGTAATTTTGATTAAATTTACATTAATTAAATTTAGTTGGCAAGTGCATTTTAAGTATATGTATATAATATTTTTATATTCACTACCCTAAAAAACATGAAATAATTATATTCCCCTAAAGTTTATTTAATATTATGCATTTAACAAAACTACTGGTATATATGTTTTTAGAGAATTTATCCTTAGATATAAATTTTCGTTTCTGTTTGGTTTTAGGGTATATAAAACCCAAAATGTACTCGTAGTACATTTAACAACAGTCGGTATTTTCTCGGGGTCTTTAACTTGAAGAATGTTCTATCGAACGAAATACATTTTTTATTATTATTAATATCATGTTTTGGAAAGGGAAGAGTTTGTTGAAATTGATAATTGATATTATGCAAAACTCAGCACGATTAAGTAAAGCTTATCGAAATGATAAAATAGACAAAATATGTGACAAAATATTTATATAGTTAGGAGGAAAATATTTAGTTTTATTGAGAAAATGTTCAATTTAATGTTTACTAATCAAATGGAAATTTGAAATATTTTTTGAAATATCTTACAAAAAGATCAATTTTTATGTAATTTAAATGTAATACTCTGTTCTATTCTAAGTACAAATTTCGTCATAAGTTACATTTTCGTTAAAATTATATATGTGAAAAATTTTTTGATGCAAATACAGGGATATACACGTAATATTATACACAAAAAAAAATATTTTTCCCGAACTTTAGCAGGTTTTTCCAGATGTTTATTATTTTAATGAAATTTTTCCAAAATCTCTTTTAGAGTCAATTATAATTCCAAAATTTAAAAAAAAAAATACAATTTCTCCTAACTGACAAACGTCTTGAAATTTATAGACACAATTTCTATATTATTTTCTTTTGGATTAAAACAAAAAATTTGAAAATAAAATATATCTTTTCTATTTTTCCTTATTTTGATTTTCAATTGCAACATTAAATTTATTATACGAAAAAAAAATTAAATCTTTTATTTTATATTTTGGGGAATAATTTCAATCAATACTCTACTACTCTCTATGCTATATCTATATGCTACTAACATTGTACATATACATACATAAAAAACAATTTCTTAAATTAATTGCATAATATTACTAGAAAAACAATTTGACCAATCATAATTCAGTTGTTATATTAAAACGAAAAATATGTACGTAAATTGCCGAAATTGTATTCAAAGAAAATGTACCCCATTAATATGAAAAATTCCCAAAATCATTTCTCTTATGAAAGATTTATGATTACTATTAGAAAATCATAAATGTTGCGCGCATAGAAAAAAAAAAAGAAATTTGTTCATATTAAAAATGTAATTTATTTTATTATATCTGACTATCAAAATTAATGAATAAATTTTTAAAATTCTGGATAATGAAAATTTAACTGATGAATTGATTAATCCGAAATTTTTTTTTTTTGTTATTAAAATATGAAAATGAACCACTGAACCACATTATATAAACTAAGTATATTTTTTTTCTCCATTTCGTTTGTATTTATATAATTAAAGTTCAATGCTCAATGAAATTTTATACAAAAGTGACTAGCCTAGCCATAATATTATAGTCACTTGGTAACAATAATAATTTTATTGAAAATTTTTTATATTTATTTATATACATATTAAATAATTAAAAATATTACACATTTAATGATCAGATTTTTATGTAAATTTAAATTAATATTATATAAACAAAAAAAAATACTTTTGTATTGATCCAATTTTACTTTGATCCAATAAAGTTATTCATAGTACAAAAGTTCATTTATATTAAATTTCATTTCATTTGTTGTAATTTGATTAAAATTTTAATTAATTAAGGAAAGAGTATAAAAAAAATAATTTATAGAAGTTATGTATTTTTTTTTAATTAGTCTATGATGAATATTATGTTTATATAATTTCAATTTGATTACATAATCTAAAGAAATATTATAAATGTTTACGATATTTTATAAATTATAAATTCTTAGAATTATTTAGTTAGGTCATCGTCGTGGTTTTTATTTGTTTAGAAAAATTGATGTATTTATATTTATTTATATAATAAAATCTGTATTGCAAATATTTTCAATATTAGTAAGACCAGAATTTATAAATATAAATAATAATTGAATTGAATAAAGTCAAAAGTTTTGTATTTTTCAATAGAATTTATTTATGTATGTATATATATATGCAGATTATAGTAAAGATATAAAAAATTTTAATTGGCTTATTGACTCAGTTACGAATATATAATTTAAATAATTATAAATGACAAGGTTTGTTTAATATAACAACTTTTTTCAATCATTTTTTTGTGTCATTTTTTATGTAATATATTTGCAAGATAAATTTGTGTCATTTTCCATAATTTCGGTTTTTTGCCAAAATGGAAAAAAAAAACAAATGCTTTTGGAAAAAGATGAAATTAGATTGGCTAATAGACTAATTTGACTTGAAAAGGATAATAAATTCAAAGTATAATTGGTTTTTATTTTAACTGTAGTTTGAAAAGGATCTCTTAGGATTCTTACAGATGCAAAACTTGTTACAGTTCAAAAATTAGAATGGTACCACAGAAATTCTAATTAAAACTACCACCAGGAATCCAATTACAATTTATCAGGGTATAACGATGATACCAAACATATTATTTCACCATAAATTGGAGAGGAAAAAAAATTATGTTTAACCTTTTATTTACTATCTATGATTTAATTTCTAGTAAATCATGATTTCCAACCAAGTTATATCCCACCAGATCATTGTTTTTCTGAAGCAAAAATCATATACACTATTAAATGGCTTGAATATTAAAATGGTTTTTTTGGTAATTAAGTAAAATTTAAAAATATATTTGTGTGTTAAAAAATGAACAGACAGACAGACAGTGAGATATTTGAACAAAATCAATTCTTTATATATAATATATACTAAAAATATTATAAAAAATATTCTCATAAATCTGTGGAGAATTGCCAAAACATGATAAGTGCAGTTTTTGAAAAATTGTACAACTTTTATTTTCAAAATTAATTATGTGACGAAAATATTACCAAAAAACATAAAAAAACAATAAGTACTTGGTATTTTAGAAATGTTTTATTATTGAAAGTCTATCTCACTTTTTTAATTTGCTCTGGTTAAAAATTCAAATTTTGTAGATATCATGTTTTGGCAATTTTCCACAGAAATTTGAAATGGATTATTGGATATTCATCGATATAACAAGTAAGAGTTGTGCCACACTAGATATACTATCTATCTCATATAAAAAATATGAAAATTAATAAAAAAAAAAACACATTTGGAAGTAATTTTCCTTTATTAAATTTTATGGGAAAACCATTTTTTTTTAATATATTAAATTAGCTTATATAAGGGGAATTTTTTTCATATACTTATTATTAATAGAGAAGTTGAAGTTGGTAAAGTAAAATTTGTGTCATTTATGTCATTAAATAATTTAATATTAAAATTGAACATTTCCGATTCAAAATCAAAACAAATTAATTGTTTTTCACGACTAGCAAGAAAATTTTATAGATTTTCCATATTTTTTTCTTTCTCAAAAATATTTTATGAATATTAAAAGAGAAATTAAAATTTATAATATTCATTTTTAATATACTCGTATAATGCATAAAGTACGTGATGCGGTGTTAATTTTATTCAAAGTAATTTTGTATACCTAAAAAAAATTTTTTTGTTTTGAATAAAATTCAAACCGATTTAATATTTTTTTAGGTCGGAAATTGCTTTTGATCTCTTTTAGAACTATTCAAAAAAAAATTCTAAAAAATTCAAAACGGAATAAATTTCATGTACAATTAAAAAAATTTTATAATTTACTATGAAATTGTACTATGAAATTTTTATGAAGTTGTATAGTAGTATCCGAAAAATTTTTTATATGAATAATGTAAATAATTATAAAATTTAAATAGTGATATTTAGGGGTTTGTAGTCAAATGTATTATCAATTCAATAACAAAAATTAAAATGATTATTTTATCAAATCCTTCTTTTCTTATGGATCCTTTAATTTATCGTTGAAAGTTGACGAAATGGTTTATACAAATAATCTCGGAATGATCGTACCACAAATGCTTGACTCCGAGATTCTACAGATGATTTCATTATTTTGAAAGATAAAATATGATTATGGTCATTTGACTGTCGATTTTACTGTCTGATATTTGAAAAAGAAACACTACTGTCATTATGCCAAGTAAAAACTGCATACAATCACAAAGTTGTAATTGCAATAACTTTAATTTTATTTACAGAGTAATAATAACGACATTGTTGGTTATTAAATCATTGAGTAAATTTTGGTCGGTTTAAACTGCTTCACATAACTTATATTTACTTTTTGTTGTTGTTGGTGTTTTTCCCAATTTAGACAATGATATGATGATCCATGATAAATTTTATTTACATTTCAAAATGTCATTGTAATGTTCAATTAAAATTTCACGCTCTAGGTGTTTTGGCAATATGATTATAGTAGATGACAATAATATAAAAAAGGTTTCCAATATACAAACTCATATATGTATATTTTGTTCCAGGGGTTGACTAATTTCACACGAGGGTTAAATAAATATATAGAAAATCACATGTGATGATGATGATAATGTTGTCTGTCTATGTATATAAGATTATTATCTAATCTACAATGATTTAATATTTTGTGGGTGGAAAAAAACTCTATATTAATCATAACTCAAAGGGATTGTTTTTTTTAAATCGTTTTGAAAGATTGAATTTCGTAATTTCAAACAAAAAATAAAATTATTAATTCAAATTTGAAGTAGCCCAAAGCAATATAATATTATTTTTCTACTTTTTAAGAAAAGAAAGAAAATTTCAAAAAAAAAAAACTCCAAGACGGAAAACGCTATTTACGAACGACTGTACACATTAAAACAGGAAGTAACAATGGACATGGTCACGTAAGAAGAAGAAAAAATGGAAATTCATGTTATTTATAATAGGTGAAACGAATAAATATTTAAAATAAAGCGACAAAGATTCACTATTATAAAAAAAAGAAGATGACATGATGACCTGAAGAAATTTAATAATAGATTATGAACAAATTATAATACATACCAAACACGATATAGAGAGGCGGAGCTTTACGATGACTAATTTTTAGAATTTACGAAAAATAGTCTGAACAAAATTTAATTATTTTATAAAGTTTGGTCTGAAAAGCCAAAAGCGAAATGTTGTAAATTCAAAAATCGACTTTTTTTGTCATTTTAGTATATTCAGAATGCTCTCGAACAAACCTAATATTTACGTACTCACATAACGAAAATATAATTAAATAATTATTCTTAAAGTATTTTTTTGGTTAACAATTAACCCTATAGGCGAGCTATAATTTACCAGATGATTCAGCTATATACCGAAAATACTACTTCTCATAATCAATTGGGGCCATCTAATATCCAAACAAACCGAAAGGGTTAATTAATTTATTTGTTTTTGAAATTATATTTTCGGTAATTAAATGAGTCAAAACAAACCAGAAATTTTGTATCAAAACAAATAATTTCATAATGGAATTTACGTTTTATAAAAAAAATAATTTATACTTTAATTAGTAAACTAATTAATATTTTTCTTAAAAATTAAAGATTTATAATTAAAATTTTAAAAGAAACAAATATTTCTTACCATATTTTCTAATTAAATCCAATTTTATATAGAAAAAAAAATAATCATAGAATTTATCCAGAAATACTAATTAAAATTATGTAATTAAGAAAAATTTCTTAACAAAATCATTTATTGATTATTTATTATTTAATTAATGTTCACTTTATAGAGAATTTTCTTTACTGTATAAAATTGTTTACAAAATTTCAATTTTACAATTTATTGTTTTTATTTTTTTTACAAATTTTTTCACTAAAACTTTTCCAAATCGAAAATTTTCCTAAAATATACATAAGAAAATAATTTTGAAATAAATTTTCTCTAAATTAATTTTTTTTGTTTACACAATTGATAAGTCTCTGTAATTGGGAAAATGACCAAACTAAAATTCCAAAGTTTATCACAACAAGAAAATTTAATAGTTTTGTTTGTTACACAGAATCCAAAAAAAAAGTTTTTCACTAAAAATTTTTTAGAGTTTGTTTTTCCACAAAATTTTTTTTTTTTTAAACCAAAAAAAAAAAAAAAAATTTAGTATTTTTTTAATGTTATAATAGTAAAAAAAAAGTATCTATACTAGTTACGATGCAACTACAAACGTAGTTTTATTAGTACTGATGCGCATTAAATAATTTTTTTTTCTATATTATTATTTTTATTTTGAATGGCGAAAGTTTTCCCTTTAACCAGTATTATTATTATTATTATTATTTTTACTTCGTTTCAATCGTCTTTCCTAAATGCTTAAATAATAATAATAGTGTTTTTCCGACTTTATATCTTTTATACAATCACACAACATGGTAAGTAAATCTACACAACATATTTTCTATGTTTGTTTCTTTTCTGTATAGTGTAGTAAAAGAGTATTAGTATTTTTATATTCGACAGTCAGTGAAGCACTTCCGAAAATAAAAGCTGAAAAAAAAAACTAAAATTATGTACCACTTCGATAAAAACGAATAAAGGGGGGCAAAGAAAGAGGAAAGGAAATCATTCAGCAGTGTTCATTATTAAATATATGTACATATATTTTTCTTCCCAACATAAAAATTGTTTGTTGTTGTTGTATAAGTGTAAAGTTGAGTGAATTCATCGGAACATAAATTCTTTTGTATATTTTATATTATGCCTTTTTTTTAACGGGGTCCGGATATGTTGTATCTTTTTTTTTCATTTTATTCATTTATGTAGTTTTTTTATATACATATGTATGTATATAGAAGGGGTCATGATTTTATGTGTGAAATTTTTTTTTTTTTTAGTTTGCCGTAAGGGGCGGATTTGTATAAGAAAATATATTCATAAAAACATGAAATATGTATGGTTAAATATGTACAATAATTAGATATTAGATCTATACCAAAAAATATAGAGATCTATACCAATGTAGAGGAAGATCTAATGTTTTATATAAAAGAATTTTCGATCTGGAAGATTTCAAAAATTAAATTTTTTTTATTTATTTTAGCTTCTTATGTACTATAAAACCAAAATGCGCATTTTTATTAGAAATTTTTTTTTTATTATAATTACGTAATTTAAATATTTCGTTCATCAGTTTTTTTGACTTGTACAAAAATTTCTTTATATGCAACCAAAAAATTTGAAATTTATTTATACATATAAAAATAAATGCGATCATTTAGAAGAATTAAAGAAAAAAAAAACTAGGGAAAAGAAATGCGGGAAATATAAAAACTATTAAGGAAATGTTTGGTTTTGTTATTTACATTTATTTGGGGCCCCAATGTTTCTGAATTAAACCCAGAGAGAGATAAACAAAACAAAACTTTAAAAAAAATGCATTTTATGGAATGTTTTTATGCTATTTGGTAAAATTTGCTACTCATACGAACGTAAAAAAATAAGCAGGGAATCCTTAATTTGTGTAACTTGCATAATATTAAAAGTGTGGTATAAAGAGATATGTAAATTTTCTATTGTTTTATTTTACTTTAAAAAAAATTGATTATGTTGGGTAGATAAAATATTAAAAATGCAAATTTTCTGCTGTATTTTTTCAGTTAGGAGTTTGGATAATTTGTTTTTAATATGAGGTCATTTCCTGATGGAAATGGATATACTGTAGATATATATGCAACCCTCATTTTGGGATAGTGATAAAAGACCAGTGGTCAACAAAATATAAATGGTTAGGTAAACACAGAGTAACTAACTACTTGTATAGAATGGTTCATGGTTGTGAGAATTTTTTTTACTTAAATAATTTAGATTTTATGAGAAATTTATTATTTTGGTTGAATAGAAATATAAATATTTTCTAAACAAAATGTCAACAACATAAAAAAGACAATAAATTGTCTTTAGATTAATAAAATTCAAATAGAGACCTAAATAGTGAATTTTATATAAGGCCACCCGCGCACTGTAAGTTTTAAGTTGCATGAACTGCAACTTGAAGTTTCCGCGCTAGAATTGAAACAAAAATGAATACTGAAAATTTTACTGGTAAATCAAACTATTTATCAATATTTTCTATAGAGCAAATATTTAAATATGAATTTCTTCAAATTAAATCATAAATTAAAAACATCACAGTATTAATTAACTTAAAATATTAAAATTAGTTTTAAAACTTGAAAAATCATAAATATAAATTTTCTTACCGAATTACGTTGCATCCGTTTCCTTTCTCCTAGTGTCAAAATATTCAACTAATAAAATTTATACAATTTTCTAAATATAAACTATAATTTCTAATAGATGGCGCACAAAATGCATTGTTAAAATATTTTAGTGTTAAAAAGTTGGTACACCCTTTAATGTCACAAATAGCGCCTGTATACTGTCAAACATTTCTTAAAAATTTCTGAACTAACCCTCAAAAAATGAAAAGTACACATTTGTCAAATAAGTTTTTTTTTTATAGAACACAGATTTGATTTTTCGCGTTAAAAAAGTCCATTTTTTATTTCTCATTGAAAACCGCTCGCTAAAAAATTTTTTTTTCACTTATTATTTTCCATATTTTTCGATCAAAATATAAATATAGAAAAGAAAATACAAATGTTTTAAAATTATATTTAAGAATTTTGAAATTTAATTAAAAGAAAACTGAATTTTAATTGTGAAAAAGTGGAAAAAGAAAAATGATTACAGAAAATATGATTATAAAAAAAAAATGTGTTGTGTAACTTTTTTAGGGATGGAAATCGCGTCGACGAATGTCAAAAGAAAAATTTCAATGAAATCAGAGAAAGAAAATTAAATTTTATTCTTCGATTTTATTAAAATATCTTTCTCAAAATTTTGAAAAATATAGAAAATTGAAATTACAATTTATAATAAAAAATTAATTATTTGTGCAGTTTCTAAATTAGAATTTCTTCATTTTTTTTTAAAAAGTGCGACCAACAATAATCAATTTTTTTTTGTTGTTCTTATAAAATATTTTAATTTAATTTTAAATGGAAAATTTAATATTTTAAAAAAATTTAATAAGTATAATTCTGGAATTTAAGAAAAAGGAAATATATAATAGTGAAGAAAAAAAATTAATTAATGAAAAATTAAAATTATTCCTAAAGCAGCAAAAAAAAAAATTAAAAAGAAAGAAAATTGAAATTATATCGTGTGTGTAAATAATTTTATAATTTTATAAAAATGTCATCATTTGATACACGAAATAATTCGGCACTTATGAAACGAGCTGAACAATTAAGACGCTGGGAAGAATCAGATACAAATCGTGAACCAATTATACCAAAAGAAAAAGGTCGTAAAATTAAATTCTCATCTGGTTGTGTATTCTTGGCTGCATGCCTTGCTGGTGACAAGGATGAAGTTGTTAAATTAATTGAATCTGGAGCTGATATAAATACAGCAAATGTTGATGGTTTAACAGCATTACATCAAGTAAATTAAAAATTTTCATATGTATTACTTTATTACTTAGCATAATATACCTAATATAAGTATTATTCATTTATTTTCAATTCGTTTTGGTAAAATGAATTTTTACTTGATTAAAACAATTTTTTTTAAATACAATATTTTCGAAATTGTCTTTGTGTTTATTCGATAATGTAAAATTATTTTTCTGATATACTTAAAAATTCTGTAGCATAAATAATTGGGTGTTATTTGTGGTGCTACTATACAATTACATCTGTCAGAATTGAATATTTTTCTTTATAATAATGTAAATATCTTTTGTTTTCAATATATGTATATTTTTGATTTTTCTAACTTTAAAAATTTATATGAATTTATAATTTTGTTATTATTGGGAATTACAATAAATAGAGAAAATTTTTTTTTATTATTTTTACTTTTTAGTTTCCAATAAGAACACATGATATTTTTTTAAAGAAAATTTCAATTTGTCATAGCATAGGAAATAAAATTTAATTTTACGAAATCAAGTGAAATATAACTATATTTTATCTTATCGATAAAAGTTTATGTTGGTCAGTTTATACTAATGTAAAATCGTTGAAATCGAATCCATCATTGTTTATCATATAACGGAAACAATTCCATTAATTTATCATTATATGAAAATAAAGGGCTAAACATAATAAAATAAATATGTAAATATTCTCTTTTTTCTACATGAGGAGAAAATATTTATTAGATATAAGTAATCTAGTTTACGCCTCTAAATTGTTGATAAAACATATTGTTAGTTGTACAACAAAATTGAATTTGTACAACAAAGTTGTAGAATTCAGAACCGGCATTTAAAATAGAATTATATACTAAGCTTGTTTTAAATTTTTCCTAAATTATTATATAACTTAAAAAGCTACTTAATTACATGTAGCAGTTTTGTTTACAAAACGAATTGAGCTACTTAATGTTGTGCAACAATGTGTCACAGGTCAAAGAATTAAATTTGTTCCTAAAAGTATGTTACTATTTTTCAATTTCAATGTTTTAAAATTAATATAAATGTATATAATCAAAGACAATATACTATAAGATGTAGGATAGTGTTCTAAAATCGCGTAATATGAAATGAATTTTTCAACAAATTATGAAAGCTCCTTTTTTAATATAGAATTGCAAAATCATTTTTTTATATGAACAAAAATTCTGACAAAAATTCTGTAGGGACGTTTTAGAGAAAATATTTGAGATAAAACGTATGAATTTGGAAAAATATAGCTTTTCCAATAGCCAGTTTGCTCTTTTCAATAACCATCTTTCTATTCTATGATTTTTTCTCTCATTTTTAAATTTCTATTCTTGACTACTTGGACTTGACCATGGAAATTTTTGAATGAAAATCGTCATAGCAAACAGAGTATTTTCTGGTTGTTTATTTATATGAATTTTTTTATGATATTTTTTTCAAAATGTTGAAAAATAATTTAGTTTTATTATATAAGTTTTGTATGCCAAATACAATTTAAATTTTATGAAAAAGTACAATATGTATTTCTTAAATGTAATACATTTTCAAATTATACGAAAAAAAAATCATATTAATAATTTTTCTGCTAGAATATTATTAACGAAATGCCGGTTTTGTTAACATTATTCTTCCGTAAAATGTTAATTTAGGTATACAAACTTACCACAAATTATTCATTAAAAACATTTTAGGTAATATTTTATATTCTAATTATACAAATATTTATTAAATCATAATAAAAATTACGAATTTTTATACCAAAATTTTTTCTAAATTGTAAATAAAATGACAACAGAACAATTCAATTTTTTAAATCGAATTTATATGTGCTAATAGCAATTCTGAAAAATCATATAGAAAATAATATTTGAACATAGTAACCATAAATTTAGTTGTGTAATATGATGTCCATCCATGCAATGAATATAGTTGTATTTGTGGGATTCCCTTGTCCATACATTAAAAGAACTTAAATTCAAAGGGTACAGAAGTGCAAGAGGGTAAGAAAGTTTATGACAAAAAATTCTATATGCTTAAATTTGAATACTTTTGATTGAATTTAAAAATTGAAAAATATTTTTTCTTAAATTGCTTCGTTGGCGGTGATGCCGATTTTATATAATTTCTCATATATTATAATCTATAATGTTTCATTAAAGTTTAAAAATTTAATTTTCGCGAAAATTAACTAATGAAGTCTTTCTTATTTCGAAACAGTGCCGATTTTAAATAATTTCTCATATATAAGATATCATTAAAAAGTGTTTCAAATTCTCACTAAAAAGTTTTTCAAATTTATATCCAAATTTTCCAATATTTTTTATTGTTTGAAAAATATTGAAAATTTACGAAAATTAGTTAATAAAAAAGAAAAACGACACATTAATATATGAGAAATTATATAAAATCGGCATCACCGCCAACGAAGCAATTTAAGAAAAAATATTTTTCAATTTTTAAATTCAATCAAAAGTATTCAAATTTAAGCATATAGAATTTTTTGTCATAAACTTTCTTACCCTCTTGCACTTCTGTACCCTTTGAATTTAAGTTCTTTTAATGTATGGACAAGGGAATCCCACAAATACAACTATATTCATTGCATGGATGGACATCATATTACACAACTAAATTTATGGTTATTATGTTCCAATATTATTTTCTATATGATTTTTCAGAATTGCTATTAGCACATATAAATTCGATTTAAAAAATTGAATTGTTCTGTTGTCATTTTATTTACAATTTAGAAAAAATTTTGGTATAAAAATTCGTAATTTTTATTATGATTTAATAAATATTTGTATAATTAGAATATAAAATATTACCTAAAATGTTTTTAATGAATAATTTGTGGTAAGTTTGTATACCTAAATTAACATTTTACGGAAGAATAATGTTAACAAAACCGGCATTTCGTTAATAATATTCTAGCAGAAAAATTATTAATATGATTTTTTTTTCGTATAATTTGAAAATGTATTACATTTAAGAAATACATAATTGTACTTAAAATTTAAATTGTATTTGGCATACAAAACTTACAGTTGTACATGAAAGTCAACATACAGCATGAAATAGTTGCAAATTGCGATTTAAATTATAAAATTAAAAACAATAATTAATTAAATTAAAAACAATAATGATTAGATTTATTTCAGTTTATATAATCTAATCATTATTGTTTTTAATTTAATTAATTATTGTTTTTCATTTTATAATTTAAATCACAATTTGCAACCATTTCATGCTGTATGTTGACTTTCGTGTACAACTGTATATAATAAAACTAAATTTTTTTTCAAAATTTTGAAAAAAATAACAAAAAAAATTCATTTAAATAAACAACCAGAAAATATTCTGTTTGCTATGACGATTTTCATTCAAAAATTTCTATGTTCAAATAGTCAAGTGTCAAGATTCAAGAATAGAAATTTAAAAATGAGAGAAAAAAGCATAGAATAGAAAGATGGTTTTTGAAAAGAGTAAACTGGCTATTGGAAAAGCTATATTATAATATTTTATAGCTTTTACAATAGCCAGCTTAGCTGGCTATTGGAAAAGCTATATTTTTCAAAATTCATACGATTTTTTGTTCTATATCCTACATCTATATATTATTGTCTATGATATAATTCATGTATGGTTTATTAATCTTTAATGTCAACCATAATTTAAATAAAATTCACCAGCAGTTGGCATTTTATAAAAAAAATTATATTACATATTATTCTAAAGTCCATATGAATTTAATTTTTGAATATTTTGGCATATAATCTTGCAACCTAATTCAATAACATTTATATAAATATTTGCTATTTTAAGAAATTTTAATTCTTTATCTCCGTAAATAAAGATTATTTCAAAAAAATTTTAATTGCCTTGTTCTAGTTTATATACACTATAAATGCAAATTTTTTGAACTGAAGTTTTTACAAATTTGCTTATAATACCTAAATATATTTCGTTTGCTTAAAAAAAAAGGACATTTGGTGGATCCGGATTCTCTAACATTCGAAATGTTCGAATTACGAGCGAAATTTCGACAAATGTTAATTCTATAAGGATATTCGTAACACGTAACTTCAAATTTACTAGTAGTTTTGCTCGAAACAAAAAATGTTTATGGATAGGTTGTCGGAATTTCGGACAATCACTCGTAATTGGAACATTTCGGATGTTAGAGAGAATCCGGGACCTAGATTTGAGTAATATCAGCTTTATTTAATAGTTGTACTATTGGGTTAATTAGTTAAATACATAAATTCATTGGTTTAAGGATGAATCAATATTGGGAC
This sequence comes from Empis stercorea, assembly GCA_949752835.1. Lineage (NCBI taxonomy): Eukaryota > Metazoa > Arthropoda > Insecta > Diptera > Empididae > Empis > Empis stercorea. Next base: position 15,289,669 of record OX457085.1, on the reverse strand, counting down.
AAATAATCATTAGAATTGTTTACTTTATTATATTTTGAAATATATGTTAAAAAAATCCTAAATAAATGAAGTTCTTAGTTTTAATTTAATTTAATACTTTTCTACGGTTTACTCAAAAATAAAAGTAATTTAATTTTTATGTAATTTTTCAAAAAAAAATCATCATTTACACACACCAAAAATAATTATTTATAATAAGTATATATACTATATTTTTATTTATTCTTCTTCTTCTTTAATCGCTTCGATGATTTTACAATGTAGAAAATCATTAAATCGAACATAAAATTCACTATATAATAGTAAGTATAATTTTATATACTTATAAACTCTAGAAAATCTACACAATTTTATCGTTTCTATTTGTGTCTACCTTAAAAAAGATATAATTAAATAATATACTTATTTAATGAATTTCTATTTAGATATATATATATATAATATATGTATAATACATATATAGGAGATAATATATTAAATGCGAGTATATATATTATTTTAATCGTTAATATCTTGTAAAGAAAATTACAAACAAACAGAAAAAAAATCGTTCATATATCTTTGCCCAGTTTATATAAAATCGGGGTGTTGTGCTGTCCAATTCAATATATATAATATAAACTTGCATTAATGTGACATACAATTTGTACATTGTATATTTATATTTGGGTTTCTATTTTACAGTTTTAATATTAAGACTAAGTATTTTGTTTTTATAATTTTAACACTTTTCGGTATAATGTTTTTGTCTAATTTATGATATTAATTTCCAATTACAATTGATGTACTACTTATTTTGTACTAATTATGGATTTTTTAAGGCGAATTCAAATAACAAACTTATAAAAAATCAGCATACTTTTTCACTGAGATTTTGGATACCAGTGAAAATTTTTTTGGAGGATAAATTACAGAAACACCAAATTCATTCAGTTTAGCGAAATATAAATAATCGAATCATCAAATGTCTTATAACTTAAAAAGTTTCATAAACATTCATAAACATTGTTATATAGCAAAGGGTTAAATATATTAATACAATATATCTACAAAATATATATAAAACAACAGAAAAACTTCTAGTCTATTAGCAAATTTTGCTAATGTCTCGATTTTAAATACAAAAAACTAAAAACAAATTTATTTTATACTTATATTTTTCTATGTTTTACACATCAAATTATGTTGAAGATACACTAATGCATTTTCGGTTTTCTTTTTGTTTTTTAATTTAGAAAAAAAAAAGGTTCTTGCCCCTATATATTTATGCAGTGCACAGTTGCTTGCTACAATCTACAATTTAATAATAGATTGTACTTTAATACGAATAATTACAACTCCCAAGAGTTTTTTTTTACTTTTTAAATGTAAACAATTATATATATACTTATATGTATAAAAACAGTTTATTTAAGGCAAATCTTTAATTACAAGATAATTATAAAAAAGTATAAGTAGGTATATTACGTACAGCATTTTTATATCAAAATTTTGTTTGAATTTACATTATTAATTACAAATTTTATTGTGATATTGACCAAATTTAATTAAAATTTTAAATATATGTATATATCCTTATTTTAAAAGTCAATTTATGATTTTCAAAATTGTTAGATTACTAAACCCTAGAATAGTATATAATGCCTATTGATGCCTTTTTAATTTAAGAATAATATTGCACAGATTGAGTTTGTCGTAGCCCAACTTGATGTGGAAGTAATATTTTTTAGACGGACAATTAATCAAACTTAAATGATAGTTCTAGTAGACAGTGTGCATCACAAATGCAGTACATTGTAAATTTCAATTTTTATTTATAATTTAATTACTTACTTAGATTTTTAAAATTTGAATATATTTTATTTATGTACATATACACATAAGAAATTGTATAATATATATTTAATTTCACTTTTAAATTCTAATCGAATTTAAATGATGACTAATATTATTGATAATATATTATGTATTATTATATATACTTATTGACTTTATTGGCTTGAATGTCTTATCGGGTCAAATTCATTGAACTTGAGGGTATTTTAAACTTTTTATATACTTACTTAACAAAAAGTGAAAGAAATAATAATAATAAATTAAATGAGAAATTGAAAGTAAAATATTTTTATACTTATTATTATTGCTTAAAGAATTTGATAGGTATATAAATTTTTCAAAAAAATTTTAACTGAAATTTGGTTTTTTCTCATTACAAATTTCATTAATGATATTTTTCTATTACAAGAAAGAATGGGAAATTCTCTTAAATTTTATTTACATTTGAACATGGTATAGTGAAGCTATAAAAGGGAGGAAGTTAGTTTTTTTGATTAATATTATTTATCTAGGTTGGGTTTCGTTATGATTATTTCTTATCAATATAAAAATAACAGAAAGTTAAAAAATAAAATTTTTGTCTTTCGAATAAATAGAATTCTGAAGTGTACTTTTATATATACAAATTATGTAGTATACTTATTTGAGTTTATTCTGGCCAAAAAATAATAATTTAAATTTCCAAATTAATTATATAATTTTCATTATAAGTATAATTATTATTCTATAAATTTCACAATAATTATAAATTGCATTTATACTTATATCGTAATGAACAAACAAAAAATATTGTTAAAATTTCTCTCACTAAGTATTTCATATATACGAGCTCAATTATTATTTTAATGCCGAATTATATAATTTTTCTTTTTTGACACATTGAAAATATTATTTAATGTCTTAATGGCTATAAATAATAAATTTAAATTTTTGGCTTCTTCAAGGGTAGACGACAAATATATAAGTAAGTATATATAGAATCTAGATTTTTAAAAATAAATTTTCATACAATACTGAGATCTTAAAAGTTTGTTGTTCTATCTATAACTTACCTAAATATTTTATAGTATAATGTCTTATATACAGTCCAAATTCTCTATTTTGAAAGTTGGGTATATAAAAACTAATAGAAATCTAAGGATTCTTTACTATAAATTGGGTTGGCTTAGAGATATTATAGTTTATCATTATGCTGCAGTACCTACATTATTACTCGGTTCGACTTGCAGCCGAGATATCGTTCTAAGTTTGCTTAAATGAGTGCCCGTGCCCGTAGTAAAATATACAATATATATGTAGTATTTTGAAAGCTAGCAGAAGAACCAAATAGCTGAAGAGTATAGATCTAAAATTATTGTTTCAGGAATTAAAATCGAATGCGAAATTTGTACCGCAAGCCTTAAAATAGTGTGACTTTTAAATATGAAATTAAGTATCAAATATATATATATATATATATATTGAATGAAATTACTTACTTAATAAAAATATAAAAGGAATAAATAATTAATATTTTCTAATACCGTACTTTGTAGTAGTTAATATAATTAAATTCAATTTACCTATTAAGTTATTTAATGATTTAATCGAAATAAATTTTGGTGAAACAAAATTAAACCAAAAGAGCATATATATTTAACATAAAAAGTGTAGGTGCAAGTTAAATTAGAAATTAAGTTGCTAGTCTGTTAATAATCTTGGTAAATTTTTGTATATATTTACTTATAAGATTTTGTTAACAAATTGCTATACAATTTTTAACATGTGTCATAAAAAACGTTAACCTTTTCTTTTCAATAATATTTCCGTTAGCACGTGAATTGAATTTAAAGAAAAAAATAAACTATTTTTTTTTTCTGTTTGTTTTTTATATATTGAAATTTATTATCTCTACTGGTAGGCTAAAGGTGATTTTATAGTTAATAAATTGTAAACAAAAAAGAATTTGAAAAATGATACTATCAAATTCATTTTTGTCGGTTATGAGTTTTTCGTTATCAATCTCTTACATTGAATTATATCAAATTTAAAGCGAAATTCATTGACGATCATTTCATATATTTTAATAACATTAATAAATATATAATTCAATTTTAATCCAGCAAATACTGAATTCTGATAAAAAAAAAATCGTGTAGTTCAATTTAAAATTAGGCTTTGACTCTGTGACAGAAATACATGAGCGAATTGAAGGTATACAAAAAAACTCGTAATTTCATGATGATCTCTGATATATATTCGCCTCGGCAATGTTATTTCTTGCTGTGGTCAATTTTATGGAGAAAACGGACAATATACATCTAATCTGATATACTTACATAAAATGAAAATCAATAAAATTGATTATCCATCATTGCGAAATGCATTTCATGTTTGATTCATTGAATACATTATTGTCATCAAGAGTGCAATTTCCAGCAAACTCCCATAAATTTTTTAAAATCATATTAATGTTTCTTTTCATTCTATTTACATATAAAAAAAACATTTAAAACAATATGAAAAAAAAAAAATTTAAAATATATTTTTTTTTAATAGAAATTCCATTGCTAATTCGCAGTAAATCGCGCGCGATTTGTATTTTTTTTTATTTTAAAAATGAAAATTTACGTTAAAAAATTCAATAAAATTTATAGAGTACAAAAAACATTCAGAGGAGAAATTTGTTTTTTTTTTCGATTTTGTTAAAACATAAATTTAAATTTTAACAATAATAATTAAATTTAAATATACTAAATTTTATATTACATATATATTTTAATTTTTGTTTATAATATTTAAAATAGAAAAAATAATTCGCCATAAATTTCAGGTCAAATAAATAATTATTCACAATTGAACACTGACAATCGGGTAAAAAATAATTATTTTCGCTTTGGAATTTTTTGCACTTAAAAATAGAAGAAAAAAAAAACGTAATTTTTAAAATAGATTTTTATAAGATATTAAAAAAAATAAACATTTTTGCACTTTGAAGAATTTAAAAAAGAAAAATTATTTTTAGGATGTTCGGGGATTTAAATTTACATACAATTTTGTAAATTTGCCAAATTAAATTGTTTCCATTTTTATGAAGAAATTTCTTGTCCTTTTTCTTCTGCAGCTCATAAGACCTTAGATATATATTCAATGTCCTGCCTGGCATTCTCGGAACCGCACAAATGAGTCATATTTTTTGTCGTTATACTGAACTCACAGTAACCGATAATCATTTAGTCACAGGTTATTATCATATTTTGTGTCCTATGTCCTATCATTCTTACCAGACTTTTATATAATTTTTTTTTTTATGATACCAATCGGTGGGAAGATGGGAACACATCATCTATGTTCCTATTAAATCCGTTAAATACCTAAAATTATCCCTAAATCTCTAGACTAGATTATCGTATTTCTAACTCAAAAACTTTAAGATTTGTATAATTTTCCGATTGATAAATGTATCAAGCTACTTTTTTAATCTTTATTTTCCTTCTCAACGAGCCCTTGATTTTGGACTAAAATTGCTCATAAATATAAAATTTAATTTTTGCTTTACATTCTATATATATATAATTTAAATAAATAAATTATTAGTGCATAACAAGTTAAATTTTTCTCCAAGAAAAATTACATTTTCCCCCGCAAAAAAATTAATAAAATTTCTTTTCATAAAATTTTCTTTTAAATCTATTTTTAAAAATCGAAAACTAAAATATACAGAAAAAATAGACTAAGACCATGACTTAGATTTAAAATTAAATATATAAATAATTAAAATATAAAAACTCAAAATTTATAATAACACTTTTTTTCCTCAAAATGAAAAATCTTTATAAAAATAGATTAAAAAAAAAAAATTAGTAAATATTTTATTTATAATAATTTTAAAAATATGGAACAGAGAGTAACATGTGGTTTTTATGTAATAATTCTTTTTAAATGATAATAAAAAATTAATATTTTTCAAAAAAAAAAAAAATTACATCAATTTTTAAACTAATCAATCGATTTTTTCATAATTTATCACAAAGTAACATTAAAATAGAAAATTAAGTAAATAATATAAATCATAAATTTTAAAAATGGTTGACATGTAAACCGAATGTAAAATTATTTAGTTGTTGTTTTTTTTTTCAAATAAAATATTTAAAATATAAAATGATTTATATTTATTTAATTATTTCAATAATCTGTTTTCATGTAAATCTTTAAGAAAATTGGAAAATGAAAATGTCAATAAAATTTTACAGATTTTGCTAAATTTTATTATACTTATTTATTTAAAAAAATTGTTTTTTTTTGAGACCGCAAGTGAATTAAAAAATGATTTAGAGTGTGAAGAAATATACTTATTATGAAGGCTCTAAAATCGGACATGAAGGCTCTAAGGTCGGATAAGTCGCCTTATTATGAAGGCTCTAAAGTCGGACATCCACGTACAAGGTTGCAATCGGGAAAAAAATAAATATCGAAAAAGAAACGACAGACAAATTGAATATAATATGACAAAATTTGTACTAAGCATCACAAATAATTATGTGACAAAATTCTTATTCAGCACGATAAATTTAAATTATTTTTATATTATGGGGAGGGGATGAAAGTTCAATTAAAAAATTAAATAACCAATAATAAGTAATGTATTTCTATTCTGAATTTGATGATTTTAATCACCAGTCGTGACTTTACGTTCATTCAGTATTTCCAGAAATTATACACAAAACTGATAATATTTAAATAAATTTTATTACATTTCTTACAAATAATATTATTAGCTCTTACATGATTTACAATAAAGTAAACTTACAATAAAATGTTATCTTATTTTAACTCCTGATAATAAATTTTCAATCTAATCTCACCTTAATTTCCGGAAATTCTTAATTATTTTTATTTAAACAAAATATTTTAAATATTTGTCTGTTAAATATTTATTAATATTATAAAGTACCATTTACACGATCAAATAAAATCAATATTTTATTTGAATGACTCATCCATCAAATAAATTTGATCGTCTAAATTCTAAATGGTCCATCCAATATCCTATCAAATAAAATCTCAAATCAAAATATATTTTGTTTATTTCAAATAAATTTGTCAAATATGACGTCACGTCAAAAAGATTTGATCGTGTAAATGCTTTTCGAGTGTATTTTGACAGATTTTTCATCAAATAAAATTTTGATATTGTTTGATATTTGTAAATGCAAAATGTTTGACAGCTTCATTTGACAGAAGTTTTCATCAAATAAAATATTGATTTTATTTGATCGTGTAAATGGTACTTAAGATTCTAAACAATAATTTTTTTTAATTTATTATTTCAATATAAAAATACATTGTTGAAGAATATTTTAGAATTATTTTATATATTTTTTCTGGTGGCGCATACCCACAAAATTCAATTTTTTTTCGAAGAACATATAAACACGGAATTATATAGTGATGAAATATTTAATATATTAGGTATATTTATTTTTTTGTATATATATATTATATATAATATTAGTATAAATATTTGATTTAATATATAATAAACAATTTTCGAAATAACTAAAATATACTTTAAGACAGTTTCGTTTCGATATATATCAAAAAATGGGAAAACTTTTTAAAAAGTCCTTGCTGTTATTATAAATTTGAATGCTAACATTGGGAAAACTTCGTTATTAACTTCCTCGTTCTGATACAACTAAGAAATGGCGCCATAATGTCAGTTATTAGTCCTTAAAGAAGCTAGTTAAACTATAGTTAGGTAGAATCTGTTAATATGAAAGTGTTCACCCTACATAATAGGATTCTTGAAGGCTCGGTGAAATGAGGATAAATTATTATTCTCATTTCTGAAACAAACCACACCAATTACCAATAAATAGCTTACTAAAGTTAATTGAGTCTTTAAATGCAATACTTAAATTTTGAATATTATTTTTATTTGTTAATGTTTTAGAATGTAAAATTTCGTATTTGAAAATTCGAATAAGTCAAAAATTCATCTATAATATCATTATACTACATATAGTATAGCTAAGTAATATAATTTTTCTTTCGGTAATTAAAACGTTTATTTTATTAGGTCTCTTAAATCTTAAAAGACAAAAAAACGTGCATTTTTATATTAAATTTTTATTGAAACATTTTTTTTTTAAAAACGTTTAGCTTTAAATACTAAACTAAAATTTTAATATTAAATAAATATAAGAAATTTTGAAAAATCCATTTAAAAACTATAAAAAAATATTTTTAGGTTAGCTCATTTAGGTATAAATGAGCTTCTATAATAATTATTTCATTTTAAACGCATTAAATATAAAGTTTATAAAACTTTTATTACTCAGAATTAAATTTAAACTACTTATATATTATAAAATTGTCTGTAAAATATGTATTTTAAAAACTTAACTCTATTATAAGTATATAATTTCTGAAATAACAAAAGGAGAAGAAAACTTATAGAAACGTATATAAAAGTCATTAACGACAATAATAGCTGCTAATGAGCTATCGACATAATCTTTTTATATTTTTATCGAATAAAATTCTAATTAAATTAAATTAGATATTATAATTTATACTTAGTTTATAGTATAATTTTGTAAATAAGTTTATATAATTATAATGTAAGTAATTTCACATTTGAATTTATAATTTATTACAGGAAATTATAAATTTTCTTCTAAGTAAATTTTCTTCGATAATTTTACTATTATGAAATTTTCTTCTTTAATTTCATTAAAGAATAATTAAGAAATTATCAGTGTTGAATATAATTTGAATATTAAATTGCAAATTCAATTTGATTTATATAAGTACTTAATTATTATTTAAAATCAATTTAAATTTATAGTCCATTCATAAGATTATTTAAGAGCCAAAAATATTTAAGATTATTTCGCAGCCAAAATATTCTATCTATTTATGGAGGTAGTAAGGAAATTTGATTTCTAAATTCTGATCATATTTTCATATTACATACTAGTATACTATGCTAGTACATTATATTCAAAAATGTAAATTCCAGTCATTTACTGATAATAATTGACTTATTACTTGAAAAGTCATTGGCTTGCTTTAGTTATATAGTAGTTTTATACACTACAAGTAGATTTACTTATAGTCTTGAATCAGTATAAAATTAGATTGGTACCAAATTTCGGAGGAATTTCTTTCACTAAGTTCTTTCACTAAGTTATCAATTTCAGTACATCCTATAAAATTCATAGACTAATAGTCAGAGGAAAATTTTTTCGGCAATAAAATCTATATGCTCGTGAACCAGCAGAATGTAAGCATGCAGTAGCTGAAATATCATCTAAGGACCACTTCCATATTTTTAATTGGATTTCTTAAATCTTATGTAGGTATTTGACCAATTTGTAAATATAAATTTCGAAGTGTTTCATTTTTAATTTTCCATTTTATCCACTTCTTTTTGTGATGCCATAATTTTTTCTCTAACTCTATAATTTTCAAATCTAATAAATAGCACATTCCAATTCTACCTTGAAAATTTTGATATATGTAGTAATATTGTTTATTTGGAAGCAAAAGGTTTATTTGGAAGCAAAAGGCGTAGTCCAACTATGTTGAGCCAAAAAAGAGGATCTTTCATTTCAACTTCCTCGTAAAACAAGTTAATCATTTTGATTTGAACCATTACTTAGTATTAATTTATAATTCCATTATATACTAAAACGCGAGTAAGTATAAATTTGAAAATGTAGATAGTGATCTTTCGAGTATCGTTATGTTAACATTTAAAATTAGAACAAGATCAAAAGTCATAATGTACTTTAGATGTCAATGAAATTACAAAAATTAAATAATTTTATAAGAAATTTGTTTTATTATCTTAATATAAAATTAAAACAAAAGTTTCAAAAATTTAATTATTATTTTTTTTTTGCTGGTTCATTCAAGAAAAAAATTATAATTTCTTTTATATAAAAAAAAAATCTCTGGCATTTGGCCAATTAATTAATTTAGTCCGCATGACCTCCCACATTCATTAAAATCACAAGAACAACAATAAAAATCTTATATGAACAAAATTGTAATAAGTACATTTAACAAAAAAAATGTTTCTTAATTTTTAATAATAAATTATGATGTTATACACTTTTTTTATGTGAATTATTATTGTTGTATCTTTTGTCTGTTTAATCATAATCTAAAATTATTCTTTATCTTTTATAAATGCGTAATTTTTGTTTTTATCTTAATTAATGTAAGATTATAAAACAAGAACTAAAATTTTTGAAAATAATAATAAAAAATAATTATGATAAAAAAATTGAATAGACAGAATAAAAAATTTATTTAGATTCCTTATACGATTAAAACATTTAAATTGTTGCTTTCTTTAAAGTATATAAATTCTTTCTATACTTTACTGCTTCAACGTATAAATCTGAGGAAAAGTCATAGAAAAGGCTTTAAGTTCAGATGTTTTTCATTTTTGAATCCTGCGGTACAAGATGTCCTGTAATCGGCCTCAATTTTATTTTGATTCACCTTTAAATTAATTTCAAGACTGAGAAAAAATACTATAATGTCCGAGTCCAATTCATGACAATGAGGCCAATTCATTGACTAACATAACTAATACGGTACAACCATTAGCTTGTTGCTATGTAAAATATCTCCACTAAAAAGGAACTCGAATCTATGATGATTAGTTGATCAAAAATTTTGCAACATGATGTCGGGTAAACTTCTATAAGTTACATGAAACTGTTGAGTCAAGGCATTTATCGGACTGTTGAACATGAGACTGTTGAGCCAAGCATTTTCAGACTGCTCTTATTTAGATTAAGCCATTAAAAAAACTTGGATATATGTATACTTAATGTAAATTAAAAAAATTGTTAGATTATAATTAAATTTTTTAATGTTACAGAATTTAATATTTTAAAAATAAAATTTTTGTGTAAATAAATATATAAAATTGTAATAATAAATTTTTGTTTATTATAAAATATTAAATTATCTATTTTTGTGCCAATAAAAAAAACTATGAACGTCATAAAATTTATCTTTACATTTTTAGCATAAAAATTTTGTAATTTTTCGTAGAAGTTGTTAAATTTTAATATTATAATTTTTAAAGAAAATTTTAAACTGAAATTGAAATATTTAAATTGTAATTCCTATCCACTAATTAATACTGCAATAACTAAAATATATATGTCATTTTTAAAAATTCGCATTTTTCGATATTTACTTAAGTATAATTTTTCAGTTTTGATATTTTGTAAAAATATTCCAATTTTTATTATCATTAATTTCTATTTATATTATATTTATATAAAATGCTATTATTATATTTCCGAATTTTCGGTTTAAATTTTATGATAAATTTTCTTTCGCAGAATTTTTCAATAAACAAACTTTTATGTATTACATATATTTCGCAATTAATGAATAATGTAATTTGAAAATTTTAAAACTTCTCAGAAAACATAAAAATCAACAGATAAGTATACTATAAAAATTGAAAATACTCTTTTGCAACTTATAAGTATGTTACTATATATACTATATTAATGTTTAATTAATCATTAAAACCAATACTGGCAATCTTGTACTTAGAAATTTAAAAATATAGATATAAAAAAAAGAGATTTTGTTAAAAGAAAGATTAAAAAGCATAAAAAAGTATTAAGTATATAGTTTTTTTTGTAGCATTTTTTTATGCACGAACTTAATAACTTAAACATTTTCCATATGCTGTATAGATTTTCTATTAATTTTTCTGTTTCATCATCTAACAAAAAAAAATGAAAATGAAAATTAAAAATATTGTTATATATGTAATATATATAGTTTTGTTACATTTACGCTAAAATAAATATAGAAAATCAGTAATCTGTAAAAGATTTTAGATGAATAAATTTAGTGTGGTACAAAATTACAATAATTACTTATATAAATTAAATAATCTAATTAATTTAGTGACAAGAATATATTCTATTTAATTTGAATCTCTTCTATGTGTAAGATTATAAATTTTTGGTGCTGAGTACAAATTTTGTAGGCTTAGGCCCACATCGGTCTGTTTGCAAGAAGAAGATAATATATGAAAATCGCAACTTTATGCAAAATGAAACACAGTAACTAATATATAATTTTTTATAATCTTTTTAGTAAGGATATTGAACCAATCTAAAATGCATAATTAAAATATTATTTTTTATACTTAATATAAATAAAAGAAATAAAAAACTATTATAAGTTTTTGTGAAATAACATTATTATTTAAAAATAGAATAATTTGCGTCTATGTTTACTAAAATATGCTCTTCAAGTATATTATAGAGACGATCTGAATTGTTCTTATTTTTCCCCATTATATATTTTTAGACTAAAACAAAATTGTTTGTCGTCAATTTGTTTTCATGTTTTTCTAAACTATAAAATCATTTTGAATAAAAGCATATTTAATATTCTATTATTTGAAATAGCTACTACGATATTTAATTCTCTCAATTGTTTCTAAAAATATATATATAAAATAATTAATAATTCCTCATTTATTATTTATTGAAAATATATTTTTTTTTGGTTGAAAAAAAAAATTTACAGATGTGTCAACTTTTTTATTTACTTTTCATCAGATGATAATTTATTTACTTTTTATATATATAATATATATTTTTTTCAAAATCCTTTATTGACACATAAAACAGAAAATTACCCAACAATTTTTTAAGTATAATGATTACTAGGCTAAATTGTTGATTGAAATTTCAGGCCATTAACCTTTAATACGAAAAAAAATTGTTGATAAAGAAACATACTATATATACTTACTTCTTAGTTAGAGTTATGTGTGTATTATTATAGTAGATTCTTTCAATTGTTATCTTATTTCATTGATCATATTTTTTTCGTGCCTTATCATAAATTGTGTAATAGGTTCACTTAGCAAAAGTTATGTTTTTTCATTTTCAAAACATTGATATTAAAAAATGAAAATGAGGAAGATTTTTTAATAAAATTAGATAGTAATCTTTTGATTAAAATGGTTTGTTTTTTGTTTGGTAGTGTCTTGAGCATTTATTTAGGTATAGTAAGAATATCCTGGATATTTTAAAGTCTTCCAACTAAATTTTTTACTAAACTTTTAACTTGTCCACATAAAGTTTATGGAAAATTCATTGTTAATATTAAGCTGCAATTTAAAGTCCAATTCTGCCTTTTTCCATAATTTCCAGGTAATTATGGAAAAAGGAAGAAGTTTAAATGTTTCCTGCAATAAATTTCATGTACACTGATTTTTCACCATAAATATAGTTGGAAATTAGTTTTAGAAAATTATTGAAATTTCTTGAAATTTCGTTTTTAAATAAAAGCGAAATTTTGTTATAATTATTTAATTAATTTACATTTTGCTTTTCATATTTTTTAGGCATGCATTGATGACAATTTAGAAATGGTAGAATTTTTATTAGACCAAGGCGCAGATATAAATCGTCAAGATAATGAAGGTTGGACACCTTTGCATGCTACAGCATCTTGCGGGTAAAAATTATAAATATAATAAATTTAAATTCTAATTAATAATAAAAATATTTATAATAATTAACAATTACCATTTTTTTAGATTTGTTAGTATAGCTCGATATTTAGTTGAACATAATGCTGATTTAACAATAGTAAATAGTGATGGTGATTTAGCTGTTGATATTGCACCACCAAAAACAACAATGCTTGATTATTTACAAGATTTATTTGAAGAAAATGGTGTTGATTGTGAAAAATATAGACAAATGGAAGAACAATTAATGTTAACCGATGCTAAAAAATGGTTAAGAAGTGATGCTTCAGAAGCAGATAAACCACATCCAAAAACTGGTGCTACAGCATTACATGTAGCATCAGCTAAAGGATATACAAAAGTATTAAGAAAAATTAATTTTTCATGTTCAATGTTTTTTTATTTTTTTTTTTTTTTTTGCAAAGGTATTGAGCCTTTTATTAGCTGGTAGAGCAAATGTCGATAAACAAGATAATGATGGTTGGACACCATTACATGCAGCATCACATTGGGGTCAACGTGAAGCAGCTGAAATGCTTGTTGATGCATTAGCTGATATGGATGTACGTAATTATTCAGGTCAAACATGTATAGAAGTTGCTGATGAACGTAAAATGATGAAATTTATGGAAGAATTAAGAGCTAATAATAAACGAATTAAACGAAGACCTTCTAGTCAAATTAGGTAAATTATTAATTTTGGAATTTGATTTTTTCTTTTATATACATACATAAGTATATTAAAATTAAAATTGCAATTTGGTTTTGGTTTTAGAATCTCAGATACAATAGAAAATCATATTGATACAACACCAGCTAAAGTGATACGAGTTGAAGTTAAAGCAGATACAAAAGATTCAAGTAATGGTCAGTATTTTCAGCAATATTATCTAATTTTATCTTTAATTCAAATATTTGAAGTGCTTTTATATAATGATGCTTTTATAATTTAATAAGTTAAATATCATAAAAAAATAATAATTCCTTGATGAATATATTCTTCTAAACATAAAAAAATTATATAATAATATAAGTAATAAAATTTTCAAAAAAAAAAAAAAAATGCTGCTGCTAATTACTAACGACTAAAATTAGATTCAACAGAGGATGAAGCACTTGAAAGGATTATTGAATCAGATGAAACTGATTCAGAATGTACTGATTCAACTGAGAGTTCACATTCGACTAGTGTTTCGGAAGGTAGACATAAAATTAAACAAAAAAAAAAAATCATAATTTACATGATGTCTTTTTTTTATTATTATTATTATTTTAACGTTTATTGTCTATCAATGGAATCATTTTATAATTTTTTTTTAGTTGGATTCATTTACGTTTATTAGTTGTTTTGATTGAAGTCGTTACTTTTATTTAGTGTCAATATTATATATATTTTTTAAATGTAATGTAAATACTTTTTTTTTTCTTTTTGGTTTTAAATTACATAAATATTAAATATTTTTTTTAATTTTCATGTTATATTTTTGAAATTGAACGAAAATTTTTTTTTTATAATAATATTTCTATTTTCATTTTGACCTTTGTTAATTAAATTTGATTTGATTTTATTTTATTTTGGGCAACAAGTGCTTCAATATGTAAAATTTAAAATTAAAATGGAACAATATGAATTGTTTGTCGAGACTATAATAGACTATATTTAAAATTGTTTCTTCTTCACAATGGTGCAAATTTACTCTATCCCAAGTGGAATATAGATTCAGCTGTTAATTAATTTTCAAATGAATACAAATTATGTAAAATACAAGATTACTTTTACAATATCTTCAAACTATGAAAATTTATTTTTAAAATATTTGCTTGCATTTCTATAATTTTGCAAGTTTGAAAGAATTTCTATTAAAATTTGATTTTAATTTATGATTTTATTTTCCGTTTAGAAATTTTTTTTTGAAAATTTCTACATTAAAATTACATATTTTTTTTCGAAAATGAAAATTATAATAATTTTATTTACAATATTTGTTTAATATTTTTTTTCTATCTTTAATATTTTTTTAATTAACATCGCCACAGCACATAAAATATATTTATCACATTTTAATAATATAAAAAAAATTTTTTTTTTTTAAAATAATATTAATCAAATTGTTAATTGTTTAACTTTATATATTGGAAATAATTTGCAAATAATATTTACATACATTGTATTTTTTTTACCATTTTAAGATGAAATATCAAAACCACCTAGTGAACCAGTAAAAACTTTACCAGACACTCTAGAAGAAGATGCACCATGGCGAAGAAGCAGTTCAGTTCGAACACGTATTCAACCAGAAAATCCTCCTAAAATTCGTAAATATAATATATATATATATATAAAATTTTCGAAACATTATAAAATTTAAAATTTTGTAAATAAATATTTATTCATTTTTTTTTAACAATTTTTTGTTGTTTTAGAAGTTCCTGACAAAGATATCAAACCATCTGATTCAGATGTAATATTACGAAGAACCCAAAGCTTTGAAAATGATGAAAAGTACGTTTCAAAAATTTCACTTTTTTTTACATATTTACAAAACATAATTAATCATTTTAATTAACTGGTGTTTTTTTTTGAATGTTTTATGTATAATATTCATTTATTTAATTTTATTTTAAATTTTTACATATTTTTTTATATTTATATACATAATTTTTAATTAACATAATTTTTTTTAATTCAAATTTTTTATTTAATTTTTTTTTTCATTTTTTTTTTTGCATCATTTCGCTCGCTGCCTTTAACTTATAATTTTGATCATGCCTAAAAAAACCACAAATTAAAAAAAAAACAAACAACATCCATTTCGAAATTAACAAAAAAATAATAATTAAATTACAAAAAAAAAATATTTTTGATAATTCATACAAAAAAATAAAAAAGATTCTATCAAAAATATCATGAGCTTCGGGCAAGAATAAAAGCAAATTCGTGTCCAATATTACCGGCTACACAGGCAACAGGGGTTTTGGGTGCTGTTAATAGTACATCAAACAGTTATTCAGTACAAAGATCAGCTTCACTAAAAGACCATAGAAATTTCAGGTATTAATCAATTAAAACAAAAAAAAAAACACACATACGCACACACTAAATTTTAAGCATTAAAAATTAAATCTCATTTAACTAATCTCATTTTATAATTACATCATTAAATAAAAAAAAATTCATTTTAAAGAAATTAATCAAATTTATAAGTAAATAAATTAAATTTCTTTTTAATTAATTCTCAAAAAGATTGGCTTAACAAAACGTTGCTAAAACTAATTTAATATTAATATGAAATTTGCTAAAAAAAATGTCGAAATGATTTTATTTTGCATGTTTATTTTTCATTTAAATATTTATATATTAATTAATTTCATTTATATATTATATGTTAAGTTAGATCCAGTGTTTTTTTATATAAAATTTGATCAATAGATTATTTGTATTTATTTGTAATTTGTATTTGAAAATAAATTAATAAACAATATTTAATTTTTTTAAGGAAACCTCCATCACCTCCGGTTAGTCCAAATGCACCAGCAGCTGCCCCAACTACCGGCGTTAGAAGGTAAAAAAATTAAATTCTTTCTGTTACGGTTATATGAAATGAGAAATCACAAAATATATAATAATTTTCGAAATTAATTTCGAATTAAAAAAAAATTGTCACCTATGCTATAGATATAGATCGCAGACTGCGCTGTAATAATTTCTTGCACATTTAAAAATATAAAAATTATTTTATAATTTTCGAAATTATTTCGAATCAAGAAAATTGTATCTAATCAGCGGTGGTGCTTTACATGACGCTTCTAACGTTTTAATACATTTTGAAAATTTAATAGTATGTCGCACATTATTTCGAATTAAATATTATTTCGAACATACTTACACGCCTTACTGACATTTGGATTTAATTATGGAACATAATAGTCCGGATTCTTTTACGCATGATTGTCCGAAATTTTGACAATCTATCCGTATTTTTTGTTTTGAGTAAAACTACTAGTAAATTCTGATTTACGAGTATCCGCAATTCCTTACAGAAGTAACATTTTGTCGAAATTTAGGAAAATCACTTGTAATTTGAACATTTCGGATGTTAGAGAATCCGGACCACTGTCATTTTCAAAATTTCACAACCTAATAAAACACAACGCAATGTAAAGTATACAACACAAGTTTTAAACAAAATGAAAGATCATGATTTTAATTTAAAAAAAATATTTTGTGATTTCCTTTTATATCTCAAAATATATTTTTACAATATATTTCGTTATTCATATTCATTATTTCAATCATTTCATTTATTTTTGTCTTTAAATTATGAAAAAAAAATTTAAAAATAAAAACAAACCGAAACCAAAAAAAATTATTTAGCGAAAATCATAATCATATTGATGAAAATAATAAAAATGGTGAACAAAATGTTGTGAATCGAAAAATTGAAACAAAAACAACTGAATCAGGATTGTTTCGCAGTAAAATATCTCCAGGAACAATATTCAAAAACTTTTTCAAGTAACTAGATAAATTTTGAAAATTATATCAGCTTGTTTTGTTTGTTGATATCTCGAAAAGTATTAAAACTTAAAAAAAACACTGAATATTTTAATTTTATTTTGCTCTTCAGAAATGATAAAATAAATTCTTACTAAGAAAAAAAAAATTAAAACAAAAATTGTCGGAACGTGTAACTGATTTTGTTTTTACTAACATTTCGGATTCACAAAGCATTTTCAAATTAAATTAGTCTTTTTACAATTGAAATGATTAAATTTACAATTCAAATTTGTCATTTTTCCAAAGTACAGACGACGCTATGGAAAAGGACAAATTTGGTTTGGGAAAAAGATCAATTTGAATTGTAAAATGCAAAAAAAAATTGAATTGAAAAATGTTATAAATAATATTTTTACTTATTTCCTTATTTACTAAAATTTTAACAAAAACAAAAAAAAATTATAGATTTAGAAAGATATTTTACTGACACATTTTTATTTTATTCGGAAATTAAATCTTAAAATAGACAAGTATTCTGGCGCCAATTAATGTTCACCATTACTGGGCAGTCTAAACTATTTTCTCAATACTCTTATTTATGTATATTTATCATTTATGATCATAACAAATCAATTGAAAAATAATTGTCACTAGTACAAAATGCAGGGAAGGAAAATTTAAATATTTTATGTTAAATGTCTTAATTCCGTTAAATGTCTTAATTTTGTGTTTCAATATTCAATTCGGCCATATCATATTTCAATATTATAAATATGAGGATCATCACTTATTGAATTTCCAAACAAATTAACTAAATATTTATTACATCGCTCGTCTATTTTAAGATTTTTATTATTTTTTAAAGAGCTTCATTTTTGATTTTTATGTATTTCATTTTCAAAATAACATTTATTGTATTTGTTTTTTTTTTTCTTCTTTTTAATTTATGTTTTTTATGTGACATTAAAAATATTTAAAAAAAATTATTTACTAAAAATTCTTATATAACAATTTTAACATAAAAAATAAAATATAATTTTTTAGATCATTTGTTCCACCAGTTCGTGATGAAGAAAGTGAAACACAACGTAAAGCACATGCTAAACGTGTCCGTGAAACACGTCGTTCAACACAAGGTGTGACATTGGATGAAATTAAAAGTGCTGAAGAGCTTGTGAAAAAGAAAAATTTAAATATTAACAATAATAATTCAACTGTAAGTAGTTCTAATAATTTTTCAAAATTATTTTTTCTGTGTGTTAAAAATTTATAAATTTTACAAAAAAAAAATTACCCAAATTTATTTTTTTAACATTTTTTAAATGTGCTAAAGAAAAGATTATTAAAAAAAATTAGTACTGAAAGTTTTTTTGGGTATTTTTTTTTTCCTTTTTAGTTTGATTTTTTTGATTTTTATATTTTATTGTTTTTAATTTTTTTAGAGTTTTTTTTTATGGTTTAATTTTATTTTTATAATAATAACAAAAAAAATGGAAAGGTTTTTTTATTTTATTTTATATTTTTTTTATGTACACAATATTCAAATTTTAGTGTTGGTTTTTAATTTTATTTTTGTGTTAATTTAAAAAAAAAATTATTTTATGTTCTTTTTTAATATTGAAAATGTTTTAGTTTTTTTTCAAAAATTATAAAATATAATTTTAAATAGGTAAAAAAAGAATCAGTGTGTGTGTCTTAAAGTCAAATATATTTTGTATTTTCGATATATTTTCGTCTATATTGTAGTGTAAAAGAAAATAATTTTCTATTTTGAAATTATTTAATTATAAATTTGTTGCATTTTATAAACCTTTTAAATCAAAGACTATATAAATTATAAAAGTCTTTGCTTAAATACTTATAAGTCCAAAATGCATGTATCTAAATAAAATTGTAAAAAAAAGATTCCCCCAAAAATGAAAGCGACATTTCGTATTCAATTACATGACAGCATATGAAATTTGTATAATTCAAAATGTGTTTTTCACGCTGCAAAATTTGTGGGAACCATAGTAATATTAGTAAATATTCTACTTGGATTTTCATTATTTCATATCTGCAATTAAAGGATTAAAGAAATTAAATTAAATTTTGCTATATACGTAGAATAAGGTTGGTTCAATTTTAATGTGATATCATTTTTTTTACAAAATTTACTATTTTTAAATCAATTAAAAAAAGGTTATCCTTCTGTTTGTCTGTCCCAGTAAAAACTCGAAAATTGAAAATATTTAAATTGATAATAATAATATTTTGAATTCAAAATTATTAATTTATTAAATACTGAATTTCATTTATAAGTAATAAATCATTTATTTCTATTTGATAGTAAATAGAATAGAAAAATTACAAGAGATCACCATAATCTAATAATACAAGGTCTGCTTGATAGTTCTATCGCTGAAATATGTGCCGTCATTGAGAACAAAATTTTATATGAAATTAATGGTGTGATTCTTATTTATGCTCATATCAATCTAATCAATCTGAAACTGTTTATTATTTCGGATCAGATCAATCAATTTGAGAATCCGAAGATTTGCCTAGCAAAATTTTTTTATGTGTAAAATCTCACTGTTTCTTATTTCACAAATCATTTTAATCTGATTTCAGATTTAAAAGAATCTAGTCGATCTCAACAGATTTAAATAAGAAGCACAGCCAACTAAAATATCTCTAAAACTTCTACAAAGCAAATTTACGTCACTAAGGAGAAAATGGCGATTGTTAAATTATATTCAGCAGACCTTTAAAATTATAAAATATAATTTTAATACCGACTTTTAAAAAAATCTGTCCAATAATAAAAACATTTCGAAATTTTTTTTTATTAATTTTATTTAAAGCTTATTTTTGTATTGTTTTTTTTTTTAAAGTATAAGAATGTTTGTCCTTGTGTAAGCTCTGTAAACTATAAAAGTATGTACATTATTACATTCAATGTACTCATTATTATTTCTCTTTTTCATTATTGATATAAAATATTATACAATTAAATTGTTATTTAATTATTTTTTATTTTATTTTATATTTTTAATTTAGCTTTTAAATTTTTCTTAATTACAAAAAAAACATATAAAATTTTAGCGGCATAAAAATTTAAATTGAAAAATTTAAATTTCCCATAAAAAAAAAATAAAAATTCTGTACACAAAAATAAATATTATTATTTATTTTACATTTGTTTTTTTTTTTAACTAATCAAAAAATTTAACAGACCGAATCCCAAAATACACCTGAATCATCATCAAGCACGACTACCACCACCACCACCACCAACACCACAACATCTTCCCCAGCCACATCAAATATAACAAATGATAGAATACCAACAACAACAATAAGTGATCAAATTTTAACGAATGATATAAAGGATGAAAACCAAGATGATTCTGATGAAATAATAGCATCATTTACATTATCATCACCAAATAAATTAAAAGATCGAAGTCCAACAATAACAGATGACGATAATATAAACGAAGATAATTTAAATAGTAAAATAACAAGTGCTACATATACAATAACACCACCAAGAACAATTATTAATACAAATAGTAATAATAAAGATGAAACAATATCATCAAGTATTACTGTTAATGTGCCTATAATAAATAATAATAAAAAGACTGATGATCAACAACAGCAACACCAAAATCAATTATTAGATGAAATTGTTGTTAAAAATTCAGAAAATGATAAAACAGCAACAGATCGACATCAACAACAATCATCATCAGATTTATCAGAAACAATAAGAATACGTGAAAAAAGATCATTATTTGATATTGATAATGCAAATTCATTAACATTAGCTGAAAAATTACGTAACGAAGCAAATAAATATAGTGAAGAGAATCAATCAAATAATGATATTATTATTAGTAATTTAAATAAAACAAATAATGATGATTTAATAACAACAACAAATATTAGTAATAGTAATTTAAATAATCGTAAATCTGATTCAAATCCAACATCACCACAACATCATCAAACCAATAATACAAGTAGTAGTAATAATAGTAATTCAGCGGCAGCTGAAAGACGTCCTTCGTGGCGTTTGAAATTTGATGCAGGCAGTAAGGTAGGAAGATATAATAATAATAAAAAAAAACAATTACACACGAAATTCGAAATTTATAAAAACTTAAAAAGAATCTGGTCTCAATGTCTGTACAAAACCAAAAAAAAAAAAATTATATGTAATCTTTTCTTAGCTTTCTATCATATTTTTATTTCCAAACCATTTTCTATATTTTTTTCCCCCTTTTTCACAATTTTAAATATAATAAATCAATAAATAAAATATTTAAATTAATTTTTTTTTATTGTATTTGTTGTGTTTTCTTTAATATTTTAAATATTTTTATTTTATTATTTTTTACGATTACTAAAAACTTTAAATTTTAATTTTGCTTTTGCTATTTCAATATTATTTTAATTGCATGTGCTTTTTATTTTGTAAAAAAAACTTTATTGAAAAATGCTTGATAAAACTATATGCTGAATTAATTTTTTTGTTTTAATTATTAATTTAATACAAATATTTTTGTAATTAATTTTGAAATTATATTTTAATATAAACTTTTTTTCCAGCTTTCAATTTTTTTTCTCCGTTTAAGCTTAAAAAAAACAATTTTAATTTTTTATAATTTTAAAAATTTTTTATTGATTCATAAATAGTGAATTTTTGTACGCCATTTATGAACACAATGTATTGAAAACTAATTAAATACATATATACTTTCTTCTAATTGTAATTTATTATATTTCATCCCTGAAAAAAATTAAATCCCTGAAAAAATTAAAAAAAAAATCGCTTTAAGATTTAATATAAAAAAATATATTTTGATATCAAATTTACTAATACTAATTTTGGATTGATAAAAAATCCAACACTGTATAATTTTATTTCGTATAAAATTTTGTATTAACTATTGTAATTTAATTATAAATAATTAAACTCACAGTTTTTCCATAAATGTGCTTAAACAGAAATCAGAAAAAAATTAATCTATTTATTGTTTAAATTTTCAAACTGAAATATCTTCAATACAATGCTATGAATTTTCATATTACAATCGTTTTTGTTCAAATGAAATTTATCCTTTTCTTATTTAAATTTGTCCTTTTCCAAATCAAATCTATAATTTTCAAATCAATTTGACTGTCAAAAACAAACGAATTCGATATGACAAAATCAACTATAAAAAAAGGGTGAAATTGATTTGAAAAAGAACAAATTTTATCCTAGAAACTATATATACATATATAAAATTTAAAATATTAAATTAATTTATTTAACTTACATGGAAAATATTAATAAAATTCATAAAAAATATTAACTTCAATTTCAGTTTAAACTGGAAGATGCATCAACTGGAAACACTTTACCTACTACTAATAATACAATTATAAGTGCACCAGCTGTAATTGCAGCTGCTAATTCATCATCAATAATAGCTCAGAGACGTAATAACAGTGCCAGTAAGTCAAATAAATAATTATTAATTAATTTTTTCTATGAAACTTTATCTATTTTACATTGTAGTAATGAAAAATTTTTTAACAATTTCTATTTTAGATAATACAATAACTAGTCAACCAACAACAATTCATAGACCAGTTTCAACAACTATCACATCATCATCAGATAATTCAAATGATAGAATTCGCGGTGATAGTAATAATGATGTAACAATTACATTGAGACGAAATAAAAATAGTGAAGATAAAGGTAGTAAATTTAATTTCGATAATAAAATTGAAAATAAATTTCCTATTTAATTCAATTTTTTTTTTGTGTTTTTTTTTTTTAGAAAATGATAAAGAAAATGATAGTCGAAGTGCTCAAACAACACAAGCAGCAATTCAACGAAGACGGAAACCGAAAAGACGTTCAACAGGAGTTGTACATGTTGATATTGATGTAAGTTATATTATATTAAATAAATCTATTTCAAGGAAAATAATGAGGAAGATAAAAAAAATCAAGTTAATTCCATCATTTAGGATGACACAAAAGAACAATAAGAAAAATTTAAATATAAATAAAAACTTTTAAGAAAGTTTTAAATTTTTTGCATGATGATTTCTATTTCTATTACACATATTTCCATTTTTATTTTTATTATATTTTGCCTATATTTTGTTTTCGCTGCAGTTTTTTTCTTTATATTTTTTGAAAACTAATTTCGCTTTTAAAAAAATTATAATTTGTCACAAATTATAAATTAAAAATAAATAAGTAATTAAAATATTTTTTTATTTAAATTTCAGGACCTTGACCCAGACAAACAGGACTCACCTGGCGATAATGAAGAAAAAGAGGTGAGTTTAATTTGTAGTTTTAAAAAAACTATTAATCCAAATTCAATTATGCCAATCAAGTAGGATTATATTTTTTCCTAACAGTATGCAAATAATATTTAAATTTTAGTAATTAAAAAACTGTGTGTTGAATTCTAAAGAAAAAATGTAATTAATTTAGAAATTAATTTATATACCCAAAATTACAATAATACAAAAACAAATAATGTAGTAGATCATTGAATTAATTTAAAGTTATTAATTCCTGGAATCTGGTAATTAAAATATTTAAACTAAATTTAGTATAAAAAAATCATTATTAAGTTCTGAAGATGCACTTTTGAATTACTAAGTTATTCCTAAATTCAAATCTGTCCGGTTAGTAGTAGTTTTTCACCAGTTTAATTAGTTGTATATTGTAGATATTTTTATATTTACCAACAAATTATTAAATTATGTTTCTATATTTTTGGACAACTTACAAAAAAAAAGAAACAAAAAACATGAGATCAATGACCTAAAAAATATTTTTATAATGTAAATTTTTATAAATAAATATTACAACAACCAAAATTACGCAATTATATTTTTGGTAGATTGTAAAAATAACAAAATAAATTTTTACATTTTTTTAGTATTAGAAAATTCGCTATTTTTAAATAATGTTTTTTCTGTTTTATTTGAAATTTTTGAAATAGATATGCAATTTTAAACTATTTTTATAATAGATCAAAATAATCAAAATTAAATAATACCTGATTTTTCATTTGTTATTTTTATTATTATTATATTTTCATTTTGGCTGACATTCAAATACGCCAAGAAAATATTTTGATAAGAATTCTTACTAGAAAAATTTTTATATTTAAATTAAAACAAACGATTTTAGTCTTTTTTCCCTTTTTAAGAAAATTGAATTCTTAGAATATTTACAAATTTTTTAAAATATTTATTTTTAAAATTAATAAATTTGAAATATTCAATTAATTGAATAATAAAAATTTAATAAATTCTATGAATATTTAATAAAAATGAAATATTTTCTACATTAAATTATGCCAAAATCCAAATAATTTTATTATGTTTAGAATTGCACCTGACTAAAAATGAAATTTAAATATTGTTGAAAGATTTCTTGTTTCTGTTTGAATGTTCATTTTAATTTTGAAAATGAAAAGTAAATTAATTGAAGAATTTAGATAAGTGTTTCAAGGTGAAGGTGTCGACGTTTATTATTATTTTCGTTATCCATTTTTTAAGTCATGTTAAGAAATAAAAATAAAAAATTAAAGTGTTTATTCTAATTATTCAAATATTTCATCTGATTTTTATATATTGTATTAAATTAAAATAGTAAAATTTGATTGACGACAAACAAAATGATTTTAAATTAAATTTTCATTATTTCGGTTTTAAAATTTTTATATAGGTTATAAAAATTGACGTAATTAATTAAATTAATCTTTAAAAGCATAATAAATTAGAGCAATGGTGACTGTTCGTGTATATAGAATAAAAAAATGAGAATAATTGTTAAACAAACATGTCAAGTTTAAATTTAATGATGTTAGTTAAGTATAGTAATTGTTATGTGTAGAGAGAAATACAATGAACTATTGTAGCTATATTGACAGAATATATAGCTACAATAGTTCATTGTATTTATTGTAGCTATATTGACATAATAATATTGACAGAATATTATTTTATTGATTTGCTTATGTAAGTTTCCTCTTTATCCTCTCATTTCGGGAAATTAAATTTGAATAAATTGAAAATATACAACAAGATCGATGTCGAAATTAGATATATTAATTATAAAAATCTAAAAATAATAATTATTTCATTATTATCTATTACCGTATATTATTAATTTATTTGACTACATTATGTAATCAATTTTGGCCTACATTATTCTGGCGCTAAAAATCTCCTGTGTCTCTAAAACATTTCCTATATAAAAATTTCATATATAAACTGAAATAACTTTTTAAAAAAAATTAATTATATTTTTTTCATTACTACAATGTAAGATAGATAAAGTTC
Organism: Empis stercorea; assembly: GCA_949752835.1. Lineage (NCBI taxonomy): Eukaryota > Metazoa > Arthropoda > Insecta > Diptera > Empididae > Empis > Empis stercorea. Next base: position 15,263,453 of record OX457085.1, on the reverse strand, counting down.
AATAGGTCAACGTCTTCTATAAGAATTCTTTTGATTTTGTGTGCCACTGACTGTATTTTAAAATTCCCTAAAACAAAATTTACGGAAATAAATTTGTTTTAATTGCAACAAAAAATGAATGTGTTGAAAATGTTTTGATATTTTCCAAATTGAATCCACCAAAGAGATTAGAAATTTTCAAATATTAAAGACAAAAAAACCATGTGCCACAGAAGAAAATATTTTTCTAGTTTAGTATCATTTAACACTTTTCCCGATTTTATTACAAAATTTTATGTATGTTACATACATACTAATAAAAATTTACGATTTTAAAAATATATGAAATGCCATATTGAAGAAATCATTATATTTGGATGATACTTCCTTGACTAAATAAACTACATAAATATAACTAAAAAAATTAGAATTGTATACAGTTTTGAAGGTTTTCCAATGAATTGAAGGAAATTTCTATTTTAAATTTTGATAAATTTTGAAAGATTATACTTTATGCTCTGACGTAAACCATTAAAAATCTATAAAATACTATTAAGATTTATTTATATATATACATATGTATAATGTTTTAGTTCAAAAACGCCCACCAATAAAGAAATTACTATTTTCATTTTTACACAATTTTCTTTATTTAATTTCCCTCCTCAATTGAAAATCCCATAATTTTTTAATAATAATCTGTTATAATTTTAAATTTTGTTAAATGGGAAATTTTAAATATTGTGAAATAGAAATTTGAATAATGAAATAATTAATCGTAATAATTTTTACTAAAATAGAAATTATTGTATTGTTAATAAAATTGTTAATTTTTCCTAATTTTTTTGAAAATTTAAGTCTAAATCCAAACACATATAATGATTTCCACTACTGATTAAGTATTTAGTTTTAATTTATTCAGGAAATTCTAATGTTCTTTTGTTAAAATGCCGATGAATCATGGTAAAATCAAAAACAAAAATTGAATCATTATTTAAATATGTCAATGACAGTAATATGCATCGGAATGTTCAGATATTATTAGTTTACAATTTTGTTATGTGTGATAAATTCATTAAAATTTAGGATGAAATCTTCATAGCAACCTTTCAGTAGTAGTAGCATTGACTACAGGCTTTCGTTTATTAGTAAGTATAGAATCAATTGTGTAGGTTCAATCCGATTTCATTTAAACTTCAAAAATTTAATCTAATTATTTGTACATAAGTTTGTTACGTATTTTATCGTGCTGAGTACATATTTTGTCATGTGATAATACAATATTAAGTTCATTTATCATACATACATATATGTATGTAAATTAAAATTAGTTCATTCAAATGTTAATGCTGAGTACATATTTTCCCGTGCATTAATATAATTTTAATTATAATTACAAATCATCAGAAAATTTACATAGTTTTTCATTTCAGTGTACATAAATTTTTAAAAATGTTAACAACCTAATTTTTTTTAACATTAATCTTATATTTTCATTCTATCATATTTTTTTTTAGAAAACAAAAATCATTTACTTGATCTTTTCTCATAAATTTTTGTATCAAATAAATTAATAATGAAAAATGATTAAAATTTTCTTTCTTCTTAATTTTTTTTATCTTGGTTTTTGTTGCCTTCTTGTCTGTCCGAAAAAATAAAAATATTTTTTTACTAAAAATGTCAAGTTGAGGTAACTTAAAAAATGTATATAGAAGTTTACTGCCCTCATGTTTGGCACACATGATTTTTTTTTTTTGATTTCATATTTATGACAAAATTTATAATATTACACATTTTTTTTTTTTGTATAATTTTATGTAAATGAGTTTAAAAATTAAAAAAATATTAAAAATAAAATATAAGAAATCGTTTTTGGCAAATGTAATGCAACAAGTGCAATTATAAAAATAATTATCTTAAATAAAAATAGTTTTTAGCTGATCAAATGAAGTATAAATAGTTGAAAAATCTAGAAATTAATAAAATTTTGAATTGAACGCAATTTCTTTATAAACTCAAAAATTAAAAACACATCATAAAAAAAATAAACAAAGAGTTTTCTTTTTATTTTATTTTTTATGGAAGTAAAAATAGAATTTACCGCGAAAATCGTTATTTTATTGGCGGTATAAATACTTCATATTTCAAGATGTTTAAATGATGAAATTAATTTTCGTACATTTGTAAACATTAATGAACAATTTGTATAAAAATTCAGGTTGTTTTTTTCGCATAAGAAATTTATTTAATTTGCCCTAGGGGGGATCAACAAAATTTAAGAATCGAATTGATGAATTGAGTATCGTTGATTAGTAAAATTACTAATTTCTATGAAAACATGAATAATTTGTAATTCCTTTGAAAACATGTTCTAGCAAGTAACATATTTTATCTTGCCAAGTACTAAATGATTTACTAAATTAACACAATACATTAAATTAAAATTTAATATAATAATGTGTTGAGATCATTCTGGGTAAGAATTTAAATCATATTTGCGATCATAGTTCTATATTTGTTACTAGTTTTCCTTATTTTCTTCTTTTTTGATCTTCTTTTACTACGTTGATTTCTTCCACAATTCTCTCCATGTATCCCTTTGTCTACTTCCTTGTATGTTTCAATAAATCGCAGTTTTTCACTATCTTCTTTGTTTGTGGTCACATCTCACATCTAGCCCAATTTTTGTATTTTGTGGTTAAATGAAGAAAATATCTATCGCTCGGACCACCTAAAAATTCTTAAAATACAATTTATAAATTTAAATTTATTTCTTTGTACAAATTGAAATTAAACCAAATTAAATTTAACTACTAAATTTATTAACATATGTTTTAAGACATTTCAATTTTTCTTCAATTAATGCTACAATATAATCAATAATATTGAACATTTTCGGGAGCATAAAAATAAATATATTCGTAAATTTCACCTTTAAAATTGCAGATTTTTTTTATTTTCTTGTAATTATAGCAACAACAAGAACAAAAAAGTTTATAAATACCTGAAACGTTTTCGAAAACTAAAGTAAATAAAAATTATACATAAATATACAATCTTATAGATTTAATGTAATTTTCAAAAATTATTTTTACGTAGAATTTTTTTAAAAGATTTAGTCACACATTGGCAGACGACCGGGTTAGACGCTCAAAATTCAACAAAATAAAGTTCTTCAACCAAAAAAAAAAAACGATAATCTTTTATTTTCAAGATTTCATAAGAAAAATACATAAATTAATTTTTGTGGATCTTTTTTAAATTTTAGAATTTATTTGAGTGTTAAAAATAATAAATTGTGGATAAAAAAAAGATTTATTAATCACCAAAAAAATCAAAATTGAAAAGCTAAAAACGATAAAATTTGTGAAAAACTAAAAGTTTTTCACAAAAATTTGTGAAAAACTTGTTTCAAAATAAATGTTAAGAAATAAATCTAATGAAAAATTTAATAATTTTCATTTCATTTGAAAATTTAATTGTGCAATAATAATAAAAAAAAATATTCAGTCAATTTCCTTAAATGGTTAATAAAAATAAATAAATATTGATTGTCGTGTTTAAAAAATAGAATTTGGAATGGGAAAACTATTTAGTTCAATACACAATTACATTTAATATTTGTTGATGATTATCAATGAAAATATTATTTAGAAAATGAATTTGAAAATATTTTCACGACTTTTAAGGCGACATAAACATCATACGAACTAAGAAAAATAGACAAGACTAGAAACGAGGTTATGTTTTTCAAAATTGAAATTAAGTTTTCTTTAAAGAAAATATTTTCAAAACAAACTAATTTAAAAAATTTTTTTGAATGAAATTTTGTGAAAATACACACCACAAATTACAATTTTATTGAAAAATCTATGAAATTTGTAGAAAAATAGATGATTTCTGACCCTTTTCTCTTGTGTTGTGAATGAAGAATAGAATTTAAATAGAATGCATATAATTAATCCTAAGAAATGCGATCATATCATAATTCATCTATTTAGAAATGCGATCATATCATAATTCATCTATTTAGAACTTCCTATGAAAATTACGATTATAGGTAAAATGCATAATGTTCTTTAATGCAACTTTAATTGATTCAATGTCTTACCCAATGTATTTTAGTCAAGTACTTTTCATCTCAACCACTTTTTCATTTCATAGTCTAAACTGCAATTTCTGCAGTTGGAAGAGAGTGATCTGTGCAGTAATATTGTTATTCCAAATTCGAGATATGACGATTGTTGCTACATTATGTAAAATGTATTCAGTGTGATTTTGGAATTTGATATTTTCCGAGCATTCGAGGAAATTCAGTTTTAGCTAAAATGTATTTTTAAATTTTTTAGTTATACATATTTGTATAATTATTTGTTATTTCAAGTTTTCATAAAATATTTTTTTTCCAAATCGTTTAATTTTTTTTTTTTTTACAATTTCAAAATAAACTTTTCCTGTTTTTCTTTCTTATAATGTTTTTAGATAATCTAAAAATATAAAAATTATAATTTTATTAGCATAAAAAAAAAATATGCGCATTTCTTGAAATGAAAAATAATAAGTAATAATTATAATATCCAAAATTAAACAAAAAAAAATTGTAATTCCACAATTTTTTATATAAATAATTATATAATGAAAATTTAAATTTGATTTTCCTAAATTTTACAAACAGAGAAAAATTATTAATAACTTTTTAAGCAGTTGTTAAAACTAATTTTAAATAATGTACTAATTAATTATTATTAATTGAAATTATATTTGACATTTATGGTCAAGTAATTTAATGGTGATGATTTTAATGTTTAGTGATTTATAGTATTTTTGTTTTTGATTAATTAGTCTCATTAAATGCAAAAATTCAAACTTATAAAATTTCTAACAAATTGAATCAATGCCAAAGTAAATAGAAAAATTATTTGGTGGAAAAAATAAGCTAATTATAAAAAAATATAAAAATGTAATTGTAAAAGACAATTTTTTTGTTTTGCTTTTGATTGATGGCTTTTAAGTGGGATGAGTAAATTTTGTTTGTAATTTATTGAAGATTTTTGTTATTGTCGGACCAATTTCTGTTTTTATTTATAAATATTTACTTATGGTGATCCATTTTTAGAAATTTACAGAGTTGTTTGATCTTTCTATGATATGAAAATTGACTGAATATTTAATATTTCAACTGAAATTAAAATCGAAAAATAATAATTTCAATATAAATTATTTGATAATTTCCAAAATTTTATCAAATATAAATCCGGGGGCAAAACTGATTTTTTTCTTTTTTTTTTCATTTATAGAATTTTACTTTTCTTAATCTGTAATTGTTTTTGATCAACGATGAAAGACTATTTTGTTCCAAATAAAAATGTTCTTTTAAAATAGTGGCTAGAAACTGAAAGACAGAAAAAGTCAATGCTGTGAAAAACTAATTATAAAAATTCATAAAAATAAATTCCTATAAAAAAAAATTTAACAAAAAATAATTAAAAACTCCTAAAAACACACAAAAATGTCTTTTCGATCACGTACTCGTCCTACCCAACCAGTTGTCCGACGACGATCATTATCCAGTTCCCGTCCATCAAATACAAATGGCTCTTACACACCATCTTATTATAATTCATCAAGTAATTCGGGTTATTCTTCACGTCCCCTAAGTACTGGTTATTATCCATCATCAACTGGACAATCAACTGGCAGTACAGGATATTATCAAAGTCCATATACAAACAGTTATACTGGATCACGTGATAATATTTATAATAGTCATTCCAGCAGCAGTCCACGTAATGGTTATACAAATCGTCGTGATTTAAATTCAAATTATAGTAAAGGTTATGATACAGTTTCACGTTATAGTGGAAATACATATAATTCTGATCGTTATATTAGTCCTTACAGTAATTATGATAATGGTATTACTACAGCTGGTTTAAGTTTATCTATGACTGCACCAAGCTCATATAATAAAACCAGTAATAATGATTATACAAAATCATCATCATCATCAAATCGTAATCCATTATTAAAAAGCAAATCAATGTCAATATCAAATAATAATTTAAATTCATATTCATCAAATAATAATAATAATAGTAAAACATCAGTTGGTACAAATACACCAACATTAACTACTGTTGTTACACGTAGTCAATCGTTACGTGATCAAGAACGTAAAAGTCGTACACGATCACGTAGTCGAAGTGCTGCACAGCGATCAATAAGTGCATCATCGGAAAAGAGTGAAGGTTATGAAGTAAGAATTTTACTAAATTTTTTAATCATGTTTTCCTTTTTTAAAAAATTTACGGGTCCGGTAGTTGTCATTTACCAACTCCCGCAAAATATTGTAATAAAAATGAATTGAAAAAAAACAAATTTTATTAAATTTGTAATTTTGGTTAATTTTGATGGTATATAAAAATTAATTACATTTAAAATTTACAACAGTTTTAGAAATTTTGAAATTTCTCATTTTATGTTTTTTTTTTATGTTATGAAAATAATGTTTAAAAATAAAATTGTATGTTCTAAATTTTTTTTATGATTTTAATAATTTTTTTTTTCATTATTATTTTTAGAGCGGCAATGAAAGATCATCACGTACTAGACTTGGTAGCTCAACAAGCTCATTAGCTGATACTGAAAATAATGATAAAAAAACTATTGGCAAAGATACAACAGAAAATGGTGAAATAATTGATTATAAAGCATTATGGGAAGCTGTTAAGTATGTTATTAAAATTTAAATAAATAATAATTTATATAAAAAATAATAATTAATTTGTATTTCTTTTGTATTCAATTTTAGATTAGATAATGATAAACTTAAAAAACAATTAAAGGGAAAGGATGAAGAATTATCAACAGCAAAATCAACAATTGATAGATTTACGAATGCGGTAAGTAGTTGTAAAATTTAATTTCTCGAATTACGAATTCTTGAATTTTTGTGGGACAATTTTGATTCAACAAAAACGAAAACGTTCAAAATTATAATTAAAATATTTTTATTTTAGACTACAAAAAATTCACTTTCGGAACTTGAAAAACGTGAAAGGAGAGCAATGGAACGTAAATTATCTGAAATGGAAGAAGAGCTTAAGGTAAGCAAATTTATTAATTTATTATTATTTTCATTAAATTATTTATTATTTAAAAAAAAAAATTATATCTTAAAGCAACAGGAAAGAAAAAAGAAAATACAAAAAAAAAAAGGATTTTTACAAAACAAAAATTTTGATTATCCTAAAAAAATTATCCTTAAATTGTATTGTCTTTTTCTTTGAATAAAATCATTTATTGTGATTAAATTTTCATAATTTTTATGTTGTTAATTTAGAGAGGCTCAAACTAAATCAGAGTTCGGTGGCTACTATACCAGTCACAGGATAGTAGCACCTGAAATAATTTTCGTATCTAATTTAATCAAATGAGCTGAACAAATATAATTTCGAAATTAATTTCGACTTAAAACAAGAGAGTTTTCTTAAAGTTACATTTTCATATTTGCTGTTCGTGACCGTGTACAAATTATTATTGAAAATCTGATTTAGATTGAGCCGCTAAATGCTTTTTTTTAAAGAAAAACTTTTTAGTTTCTTATACATAAATTGTATTCTAAGAGTTTTCATCAAATTTTCTCCATTTATCATTATGAATTAAATTTTGTTTTTGAATATTATTTTATATTTTTGAAACAAACAAAAACTCTACTACAAGAAAAATACAAGTCATTTTTTCTCTCTTTCTCTTTTCATTGTAAAATATTTCCATAAATTATTTTTGTTTTTTTTTGGTTTGTTTTATAATTTATAAATAAAATAATGTTATTTGTCATAATCCATAAAAAAAACTTAATGATTTTTCATTTTGTATGCCAAAAATCATCATAAATAAAACTTAACTATTTTTGCACACATTTTTTTTTTCAATGTGAAAAATTTTTTTTTTGTCTTATAAAATTATTATATTTTTTTTTAAAATAAAATTTTGTAATTTATAATTTATTGTAATTTTTATATAATTGAGAAAATATTTAAATAAAAATATTTATGTTTTCATAAAACATATATTTTCCATCCAACACATATAAAAGACAACAACAAAAATCACTTTTTTTTATCATATATAATTTTATTTTAATTTTAAAGCTGAATTTATAAAAAAAAAAATTTGTTAAATTATTTTACGAAGTCATAGTAAAAATAAAATATATGAAATCCTTAGTAAGTTTCATAATGTATTTTAAACAGCGAGTAAATAAAATAAAAGAATACTTTTAAATGATATTTATGTGCACTGTGGTGACTATAACAGATTACACAACCCCGACCCCCAAATACCATCAAATACTTAAATATTTTCTAACTCAATTACATAATTGAGAAATTGGTTTTGTTATAAACTTTTTTTGGTAGGTTCGGGAAGGGTGTAACTTTCATCGTGGAAAAATGGTATATAATAGAATAAATAGTAAATATTCAATCAATTTTCCCAATTCTGTCGTTAACATCGATTAAAAGATTTTCAGAACAAAATATTCTTTAATAGATTTTCACCACAAAATATTGTCCTTGTCTTACGATCAGTAAAATAATTCAATTTATGATAATTAAAGTATGTATATATTTAATTTCCTATGGCGGATTGTATGTAACGTATTCATTAACATATAAAAGTTCAGCTTTAAATTTTTTTTTGATCATATTACAAACAAATAAACGTGAATTTATTAAAATTTGTGTAAAATTTTGTCTGTTTAGTAAAAAAAAATGTATTGTAACAAATTAACGACAAATTCAAATTATTAAAAATTCAATAATTTCTTTTTTTTTATTATTCATAAAACTATTTTTATTTTGTGTTGTTCATATTTTTTTTTTTGGTATCATATCTCATTAAAAGAAAAATCATAAAAGAAAATTTTTGAAATTAATTAAAAAAAAAATATATATATAAATTTATTTTCGCACAACATTTCACCATCTGCATAAAATCATTTTATATTCATATGTATGTCAAAAAATAAATTAAGGATATTAAAAAATCAGTCTTAATGGTTTTCGTACAAAACAAATAAAAATATCAATTGCACATTTTTAAATACATTTTAATTGAAATCATTATTTTTTTTTTCATATAATTTTAATTTGTCAGAAAAAAAGAAAATAAATTATCATTAAAATATATAAAAAAAAATTCAGAACAGCCAATGACGCAGGATATAATTCAAAATTTATTACAATTGCATTTATAAAATTAATTAATTTATTTAAATTGTTTTGATAATTTGCCAACAGATGGATCATAATGTTTTTTTTTTAAATATGATTTCATAATTAAATTAATTCGAAAAATTCTATTATTGAGAATTGAATTAAGAAAATTACGAATTTTTTAAAAAACGAAAACCAGAAAATTTTCTCCTACATAGAATTTTGAAGCGAATATTTTTTTTATTGTGGAGCCATCTATTGAATAATTTTTAAATAAAAATAATGAAGGAAAAGATAATTGAAAAATAAATAATTATTATAAATAATGAATTGAAGAATAATATTAATTAATTTTAGAATTTCGAAAATTTTGTATTCGTTTGATTTCTGTTTAATCTCAATTCCCAGTATCCAATTATCGTTTCGAAATAATTAAATCGCTGACCGACCAGAATTATTGAAAATGTTTGTGCGTACGGAAACCAATGAGACTCTAGTTAATTTTTAAATTAATATATTATATAATGAACAAAAAAAAAGAAACACAATATTATTTTAATAAAGTAATACTTAATAATTATATTTCAAATTTGAAAATTTTCAAAAAACACAATCTACAAAATTTGTTTTTTTTTTCTCTCTCTCTTTCTCTCATATATTTTGTTATATTCAAATTTAGCTATTACAGAAGTTAAAGACTGAGAATGAACGTCTACGAGCTGAAAATCGTGCTTTAACTCGAGTTGTTTCAAAATTAACAACTTCAGCTCAAAATCAAAATAATCATCATAAAAAATAGTAGTTAAAACTAGCACAAGAAGAAGAAACTAAAAATTATTAATTAAAAATTTAAATAATATAAATAAAAAAAATATCAAAATAATATTAAAATTATAATTACGAAACTATATTTAAAAACATAATCAACAATTTTTTTTATAATCATCATCGCTCAAATAAGTAAAATTAATCTGATATTAATTATTATTATTTTTAATAATAATTATTATTTTTATCGTCTTTATTATTATAAATGATCAAAAATAATGTGACATGCTGTGGAATGTGGAACAAAACTCAAACTCATTTATTTTTATCTCAGTCAAAATATAATTTCTGTTGACAGCCGGCGTTTTAATGATGAGATCCCGGTATGGTGGCGAATTTTGTAATTGTTGTTATATTTAATTGTTGTTGTTTAATAATTTTATTTATATAATTTTATTTTATTTTCATAATTGATTGATGAATTTTTGATTTGTGAATATTTATATTATAGATATATATATATTTAAATTAATTAATCAAATTAATTTAATTTAAGAGAAAAAGTGTATTTTTTTAAAATATTTATTTTTATAATAATTCATAACTGTTGGTTTTTCTTCACTTTTTATATATAATTAATTGTAATGAATTAATTTTAATTATATTTGTTTGAACGTGTTTTTTAATTGAGTATATTTTTGATGAGTTCAATTTTTTAGAAAGGCAATTGACATTACTACTACATATATATATATATATATATATCAATATTCAGGGGTCTATTTGTTACTTTAGTTATTTAGATTAATTTTTATACCGTAGATCGGGTTATATTTTTTACTTTAGATTAATTTTTATACCGTCTATTTGTTACTTAACCTTAATCATTATGCTGCAGATTTTCACCCAATCAAAAAGCTAGATATACAATAATGTTGTTAAAATTTTTACTATTTAAAATAGTCATGAGGTTTAGCTGAAATTAAAGATTTTTAGATAATTCTCATTCTCAAGTGAAGACAACAAGGCAGGCAGTGGCGATTGTATCGATTCAATTTATTATTATGGTCCATATAATTAAAAAATCATTAATTTATGGCAGTAGTGACGAACTGCAATGAATCTCTAACATAAATTATCATTTTGAAGTGCAATGTTTACATATTCTATTATTTATTTTGTAAAATATCGATTTTTAATTACCCATTTTTATGATTACTAGAAAAATAAGGTTCCTTAATATTAATCTTGAAATTTTATAAGTCGATTTCTACTTTGTGTCAATTGCCTTTTTGAGTTAAACAATTAAAAATATACAAAAATTTATTTTTAATTAACTTGTAATTGTTTCTTCATTTAAATTCTGCTGAATTATACCACAAAATTATTTGCAATATAAATATATTAATTAAAAAATAAAATAAAATGTAAATAATAAAATAAAAATAATTATAAAGAAATGAAAAAAAAAAATGTGTGCAAATATTTTTGATAAGCAAACAAAAAAAAATTATGACATTTTACTAATCAGATGCGCCTGGCCCTTCCCGCATTTTCGATAACTTCATTTTTCGCTAATAATGTATTTTCCATTTAAAATTCCAAAAATATATGCAAATATATATATTTTCTCCTGCGCACATTGCTGTTTGAAATTATTGCGGTTGGTTTTTAATTTATTTTTGATATTTAAAATCTAAATCAAAAAGGAAAAAAATTTTTTTCATGATTTTGATTAAATTTTAAGCCAAATTGTATATAGTTTTAAGTTTAATGGAATTCTTCAATAAAACTTAAAGTTATAGTGATTTATTTTTGCTAAAAAATATTAGAAATTTATTTAAATTTAAAAGTCTATTTTTGGGAATGTAATAAAAATTAAAAAACTGATGGGGTTCTATCTTTATCATTAGTTTTAGCACTTTGGAAATATAGTTTATATAAATTATGGACGCTCGGAGCTTACAAATTTTCTATAAAAATTATTTTTTTCTGAATTCGCTTTAAAATTCGAAAATTCGCTCAGATAAAAAACAATTGTCAATTTCGTGTTTTTAGTTCGTGGAATTAAACTATAGATGGTTTCACATTAAGTTTCACAATAAAATTCTAATATGTCCCCAAAAATAGAATAAATAAAATAATTTTTATTAAGGAAAAAAAAGCATGGCTTGTTTTATTATATTTTAATTTTTTTTTTAACATTTTTTAATAAAATATTTATTACAATATTTATTTAACAATTTATTTCTATTTTCTTTAATTTTCAGCAATTGGATATTCTTAAAACAGAAAATCAACGCCTTAAAGAGGAAAATGGCGCATTAATTAGAGTAATTAGTAAATTAAGCAAATAACTTTTAAATAATATAACTAAAAAATATATTTAAAAAAAAAAACAAAAATTATAATTTCATAACATAATTTTTTTTAGTAGTAATAATAATAGTAATGATGAAAATTCTTGATATTTTGTAAAAAAAAAAAAAGAAAGGAAAATGAAACAAAAAGATAAAACGAAACTTAAAATTTAATAATTTTTTTTTACATATTAGAAATGAACAGACAGACAGACACAAATAATTCATATAAATTAGATAAAAAATAATTTTTTGCATTACGAGAGGAAAAATAAGAATTTTATTTATTATATGTAGTTGCGAAATTTTTTGAAATTTTAATTAATTTTTTTTTTATTGGTGTGATAAGTGTTAATTTTACATTAGAAATTTCATAATTTTAAGTTTTTTATATAAATTATTTTAATTTTGTTTAATTTAAATTAGAAAAGAATATTAACATAAAATTTTCGTAGGAATTTGTTTAAAAAAAAATTATTTTGATAAATTTTTGTTTTGTGAAAAATCATAAAACTATAAAAAAATTGGAAACTTATTTAATATACAAAATTGATTTTAAGTTTATTTTTTTTTTGTATAAAATTTTTTAAATTTATTTCGACAAATTTAATAATAAAAGGAAAAGAAATCAATTGAAAATTTCTATTAAATAAATTTAATATTTTTAAGCATCATAATTCTTAATTACTGTTTCCTTATTATTATTAATAATAATATTATTATTATTGTGTAAAGTGAAATTAAAAAAAAAAAAAATTTTTTAATTATAATTTTTGTTGTATTTTTAAATATAATTATTGAAAATAATAGAAATCTTGTAATTCACTCCAAAAATCTTATTACAGACAATTTTTTGTCTAAATTTAATAAATTTAAAAAAATATGTATAAATAGAAACAAATTGAATTATAAATTTCAATTCAGCTAATCAGCTATGAAAATGACACGGGATTCAGCCATTAACGACAAATGCCGTATAATAAATTCAGGAATGTGTTAATATACAAAATCTTAAATTATATTTCAGATCGAATTGAGGAATGTTGTTTAATTCAGCAATAGCTGAATATGAAGTAAACATAATTTTTTTTATTAAAATACAACAAAAATTTCACACTATTACTTTATAGAAAATTTTACATATAAAATAAACTGTTTTTCAATAATAATAATTATAAAAACAAAATATTACAGTGTTTATATTTTTATTATTTGTAAATATTTATGAAAATTTCATAATATGTAATAGAAATGATTTTCTTCTCTATACATAATTAATTTTTTATTTAATATTGCAAGTATTTTTTATTTTCTGTTAGTATTCAATATTTTTTTCGTAATTTAAATCTTGAATTTTTGTATCCCGAATAATTTCACTATAATATATACATTAAAATAAACCATGTATACCACATAAACTCACATCAAAAACATTTATAAATTAAATTATTTCGAAATTCATTTTTAATTAAAAACAAATAAATAATTTATTATTTATTATATTTCACACATACACGTAACCATTAAAACGAATTATTATTATTTTATATTAAGTTAAAAAAAAAATTAATAAATTATTAAAAAAATTTAAAACATTTTTTGTTATTAAATATTTAGTGTTAAAGAAAAAGAATTTATTAAAATATTTTCGAAATGAAGGAAGAACATCAATTTAAAGTAATTAAAATTTCACTCTTATTTAGATAATCTAATAAAATTTTATATTTTTGTAAAATGGAATTTAATTTTTTGGGAATAATGTAAAATATGTACTCAGCACGACTATGTTGCATAAGATATAATATTAATTCAGTACAACCAAGTACTAAGTCAGCACGGAAATTGAATTCATAACATTTTTTGTCATTATTTTAAATATATTTTGCATTTTCTCTTTTTAACATTTTGAATATGCCAAATTTGTCGTGCTGAGTACATATTTTGTCATACTCAAAATAAATATGCCTTCTAATTTTACATTCATTTAATTCTTTAATAAAGCTGGATTCATTGATGCGGCCGAATCGATGAACGTTCAAGAGAAAAAATAGTTCGACTCAAATGAGTTCGACTTTGTCTATCCGCATCAATGAATCCAGGTTAAATATTCATATTTTTCGAAAACAAAATTTCATTTCTGTATTTTTTTTTTAAATTTATCATTAATTTAAAAAAAAAATCATATAATTGAAAATTATTAGTAATTAAAAAATTAAAATTATAAAAAATAGAATTTATTATATAAATAAACAAATACTTTTTTTGTTTTGTTTATATATAAATGTATTTTTTTTAAATTGTTTATATACTTTTAGTTAGTGATTAAAAGCAAAAATTAATTAATTATATATATAAAAAAAAGTTAATATAAAATGAATGTATGTTGTGTTTCTTTTTACACTTATTTCTTGTTTGAAAAACTCTTATACAATTTATTAATTATTATATACAGCATATAAGAAAAATTTCACCCAATTAAACAATATATTAAAGAAAAAATGATAATATTTATAATAGTAACAATAAAAAAAAATGAATCAAATCAAAATTAGATCGAAGAAAAAGTGGAAAATATCAATAAATAAAGTACATATATGAAAAATATTATATATTATTATACATATAAATAAAAATATTGTATTAAACAATTTTTTGAAGTTATTAAAAAAAATCTATTTGTTTTATTTTCCATTACATAATATTATTTTAGAGAGAGAAAATGTTACGACAAGGAAGTATGGCTGTGCTGTGACAATTGATGTGGGAAACATTAGATTCACAATTATTATGATTCTTCTGACTCTATGATAAATATATATATATGTTAATATGTGTTAACATAAATATCAGATAATTATTTCTATATAATTTTTGAGCAAAATATGAAAATTAAGATATGTAGAAAAAATGGATTCTTTGTGTTTTTTTACTCAATCTCGTAATTTGAATATATTTTAATTATTTATATGTAGATATATTTGTATTATAGTTAAAATTTCTCATTGTTGTTTGGTATTAACTTCACTTATTTGGGGGGTTGAAATGATTTCTTCATCTTTTGAATTTTTTTTGAAAAATGCGAAATGTAACCTAAAGTTTGTATAATTTCCGAAATATTTACCAATGTACATTATCTTTAAATTGCTCAAACTTCAAATGAAAATAGTGAAGAATATTTATTTTTAGGGCTTTTTTTAAAAACAAATCCCTTATGTTAACGCTTTTCTGTCCGTCTGTCCGTCTGTCCGTCTGTCCGATGTAAACAATAAAAACCAGTTATTTCACATAGTTAGTGTACACACAAGTTTATGATAGACCCACCGATGGAAAGCTTGATTTATTGAGAACCAGATGTAATCGATAGAATTTTAAAATTCGGGCGGTAGGCGGCGCTATTCACGTTTTTCCAAAACACTTTTTTGCGAATAAAAATGTAATTTTATATAGTAAATGTGCACCAAAAATAAGGTTTGACCACTCGTTGGAAACAGTGTTTTAAATTTCTACCGCTAGTGGCGCTGAATACTAAAATATTTAAACAGTTAATTTTTAAAATGTGATTTCCTATAGTCAATAAGCCCCAAAAATTAGGTTTAATGTCGCATCGGAAAGGTAGTAAGTACATAGTAGTATAAAATCACACTTATTATAATTTTAATTTCTGCCACTAGAAGGCGTAACATATACTCAAAATATGCAGTTACAGTAGATAATTTAAAAAAAGCCCATAATTATAAAACTACTGATCAGTAGTTAAGCTGCGCGGCATTTTTTTAAATAGCGAATCTATACGTTTACTACATCAAAATGTAGGTATTTTAATTACCTTTAATTCAAGATAGTAAACGTGTCTATGCGACACTCGTAATCCATACGACACTATGCGACACCATATCCTCTTTCATATATTATAACATTAAGATTAATATTAACATTTTTTATTATCACTTTCGAAAAGATAAAAAAAAATTATGTCGAATTTTCAATTATAATCAACAAGATAATAAAACATAATTTAATATTCTTATTTATATCAAAATTTCCATTTTAAAGATAAATTAAAAATATTAAAGATAAGTAAAAATACAATATAAAGTCAATGAACAACATATATCCAAAATTTAGTATAAATAAATCTTTTTAAAAGTTAAGTTCTTCTTTTACTAAAAAGAAAAAAATGAAAATTTTACTAATTGTAAGCTAAAAAAAGAAAAGAATTCATTAATTTATATTTTTCAATGCATTAAATAATTTAACAATAATTTTGTAGATTGTATTCTTAACAAAAAGTTTAAATGACGCAAATGCTGCTTGTGCCGAACAATGCTCTCAAGGTCAAAGTCATATCTGTACTGGAGAAAAACAATTTCAACAATGTGGTGGAAAATTAAATAAAATAATTAAAAATAAATAAAAACTTTGTAATATTTTTTTTTAAATAAAGGAAGCGGTAGTCAAAAACCAACTTTTAATTGTCCTGACCAACATTTTTGTGTTGATTCATCACCAAATATATGTGTATTAAGAGGAACACCAACATGTGTGTCCGGATGTGGTGTTTGTAATCCAGCTACTGGAATAGCATGTATAAGTCAAACAACTTATGCGTTTTGTTTTGGTAGTGATCAACCATCTAGTGTAACTGGAGTATGTGATCAGAACAATAAATGTAATTCAAATAATAAAGAAAATTTTTGTACAAATGGTGTAAGATAAAACCGTGTTCCACTAAGTGTTAGTGGTAATTTTTTTTTTCACATTTAAATGAAAAATATTATTTTCAGAAACCATCTTGTGATTCAGTAACAATTACTAAACCTTCTCCAAGACCACCAACTGGTTCAACACCAGGTGACTTAGCGTTATTTTGCCGTCGAATAAATCAAGGTGGAAAATTTACACCGACTGGAGATATAACATGCAAAAAGTATAATTATTGTTTTATGTCACGGGGACAAATAATGGGTAAACAATTTTTATGTCCTGGTAATACAGTTTTTGATTGTAAGACTCAACAATGCTCAGAGATATGTAATAATAATTGCATATATATTGGTCTTTTGCCACCATCTCCATATCCACCACAGATATAAATAAGAGGAAAGGAAAATTATTATCGTTGTAATGAAATTGTAAATAATATTTTCAAATAAAATTTAAACAAAAAAATTGACTAAGTATTATTTTATAATTTATTATTTATTCTTTTTCTTTGGCTCAACAGTCCTATGTGGGCCTAGGCCTACATCTTACAGGTTTTTTATGACAAATTCGACATTTACAAAATGCTATTAAAGCCAAAAACATATCTAAATCAACTACCATATACGTAAATTGGAGTTATAGCTGAAATATTCAGCAATAACTTAAAACTAAAAAAAAGGGTTAAAAATATTATTTCAGTATTTAAATATTATTTAATAAATATTTATGTATACTAAATTATTGAAGGAAATTATTATGCTGAAAAGAAATTTATTTAGAACAACATTAAATATTTACAAAAATTTATCTAAAAAATTCGATGTAAATATTTGAATATTAATGTTTTGTTAACTAAACCAAAAAAAGCTGTACTGAATTTAGTTTCTATAAAACAAGACAGTCAATGGCAAATTAGATTTCAACAAACGTTTGGAACGATCATAATCTTAATCATATTTTTTCGTAGATTAATCAAATCTTGGCGATTATTTGAATTACCAAAGTTAAAATTTAGAAAGTGAAGTTAATGGAAACCATTCAAATGGAAAACACTTTCATACATAAATATAGACGTATGATAAAGTAAATGTTGTTGTTAGTATTAAATAATTCATTTACAAAGTAATAATGGCGGGAGATAGAGAATTTAGAGCTCTACATGTATGCTCCATATTTTCGGATGAAATTCGAAATTCTTATAAGTTGTGTTTTTATGAAATATATAATAATAATTTTCTAACTCGATCTTTGTAGTTATAAATTATAGCATCTCATTACGACAATTTAATATTACAAACTATAAAAATCAATTCATTTGAAGTGTTATCGCGTAGTTATAAATTATAGCATCTCATTACGATTTAATATTACAAACTATACAAACTATAAAAATCAATTCATTTATCGCTATTTAGAAAATTAACTTTAGCGTCTATGTATACAATTATATTTCAATGATTATTATCCTTCACTTCTTTCATTTAAAACTTCTAAATATATTTAATATTAATTAACTAAAAAGTTTTTGTTTTCGGAATCTTTTTCTGCTTAAGATTAGATAAACGTTTTACTTGGGATTTTTTTTATATTAAATCATTATAAATTAATTTAAATTTTTATTAATCAGACTTAGATGTTTATTTTATAATTATTACAGATTGTTTGCAATCAAAAACAAAAATCATTTTATAATCATTTTACCTTGTATTATATCTATAATATACTATCCTACTTGTATTCTTGTATCTATACCAAAAATTATTTTCCAAAAGCTTTGAATTATAATATGTATGTATAAAATTATTTTCTTAGAATTTTCATTGTACATTTACAATTCTGAGTTTGTTGCAGATTGAAAATAAAATAATTATCTTATAAGAATGTTTTTCAAATTAGTAAGTCGTTAATTTCAATTTCAATTTTGCAAAATTCAATAATTTTTTTCTATTTTGCTTTTAAAGATTTCTTTTATATTATTACTGATATTTTGTGATTTGGTATTTCTAATGGATAATAATAATTGTTCTATATGTAATCGAGACACTAAATTTGCTTGTTTATCTAAAAATTCATATCAATTTTGTAAATCAGACTGGTGTAAGAAAAATTATATAGTAAATAAAATTAATTTTCAGTCTAGGATTATGAGGCGAGGCTATAGGTTTTGAGAAAATGCAACAAATATTTGAATTAATTGAAAATATATATGTCTTAATCAGTCGCACCTAGTGAGCCTCGACTCAAAAAGAAACATACTTTAATTTTCCGTCAATTTAAATTACGAAATATATTTTCTATTTTTTTTTGTCTTAGATGGAAACTTAGTTCTTTATCCAGAATTGGGTACATTCGTTTGTCCCAATTCAACTATTTGTGATTCAACTAATATAAAGAGATGTATCACTGGTGGTACACCAACATGTACCGATAGTTGTGGTCAATGTAATATGAACACCAATATTGCTTGTGTTAATAAAAAGAATTTTACAATTTGTTATAATAATTTACCCGTAAATAATTATGGTTATCCATGTCCTGACAATTTAGTATGTAATTCAGGACAATTAAAATTTTGCGTTCAACCAACATTAGGTTCAACATGTAGTGATGGTGGTGGTGTAATTGAAGTACCAAAAGATCCTAAACTATTTTGTACAACTCAGCCAAATCTTGTTTTGCCTGACCGATATGGTATTAAAGGAGAATGTAGAAAGTATAAATATAAATATTTCAAAAAAATAATTAATTTCATTTATTTATAATATTGTATGTTTGTTGTAGATATAATTATTGTTATAAATTTCAAGGTAATAGGACTGGTATTCAATTGGAATGTCTAGGAACAACAAATTTTAATTGTTCATCCCATAAATGTGAAGTAATAAATTGTATTAATAATAATAACTCTTGTTAATTGCAGGATATATTATATATTTGTAATAATTAATAAATAAAGGAATTAAAAAAATAATTTTCTGTAATTAAATTTTCATTTTTTCAAGTTTTAATTGTAATGTCACTCTTTATTCATGTTATCTGGCAATGGCATATATTATTTACTTTTATTACTCTATTAAAAATATATAATTCTATTATAGCAAAATTAATGTTGACAAATTTTTATTATGGAATTAAAAAATATAGATAGGTAAACACTATTCTTATGCTGAATTCTAAATTATAAACATAATTTAAATTAAAGATCAATTAATCAAGCAAATCTAACTAAGCAAGAATATTGTTCTAATAACCCATTTCTATAACACTACATCGAAATTATGGTATCATGTAAAAACTATTTTGTTAGTTATTTGAGTTACGACGACAACCGAAATTAAATAAATTCTTGAATTAAGTAGTATTTTTGGTATTTGATTATAAGTTTACAATATTATATTTCTTAAAAAAAATTAAGATTTTTATCTTACCACAGATATTATATTCTAATTCTAGTATCTGTGATATCTTATCTAACCCCTTATTATTATAGTTAAATAGTATATTTTTGTTTGAATAATAATTTTAAATCAAATTTCTTCATTTAAAATTTTCGCAACTGAATTTTAGCTATATTAATAAAATTTTCCAAATTTGGTGAATTGTATTCATAAAATGGTGAATTTTGTAAAAATAATTAAGTACGATAAACATTTAATTAAATTAAAATATTTACAAAATATTTGTATATACTTACACATGCCAAATTTTAGTTTTTTCCTGGTAAATTAGAATTTTTCAATGAAATTTAAGAAGAAAAAAAACATAAGTAATTATTTATTTAACAAAAATAATAATCTTTTATGTACCACAATTTAAGATAACACAATTTAAGATAAATTTACCTTGAAATTTTGATTAAAATTCAGCAAAAATTATAATAGATAAAAAAAATGAAGAAAATATTCAAGGTTCTTTTTTTTGGAATTCTAAAAAGAAATCGACAATTTAATTTTCGAATTTGTATGTTGTTATGTCTGTCGTGTTAATTTGAAAAATTTCAGATTTGATTATGAATGACTATTAGAAGAAAAAAACGTAACAAAACTTATTTTAAATTTTGTTTTATAGATTTTTTTAAAACAAAAATAAACTGGGAGAAATTGAAAAAAAAATTTTTTTTTTAAAATATTGTGTTTAAAACAAACCCAAGAAATTCAAACAAAAAATATACATATAATATATATATTTATCATTTAATTTCAATTTAATCTTCTTAGTTAAACTTTATCTAAATGAGGTTTTTTTTATAAATGTGGAAACTGAAAAAAAAAATTAATAAAACCACTAGAAATGATGAAGAAAATTCTTAGTTTTCTGTAGTATTTCGAAAAGAATATTAATTGAAAATGTTATTAATTTTATTTGTAAGTTTTAAAGTTTTCAAAAAAATAGTCATAAGAAAGACAATAATATCTAAATTTTATTAATATTAATAATATTATAGGCTTCGTTATTATTCTGTGGAAATTTCGATATATCAGTTGGACAATGTGATTTATGTGGAGTTGGTAATATTGCTTGTTTGACCAAAAATACATTTCAAATGTGTATACAAGGTTAGTAATTTTTATATACATATAAGTATTAAAAATAATTTCAAAATTAAACTATAAATTTTGTAAATTAGGTACACCAAAACCAGAAATTGGTAATTTTACATGTCCCGATGACAAAGTTTGTGTATCATCTAGTCCAACAAGATGTTTACCAGCAACATCAACTGCATCATGTGGTGCTAATTGTGGTACTTGTCAACAAGCATCAAGTGCTAGTTGTGTGGATCAAAAGAATTTTGTATACTGTATAGATAATCTACAAACTGCTATAGGTGCAGCATGTCCTGAAGATCTTATTTGTAATTCAGCATCAGTTGATCTTTGTGTTGTAAAAACACATGCAGATGTTAGACTTTTATTATTTTTTTTTTTTAAATATAAATTTTTGAATATTAAAAAAAATTAGGGTCCAACATGTCCAACTCCACCCATAGATGAACAACCACCTTCTATTGAACCCCCAGTTCAACCAACTAATCCAATGGATTTTTGTCGGATTGAATATGAAAAACCAAATGTAAGATTTCCAAGAAAATTTCCAGCACCAGGAAATTGTAATAGGTAAAGTTAATTAATTATTTTTTCAAAAAAACGTTAATTTATTATTTTATTATAGATATAACTATTGTGTTAGAATTAATTCAAAAACTGAAGGATATCAATACCCATGCCCTGGTAATCAACAATTTAATTGCCAAACGCAATCATGTGGAGGAACTTGTGTTCCTTGTTAAATGAAAAGTACAAAGGGTTTTTAAAAATCATTTTCAGGACAAATTGAATTTTTTAAAATTTAAATTGGTCGTTTCGCAATTCAAATTGGTATTTTTATTTTCCATACTGACGAGTTTGAACTGACGTGAGGATTAATTCAAATTGTAAAAATATGTATTTGATTTGAAAATGATACAAGCAATTGTAAATAAATAGCAACATTGTAAATTTTACATTAGATAAAAATTGTCATGGTTTTTTATTATTAATTTTATGTAGAATGTAATCAACTTCATGTTCTAAAGAAGTGCAGTGTAATATGAAGTTTTTTTCACTAAGTATTTTAATTCAATTCAATTTATAGATTGTTTTTTTTTAAAAGTATTTCGGAAAACTAAAAAACAAATAATCTTATACGAAATAACGAAATCAAAATTGACAAATAAATTTTCCCGCGCTAATAAAACTATAACATCTTGTTTATAAAAATAATTCTCTCAAACAAAACTAGCGGCATCTGTGGAATATTATTTCTTATTATAATTAATTTCGTTTCGTCGCCTATTTCAAAATTTTTTATAAATTTAGAGAATCGGCGCCAAATTTGTTAGCCAAAAAATCAAAATGGTCGCTGTTTGGCAAAAAAAGTAAATTGTGTGTGCTGTGTAAAAAGAACTAAAAAGAGAAGAAGAAAAACAATAATTGAAATTTTGTATTCTAAATTAATTTATAGTTAAAGTGATAAATAAACAATTTAAATTATTAAAAACAATATTAGTTAATAAATTCAAACAATAAATTGTCCTAAAAAACAAAAAGTTCATCAAAATTGAAGAAAAAAATTTTAAGCTAAAAATGAAATGGAAAAAAAAAATTTTTATATATGAAATGAATGTGTAGTAGAAAATGTATTGAAAACTTTTTTCTTTTTTGTTTGTCAAGTGCGCTCAAGTGAGGGAGTCTGTCTTCTCTCTGCATCATTCATCAATCATATAGTTTTTTTTATTGTGTGTTTTTCTTCAAAATAATAAAAAAAAAGATTTTCTCTTTTTTCCCCACTTTTAATTAAATTTAAAAAAAAAATTTATAATTTTTCTTTGGTAAGATTACAAAATTAATTTAGGAAGAAAAAAAGTAATAATTTTTTTTTCAATATCAATGAATAAATAGAAATTGTTTTTTTTTATATTGTGTTGTGTTGAGTGTTTTTTTTTCTATATCTGTTTGAATGTGTGCGTGTATTTTGGTTGAGCATATATTGAAAACTCATATTGTGTGTGCAAGCAGAGGCCAGTAGCAGCAGCAGAGCAGCATATATAAACGATAAATTTTTTTATAAGATTTCCGCTTTGGTTGGTACTTCATTAATTAAGTGCAAAAAAAAAATGGAGTCCTTATTTACTTTAGTGTGTAACTTCATTATTTTCATCATCTCTAATCTTTATTTCATTTCAATGGACAAAAATTTTTATAAGATATAGAAAAATCGTTTTAATGTTTTTTCATCCTTGTAAGAAAAATTTCTTAAACCAAAATTTCCTTCTTTTTTTTTTTATCTAAAAATTTAAATTAATTTTGGCTATTTGAATTATTTATGTGTCCAATGGAGAAAAAAATATTTTATGAAGTGTTGAAGAAATAAAAAGGACGTTTTTTTTCAATGAAATAATTTTTGTTATTTTTTATAATTTTTTTTTTATAATCAACACACTTTTTTTTAGATTTAAATGATTAGATAAATAAGTACACACTAGAAAGGTGAAAGTAATTATCAACCCAAAAAAAAAAAAAAAAATAGAAATATTATTGGAAATAGAAATTCGTAATAATTAAAATTATATGAATATTAAAAATATTAATGATCTCATAAATTTTTTGATGATCATCAATAAATTTCATCTTTAAAAAAAAATTATTTTTTATTACAAATAATAGAAATTTTTGTTTTTGAAGTTATCCATTAAAAAATTTTTTTTCAAAAGATTTATTGATCAATTAAGCTTATTAATAGTTTAAATTAAATTGTTTAAATCCAAGAGAAAATATATACCATACCATAAATATGTATCGCGGAACTAATAAAAATTTCAATTAATCTTTTAGTTTATTAAACTGTGAATTGGAGCGAATTTGATTAAAATTTTGTTAATTACTTAATATTAAATTTTTCCGGTTCGGTTCTTATATATTTAATTTTCAAAATTAAATTTTTATTACATACTTATAAATGTTAATTATTTAAATAAATTCTTACATTTATTTTTAGTAGGTATATATAACATTAGATTATGATTTGAACTATCTTGCATTATCAATCTGTTGATATTTTATTGCATAGCATAGACGAAGGTTTTCCCGTATTCGAGAGAATCCAATTTTGTATCTAAATTTAAGAAAATATTATTACACAACTAGAATTTATTTCTACATTATATATATTTACTTAATTTTGAATTTATTTATGTTTGCTTTTTAAAGACAAAAATATGAAATTTATATTTTCATTTAATTCCATTTCCCAGAATAGTCTTTGTTTATTTATAATTATTTATTAATAATTATATATTTCTATGTAAAATATTTAAATCTTACAGCTACTTATATTTTCATATAGGATATTGGAAAACTTATGCATATTTGTTACTTTTGTTCTTACAATTTGAAAATAGCTTCTACTTGTAACCTAAGTTCAAACCTATTAGATCTTCATTAGTAGTTTTTTATATACATAATTCAGTTATTCAATTATTTTGATATCAACTGCAAAGTATATGTATACCTATACTTATTTTTTGTGAATAAGACACTTATCACAAAAATTTATAATTTTAGTTATTGACTATAATTGTTGATACTATATAAATAAACCTAATTTTCATTTAATATTATTTTTTCTTAATTATATATTCTACTTGTATATTTGCTTAAAATAAAACAAAATTCTAGGAATGCAATTTTTTAACAAGGATACAGAAAAAAACAGCTCTAAACTGGATTTAGTGCGTTCGTAAAGGGTAATGGCGGCCTCCACTCAAGGAGAAATAAGAGTGGGTCCCGGCCACCAGGTAAACGATGTCTATGTACGTAACTCACAAAATCACGGTAACAATTCAACAAAAACAGAAAGAAAATTTTTAAATAAAATAAAAATTGAGAAAAGAACAAAAAAATATTCTGTTTTGTTTTTTAATTATAAATGTTCTTGTTTTTTGAAAATATCAAGTAAAATTTCTGCAGTCTATTAAAATATTTTTTTATAATATTTTCTATTTATACCAAATGATATGATAATTCGAAAAGACAGATTAATTATCATTGGATATATTTAAACAATATTTAAAAAAGTTAAAAGAAAAAAATTTAAAAAAAAGAATGCAGACATTTTTCGTAAATTTATTGGATAATAATTTAAAAATAATAATTTATATTTGATATAATTGAAATGTTTTGAATTTGAAACAAAACAAAAAATATAGGTGGAATCATGCATTTAAATGTTATTTTTTTTTTATTTTTGTCATTTTTATTAATCAATATATTTTTTTTATTATTAAATATTTAAGTAGGTATTAGAACCATTATTATGTATGTATATTGTATGAAATATTAATGATCCTAGATTTGCTGACAATTATTTAAGTCTATCGAACCTTTATTTCTTTAGCAACTTTTTTCACGAGCCTTTTGACAAGAGTTTTTTCAAGTCTCTTTCGTGATCTTTACATCTTTTTGACACTAAAATTTGAAAAATTACAAGCAGGACTTTTAGTGTCAAAAGGATTTTGAAAATTATGAAAGAAGATTGAAAAAAGGATCGTGAAAAAACGGTCCTTAAGTATATATCCAAAATTTTAATTTTCTTTTATTGTATATTTATATTTACATAATATTTTAAAACATCCATCACAAAATTTTATTTTAAAAATAAAATTAATTCAAAACAGCATTTACACTTAGTAAATTAAAAAAAAAAACGTATTTTACTCATGATCCCAATTAGTAGAGTTTATACTTATAGCATAATTTACAATATATAATAATTTATTATGTTAATTTAAAATAATAAATCGTGAATATGTGTAAAAGAGTTTAATTATAAAAATTATAATTTTCTAATATTTTCTTGAAATTTATTATTAAGTTTTATGAACTTATAAAAACAAACATTTTAGATAATATTATTATTAATGTGTATACCTGCAGTTTTTATGATTGTGTAATGCTTTCTTCTTTTTTTTTGCATGTTTCAAATTATAAAATTTTTATCTTAATAAAATATCATTATTAATTTAAAATATACATATGTATATATACTTAGGTATATAATGTTAATAAATTTTAATTATACAATAATTATGGTTACTTCAGTTAAAATATTTAAATTTAAAATTCGAGAAAGATTATAGATATATCTGTTAATTAAAAATATTAAATAGATCAATTAAAATATAATTTTTGTAAATATTTTAATGCATGATTCACCTATTTTAATTTTAAAATTTTTTTTTTTTGTAAACTCATAAATTACACTCATTTATCATTCATATTAGTTTTAAGTAAAATTAACAAACTCAAAAAAATGTGTTTGTCCTTTTTTTTTATTAAATTAAAATTTAAAAAATATTTAAAAAAAATAGAAAATACTATCACAATTAATAATGTTATTGTCAATTAGGCAAAACTGCCCGATTATAATCCAATTACAAGTTTTCCTATTGATAAAGAATCAGAAAGAGAATTGGAAGAATCTCGATGGAGTCCTGGTATTGTTTTAGACGGAGATCTGTTAATGTATTTAAGAGCAGCAAGATCTATGGCAGCATTTCAAGGTAATAAATAATATAAAAAATAATATATTATTGAATAATAATATAATGTCTTATTTTTATTTAAAAGGTATGTGTGATGGTGGACTTGAAGATGGTTGTTTAGCCGCAAGTCGTGACGATACTACTTTAAATGCTCTTGATGTTGTAAGTAATAGTTTAAAGTTTCACTATATTTTATTTATATATTAGTTTATTAATTAAATTTTACAATTAATCTAGGCGATGATCTTCATTAATTAAATTCAGTATTTTATTTTTTGATATGATTTTTTTTATAATTTTTATAGTCTTTTTATATGTTTAATTTATTAGTTCGAATTTCATTGTTTTAGATTAATAAAATTGTGTTTTTTTTCAGTTACATGATTCGGGTTATGATCCTGGTAAAGCTTTACAGGCACTAGTTAAATGTCCAGTTTCAAAAGGAATTGATAAAAAATGGACAGAAGATGAAACAAAAAAATTTATAAAAGGACTACGTCAATTTGGAAAGAATTTTTTTAGAATACATAAAGATTTATTACCACATAAAGAGACACCAGAATTGGTTGAATTTTATTATTTGTGGAAAAAAACTCCAGGAGCTAATAATAATCGTCCGCATAGACGCAGACGACAAGGCTCATTACGTCGTAATCGTGTTACACGTGCTAGTAATACACCCCCAAAGAAAGAAGATACAGCTGAACAACAAACAGCTGAATCTAGTAGACCATCACCAATATCCAAAGAAGAAAACAGCTCTCTAACTGAAGACGACGCTAGCGAATGTGATAGTGATTCAAGTTTAACAAATAAAAGTAATATATATTATATAAATTTTGAATATATTTCAATTTCAAAAATAATTTTAATTAACTAAAATGATAATTTTAATAGGGGATGAATCACCATCAAGAATGAGGACTAGAAATAAACAAGGAACAAAAGAACAGGTAGCTAATGGTAAGAGACCAAAACGTGGTACTGAAACTCCAGAAGTTATTAATGATAATCCAAAAACACCAACTAAAAATGATAATAAACGAAAAGGTGGAAATGTTAACAAAGATACACCAAATAAAAAATGTAAACGTTCTGATATTGAAAGTGGTGATATTAGTGATGATAAAGATAAACGCAAACGTTCAGATGTAAGTCTAAAAAAAAATATTAATTAATTTCTAAATCGTTTTGGAACGTATTTATTTATTTTAAACTTAATTTCAAAGTATAATTTTTCGAAAATACTAAATTTTCATTACAATTTTTTTTTAATTATTTTACAGAGCCCTGCAGAAAGTATGAATTCTGATAGTCGACCTGATTCAGTTTTAGATGAAGGTGACAATACAAATGATGTTCCAGATCCGCCAACAATAATTGGCAGCACAAATCAAAAAGATATTATATTAAATGATGATAAACCAGATTCATCTTCATCATCATCAATGCCAGCAACAACAACTAGTGAATTATCAACAGCTACATTGGGTACATTAAATAATGATAAAGAACCAGTTGTTGAAGATGAATCAAATCATCCACCAACAATTGGTGGTAGTATTACAACAAATACTGTTACAAGTGGTATTGGTAAACAACAAATTACATCAATTACAAAAACACCAGGTCTGTCACAACAGCAGGATAAAAATTCTATTGGTGCTCAACAACAAGTTGTTGGTAATGATGGTAATTCAAATACGATACAAACTGGTGTTACAACAGGAATTCCTATTGGTGGTATTCCAATTACGAATATTGATGATAATAAATTAAATATTGGTTCTGGAGTTGTTGGTAGTATTAGTACTGATGAAAAACAACAAATATCTGATAATAATATTGCTGCTGATGAACAACAAAATTCAAATAGCAATAATTATATACCAAAAGAACAAGAAATATTAACAAAAATTGCAAATATAAAACAAGAAAATAATGGACAAATATCAAATCAATCAACACAATCAATTAATAATAATATATCAATAACAACAACACCATCAGGAATAACACCAACAATAACAACATCAGCAACAAATCCAATTGATTATTCACCAAAAGATGTTTATATTAAAAAAGAACCAAATGATGATACTTCAATGGATGCAGCATGTAATCAAAATAGTAATGAACCACAAGATTTGAAAGTAAAAATTGAAATAAAAAGTGAAGAAACTAAACCAAATATAAATTTATCTTTACAACAACAACAGCCACCATTATTATCATCTATGCAAAATATTATTGGACCAAATAGTGGTAATGAAATAAATTTAGATAAAAAATTAGATGGACATTTTGATAGTCATTTAAAATTCCAAAATGATATAAAATATGGAAATGATATTGATATGAAATATAATGATTCAATTAAATATGGTACACCAGGTGATTTACACAATCAACAACTGCAACAGCAACAAAAATTTGCACTCGAAATGAAATATCCACCGCATTCAATGATAGATTCATTAAAGTTTGGTGGTCTTGGCAATCCAGAAATTGCAGCTAAATATGAAATGAAATCATATGGTTTAGAACCACAACAAGGTAAATTTCCATTAGATCATCCATTAAATAAGCCATATTCAGATGCAATTAAAATACCAGATTTAAAATCATATCAACATGAATTAAATAAATATCCACCACAACAATCACAACAACAAACAGATAATCAAATGAAATATCCACAACAAATGTCTGGTTTATCATCAGGTGGTTCAATTGATGGACATAAATTTATATCAGATCCAAATAATCCTTTAGTTGGTAAAGGTCATTATCAATCTGAACCACCATCATTACCACCACCGCCAATATCACAACAGCAACAACATCCATTATCACGTTCACCATATGATTCACCAATTATGATGAAATATGGTGATCCAATGATTAAATATGGTCTTCCACCAGGTCAGCCACAAGATTTAAAATATCAATCATCTGAATCATTACTAAAATCACCATACCATGGTGAGAATTTAATAAAAAATTCACAATATAATAATGAAATACAACACCAACAACAACAACAAAGCAATAAATATCCATCAGAAAGTCCAATTGATGCAACATCATCAAGGACAACACCAAATCAAGATAGTCAAGGCAGTAATAGTAATTCACAACAATTTCATTCACCTCATCCATCACCATTAATGCAACAATCTACAGTTCAAAATCATCCAGGTATGCAGCATTTAATTGCTAGTCATCCTGGTTTACCAAATTCAATGCAAACACCAACTGGTGGTAATAATAACAGTCATTCATCAATAATGGTTTCAACAAATTCATCATCGGTTTCAGCAAATACACATTTACAAACATCAAGTCCTGCAATGTTATTGCCACCAAATTCTACATCAACATCATCATCAGCAGCATCAATAATGCATTCACAATTAATGGGACCAGGTGTTGGACCACCACCACCGCCACCACCTAGTCATATGCCACCTTTACATCGACCACATCAAGACATACCACCACCACAAGCATCACAGCATCCACAGCAGATGCATCATCCTTCAGCATTATCTTCACTTCAATCTGGACATAATTTACCACCAAATCATCCAGGTGGATTATCATCTTTGGGTCATAATCGCACACCATCACCGGCTGCTCAACGTAATGAGAATAATCAAAGTTCAATTAGGGATCATAGAGATTCACAACAGCAGCAACATTCACAACAACATGGACCAGGTTCTTTGCCATCACATCGGACATCACCATTACCAGGATTGACAAGTGCAGCAATGCTTGGCCATCCTATGGCATTACATTTGGGTGGACCTGGTGGTCCAGGTGGTATACCATTATCAGCTTTAACTGGACATCATGCAGCACATTTAATGGCACCAACAATGCCACCTATTGGTAGTGCTGGCGGTGTTCCGTTATCATTAATTGGTAACAACAGTTCAATAAGTGGTCTCAGTAGTGAATCCTCCGCTGGTAGAAGGACACCACCTAGTATTATATCATCATCAGCGTCATCTTTATCATCTGGTGGTCAAATAACAAATACAGTGCCATCATCTGCATTCAGCCGTGCAAGTCCGTCTGTACAAAACTCTTCAGCATCTTCCTCAGTTTCAGGATCATTGCATAGTAGCAATAATTCTAGTATACATCGGTCACAGTCGCCATCAACACAACAATCACAACAAAATCCAAATAGTTTAAGTCGAACCAGTCCATTACATCCCGTTCCCCAAAGTCCTCTTGGTTTACATCCATCTGCATCAGCATTATCAGCTGCTGCTGCGGCAGTTGCGGAACGTGATCGACAAGCTTTGTTACGTCAACAATCACCTCATATGACCCCGCCTCCAGTTTCAACGCCATCATCAATGATGCCAAGTCCGCTAAGTAAAATGTATGGTGGACCACAGGGACAAAGGGGTTTAGGTACATCACCACCACCACATCATTTACGACCAGGTGCATCACCACCAGTGATTCGTCATCCACAAATGCCATTGGCTTTGCCATTGATGGGACCAGGTGGTGGTATGCCACCAATGGGTGTACATCCACAAGCTCCATATGCACATCATTTATTGCATCCTTCAATGTTCTATTCTCATCATCATAATCCATTTAATTCACCATATCCATATCATCCCTATGGTCCCGGATTTGGTTCATATATGAAACCGCCACAACCAGGTGGTCCTATTGATCCAGCTGTAATGCAACATCATCAAGCATTAGCAGCAGCCGCAGCAGCTGGTCGACAAGAAGAGAATGCGGCAGCAGCAGCTGCTGCAGCGGCACATGCAGAAAAATTGAGAGCAGAAAATGCGCAAAGTATACAGCAACAACAACAACAACAACAACAACAGCAGCAGCAGCAGCAACAACAGCAGCAGCAGCAACAACAACAACAACAACAACAGCAACAGCATCAACAACAACAACACCAGCACAAAATCAAACCACCAACTCCAAAGACACCTCAAGGTAGTAGTATTGGGGGAGGCGGTAGTGGTAGTAGCGGTTCAACACCAACAGGCGGCCCATCACCATATTCTAGTATAGGACATCCAGCATATCCACCGCAACATCATCCATCGTTCCAGGACAGTCCATCATCATCGAAACCAACTAGTCATATGGATGCATTAAGGGCACATGCCAATGCTGCCAATTTAGGTGGTCATCATCCAAGTGAGTATTGTATAATTTTTTTATTTATAATTCAGAAATTGAATTAATGTTGACCAATTTATTTTTTTTAGTACCGATTGAAATAGAACCAGATCCAGAACCAGAAATACCAAGTCCGACGCACAATATACCGCGTGGTCCTAGTCCAGAGGCTAAACCAGATGATACGGAATGTCATCGATCACAATCTGCAATGTAATTTTCTATTATATTTTTTTATAAATTATTTTTGTTTACGTAAATGAAAAATGTAATTTTCTTTAAAGATTTGTACGACATATCGATCGTGGTGATTATAATTCATGCACCAGAACCGATTTAATTTTTAAACCTGTTGCTGATTCAAAATTAGCACGTAAACGTGAAGAAAGAGATCGTAAATTAGCTGAAAAGGAAAGAGAAAGGCGTCAGGTACGTGTTACGATGAATTTAACTACATTTTAATATTTATTCATCAAATTTATTTAATATATATTCATTCAGCAACAACAACAACAACAACAGCAACAACAACAGCAGCAGCAACAACAACAAGCACAAGCCCAACAAGCCGCACAACAAGCTAAAATGAAAGCTGAATTAAAACCACCATATGCTGATACACCAGCGTTACGGCAATTATCCGAATATGCCCGACCTCATGTTGCATTCAGGTGAAAAAAATTGATTTAAAAAAAAAAATTAGATATTCAATTATTTACAGACCGATTATTATTAAATATGTTATATTATTATAGTTCTATTCAATGACTCGCTGTAAAGTACTCTATAATAACAGAAAGTAAAAATTCACATTTCCATTTTTTTTAGTAGCTTCTAACTTTCACTTTCTTGTGTTCATTGAAATCTAAATTATTTTAGATCGTTTTAGAGTACGAACCTTTTTGACAGTAGTAGATCAGAGAATGTTTTAAATTTATAAAATTTACCTTTTCAAATGAATGAATATTGTTTTTCGGAAAATGTTCATGAAATTCAACTTTTGGTACATTCTAAACAATTTTCTACTCTGCTTTTCTCAATTTTTTAGTCATTGAACAAAACTATTATATATTTAATAAATCATACTGTACAAAATAAATATAGAGAAAAACGATAACATTAAATATTATATATATATAAAAAAGAAAATTGGGCAAAATTTGTTTTCAACCAAAAAAAAAAAAAAAAAAATTTGGTTAAATTTTTTAAATTATTTTATAATTTTATTTTTATTCTTTTTTCAAATAAATATTTTTGAAAATCTATTATTTTTCGCTGAAAATTATTTACAAAAGAAAATATTTTTTTTTCTAAATATTTCAGCCCTGTTGAAACGATGGTAGCACCATATCATCACCCAATGGGGCCGATGTATAGTAGAGAAAGGTTAGTTTATTTATTTTTTCAGTTTTTTTTTCTTAATTTTTTTTTTTAATTATTTTGAAGCAAAAAATTCACAAATTTAAAAAATATTTTCTCATATATGCATGTAAAATCTTATTTCATTCAAATATTTTCTACTATTATCTACAAATTCATTACTTTTAGATGTGGAAGTGGGTTTTCTTAACATATTATTTAAATTTTTATTTTTGTTATTGTTAAAGTTCATTCATTTCGCTAAATAATAATTTTTTTTTTAAATTTCATTAAAACTATTAACAAAAAAATTCATCGCTATTAAAATATAATTATTATTTTTTATGAGTATAATAAATATTTTTATTTACATAAATTTTTGTATTTTTTTAGGGAATTGGAAGAATTAAAAAATGCTCAAGCACAAGCAGCTGCGGTTGGTCAATCTCGTTTAGATCCACACTGGATGGAATATTATCGAATGAGGTAAAGCAAAATACATAATTATAAATTTATTAAAAAAAAATTTTTTTTCATTATAATTAATCCTTGTATGATAATCAAGTAAAAAGTAATTATAATGAACAATTATAAATTGCAAATTAATTGATGGTTTATTTATACAACTTAACTAATATTAATTAATTTTTATATCTTAAAAAGGGGTATGCATCCTTCACAATTTCCTTTGTATGCTAATCCTGCTGCAATATCACAGTTGGAACGTGAACGTTTAGGAATACCACCTCAACATCATGTTATGGATCCAAATGATCCAATGGTAAGTATTTATAATATAATAATTTAAAAAATAAATAAAATTTTGTTTTGTATATTAATTTTATTTTGGTGAATTCATTAACACTCCATCAATTTTCAATCGTATTTGAATGCAATTTTAATAACTCCAAAAATAAAAATCCATTTTGCATTGCGAATTAACTCTACAAAAAATTATCGCTTTTGTCTTATTGAATTATTAAAGTAAATCATTTTTATTTTTATTCGGAAATACGAAAAAAACTATTAAAAAATGCTTTTCTTTATTTAGTAAATATTTTTGTTGTTGCTTTTATTTTTGTTGTCTTCGCGTCTAAGGCTTAAACAAAGAAAAATGCTATTTTGTGCGATTTTTCCTAAATATTATATATCCTTAAGATCTCATTAATTTCATTTACAAGAGATAAGGGTTGTATAAATTTTGTCGTACATTAAATTAAATTCGAAAGAAATTCGCATTATTGAAATGAATTACAGATACGATTGACTGCTGGAGAATATCATGCACATTCTCATACTCATTTACATTTGCCTTCACAGCAACAACAGGAAGCAGGAGGATTCCAGCTACCACGTGAGTTTGTATTACAGAATATTTGAAATATAATAATAGTAGCTACTTTTAAATTTCTTGATTATTATTATTTTTTTTAATGAAATTAATTTTGAATGCAATAATTTTGATTTAATTTAGATTAATACATTTTAATTAGTTCGTTGAAACACGGTTATAATTTACAAAATCAATTTTCTATTTTCATAAAATGCTTTGTATAATATTTATTTTATATTTTTATTATATTATTTTTACTTTTATATTTAAAAAAAATAGCGAATGTTGCTCCATATCCGAGACCAAATATGCTTATACCGAGGGAACCACATTCTGATGTACTATTAAGGATGTCATATGCTGATCAACTCCAGGTTTATCTATTTATTTAAATTTATTTTATTTTCTTATGTGACGTTTTAATTAAATTTATAAAGTATTTACAGGCTGCCGAATTTCAACGCCAGTCTCTACATGATCAGTACTTTAGGTAATTATTTGTTGGTGTTTTTTTTTCTCCAACTTTTCTACTAAATTTAAATATTAAAAATTACTATAGTCAAAAGTGAATAAAAAAAATATCATCTAAAGTTCAAAATTAGAGTTACAATTATAAGCTTTTTAATTTAAATTTGAAAATTTGCAAATTATTAAAAGAGAGATATTAATTTTTCTTTGTTGTTTTTTTTTTTGACTATTGTAAATTTTTAAATAACTCATATTTTCCTTTCAGAATTATTAAATAAAAAAATATTTAGGTTTAAAAACTATCATGAGAAATGTAAATGTTTCGAACGATAGAATATATTTTTTTTAAAAACTATTTTTTAATTATTTTTTTATTTTATATTATTTCATTTTTTTATATTTTATGTTTATTATAATTTTTTATTTTAAATTAATTTTGTCTTTAAACAATTTTTCTATTTTACTTAAAGACAAAGGCCCAGGTAAAGTGACCACGTCTCTGAAGGATCTTCTCTTGTTAATGCTAGCAAATAATAAAAAAAAAATATATATAAAAAAAAAAAGAATTTTAAAAAAAAGAGTTAGTATTTAATTTTTTTATTTTTATAATTTGATTTATTTAATTTGATTTTTAATCATTATAATTTTCATAATTGGTAAAATTTTTATTTTGTTATTTATAAGTTTTTCAAATTTATATTTTTAATAAAAATTGCAAAATTTAGTGGGGTGGGGGCGTCTGTTTAATGAGAGGGTATAATTATAATATTAATAAACCTATACAACATTGGTATTAGAATTAGAGTGATGTCGAGATATGGTCCCGGATTTTCTAACATCTGAAATTTCGACAAATGGCAATTCTGTAAGGAATCACAGAATTGACTCGCCGGAAATCAGAATTTATTAGTAGTTTTACTTGAAACAAAAAATGGTTACGGATAGATTGTCGAAATTTCGGACAATCACTCGTAATTCGAATATTTCGGACAAAAGCGATCCCGGACCAATGTATTATTTGTTTCAATCAAATTTACTTTTTATGTGAATCTTTAATTTTAAAGAATAGAAATTGGATTGTGAAATTATAACTAAAAATGTGTACAATCTCTTATTTGAAATTTGCTCGTTGTTTCAAAAAAAAATTACTAAATGGAAGGAATATAATGAATATTATGATTGGCAAAAAAAAAAATCTGTAATAAAATTGTAGACAAAACATTTAATTTTCGAGTGCTACAAAATTAAACTGTTGTTACTTTAAAAAATTAAGTGAAATTTTCAAAATCATTTTCGAAATATTTTGTTCGAAACATTTACTTTAAATAGTAGAAATAATCAGATTATCATTTCATTATTTTGGATTGAAAATCAGTTTTTTATGATGGGGTTTTTTTCTTTCTTTTCTTTTTATAACCTTTTTTCCAGGTTTCCAACAATTTAAAATTATAATAAAAATAAAAATTTATTATGAATTTTGAAGTACAAATTAATAAATATCATTTGCATAAATTATTTACAAAATAGTTAATAAAACATGACGCCCATTTACAGCGAAAAATTTGAATGTACATATAAATCAAAATTGTTTTTCAATCAAAATTCTTAAATAAAATTAAGTTTTGTTTCTATATTTTTCTTTTTTTGGTAAATTTTACATATAAAAAAA
The DNA here is from genome assembly GCA_949752835.1 of Empis stercorea. Classification (NCBI taxonomy): domain Eukaryota; kingdom Metazoa; phylum Arthropoda; class Insecta; order Diptera; family Empididae; genus Empis; species Empis stercorea. Next base: position 15,226,339 of record OX457085.1, on the reverse strand, counting down.
TTAAAAAAAAAAAAACTTTTATTTACAAATATATATTTCCAGAACTTACAAAAGAGATGAATAAATATAATTTAAGAATTATACTTATATAATGTATATTTAAAAAAAAAAAAATTATACAAAAAAGAAAGAAAAGAAACAATAAGAATTTTGAATTGCGGTTGAAAAATATTTCTGGATTCTCATCACAAGATAAAACACAAACCATCTTTACGAAAGCACAAACACCCTGACGGTGTTACATAAAAAAAAGAGTATAAATTATTGTAAATCTAAAAGAATTTAATAAAATTATATAAATAAAATCTCAAAAAAGATTATATTTAAACAAAAACAAAATATTTATAAAATATAAGTAAAAAAAATATTCTAATTGTTTTTATTAGTATATTATTATATTAACTCTGTGAATAATTAAATTATTTAAAATATGAAAAAACAAAAAAAAAAATGAAAATTAAGAATAATAAAATGTAACAAAAACACAAAAAATTATAAATTCAAATATTTAAATATTTCCATATTGACATAAGAAAAAAATTAAAAGAGAATACACACATACATTAAATCAAATAATATCAAAATTTATATAAAGAAAGTAAAATAAAAAAAAATAATTATAGAAATAACATTAAAGTAGAAATGATTCATAAATAAGTTATTAATATAGGTAAAAACTATTTAGTGTAGGGTGTGTGGAATCACATTATTTTAATATCTTAAACCAAAAAGAATTTTTCTCTTTTGTGTTGTCTGTTTAATTTTATATCATTTTAAATTTTTTCAATTAAAATATAAAAAAAAAAAAATAATAAAATGTGCTGATGAAAGTTCTTATTATACAGAAATTTGTTATGCAAAAATGTTAATAATAATATATATATAAAAAACGACGGTATTTACTCGAAAAATTTTAAACAAAATAATTTGGTGAAATATCATGACCAAAATACTTAATTATGAAATTTTTTTTTATTACATTAATGCTGAGCAAAATCTCACGAAAATTTCTTTTAATTCAATTTGTAAAATATATATATACAATATGTTCATTTTATGATTTGCTCATAAAACTAATCTAACATCCTACAATTATATTTTCTTAAAATAATTTTATTATTATTTGATTTGTGCTAATTTTTGAAATATTCTGTTAAAATGTGCTTATTATAATATACAAAATTAATTTTAAGAATTTTTGGCAAATTATATATTGGAGGGAAAATTAAATGAACATTTTTGGTTTTATTATAATTAAAATATTGATGCACCCTATGTATTTCAGCCTACTCGATTATATATTTATATATATATATAAAACATGTTATATATATTATTATAAATATATATATATATATCTATATACACAAAAATTAATTTTAAGAAGTATTATATTTATCAATAATTTATAGTTTAATAAAAATAATAATTTTATAATTAATATTTTTTACTTTTAAATAAATAAATAACAAGAAAAAAAAATACAAATACACACAAATAATTTATAGTATTAAACAAATAAAAGTAAAAATTTTATTTTCAATTTTATTTTTAGATTTATTATAATCTTAATTCATTTTTTTGTTCTTTTGGTAAACAGATATAAATTATTTATATATATATATAATTAAAAAATAAAAATAAAAACTAATTCAATATTATTATTATATTATTATTTTTTTTCTAAATATTTTAATTTTAAACTAATTAAACTATTATAATTAATTGTGTTCTCTAAATATAAAAAAATTATATAATAAATAATTATAATATGTAATAAAAAACAATTTAATTATAATTCCTTAGTATGTGTGCGTTTTATTGTAGGGAATCTTTTTAAAATATATCTTTAAGTATATATACTAAATATAAAAGAAAATTAATTAAAACAAAAACATTACAACAACAAAAAAAAAAACTCAAGTAAAAAATCAATTTAAAAGAATAAAGAACAAAAAACACACTTGATAATTTGAGAAATTAATTTAATAAAATTTATACAATTTTGTTTAATTTTTTTTTTTTTTTGCATTAATTATTAATTAAGATATAAAAATAATTGTGTACTATTATGAAATCTTTAATTTCTGATTTTTTTTCTTTCCTGGAAGCTTTTTTTTTTATTTTGTGTTAATTTTATTATTTCTATTTTGTGATGTGGTTTTTAAATATAATTTCTTTCTATTTTTCATCAGTTACATTTGAAATAACAAAAAAAAATAGCTTTTAGAAAATTGTTGTCATTAATGCAAATAATAAAAAAATATTAATTTAAAAAAAAAAACATTAACAAATAAAAAAAAAATAATTTGATAAAATCGATGATTAAAATTATATTATATAAAAAAAACAACACCCAACAAACAAACAAAATCAATAATAAGAAATCTAATGAAAGCAATTATTTTTATACACAAGAAAGAAAGATAAGAAAAAAAAACGTTTTTGCTTTTCAATTTTTTAATATTTAAATTTTTAAAAATCAAATCAAATAAATAATAATAAAAGAAGTTATAAATATTATATAGAAGATATATTAAAAATAAAAGTATATATATATATATATATATTTTTTTTGTTTTTAATTTTAGCTTATAAATATTTGACAACAAAAACAAAAAATATTTAATTATTATATAGTAATAATATATATATATATTATATATGCATGTACATATATTTATGTGTATATATATATATATATTTATATAATTTAAGAAACAACCAAGGAAAGAAAAACTATACTTTCATTGATTTTGACAAAATATAATAATAAGAAAAAAAAAGCAAAATTATTTCTAAATAAAGTAATTAAAGCAATTAAATATTGAAAAAAAGTCATTTTTATTTTTAGTTGTTATACAAATATGCAAGAATTTTAATTTATCAAATTCGAAAAAAGGGATTTATATTAAAAATATCCTTGACAATTAGTTAAAAAAAACTATTTTATGACATGGTTACACGTAATATATATGACATTAAGTCACAAAAATTGTTATAAATCAAGTCTTTATGAAAATTTAAGGATATTGTGACCTTTGCAACCGAATTTTAAATTTTGTCTATCTATATTAAGTACGTACTATAACGTATTGTCGTTACAAAATGGAAATATCACTTTACATTAGAAAGGGGGAAAAAGTTACTTACTACATTCCGCCTGTAAGTTGCATTGAGATGTATCAAAGAAAAACGGCCTTATTTGATAAAATGGTAAAATATTTATATATATGTTTGCATAATTTTAGGTGTTTCCGAACAGATTTATTTTAGACCAAAATTGTTTGAATCCTCTATTTTTTTAATATATTTAACAAATAATATTTCTACCGGTTTTTTTGGCATTCTGTACTCTATAATGTACTAATTTATAGAAATATTTATGAATGAAAATGCATCTAATTTGACTTTTTGATAATATTTTATCGATCGGAGCTGTTTTGATATCTTTTGAATTAATAATTATTTAATCGTTGTTATAATTTTCTAGTGGATTATTTTTTCTTCTATAAATGTTAAAAAGTACAATTAAAAGAAATGTTTTTTTTTTCATTATAAAATTGTTTATTTTTCAGTATTTTTTCTTCATTAAAAAAATTATTACAATTTGTGTTGACAAAAAAATTATTTATTTATTAACATGGTAATAATCAACGTCTTAGTACACAAATCTAAAACGATTTAAAGGAATTATATTTTTTATGAAAACAAAACACAAGGCATCCAAGAAACTTTTTCTTAAAAAAAAAAAATATTATATAAATAACCGATTTTGCGCTATCGAAATTGAAACTGTTTAAAAACAAAAATTATGGAAAACAAAATAGAAAATTTCTTAAATTACATTATAAAATAATTTCATTATTTTATAAAATAAATTATAGTTAAAATTAATGATTCTTTTTCGGTTTAACTAATTTTTCATATTTTGATTTTGATGAATGCCATAATGCAAATGGAATGGCTAAAGATGGTAAAGTCATAATTCCAAAAGCAATCCAATCGAAGAAATGTGATGAAAAACGTTTATTATATTCATTTAAAGCAACTATTCCACCTTCACCTGGTTCCGAACTAATAGCAATTTGAAGCTAAATATATATATATTTGAAAATAATGTTAATTGAATTAATCAAATAAAATATAAATTGAATTTTACCTCTTTAGCTTCTTCAGTGGGTTTATAGGATACTTCTGCAGCGGTAAAATTAAAATATCCATATGATTTTGGTTGAACTACAACAATATGGGTATAATTAGTCTGTGGCGCAATACGATCAATTGTTGCACCAAGTTTTCCACCAACAACATCAAAAGCATCTGGATGAAAACCATTATCAACTAATTGGACATTAATAGCTGCACCATTTCCAACATTATATAAAGTATATTTAACAACAATATCGCTCTGCTCAACTAAATATTTATTTAAAATTTGTTTGGAAACTAATAATCTAGCTCGGGTTTCATCTTGTGATAAAACACCACAAGCTAATAGTCCCAAAAATGTGATGACGAGAAAAGCGTATTTGTGCATCTAAAATAATTATAAATTAATTGATTTTGCAATTTTACAATTAATATAATTAAATTTTAAGGTTAAGAAATTATATTTTGAAGCAGGAATTTAAATTTTATTAGTTATTAGTAAATAATATTTATACTTACTTTTTAATTGATCAATTATTCTTTCCGACTATCTTTAATTAAGGAATGCCTACAAATTACCACAAGCTTTCCAAATGTTTTGACACGACTACGATTTTTTTTTGTAAAAGAAATGCAAAAAGAAAAGTTGAACATTTATGAAAGGTGGCTGTGACGTGTAAGTTTAGATCACGTCAGATGGCGTTGATTTTACCCAATGGAAAGAAAAATGTTATAACCCTATAAGCAATAGTTTGCTATTAAAATATTAAATAATTATAATTCAAATTTAAAGAATAAAATGCGAAATTGATATATTTAGGGTCATCAGAGGCTGAGAATAGGCCGAATTAAACCACTGCCACATTGATATAGGTATGTACATAAGAGCAGTTATCGTGATCCTGTTCTTTTTACAACTTTGTTGCCACGGCTAAAATTAATATTGTCTTGTCATTGTATATTTTTTCATGACTTTTTGTGGAGACAAATTCTGAACGTCGAATGATTTTTATCAACACGCAGAAAGCGTTGATTTAGGGACTCGAGTAATACTGGCGGTATTAATTGCAATAAAAATATTCTTTTCTTTTATTGATTCCGAATATTCTGAAAGCGCCTAAAATGTTAAAAGACATTCTTTTATTCATTCTATTTATTCCATTCCATCCATTCCGTGTTGTTTTATTCCTTCGGAATATTCCGAATACAATTTTTTCGTACTAAAAAGAATAAAAAATTGATGATATAATGAAATAAAACACTCAGTATTGGTTAAAAATAATTTTTTTATTGATTCAATGTAATAAAATTTTGGGATGGCCGAATTCCATATGTTCCAACATTAATCAGTATCGTATTCTATTTTGAATTCCTTCCTCTTATCAGAATAATTTAAATTCGCTTTATGTTTTCTCGCTTTAAAAACCGGAATATTAAACTTCAAAACTGTCAGATTGGCCCAGCTGTGTACTGTCAACTGTTGAGTGTTGATATTCCCTGAGTTCAACATGTAAAATATGTAAACAAATTGCTAGAAAGATGGAAATTACTGATAATAAAATGGGAATAATTGTGCAACGCCAACGTTATAAATGTAACGAGAGAAATTCGTTTATTTCAACTGATAAAAACAAAATATACAATAAAGCTTCCATAATTTTGTAATATACATACTTAAATTTAAATCATTTCACTGTGTAATTTTGATTTGAACTAATCAGTTTTTGTTATACGAAATTGACAGCAACTGGTTGACCTTCAGGTGACTTTGAAAGAAAAATAATAAATTATTTTATCAGTTTCAGTTGTATCACAAAATTATATGGTACACACTCCAGCACAATATTTAGAGAAGAACTAATTTATTAAATAAAATATCAAAAAGGTTAAGAAAAATTTCAAAATATATACATATAGAAGATTTTTAGATGAAGATTATCATTATATCAAGAATATGGTTTCAAAATTATATCAAAATAAATTATTTCAGAACAATGGCAACTGGAAAGACAGTTAAAACAACACCATTTGAAGGACAAAAACCTGGCACTAGCGGTTTAAGGAAAAAGGTATACTAATGATTCTTATAACAAAATTTTGAAGTAAAATTTTATATTTTATTCCTGCAGGTAAAAGTTTTTACCGAAAAACATTATACCGAAAATTTTATTCAATGTATTCTTGATGCTAATGGCAGTGCCATTAATGGTTCCTTATTAATCGTAGGTGGTGATGGAAGATATTATTGTCAGGATGTGGTACGAACAATTGTAAAAATGTGTGCTGCCAATGGAGTAAGTAACAATTTTATTTTATATAATCCCTAGAAACTAAAATTTCAATTGGATAACTGGAGAATAAGTTGATTTATGACTTTAATAGACACAGTAATATATTTTTCTTACACTATTAAGATATTTTGTTTATTTGAAAATCATAGTCGTGCCTGCCACGTGAGGCTTTATTGGAAATTAAATTATTTAATAAATAAACCTTGTGACAAATTAATAAAAACTATTTGCTAGTATTATCTAATTTAATATACTGTATACATTACATGTCTATATACTTATTTAAAATTTGAAAGCATGGTGATTAAATTAAAGCCTTGAATTAAAAATATTATGATATCATTGCAATCTAAATTGCATTTTGTAGAATAATTATATACGAAATATTTTAAAATTAAAATGCATTTTATTTAGGTTGGAAGATTAATTGTTGGCCAAGCTGGAATTTTATCAACTCCAGCAGTTTCTAGTCTTATTATAAATAATAAAGCTCTAGGTAAATATTTTAATAAAAATAATTATATGCAGATAAAAGGCTTATCTAGTATTATGTAATTGTGACGTATTTATAAATTCTATATTATTTTATTACGAAATTTGAATTTAAAATATATATATATATCAGGTGGAATAGTTCTTACTGCATCGCATAATCCTGGTGGCCCAGATAATGATTTTGGTATTAAATTTAATTGTGAAAATGGTGGTCCAGCACCTGATGCTTTTACAAATAAAATTCATCAATTCTCAACACAAATTCAGGAATATAAAATTGCTGAGGGATTGCAAATTGATGTTTGTAAAATTGGTGTCAATAATTTTGATGTAAACACATTGACCATAATTAGTTTATTTGTACATAAATATATTTATTTTCATTTAGATTGCTGGTAGAAAATTTGTCGTTGAAATTGTTGATTCAGTTACTGATTATGTTAATTTAATGAAGGAAATTTTCGATTTTCCAAAATTAAAGAATTTTGTTAGTGGTAATTGTAGTGGTAAATGTGGTGGTAAACCATTAAAAATGCGTTTGGATTCAATGAATGGTGTTACTGGTCCATATGTTAATAATATATTCTTAAATTGTCTTGGTGCAAGTAAAGAATCTGTTGTACATACAACACCACTTCATGATTTTGGTGGTTTACATCCAGATCCAAATTTAACATATGCTAAAGATTTGGTAGATTCTGTTGCAAAAGGCGATTATGATATTGGAGCGGCATTTGATGGCGATGGTGTAAGTAGTTGTTACACTAAATTATAAATTTAACTGTTCTTTATATTATATATTAAATATTTATATTTATAATATATAGGATCGTAACATGATTATTGGTCATAAAGCATTTTTTGTTACACCAAGTGATTCTTTGGCAGTAATTGCACATTATTTAGAATGTATACCATATTTTAAAAAGAATGGTATTCAAGGATTTGCTAGAAGTATGCCAACAGCATCTGCAGTTGATTTAGTTGCATGTAAATTAGGTAAAGAAATATTTGAAGTACCAACTGGTTGGAAATTTTTTGGTAATTTAATGGATGCCGGACGTTTATGTTTATGTGGTGAAGAAAGTTTTGGTACTGGATCAAATCATATTCGTGAAAAAGATGGTATTTGGGCTGTACTAGCATGGATATCAATAATGGAACATACTGGAAAAGGCATTCATGATATATTACAAAATCATTGGTCTATATATGGTCGTAATTATTTTACACGTTATGATTATGAAGAATGTGATTTAGAACCATGCAATCAAATGATTTCAACAATGGAAAAATTAATTACGGATAAGGCTTTTATTGGCCGAGAATATACTAGTGGTGATAAAAAATATAAAGTAAAAGTTGCTGATAATTTTAGTTATACTGATCCTGTTGATAAATCAGTATCAACTAAACAAGGCTTAAGAATTGTTTTTGAAGATGGAAGTCGTATTGTTATGAGATTAAGTGGTACTGGAAGTTCTGGTGCAACTGTTCGGTAAATATTACACGAAATTAATTATTGAAATTTTTAATTAAATAATAATATATCTACTAATTATTTTAGTTTGTATATTGATTCATATGAAAAGAATAATGTCTTGGGACAGGCTAGTGTAATGTTAAAACCACTTATTGATATAGCATTAAACATTTCTCAATTAGAGAAATTTACTGGACGTAAAGCTCCAACTGTTATAACATAAATGTAGAGTTTCGCAGCTACCTCAACATGATATAAAAACATTACATAGTTTTATAGGAAAAATGTTTTTAATTTAATTTTCTTGTTTTTTTCTCTTAATTATTTTTTTATTGCATTTTATTGTTAAATTATTTTTCTTTTTTCAAATAAATTTCGTTTGCAACTACTTATAAATTTGTTAATTTTGTTGTTCCTATATTGAGAATAGTAATGGTAATGAAAGTTATAAATTTTCAAAATTAATGCAAAATTAATAAAACCTATCAAGTTTCGTATATAATTGGAAAAATAAAATAAATAAAATTATTAATAATTTTTTTTTAAATTATTTCCTAAAATACGAAATAAATAAATTTGAATAAATAAGTTTTAATATTTTGAAAATATGTATTACAATATAAAATAAAGTAAAATTTATTTTATAATTAAATTAAATTACTAAAATGTTTCAATATTTTATAATTCATATGCAGGTGCAATCATTGGTTTAGAAGTTAAAGCATTTAAAATATTTTGAGCAGCTAGTACTGACATATCATCTCTAGTACTTATAGTTGCTGAACCCAAATGTGGTGTTATTACTTTTAAAAAAATAAATAAATAAAAATAATTTAATAAATCAAAATTATTTTATAACTAACCACAATTCGGTAATTTTAATAATGGATCATCAGCAGGTAATGGTTCTGGATCCATTACATCTATACCAGCTGCAAAAATTTTATTATTCTTCAAAGCATTGTACATTGCTTTTTGATCAACTATTTCTAAATATATGAAAAGAAAAATATATTCAATTTAATAATTTTATAGAAATAATACATAATAATTATGATCTTACGTCCTCTTGCTGTATTTACAAGAATACAATTTGATTTCATTTTATTAAATGCATTTTCATCAAATTTTTTCTCAGTTTCTTTAGTTAATGGTGCAACTATAAATATAATATCACTATCCTTTAATAAATCATCAAAATCCATATAAATTGCATTATATTGATCAGCTGCAGAATTACGATTACGGCTTGTATATAAAATTTTTGTAATATTAAATCCTGTTAAACGTCTAGCAATTAATTGACCAATATTACCAAAACCAAAAAAACCAACTGTTGTACAGCATATATTATAACCTAATAACCAATTATGATGCCAATTTTCCCATTGTGATAATTCAATTTTTCGTCGACCTTCATGAAAACGTCTAGCTGCAGCTATTAATAATCCTATAGATAAATCAGCAACAGCATCACTTAATACTTTTGGTGTATGACCTAATTTAATGTTTCGTGATTTTAAAGATGGTACATCGACAAAATCAATACCAGCTGATAATGTTGATATAATTTTCATTTGTTCACCAGCTGCATCTAATATTTCACTATCTAGTTTAATATGGCATGCCCATAAAATACAATCAACACCTTTACATTTTTCTAAAATTTCACTACGTACAACTGGTAATTGATTACACAATCTAATTTCACAATTCTTTTCAAGTAATTCCAATCCTGGTTTTGGTATATTAGGATGTGTTATCAGAAGTATTGGTTTTTTATTAGTTGTAGACATTATTTTATGATTGTTGTAAAATGAATTTTTGAAGTTAGGACGACCAGCCAGACAATTGAAACCGTACAGAGACGATATAGTAGGGTATTCGTATTGTATATTTTTTAAAGCTTTGGAATGAAAGCTTTTTGTAATCTTACTTGTCAAGATGCAAACAGGTTTATTGATAAGATTAAAATAAATATTTATTCGTATAAATATTTGTTTAAAATTTGACATCGATTCTATATTTATATTATATAATTATTTTATTTGATATGTGATATATGTGATTATGATTTATAATTTTTTTACGTATTAATTAATACTAAAATTTCTCAACGTTTGTACTGCTCCAGTTCCAGTATACATACTGTAGTAGTGCATGTACGAATTTTTGAGAAAGTACATATTTATTTTAAGTTTTTTGTTCTTTGTAAGTATTGTAGTTTTTTGTTCTTTGTAAGTATTGTATCCATATGAAATAAATTGGATCTAAATCCTCTTAATATAATTTTCAAAGTGGGTTATAAACAAATTTACCTTGACAAGAGAGCTCATAGAGTTTAGTTTAGTTTAGACTTAGTACATCATCTTTTACAGATTCCTTATTCAAACTTTCACTTAAATTTGTGATATTATAGTAACTTGTTGGTCACTAATTGTACACTCACACAGCTAATATATGTTTTAAAATAAATTAAAATTACTAAAATAAAAATTCCAAATTTTAGAGTTTAATTAAATTTAAATGGTGTATTGAGGTATTCAGTATATATCTAACTCAAGTATATGTATTATGTATAGTATTGTATATAATAAATCTAATAACAATCTTTTCTAAAATAGGAGATAATTGTAAGTATATCTATCTAACTTTTATATTTTATGAATCCAATTTTGGAACTGTTAAAAACTGTTAATGTATATTAAGAAAAAACTCCCAATTATATAAGTTTAAAATTTCATAATTATTTCTTTTTTAAAATATTAGAAAACAAAATTGTTTACTTGTTAAAATTGTTAAAATAAATTATGTCTATAACAAAATATATATATATATATATTTGGTAAAAAACCAACAAATTAATTTAAATATTTTCTACGTGTACGTCTCATATTACTATCAATGCTTGATGATTTACGTTTTTTTGGTTTATCATTTACTTGGCCACGTGATGCCTGTGCAACACCAATACTTCGAGTTTGTGATTTTGATGTTGATGGATAGTAATTTGGAATAATTGATTTATATTTTTGTGACTGTAATAAAAACACATAAAATTAGAATTTATATATATAAAAAATTATATAATAATTATTATTTTTTTTTGTATTTATATACCATTTTTGTGTTAGATGAAACATTTTTATAATTTTTATTATCATTATTATTATTATCATCATCAATAACACCTTCTTCATCAATTACATAACATTCTTCTTCACTATCATCTTCATCGATTTCACTTTCTTTATCATTTTCAAATTCTTCATTATCATTTTTATGATAATGATGATGATTATGATTATAATCACAAATACTTGGTTGAAAACGTGCTAAGGATGATATTGGTCCTTTTGCATGTGGATTAAATTTCAAACGAACAATACTATTATCATTTGTTGTTATTAAACCTAAATCAGTTCCCAATTTTATACCTTCTTCAATTTTATTTAATAAATTTTTTGTTGATCTACCTCTTTCAACATATTTCGTTTCGACATCACAAATTATATGTTCTACATTAACTTCTAATGTAATTATATATTCATAAATAAATAAGAAATATTTCAATTAATTATAAAATTAAATATAGAAAAAAATAAATGAAATATAATTTACTTACGTTGTTTGCTATTTAAAGCAAGTATTTCAATAATATCATATAATAATGAATTTTTAGATAATTCCATTATTTTGGAGTTAAAATATTAAATATAATAATTTTATAAAATATTTTATTTAGTTTTTATACAAGAATTTTATTTTTTAATATAAGTTGAAAGATATTAAAATTTGACTTAAAATTTCTATTAAAAAAATTTTTAATTTTATTAATTTAAATTATTATTTAGTTTATTTTTTTGAAAATTAAATTGTAATTGATTATTGATTTTGTCATTGATTACTAATTTTTTTTATAAAAAATAATAAATTTGTACAGTAAAAAAAACTTGAAATTATTGTTATTGGTCAATCAATCTATTTTTGTTATGGTAGTCCCCCTTAATCTACTTCTAATATCATATAGGAGTACTTTATATCAATTCACTTTATATCAATATATTGAGATTTAGAAATCTCAATACGGAACACGGAATTAGAAATGCTACATTTCCCTCAGATATGAGTGCCTTAAAATATCATGTCAAATGTTTTAAATTTATGAGTCCTTTAAGAAGAGATAATATCTTTCATAATTATTTTGCTGTTAAAATTCTGCCCTGACTTTATGTAATATTTTTCAAATATTCAATATTATTTATTTTACATTAGTTTTACAGTACATCATATCCTGCCTGTATCCTGTATGAGTGAAAATGTTAAATAAATTTAATAATAAATATTAAATTATCAATTAGATTTATCAAATGTAATAATTTATTTTATATAAATATTTCTTTTTTTTAAATTACAATCAAACATTAAATAACAAAAATATAATAACAAATTTAATTTTTATATAATAAATATTATTTTCAACAATTTCCAATATATGATAAATGGTGAATAGCACCACAACCAAATGTATTTTTAAAATAATCTGGAAAATTACTTTGTAATGCATACATTTTATTTAATTTTAAATCTGGTATAGCATGTGTAGCTAATTTACATTCTGAACTGTTATCAACAATATTAAAATATGTTTCATCAAATGGATCTGTTGTATCCCATTTATAAATTATAGAATGTCCTTCACGTCGAAAATATATAGATTGTTTATTATCACTACCAATGATAATTATTTTAAATGGTTTTGTACCAATTTCTGTAAAAATAGTTATAAATATTATATTTAATTTGATTAAATTTTTATATAATATTAAATTGATCTTATTATAATTTAAATTTTTGGACTTTTTTAAATCGAATTTGTTTTTTTTTCCAAATCGTATTCAAAATTTCCAAAAGATCCTATTTACTTTGATAGACAAATTTGAGTTGTAAAAATCCTAATAATTTTATTAAGAAATACTGTATAAGTACCTGTAATTAATCCATCATCAATATGACCAGATTTTAAATAATCTGTATTTATTGAAAATATTTTCTTAGCACCAAAATATGAAAAATATAAATATGTTTCACCACATGATTGTTTTATTAATACTAAATATAATATATCCTTAATAGTACAATCATCTGTAACAGCTTTTGGTAAATTAATACGATATACATTATTATTATTAACATCATAAATAATAATTGCACGATTACCAGCATCACTTATATATAAATATGTATCATCATTATTATTAAAATCAACAACTAAATATTGTAGTTTAGTTTTATTTGTAATTATACTATCTAATTGTATTAAATTTGTAATTTGTTCTGTAATTGTATTTATACCAACAACTTTTGGTTTACATAATTTTTTTGGTTCTTCTAATGAACTAACAATACCTTTATCTAAACACCATAATATTTGATTTTTATCTAATATTAAATCAATACATGATTGTAATACATTACAATTTCCTTCTTCATGTGAATTCCATGTTGATGGAAATGGATAAAAATGTGGTGAACATCGTGTATTTGTTAATGTTGTTTTAACAATTGTTACTGGTATACCATTACGAAATCGTGGTAATGCCATATAAAATATATTATTATCAATTTGACCACGTGTACCTAATAAATTTTTACTTTTATATTTTCCCAATTGTTTATATAATAATTTTGTTTCAGGACATGGAAATTTTATACAACCACCAGTCCATTGTAGTAAATCATTATTTATTAATTCTGGTTTTGATATATTTAAAAAATTTGATGGTAAAAATTCACTAAAACTTGGAAATAAAATATCATTTGATATTATAGATTTTAATGAAATTAATATTAAAAATTTAATATAGATCACTTTTAAATACAACATAATTTTTTTTATATTAAATTATTATATATTTTCTTATTATAATCGCGTTTTTAACTGATTTGAAATTTTTCAAAACATATCTATTTATAATAAACAAAGAGAAATTCTTTTAGTCATTTTTCATAAAATAACTTTAAATTTTTGCATATGCTGCAAAAGTGATTTTTTTTAAAGGTTGTCATAGTGCACGCACCAAATCAAGTTCAAGTTTATTAATAAAATGAAGTGGAAATTCTTTTTTCAGAATTGGTTTTTAATCACGCACAATTTATAAAATATGCAAGTAATAAACTTAATAAAAATGTTAATAAATTTATAACCAATATTTCTATGTATACTTGAATTATAGAATTTATTGATAATTACACAAAATTAAGAAAATTTGATGCTGTATATATTGGTTAAATAAAAATTATAATGTTGTGTTGCTCCAAATTATTATTTTCGGAGATAATGTATGTATTGTATACGTAAGTATATTATAAGCAGATAATATTTCCTGTAGATAATATGTAATATCTTTGTATGTATATAGAAATATTAAATATGTATAGTACAGGTAATATTCTATTTAAATATCTAAGAGTTTTTTTATATATATAACAACTACTGTTTGTGTTTATTCTATAGAAATATTGTATTATGTATTATACTATTTGTAACCAAAAGCATTTGGTATATTAATTATATATCTCTAAAATTTCAAACTTAAATTAAAATTAAAAATCAAATATGAGTTTTTTATGTGTAAGTAGGTACTTACTATTTTTGTAAAATTAACAGTATTTATGTATTAGCAACTATAATCTCACAGCATGTTATAAAACAACATAAAGTTAATATTGTCGGCATAAATTTATATTTCAAAATGCCATTAACCTTTCTAGCTAAAATTTTGTCATTCTATCTAATTTAAAAACAATGTTTTTCACTATTTCAGTTTTTTCACTATTACAACTGTACATAATTTGAAATTAGTGATAATTTGTAATTCAAGCTTTAATATTTTTAAATTCGTATATGGATATGCAATTAAGATATGCATGAAAGTTTTAATAATGAATATTAAACAATATATTTAGAAAAATATACTTAGAAAATACAAAAATCTGATAAATTTCAATAAAAATTAAATATTTTAGCAAAGTATCCACTTACCTCGGCTGGTAAAAATGATAGTAAAATATGGGACAAAATTTAAATTAATTTGAGCTTTAGATGGCGGTGATTTGAAAATCAGTTAATTGCAAAAATTGAATGTAAATAAATTAAATTATTTTTTGAAATAATTTTAAATGGCTGTGTGAATACTTAAGTGTCCAATATCCAAAAGTATAAAATGTGAGGAAAATGCATTTTAAGTTTCAATTGTTAATTTAATCACGTAGATGCGGACTTAGACAGGATTTTAGAGTTTTAATTGATTTCTCCCCTTAGTAGGTAATACTTCGGGTGGAAATTCGTTTTAATTTTTATATTTTAATTTTTATATAAAACGTGCAAATGGATGTGTTCCATAATTCATACGTTTTTAAAAAAAATTACACTCGAACTTACAAACATCAAATTCGAGTTTAAATAAAAAAATAAAGAGGAAAAGCTATTTTATTATATTTATTAATAAAAGTAATATTTGTAGAAGAACAAATTGCATATTGGACACTTAAGTACATATTCACACAGCAAAAATGAAAAATCCGTTGACATAACCGAGTAAAATAAATTTTTACCCACTTTTTAATACCCTATAACCAAAGCCGTATATAATATCTTGCTATATTTTTTTGAGGTACTAATAGAATATCAGGTAAAAAAAATTTAAGCAAAATTTTTGTCTCGGTAAAATTTTGTAAGGAAATTCATGTTTTTTTTTAAGTGGATACTAGGTGGATATTTAGCTTTTGTGCGAAAAGTCAAAAATATTTATAAGAATTTGCATTTTTTCTAAATCGAAATGATATTTTCTCAATTAAATTGGTTGGTTTCCAAATCCTTCTCTTTAGTCTAAGCTTAGAAAACTGCGCCCTATTGCACCAACCACTTATCGCTTATTAGTTATCAACTTTTCAAAATTTAGATAAATTTCTGTTGCACCAAACGGATAAGTAATAAGAATTAAAATGAGTTATGATTATTGATAAGCGCTCAAACTTATCAAATGTCTGTTGCACCAAATAGAAAATCGTAAGTTGGTAAGTAATTTTTGGAAAAGCGATAATTTGATTAATTTTGATCATTTTTTTCTCTTTTCGTTGCACCAAAATTCTTCCTTATCAATTTACAATTCCAATACTGCTAAGTTTATCAAAAGTTTTGTTAAGAAAAAATTCACATATCAATTATTCTGTAAGTTATATATATAAATTATATAACTTATAATATATAATATTATAATATATTTTAATATAATAATATTACATAATTATGTAATGACATAACATAAATAAACTTACTTAGTATTTTTTTATTTTTTTGTGTTTTTTTTGTTAAATTATTATTTTTGGTTCTTTTGTTGGCTAAAAAACTATTGCTACAGCCCCTGCACGTGTAATAACAAATGCAACCGTACAAAATTCTACTTATCAAAATATAAAAATTCAACTTCTGTTGCTAAGTAATATTTTTGTTTTGGAGAAACGCTTAAGACTTATCATTATCTAAAATATGATTATTTGATAACTAATAATAAGTGAGTTAATTTTAATTTCCATTTGTGCAACACTTATCATTTACTCTTATCAAAAAAATATATTTTTGATTAGGTGATAAGTGATAACTGATAACTGGTTGGTGCAATATGGCCCAGATGTATTTAAAAAACAACAAATCTATTTAATTAGTTACAGCGACTTATTTTAATTTAGTAAACATTATATTGTAATTATACATATATTTCAATTATTATATTTTACAAAAAAGATGAAGCCCATGGATCTAAAGAAACTACTGTCAGGATCACTGGCCAAAAACAATATAATTTATTCTAGAAAATTTAAATCACTGACTAAAAGTACCAAAAGAAAATAATTCACTTTCTAAATATTAGCAACTATCAGCTTTTATTTCTTTTAACTTTTTTTGTAATAAATAAAATTTCAAATTTATTTAATTTTCTTTTAATATTCTTATATGGAAATAGTAAATTAGCTTGTTAAGCATTTATTTTTAAATATTTAGATGACATTCAAAATAGTTAAATAAATAAAAATAACCTTTAACACGATCCGAAATAATATTTTAGGTACTACTACTAAATATTTAATTACAAACTAATAATAATTATTTCTTTTATAAAGAATTAAAAATATTTCTTTGTACCCATATATCATTAGAATTTTATATAAAAACAAATCACGTAAACAGATTTTAAATCAGTTTAAAAATAATTTTGATTAAATCAACTTTAAATAATTAAAAATATAAGAAATTTCTGTTGAAGAAAAAAGGTGTCTGTTTTTTTTTTTTTTTAAATTTTCTTAAAAAATGTTACGAATATTTTTGATATTATCAATAATAATAATAATTTTAATAAATAATATTAATGGTGATTGTTTAAATTCAAAATATGCTGAATATGTATTTAATTTAAATGGTCATAATATTGATTTTCCATGTCAATCAACAAAAAATATTTATGTACAAACAAAATTATATATACCAAAAAATATTGTTGCAACACGAGCACAAGTAAATAGAAATATTGGTTATATAATTATGACAAGATTTCGAAATGGTATACCATTAACATTAGGTAGATCAAATTTACAAAAAGGTGAATGTTATCCAAAAATAACACCATATCCATCATTGGCTATGCAAGAGGAAGGTAATTGTACAGCATTACAATCAGCAGTTGATATATATTTAGATAGTAAAGTAAGTAAAATACATTTATATGAAAATATTTATTTAATTTCTTTTGTTATCAAATATCCTTTTATATCCTTTAAAATTAAAAGTAATAAATTTCAAAAATTCAAAATTTTAAGTTGTTTCATCTAAAAATCAATGCGGAAATATGTAAAAAAGCATTAAAATCTTTCTACAATTATTTTGAATTAATATTATACTAGTATAAATTGTAGTATAGTATAATAATAAAATGTTGCATTAATGTTTTGACTCAAAAAATTAAATCTTTTACTTTCAAAATTTTTATATGATATAATTTTTGGATAAAATTTATTTCAATTATTCAATTTATGTAGAATTTATTTCAATTTTGTCACGTATATAAATGCTTTAGATACTATTTAAACAAAATTTTAACTTTGTTTTATCAAAATTATGATATAAAAATATTTAATATGCTTTCAAATTTTTCATATTAAAATGTTTCCAATTTCCCAAATTAAATTAAAGTTTTAATTTATGAAATTTAAATTAAATAGTTTATGCATGGTAAAAAAGACATAATAAAAAATTGAGAGACACAGACAGACAGTATGACTAACACTCTATTAAACTCCTTCAAATTTTAGAATTCATTCCTTAAATTTTCTAATGTAATTTTTGTTTTAGGGAATTTTGTGGATTTTAGATAGCGGACGTGTTGAAATATTAATAAAACCTGTTCAAAAATGTCCACAAAAAGTGGTTGGAATTGACACATCAACTGGAAAAGTAATTCATATTATTGATTTAAGTAAATTAATTGTAACACATTCAAAAGTACAATTTGTTATTAGTGAATATTCATCATATGGTGATCCATTTATGTAAGTATTATTATATGTAATTCAAAAATTTTATATTTTCACTTAATTTCACCAATTTTCTACATATATACATATAGTTATATAGCTGATTTAATAGGTGCTATTATTGTATATGATGTAAATTCAAAAAATGGTTATCGTGTAATATTACCAGAATCAATAACAACTGGTGTTAATACAGATGCATTATTTATGTCATTAGCATATTCACCAAATCGTCCAAAAAATTGTAATTATCAAGATAACTCAATATATTTTACATATATAAATGCACCACAAATATATGCAATAAATACAAATTTATTACGTAATGGAACTAGTAAAGGTTCTATAATTGATATTGGAAAAAAACCAGGTCATCTACCTATGATATTATTAGGTAGTAATAGATCTAATAAATTATATTTCCGTTATAAAGGATTAAATAAAATTTATGAATATGATGTAGCAACATGCTTTCAAAATACAAATTTAAATGAAATTTATATTGGTGGTGATTGTCGTTTTGCAATTCAAGTATGAAATTTTTATGAATCCAATAAATATAATTTTTTTTAATTACGGTATAAATTTTCAAATTTAATTAGGTGATGCCTGGTACTGGTAAGTATATATGGTCTATAGAAAGTAATTTTAAAGATTATACTGATGATAAGACAGGATGTTATGGTGCTTCAGTTGTTTTACAACCAATTTACAAAGATATTTAATTAAAAAAAATAGAAATTAAAAATATTAAATGTTATTAATTGATTATATATAATAAATAAGTTTACTCAAAATATTATAAATATTACAAACTAATTAAAATTGTTTTTCATTCTAATTTTTGTTTATAATTTTTTTCGAAAAATATATGGTATTTTTTTTATCTCAATAATTGTATTAGGATCGGTTGAAAGAATGTAAAAGTTTATTTCACCACATTATAATTGTCATCTAAATTTCTGAATCCTTTTAGTAAATTTTGATAAATTTCTTTTTAGCTAACAATTTTCAAATAAAATATATTTTTTATAAGTTTTATAAATATCTTTCGGAATATAGAAATGAACGATTTTGTAGTATATATACAGTTTAGTGTACATATTAAAGTTATTATTTAATATTTCTATAAAATTAAAACTTTCAACAATTTCTTTTGCGATTAATATTAAATTAAAAAATATAATTCTTTTTATAGTAAGTATATTATGAAATGCATACTAAGAAAAGGAACTTATAAAAAGTTTCCAAATATCTTATAGGGTTTTTCTTTGGTATTGATCAAAAAAATTTGATCTAAATGCTGCCCAATCGAACATGATAGCAAAATCATTTTTTTTAATAACAATTTAAAAATATTAAGTATATATATTTGACTTTTTACAATAATTATATTTGACTTAATTTTGACTTTTCTTTTTTATTTTGTCAATTTCAAATTGCAGTCAAAATTTTCACTAGATTTAAATGTACAAATTTTAAATAATTTTTTCACGACCTTTTCTCTTTCTGTCTGTACATAGCTTTAAATAAAAAAAACATTGATTAATTGATTTTTTCTGACCAAAGAACAACCCCATTAGTAGTCGTGAAAAATTTGATTTTTTCAAGGTTCATGTCTCTGATAAATTATTTTCATACGCGTCGAGTATGTACTACTTTTTGAAAAAAAATTCAAAAAAATTTCCCCGACTTTTTCACGACATGAAAATTTATATGGAAAATCATTATTTCACTTTGTGTCTGTACATAGCTTAATTGTAAAAATTATAAATGAAATATTCTGTAATACAAATAGGATTATGAATATTATGACATGGATAATTTGCATATTCATTATGACATGGTTAATTTGCATACTTTATTACGTTTGAATTTGAACACTTAGTAATGTTTAATTAATTACATATAGCTAAATGTTATTATATTTTTTTTATTGTAAAAATCGATTTACTGATAGTTATAGTTAGATTGGAATTATTATACATGTAATGTAAGGGGATTTTTATAAATTCAACATTTGAACTTAATATTTTTAAAGACAGGAAGTCGGAACCTACCAGTTTTTTCTCACTAGCTAAGTATGTGGTTGTACAAATATCGAATGATCAATAAATTTATTTGTAAAAAAAATATTCTACAGTTTTCTTTACTTTATAATTTGCCCTTTCTAACTTCTTCCACAATATGATTGTACAACTCAATTATATTAAATTTTAAATATAATTTTTTTATGCTTTATAATTTCTATAAATTATATTGTAAAACTAGAATAATTAAGTACCATTGTCGACAAAATTAATATCCATTACGACAAATCTAAATAAATCTAGAGTTTTTTTGTGAAATTATACTTTAAAGTGTTTTTATTTGCCACATATTATATATTTTTTGTCCAATTAAATAGTTTATTTATTAATTTATAATTCATTTCACTATTCTCGTGCAAATTTTATATAAGATTTATTGCAATCATAGTACGGTATCATATTATAATAAAAATTCTATTTTTCAATAAAGTGTAAGAGCATCATAAAGCAACTGTAAATAGTTTTGGTAACCTAGAAAGGATTAGATGAATATTATTATTAAATATATATTTCCAATAATTTATACAATAATAATTTATAAAAAATTTAAATTTAATTAATTATTGTTAAATATTTAATTATGATCAAAAAATTTGTTTACCTGTACACCAGTGTTAACTGAAAGTGGCATTATACCACCCACTGTGAATAAAGTAGGTGATTGTGATCTTGCTAAGATTATTATATAAATTCTTTTTTGCGATGGTGTTAAATTGTACCATTTAATATTACAAATATAATTTATCATTTCGTCACACTAAATTTTTTGTTCATTACTTATTAATTTCTAATTTATTTATAAAATTATTTTAAATATTTACCGAATATTCAACTAAAGTTCCCATTCCACAATACAAATACAAAGTAATATATAAGTAAATTAAATATACTGGTGCTCCTGGCCAATCTCCACACATAATAATAAATAAAGTCAAACATATTGAAAAGCTTATCAGGCCAATTACAAAAAAAATATTCCAAAAGTATATTGTATCAATAATGCTGATGTAACTGTTTGCGAACATAAATTTTGTGATATTAATATTAATTCTAATATCATATATTTTTATAATTGATTAATAATATTAAACTTGCCTGCAAAAATCTTGATGGAATTTTGCTATATCCAACAGTTTTAAGTTATTTAATTTTTCAGTTTCACTATTATCCAATGCAATATTGAGTTCTTTAACTTTAGTTTTGAAAATTTGTGACAAAACATAAACATGGTATGAGAATAACATTAATAAACAATCAAAACCATAAGTACCAAAAGAACCATACGCAAGACAAACGGTATGAACAAATAATGTAAACCAATATCCACTTGGTACAAATGGATCAATACCAGGTATATAATATTGTAATACAAATAATACTTTACCAGTTGTTATATAAATTAATGGTGGTGCAAATATAATAATTATTGAACCTATAATATAAATTGCAAGGAAAAATTTCATAAAATATGAAAATATTTTCATTTGATTTCTTAAAATGATGTTGATTTCTTGAGATATCTTTACATAATGCAAATACATGTCAGATAAACAGAGAACAGATGTGTACATATCTTTTCCAAATAGAAAATAGCTGATGAGTTTCACGGTACCCTGTAAAATATAATTATTATTTTGTAGTATAATTTCCAAAGTAAATCCATTAGCATACCAAAAATACAGAACCAAACATACATAAGCAATTTAAAGCATTTTTCCAATCATCTTCAATGTACATGGTGTAAATAGTTGATACATAATATAATATCATACAAACAATTAGTCCATAAGTTCTCCAATTTGGTTTATAATTAGATACCAGCACATTAACACCAATAAAACCAAGTTGTTTCTTGATGTGATCAATAGCATTCATAAAACTTATATCGGCTTGCATATTGATTTTTGCCTCTTTTTCCGAAATTTTAAAATGGCTGTTGATTGGTAGTTTTTTATTTCACTTACTAATAATTTTAATTACTAATAAAATTTGATTAATTTGGTTCCGTTATGCTTTTCAATTTCTTTAAATTCTATCAATTATTGTCACCAAAAATTGATACCGAAAATTGATTATATAAATATAAATTAAACTATTAAAAACATAATTTACCTATAAATTAACTTGATTTTTTTTTTGTTGAAACTTAATCCGAGCAAAAGGCAGAAATATACTGAGGTGGATATTATATTATTAAAAAAAAACTAATCAGATCCTTTTACATTTTTAATAGCTTTTAAATTTTTTATATAAGAACAGACAAAGGTTTTGACTTCTAGGTTCTCACTCAACTAATCGAATTAAAGCCTCTAGATTTAACTATAAAATAAATTAATATGTGAAGAATTTTAAATGAAATTCAAAAATATTGGTTTGATCATAAGGAGAAAGAAATTATAATATCCAATGGAATTTTTCCACATTTCCTTTTTTTTTTGCCATTTGAAGTTGTATAAAATTTTTGTAATAAAAAAAAGAGGAAAATAACATTTGTTACTACTTATTATATCAATTAATTATTACTACTAATTATTATTTTGTATTATTCTACCATAAAAATAGAAACATTTTAAACTTAATTATATATTGCAAAATATAATTTGCTTAATTTGTTTCCATGCAATAAAATTTCTTTAATATATCTTTATATCTTATGTTAAATATATTAAAACATATCGCAAAACTCAACTACTTTCAGTTTCATAATAGTTTCATAATCATGAGCTTTATTAGTTTCATAATCATGGGCGTAATGGAACTAGTAAAGGTTCTATAATTGATATTGGAAAAAAACCAGGTCATCTACCTATGATATTATTAGGTAGTAATAGATCTGATAAATTATATTTCCGTTATAAAGGATTAAATAAAATTTATGAATATGATGTAGCAACATGCTTTCAAAATACAAATTTAAATGAAATTTATATTGGTGGTGATTGTCGTTTTGCAATTCAAGTATGAAATTTTTATGAATCCAATAAATATAATTTTTTTTAATTACGGTATAAATTTTCAAATTTAATTAGGTGATGCCTGGTACTGGTAAGTATATATGGTCTATAGAAAGTAATTTTAAAGATTATACTGATGATAAGACAGGATGTTATGGTGCTTCAGTTGTTTTACAACCAATTTACAAAGATATTTAATTAAAAAAAATAGAAATTAAAAATATTAAATGTTATTAATTGATTATATATAATAAATAAGTTTACTCAAAATATTATAAATATTACAAACTAATTAAAATTGTTTTTCATTCTAATTTTTGTTTATAATTTTTTTCGAAAAATATATGGTATTTTTTTTATCTCAATAATTGTATTAGGATCGGTTGAAAGAATGTAAAAGTTTATTTCACCACATTATAATTGTCATCTAAATTTCTGAATCCTTTTAGTAAATTTTGATAAATTTCTTTTTAGCTAACAATTTTCAAATAAAATATATTTTTTATAAGTTTTATAAATATCTTTCGGAATATAGAAATGAACGATTTTGTAGTATATATACAGTTTAGTGTACATATTAAAGTTATTATTTAATATTTCTATAAAATTAAAACTTTCAACAATTTCTTTTGCGATTAATATTAAATTAAAAAATATAATTCTTTTTATAGTAAGTATATTATGAAATGCATACTAAGAAAAGGAACTTATAAAAAGTTTCCAAATATCTTATAGGGTTTTTCTTTGGTATTGATCAAAAAAATTTGATCTAAATGCTGCCCAATCGAACATGATAGCAAAATCATTTTTTTTAATAACAATTTAAAAATATTAAGTATATATATTTGACTTTTTACAATAATTATATTTGACTTAATTTTGACTTTTCTTTTTTATTTTGTCAATTTCAAATTGCAGTCAAAATTTTCACTAGATTTAAATGTACAAATTTTAAATAATTTTTTCACGACCTTTTCTCTTTCTGTCTGTACATAGCTTTAAATAAAAAAAACATTGATTAAATGATTTTTTCTGACCAAAGAACAACCCCATTAGTAGTCGTGAAAAATTTGATTTTTTCAAGGTTCATGTCTCTGATAAATAATTTTCATACGCGTCGAGTATGTACTACTTTTTGAAAAAAAATTCAAAAAAATTTCCCCGACTTTTTCACGACATGAAAATTTATATGGAAAATCATTATTTCACTTTGTGTCTGTACATAGCTTAATTGTAAAAATTATAAATGAAATATTCTGTAATACAAATAGAATTATGAATATTATGACATGGATAATTTGCATATTCATTATGACATGGATAATTTGCATACTTTATTACGTTTGAATTTGAACACTTAGTAATGTTTAATCAATTATAGCTAAATGTTATTATATTTTTTTTATTGTAAAAATCGATTTTCTGATAGTTATAGTTAGATTGGAATTATTATACATTATGTAATGGGATTTTTTTGTTATGTAATGGGATTTTTATAAATTCAACATTTTAACTTAATATTTTTAAAGACAGGAAGTCGGAACCTACCAGTTTTTTCTCACTAGCTAAGTATGTGGTTGTACAAATATCGAATGATCAATAAATTTATTTGTAAAAAAAATATTCTACAGTTTTCTTTACTTTATAATTTGCCCTTTCTAACTTCTTCCACAATATGATTGTACAACTCAATTATATTAAATTTTAAATATAATTTTTTTATGCTTTATAATTTCTATAAATTATATTGTAAAACTAGAATAATTAAGTACCATTGTCGACAAAATTAATATCCATTACGACAAATCTAAATAAATCTAGAGTTTTTTTGTGAAATTATACTTTAAAGTGTTTTTATTTGCCACATATTATATATTTTTTGTCCAATTAAATAGTTTATTTATTAATTTATAATTCATTTCACTATTCTCGTGCAAATTTTATATAAGATTTATTGCAATCATAGTACGGTATCATATTATAATAAAAATTCTATTTTTCAATAAAGTATAAGAGCATCATAAAGCAACTGTAAATAGTTTTGGTGACCTAAAAAGGATTAGATGAATATTATTATTAAATATATATTTCCAATAATTTATACAAAATTTTAAATAATAAAAAATTCAAATTCAAAATTGATGATCTAAAAAACTTTTTACCTGTAAACCAGTGTTAACTGAAAGTGGCATTATACCACCCACTGTGAATAAAGTAGGTGATTGTGATCTTGCTAAGATTATTATATAAATTCTTTTTTGCGATGGTGTTAAATTGTACCATTTAATATTACAAATATAATTTATCATTTCGTCACACTAAATTTTTTGTTCATTACTTATTAATTTCTAATTTATTTATAAAATTATTTTAAATATTTACCGAATATTCAACTAAAGTTCCCATTCCACAATACAAATACAAAGTAATATATAAGTAAATTAAATATACTGGTGCTCCTGGCCAATCTCCACACATAATAATAAATAAAGTCAAACATATTGAAAAGCTTATCAGGCCAATTACAAAAAAAATATTCCAAAAGTATATTGTATCAATAATGCTGATGTAACTGTTTGCGAACATAAATTTTGTGATATTAATATTAATTCTAATATCATATATTTTTATAATTGATTAATAATATTAAACTTGCCTGCAAAAATCTTGATGGAATTTTGCTATATCCAACAGTTTTAAGTTATTTAATTTTTCAGTTTCACTATTATCCAATGCAATATTGAGTTCTTTAACTTTAGTTTTGAAAATTTGTGACAAAACATAAACATGGTATGAGAATAACATTAATAAACAATCAAAACCATAAGTACCAAAAGAACCATACGCAAGACAAACGGTATGAACAAATAATGTAAACCAATATCCACTTGGTACAAATGGATCAATACCAGGTATATAATATTGTAATACAAATAATACTTTACCAGTTGTTATATAAATTAATGGTGGTGCAAATATAATAATTATTGAACCTATAATATAAATTGCAAGGAAAAATTTCATAAAATATGAAAATATTTTCATTTGATTTCTTAAAATGATGTTGATTTCTTGAGATATCTTTACATAATGCAAATACATGTCAGATAAACAGAGAACAGATGTGTACATATCTTTTCCAAATAGAAAAGAGCTGATGAGTTTCACGGTACCCTGTAAAATATAATTATTATTTTGTAGTATAATTTCCAAAGTAAATCCATTAGCATACCAAAAATACAGAACCAAACATACATAAGCAATTTAATGCATTTTTCCAATCATCTTCAATGTACATGGTGTAAATAGTTGATACATAATATAATATCATACAAACAATTAGTCCATAAGTTCTCCAATTTGGTTTATAATTAGATACCAGCACATTAACACCAATAAAACCAAGTTGTTTCTTGATGTGATCAATAGCATTCATAAAACTTATATCGGCTTGCATATTGATTTTTGCCTCTTTTTCCGAAATTTTAAAATGGCTGTTGATTGGTAGTTTTTTATTTCAATTACTAATAATTTTAATTACTAATAAAATTTGATTAATTTGGTTCCGTTATGCTTTTCAATTTCTTTAAATTCTATCAATTATTGTCACCAAAAATTGATACCGAAAATTGATTATATAAATATAAATTAAACTATTAAAAACATAATTTACCTATAAATTAACTTGATTTTTTTTTTGTTGAAACTTAATCCGAGCAAAAGGCAGAAATATACTGAGGTGGTCTGCTTAAATTTTTTTATATTATTAAAAAAAACTAAGCAGACCCTTTTACATTTTTAATAGCTTTTAAATTTTTTATATAAGAACAGACAAAGGTTTTGACTTCTAGGTTCTCACTCAACTAATCGAATTAAAGCCTCTAGATTTAACTATAAAATAAATTAATATGTGAAGAATTTTAAATGAAATTCAAAAATATTGGTTTGATCATAAGGAGAAAGAAATTATAATATCCAATGGAATTTTTCCACATTTCCTTTTTTTTTTGCCATTTGAAGTTGTATAAAATTTTTGTAATAAAAAAAAGAGGAAAATAACATTTGTTACTACTTATTATATCAATTAATTATTACTACTAATTATTATTTTGCATTATTCTACCATAAAAATAAAAACATTTTAAACTTAATTATATATTGCAAAATATAATTTGCTTAATTTGTTTCCATGCAATACAATTTCTTTAATATATCTTTATATCTTATGTTAAATATATTAAAACATATCGCAAAACTCAACTACTTTCAGTTTCATAATAGTTTCATAATCATGGACTTTTTTAGTTTCATAATCATGGGCTTTCTTTCTTAATTACTATAGTATTATACAAATTTTATTTCTTTTCCCTTCTCCATACGAGTATGAGGTATCATAAAATTCGGTAAATATATAAATATAAATTAAAATCATACTTACCTAAATAATCTTGTTCAAACTTAATCAGAGTGAAAGGTATTGAAGCTGACCGTCTATATGAAATTACATTATTATTTGGAAAAAAATGTTTTGTAAAAATGCAAATAGTTCAACCTACCGGATAAATTGTAAATTTCTATAATTTAAGCATTCCATTTTAAATCTATCAAAAATATGTGACACAACTGGTTTTTTTATTGTTTATATCGGACGGACGGATGGACCCGAAAACGTTAATATTGTAGTAATCTTACATATACTTATCTTAAGTAACATTGTCATATATGTCTTGTCAGTTATTGTACAGTTTCATGTCAGTTATTTTACATTAATTCCTCTCATAATAACAATAACAATTACTCATTAATATTTACTCATTATACTTTACCTATTCATATTAAGTTAGTTATGATTTAGTCTTTGAAACGAAGAGTTATGATTTAGTCTTTGAAACGAGGAGTTATGATTAAATCATCGTAAGGAGAAGTTATTATATAATTGTTGATTGAAGTGTAAAAAACTATAATTTATTCTATTATTCTCCTGACAAAAACTTATGTTAAAATTAAGATATCGATATATAAATAACTAAACTATAATTAAGTGAACTTTTAATAAAAGAACTGTTTGTGTTTTAATCTATTTAGCTAATCCTTTTGTAGAGTTACTACAATATTAAGGGATTTTTTTTAGAACCAAATCCATGAGAACTTATAGCAGAGAAACTGCAAAATATTTCATTACTTTGGTCGTTTCTAGTTTCCTTAAGTAGCGTACATACGGCTTGGATATTAGTTTACATTTTACTTTTAATAATATTTACTTTTAGTTTCTTTTTTTTGTATTATTTATGCAATATATTTTCTAAATATTAAAATAATATTACTACAAGAAGGAAAACTTTAAGGAAAATTATGTGTGGTAGAGATGATAAACTATTTATAAAAGTTTTCATTTTTTTATGGAAATTTATTATTAAAATATATTTTTAATATATTATTTAATATCAATTTAAAAATAATATTAAATATTCTTCAAAAATTAAATTGACAACTTCTTAAAAAATAAAATTGACAGTGCCATTATTATATTCGAACTAAAAGCCAAGGAATTCGATAATCCTTTAGTTCGAAGTTTTTATATGCTTAACTATTTGTACATTTTTGCCTATTTTAATTCTATTTTTGTTGTCTAGTTTTAAGTTTAGTTCGTAGTTTCATAGTTAAGAAAAGCAAAAAAAAAAAAAAATAATAAAAGTATACAAAATGTAACAAAAATATATAAAATAAATAATCAAATCAAGGTTTTTTTTTATGCCTTTTCCTTGAAAATATGTATATAAAAATTTAACTAAAAAATTACTCTAAAATTTAAGCTATTGTAGTTGAAAAGGATCTCCTAAAACTCTACATGTTAAAACATTTTATTAAAACTATATTGTAAATATTTTTATGGCAATAAATAAATTGAATTGAATTGAATAATAAATATGGTAATAGAAAAATAATATTTATATGTACATATATTATGATTGAATTCACAATATTTCTTTAATAATATTGATAAATAATTAATGTTTTAATGATTTTTTAATAATATAAAAATTTTAAATCTGAAGCTTGACTAAAAAATATTTTTTAAAAAAATGGATTCATTTGGACTGTTCTATAGTTGAAATATTGTAAAATCTTGAAACGATTAACGATATAAAAATGTTTTGTCTAACGACGAAATAATTCTATAAATTTCACAAATAGGTTAAAGTCAGCCAATGGCTGAGTTCAACTGATAATTCCGCATCATAATGTTGTCAATAATATACCGGTTCAAAAAGAAAAAATTAATAACTTTTAAAAATTGATAAATTTATATGAAAATTGTTATTAATAAAAAAATTGTCAAATAGTCCAATAATTATAGTCTCATTTTAGAATAGTAATTTCTTCAAATCCAATATACAAAATATTTATATATCATTTAAATTTGTACGTACTAGGTATATTCTATATTACATTTTATGTATTTAATTATCATATAACTTTCTTTTGATGATATATATATATTTAATGATTTCTTTTGCTCAGTTTCCTTCCATCTTTCGTTTATATATAAAACTTTTCTCTTAAAATGTTTCTCAATTTTTTTTTGTAATGCAGTTTCCTTTTATTGGAAAAGATTTTACATGAATTATGAAATAATATTTATATTTATAGTTTAAATAATATTTGAATATGTATTCATATTCAAATATTGTATTTGAAAACTTTCAAAATAATAATAAAAGCATAACCGAACCAAATTCATAGATAATATATATGTATACTACAGTATTAATAATTTCTTGCTATTCAATTCAATTCAAGCTTTATTCCAATTTAACTTGTTAATAACAAAAAAGAAGAACGTAATACTAGTGATGTACGAATTTTCCTTTACAACTAACAATATTTAAATACATATCAACAGATGAAATTTTACATTTGAACAAAACATGATATTATGAAGGAAAATATTCATAAAAAACCTTACTTGAAATTCTTAACCTAAATTTCTTAACCTAAAATTATTATTAAACCTAAAATTAAAAATTAATTAACATAATTTTATGCTGATGGTTTTTGATTAAGGATTTTGAAAATGTTGTGCTGGGTTTAAAAAAAAAAATCAAAAAAAAATTTTCTAAAATGAAATTAATTAAAAATTCGAAAAAAATATAATTATTTTATAGATAAAATATTGTGATAAAAAATTGATTATTTTTAATATTGTTCTTTGTTCTATGCTAATAGTTAAATAAATTTTATTTTCTCTAATAGTTAATGTATATATTAGTGTATGTACAATTCTTAATGCCGAAACTTTTATATGTTGAAGAACTAATCAGATACCATCTTAGATTTAGAAAATTGTGACACTTGAAAAATAAATGTGCCACAGTAAAAATGAAATTGTTGTGATTAATGCTGATAGAATTCCTCGATAGTAGGACAAAAACCTTGCCATTTTACTAATCTATATATTTTTACTAAAAAAAATCATAATTTTCCAGTAAAATTATTTAATCAGAATTATATTTATCATTGATATCAGTTAATTAATAAATGTTACGATTTACAAATAATTGAATTTTAAAAATTTAGATACCAATTTCCAACTAAATAAATAATATAATTTAAGTTGCGTATAATTTAAAGAAAATGTGGAAAAATGATTTTAATTCATTTATATGATATTTGATTGGACTATAACTTTCAATTGGTCCGAAAATTTATATATCAAAGACGTCAATAAAGAATACGCCAAGTTGTTGAAATAATTCAAAAATTTTAGTTATTATAGGAAATACTCTAATTCGGTCGCAATTTCAATTAATCATTTTAGATTTTATATTATTTAATTTTTTTTAATGATTGGATTATCAGTTCCTTTTTCGGGTGAAACTAATTAAAATATCTTAACGTGGGGGATTTTAAATCGCGGATATATAAATAAAAAAAAAACAAATTTCGATATTATTCACTAAAAATTACTCTTTCAATAAAAATGAATTTGATATTTCGTTTCAATATTATTTTGGTAAAATTTTCCTTAAAAATATTTAAAAAAAAAAAAACAAATTTAATTTACTAATTTGAATTTTTCTTTACAAAGTTAATAGTTACCATATTATATCATCAAATTGTAAAATCAGACTCCGATTACTGTGATGAAGTTAAACAATGGGGTTTTCATTGTACAAGTTGTTCATCTATGATTAATTGTATTCAATTGCCAAATGGTAATTGGCAAAAAATTGAAATTGGTGAATGTGATAATACTAATGAAGAATATTGTAATCGTAAAGAGAAAACATGTTCAAAACAACCAGATTGTACAATTGAGAAAGAAGTTAAATTTGTATGTAATGTTGAAGGATCATTTCCAGATCCTTATGATTGTAGTAAATATCATGTTTGTGCTAATGAAACTGGTATAATTAAAACATTTGGTATGTCATGTAATGATGGATTTGGATATTCATCAAAAACAAAAGAATGTAGTTTAAATAAATTAACAAGTAAATTTTGTCAAAAACGACAATTTATATGTGAAAAATCTGGTTATATGTCATCATGGCCAGAAAATTCACAAATTTTTTATATTTGTGTACAAAATAAAATTGATAAAGAAATTACATTATATCCAAAATTATATTTATGTAAATATGGTGAATATTTTAATGGTCAGCAATGTGTAAAAGATAATATAAAACCAACAATATTACCATTACCATCAACTGGAGATGAAGGTGAACCAATAATAACATCAACTGAATATCCTATAATTGGAATATGTAAAAAAGAAGGACTTTATAAAAATCCAAATGATTGTAGTAAATATTTTATTTGTACAAAAAATTTAATACAACAAGATGTTAAATGCCCAAATAATACACATTTTGATGATAAAGTGAAAGCATGTATATTAGGAGCTAAATGTTGAGGTATATAATGAATTTTTATTTGATTGTGAAAAAATTTATAAGTAATTACATTAATAATTTCATTAGTAAACAAAATTTTGCATTGAATTGTTTTATTTATATGTAGTTTGTAAGATTTATGAAAAACTAAAATTCCAGATGAAACATATTTTCTATGCAATTCAAGTTATCTTTGTATATTCTCAAGTCCATCAAATTGACAAATTGATTTATTTTAGAGATCCTTGAATTAATCTTGATGTACATATATGAAATTGTATAATATAATTATCTCAAAAACATGTTATTATCATAAATTACTTACAACATTAGTTCTAGAAATATGATGAATCATTTCGATTACGCTTTATACCTTTCTAATTGTTATTGATTGAATATTTATGTTTAACAATTATATTTTACTCCAATTACAATTTGGAAATAGATCAAAATAAAAATAACGACAAATAAATAGCTTTCATTGACGCAACATAAAAAGTATTGGGAAATTTCAAAATTTTATCAATAAAATTCTTGAAAAAAAACATGTAAAATTTTATCTAGAACATTTCTTTTTATTTTTTTTTTGCGGTTCTGATAATTTTATAAATACTGAATACATTTGATTCTTTAATTTTAGTTATAGTTCATAATTCATATTATAGTTACACAATTTTATACTTTTATAGAAACATTAATATACTATAAAATAAACGAACGAAATTTAAAGAAAATGTTAAAATTAATATTATTAATAATACAAACAACTCTAATTACAATTAGTTTAAGTATACCATTAAATTTAACACGTAATTTTAATTTATTATTACCATCAGAATTTGAAACAAATTCATGTGCTGAACGTAAAACACCAGGTTTAATATGTGAAAGTTGTGATCGTATGGCATTATGTGTTAAAATAAATAATAAATGGCAAACATATCCAGTTGAACCATGTGATATTGATAATGGTCTTTATTGTAATATACAAGAACATAAATGTTCAAAATCACCAGGACCATGTAATCGTTTAGGTTATGAGGCAAATTTTGCATGTACATCAGATGGTATATATCCAGATCCATATGATTGTCAAAAATATCATATGTGTTATCATGCAAATTCACAACAAAAATATCATTTACCAATTGCTGGTACAGCTAATTGTAATGGTAATACAGCATATTCAGTAATAACTAGTGATTGTTCAGCAAAAATAACAGATAAATTATGTCAAATTAAACAATATGAATGTCGTTATCCAGGTGATAATAATTCATGGCCAAATAATCCAAATATATTTTATATTTGTCAACCAGATATTAGAGATGGTCAAAATTTTTTATATCCAACATTATATCGATGTGCACCAAATGAAATATATGATGGTATGAATTGTGTACATATTAATAATAATTTAACAACAACTAAATTACCATCAATAATACAAACAACAACAAAATTTCCAAATAATATTATTACAACAACAACTAGGAAAAATATGGAAATTTTATCATGTGAAAAATATGGTATTGGTATAAGATCAGATCCCAATGATTGTCATAGTTATTATTATTGTGCTAATAAATATGATACAGCTAAACATTATATATGTCCACAAAAAACATATTACAATATTAAAACTTCAGCTTGTACTTTTGGTGATTGTGTTTAAATAAATGTAACCAAAAAAAAATATATCAATTAAAATAATTATTTACAGAAAAAATAGTACTTATAATTTTTATATTTATATTAAAAATATTGAACTATATAAGATTTTATGAGAACCTAAAATTTAAATTAATTACTATAAAAATATATAAGATAGTTGATAATAAGTAATTAATTCATTTATGATACTATCAATGTTAATAAAATGGATGGCTAGTTCATTTTTGAATATAATATTTTATATGAAATTATATTCTTAAATGTTACAGTCTTAAAGTTGATTGAGCTTACCAATCGCTAAATATTAGAATCAGATCATAAAATTTAGCTAATAGTTAGTATGAACTGTACGAGTATATAATGTATGTTAACTTTGTTAAAATGTAAGATTTACGAGCAAGGTGAATTTGATAAATGTAATAAATTATCATTCACCCAAATTATGATTGTCGTATCACTTGGAGTATCGTCTCACCAAAGCTTTATCATTTAGTAGATTATGCTAATTTCGAAATGATTATTAATTTTAGTATTTTATTACAGTAGAAAAATAATTGGTAAATGATTGTTTGTCTTTCCTTTTATAAAATCAATTAGACACACAAATAGACATATACATCATATAATATTATCGTATTTTTAGCTTTTTCAATATACATATGTATATGTAAATCAAAAAATCGAATATTCTTTCGTTAATATGAATTTCTCGGTAAGTTTTCATAACAATTTTGTCTAAAATTATTTTAAATCTTAAATTTTTTCCATTACATTTAAATTTTTTTAATATACATAAATATGTATTATATTTGGTTAATTAGTATTTATTTAGTAAGTCTATATGAGATGGTAAATCTTATATAAGTTTTAATAAAATTACGTTTAATTAATGTAATTTTTATTTTTCGTTAAAATAAATCCCGTAGCGTTGTTAGAAACTAATCATGTCGTAGTGAAATATCTTAGGAACTTCTTTTATAATTTATAAATATAATTTGATTTATTTACGTATATAAAATATATAAAAAACATTTTACTACTCATATTATAATATTATGTAATTATTTAACTTCTTTAAATATCGAATAAATAATTAATTGCTTTTAAATAAATAAATTAGCCTTTTTTCTCTTGTTCAAGTTGTTCAGGTGTTTTAGCCCAATCTTGTAATTTGCCAGATGTCCAAAACCAATAAACGATACAACCAAAACAGTATATACTAGATGTAATCCACAACACAACTCGCCATTCTTCCATTTTCTTGAAAAAGAATAAAGAAATTTTATCATTTACAAAACTTTTTTAATTTTATAATACATAATTCATAAGCCTAACATGATTTGGAGTTAGGATACCAGCTAAATGTGGAGCTACAATTCCAGTTTATTGTCCCAACTCGATCATTAACATATACAGCTAACAATAAAAATAAACTTTAGTTGTTGTTAGGATTTTTTTTCTTGAAATAAATCAGCAAAATAACCAAATATACCAAAAAATGTACCCATAACTAAATATGGTAATCCTGATATAAATCCAGTTTTGTCTAATTTGTATTTGTATCTAAAAAAGTAACGTAAATTATAATAAATAAAAATTGTTAATTGTTATAATAAATTTAAAATGATTAAAGAGCACCGTGGCCTTAGTGCTTAGTGTGTACTGCGGTGCATAATGTCGTGAGTCAATTTCCAGCCGAGGCATCGATGTCGTTCTTCTAACTTGACTCAGCTTTACATGAGTACCGTTAATAAAATATACAATAATGTAAAATTTGAAAACTGGGTAAAATGCTAGTGGTCGAGTACAATTTGCTGACAACAATTCACTAAGGCCATTAGCTTGTGGCAATAAATAGTATTTGCGCTAAAGAGAAATTAATGGTTCAGAATCCCTACAAAATAAGTAGGTCCTAAATTGCAATAAAATGTCGGGCCCCACATCGGGTTGTTGAGACAGAATGAAGAGGGAACAAATTTGATCTTACAGACATTAGAATTATTTCTAATAACTTACCATCTAAAAATGTTGGTAATTTGACGACATTGTATAAAATCCCCATAATTTTCACAAAAATGGCAAATAATAATTGCCTTGATGTAAAAATTTTTCTCCATATGGCTGTGATATACGTTGATGAACTTTTTTTCATAATTTCGATTCAAGATAATCAAGTTCATCTTTTGTAACACAAGGATCTACTTCTGGGCCAGCTCTAACAATCAATGTCCATATTACAAACCATATAACTCCAATTGTTCCAAAAATATAAAATATCATCTCCCATTCAAATTGTTCAGTCCTCGCCATTTATAGCTATTTTTCATTATCAATGAATAAACATCCTTTTTTTTTTTAAAAACTATCAATCAATAAAATAATATTTTTTCGATGAATTTGTAATTCGATGAATTAATCATTCGTTTTCGATGCACTCGTCTGTTACCATAGATTATACCTTTATTCTTTATATATTATAGGAGTTGGTATTTAAATAATATATTTTTAACTAGCAAGGATTGCCAGGATACTTTGTTTCTAACTAAATTATATTTAAATCAAAATCAAATTTATTAATATTTTTTTTTCTATATTGACAGTTTTCCATAATTTTCCATTAATTAACTATAAATTTTCTTCTATTAGAATTTATCAAAAAAAAAATACATTCTTTACTATTGGAGATAAATATTAGCAAAAATACAGAAATAAATATTCAAACATACATACGTACATATATCAAACTTAAATCATCTTTAAAATATAATTACAACTTAGAAAATATCCTAAAATGGCTGAATTAATTCGACCACCAACACAAGAAGGTATTCTAACTCCAACAAAAGTCAAAAAACCAAAATTAACTAAAGCTCAGAAAAAAGCAATTGCTGAACAAAAATTAATTGATCTAAAATCAAAAATGTTGCGAGTATTATAAAAAAAAAATTAAATTCTTTTTTTGATTATTATATAAATTTATTTTCAATTAAAATTTTAAGGATCATTTAGCAAGAGAACTAAAATTTACAAATAAATCAATTGAACGTGGATATGATGATTGGGCAACTATGTGTAAAAAAATTAAATTAAAACAATTAAATGATGAATTAGATGTAAACAAAATTTATTATAATATGTACAATTTGAAATTAATCATTTACTAATTATATGATTCTATTATCCAGGAATGGAAACAACAAGTTGATCGTATTTTAGATCGTAAAAATTATAGAATACAATTTTTATTAAGAACATTAAATATTGCTGAGGAACAACATCAACGAAATTTTTTCCAACATTGTAAAATGATTAATTTTTTAATACGTAAGTATAATAAAATAAATTTCAAATAAATAAATATAATATTTTAACAATATTAACAAAACTATTATAGTTTATTGTAATCATACGTTAAAAACAATGAAAACAATTTATGAATCAAATTGTCTTGAATTAATTGATAATTTTCATATTGAATGTAAAAATCGTAATGATTATCAAGAATGTATACAAGATACATATGAAAATTTAATTCATGCTATGGCAACAATAACATTAAATGTTATTAAAAATTATGATTTAAAAATTCAAACACGTAAAGAAGATATTATAAATACAAATATAACAAAACAATATCAAATACGTGATAATACTATTAAAAAAATAACAATTTTACGTAATCAATTAGATAATGTTATTGATGGTTTAAAAAAGGATTCTGTTAATGCTAGACCACAAGATGAATATGATAATTTAATGTTTAAACAAAAATTTCATGAAGAAGATTTTATTAAACAAACACATATTGCTGAATCAGGATATGATACAATTTTTGAATTACAAAATAAATTAATAATGCTTGAAACTCAAACAAATTTTCGTATATCAAATTTACAAATGGAACGTAATTATTTTATTGAAGTTTATTGGAATTTAAAGCATAAAGTTAAAAAACATAATGAAGTATCTGATTCCGAAATACAAGAATTAGCAATGGAAAGTTTTGAAATTATTGAGGTTTATAAGTAGTATAATATTAATTAATTAGAATTTAATTATAGTAATTATGTGTATAGTAAATAATTAAAATTTTTTTTTTCATTTTGTTTATATATTATAGAAATTTAAAAAATTATTTAAATTTGGTGAATTATTATTGAGCTTATCAACAAGCTGTCGTAAATTACAAACAGAAAAGGAAAAAGTATTAGTTAATGAGGAAAGGGATGAATTAATGGAAAATCAGAAAAGAGCTAGTGCTTATTTAGATAATCAAGCACAAAATTTGGTTAGTTTAAATATGTAAATATATAAGTGAAAACTATACAGTTTCTCTTTACTTATAAGATTCGACATTTGCCTCGAAGAGTTTGGTATAATTATTGATAATTATTTCACCTGAATATGCTAAAGCAAAATATTAATTCTTTTAATTAAATTACGAACATAATTAGTTATTCATATTTTATTTTGTATTACAGGCACAAATGGAATTATTACAAAATTTCACATATCGTGCATCAATGGCTGAAACTCATGTCCTATTACTAAAAGAAAATCGTGATGAATTATGCAAAGAAAATGATTATTATTGTAATATCATACGAAATTGTTATGAAACAACAACACTTGAAAAAATTATGAGAGAAATAAAAGTATCAGAATATTTATCAGCTATGAGAGAAGATGGAAAATTTTTATGATTTTTCTTTAAAATATTTATTTTTTCCTCTTTATTTTAATATATAAAAAAATTGAATTTATATTTTTTTGTATAATTATCAAATAAAAAAAAAAATCGAAGAAAGTAATATTATTTATGAGTATCTCTTATGCTTAAAATATCAAAATTTAAGACTTTATAAAATGATACATTCCAATTATCTAAAAAATCCTTATCTGTGTAATCTCGATAAAATCTAATGAAAATTTCAGCAAAAAGTATTTTTTTTAATTTTTCTGTTTGATTAATTAATTGTGGATTTGTTGTATCGAATGTTGTTTTATTAAGATTGTCAAATTTTTTAATTAATTCAGACATTTTTTCATGTGAATCTCGTGTTTTAAAGTCATTAACATTTCTCATACCAACAAAAAACATGTCAATAAGACAATGACGTAGACCTTAAAATTTATATAAAATTATAAAAATATTTTTTTAATGTGAATTTGATCATCAATATACCTTTATGTTCATATAGCATAACTTTAACTGGAATTGCACGTCTTAAATCACTACTTCGAAATTGTATCATTTGTAAGCGAGGATCACCTTTAGATAGTATCATATCTCTTGTAATTTGATGAAAACCAACTCTGGTTGTAAATTTACTAAGCCCTTCAAAATTTTGTGTCCGAATAATATCTGTAAGAACAATTGCAGCCTATGCAAAAAAAAAAATAGTAAATAAAATCTTAATATATGAAATACAAATAACATTTTAGTGTTCAAGGATGGAAATAGCGAAAAGAAGATAATCTAACCGAAATTTCTTCAAAACAAAAATCGACGAAAACTGCACATTATTCCATCTTGTCTGGAATGTTTAGAAATACGTGTATACTTAAATTAGCACATTTTGTAGAAATATCGATCATACCGATCATTTAATTTCGCAAAAGTATCAACTATAGTTAATCGTACAAGATTTTGGAGCTTGTTCCAGTTTATTTGTGATACATTCAATCGTCAATCAATATTAAAATTTTGTCGAAATAGAAAAATTACATCAATAACTAATTTTAATTTATATTTTCTCCAAATATTTATCGAACTACCTTACCAATCAATAAAAAATATTCCCATCAAACAATATAATCAAAACACAGACCATTTTTAACTTATACAAAAACCAAAAATTTTCAATTTCGATTTATATTTTAATAGTAAATATACAAACCTGTTTAGTACCACGTACAAATTCTTTTTGATTAAATTTTCTATCCCATTTTAATTTTAATTTCCAAAATTTAAATTTTGTTTTTAAATATTTTAATGGATTATGCAAATAAATAAGTTTTGGTATTCTTGAATCATATTTTAAATTTGTATTATTACGTACTCTTCCACGTTTTTTCCTATTTCGGTGACGTCTACTTCGATTTGCTGTTTGCGAAAAATATTTAATTTGTTGTAAATTATTTATTTTACTATTATTTATATTTTTTGAATTTAATATTAATAAATTAATATTAAATAATTTATTGTTAAAAAATTCTGTTGATGATGTACATAGTGGTGATGATAATGATGATGATGGCGAAAATGATGACAATTTACTTTTAATTATACGTGTAGGATAAATAAAGTTTATCGATAAAAATGTTGATATTGAATTGTGAGGAATTTTTTTATAGAAATTTAGTAAATTATTCAATTTTGAAACATTTCTAAACATTATTTTTTTGAAATTTTGTCTTGGATGAACCAAAAATTTATAAGTTTATTATTTTTTGGAATTTGTATAATCATGACAATATAATAAAGAGTTTTAAAATTATTATATATTGATAGAAAATTCAGGGATTTTTATTTTCCAAAATCAATTTTATATTTTTATTGATCATTTTTGGGAAGTTTCAAAGTTAATTATGGAGTATATATATTATAATTT
The DNA here is from genome assembly GCA_949752835.1 of Empis stercorea. Taxonomy (NCBI): domain Eukaryota; kingdom Metazoa; phylum Arthropoda; class Insecta; order Diptera; family Empididae; genus Empis; species Empis stercorea. The sequence continues at coordinate 15,185,096 of OX457085.1, read as the reverse complement.
ATTTGGTTTTGATTTGAAATATTTTACGGATATGGAGAGAAATTACAAACGTTATATTTTTGGTCTTATTTGGATATTTATTATTATTTTCATTAAATTCATTATTTTTATGTTATTCTCTGTTTACCCGGTGCAGTTTTCATTAATAAAAATTAGATTTTCATTATTATTTTGCTCAGAAGAGAAACGTATATAATATTCAAAAATACCACAATTTAAAAGATCAACTAATCATTTAATGACTTTCGAGATAAATAAATTATATATGAGAGTATAATATATTTATGTGGAAGCTGCTATTTAAATAATAAAATTGATTTTATTAACTTTAAATGTCATTAAAATTTATTAAAAATTATATTTTATTTTTTAATCACAATATTTCAACTTAATCGTGACTAAATTCTAATATATCATTTCAGCACAATGAAAATTATATAATTTAACATAAATCAACATAAAATGGACAAATAAATATTTTATTTTTATAGCATAATTTATGTGTATGAGATATTTTTTTTTTTACATAAATAACCTTGCATTAAACTATGCACATAGGTTAAAATTTTATCTCACCTAAAAAATTCATTACAAAAATATTTCTCTTTTAATCTTTGTTTTTCTTATTTTAATATTTTAGTTCCGCATTTTGGTTATTATTAAAAAAATATGTTTATGACGGAAATTTATCCTAAAAAACTATATAAAGATGATGATGATTATATCTTATCGTTTAATGGCGCTTTTGGGTTTGACAATTCTACAATGGTGGGCTCCTATTATTTTGTCCAACTATGCGGGTGGGATTTAACAAACACAAAATTAAACTTTATATACTTTAAAGAGAAAATATGGAAGTGAAAATATTACCATTTATATTTTGATTTATGAAATTGAATTTTAATAATTTTATACATATATTTATGAAATTGAAATAAATTAGTTTTTCATATTTCTTTATTATGGTAGCTTTTAAAATCTCATTCACAAATAGAAATGAATACAGAGTTTTGTGAAGAAAAATTACATTAATTTGCTATATTTCATATACATTAATTATTTATCCATTAAATATATGTCTATTAAATACCAACCAATATATATTAACTATCTTATGATAGTACTTAAAGTAAATATGTAATCATTACAAAATGAGTTAGTAATTCCATAATTTCCAGATCAAACTTCATTATTATAGATAATTTTATCCTTTTTCATACTAAATTCTTTAAATCAGAATAGTCACTTAATCCTTACTGTTAAAATTTAATAGTAAAAATCTTCAATGAAATTGAGATTCAAAAGAATGTAGAATTAAATCGTTGAAATTTACAATAACTGAATGATTTAAATTTATAAATTTTTATTTTTATTATCACTGTTTGAGTCGTCGACAAATTAATCATATTTTCAATTAATTTATTCAATCCTTTATTACCAAAATTATGGAAAATCCTTTAAAATACAAAAATTGACTTTTTTTATAAAATGTTATCTAAACTATAATTATTTTTAAGAGAGTTTTGAGCATTTTCTAATATATTTGTACCCTTTTGTACCAGACAAGATAATCCCAAAACTATTGGAATTGGTCCCAAAACTATCCAATAAAATATATTTTGCATATGAAATTATAATTCTTAGCAAAATGTTAGTAAATTTTGTCAAAATTAAATTTCGCTAATATGTATAATTCTTCAAAAAGCCTTTTTTATAAAATACAAAATTTTAATATAATTATGTTAATTTTATTTTCTGCTTATTCTCTTGATGATAAATAAATGTCCGCACATTTCATTATAAAATTGTTGCTTTAAAATTTCCTCGCTGTTCTAATATAATTAAAAATTTAGTGTTCCTCCTCTTCAAAATACCAAATTAAATTCATACAAAATTAAATATACATTCACAATAACATTTCTTTTTTTTTGTTGCTATTATTGTAGTCCTTGTTATCCTTTTTTTCAAGTACACCACTATTATAAATGCCATTGTGTCTACGAAATTTGGAAAATTTATTTATTTTTGATGATATATAAAAAGCAGCAAGCAAGCTAACAACAGTTTCCATCAAGGACAAAATGAACACAAATACTATAATAAATAATGCCTAAAATGTGTTCGTATATATTTTATATAAATTGTGGGGCGATAACATATATATAAAGTCATTTAGGGATGTTGGATTTTTTGTTACTATCAATTTTGTTAACAATATTTTACAACAAATCATTTTCCTGCCATCATCATTATTTTATTCTAAGTCCTTTATTAGCTTATATGTGTTTGTCAGTTCCTTTTATGTGGGATAAAGTATTTTGTGCAATTCCTCTCTTTAAGGATAGCAAATTTATTTATAGAACTTATACACCCCATTTCTATCTAACAAAAAAAAAAGACTTAAACGATTTTCAAACAACAAAAAAGGGTAAATATAAAAAATCAATATATTAAATTTTTATTCTACAAAAACAATAATATAATATTGGAAAATATGTTTTTTTAGTTGATTTTCAAATATTTCAAGGATTTTAAAAATAAAAAAAAAGTAACATTATTAAATTCATTAAAAATTATGCAAAATTGATAGAACGAATTTCTGTAATTATATTTTCTCGTTTAATTCATAAACGAAAATAAAATATGTTGCAATTCGCAAACAGAGAATATCCGTTATAAAGAGTATCATGAGTGCATTAAGTTGATAATTAAATTTACCATGGACTCCTTTTAATTTATTGCACATAATATAATTGCAGTATTGGTCAAACACCACACCAGTCTACTTTAGCCAACAATAATGAGTTTTGACTTGGCTCTTATCTATACACAGTTGGTAAATTTCAAAAAAATTGGCGCATTAGAATTCGTAATAATGGGTTGGAGTGGTTAATTTAACAGCCTTAGTATTATTTTTTTATTATATTACAAACTGCAGATTATTACGATCATATTTAAAGCAATTAAAAACAGTTGTTGTCAGGGATATAATACTACAGTAAAGTATATAAATACTAATACTTTAATACTAATAAAAGGATTTTCAGTTGAATATAAATTAAAATATAATGAGAATTTTTTGAGTGTTTCCACTTGTTTCAAATAAATTAAAATTACTTTCTCTGAAAAATTTACTTTCTCTAAATAAAGAAATTATTACAAAATTCTTTATTTAGGCTCAAATAAGAATAATTTCTTTATATAATTGATTTATTTATGGCTCGCTATATAAACATTTAGGATGAAGTACAAATATTTCAACTGATTTCCCTATGCTTCATTTGGTTCATATTAATTTTAAATATTGTAAAAAATCATATATTTTTATTATACACCCATAAATATTACTATAAAAGGATATTAATAGCTTTTTGAAATGAAAGCAAAGTAGAAAGACTATATACTTCACAATCTTTTTGATGATTATTAATAGTTTTATTTATAGCTTTGACAGGCCAAAATAATTCTTTTTATATTAGGAATTAGTCATTTTACATTTAAAATTTAGTCTTAAATTTCAAATTTGAACAAGAGATGACTTTCAAGTCCCAGTGAGGTGACATATATCTAAAATGAAATAATTTTCTTTAAAATATTTTCATACAAGATTTTTGGATTACGCACTTTTTGTGCTTTACAACTGACACAAATTTATATTTTTATATAAATTTCATAATAATTAATTGAAATAACAAGTTGAATTTAATTGTCAAAATAAATTTTGTAGAGAAAGAAAAAACACATGAACCAGAAATTTTGCTGTTTAATATTAAAATGAATAATTAAATAAAAATATGAATTTGATCGATTATAAATAAATTTATATACATACTATATATGTGATCAATCAAATTATAGAATTGTAATAACATTTGAGTATTAAAAATGTGCTGATATTGCATAATCATTACAATATAATTTCATCAATTACCTAACATTTTTACAATATTATATAAAAAACAATTTTGTTTAAATTTTTTTTTTTTTTTTTTTTGACAATTTTGATTTCGAATTTAGAAAAACAAAAATTAATTAAAATTAAAGTAAAGAAACTTGTTGATTATCATAACAAAAATATATAAAAAAAATCATCTAGATTTTAATATTCAATTAAACCCAATTAAAAAGGTGCAATTGTCAATTTAATTATTTTTGCACGACTTTAGATTTTTCAGATAATAATAGTAATAAAAGAAAATCTAAATTATTTATATATAAAATGAAATTTTCATGTACTTGGATTTTTTTATATATTTATATACCATTTATAATTATGGGGGACAAAGGGAAGGAAGAAGCAATTATTAGGCAGGTAATTAATAAAGCAGCTGCCCATCTCCATCTGCTGCTTCCAACTCCCAATCTCCATGTGCTGCTTTTCTTTCAATTAGACATTTGAGTAACCAATTGCAGAGGAGACTTCTATAGGTCAGGGCTCGTGAAAAAGGGAATATTTAGAACAACCATTTCGCTTTAACAGAGAAAAAAGAGTCTAATTGATTGTAGGTAGAGGCTATTACTAAATATAATTCAGAGTACAGTAAAGGATGAAAAATAAACTGGGATCACTTAATGTAAATATAATAATGATTTAAATACAGTAACATAACGAAAGTACAACTTATTACAAATATATAATTGTTTTTGTTGAAATCTGAAGATTGCAATAAAATGGGTTTAATAATTTCCACAAATTATTTCTTAAAAAATTATCTATGATTAAATATTTTTCCTCTATATATAAAATTTTTACATAAATTGCAAACATAATTTTATTAGTTTGTTACTTGAGGTCATCACATTACAAATTTCCTCTCTTTAATTCATTTTTTTATAGCTGAAAATTAAATAATAATAATCAAACATAAAAATAATAATATACTCTAATCAAACGAAATTAAATATAAATTTGATAGATTTCGATATTTCCCATTGATATTAATGTTTTTTTATATTTTGATATCTCAATTGAAAAACATTCCACAGAAGATTATTTATTTTATTAAACTAAATTTTATTTTTCACAATTCAAATATTATTTAATAAGTTAGTCAATTAACACTTTCAAATGGTATGTCAAGCTTTTATTAGTTGTGTAAGGTTTTTTACCTAAATATTTTATATTACTTTTAAATGCTTTCAACAAACCTAAAACTTGAACACCACAGCTATAAAGTATTTATTATTATTTTTATTTGATATTAAAGACAAGCCTTTAACAGATTATGTCAACATTTAATCAACGATTATGTCAGATTTAAGAAAAAATCATGTATACAATTATTGAAAGTTACAAAATTAAACAATTTATAGATATATATTAATAAATAAGATAATCTATCAACATTTTATTAATCAATTAAATTATATTAATTGCTATTGGATAATGTAATTAAAATATCAGAGTTAATTATGTTTATGGGATTAAATAGCTAATAAAAATTTCAGAAATTCGTAAAAATATTATACAATTTCAGTTAGTAATTACAAATTTTTTTAATAGCGATTTTCTTTGTCTGTCAAATTTGTAATAAACTAAAGTAGTTACTGCAATTATAGACTCCAAGTGTGTCAAAGTGCATCCGTTTATTTAAATTTAATCAAGAAATTTTTGATTCGACGAAATATTTAAATTTTCTAAAACTCAAAGAAATTTCCTCATATGTATCATAAAAATTTCATGATCAGAAAAATAAAATATTGACCAAACAAAACATTGAAAAGATCGTGTGTTACTTAAAATAGCTTCCTGAAAAGCTACTGGCAATTTATTCTTTTAACTTCCCGCGCGGTAAATTTTCATAACAAAGTGGACAAGTTTTATTAATGAACATAAATTTATACTCTTTTATAATATTTCTCATTATATCTACTACATGTTTAAAGTATCCAGATTAGTTTAGCTAGCTCCATTTACTGATCTTTTCCGATATTAATTCGAAATTTTATCAAAAAAAATATATATATATATGTATATGTATATATATATATTGTTAAAACTCTAAATGTGCATTTATGGTTATAATAATGTATTATATTAAGTAAGTAGTCATACTAGTTTAGACAACTAAAGTATATCTTAACTATGATAATCTGCCAACATTGTAAGTATGAAATTTTATAGTTGAAGTTTGTTTAAATTTTATGGATTTTATAAGACTAAAAATTATATATTAATATAATAGATTGTGTGAAATAGATTATTATAATTAAAATTAAATATTTAAAGTTTATTGGTTCTTATTTATTAATAGGAAAATTAGTTAAGTATATGTAATTTACTAAAAACAATGAAATTTCAATTATACAAATCTGTGATTATATAAATGTATAAATTGGTATAATTATTGGCTATAAAACCAGCCTTCGACCACTTATATTTAACAGTGGTATAATAATTTAATATTTCCAAATTATTGATAATATTTTGAATTGAAATAATAAGTGAATTTTGAGGGAGGAATCAACGCGAAATTTGATAAGCTCTGCTATGGTCCACTCCACTATACATTTTGTATAACATTTATTATCATCACCTTTCTTGACCTTAATTTCAGAATTGGTTTCTACCATTCAGTTGATTTTGAATTCATAAATGTGTAAATAGAATTGCTTAATTGAGTTAATTACGAATATACTTTTTAATAGTGTAGCAAAGGAGTAGTTCTTAATAAATGACCTAAATGTGTTAAGTAAATTTTACATATTAAAAAACTGATATTTATTATTCTGTATAAATGTAGTATTGTCCCAACCAGTAAATTTATCCATTCAGTCGTGTCATAATTATTCTTTCCAGAAAAAAATATTAATTTCTAAAATTGACTTTCTCGCAAATACTTTTAGTATACCACAATTTCACCATACATTTATCATCATTTAAATGATTAATATTTGATCACAAATCTTTAAATGTTTATAATATATTTTGATTATCTACAATTTTTTTTAAAAATATTATAAGATCATCTAAAATAATGTAAATAAATTTTTCATGTTTGTTTTATGCTTTTGCAAATATATTCTGTTTGTATAGTGTTAATTTTAGTCATGGTTTTATGTTATAACTTTATGGTTATCTAAATGATTTCATCTTATATTTTATTTAAATTAAATATGATAAAATTTATTTTTGTTATTTTATTATAAACTTGTGACTAAAACAAATGTGAAAAATGTTTTTAAATTTGTTTAACATGTAATTTAATATTTACATTTATTATTTTAACTCATTTTATTTAAATAGTTTTACACATAGAAGATTTAAAATATATACAACGGAAATAGAAATATGTCTTATAATTTTGTAAGTATCATTGACGGAGGTAAGAAATTATGATATAATTTTTTTCCTTGTCGATTTATTAGATAAATTAACTGATAAACATAATATTGAATAAATGTTTTAAAAATTTTTGTTGAATCAAAATTAAATTAATGTTAAAATTATAATATAGAAATATTTGTTGATTCAAATTTTATACTCTACAATATTTTTGACAAGTCGTGATTGAATCGTTTCTCTTTTCAAAATCTCATAATCGTGTCCATACACAAAATTGTCCTTAAGGTGTTTTTCATAGTTGGTCCATTTCTGACATCTAACACGAAATTTGCTCATTGAAAAAATGTTTAAAATACGCCTTGTTGGAAAATTATGACTCATGAGTCATGAGGTTTATGCTTTTACTCCAGAATATTTAGAAATTATTTTAGTTTTGTCGTGAGGTCTTGAGGCAAACATTTCTTTGGTTTGTATATTCACAGCTTCAGAGACATTACTGCATAATTTTCATTAATTTTTACATAAATGTATAACAAGATTTTCCAATTTGAATTGGTAAAAAAATGAATGAATTTTTATGCCACCAGAAAACTACTAATCTGATGGAAATTTATTTTTCTTTATCTAAAAAATAATTATGCAAATTTTGATTATATTGAAGGAATACAGACAGAAAATTACATTTTTTGAAAAGTTTCTTTCGAGAAAAGAAATTTATTTGATTATACAAAGGAAAATACAAAAAAATTAAGTAACCATTAACAAACAATTTAATTTAAATGTTAAGATGTTGGCAAATTGTTTTGATATACGAAAGTCCGGAAATCATTGAATTTTCACATATGCAAATGGAAAAGAAAATTTGCCAATTTAATTACTAAAGATTTTTAATTTAGATTATAATTTATTAACTAAAAATTTTTGGTAATGTTTTAAATATAAAGTTTAATTAAAGTTATTTAAACTTTAGCTGAATTGTTTCAATGTGATTGTTTAAATTTAACTCAATTTCTAGTAAAATTTCACAATGTTTAGGAAATTTATTTTCGATCTAAAAAAAATTCTTTAAATCTTTATCAATGATTAAAAAATTTGTTAGTATTTTAAGGAAATTGAATTTGAAATGCAAATATACAAAAACATTTTTAGGTAACTTGATTTTTATCAAGAAAATGGAACAAAACTTTAAATACGAAAGTCTGTCATTATAGATCAGAATGCTTTTCTGGAGTGCTAATTTTTACGATACAATAAAGTATCTTGTAAATTATGAAAAAAACGGATTTAAACCCTTAATAACGTGATTGAACTAATAATCTTTTTTTGTGATTTAACGACAAAAAAGAGATTATTAGTTAAATCACGACATTCACCTGCTACTTGCATTATGGTCATTATTCTTGAAACTAATTTGTACTAAACAAGTTTTGCTGTCGATAAATGAAAGATTTTTGAAATTAAACTAAGAGCAAATTTAAATTAATTGAATTATTATTTAAAGGATTGCATTGCAATTACAACACGATAAAATTTATTAGTTCACTTTCAATTTTTGAAAGTCAATTATTTGATTAGAAAAATCGTTATTGTAAAACTATAAACACTTATTTTAATAGCAAAGTAATTATTTTATTTATTATGATTTGTTGAAATGATTTCTTTGCCGTGTTTTGCCCAGAAAAGACTCTTATTTGCCACTGTCCCAGTCTTTTGAGGAAAATATCAAGAAATCTAAATTTAATTGCATTAACACGAAACAACATTTTATTTACATCTCCTTTCATACTTTTTAACTAGCGTTTTTAAGCTCCACAACTCATTAGGCTATAAAATCGCAGATGTTTCTTACTTGATTTCTCCTTAAGTCCAATAATTTCACAATTTGTTTAGCAAAGAAATAAAATATTTTATATTTCATTGCCATTAAGTTTCAATTTTGAGCTTCTATTTTTCACAATGCCTAAATTTTAAACTTGTATTTTATGGAAATCACAAATTTATGATTTGTTTTTTAATGCTCGTTAATCGAATTACTAAACAAGAATATACGTTTAAATTGACCTTCCGGGGAATGCCTTTGATTTACTCTTAAATCAGTTAATAATAAAATAATTAAAAAAATATGTTTCCAATTATGGTTAAATCTGGTTCACAATTTACAATGATTTAACAATTTTATATGTGCAAGCAATTAAATTTCATAAATTCTTGTTGATATCTTTTATTTATAGATGAGAGCTTTCATTTTTTTATATATTTCGGAAGCTGGTTTATCGAGTTTGGCATAAGAAGAACACTTATTGCATTCAAGTTTTCTTTTTTTAGGTTCCTGGATTTTTGATTGGTATATATTTCATTTGTAAATTTGTAATTACATATGTATATGTATAATAAAGGATAGAGTGTTTATTACAAGTTCTTAATAAATTATAAGGAAGTTATATCATTTATTCTTGCAAAAGAATTAATTATAATTCCAGACACAAAATGAATTTCCTTCAACTAAAGATTGGAAAGGATAATAGTTGGGGGGAAACATTATTTATGAAAGTCAATTATTTGACAAAAATAATAAATTAAATTTTGGAAAATTAGAAATGTTCCTTTGAATTTATCGAATTTCCTTTATTATCTCCAGGGGAGAAGCTTTTAGTCTGACGAAAAATGTTTGGAAAATTTAACTGTGGGAAGTTCTTTGGTTATTGATTTTATATTATTTTATTTATTCGTAACAAAAAAGTATATAAATCTTCAAAAAAATTATTAAAAATATAAATCTTCTTTATAAATTCTTAAATCTCATAAAGCCGACTTTCTATTTTACCAAAAATATTTTGATAAAAGAATCCCTCGAAATTACAAATTTTTACTTCCTTTTCGAAAAATATAAATAGATGACTAAAAAATCAATATTTACAACGACATTGTCAAAATTTCTTAAAATAAATTTGCAATGGGAAAAATGTTGATTATGAATTCATGACAGAAATATTTACCTTTAATTCAAGTCCTTGTTTACTTTGGTACAAAAAAAATATCCATGAGGCAAAGAAAAATTATGCTGACAGTGATAGTAAGTAAAAAATATTCTTATTTAATTCTTTCAATTGTGAAGCAAAAGATTGTTTGAATTTAGTTTTTATAAACAGAGTTAAGTAATACAAACAATTTATCAAGGATATTTTTTTTACAAAATTAGATCATATTAAAAGTGGTTTTTCCTTATCTTATTAATCCTTATTATAATCCTGGGTATAGCCTATATATGCGATTATTATTTTAAAATTAATTCAAATTGCAAATATAACTTTTATATTTTCCACCTTTCGTTATTATTATTTTTTGATTATGATTCTTATAATCATCAAGGATTTTACGTGACTATCTAGAAATTTGCGATTCCTTAAAGACGTGACATTTCCAGTTCACTTAAATACTGTCGATATCGTGTGAAAAACGTGTGATATGCCAAACATTTTTCATTAATGGCTTTTATAAACTTTTTATAGTCTTCTTGATGGATGCTTGATTTTAATGAACCAAATTACTTTGAACATATTTTTTAGGTAATCCAGGTATAAGACAATTTCCATTTTTTTTTTCGTTTATAATTTTTTTCACATCACAGAATATATTCAGAATTCAGTAAAACTACATATACTTGAAAATATTTGACAGGATTGGGATTTTGGATTGAGTTTTGTGGTTCAAAGTAATAAAAAATGAAACAAAATATTTCAGATTATAATTGTAATAAATGATTTATTATTATTATTATTTTTTATTATTATTAATTATTATCAAATTACAGTAACATTATGTTGTTGTTTATTTCTCGACAAGTTTTATAAGGCCTTGTGTTTCTACTTTTATTTAATTTTATTTATTATTTTTATTGATTTTAGTTTTTAGTATAATATAAAAAAACTGAATTTTTATTTTTTTTATTTAAATATACAATTATTATTACAAAAAAATATTACAAAATATTTCTGGGGTATATAAAAAGTCAGACAATTTTCAAATTTCCTGTATTTTGTTCTTGAATTTATACAAAAATCAAAAATCAATCAAAATATAAAAATTATTTAAAAAAAATTTAATCAGCACAAATTTTTTTTTTGTTTATTTTTTTTTTTATATTATTTAGAAAAATTTAAGTAAAATCTAATTGGATAAATCTAATAACTACACTGTTAAAAAAATAATAATAATTGAAGAATAATTAAAAAAAATTGTTTTAAATTACATAAAAAAATATTAAATACAAAAATTTTACATTTATTTGGCACTTTAAATATATTATTAATTTTTAAATGTTGTTATAAGAACATTTTTAATTTTTTTTTTTACTAATAAGTACATTATTTTTTTTCTATATTATAAATTATTAAGTTTTAGTTAGTTAGTTTTTGATTATAAAATTTTATCAAAAAATTTTTTTTTAAGGAAAATATTTATTAAGTTTATCGTTTCGATATAAATTGGATTAGTTAATTTTTTGTAGGTTTTATATAAATAAATGTCATATAGTAGGAAATAGATTAGGAAAAATATTAGTAATGACATTTTTTTTTAATATTGTTTTAACCAGAATTTTATGTATCAAATTAAAAATTTTAATAAATATCCAAAAAGTAGAATATTATACTGATCCTGAAAAGCTGAACAAATAATTTACGAATAATATGTGGAAATTAGATAATTATTGGGTAACTTTTAATTGCATTGAAATAGCACATTTCGAATATTTTAGTTAAATTTTTAAAAATTTATTTCCCAATGAGAAATTACATAAAAAATATTCCAATAAACAATTTGTCAGTAAACGCAAAAATGCCAATTTACTCGGACTATTTCGGAATCAATTTAAAATTTTTGTAAGTAATTTTTTTAAAACTGAAAATTTTTGATTAATTTATGTATAAAAACTAAAATTTCGTATTTATTTTCGATTTTTACAAAAAAAAATAATAATTTCGTATTTAATTTCGGTTTCTAAACCAAAACCAAAAAAATATTTTGTATCAAAATTTTTAATATTATGTAAAATATTGGATTTTCGCACTATTCTCGTATTTTAAATTCAGATAATTATATAATATTTGAATAAAGTTATATTAAATTTAGGACGAATTTCTAATTTTGATATTTGTCTTTATTTCATTTTCACTGACTATAATATTTCGTTTAATTTTCGTAATTTAAAATCTAGGTTAAATTTTTTTTTCTGGTATTTCTTGTTTGTTTTAAATTATTTATTAATATTATTATTTACAATTTAATTAATTTCCCCCTCCCCCCCTCAAATAAATTTACACCAATCCATAATCCGTACAAACTGCTGGTGGTTTAACATTAACATTTTGTTGTTTTTCTTTATTATTTGCCATATTTAATTCAACCAATGTATCAATACTATTTAAACTGACACCCTGTAAAATTTTCTGTGCTGCCAATGATGTAAAATTAAAACTTAAATCAGTTAAACTTGGAAAATTATATAAATCTTCAGCAGTTGTTTCTTTTGATAAACTAAATCGTCGATCTAAATTTTCTTTTTGTATTGATTTATCATAATTATTTGTTAATTTTAATTTATGATCCAAATTTTTTATGGCCAAATTTGGTTCACTACCAACAGTTGTAATATTTTTTTGTAATATATGTACCAATGAATCAGTATTTATTGGATTTGTTGTTTTTGAATTTAAATTACCAACCGATTCATAACGTAAATTTTTCAAATCACAATTTGAATTTAATTTATTTTGTGAACCAATTGATGAACTTTTCTCATAATAACGTAAATTACCAACTGAACCACTATTTTTATCATAATCATTATTTTTATCTGTTATTATATTATTAATATTATCAATAATTGGTGATGTATTTAATTGTGATTCATTTTCATTTTTTAAACAATTTTTAAATACAATATTATTTGAACCATTATTATTTTGTTGTGATGGTATTTGTAATGATAATTTACGACTATTATTCATTGTTACATCATTATTTATATTTTTTGTAAATTTTAATGTATCAATAATTTCAGATGAACTAATACAATCATTTAAATCGGGTGAATTTTCTGATATAAATGATATTGAATCACATGTTTCAGAATTTGTATCTAATTCACTAATTGAACTAGTTGTATCCTTTTTCATATGATTCATTGTTGATGTTGAACGTAATAATGGTGTTGATTGTTGTTTTGATAAAGTTTTCTTAATTAATTCACCTTTTTCATTTGTTGTTGTTTCATTATTAATTATAAATACATTTGAATTTTCCATTAATTTACCATTTTCTAATGTTATAACACTACGAACTGGTGAATTTTGTACGAAAATTTTAGTACTTGGTATACTACTTTGACTACCATTTGATGTTGTTACTTGTAGTGTAATTGAACTATTTGAATTTGAATTTGGTATACCAGATGGTGGTTTACTAGTTAAATGTTGTATATCATCAAATCTCTTAATTGATGGTATTGATTGTTTTTGTTGTTGTTGTTGTTGGGCTTTTTGTTGTTGAATTAATTGTTCAGCAGCTCTGGCTTTTAATTGTTGATGACGCGGTGAACTTCTTGGTGAACCATTTAATATTAAAATTGAACGTGATGATGGCTGTTGTTGTATTGATATATTATTACCAGATACTTGTGACTCAAGACTAGAATGACCACTAGTTTTACTAAATGATAATTTACCACTATCAATTGATGATGGACCAGAGGTAAATATTGATGATGATGCTTTACCACTTTCTAAACTAGATGGACCTGATTGAACATTTCGATAATGTACTTTATTATCAATATTATTATTAATTGTTTCGTGTTTTTTCGTTGATGATGTTAAACGATTTTGTTCCTCAAACAAATGTTTACCTAAAACAGTTTTATTCGGTGTTTTCATTGGCAGCGGTTGATGATGATATTGGGAATTATTATTATTAGGATTATGGATATTATTTGATGGATGGGATAATCTTGAATTACCCGATATTATACTTTGTGTAGTTGCAGTTGATGAAGCTGGTATTGACTGTGTTGAACGAGGTAAACTGCTACTACAATATGCTGGTGATCGACGTCGTATTGGTGAACAATCTCTTGATGATATCACAAATGTTGATTCACTAGACATATGACGGCGATGTCGACGTGGTAATGTTGATGAACGTTGACTAAGTTCAGAGCCATCGTAAAAAGTTGAATTGGAAAGTGTATGTGAAACTGGTAAGTCCTGTTTAAATTAAAAATAGGATAACTAAATATATATGATTTCATTTTATTGTTATTTTGACTTACATGATCCATTGTCTGTGTACCAATACTATGTAAATGTACGGCTCTTGAATTAAACCATTCGACAGGTGGAAATTGTGCAGAAAATGTTTCAATTTGTCGCTGTTTTGTTCTACCACTGCGACGAAACAAACGCGAAAGAAGAGATCCTTTTTCTAAATGAAAGTAAATTAGTTTAATGTTGTACAATTAGGTTTTAAAAAATCTATATAATCTTACTCGGTGATGACGAATCTGTACTTTGATATTCGGAACTGCTACTGTCCGTCGCAAGGGTTTGTGCATAGGTTTTTGATAAACTTCTAGTTGATGCACATCTTTGTAATCGTTTCGATGAACCAAATAATCGTAAACTATGCCGTCGTTCTAAACTACGTGGTGTTGGAAATGAAGCACTACGTCTTTTTGATGCTCTTGGATACATAATTTTATCATTTGGATTTCCTAGTATATTTAATATATAAAATTTAATTAATTAATAATCATTATTATTTAAATTAAAATTCAATTAAAACTCTGACCTCCACAAATAACATCAGCTAAATTTGTTTGTATACATTGATGTGTTAAATCACCATCACGTTCTGTTGATATTTCACCATAAAGTGAATGTAATGCTTCCGAATTAGTCATTAATATTGTTCTTGGTTCTTGTGGTAATAATTGTTCTTCATCTTCTTCATATTCTTGGTATGTTCGATTATTATTTGTAATTGTATTTGTTCTAGGTCGGGATCTACTTCTTCTACGTCTTTAATTATAAATAATTAAATTATATATAAATAATAAATTTGCGTTTAAAATAATTTTCATTGAACTTACTCAGGTGTGACTATAAAATATCCTTTAGATGTTTGATAAATTTTTCTTTCTTGCATTAATTGTGCTAATGTATCATAAATAACTTCTGTTGCTGGTGTTGTCATATGAGGAAAACGTATTGATAATTTACAACGTATATTTTCGATAGTTGCCGAATGTCCTTGTGCTGTTAAATCCATAATAACATCACACAAAGCTTCTGGCAATGGGGTAAATTGTCCTTGAACTGTCGGTGTTACGATACAATCATCGATATCACCTGGGTAATAAAATAATATAAAATTTGCTATGAGTAAATTAATTAAAATTAATTTTAATATTTGAAATATTTAATGGACATTTTTTCTGTCACCACCATCACGTTTTCATTTAAATTTATGATCACGATAAAATTCATTAAATAAATCATATGTAGTCCTTGACTACATACTTTAAAAACAATTCCGAACTTCCTTAAAATGTGGCATTCTCAATTCTCGAAATGATGTGAATCTTCTGAATTATAAAGTCTATTGTAAAAGAAAATACTGTCTCACAAATTTTTGATAATTTTTATAATAGTTTCTATGCGAAGAAAGTTTTACTTTATAGTTTAAAACTAAATTCTATCAAAGTTGAAACGACAAAGTTTTGTATTACAGTTTTTAAATTTTTTAAAGTTTTATTGTAAAACTTTTCCGGAAAAGTATTTAGTTGAAAGAATTTTTTTTTTTGTAGTTAACTTTTTAGTTCACAAATATATCTGAAATTTATTTATTTAGAGTTACCATAAGTTTTCAAAAATAGTTTTTATTTAAATAATTTTGGGGAAATTAAAAATTAAATAGAATATTATTTTCTAATATTTACATTATAAGCCAAAATGTTATAAGTGATATACTGGTCACTCTAATTCACATCCCTTCTGTCTACACACAAAAGGCACAGATCCTTTTTATTTATCTGCTGACTGCACATATATAACCAAAAAAAAAAATATTTCTTTCAGTTCAGTTGTTATCACGAATTTCTGCATGAAAGGAGTTTTCCAAAAAAAAATTTATATAGAAACTTGATTGCAGAGGAAATGTTCATGCTTTGCATATAAAATTAATGCTCGATGGTTATTAAAAAAAAAAATGATGAAATTTTTAAATCAATTCTTTAGATAGGATTATAATGTTAACTACTTAAGGAATGGTATTAGTCGCCTGAACTGATTCATTCATTTTGAAAGTGGGAGGGCAATTTTATTTTGCATATTTGCAATTTCAATTTTTTTTATAAATTTTACGGATGCTCACGTTCACGTATATATAAAACTGTTGAATTTGTACTAATGAAATGTGAATTTTCAATAACAAAATGAAATAAACCAAAATGAATTTTATTAATAAATATTCCAATACAAAACTCAAATACACTTTGTGTTTTTGATGTGGAGACGTCCTTAGGCAAATCGAATCAAAAGTTTTCATTATTTCAAGGTAAATTAAAACATACATAAATAAAATATCGCATCAATTTATGGAATTGAATTGACTATGAGTAAATAATGTTTATAATGATTGTAAATTGTGAACCAGATTTGCCCATAATTGGAAAATATGATTGAACATGGACATATATACATTTTTAATTATGTGATTGAGAGAACGACTAAAAGGCATTCCCCGGAAGGTCAAATTTTAGTTTTATATGCTCGTTTAGTAATTCAATTAATGAGCATTAAAAAACAAATCCATAAAATACAAGTTTAATATTTTTATTGTTAAAAATAGGCGCTCAAAATTGACACTGAATTTATAATTAACTAAACAAATTGTTAAATTATTGGACTTAAGGAGAAATCAAGTAGTTAACAAACATCTGCTATTTTATAGCCTAATGAGTTGTGGAGCTTAAAAACGCTAGTTAAAAAGTATGAAAGGAGATGTAAATAAAATGTTGTTTCGTGTAAATGCAATTAAATTTAGATTTCTTGATATTTTCCTTAAAAGACTGGGACAGTGGCAAATAACAGTCTTTTCTGGCCAAAACACGGCAAAGAAATCGTTTCAACAAATCATAATAAATAAATTAATTACTTTGCTATTAAAATAAGTGTTTATAGTTTTACAATAACGATTTTTCTAATCAAATAATTGACTTTCAAAAATTGAAAGTGAACTAATAAATTTTATCGTGTTGTAATTGCACTCCTTTAAATAATTACTTAATTTATTTAAATTTGCTATTTGAAAATTGAACTACTTATCGCTGGTGCAAAATATGTTTAAAATGTTTGGCAAGGATCAAAGCCAAAATGCAAGTATCACATGAATGTCGTGATTTAATCATAATTTTTTAATCAGTTTTAAAGTAAATTTCGTAACAGAGTAAATTTTTATTAAATAATTATTCAGCTAAAATTTAAATAATTTTAATTAAATTTTATATTTAAACATTACCAAAAATCTTAGGCTAATAAATTATAATCTAAATTAAAAATTTATTTTTTTTTCCATTTGCATATGTGAAAATTCAATGACTTCCGGACTTTCGTATATCAAAACAATTTGCCAACCTCTTAACATTTAAATTAAATCGCTAATTGTTATTTATTTATTTTTTTGAATTTTCCGTTGTATAATCAAAAGAATTTCTTTTCTCGAAAGAAACTTTTCAAAAAATGTAATTTTCTGTCTTTATTTGTAAAGAAATTATTCCTTCAATCAAATCAAAATTGCATAATAATTTTTTTAGATAAAGAAAAATAAATTTCCCTCAGATATGGAAACACAAAAGAAACATTAAAGTTTTTTGTTTTCTAGTTCATAGAAATTCATTGAAATATTATGTAAATTTTGTATAAAAAAAAACCATTTCTGAAAATTCACTAAAATAACTTTGAGAAGAAAAGTTTTGTTTGAAATAAAAAACAAGTAAAATAGTTTTCTTCCAAAAAATAAGTAATAGAGTGCGTTAAAAATCTTGGAAGTTACTGCAATTTTTGAAATATAAGAAGCTAAATACAACAAATCTTACAAAAGATAAAAATTTCTAGTAATTTATTTGTGTAAAAAGTTGCAATTTCAATCATCACTAAATTTATATAAACTGAACACTTAATTATAATCATAATTCCATCTACAATAAATTTTGTAGTTTGAAAGCGTCACGACATTAAAGAAAATTTTAGAAAATATTCTTTAAGGAAAAATGAATCATGATTCATAAAATTTTCTAGAAAAAAAGGCGTTCCATTTTCAGAAAAATCTCTTCAATGAACAAAATGAAATTCTTTTCCTGTTGGACATGAAAAATGGACCAACAATTTAAAATTTACCTTGAGGACTTTTATTTTTATTATAGACACGATTCTTTATACTGGAAATATTCGATCATGATTTGTGTCATGTTTGAATGAATTTTACAAGAAACAAAGATTAGAATTATATTTTGAAATTCCATAATTTTTTTTATGCATTTTAAGATATTTCAGTTTTCAGTTTATTTTTCTTTCTTCTTCTAAAAATTTATAAATAAACCAAAATTTATGATTTTATAGCTGGTGGCATTGTCACGATAGTTTTTACTTTAAAAATTAGAATTGTCTTCAGGAAAATATTTTTAGTTTTTTCAAAATAAATTTATGCATTTCATCAAAAATCCTTAGTTTAGATAAAATGAAAGTGATTTTAATTTTTTATTACTAAATAATTTATAAATTTTAGATATTTAATATTAATTTTTGATGTTGCAATTTTGATTTCAATAAATTCCTAAATCATTTTCTTAAAAAATAAATTTTCAAACACGTTTTCTTAATATTTGTCATCCGGGTTCAAATAAACGCTTAATCCTGTCGAAATATTTATAAGTAAAAAGAGATTTATTAATTAACTAAATAATTTGTATTGTCATCGGTGAAGTAAAGATAAGTAAGTCTCAAATTTTTAGGAATTTTTTAAGAGTTGGAAATTGGAAAAGTTTGTCAAATATTTTTTATATTTTATACGTCATCCACGAAAATGTTAAATTGAAATTTTATGTACATATATAAATAGATAAAAAATTAAATCTTATAAATTAAGATTTCAAATTGTCTTCAGAAAATTTAATGATATTTTAGCGGAAGGGATCATTGGGTTTTCTAGTTTCCACGTATCGATCAACAAATTTCTCTATAAATGGAAATATCAATAATTTTTCCTTTGCAACAGCGACATTAGCTATGCAATACTCAATGAGGTTTCTTTCGTATAAATAGTTATCGAATAAAAAACGTTACACTGCCCAAATTTGATCCTTTATGAAACAATCTTAATTTTAGTTTACTCAATTTTTGTATAGCTTTCTAAATTATCATTTTTTGAGTATAGTAATTCAAGCCCTCAATGTCACTATCTTAAATCAAATTAATTTTAAAAACATATTTAATTAACAATGTAATAAACCAAAAAAAAATTTCAAGGAAAATCATCGTAAACACTATTCAATCGTGTCATTAAATTTATACAAGATAATTATTATATTTTTGCTTCCAGAATTTCATATTTTCTATATCTCGCTAAACATTAATTTTCATCCCACATGGAAAATTTTATGCTGAAATTTAATAAACTGTATATGTTTTTCTTATGCTTGCCAAAGAAAATTTTCTTGCTATTTAAACTTTTCACATCGTTGTTTGCAGCTAAAAAGAAAATATGAGATCAAATCGCTTCAAGAAAATTATAAACTGAATGGGGGGCAGCAAAGGGAAATAATATATTGTTTATTTACAATGTTTTTGAATGTCGTCTTAAACAAAAATACATAAAACAAAAAAAGATTGTAATGGAATCTTGATTGATTGATCTTATGACATTCGCGTATGACGAATACGTGCTGGGAATATCGTTTAAAAGACACTATGTATACGATATTTCGTTTTTTTTATATGTGTTCAACATCTGAGAAAAGATACAAGATTTTTTAATGCGCTTTTGAATATGCATGAATCGTAAAATACATAAATAATATTTTAATTTTTCTTTTTTCTTTTTATGATTTACGAGGTTAACTTTCCCCCCTAATTAATTTTTTTGTATATTTATGTTAATTTTATGCTATTATTAATTGATCTGTTTTTCATTTCCATTGTAATGAAAAAAAATTATAATTAATTTGATGATTTGTTTAAAATGATTACTTAACGATAAAAATTGTGATGGTAAATTTGTCAGATAAAAATAATACATAATAAATAATTTATAATATAATTATTTATTCAATTTAAATAAAACATTTTTCATCTTTTGTTTCATTTTAATTAAGGAGATTGTATTTATGTGAATTGAATTTTTAAAATTATTTAGAAATAGTTTTACATATAAAATAATTAATTAATTATTACATATTTAATAAATTTCCCAATGTGAAAATACATTGTGAATGCAGAATTAGCTTTGAAATAATTTAATGACAAAAACAAAAATTTAAATAATTTAAAATTTTGTTTGAATGTACAAAATTTGCTATGCAAATAAATATATTTATGCTAATTTATTCAATTTTAGGTAACAATAATTATTCTAATATGTATAAATTTAAGTTGGTTCAAGTGTAATACAAAATATAACAAAATGGAAATCTTCAAGGATTAAGATATAGTTTTAGAAGAAGTTGCATTAATAATTAAATGGAGCTGCAACAGATATATAGAGAGATTGGAGAGCGGTGTCGTATATAGTCCCAGAAAGAATGATAAATTGGACTGTGAATCATGAAATTAATATGAATATTAAGTTTGCTAATATTAAACGTTAAAACCCAAAATTTATCGTAATTTTATCAAACAATCAGAAGTCGTTTTTTCAAATCTAAAATCTAATTTTAGAAATTCAAGTTGTCTAATCAAATTCGATCTTTTTCCCTAAAGTTCGTCTTCATTTTGGAAAAAATATAATTTGAAATTGTAAAAAGATCAATTTGTCCTGAAAAATGGAATCTTGATTGATTGATCTTCTATTAATCGCGTATGACGTACATTTTACCATTAATTTAAAACAAATTTTGTTTGTGATTTTAGTAATTATATGATTGTATAAATTCCAATATATACGGGTATACGATCATACTGAATATTTCCGATAACTTTGACTATTTGACAAATCGTTGGTTAGCAATTAAATCCAAAAAAGAAACCATCTTCTATTGATCAGGAAATCGAAATTCTATTTATATATTAAAATGTATTTATTACTTTGGCATCAAAGATAATTTATTATAAATAATTTTTTTTTTGCAATTTCAAACTTTACAAAAGAATTATTTTTGCATTAAAAATTTTCTCTAACATAAAATCCAACATTTTAAAAAAAAATACTAAGTAAAATATTATTTTATCAAAAAGATGAAAACATGTTAAAATCATTTTTTTTTCATAAATAATATTTATGATTGACCCTATTTGACATAATATAATTTTTCAGATTGATGAATTTCCAATTCTTTTCATATCAACAAGGAAAAACCAATTTTAAAAAGTCAAAATAAAAAATAAAATAAGTTTTCTTCTATGCTCTTAACAATATTTTCGTCAATCATCACTCTCTTCTAAATGGATATGTATAAATCGTGTAAATTAAAATTTTTATAATAAATTTTCAAATATTTTTTATATAATTTTCCAATTTCCTTCATCGTTTAAAATATAATAAATAAAAAAAATAATAATAATCACGACATCCTTTGTAATAAAACTTGTGGTATAAATATCTTTTTAACATAAATGGTACTTTAAAAAATATGAAATTAAATATAATTTTATTATAAAGAAATTCTCTCAATTTTTATCTATTTTTAATAATTCCTGTGCAATTTTTTGTTTTGTAAATGGAATGAAAGTGCGCAAAAAGACGCACGACATCAATAAAAGTCTATTCAAATTTAACTTTGGTATATAAAATAATAAATTGTAGAATGTCAAGTCAAAATGTTATGTAAGATTTTTCATATTTTCAATCATATTTAAATTTGTAATTGAAATTTATCGAAGGTTCAACTTTTTAAACCTGATATTTCAGATCAAAATTGTGTTATTTAATTTAATTTGTGGTATACTATAACATCAACTAAAATGTTATGGTAAATTTAAATTTACGGAATCAATTCGGTATCGATAGAAAATTTCAATTCTAATAATTATGTGTTAAAAATTTTAAAATTTAATTCAATTAGCTCGAGACAAAATAAATAAGTGTGTTAAAAAAGTTAAAAGCTAGTGGTTTATGAAAATGTAAAGTCGATAGTTTGCTCAAAAGAGTTGAGAATCTTAGTTCTAGAATCCAAAAATCATTGTAAGCTTTTAATTTTGTATATTAATCACAGATAATTTCTAATATAGGTGATATAAATAACTAATAAATTTGAATGGAAATGGTGATACCGGAAGAATATTTGAAATAACTTCAATTAAATAATTTTTTCACATACTAACAATATTTCCACATATAGGTAAAGGTAGTTTATAAAAAAATATTAATTAGAATATATAAAAATATATGTATAATAAAAAAATTCCAAATAAAGAATTAATTTTATAGCTTATTTAGATACTAATTTGAATTTTGCATAGAGCCAAATATTAAGGAAGCAAATTATTACAAAATTTATTATTAATAATAATTAATTATGCTCGTTTCTAACAATAAATTTGTTGTCAAAAATTTGTTGCACTTAAGTTCGTTACTAATTAGAATATCAATTACCATACCATATTTAAAATAATATAAGAAATGTAATTTTCCACAGTTTATTAAATTTATTATTAACATTTTATCATTAATTTGAAACATTAAACACTATTATTTTTCTATTAATTTTTGTTCAACGAAATGTTAACATTGTCATAACATTTAATCACATAAAAAAAACATTAAAAATAATCCATTACATATTTCTTTTTTACCTATCCAAACTGCAAACTAAAATTAATCCTTTAACCTTTTCTAATATAGCTTGAAACAGAAAATATATTAAATTTCATGTCAAACAACTTTAAAAAATCATAATTTTTCGCATTTAAATCCAAAATAAAAATTTAATTCACATGATGATAAATTGAAAATTGTTTTCTATATAATCTTTTACCTTAAATCAACTCTCTTAATCAATGATAAAAAAAACAGTCTCTGTAATATCTATTTAAAATATTTTGTCCATTTCTCATGGAAACATTAAACATTACTGGACTATTAATATACTAACCACTGTGAAAATGCAATAAACTTTTTACCGGAAAATATGGAAAATTTTATATATAAGAAAATTAGAAGAAAGTTTATAAAAAATAAATTTGAAAATATGAAAACAATTTTATATAGAAAATTTATAGTATAAAATTAATCATTTTTAAAATGATGTGTTAAAAAAAATTATAAGTGCTTTTGAAGGTGAATAATTTTTTGTTTGTTTTAAACATGAATTTTGGCTTTTTTTTTACTAAATAATCGTGAGAAATATTTTTTTTTTCAATAATTTTTAACAGATTCAATTTGAGCTATCAATAACAAATCATATCGTTTACAAAATATAATTTTCATTTAAAAATTCGATTAATATCGATAAAGAATATTTTAAATTAAATAATGAAATCGATATTAAAAATAAGATATATACATAAATATTTTTTGAATTTATCTATCAAAATTTCATCATCACAATTTACTGTTGGATGGAAACTTTCAGAAACCAATTTCATCTTCTTTTTTTTTTTTTTGTTAACTTTTGACATTTAGCAGAAAATAATCTATATAGCAAATAAAAGTTTGATTTTTATGAAATGCCCTCCTGTTGTGTTAAATTGAAAATTTCATAGATTTAGTTAACCTGTTGGTCCAATTTTGAAATATAGAAATAATAATCATCTTCTTTTATAAATTGGCTATTTATTATTTTGATATCAAATTTATCTGAGGAAATAATTGATCTGAAGTTTAGTGGGTCAAAGTAATATTATTATGTTGCCGAAATTTAAATATGAAATAATATTAAGGAGGTTAAACATTATAGTATTGTGTGAAAAGGTCTAAAATTTGACTTCCAAATCAAATCAAGGTTGAAAAATGATTTTGTTTAGTTGAATTTTGTTAGATGATACTAAATTTTTAATGTATGGCGACATAAAACCAAATGGTACTATATGATTGTATAAAATTAACTGCATCGAAGAGGTAAATTAATAGAATCGCGTGTATATATAATAAAAGCTTGAAGATTAGGAGACACCATTTAAAAGTAAATTAATTCTTTCAATCTAAAAACTTCAATATGATTGCTTAAATTGAAAGTATTTCAATAAAATAATTGTCCACTAAATATAAATTTACCAATTAATTACGATTTTAAATATGTAAGGCATACTACAATAAAATACCAACAATTATCATAATAAATAAAGAAAGTATTATAAGTAAAAGTGATTCAAAAAACCTAAATTTTAATCCAGGTACATAAAATTGCCAAAAAAATAGCAAATAAAATTGAAATAAAATAAAATATTTTTAAGTAAATTATAAATGTTTAAATAATCCTTTTCCCTACCTAATTACAAGATGTTTTCCTTTCTTTCACAAACCAACATTCCATTTAAATATATAAATTTATAGCTTCTAATCACGAAATATTTGAAATTTGAAATTCCCATTGTACATTTTAATAGAAAAAAAAAGTAAATAAGTTTTCTCTTCAATAAAAAACCAAAAAAAAAAAATATATATAAACTAAAATATCATCTCAACAATTTCTTAAACATTATAATTTACTTTATAAATTTTAAACCATATTTGACCCCATATAGCCTAGCCATAACGTCTGCCATTTGACTCGCATATCTATTAATGTACAATAATCCCAATCTTAAGACCTGGAAGGTATACCAAAAAATTATTATTATTATATCTCGACTGATTATTTTCCAATATACATAATTTCCAAAATACTTGTACATATATAAAATGAAAATAATATACACAAGACAACTCAATTATGATTATTAAAAGATTTTTAAGCAGCTTTATGAATAAATAACCAGAAAAAAATGAATCTGTGGTGGAAACCTAAGGCTAATTTAAGTGGTGAGTAGAAAATTATATAGTTTTTCTTTTAATTTAAAATTTTATGAATTTTTTTTGTGACTTTTGAATTATTTTTTTTTTTTATATTTCCTTAAATTCTTTTCATTTATTTTTGGAAATGATTGAAAATCATAAATATGGAAAAATTGATTATAGATTGGATTTGTTATAATGATATATAGTTAAATTTTCAAATATTAATATGCAAAATGGTATTAAATAACAAGTATTTTTGATGATCAAAAGTTTAATAATAAAATTCGTATGATTATGAAAATATTTTAATTGAATTAAAATATGAACACGATAGTAAGTATACTTACATATATCGTTTTTTCTTCTTCAAACTTTTTATGTTAAAATCCCCGATTTGAAAAAAAAAACCGCATTGGACCAGTACCCATAATCAAGTTTGTTGGAAAAAATGACAGTAATTCTCATTTGAAGTTTTCAGTTAAACCCACATCTAGATGGGGTTGAAGATGAGGTATCATTAGAGCAATGATATCAATAATTAGGTCTATTTAATTTTCTTTATTACTGTTATAATTCATGTCTGATCAATTAATATAATATAATATTTTAAGTTACTCGCGAAATGATGTTTGGTATTTAACTAATTTAATGTTCTTCAAATAATTAAAAGTTACTTAATTTTATTTACGTAATTCTCTACATATTTTACTTTAAAATTCATATAAAATTAGGTAATTAATAAGTAATTATATTTACTAATTTTCATTTGTACCTTACGGTTTTCAAATTGTACAAATTTTTGGTATCAAATATTTAAATAGCTACTCTGATGAATGACCTTAATAATGATTTCGATATTTACAGTCTACACTACTCTACACTACAAGAAATCTTTAAAAAAAAAAATAGAAGTTTTCGAATTTACTAATTAATTAATTTAAAATGGAACCCAAATAATATTAATATATATTATAAAATTTCAAATTTTTGTTAACATCAATTTTATGTTGCAACTTGCAACTAAAATTGTAAAATTATTTTCAAAATGAACAGGAAAAGTGATTATTTTGTAAATGAAGAATGAATTATAATCTATAAACATAGATAAACAACCAAATAAAATGTTCATCATTTAAAAAGTAACAAGAATTATATGAAACAATTTTACTTTTCATTTTACTGAAAACAATATTAGAAAAATTAAAATTTATCACACTGGAATTGTATAAAAAAAAATTGACATTGTATATCAAGATTGGAAAAAAATCTATTCAATTTCTAGCAAATTATTTCAGTAATTTTTTTTTACTTTTTTTTTATGCAATTGAATTTTTTTAGAGCATAAATTTCTTATGTGATTATGTACATATAAATATAAAAATTAAATTATTCTATTTTGTTTGAGAGCACCTTAAATTACCTGTTTTCACGATTTTACCTCTTAAAACTTTATTTGGTTGAAAATAAATAAAACCAAATGAAAAGAAAATTTGTACATAAATATAAATAATAAAGAAAATATTTTATTATTTGCTTTGCTATTTAATTTTATTTTGGTATATTACAAAAATGAAGTGTTTAGGAAAGGGTTCGTTCATCTTTTTCAATTCCAAAAAAAAATATAACAAAATTTATTGTATAAATATTTTGATTAAATGCAATTTCATTTTTTTGTATTTGGCAATTTTAAAAAAAAAATTTTTATGTTGTTTTTTTTTTTATTAATGAAATTGAGTGTTATTTGTTACCCATCAATTCTGATTGATTGATTTTCAATTGAAATTTAATGAGAATTTTCAAAACTCTTTTAATTTATATAATAATAGGAAATTGTATGTGAAATATAAAGCATAATTTATTAGATCGATTATATTTATTAAATTAAATATTCGATTTTATTAAAATTAATTGTTAAATTTAATTTTTCAAATAAATAAATTTATAAATAATTATTTTAATATTAATTATATTAATATTATTATTAATTTTTCAGTTTTCACACCATCTACATAGGTGGCGTTGGTTTGTGTATTTACTAAATTTTTTTATAAAAATGGACTCCTAATATTTTTTGTCAATTATTTAAATATTTTCCACAAAAAAATTAAATTTTAAAAATATAAGTAAATTCAATTTTTAAGTTTATTTGCATTCCGACTGCTATACTCAATTATTATGTCGCATTGTTTGACAATGTAAATATTTAAAAAAAAAATTAATCTACATATTTTACCAACCAAACATGACATTTTATTATTCATTCCGATTTTTTTTTTTTTTTTTTGTTTTTGTTTTTGTTTTATTCGATTGGACAACAAAAATACAAAATAAATTTTATTTATCAGAAAATTTGTACATAATAAATTTTCAAATAAAATTGAATATAAATATTTTAAAATATTTGCATAAAAATTGAATATATACGAAAATAGTTTATCGAAAGAATATAAATTTAAATATAGTTAAGTATATTAATTTTTCAATATCCGCAAAATAATTTTGATTGTTGTTTTATATATTTTTATTTTAAACAAATTGCGTGTTCATGATAATTTATCCTGGAATATAATCAATAAAAGCTATATATACACACAAATTTATAATATTATGTACTTTGTTGTCTTAGAAAGTTGAAATAATTTCGATTTGTTAATTGAACAATGTTGTTTTGGATTTAAAATACCAAAATCAATAAAATATTTTTCGTAGTATGATATCTTGTCAAAATAGATAATAAAATGTAAAAAAATATAAAAACTTAAGAAATATATTTTTATTTATGCTAAAGATTTGGAATTATTTATAATAATTGCATAAAATTTGAAAAGTTTAAAAACGGAAAGGGAAATTACAAATCAAAATATTTTTTTTTATAAATTTTAAATTGATTGTATTATATTTTTCATATATTAACAAGAGAATTTAAAATGGATATATATTATAAAATGTGATAAATATTCATTTCCTTGAAATAAGTAAATATGTATAATGAAAAATTTATGTATAAATGCAAATTTCTTATGATTTTTAAATTAATTGTTAAATTAAATATTATAGTTTTTCTAAATATATTATTGATATTAAAATAATCATGGAATTTTTTTATGCAAATTTGATGAAGTTACAAATTTAATTATTTTACTGAACGTTACTGGGGACGGATTCAAAGTCTTCTTAGCTAGCATAAAAATTCATAAAAAATCGATTTAGAATGCAATCAGCATAATGAACATTATTCAAATGTATTACTATCTCGAAGGAAATGATTGCTTACGATGTCCTTTTACACAATATTTCAATATATGAATATTTCACTTTAAAAATATATTTTGAATAATTTTTTATAGGTACATTTATTTTTCAAATAAATTTTTCATACCAAAATATTGTTAAATTATGTAAGAAGGAGTAAAAAGGTAAAATTCGGAATTTTGATATTGCAATCAATTTGTTCTTTGAAAATTTTGAATGGTATGCAATTAGTTGACCATAAGAGTTAAATCATGTGAACTATAATTTGGATAATCGAAAAGGTTAAACCACAATCCAATTTTAATTATGTATAATCCTTTCACTTTTACCCACAATTAAAAAGGATGAAAATTCATAATTTTTTTTTTATCAATAACATAATTTTTATAAATTGCAATTATATAATTACAATTTATTAATTGAAGCAGAAATTCACTTGCAAATAATTATATATATAAAAAAAAGAAAGAAATTACTCCAATATTTTATTTTTACCTATGCCTGAAAATGACATTTAAAACAATAATATAAATATAAAATATCAAATTGATGTTCAAGTAACCGTGAAAGCAATTTCAACAATTTCTCACGGCTTCAATTTTATAACATTTTTATATTTTTTTTTTAAATTTATATCTAGACTTTTGATATTATACACTAAAATTTGAACAATGAATGGAAATATCTATACCATTGATTACTTGATCAACTGTAGATAATACGTATAATGAAAAATACTTGAGGCTATAAAAGTATGGCAAATAATATTAAAATACTTTTAAGTAGATGTCATTATGAACACGCAAAAATACATTTACAACTTGCTTTTTGATACAGTTTTACATTTTTTAAATAAAATAAGAAAAAAGAAAAACAAACGATTAGGCAGGCTAACATGATCATGAAAAGCTATTATAATAATATAAACTTCCGCTTTTTAAGTTGATTGGAATTAAACTAGGTCTACTTCGGCGATATAATAACTAGGTCTTCCTTTAGAGAGTATAAAACATTTTCTTCCATAAATCATGCAAATCGAAGAAAACTAGACCAAAAATCAAACAAAAAAATTTCCTTAATAACTCATGTCCTATTCTAATCAGCATCAACAGTTGGGCCAATTAAAATTGACATTGATTTTCCACAATTGAAAATTCCAAATGTATATTTTTACATAAATCTCTAATAAATTATTAATACAAAAAGTATCTAATCAAAGTTAAAATATCAATTTAGAGAAAGAAGCGCACGTTTCACTGAAAAAAAATAAATTGTCTACATTAATTTTTCATCAACACTAAAATTTTCCATTTTGAAATAACGAATTGCGGATATTTATTGATTGGTAAAGAAATTGATTAATTCAGACAAAGAAAAACTCTTTTGAATATCATGGTCAATTCGAATGAAAAAGATTTAAAATTAAATTGGAAAATTTTTTAAATTGATCTTGGCATTTTTTCGAATGATATTTATATGCCTGGTGTACATTAAGCATAAACAAGTAGAATTCCTCAATTTTTTTTTTACTCTTTTCGATAATGATAAATATACAATTTATTCTTACCTCAATTATCTACAGTAAGTTTAGTATATTTCTATTAATTTTTTTTTTATACATTTTCCAATAACCTTAAAATTGGAAGATAAATAATAGATTTTACGTGACCGGCAACTCCGACAAATGTAATTGATTTTAATGTTATTGGCCGTAAAGTTTAAATATTTGTATGTATATTTTTATGGTAATTTCAATAAATCGATCAATGAAAATAAGTAAAAAGTTTTATATGGAAATTACATTTAGTTTATTTAGGAAACGAATTAAATGGAAAATGTTTGTTTTATTTAAAGTATGTTTTAATTAATTATGATAAATTCATATGGCTAAATGAGAGTGTGAATAATATAATGGTTAGTTCAAGTTGTAACATTTTTTTAAGACTAATCGTTTTACAATTCAAATTTGTCTGTTACCAAAAATTAAAAAATTGCGAATTTGTATTGTGTAAAGCATAAATTTGCTTATGGAAAATGATCAATATAAATTGTAAAAAGATAATTTTTTTTTAAAATGTTAAAAGAACTGAAAAACAGATATACTCTTAACTAGAAATACATGACAAATTTAACTAGAAATACATGAAATTTTATACCAAAAAATTATAATCAAAAACACCAAAAATTCTCCTACAATTTGGTATACCAAAAAAATTTAAATCACTTTTTTTTTTTGATTACATAATTTTAATCACAGCTTATATAAAATCGAAAATAACAAAAAAAAAAAAAGTTAAGACAAAAATAAACATAGATCTATGATTTAAGACAAGAGGAAAAAAAAATCTAAAAATATCATGCTGAGTTTTAAATTATAATCCCACCCAAAAAAAAGATATAAAGAAAGATATATCAGCAAAAAAAAAAACGACAAAAACAGCTCAAAACAAAACAGAAAAATTAATGTTGTCTTATTATGTTTTTCATTGTTTTTGTCATGTAATCTTGATTTTATCACTAATTTTGACCAAAATATTTTTTTTTATAGACATATAATCTAATACAGTGTTTTTTTTTTTGCCAATATTTAATTTAATTTATCTTCCAATAATTTTTATATATAAATTTCACTATGATCTTTTATATACCAAAAAAATAAAAACAATATTTTAATATTACGAAATTATATTTTGCACCAAAAAACGCGTTAAAAATATTCAAAATCATTTTTTTATTAAATTTTTGCGACAGTTTTAATAATTTTTTTTATTATAGCTCCACATTTTTTTTTTCCAGATTTATTAGATCAATCAACTTCTGTTTTTCGTTTAATATAAAACCACAGACCGTATACGGTTTTGATAAAAGGTTAATCGATTACAAAACATTTTAATATCATTGGCGGTTTTCTTTATGTTAAAAATTTAAATATGCATTTAAAAAAAAAAATTGAATCTTTATAATTTAATGTTTGTGCAACATCAATTTTAAGGTGCATTTCAATAAAACCACAAAACATAAATTCGGTGTTTAAAATTTTTGAAAGGAGCATTTATAATTCTTAAATTAAATTTACTATATATTTGAAATTTAAACTCTTCTATTTATTGAGTTGAAATGAATAATCTTTTTTATTGCTGTCATAAGACCAACCACCACTACACAATTCAAATTTTGGAATCTGTGTTTTGTTGAGCCCTTTTCATGCCTTCATTTAAAAAACCATAAATTTTTCATATATAATTTGAAATAAAAAATGTGCATATAAAATTTAATATTGTCAGATAGGGTTAAAAAGCTCATCAATTTTATGTATTGAATATTGCATTTTTGATTGCAACAATTTTTCTTATTAAGAGCATAATTTCATTGTTGTTATTTCTATATATGTATACTTATTTTTTTTTATATTGCGGTTTTTAATGCTAATGTATACATTGTGCCGCTGCGGAAAATTATTTGGTTGGGCAAAATCTTTATTCATTTTAATTTAGTTTTTTTTTTGTTTTGCTACTAAAGCATAAAATATTTTTTATGAAATATAAATTGTAATCATGATAATTTAAATATTAAATGAAAATAAAATTAAATATAATTACATATATAAACTTAAATTAGTTATAAACGTTTTGTAAATTTTACAATCAAAATAAGAGATGATCCCAAAGATCATACACAAAATTTTTTTTGTATTTCAAATAATAAAAAAAAATGTACTTAAAAATGAAAGAAATTTTTTATGATTAAAAAAAAAGTTTATGAATTTTATGTTTATGGTTGAAACGATGCACAATGATGGTATTTATTTTTTTAAATGTAAATTTTTTTGCATAATAAAATTAGATTACAGAATGTTATTTGGTTAAACAATTTTATGGATGACACAAAAATGATTGTACAAAATTGTAATTAAATTAAAAAATATGATCCTTTAGATAAAAATTTAATAAAATAAATTATAATTAAATATTTGACATTTTAAATAATTAATTTGTGATCCGAAATTAGAGATGACATTAGAGATGCTTATGGATATTTTATTACAATTGAAACATGTAAAGTGTTTAATGAGATCTTGTCTGGATCATGAAAGAATTTGGAATAAGTCAGGAAAAATATAGTAATTTCCATGTGTGAATTTAATTAGTTAAATCGGTAGAATTTTAAATAAATTATCGAAGATTTGATTGACTAAATTCCAATCATAAAACACATCAATGTAGGTATATATACAATTATTAACGATGATTGAATTGCAAAGCTTTCATTAATTTGATAGAAGATTTCTATCAGTATATAATTTATAAAGAAAATTTATAAATATTTCAAAATTTTTGACAACAAATTGTAATATCTGCACTAATATCATAAATTAATGTATTTAATCAAATTTCAAGAGAAAAAAAAACTGAACACTATCCAATCATTTTTCCATTTAATTAACTTATTTAATTCCTGCGGCTCAAATATTCTAATATATTCCGGAAAAATACAAAAATTTCACTTTTGTACACCCAGAAAATCTATGATGCAAAAACAAAAAAAAATCGCTTTTGATTTAATAACTTTCGCATAAATTTTTCATATTTGATTTTTCAAAAAAAAAACATTGAACCTCCAAAATTACAATTTATGTTATTAACTATTTTATTTCTTGAGGACAAGTGAAAATTTATTAAAAATATTAAAGTCATAAGTGAAAATTCATAAACGGAATGAAATATTTCCTTATAATTTTAGTTTGTATCAGTTTTTCGAAGACAACCTTTCTAACTACCAAGTTTAAATTTTTTCGTCTTTCTTTTATGATATCAAGAAAAATGATTATTGGCGGAAAATAAATTATAGCAAAAAGTTTAACAAGCTATAATAATAATAATCTTGTAATAGATAGTATACATAAAGTGATTATTAATAAAATTGTTTTTGTTTCTTTGGTATCGTTTAAGTCCGGTGTGATGCATCATGCATCCATTCGTGTGAAAATAAATAGCATAAAAATATGATATATTATATATAATTTCATATTGTACTAGTTTTTCTTATTATGTATTTACCTTAAGGCGAATATTTGTCAAGTGTTTTTAAAGAATTTATCGTAAATGAAAGCATATATATAACATTATACCATTTTTAGAAAATTATAGAGCCAAATGAAAATTTATGTTATTAAATATTTTAAATTTATGTTATTTACCAATTTATTTCAATGTTAATGGATATTACATTAAAATTTTGCGGGTGTTAAAATGTTTTGACATTTTTTTTCAAGCCAGTCATTATTTTTTTTCAATATGAAAATTGAAGATTTTAAAATTTATGTTTAAATTAAAGTAGGGTGATTTAATTTTTGATCTAAACTACTTAATATAAAAATTGTCTAAATTTTGGGTGATCAAATAAATTTTGTTAGTGAGCACATTATATTCTTTTATAATATAAATCAAAACAAATCAAAATTAAAGGAAATTAATTATATACAAATTAGTTTCTTGGAAACTGAAGAACTTTACTAAAATTGATAATTTTGATGGAACGAAAATTCTCAATATGTTATAAATTTTTTTCTTAGTCATGAAGTAAAATCCTGAATATAAATAAGCTTATTAAATAATTTTTGGGTTTAAACTTAAAATATTTCTCAACTCTAACAAGAATCTTGGACCGGATATTCGCAAAAAACTACTACAAATTTCACTATTAACTAATGATATGAATCACTGAAATTTTCTGAGAATTTTTATATATGATTACAAAACC
This sequence comes from Empis stercorea, assembly GCA_949752835.1. Classification (NCBI taxonomy): domain Eukaryota; kingdom Metazoa; phylum Arthropoda; class Insecta; order Diptera; family Empididae; genus Empis; species Empis stercorea. Next base: position 15,150,595 of record OX457085.1, on the reverse strand, counting down.
TTACGATCTACATCATTTCTATCTTTAACATTTTGCAATCAAATGACAAAACTCATCATAATAATATTTAGTAAATATGAAATGCTAAGAAAACAACAACTTATTATCATATGTCTTCCATCCACATTAACCAATCCCTTTAAACTTTAATTTCAAATTACTAAAATATAAAATTTTTTTTTTAACTTACCGACCGAACTGATGACATAAGTCGCTGGTGGTTTTAAAACACTCCTAGCAAATGCACCACGTAATACTTCTAGGGCACATGGTTCAGCTGTAACTAATAGCATACCGGGTGCAACATGACCAGCATATTTAAGAGCACGTGTTGCTGCTGTTAATGGTGCATTCCACCAACATTGTGCATTAGCTGCTAAAAAATTCTGCAAATTAAATTTAAAAAAAAAAACGAATTTGTCAATTAAAAAAAAATAAAAATCATGACGACGATAAAAAGTAATTTAATTTTTTATAATTATTCAATGTTATCGCTGGTAAAAATAATTTTTTTGTATATATATAAATGAAACAAAGAAGTCAAATCGACTTAGAAATCTATTAAAGTTCATCTCTAACTAAAGTACAAAATTTAGGACACACACGATCAAATCCTTTTTTTTTTAAATAATATTAGCGAAACAAAAAAACAAACCAATTTCTTCAAATCAACATTTTAAAAAATTTATCGAAATTTATAAAATTTTTATAAAAAAATATTACCAGGTTAAATGAAAAAGTGTTGACCTCCGATCAATTTTTAAAGAAAAAAAATCTAGATGGCGTGCACAAAACATTAACCACTGCGGTTGTTATTATTAAAGGGAAAATCATTTAAGTAAATATAGGACACGATTTCATTATTTTGTGGTTAAATAATTTAGGGAAATTCTTTGTACAATAATGTTTTCAATTTAGTTGAATCATATATTTTTGTTATGTTGAAAATGGGCTGCTATTTAAAGATATATTAATGGTTAACTCACGTGTATCCACAAAATATTCACGATTAAGTTTGGCGGCGGTTCTCACACATTTACTACATACATACATATAAAAAATTGAAGGAAAAACAAAAAAAAAATCGCATCAAAAACTTTTGTGAATGATCGTTACATTTTCTTCGTTTTATTATTTTGTGTTTTCTTCATTTTAATTTGAACAATGAAAATTCTACTAAAATATTGTACACATATATATTTAAATTTAAAAATATTCACATTGTTGCGGCAGGCCAGCATTTTTAACGAACGGATGTTGCACCAACATCATAAAAATATAAACAGCACAAAAAACTATATTATTATTATTACTATTTTTTTGGTTAAGCAACAAAAACAGTAGATGAATAACAAACAGAGAGTAATAAAAATAAAAGAGATCAAAGCAATTCTTGTTGAAAGTTTTTTTGTATAAATGGCAAATAATAAAAAAATAAAAAATGAAAACGAGGCTGTCTGTCTTCGGAAATGGGCAATACCGTGCAGGCCAAACTGGGGGTCAAACGATCCATTCAAATCCATTAATGGCATCAGATCTATCTTAAACTTTTTATATGTATTTTTTTTTTTTTTTTGGTTTATTTGAAAAGTTTTCTGTTTCGTTGTTGGTTTTTTTTTAAATATTTAAATAAATTGAAATTAAATGTGGAAAATTTATTCTGGTATTTTTATAAAAATGTTAGTCATTGTACTTATTGAAAATTTTCATTTTTATGCTTTTATATGTTACAAAAACTTAATATGTATAGTATGTTTTTAATCATATAGGCTTTTCTATTTAAAGTAGATGAAATTTTGTTATTTTGGGTGAAATTAAACTGAAATTTGTTAAATTTTTAATTAAATTTCACAAATATTTAATAGAAATTAAATTTCAAATCTTTTAATCGCATCAAAGTTTAATTTACTAAAATTGATTATGTACCAAAGTTTGATCTGTCACAATGACACACTTTAGAACCGAATTGTTTATTATTTAAAATTACTTGTTTTACATAAATTTTCTTATCTGTAGTTTTTACCACAAAATTATACTATTATTCCAGAACCTTTTACTGCAGAAATTTCAAATAAACAATCTTACCAAAACCTTCAAAATTAATGTATACATTAGTTCTGAAATTTAATTGAAATATTAAATTATTTCACCCTAAAAATTACAAATGACGCTCGAGTAATCATAGAGAATTATTTGTACATCACTTTCATTTCTAAAAATATAATAATAATAATAATGCAGTATTAATCCTGGCAAAATTAAATTTAACAATACTACTCTAATTTGTCACACATATCAATAGTCACGTGTCAGATAAGTATCTTGCCTCCTGTCAATGGCTTAAATTTGGGGAAATAAAAATAACTGAAATATAATTTAAATGACAATTTGCGAAAAATATACAAAATGTCAAAATTAATGTAAATAAAAGTTTTGAATTCCTTTTCAATCCTGAAGGGATGTCAAAAACGATTTCCTTCATAAAATTATATTATTTATTAAGTTCATTTATGTAAAATTGTTAAATTATGAAATATTATGTATTTCAATAAATTTAGAAATTGTCCATAATTAGACAAATTTTATTGACTATAGATTGAAATTTAATTGACCTTGGCATACAAATATATAAATTTATAGAGAGATATAAAATTTCAAAATCACAGATATCCAAATGATTAGTAACAAAAATTTGTTTCGAATCATAACTACAAAAACTTATGATATATATGTATAATTAACAAATTAATTATAAAATTTCCCATGGTATATAAATGTTCGACTCTATATAATAATATAATTAATAGCTAATAATAAATATCCCAAAGTCATTAACACAAAATTTTATTAACATAATTTATTAATAATTTCAATAAATTTATGTTTTAATATAAAATTTTTTTTTTTAATTATTACTTTTCTGTTCAAATAATTAAATAATTTTTGTTTATTAATTTAATAAACAAGCAAATATAAAATTTTTATAATTATATATTTCACTGGTTGAAAAAAGAGGAAATTATAAATAATTAAAATTTCTAATTAAAATATTTCTTGATTTTTTAAACAAGTTTACCATAAATTAATTGTTTTTTTTATTTCTAATTATATAATTTTTTTTTTATTAGATTCAAATCTGTTAAGAAAAAGAAGATGCAAAAAGATTATTATCAGATTTCCTCTTTAAATGAAAATTCAAAAAACAAAATTAAATTAATAAGAAAATTTTCATGGATAATTGAAATTTTCTTTTTATCAAAAATTTAAACGTTGTTCAAAAAATATTATTATACCAGAAAATATAATAATAATAATCATAATTGTTTTTTTAACAAATGTGACCTATCCATTAACATCCTGTCGAAGATGATGTAAAAGAAGAATATAATGATGAGATGAAAGGTTGGCGTTGAGACCCAAAAAAAAAAAACAAAATATTATTAAATTGAAAATTGTATAGTCGGCATTTCCGCATATGAAATGGATTTTTCATCAACACATTAATTTTTTTGCAATATATAAATTTATTAATGAAAAGATCAAGGAACTATGTATAATTTGCAATTTTTCACCCTCCCCCATTTTTGGTAAAGACGTGCGCATATGGTGAAACGGAAACGCATTTCATTATATGAAAATATTAATTTTTCTTTAATAATCAAATTGTGGAGAAAAGATAAAAAAATGTTGTTTGGAAAATGTTTAGTAAAGTTTTCAATTTTTGTAATATGATTTGAAATTTATAATTGTTGGTATATAAATTAAATATTCATTAGGCAATGTAAGGGGTTTATTTAGATCGAAAATTTTGATATTTAATTTAATGGATATAAGTTAAAGATGACTAATATTCGTATACTCGCACGCACATATATAAGCATCATTCTCGAGCTTCAAGCAGGTTATCAATGCACAGCGTTAAGAATGGAAATTTGATATCCTGTGCCACGAAACAGACTGATCAGACCTTCCTATTTTATATATAAATTAATTACTTAGTGGTGTCGTTAAGTGCTCTTTCTGTTATATATTTCCTGGACAAAATTGTTGCTAATCTGATTGTGAATCAAACATTTTAAGATCATATTGGAATTTAATGTACCAAAACTTCATTTAACCCAAAATGGACAACTATAACTGAAAATTTCGAAAACACATTTGTTTAAAAAAAAAAAAATTAAGATAAACAACAAACTAAATCATTCTATGTATGTATAATATAAATTTAAATGTTGATTAATGATAATTCTTAGTTCATTTCTTTATTCGCGCGGCACTTAATCTTTCCTCAATCTCGAAAATATATTATTCAACAATAAAAATATTCTTTTCCTACTTTATTGCAAATTATTATTTTTTTTAGCTTCATCAAAAACTCGAAATGATTGAGTGTTGTTTACCACGACTTTTGATAGGATTTTGAATATCGAATTTATAATAATATAAAATATCTATATACAAGAAAATATACTATAAAAAAATTTTAATTTATTGTGTGAAATTAACCAACTGTTGTTTATATGAAATCAATATGTATACCATAATAGTATTAATAGATAAATTAAATATCTATGAATTTTCTATAGAGCTTCGAAGACAAGAGATTCAATTTTTAGACATTAGAATAGAGTTTTTAGAGTGAGTGAAATCTTTTGAATTTCTTAGTTATTTATTTATTTATTCATTTTTCATAAAGAATTGTGTATTTTTGTGCAGTATTGCAAATGGAATGGAATTTCATTTGAAAACAAAAAAAAATCAAAGATTTCTTTTTTTAAGTCACTTTGTTTTTTTCTTGCAGATAGAAGGATGGATTTTCCTGTGGCGCCAGTTATGTAAATATAAATCTGATAGATAGAAAATGTTTTTCTTGAAAGAAAAAAATAATAATAAATGCACATTTCATAAAAATGCTAAAGATTTAATATTGTTCAGTTTTTGTTGAAGTTGATTTAGTGTTAAATGTTTTTGAATCTTTTTGGAATTCAAATTAGCATTTAATGCACTTTATTTTATATCTTACAGCACCAAAAACAAATGAAAAATTATTATTTTTAATTAATTTTAGATAAATAATTAGTTGTAAATTATGAAAATTTTACATTTTTGAAATATGATGCAATGCCACATTAGCGGAGAATGAATAATTTTAAAATTTGAGTAGAAATTACTGTCGCCTTTAAAGTAATATAATATTATAGCTATTGCCACTCATCGCCTGATTGGGAAATTCATAATTATTTTTGGGATTTTGGTCATAAATTTTTGAAATTTAATTGGTCATAAGTAATAAATATCGAATAATTTAAATTGTATATATGTCATAAGCAATTTGGGGTGTATTATAACATCAACATTTCATTCAATGGTAACAGTAGTAACCATCCATAATAAATGTCAATAAATTTTAAACTATAAACTAATCTCATACGAACTGAAATATTATCCAAAATAAGTGGTTCATTTTTATGATTAAAATTTGATCACAATTTTCTGTGTAATTTCATTCTCTAAAAAAATTGCAATTCGATAATAAATTATGTTTGAACTCAAATAAATTTTTGGACTGACTTGGCTAACAAATTATCGAATTTAAATAATATACAATTTTATTTATATTAAATATTATTTCAAGATACATAATTGAATAACAAATATTTAAAGCAAATATTTGAAAGTTTATAAACTCTGGAATCATAATATATCTTGTATAATTTACTTTTTTTTTTATGGATCACTTTATTTGGTGTGGTTATAAACAGACCAAATCTATCATTTAAGTTCTTTTTGCCGTTGTAAAAGAAAATTATATATACAATTCAAACAAATTTATTGAATTTCCCTATTTTTCTATTCTCAAGTATTCAATTATATATTTGAACCTCCAGCTAGCAATATTTTGTATATACAATAATATATAATTGATGGTCATAAATATATCGTCTAACCAGGCTCATCGATGAAACAAATAAAAATTATATTAAAAACTTTTTTAAATTCAATAATAAAAATATATTTTTATTTATTTGAGATTTTATGAATTTATGTATATATACATAATTATGCTTGAAGCTAAATATATATAAAAAATTATTGTGGAAATATAAAAATCATATTTTTGAGTTTTTTTTTTTTTGATTATCATTTTTGTGTTAAAATTTATAATAATTTTTATATGTAAATTTTATTAATAATTTTTATATGTAAATTTTATTTTATAATAATATTTAATCATATTAAAAAAAAAATTAAGTAAAATTTATTGCATTTTAATATTTTTAAATAATATTTATTTGTTGAATTATAAAGAGCGCATATGGTACTAAGCCATGTTACCAAACCAAAATTTATGCATAAATAATTTAATTTTAATTTTAATTTTTGAATTTAAATAATTATTGTCATAGTCAACAAAATATGAAAACAGCTGGTGCAGATGCCAGTTTCAATTATATATTATTTTGATATGTGTAATAAATAATTGAAGTTTTTCAAACTAAATAACAATAATGACAAAAAGTTTTTATGTAAAATTTTGTGTATTCCAATGTGTACAAAGTTAAATGGCATTAATTTTGTGTACAAAGTTAAATGGCATTAATATCTTTCCAAAAATTTGTCTTTAGTATGAAAAAAATTTGATTTGATAAAAGATTAATTTGAATTAAGTCAATTTTGAATTAATATATTTTGGAAAACCAATTTTAATTGCAAATGTAAAATTGTTCTTTAAATTTTTTACTAATTAACTGTAGAATAATATATAAATTTTGATTTTTACGACTATCGATGAGTCGGGCTAAAATTAACCCTAATAATCAACAGTGACAATTACACAGTCTGTTCAGGTACAACAGCTCTGTAGTAAAAAAATACTTACATACATAAATTCCAAAAATAATTAAAGCATTTTTCTCTAAATTTGGTTATAAATTTAAATTAATTAAATCAACATTTTCTATTTGAATTTTTCTGTAAAAAACTTTTACTTTTCTTCATATATGCACTCTAAAAAAATTCCTCTTAAAGAAAATTTTCAACTTTTGACTTGTTATTTTTTTTTTTGGTCTTTTCTCAAGTAATTACAAATTGTTAGCTTTTATTATATCCAATCAAAACTATAATATAATAATAATAAATGCTCCATATAAATATTTGTAATAGGTGTAAATTAAAATTTGAATGCCATAGTATTTTTTTTGCCATTTGATTTACATTTTGACTTGAAAGTTAACCACGAAATAATATATAGTAAAAAAGGAAAAAATATTATTATTATTATTAATGTCGCACACGTACTACACAAATTATTATTAATTATTTATATTTCCGATTAGGCGGTTACTTTTAATACTATATATATTATATACCATTGTTAGTTGGCATATAAGATATAAGAGAAAAAAAAGGACTGCATCACGTTTGCGCGTTAATAGTGAAAAATGTAACACGTTTTTTTTTAACCATAAGCGTTTTTCGATATTTTTTATATAATTTAATATAAATAAATTGGAGTTTATATTTAAAATTATAAGAAAAATCTTCAATTTTTTCATATATAGATTTTATATTATATATTATGGAATTTAATTTATTATTTACAGTATGTTAACTACTAATTTGTGAATTTCGCATTTATATTTTGTAAAAAAAAAAGGGAAAGGTGAATATATGGACGATAATTATATAGAAGAAAATTAAAATATGGAAAAATAAATTATTATAGTGCACGAATTGAATCAATAATATATGTATACCAGTTTTGATAAATATGAAATTTTATTATCGTGAGGTATCAAAGCTAATGAAAATTTCAATAATAATAATCAAAAATAGGACTCTCTATACTCATATAAGTGAAAGAAGAAACTCTCATCAAATTAATGTAAGTCGAAATTTACTAAAACTTTGGTTAATTTCTGAAAAAATCTATGTGGTAGCTTTTCGAAAGTTTTCCCTAAAAATATTTTCTTACAAAAGTCCATTTAACTTTCAAAGTAAGAATTAATTATTTCCAGCAATATTTTCTCTGTTTTCATGCTTTCAAACAAAAATTTCTACAATCACAACAAAATTCATTCATAATTTATTATTCAAAAGAAAAATTCTACACGAAAATATTTTAATTTTCAAGTAAAAAAAAAAAAGAATATTCTTTCGATATTCTGCAAAAAACAAAAACTTGTTTCAAAATTCATTTAGCCGGATGCCAAAAGAAGCACTTGATGTACCATATAATTACTTTTAAAGCCTGTGTTTCTTTCAAAATTAAAGAATCTCACGCAAAAAACTGGTTTTTTTTTAACCAGATAAAAAAATAATGTTAAACCAATTAAATGTAAAAATATCAACTTGGCCAAGAAACAAAAATGTGTAGGATGGGATTCACTCTGGCGCAATAAAGAATGCATTTAAACAAGAATTTAATTTGTATATTTCAACTTGCGCCATTACAGAGATATTAACGAAATCACAGCATGTTATAATTTTGGTTTTTTGTGGAAAAATAAAAGGTGGTAAATATGCAGATTAAACCAAGGCCAATAAACAGAAGAAAAAAATTAGAATTAAGTAATCGTGGCTCCTAAATCATAAACGTTGTGATGTTACAGCAACAAAAATATAAAACTGTTTCTAAACTTGTTGCCCAAAAACAATTAAATTGTACAAATTTCACCTTTTGCACTCTTTGGGGTTCTATTTAGTGAGGTGTCAGCTTTTAGTTAAAAGCTAAATCACGAATTTTACGTTTTTCATAATAATTCTGTTGTTAGAAGTATTTTTTTTTTGCTTCTGTTGTTGCAATATGTTTTTGTTAATTACTTAATTTAGTTCGTACGAGTACCAGTTTAGAAATGTTTTTGAAAAAAAATTTATATAAATTACTAACACCATATAAATAATTTATTACAGTAGAGTTTAAACTTAATTAACATTTCAATTATTTTTTTTAAACAAGGTTATATTTCAATTAGTTAAATTTGAAAATATAAAACAAAAAAAAAATATAATAAAATTAATTTTATTGCTAGTTTACTTTACAGTGTAATTATTTTGAGTGAGCAGAGTTCAATTGGCTATCAAAAAAGTAATTGTATTGGCGCTATTTTCAAAGTTAGGACACTAAACAATCTATCATCGGTAGATTCGTATAGTTAGCTTACTTAATTGACATTATTGTGGCCTCCCGTAGATTTTGTTCGTATAAATAGGCGAATAGTCAAAAAATATATCGTTAGACAGTGACAGTGAAAAGGCTTTGGCATACAATGGAATCTTGAACTTGTTTCAGAAGAAAAGTTCGGTAACCTGAATTTTCAGTTGGTCTTGGGGTACTAGTTACTAATTTTTTGTCGTTGTTAAATCACGAATGTTTACACTACTGAGTTTGACTATATTTATAGATATTCCGTGTCCATGAATACAGGTCAGGGCGACAAAAATATAGATCCCATCCAAAAATATCTCAATTGAAATATATAAAATCACGGATACCTAAAAATATATATCTCTTAAATATTGAATCATCTTTTTCTGCACGTAATCGTAAAAAAAAAACAACTTCCTTTTAAAGAAAAAATGTAACAGATAATCTCATTTTGATTAAATTCCATCATCATCTTTGGTTTTTGTCTATATATAAATTAAACCTTTCAGATAAATTTCAACTATACAAAGAACCACCTAAGAAGTCATAAATTTCATCATCTCATTTTACCACTCTCACTCAAATTTATTCAATTTTGTATACCAAAAAAAAAAAAGAAGAAAAAAATGAAATTGAACAATTGAAAAGTATATTAGCCAATTTATGGATACAATGAATTTCACCATAAAATTTCCAAATTATTTCTAAAACATTTTATATTTTGGAACTTCCAAGGAGACCAAAAATGATATTTAGATGAAATTGCATATTTTTTTTTTTATCAAATTCAATTTAAAAAAATCGTTGCCAATAAACAATTAAAAATTCCAATATTTCTTTTTTTTTCTTCAAAAATTGATTGATCACTAAAAGAAATCATCAAAAAACTTTAAATCCATCAAAAAATTATTTAAATAAACAGAAAATTATTCTTTAATTTTTAGTCTTAAAGACTTTATAAACTTTATAGGATTTTTTTTTTTTTGGTTTATGGTGACCTAAATTATGAATCATTTACAACATTTCTTCAATGATTCTACATAAAAATTTTATAACGAACTTAATAAATTGTTAGTGATTGTTTTTAATTTGCATTTTAAGATCAAGATTATATATATATTTTTTTTTTAGTTATCAATCTTGTATCGTGCGCGCATTTTTAACTTTATGTACATAGAGGATTTACTGCCTACAAATTTAATTGTAAAATATACAAAATGAAATTAGTTCACCTTTCAATTTGGTTCAATAAAAAGAGTTGAATAAAATATTTAGCGAACAATGTAATAAAAAAAAAATATATAAATTAAGAAACTTTTTTTATTTATTTTGAACCATTAAAATGAAGATATAAAAAGTATGTTAATTTTAATTGAGACTTGTTTTAAAGTCATTAGAATTAATATTGTATGGAAATTTTTTATTGAGTAAATTAAATTAGCTAATAAACGTTGTAGTTTTATACATATATAGTTGACAAATTCTTTCTTTATCTCGAATATAATTTAGAACGGACATTTTAAACAAGCTGAACAAGATAATTATGTATTTTGTTAAACAGCAGAATCTGGTCATGTCATGATGAAAGTATTTTGTAGCCAGTTTGATCGAGAAAAATCAGTGTATGGTGTGAAAATTTCATTTCTTATTCAAAATCCCAATGTTAAGGATTTGTCATTTTGCCAAATTTAGTTAAGAAAATAAGGAATATAAGAAATTTTGAAAAACTTAAGCGAGAAAAGTTAAGCTAATTGAAATCGAAAAAATTCAAATCTACGGGAGACCACAATAATGTCAATTAAGTAAGCTAACTATACGAATCTACCTATGATAGATTGTTTAGTGTACTAACTTTGAAAATAGCGTCAATACAATTACTTTCTTGATAGCAAATTGAACTCTACTCACTCTAAATAATTTACACTGTAAAGTAAACTAGCAATAAAATTAATTTTATTATATTTTTTTTGTAGTATTTAAATGAACCAAAATGAATTATATTTTATACTTAAATATTTTAGAACAAACCAAAAATCATTTGCTTAAAAGTTTTACATCATATTATGATCAAATGATATAATTGACAAAACATGACTCTTTTTATGTGCTAAAATAATTTCTGTTTAATTTTCTAGCCTCTTAAATAAATTGTATATATTTTTTTTTTACTTAATATTCACAGCACATTTTACTTATTATTTTAACACCGAATGTAAGTTTGTCTAAATAAATTTCAAGTCTATCACATAATCTATTTTTTATTATACCTCTGGTGCTGGTCAATGATTACAAATTTTCTTCTAAAGGCAAAAAAAAAAAAAATTAAATGAGCTTTTAAATTTAATTTATCCTTGACTAGATTTCCTGATTGTTTTAAGTTAAAATGACCAATAAAATAAAATTTCTGTTTTTCTGTGAAATAGCATAATAAAAATTTATAAACTTGTTGCAAAAGTTATAAAAATCTTATAGACTGTAGTCAAAAGTCAAAGAGGTTTACTATACTATATTTATATGATTCTGAGATTAGTTTAATATTAATCTTTGGTCATAAAAATGTATACAGAAATTCGTAAATTTGAAATTTTATTATAGATTTTTTATTAGCAAATATATTTGCATGAAAATTTTAATGGAGGTCACATATGGATAGAATTTAAATAATCAACAGTGAACATTAGGAAAAATAATTTTCTGTCGTTATGAATTATGTTCATTTTAACATCAAATTTTCCAACTAATATTGAATTAAGTAAGTTGAAAGGGAAATTTCGAGCAACTAAAATACGAAATTGTTTAGAAATTTATGAGCCTCCAATGAATCTCACTCATGTTTATCTATGAAATCAAATGAAAATTTAAAAAATAAATTTAAAAATGTTACAAATTTATACCAAAATTTCACCATAAATATAATTGAGAACTTTCCCCCATTGCTCTAAATCGTTTTATTTCTTCCCTCATGTTTTTTATGATTATCCTTAAAAACATATCTTATTCTCAACAGAACATTTTCAAAAATGACACTGACTTTTAAAAGGTTAAAAATATATTGAGCAACATTGGAAGCATATTTTTCTACATGGTGAAAAATATCCTGAGGGGACTTTTTTTTAGTATATAAATTTCCTTTAAACATAAAAAAAAGAATCACGGGTGTCAATTTCATTTAAATGCAAATTTTATGACTGTTGATTAGCTTTATAAAATATATACACAATTTGTTTATATAATATAAAATGATTCTATGCAATTTTTATGACATTGATAAAAATAATAATGAAAATTGCCTTAAAAAGCCCCAAGGGTTCTCCGTTGGCAAATGGGCGTAGAACATGACCAACTGCGTGATATCATTTTCTTCCTACACAAAAAATAAAATTTTGTATTCTCTAGAAAATTGGTTTAATAAATAGATTACACTGAAAATGTCCTAGTAAATGGGAAACTATTTGATATAGTTGTAATTGGTCAGTAATTTATAGAAAACTTTTAATGGAAGATAATTCTAAAACTAGTTTTTAATGGAAGATAATATAAAGTGGCTATAGCAAAAAATTCTAATTACTTAAATATAAGTAATTAGAATTTTTCAAACTTATTATCATTCCATTAATTATAAAATTCAAGGCTAGAGGCTAATGATAATTTTCCAAAAGTCTAACCCTAACGTATTTGATATTATTCTAAATATTTTATAATTTCTAGATTATTCAGAATGATTAAAATATTTATTATTTTAGGTATATCAAAAATTTCCAACCATCTCTTTTAAATTTCCTATACCAAAATCCAAAAAAAATTTATACTTTTTAATGCCGAACAATTTTGTTTGGCAATTCTCCAAATCTGAAGTCATATTAGATTAGAGTAAGTTCCATTTTTGAAGCTATAAAAAATTCAAATATAAAATTCAAGATTATATAATTTTTTTGTGTACCTACTTTCTGGCATTTGTCCTTGGGTCTTTCAATGGTTTTTTTAATATATTAATAAAAAAGACTTTTATGATTTCTTTACATTTATTTTCATGTTTTCCAAATTTTGTTTGAACTTTTCTAGCCTGTTCATTGCTCTACATTTCGTTATTTTTATATTCCATTTTTGGTATACTAAAAGATCTTTTATTGAACTTTTTCGATTTAAATTTTTATTACTATATTTTTGCTCCTTTCATACTTACAAAAATTATTTATGAATTTAACTTTTTTGCAACATGAAATTCAAAAGGAAAATGAATTTTTAAAAGGGTAGTTTTTCTGTGTAAGCTTTAATATAGTTATAAATGTTTTTGTGTCAGACCAGCAACCCCTTTTTTTTACCAAGGCATTATTAAAGAATGTTTTTGAAGCCACATTTGGTGAACGTTTACCAGTAAAAAAAATAATAATGAAACAATGGAATAAAATTAATGACTTTTTCGTACTATGCCAACCAAAGTTCATTTTGAGGGATAAACCAACAAAGAGTATTAAGTCTAATGGCTTATCACTGCAATATGATATCAGATCCTTTATGAATGGGTGAATAAAATATATTAGGGAAATTGTGAAAATGGAAAAGAAAATTTAATTTAAAATGCGAGATTTTTTCAAAAGGAGTCCAAGTATACATAAAAATTAATGTCTATAAAATGAATTGCACAAAATTTTATCTTCTTTATTTTGAAATTTCTTATGTATTTAAAAAAAAAGGGTTAGTAATTTTATGTTGTGCGGCTTTTGTAAAGTTTATAAATTTATTGAAAACCATAAAATATTTTTTTGGCACAAGTTAAATTTTATTATCGTAGGTATTTTTGATGCTACATAATTTTTTCTTTGTTTGGATATTTACATAAAAATTGGCAAAGGTCAGTCGTAGTTAAGGCATTTTTTATATATATTAAATTTTATATATTTTGAAGAAATTTTAATTTAGTTTTGATAAAAATATGGGAAATTTATTATATTAGATAAATTTAAGCAAGGCGGATTATTGGGTAGTTCAATTAACCCTTACTACTTCGTCCGAGTCTTCGATATTGTTCTAAATTCAGTTGACACACTTGATTCCAAATTTAGAGAAGTTACAAAATTTACATTAATTTAATTTTAAGGCTCGGGAAAATAGTGGTTACACGCATTCCAATTGAGAATTATTAAGTCTAGAATTGCAATATAATTTCTAGGTACTATCAGTGATGTAAACTGTAGTAACATTAGACTATTGAACGACGAATAAGGAGAACTTTATGAAAATTTAATGAAATATTACTTTTATGAAAAATTTAAGAAAATTTAACAGCAAATATTGTAAGTATATTTACAAATTTACATATTTCCAAAAAAAAAAAACCTTACAATAGATTATGTCTATTTATGTAAATAAATAAATTATGTCTATTTACACATATAAAATTTCAAAATTAATAAAATATCAACTAATAATTTTTTTAGACATAAAACATTTCCCAAAATAACTAAACTACTTAAATAATTTAAATAACAAATATTTATTCTAAAACCCGTCATACCCAAATCAAGTAAGTAATAACCATTTAAAACAACCCAACATTGATTTCATAATTAAAAGTTGATATCTTTGTTTTTTTTTTTATAGATTATAAGTTTTATTTATAATAATAATAATAAACACCAAAAAGCGTGCAGAAAGTTCATTGAATTTAAATACCATAATGTGGATAAATAAACAAAAACCGAGTTTGATAAAATATTTTTGCAAGAAAAAAAAACATTGATATGAAAAAAAGGAAAACCACAAAATGTGATTGATTGTATTACAAATATATAATTGATATTGATACTATAAAAACTAAACCTCAAATGAAAAACATTTAAATCAATTTTTTAAATATATAAATTTCTATATTTAAAAATTTTATAACCATAATTTTTTTTTCTAGTTATACTTTTACCAAAAAAAAAAATTGTAAACACAATAAAATTGGTATACTTAAGAAATTTATACTAAAAAAAAATATCAAATTACTTAAAGTGGTTCACCTTTTTTTTTATAAATATGTTTAAAATATGGACAAAAAATTATTTCTATAAACAAAAAATAAATTTATGATTCAATTTGGATGAAAATTTGTGATTTCAAATTTTTTATATTTCCAAATTAAAAGATGAAATTTTCTATATTTGATTTTTGATTTTGGTATTATGTGTACTATCATCATAATACTCAAAAATTTCCCATTTATATATATATTGACATTAAATTTTATGGTTATTGATTGATATGATGATTCACCCTCCAGCATTGAGTAAATTTTTTTTGATGAAGGGATAGAAAAAAAAAGTATGATTGGGTAATTGTTTGCGAATATCCTTTTGTCACATAAAATTGTTGAAATGATAATATTTTATTTATTTTATGTGTGTTTGAATCGTAAATGTTTATTTAATATAAAAATTTGTCTATAGATAAAATTACAAATATAGAAAATCATCCGTTTATCTATATATAGAAGTGCTATATTAATTTTATGAAGAGATAAATAAATAAATTCTTGGAAACTTTAATTAATCCCAGTTGGTTCTATTTTAGCACTTCAATTTTGATAATATTAAACAAAAGTAGATAATATAGAATCACTAATGGTACCAATAATAATACTAGAATAAAATAGATTTTTTGTTATATTAAAGCAAACTGCAGATGTTTAAAATGTTTTTATAGGTGGAGGAGTTGGTGAAGGTGGTCATATTGGTTGTAATAGAAAACATAAAACGGAAATTGAAATTTAATATTGAAAAAAAAAACAACATTAATATTAAATGTATTTAATTTAAAGTGCATCCATTGATAGGTATATTTATTTAGACCAGGAGCAGTAAATTAATGTTTAATATAGTAAAATATATACTCCTATTTTAATACAGGTTTTGCACTCCAAATTCAACCTTTTGCAAACCAAATTCAACTTTTTGCAAATCAATTTCAACTTTTTGCAAATCAAATTCAACCTTTTGCAAATCAAATTCAACCTTTTGCAAATCAAATTCAACCTTTTATAAAAACATTCGAAAAATTAATTTTTACCTTAAGTTAAACAATTAATAATTTGATAATTTATAATCCAAGTAAGCAAAATAATATTTATTGATGAATCTGGATTTAATTACCATCTTCGCAGAACAAAACACGTTTTACAGTCAATACACCGGCCCGGGTAATTGTACCAACTATTAGAGAACGGAATGTATCCCTGATTGCAGCGATTAATACTCAGGGAATAATATTCCCTGATATAATTGCACGATCTAATGTGAACTCGAATATTTTTTGTGATTTCCTTAATAGTTTAAAAATTTAGAAGAACATGATTGTAGAAGCGTGGTTAATTTTAGACATTGTTCGGCTCCACAAAAGTCTGGAAATTCGTGAGCTTGTGGCGCGGACAAGACATACTCTTGTATTTCTGCCACCATATTCACCAATGATGAATGCCATTGAAGAAGTTTTTTCTAAAATCAAATTTTATGTGCGTAATTTATTAGCTGAATGTGTAAATTCTTATAATTTAGTAGAAGTTATTGAACAAGCTGTGGCAACTATTACCCCCGAAAATTGCAATAATTATTATACACATATGTATATGCAGTTGCCATTAGCCTCTGCAGGAGAATCACTGTAATCATGATTTATCTATACTTAATTATTAATTAATTTATTTATTTCAAAGAAAATATAAAATTCTAATTATTAATTTATTTTTATAATTTGAATTTATTTGATGTTAATTGGAATTAAAATTATTTATAATCTTCATAGAACCATTTAATTCGGTTTTTTGCAAAAGGTTGAATTTGATTTGCAAAAGGTTGAATTTGATTTGCAAAAAGTTGAATTTGATTTGCAAAAAGTTGAATTTGATTTTCAAAAAGTTGAATTTGATTTGCAAGAAGTTGAATTTGGTTTGCAAAAGGTTGAATTTGGAGTGCAAAACCTGTATAAGGAAATTTTGTAAAAAGGATATCGAAACATAAAATTTTCTATAATTTTTTTTAAAAAATTTACAGTTTTATGGAATTAATAGAAAATTGTGTTATAAAAATTTGTAATTTATTGATAAATAGTTCCTGATGTGGACAGCTAACCATTACAGAGACTATTTTCTCTCTGTCCAAATTAGAAAATATTCTGTATAATTCTTAATTCATCGATGGTTTCAAAAAAATTTCAAAAAAATTTAGCTACAGACTTAATTTTAATTTGCAATTCATTAACTAAACATCCAAAGTCTATTTCCCTTTCTACAGCTCCGAGACTAATAAGAACTTTATAATGTTTGATAACATTTTATAAAAAAAATAAATTCTGATTTATTGATTTTTATGCTCTGCCACATTGCATACAACATTCTGTTGAAAATACAATCTGCCGCATTACACACATTATTTTCACCCCATCATACAGATAATTTGTTGGGGTGCAAATATATACTCGTGTATATATCAAAATTCAAACTCATATACAAAGATTGTTAATGTACCAATCATCTCTTTACCAAAATTACCTTTCATAATATTAGGGTGGCACAACAAATTATTTGGAAATAACTTACAAAAAAAGTGGTTTAATAAAACACCCCAAAAAGATACGTTTACGTATTGCATCCCTTCCTGCACTAAAGCATTATTATCATTCTATTTACGATAGTATATACAATTTATTAGTATTTGTGATAAAATTTATCCTTTTGAAACCTGTTTTTGATTGTACCAACTCATATATAAATTTTTCAAAAAATATATGTATATATATGGTATAGACACACATTGAAATGCTGAGAGTATACTGAAAGGATAAATTAGTATTATACAGTGAAAAAATATGATAATTAAATTATTATTTATTATTTTAATAGTCAACTGAAATTAAAAGGATCTGCATTTATGATTAACAACATATTTTTTCATTTGTTTTATTATTACTTTATAATTCAGTTTGTGTTGGGAATTTATAGTGGTATGAAAAAAATATAGGACTACAAAAGGATTTACATGTTTTACGTCGAACTGTGTAGCTATAGCTAATATATTATTTATAAAAGTTTAATAATGCAATAAATGCACTTAAAAGTTCACATAAATAAATCTCAATATAATTTAATTTATTGTAAAGTAATTGACCATATAGTAGGAATCTGGGTGGATACTCCAGAAACTTTAATATTATATAGGATCTACATTATATATTGCTAATGGAAGGATTTTCGAAATAAATGCAAATATTGTAATAAATTTTAATTAAAAAACTAATAAAAATATGAAATTGTTAATTAAATTATACATAAAACCGTTTCTGATAATTTTTTATGTGATTTAATGATTTAATACCAAATTATCCAAAAAAATTATATAAAGTTGAATTTTTCTACCAATTTTATTACATATTTTTCTATAAAAATAAATTCACTGAGTTAAGTATTTAGTAATTTCAAAAAAATTTAATACATGTAATAATTAGAAGAAAAAAATTGCGGATAATTATAGCATTTACTCACATAACTATTAAAACATTGCAGAAACATTTAAAATATTTACTGGTACATTAAAAATGTTCACATTTTTTACAATTTAAAAAAACTAGAATGATCAAATAAAGAAATTAATTATTAAAATTTTTGTATGCTTTATATACAATTATCGGCCCTACAAAATAACTGAGTACTTATAACTGAGCACGACAAATTTGATATTTTAAATATACGACAGATTATACATTATAACATTATAATCTGTCGCGTTCAATAAATATTTTGTCGTGGTGCAATTGTCGTTCGAAAAACATAATTTGTCGTGCCATTACATTTTTCTCTCTTTTAATAAGCTTTAATACTACAAAATTAAATTTTATAATTGTATATTACATTAATTCCTTTTTTAGGAAAATTAAATTACTAATTTAGTATAAAAACTTCTAATTTTTTACACAAATATATAAATTTCCAAATAAATTAAAATTACATCTTAGAAATACATAATGTTTCTGTATATATACAAATATTATATATACATTTTTTTAATATTTATCAAGTAAAATGGCATAAAATTCAAGTTATACAGAAATTGGATTATCAAAATAATATAAATCTTTAATTAAATTTAAAAAAAAATTAATTTAATTCCAAAAACGAAAAATATGTAATATAAAATCGAAAATTTGAAATTTAAATAATGTAATAATCTATAGTAGACAATATTATCAACTCTTCATAACAAATTTCAAAAAAATTATTAGTAATTCCGAATTATATATTGGAATTATTTAATTTTTATGTTCTTACATAACTGACCATAAAAATACAATCCCCAATAAAATATATTTCTATTATTTTATTACATATATTTTTTTTTTGAAATTACATTTTTTTTTTCAAACTATATTTTCACAGCGAAAGCAATCAAATCTTAAACACAAAACTTGTCATAAAACAAATCAACAGCAAAATTAACAAGCATTTCATGTTTCCAATTGTTTTTTGTAAGTAGTTTTTGATTTTTGAAAAATTCAAGTTAATAATTATATTTATTTTCAACTTCCAAAAATTTTATTTTACGTAATAAACCGAAAAAAGTATAAAAATGACAACATAAAAATGTAATTCAAAAAATTGTAATAATTTTTTGGCTGACTACAAAAAAAAAAATGTTAACTTTTAATAATTCATTCATCAATAAAACTTTGAAAATGTTTGTTAATAATTTTTGTTTTTATAAATATCTGATTTTATTTATAAAACTTTAATATGATTGCGTTTTAATTTGTCCCAGAGAATATTGTAGTTTCAATATTTTCAATATGAAATCATTGAATTTTTTAGAGTTGAACAAAAGGGCTTTCAAAAATCTTTCAAACAAAGTTTCTCATTAACCAAAAATAATAATAATAATAATAATTGTCAGCATATAAATAACCACAACATAACAAAAAAAAAAGTTGAAAGAAAAAACAAGCAGCACAAGTCGAAATAGCTGCTGTCTGTCTGTCCTATTGAATATTTTTTAAACATTAAAAAAAAAAAAACAATCTCATCAACAATTTTCTTTAAGACTTCACTGCTTTTTTCCATCAAGTAGACATAAAAGATCAATAAATATTTTGTAAGGAAAGTTTATATTTTTTTTACTAGCCGAAGATCAATCAAAACATAAAAAAATTATGATTATTATTAAATTTGTGTCTTCAGTAGTGTTTTCCCTGGGTGTTTAAAGTGTTGTCTTGTTTTTTGTTTTTTTTTTAGTAATAATTTTTTAAACTATATTTTTTTTTTGTTTATGATTGGAAATTTCTTTCTATAGGAAAAATGATTTTGAATAGGAGAAGATTTAATAAATTTTTCAGATATTTAATATAGAGAAAAAAAAAAATTTCAAATGAAAGCAAAAATTTACGATTTACGATAGTTTTTTTTTGTGTGTGTTTGTGGTTTTATATTGTTGTATCTCAATATGAGAATTTAATTAAAAATATGTTATAATTTTGTTGTTTTTATTATTGTTTACCATCGAGAAGAATATAGAAGAGATAGTAAAGAAAATTTAATTAAAAATTATTAAAAGAAAAATTTGTGCTTTACTCTGAACAAACTACATAAATAAATGGTTTGGGAGGTCTTTGGTGTACTTATAGGAAAAATTGTAATTTTAGAATTATGGATTTTATGAAAGTTCACGCAAATATACTGCACAAAATTAAAATTCATTTCGAATGAATTAAATAACTATTACAGATCAGATAGTTTTTTTTTTGGCAAATGTCGTCTTTAAAGTAAATGATAACTGGAAAATTAACTCAATTTTCTAAGATTCAGTAAAAAAAATGGACTAAAATTGTCGAGTCAAATTGATAATAAAAAATTCTTGATTGATAATCTATTTAAGGAAAACGTCAAAGTTTAAGTCAGCTACTTAATGGTATATTCATATCTGAAATTCCCTACTTTATCGTACCTTTCCCATAAATCTAGATACCAAATGGAGAAACAGTTTAATTTAATTATAAAATAATAAATAAATTAGAGAAATTAAATTTCTTTTATTAAACAAAAATCCTCCATTACAAGTAACTACTTAAGTAACAAATGAAATAAGTTTAAATTGAATTTGTAATTATTCAAAATTAATTAAACAAATAAACAAACTAAATTCCTAATTATATTTATTTTATCCCATCTTTGCTCTCCTTTAATTATTTATTTAATAGACAAATAAAAAAGTTATTAGTCAAATTCTACATAATTTTTTATTTTCCTTGCAATATTTATGCATTATAATCTTTTTCATTTCATTTATTCATCAACATCAATTTTGGCAAATAACATTAAAAATGAAATTGGTAAAATAAATAAAGTGTCAGTGTCAAACAATCATCAGTTTATAATAAAAGCATCAATTCAGATTTAAACTTTAAAACGTGCAGACATTTTCCATTTAAACAATATTAACACAAATTATTATTTGTTGTTGTTTCATCGCTCGGTTAAACATTCAACAGAATTAATCCTCAACATACATATAAATAAAATAAAAGCTCAAAAATGACATTTATTTCCTCTGTTGGCGTCGGTAGCACAGTAGGACGAATCTCATCGCTAAACATAAATATATATTATTAGTCACAAAACACATTAAATATTTTTTATGTTGTTGATTACATAAAGCCATGTTTTCGATTTAACAGTCAAGATTATCATTTAAAAAAATATTTAATTTCGCATATTAATAGAAAGAAGTAAAATTTCTTTTACATCTGTCATAATAAAAGTATTTGACAGATGATAATCAGCAATTAAAATGATTAAATTATAAAAACGAATTTGTTATTTGCTCTGAAATATTAACGATAGAAAAATGTACTTTTGCAAAAAATTATGACGACAGGTAAAAGTATGATATAGGATTTATACAAAACTATGCCAAACTATAGTTAAATATTTAATATTTCTTAAGTGTAAAATATTCAATATTTTATAAATATAGGGTAAATTAGTTAATAGTTAACCATAATGTGATTCTTTAATCTTACAGAAATATCTTGTAAAGGTCAAAATCAGTGGGAAACCTGAAAGTTTTCTTACCATTACCAAAAATGTTGAATTATCTTTAATTTCAATGTTTTCTAAAATTATTAGGTAAGAAAAGAATTGTTAGATTTGTTGACCTTTATAGTATAATTAAGTTTACTACCAAAATTCATACTATTGTTAAAGGTTATCATACTACAATTAAGCACGAAATTACGATGCAATCGTGCAAATCAATCCTTTTCTGTGTATTTTTTGATATTTTACTGTTGAGAAAGACGTTAAAAATAACTGCAATATAATATTTGCAGGTATATACAACCGAAAATAGGTAACATATATCGGAAATTAGAGATTTTTTAATAATTATGTACGCAAACAAAATTGTACAATGATTAATTCTAACAAAATATTTAATAAAGATTACACTGTATGATTAAGTGAAAGTTCCACACTCAGAATCTGATAAAATGATCAATTCCTTTATGAATGAGTCATAATTAATAGCCTTCTATTCAGTGTCTTACTGCTACTCTTTTCCTATATTATTTAAACTAATTTATATGTCATGATTTCAAAAAATGAAAATCCCACAAAATATTTTCACTATCAACAGACAAATAACATATAAAAATTTATCAGCAGCAGACAAAATTTATCAGTCCTTTAAAAATCTAAGTAACAAAAAATTTCTTTTAACAGTTTTCAATTTATATTTTTTTATTTATTTATTTATTAACTATAAAATTATATATACATTAATATTATGAGATGCTGGAAGCACACCAATTGTGCAGGTAGATATAGGTAAAAATATAAGTATTTCTTTTATAAGATTCAAATAGAAAATTAATTGGATTTGACATAAACACTCTTGAAGATTAATAAGACAAATTTCTCTCTCTCTATTCAATTAAATCTTATAAGCTTTGGAATTGGAATTACTGAATGTAAAAATTTTCATGTGGTTGACATTATTTAGGTTGAAAATAAAATATCAGATTGCTTGTTTATACATAATTATATATTATTCATCGATTAACATTATGATAAACATTTAATAGAAATTAAAAAAAAATGGTATATAGGCTTAGAATAGAGTAATTTGAAAATTTAACAAGATCGTTGTCAATAATGGCAATACAAATTATTAATGGAATTAATTAAATTTATTAAATACAATTTAGAAATATTGCTTTATATTATTATAAATATATGAAGCTTTGTGGCGAGGTCTAAAATTCGAATTTTTTTTTGGATATTTTCATTTTTCTTGACGTTTTAGATGTCAGGGAATCAGAATCAGCTAAAAAAAAATTCGTGTTATAGATTGATTGATACAAGTTTGTCCTTTACTGATTATCTTATTGAATAAGAAAATCTCATCGTATAAATTTAAATTCTAATAAAAATCAGAATTTAAGATTAAATTCTTGTTAAAATAAATTTGTTTATCTTATAAAATTGAAAAAATTACATCATTCTTTAAGAATTTCATATTATCTTAAATTCTACAAAATGTAAAAATTATATTCTTATGAAATTACAATATAAATTTAATTGCTAAAATAATTTTGAATCATGCTTTTTTACTATGTAATACTCAATAATTATTAGTTTTAACACAATTTAATTTTGCTATAAATATTATTTCTAATTAGTATAGTATATATAATAAAATTTTGTGATAGTTAATTAAGTTGAATTAAACATTTTAATCTTTAATTATATACCAAAGACTTTAGACTGGTTCGTAAAATTGTAGTAATATTTTTTTCTTACAAGCTTGTTTACTATGCAAAATTTAATTTAATTGCCTAATTAATTATTTTCAGCTACTTTAAATATATAAGACAAAATATTAATTGAACGGAAAAATAAATTAAAAATATAAATGTGAATCATTTTTATGTAAATTTTTTAATTTTTTTTTGTCACAAACATTTTAATCAAAAAGTTATAAAGATAAATAAATAAATTTTAATTAATATAATTTTTCATTTTTGTGGTTTCATTTTAATTTCATAAAATTAAATTTTTTTGATTTGATTTATTGATTTAATGTGGTGTTTTGTTTTATGTGAAATATAAATTTATTTGTTTTTAAGAAAAGACATAAATTATTTATTGATTTTTTTGAAAATAAATTGTTTTTGTTTTTAAAATGAAGTAATTTAAAATTCAAGGTTGAAAAAAATTATAATAATAATAATAATGGACTCTCAGTAAAAGGTCAATATTGGTTGCTGTTTGACAATATTTTTTTTTATGTTAAATTTGAGGAGATAAAAGATTCAATATTAAATTTAAGTAATGGCCAATATAGCCTTGATCAATGTGATAACAATAGAAAGGAAACAGTGGAATATGTACAGCCTTTGGCTGTAAAAATACTTACTAAAATGACAGTATACATCATACTTTCTGCAGAATATAAGTAGTGAAAATAGTTAAACCAGTTTTATAAAAAGTAGAATTATGATTAACATTACACAAGAAATAAAGCATATTATACATTTTATCGCTCTTAAAAAACTTGTAATTTATATTTGCAAAGTTCTTATAGATCAGATCAGAAAAAATCATATTAAATTTTGGATACGATCGTAATTAACTTTAACTTTTAATATCCATCTAACTGATTTTTTATCATTTCTCTTCAGGTTCCAGTTAAATTATTTTTTTCGCATCTATAATATTTTTCCCATAATCCATTTCCAAAAATTCATTATAATCTTCGCAATTAAATTTTTTTTGAGGAAACAAAATTTTTATATTCTCAAGGCATAATTATATATTCTTTTGGTCTACATATAATTTCCACCTAAAATCTTTGATTTACTTTTCAAAAATCAGACAAGACAATAATTAAAGAACCCAAAAAAAAAATAAATGAAAATGTGAAAAACCGTAGGTATATATAATTAAAAATATCATTTCATATCCCAAAGTCAATTTTAACTGAAAATTATACCACAATTTAAGAATTGATGATATTTAATTATGGTATATAAAGTAATATTGTTTTTTTTTTTGAATGATTTCCGTTAACAAAAATTGAAGCTAAGAGAAGTTTGAAAATGTTGTGAAGAAATTACTTTATTAAAAAAAATTCTTGAAGACAATTTAGTCAACTTTCAAAATAACAAATTAATAATATTCAAATTTTCTATATTAAATTTTTATTACTCTTCGATGGACCATAAAAATAAAACGGTCTTAAAATTTTAATCAAATTTGGTCATCATTTTTTTCATTTTAATCAAAAAGTAATATTGATACTTTTAATTAATTTGAAAATAAAATTGTTCAAAGTCTGTTAGAAATATTTCAAATTATTGTTAAAAGTTTAATTTTTAATTTACCTGTTTTTTTGTTTTAGAAACGACTCTGCGGCTGTTAAATTCTATAAAAAGATATTAAAACATGTGCTTAAATTATTTTTTTTTGAATAAAATTATGTTCAAAACTTTTCGTGTTTTACTGGTTTACCAAAAAAAAAAAAATTTACTTTTATCTTCTATCAAAAAAGCTTTAAAAATATTTGAGTTTATTTTTAAAAGTCGGAATTTTTTTTTTTGGCATCGAAACAATATTTTTTTTCCAAAACTAGTTTTAAAAAAATTTATAATATTAACTTATATTTTTGGGTCTATTAAAACTTTTTTGACAAATTACATATTCGTTTTTTTCTACTTGAATCATTTTACTACTTGAATCATTTTCAACAGAAACTTTATGTGGTATTACATGCCAAAAAATAGGATATTGACTTCCAGTTGGTGAATTATGGAAATCCAATTGAAAAACAAAATTTAATTTATATTAAGTGTAATGTCGAATAGGATTTTTTTTCTTTAATTTAAAATTCAATAATTTTCTTATCTAAAAAACTTATTGGCGTCTACAATAAAAAAGATTTTTAACATTAAAAATGACATTTTAAAGCAAAATCAAGTTTACATAAATTACCAAAACTTTTATTTATTACTTTCTCATTTAACTAAATTAGTTAAATAGTAAAGATTTAAGAGGTAAAAGATACATATATAATGTGCTAGGATCTATGTAGACTACCCGTCTACTTGAATCATAAATTTTGGAAAAAGTTTAATAAAATTTTCAAATTTTTATTACATTTAAAAAAAAATCTATTTTAATATTCTTTAAATTGTACAATTTCAATTTGACTGGCTACCACAAAACTATAAAATACTTTGTAAGGATCAAATAAATCTAATAAAATTTACAAAGTTTTACAAAATAGTATTCCATCAATAAATTCCGATACGAAGGATCTGAAAAAATGATAAAAGTTATGCAATAAAATTACAAAAATTACTACTGCATTCGATGCACTTTACAATTATTATATTGCATCTCACATAAACAACATTGTGTCAAAATGTAATTTTCCTTATAATAAAGATAAACAATCAAAGAAAAAACTATATTTTTAAGGCGACTAAAAGACTAGACAATTTTCCAAAAAACATGAAGAAGATTGTTTTGATAAAAATCACCATGCGATGCAACGATAATAAAATATTAAAACTTAAATTTTCATTTTTCACAAACTGCGACCACAATATTTTTCCTCTATTATAGGAGAAAACAGGAAATGTTTTTTTTTTCTAATTTTGAGCTTTTCCACAAAGAAATATAAATCAGAAAAAAAATTGTCCTCTTACCTGAAATATCATATATCCTGAATCGTACATCCAAAAATCTTCTGGTGTATGTCCTGGTTTACATAATTGTATTGCCAAACAACGTTCCAATATTAATCGGCAACGTTGTGGACCACCTGGTGATTTAGTACCCATTATATTGGGTAATTTTTTTGATGGTATTGGTGGTAATGATGATAGTGATAATGAATTTTCTTTTTTGAAAATTTTATCACGATAAAAACTTATTAAAAACAGATTTACTAATTTTTTTTTAAACTTAATTGGCACAAAATTATTTTTATTTTTTTTATGGAAAAACAAAATTTTTCCTATTTTATTTTATTTTAATGATTTTTTTTACAAGGATTTTCCATAACATTTTATTATTATTATTTTTTTTCTTTGTAATTTTCTTTTTGCGAAAATTGAATTAAAAAAACTCAAAATTTTTTTTATTAATGAACACGAATTTTTTTTTTATAACATTTGAATTTTAACACTATAAACCAAAATTAATAAACTGAAATGTTGAATCACACGCGCTCGTTGATTTTTTCGTCGTTGAGGTCTTTACGTTGCCGCAATCATCGCATATCTGAAATTGAAATAAAAAAAAAAAATATGAAACATGTTAGTCAACATTTTTAGCATAAAAAAAAAATTATAATATCTATAAAATTTATATTAATTTTTTTTTTTGAAGATAATTTTAACAACGGTTTTCGAATTTTTTGTTAAGAAGTTTTGCCATAAAGTTAGCGTATTTTTGCGAAAAATAAACTAAAAATATTATTTAAATTAATCTTGAATATTTTCGGTTTTATTATGTTTTCTTATAAGAATCTTCATTAAATTTGGTTTTTTTGAGGAAAGAAGAAGAATACCGACCATTACGAATTTAAAGCATAATTTAATTATTATAAACTTCCCTGCCTGAAAGTTATTGCTTTGAACTTAAAAGGCTGAAAATATTGTCATAAGTATAAAAAAACATATTCATTAATAAAACGTGATTTTTTTATGGTTAAATTTTTTGACCAAGAAAATAATATAGAAATTTATGTGAATGGATATTTATTTAGCATAAATTATGCGTTGAAGATTTATGTTAATTAAAATTTATTGATTTCCGTAAATAATATAGAACTTACATTGGAAAGAACTAGAAAGAACTAAATTAGAATTTTTAAATTAGTTTGACGGTTAAGACAATAATATTGATTTGACTGAAGATAATTTATAAACAAAATTAATTTAAATAATCATAAGAGATCGAAAATTAAGGAAAACAAATATTTTGACCAACCTAGGACAAACAAAATTTGTCAATATTTGCATGAAATATGTACATATAAAATTTTTGAATATTTTGTAAATAGAAATAAGTGAATTAATAAATTTCAATGCAAATCTTCATAATTTCCTGATAAAAACTTTGTGTTAAACTAAAAATCATATAAAGGACATTTTTAAATTTTGAATTATTTTGAGGAAATATATGAGGACGTAAAAATTTCAGTCAACTTTCCATGAAAACTAAATATAGAACGAAAAGCATTTTTTTTTTCAATATCTAACAGAAATTTTTAAGAATTACTACCAGAAAATTTCAGTTTTTCCCAAAAATTATATATTTAAATATATAATTTGTGGTCCTACCTAAATACTTTTGGTCCATACTCCATTTTTAAGCCGAAAATTTAATGAAAATGTTAAAGATAATTTTTTATCTGAGCAAAGTCATTTTATTCATCATGTTTTTTTACAAAAAATGTGAATCTCACTAAATTTATCTTTTTAACATAATCCACAAAATGTTAACTCCATGTAATTTTTTTGCTTTAAATTGTTTTATATAAATAGAAATTTGTAATTCAAAATATTTTGTAAACCAAAAATATATTTTGATTTCATCAAATTATTATAAAACCAATATTGATTCATTGAATCAATAATAAATTTCGTCCATTATTGTTATAAAACAATATTTAACTAATTTAAATTCTTTACAACAATTTTTTTTTTTTAATTTTTCCCCTTCAAAAATCAACAAAGAAAATTAACATAAATATACATACTATGTATAAACTGGAAGCATAAATTGTCAAAAAATTATAAAAATTTTAAATTTAGCATATCATTATCGCTTTATACTTTATATAAATCGACCCCGAAAATGATTTTTCTTAGCTCTTAAATTAATTCACTTAAACTATAAAAATAAACCTGAAAAAAAGTATGCCAATTCAATAATATGCAAAATCATAATCATAATTTTGTGAATAAATTAAATTTGTATTTTAAATGATTATTAAATATAAATAATAATTTTTCCTGTTTACCTGTTTTTTTTTTTAATAATAATAATTTGCAAAAATTTATTTCATATTTTTTAAATGGTCTTTTTTTAAGTTAAACTTTATTTGTCAACATGATTTTTTTTTTCGAGCATATATCTTAATTATTTAACTTGGAACATAAAAATAAAAACTAGTTAGCATTATGATCTCATAATAAAATTGTATTTTGATTTATATTTTTACATTTAATTTTACATTTATTTATTTTTTGTGGTCATTATGAAAAAGTGTTAATTTAAACATTATGTCAACACTGGCGGAACTGATTATCTTACAAATACAATTATTAAAACCACTAAAATTTTCAAATCAGACTTGAAATTGACAAAATAATGGAATGCAAAAAAAAAAACGTTTTTTTTGTTGTGTTCGCTGTTTGACTGACGATTTAATTAGAAAGACTTTGTGTATAATACCAGGTTAATAATTTTCGAGGTTTAGGTCAAAAACTGGCAGATATTATGTATTTTTTTTTTTTGAATATACACAATTAATAAAAACTTATGAGGTGGAACAATGATGATGCCATTTGTGTGGTCATTGCCCGATCAGGGAGAGATCATCAATCAGATAAAACCACAAAACAATTTTTTGACAACGGATTTCAAGTGTGCTTTTATTTTTTTTAAATAAATATTTGAATGTTTAGTTTTCACATTTTTATGTTTAGTTCTGGTGTAAAGCAACAATGAGAAAAAAGGAATTCCCGACCGACACTGACATTGAATTTTCAGAGTAATTTCAGGTTAATAATTAAGTAAATTTATTTGGTTTATTATTTTTTGTATAATTTTTGATGAATCAGTGATGTATTTATTTTAATTGTGTTTAGGTGATTTTTTATTTTGTTAAATGAAATTATTATGTTTATTCAAGAATATCAAAAAAGTAACATAAATTATGTAATATGAATTAATTATGATTAAATTATTAATGAAATTTTCTTAAGGTTTTAATAGTTTCTAGTTAGATAAATTTTTAGACATAAATTAGAAACATTACAGAATCAAATTAGATACTAATTATTTAATGAAGATATTTTAATGAAACAAAAAAATGCCCACTTGTGTCATACTACGGAATTTAGAATACAATGTGTAACTGAGATGATATTATCTAGATTCTAGATAGGAGGATAAATTATTGAACATTTGGAAAACTGATAAATTATATTGAAAAATCATTGAAAAAATAATCGATAAATCGATAAATCGATATTAACCACTATTAGGGATTGTTGCGATAATCAATGCTACTAGTCTCTATTATGTTTTAAAAAAATATTGTAGATTTTCCCAGAATGAATTCAATGTCAATTATAAAACAACCAAAATTCCAATTACTATACCGCATTTTCATGTTAAAATTTTAATCATTTTTTATATATAAATCACCCACAAATAACTTTCGTTTCCACAAGAAACCATAAAGTCACCATAATAATGTCACCCATCATTTAACAAAAATAGATTCACTTTTGTTTCACCCAAAAATAAAAAAAAATTTCAAATTCAATTTAAAATATCAAACAATTTTCCACTTAAATTGGAATTTTCTTCATTATTAGACCAAAAAAAATTTTTTAGCTATTGTATTTCTTGTGTTACTCTATCTATAATATCACTTTCAGTTAAACTGAAGATCACGAATTATACATTTTTTTTTTTCACTTTTTAACTTATAAAATAAATTTCTTTCACTTAAAAGATAGAAAAGCAAAAAACTATGCTATGTTTCTACAATAAATTTTAAACTATATCTAAAAGTTTTATTATAAAGGAGGATGCTACAACTATATATAGAATTATAACATTAATTTACCATTTATGGTAAGTCGTCAACTTGAAAAATAGTTATGTTGATTATGTGAAAAACTTTCTTCGTCTTCCTTTTTTTTTTTTTTGCACAATATTATTTATGATAATATTATTTTTATGTGAATGATAATCTCAAAACAATGTGTTGTAATGATATAGTCATAGTAATTTTAACTAGGTCTCCTTTAAGTCACCAAAATAACCACAAATCGTTATGCTTTTTGTTCTTGTGTAATTTAATCATATTAATATATTCAAGATTGTATGTATTTCATGTTGCATAGACCACTAAATATGAATTCATAGGTAAAATGCATAAAAAAATGATGGAAAAATAAATAAAAGTATAAACAAACTATAATATTTATTATAGACGAGATAACAACCGGTAATAGTCACCAAAAAAACATATAACCTAAAGCCAGAAGGTAATATACGAATAGAAATTATACTTATATATTTATTTTTTTCTACTGTTTTTCACTGGATGCCAAAGAAGACCCAATTTTATCTTTTTTAATATATGTTGAAAAATTTACTATTGAAAACGAATTTTATACTATATATTTTAGTATGTAGAAATTTTGAAGTGGTTTATGCAGAATGTAATTAATGGAGTAATAAGAAATTACTAATTTGTGATAGAAAATAGTATGTGTAAATGTTTCTCAAAATTAGAATATATTGATGGGTAGTTAAAGTTTGGAGTCTTACTAGGTTATATTCGTATTCCATTTCGTGTTTAAATCAATTTAATTCCTTAAAGAAATAGAAATGTCTGCCAACCAAGGAAGTAGAGTATGACTTCAATCACTCAACACTTATAACCAAAATGCAAAATGTTGCAGTGTCTCTTGCCTCCTTCAGCTATAAATATTGTAGACAATTCTGCATTAATGTCGTCAAATTCTCATCTTAACTCTCGATATTTTAATGAGAAAAAGCGTGCACATTATAAATAACAATTTATGTATTTAAAAAGTTAAAAACGACAGAATAAGAACGCGCGTCTTTTTCATGTGAAATTAAATCCGATTGTTGTTAGATACACCAAATAAAAAAAATATATAATAGTGTAGATCTATTTTTCTATATACACATATACTTAGGAGAAAAAGCATAGATCTAACAAATAGCTTGAATATATTTATATAATAGAATATTGTGCGAATATTTTTAATGGTAAATAAATTTAAATTTATGTCCTAAGACATTTTTTATTTATACAATAAGATTTATTTATGTATTTAAAACAAAACAAAAAAAAAAACATTAAAAAAAATGGAAAACCTTTTGACTTTAACATTATTATAAATTCAAATACGTGAGATATGCGACTATGGGCGGCAAAATTTCTTTTTAAACATAACATTTTTCATTTTGTTCCAGTTCAATTTTTATGTTACATCTTAAAAAATTTAAGTCTTTTGACTATTACAATACCACAAAAAAAAATATTATTATTGCCTATTTGAATTTGCAATGGTCGATAAAGAAAAGTTTCGAGATTTTGCAAAATTGTTAGTTACAAAATATTAGACTAAAAAGATGTCGTATTGCGAACAAAACGATATCACAATTTTCTTTGTCATGTGGAAACAATTGGAAGAATTTCGTTGGAATATGAAATTTTTCTCAGTAAAAAATACTGTTTACCTGGTGATAATCAAAAATCATAATTTCAGAAAGTAAATCCACCTTTTTTAAAATATCTATATACTCAGGCAAAATTGAAGCGTGCTCTGTCGGAATTATTTGTACTAGTGATGTCCAAAAAATATTTAATTTATTTCCAAAAACATTTAAATAAAATACCAGGCTAATATAAGTCTCAGAATTAAGGAATTCTGAGACTTATGTTAACCTGGTATTCCAATTCCATGACATAAATATGATATTATTTTGTTCGCAGTATCCGTGGGTAATAGAAACTATTTTGTGATAATAGAAAACTATTAAAATGTAATCAAAAATCATCCTAAGTTTGGTAGAGGTGTTAAAATACGATTTGATTTTTATGGAAATTTAATTAGCATAATCATAAGAGTTACCATCAGTAATATAGAAATTATATTGATATGTTAATTGGAATTGTATAATAGATACAATAATTTGATGTTTTGATGTCAGAAAGAAGTTAAATTGGAAAATTAAGTTGTAAAAGATAATGTAAGACAAATTATATTATTATATATTAAATTTTAAGTGTTATTATAGCAATATTTTCAAAGCTATTTCGCTATTTGCCTCAGCTTGTTAAATAGATCAGGATCATAATATCTGTACGCCAATTTTTATATGATTTTTTTTAACATATATCTTTATTTATTTAATTAATTTCGATAATTGTTTCAATTATTAATACTTTCAATAATTATTTTAATTTGATAATTTCTATTTAATCTCATGTTTAAAAAATTGACGTAAAATATATCAGTCGAAACTACATACTAAAATATTTTCCAATTAAAAAAAATATCTCTTACTTTTCCCACAAAAGCATTTTTAGAAAATTTCCCAAATTCGATTTTTCCAAATGTATAAATATATTTTCAAAAAGTCTCCTAAAAAAATTCCACAAAGTAAAAGTTCATGCAACTAAAACTATTTCTCGTCAAATAATTTGACCAAATGTCACATTATCAAATTTAAATTTTTGCCTTTTCTTATTATGGTAATAAAACAAAAACTTTCAATTTTCCAAAAAAAGAAAATTCAAATAAAAATTGTTACAAAATTTATATGTAAGAAAAAATAAAAATATGTACATAAAATCTAGATACAATTTCGAATAAATCATTAATTAAATTAAATATTTATATAATATAAAACTCCATTTCACATGGTAACAAACAAATTCGGAATTCCACAAATCAAATTGAAAAAATCAGTCTTCTTATAGTTTGCGCACTTGCGTCTCTCAACAAAATTAAAATGTTTTACAATTTTTTCTATTTACATTTTTTACAGATTTTTGAAATTAAATATTTTTCCTATATAAAAATGTTTTTTTTTTTTTTGGTTTCTGTTTTTTTTTACTATACTAAAATAAAATTATAATAAAAAGTTAAGCTCAGCTTGAACAAGATTATCATCAGCGATAGTAGTATAGTAACGAATATATCGTTAGATAGAAAAAAAAAACTTATGTCCTCGCGGAAACGGACAAGAAAAAAAAAAAACATTGTTAAAACAATTATTAAAATTGGTAAAAGTAATACACGCATTTTATGTATATAAAACTGAAAATTATTATTATTATTATTATTATTTGTTGGAAGGTGAATTGTTTTTCTTTATAATATAAAAAATTGGAATCACAGCAGGATATGAAAACGACTACTACTTGTCTAAATTGTCAAAACAATATTTACCTGCTGTTATTTTTTTATTTTCTTCTCTCTCTCGTTAGATTATCTTTTCAAAACAAAAAATGTATGCGCGCGCGGAGTATGTAAATATAACTAAAAAAAACTTTTACTTATGTATGAATAAAAAATCTGTTAAAAAAAAATAAAAAATAATTTAAATTTGTTTATAAAAATTGAAAATTGTTTTAAATCGCGAGGCAATGAAAAAAATTCTGTTTTTTTTTTCAGCTCGTGTTTTGAATTTCATTTCAATTAAACATTTTTGCTTTTCATGTATCCGTACATTGTTTAATTTTTGTTACGTATAGATTGGCCAGCGAAAGGACTGTTTGTCTAGGCTCTCTTTTAAATCATTAAAATATAAAATTTAACTAAAAATAGCTTATTAAAATTTATGTAAACTTTTTAATTAAGGTTAAAATATTAGACAAAAAAAATTCGAATAATTTAAATTTGAGGAAATTATATTTGTTTAGTTTCACAGTGAACTGATACTCTTCATGGTCTGGTCTATGATGATGGTCTATGATGGTATATATATCACAAGTAATTCAAGAATTAATTCAAGAATTACTCATAATATATAGACTTGTGATACATAGCTATATTAGAATTAAATTCTTCAGTTAATGAAGACTTAAATCGAAATTACAAATAAAGTAATTTAAATTGTTTTAAAAACAAGTTAGATAGACGAAATTCAGGCAATTCAATCGTTAAAAAACACAATTTTATATAACTTGTAGACAGTACTAAATTTAAATATTTTCAGAAAATTTAATTGGACATATTTTGCTTAATTTTTAATTAGTTAGTTGCAGGGAACTGTCCAATTTATATAATATAATGTCCAATTTAAAATAAACCTAACAATATGTGATAAATTAGAAAATTTGTGGTGACTCTTTAAAATTTAATAGCAAATAAATTTTCTGTTAATGAAGCTTTCTGATTAAATCTTCTTGCCAATGGCAAAATTTTCTAAGAAATCTTCCGCCAAATCGTCTGCTACATATTCTGTTAAATCTTCTGTTAACAAAATAGCATTAATTAACACAACATTTTGCTAGCTAAATATATTTCCATTACAAAAATTTACTTACAACTGGTCCTCCTATGTCAATTACCAATCTTAAATATGTACATAAAAAATATTTAAATTATTTACATATCTAATTTTGAACATGTTTTAAATATGAAAATGTTTTCATAATTTATATTTATACAATTTCCTTATGGATAAACTGCAGAGCAATGAAGTGTCAAAGCAAACATAAAATTGAAAAGGAAAACAATGAAAAAAAAATGATATAAAATAAAATTAAACTAATTTTTCAGTTAATTAAAATCACCAATTTCAAATAAGTAAAAGAGTAGAATACAAATAATTTGTATAAAATATTTATATTATATAAATCGAAAGTCTGGTTAGTTGATCAACAGATTAAAAATTTGTTTTGTATAATAAAATTGAAACATTTTTTTTTTAATTAAAACTTAAATTTTACTTTTTTCAATTACAAAAAAACAAACTAGTTTTAAAAAAGTTCATAATTTTGTCTATATATTTTACTCATTACTTTAATGACAATTATTTATTTGATTCAATTTTGCATTGAACCATCAGAATTGTATAATTAATTTCGTTTCAAATATTTTTTTTTTTTTTGACAAAAAAATATGATTGAATTTTTTTTTTGTAAAAGAAAATATTCTATTTTCCATTTAATATTTCAGTCACGAAAAAAAATGATTTCAATTATGTACTATATTTCAATTCATAAAAATTGTTTTGAATCAACAATAGAATAAGAATATATCTTTAAGATTGTATTAATGATTTTCGTGCTATTTGTTTTTTATCTGACAAATTGATTTTTTTTTATGATTTATATTTCACTTTTGGTTAAATTGTGTGTATTGTATACCACCGAAAAAAAATCAAAATAACAAAATAAAATATTAATAAATCAAGTGAAAATCTGTGAATTTTTTTTTATTATTATTATATTAAATGAAATTGTGTCATACTCACTCACACTCCAGTTAAAAAAAAGTCTATCATCATTAAAAAATGGGGAAAATTATAATTTCCATAAAAAGAATTATTATTAAATTTATTTATTTATTTATTTTTTTAGCTCTGTAGGTCATCAAAAATGATAAAAAGTTTCTATAATAATTATTTTCAATAAAAAATCTTATTAACCAAAATTTTAACACTTCTTTAATCATCATCACAAAATATCTAATACGATAATGTCTACTCTATTACTTTCAACTTTAAATTAGTTTTTCTCACTTATTTTTAGGGCGCCATAAATGAAATTGGATAATTAATAATACTACAATATTTTAATTGGTGTGAAATAAAGAAAATTACGATTAGAAAATTTTTTACAAATTTTTTTTCTATGTTAAATCATAATAATAAAAAAAAATCATTTCTAACAATAAATTTTGTTATTAACTTTATTTTTAAAGTGTAAAAATAATTAACTTTAAATTGGTATACTTATATAAATTTTCTGTATATTTATCACCTTCAGAGAGTGACAAATAATAATAATAATGTGACCAAAAAAAGTGATAATGATGTGACCTTGAATTGGATAATAAAAAGAAATTGGAATTTTAGGTTAAAATTTTATTGCTTTTCTTTTTTCGTGTGTCTAAAAGATAAAAATTATCATAACTTTTCTATACACCTACGTGAATAATTTGTGCATTTCTTTTTTTATGTTGTACAATGCAAAAATTTAGGTTATAGAAATATTTTTTTGTTCTCATGGCGATGACAGTATAAAAATATGAATAATATGAGTAATAGACTAGATATGATTTAAACATATTTTATGATTTTATGTTGCAAAAATGTTAAAAGAAATTTTGTTTTGGGAACGGGCTTATTGAGAAAGGTTTAATTTTTGGACTTAAGTGAAATTATTGTGGACGTTAAAAATCAAAATTAAACTCCACATTGCATGGATTTTGTGCAGATGATATTTTCAATTATCATTATGATTTTTTTTATAAGTAACTCTTTACCAAAAATCCGAAAATATATCAAGATTGTAATGTCTAATTTAATTTACTGGACGTTAATTTTTTTTCACATTTTTATTTGAATTAAATCTAGTATACAGATAATTAATTCTTCCAAGCAGCATAAATAATGAAATTATTCTGAGCTGAGCTATTGAAATAAAAAGTGAATCCTTTCATAAATATTATCATAGTTAAATATTTTTCCTAATGCATAAAGTTTTTCTTACACTTCCCCAAAAACTTTTAATTATAATCAACATGAATGAAAGTAATATATTTTCACCTGACTATAAATTTAATTTAATCGCCAGGACAGCTCACGTAAAATTGAAGTTAACTACTTATAAACGCAGCAAAATATCATATTGTTCCCCTACTAAATCAGGAAAAGTAATTAATGACAATCATCATCATCATCATTATATTTTTTGCCACAGACTTTAAATATATAAAAAAAAACATTATAAAATTCACTTGCACTGTTGTGCACGCGCTATCGAACGCATATTATAATTTTTAGCACGTAAGCACGCAACACAACAATATTATATAAATAAAATAAAAAATGAAAATGGGAAATGGAAAGGAAAAACATCAACTTTTTGGATTAACGCTTCGTTTGTTTAATAATTTACTCTACTGACATAAAATGATTTAACAAAAAATAAATAAATTATTATTAATTGCGAAAAAGTCTATAAAAGTTTTTAACGTTTGATGATTTAAATATGATAATTAAAATTATTGATGGTCATTTTATATTAATCAAATATTTATTGGCACGTTTAAATTAATTTCCTTAATGATATTATTTAAAATAAAATTTTTAATTGAATTTGACAAATTGGAAAATTTTTTATGGTTGTGTGTCATAATTAGCATGAAAATTATTATATTAAATTTTTTTTAATAATTCTGGACGTTTTATTTATAATATTTTAGTTATTAAAATTACATCATTATTCATAATTTTTATATTATAATTAATATGATTGACATGAAATGATTTTTGAAAGCTAATTTTTATTAAAATTTTGTTCTATCTAATTTTGAAAATTGATACTCAATTGTCGTACATGGCCAATAAATCTTGATGATTATACAAAAAGTTAAAAAAAGATTGACTAATAAAGAACAAAAATAATACTGAAATGATAGCAGAAGCAAAAAGATTTCAATGTTATGAAATAAGTTGAAGCAATTTTTTTTTTAAAAAAATTAATTTAAATTCTGACCTTTAATATTTACAAAAATATTCAATTAACAAAACAAAATTATTATTTTTTTTTTTTTGGCAATTCAACTAATTTGTCTAAATTAATCAAAATTTCGCAATACAAGTTAGCAAGATGATTAATATAATAAAAATTTTGCAATAGCAAAAATGTAAAACCATAAACAAATTAAAGAAACCAAAAAAAATATTTTGTTTATAATTTAAAATTTGTTTTATATAATTGAATGACCTTTCTTGTAAACAAAATATGATTTGATGTCCAGAAATCATCTAAAAATCTAATATAAAATTAAACAATTTAAATCAAAAAGTAAGGTAAAATGATGAAATATTATTATACTTATTATTTATTTATTGTCCAAGACCTTGAAATACCAAAGAGTAGGAAAAAAACCATAATTATTACAAATATTTTTTTTTAGATAAATAAATAATTAAAAAATTATTTTATTGAAATATTTCATTTCATTAATTTATATTTTTCTTGAAATGAAGAAGCAATAATATCATAGGAAGCCTACAATACAGACCAAATGGTATACCACCAACGCAATCGTTTACTATGCCACCCGCTGTTCCCAAAATTAACACGTAAGCGCCACAAAAAGTTAACCTTACAAAAAATTTGCTGGAAATACTATATTAAAATTTAAGAGAAAAATGTCTAATAAAATTATTATACGAGTAATAATCGATTTTAATATCACTTTACTAAATATCGATAAGGAATAATTACGATTAAAAGGACTAATATCGATATTTCGGCATGGAACAATAATTTGAAGGATGATTTTTGTTTTTTTGCAAAATTTTTAACGTGAATTCTAGTCTAGACAAAAATTATGTATAACTAGATGGATGTTTTCATATATCTGGTAATATATGAAAATTCAATTTCTATATTATAAATTGTAGTACCCCATTCACTCAAATTATTATTTTTACTCAAATTCTATTGAGTTATTTATGACCAATGACTTAAAAACCAACAATCAACGTGCGTTTATTTTCGTTAGAGAATTTTTTTATATTCAAAGCAATAATTTCATTTCATATAAAAAAACGTTTTTTTTTTGTTTTTTCTTCGCACATACATATGTATGATTGTATTGCATAATCTTATGAATAGTTTTGTTGGTATTCGCACATTTGAAAATTTTCTAATTCATAAATAAATTCTAATTTTCAATTTTAGCTAAAGGAAATATAGTTTCTTCTATATTTGAAGAATAGTACAGGCGTTTGGGTATTTTTGGTAATATCGATAAACAAATGCATGGAATATTTCATGAAATGAATTAAACATATAATTATTTTAATCTTTTAATCTTAACCTTTTTAGAAATATTTTAATCTTTTCTAAATTGAATTAATAAATTTTTCGTTTCAATTCACATTTTTTCAAACTAAATTAAAGCTAACCAAATTTTAAATATATATGAATATAATATTGTATAATCAGAAAATATTATTAATTTATTGATTTGTTAAATATATTGTATAATCATGAAATATTCCATGCATTTGTTTATCGATATTACCAGAAATACCCAAACGCCTGTACTATTCTTCAAATATAGAAGAAACTATATTTCCTTTAGCTAAAATTGAAAATTAGAATTTATTTATGAATTAGAAAATTTTCAAATGTGCGAATACCAACAAAACTATTCATAAGATTATGCAATACAATCATACATATGTATGTGCGAAGAAAAAACAAAAAAAAAACGTTTTTTTATATGAAATGAAGTTATTGCTTTGAATATAAAAAAAATTCTCTAACGAAAATAAACGCACGTTGATTGTTGGTTTTTAAGTCATTGGTCATAAATAACTCAATAGAATTTGAGTAAAAATAATAATTTGAGTGAATGGGGTACTACAATTTATAATATAGAAATTGAATTTTCATATATTACCAGATATATGAAAACATCCATCTAGTTATACATAATTTTTGGTCTAGATCAAAAACTTAAATTTCAATAGAAAATTAATTGAATTTAATTTAATGCAAAATTAATACAGGTAAAAAAAATAATTAAAATTTCAAATTCTGTTGTACATAAATTTTTTTTATAATAATTAAAAAAGAATCGAAATTAAATCACTAAAAATTTATTGTTGGATAATTACGTCCGGTTAACATAATATTTAATAACAAAACAATATTGCATAATTTTTTATATTCATTATTTCTTTTTTTTGTAATAAATTTGCTAAAATTTTAAATTTTTAACATAATAAAATTTTGTTATTTTTTAGACAAGCCAGAAAAATGAAATATTTTATATAAGAGAATTATTATTATTGGTTTGATGTTTACATTCCGTGTTATTTTCTTTAATAATTTTCTCCATAATTTAAAAATAATTTAATTATAAAAAGAAATCATTTACAATTTTAATAAATTAGAAATTAAGGAATAATTAAGGATAAATTTTAATAGAAAAAAAATTAATTTGAATTAAAAAT
This sequence comes from Empis stercorea, assembly GCA_949752835.1. Classification (NCBI taxonomy): domain Eukaryota; kingdom Metazoa; phylum Arthropoda; class Insecta; order Diptera; family Empididae; genus Empis; species Empis stercorea. Next base: position 15,109,424 of record OX457085.1, on the reverse strand, counting down.
AGCTCCAATCTAATTTGAAAAGACAATTTCCATATTTATCTATTAATGTCCTTATTAACATCTTCCTTACTGTAGACTTTAATAGTACAAATAGTCAAGAATATTTTAACTCAATTATAGAAGCTTCGTAGTATTAAAATATGTCATCAATTAATTAGTTGTGCAATTAAACTAATTTTACTTCAATTTTAATATGAAGAAAAAGTTGATAGTATATTTTTTATCGTTTGTAAGTAAATTATTGTTACTTTTTTAAGAAATAATGTGAATTTGAAGTAATATTATGAAATTTTAAGTATATTTAATAATTATACGTAGTACTTAGTATACTAATTATTACCTAAAATTACTTTCATAGTTGTTAAATTGTAGCATGAAACAAGATTCTAATCAAATATATTGCACCATCTTCCTGGGATCGATTATTCTTCGAATTTAATAGCAAGCTGAGATAAATGGTTGAAAATAATTGTAAATTTCGTTACTAATTATTTGAAATAATTAAAATTAATTGCATAGTACTAAAGTTTTCCAAAAAAACAATAAAAATTGCATAAAAATATGTTTCACAAAAAAAAAAAACATCTTCTTTTCAATGAAATTTTCCATTTTCTTATAAAACTTATGTAAATAATCCAAAAAAAAAATTTCTTCCTAGTTATTATTATTACTATTTACATTAAAAAACAAATTTTTTATACATTATTTCATGCTTTTTGCTTCTTTTCGATAAAACCAAAATTTTTTTTTGAATTGTCCAGATTCTTTGAAGCGTAACACGCCGCTCCGTATAGCACATATCTTGTAAATATAAGAAAAAATGGTTTTACATAAAAGAACAATTATTTATCGAATACTTTTCATAAATATACTTGGTTTCTTTTAATAATATTTTTTCTATTTTGCATAAAGTTTCTATTTTTCCCATTTTTTTTTTTCTTCATCTTGATACAAAAAGCAAACCACCGCAAATGTTCGACCGCATATTCTCTATAATTGTTAGTTGTCAATGTTTTTTGAATGTTGTTCACATAATTAATGATTAATGTCATAAACATGATCAGAGTTTAACGACCAATATGCAATATTAACCACAGAAATTATAAAGATTTATGGTTTTAAATAAATTTAGAGCAAAAACTTATCTAAAGATTTTATATATAGAAATGATAAATGACAACAAAAATGACCATAAATAATTGATATGCAAACCATATACTAACTAAAACTAAATTATAATTATTATTTTTAATGAAAAAACTTATATTGATATTTAATTTTAAACGGATATTATTTTCATTGATATTTTAACAATTTTATTTATTTAAGTAATTTTTTTAGAAAAATATTTAATTATTTTACTTGGAAATCAAGTAAAACTGCTTTTTTTAATTACAATTTTGTATATTTTGTCTGGATGATGTTAAGATAGATAAATGATGATTTATAAGATCCAATTTATATCATATAAATGGTTTGATCCTGTTTCAGTTCCAAAATAAAATGTGTACTAATTTTAATGAAGAAAAATTTAGTATAAACTTTGTACAAAGTTTTGAAGTGAGTGACTTAATATTACTTTCATTTTTTGGTTAGGATAGAAAAATCCTTTGATGTTGTCGCCTATATCAGGATGATGTTTTTTTTACATTGAATGTTTAATATTCTATTACACAAAATGTTTATCAATAATATTGTGATGATAAATGTTTGTGTAAAATAAAGGATACTTGCAAAAACAAATCCAAAAATTATTAGTGTTGAAAATTAGGCAATAAATTAAGGCCCATACTTGACAATAAAAATGACTTAAGCTAATTTTATGGATAGTAAAATATATACATATTATATAAAGCTAGTATTTTAAGTTTTTGCTAGTAAATTGTTAAAATTTAAAATCTAATCCAGCATTTAATTAAAGCAAATTAGTAATCATTTACCAATTTTATTTTATTTGAAGAATACAAATATCACCAATTAATTAGTTGTGCAATTAAACTAATTTGTCTTGGAATAAGTAAAATTTATCCTCGAAAAGTTATATAACAAATATTCCACAGTATAAAACTGAATTATATAATGAAAATGGTTTGTGGTATGTATTTCCAAATCAAGAAATTTTGTTGATCTAATTAAGCAATGTATTTATTAATTAAATCTAAAAGAAAGTAAAATTTTTCTGATGTGTTTTTTGATGAAAAAATTTAATTAAAAAATCATCAAGTTTACTTTATATTTGGAAGAAAAAAAAACTATTTAACAAAAACAAAATTATTTCAGATAATTAAATTTCATAGTTAACCCCCCTGAGGTCATTATTTATACTCAATACAACAACACTCTAAATTGCAATAAAAACAAAACAAATATAGCAAAAAAAAAATTATTATCTGAAAATAATGAACTATGTAATCTAAATTTTAAGATTGTTTTTTATATTTATTTGAAAAAGAATTACGAAATCATATAAAAAATAAATAAAAACCTGTGCCACTCAAAATTATATTTATATTTACACTATAGTAATAAAATGATAATAATTATATTTAATATAATACTATAAATAATAAAATAAACACCTTTAGGGTATTTTCTGTCATCGGTCAATAAAACAAAACAAAAAAAAAATTTAAATCAAAAAAATTTCTTAAATATTTTTTTCTATTTTGCCAAAAAAACTGCCCACACACCTTACAAAAAAAAAAATTATACCATATAACCTAAAATGTTGTACCATAACATAACCTAAATTCTATATTTTACAAATAAATTAAATTGATATCCACCAAAACAAAACATAAAATTACTTTGATTGCGAAAGTTTTTTTGATGTTTTTTTTTATAAAATATTTTTTAATCGAAATTATTTAATTTAAAAAGAACAATAATTTCATTTGTTATCGTGTTTAGTAGACCTTCTACACAAATTAAAATTCCGACATTTTCTTTTCTCGAAAACGTCAAAAATTTAAATTAAAATATTTCTCAATTATTTGATTTAAAATTTTGTTTTGTATTAAAATGAAAATAATGTCCTAACATAACTACTAAAATTGGCTTTAAAATTGAAATTATATAGAGAAAACTAGCACAGCAGCAAGTCACATGTCGACTAAAAAATATCTCACCTTCACTACAAAATTTAAAGTACAATTTAGCCCGTAAGCTTTTATATTTTATTATTAGTGAAGGAAAATAATTTTTAATTTATTATTCAAGTTAATTTTTTCTTGCTGTTGCTTATTAAATCGTAACAAAAAGATCAATTACTTAATTAATGCGGCCTGGATCAATTGATCTGATTATATACCAATAAAGTCTTGCTGTATCCCGTATAAAGTTACAAACGGCCAAAAGGTGCAATAAATACGATAAAAATCTTTCTATATAGCAACAATTAAAAATTTAAATATTATTTTAAATAAAAATAATAATAATGAATTTGTGCCATAAAATTAAAATTGACACTTGGTGTAAATTTATGGTGTATTTGTTTTTGTGACAAGAGTTTTTTGTTCAACAATATAAATATAATTTGCTTTTTTAATTAATTACTTTTCGGTTTTTATATTTAAATTTGAATTTAAAAAAAAAAGTTGGCAGTTTTAGGTTATATTTATAGTTTTTTGACAACAATTATATTATTAATATAATAGAGAATTGATCTAAAATAACTTAATTTTTGACAGACACAACAGTGGACAGAGCGAAGTGAATCTAAATAAATAGCACTTGAATTCATAAAATTAAATTGATTTCTGTTTAATATAATTTAGCATTTTTGTTTGGGGTCATAAGGCTTTGTTACATTGATGACCTTAACTATCAATTAGAATCAGTACGAGGATAAATTATTTTTGTAGAGTATTTTTACAATTATTAATTTAGTAATCTCATAAAATTGTCAAAAACAGATAACTAATACATACATCAAATTTGAAAGAAACGAAAACAGTCTTTGGTTCAAAGAGGGAAATGTTTGTTTGGTTCAGATTGGAAAATCTAAATTTTTTGTAAATTTTACTTTGCAATAAGTGCAGAGTAATTATTTATGAAGCAGCTAATCAAATATATTTTGTAATTGTAACTGCTACCAGTTATCTTGCTTTAATCATACCTTAATGTAGTACCTAGAATTTTATCAACATTTGTATGGTCTTTTGGTATAGTATAATAATTTTGTAAGACTATTGAATTAATCAGTGTAACAAACTAATTTAGACAATACCGAATATATACTACAAAAACAGTGGCTCTAATTGATTTGCAGACTATCACCAATGCAATAGAACCATAAACAATTTTAATCAATGTTCAGACATAATTCATCAAATGTCAATAACTTTATTGATACTATTTTAGTTATCGATTACTTATAGATATTTTTTATCTAATCTAAAAATGAACTTAAATGCACAATTTCAACTTATATAATCAAAATAACAAAATAAATATAATAATAATTTCATATTTTTACAATAATCGCAATAAATTAAGTACTTTATCAATATTGATTAAATTATTTACCTAAAAATTTTATTACTCTCGTTTTTTTAATAAACATAAATTGCGGTTTTTTTTAGATAATATTTAATTATTTTTATATTTACTTAATAAATAAATAAAAAACACGACAAAAAATTATTAATTTATTCGATTTTAAATTTAATTTTTGCAATTTTTTTACTTACTTTTAATTTCAATTTATTTTAAAATGAATTTATTAAGCTATTAATTTGTCCTTACCTGGAAAGAATTGAGAAAATAAAAACATTAAATAATTTATTTAATAAAAAAATAATTAAGTTTAAATCATTAAAAATATAAATCATTTTAATTTATAATAATAATTTATGTATTTGCACTATAATTTAAAGTTTTATATTTAAGTAGAAAACTTGACATTATTTATTTTCTACTTTAAACGACATTCTTAGGCTTACAATAATTTATTGGGACTTTATTCGATTACTGAACAGTGAAAAATGAAGGATAAAAATATGTGTAAAAACGACTAGGAAATTAAAGATTCTTCTCAAATGAAAATGCAAAAGAATTAATTTTATTTCGCAACCTATTTTCATTTGGTTTTACAATCCATAGTTACCAAGCAGACATGGCACTTTTATATATATATACCAATTTTATATTAAATTAGACGTTTTTAAAAATATTTTAAATGTTTTTCAAATTGAATATATGAAACATTTTTCAAATTAAATTAAACATTAACTATTAGTCCTCTCTGTTTGCTTAGGAACTTTGGATTGCAGTTTGAAAAACTAATGAAAATAGTTCACCAAATAAAATTAATTCCTTTACATTATCATTTGAGAAGAAGCTTTATTTCTTTATTTCTTAATCGGTTTTACACATAAATTTATCTTCTTTTTCCACTATGCAAATGAAGATAAAATTATTTTAATAATTACTTATTCCAATTACTTATTCAAATATTAAATAATTTTAAAAAACAATTACAAAAAATATCTAAATTTTTCCATTCATACTAATTTATGAACTAAATAATTTTCCATTTATGCTAATTTATGAACTAACAATAGAACTAAACAGACAACATATTATTTACATAATAATTTTCTGTTTTTGTTTATTTTTTTTTTTTTGGTCTTGCAATTACAAAATATCTTTATGCTGCATTTGGCACCTGAATTACACACAAAAAAAAAATCGAATTTCTAACCATACTTGGTTACAATTGTAACACAAGTTATTCGAGTTATTTACAACGAAAAAAAGAGACCACCTGATTTGCTGCCATTGCTATTATAATTTATATATTATTCTAAAAAATTGTTATTTTGTGTACATATAAACACTTTAATAATGATCTCGTTATATCGATTTATAGATAAATTTATGTTGCACCATAATTATGCTATATATATTTTTTCGAATTTTTAAATCTCTTGCATTACAGTACATAAATATTCAAAAAAGTACATTACCAATATACAAGATTATTTTTTTTTAAGTAGATTTATCATAAAAAGAGAAGAGACTTTAGTTAGGTTAATAATTCGACCTTGTGGATTGCAATAACAATATGAAAAAAAAAAACAGGTAATAAAAAGATACACTAGTCGCACCTTTACTCAAGCATAACAAAAAAAAAAACAAGTTTAGTTTTTTTTTTTATAAAAAAATTGATAAAAAAACTTTATAAACATTTAAAAATTGTCAAGTGTTTTTTTTTATTATCGTATTTTTTTTTAGGAAATTAACCACAACATTTTTTTAGCACATTTTTCGATAATTTTTAATTTGTTCTGTCAGCAATTTTAGTTTTTTATGTAATGAAAATTTTAGGGTTTTTTGGGTAAGATTTCGATTTTTAAATGAAGTTTTTACGTAAAATTGGAAATTTAATTCCCTAATAACAATTTAAACATATTCAATATCTGATAATTAGGTATATGTGAATTGCACAGTCAAATGATTATTATCAACAATTAGCATACCTTTTATCTGAGAAGAACAATTATTTTTTAGGTTCAATATTTTCGTTTACATCGTACTTGGTATACTTCTGGATTTTACAACAACGAAAAAAAAAAAATATTAACCCACTCTTCAGAAATTAACCAAAAAAAAAGACTCCCACTTTGATGATGCATTAATTGAATAAAAAAACCAATTTACCTAATAAACAAGAATCAAATTTTTGTATAGTGTTGTTCACCTACTCATGTATCTGTACTAATAAACCTTCTCAATTATCGACACTTTTTGGGTGTTTTTTTTCTGTTTTCCTTTTTTTTTAAAAAAAAGATAAAATTGATAATTAATTTTGTTTTTGGAAATACATATAGCTAGTATACATACAAATTTCAGCATGAAAATATTATAAATTATCAAAAATTGACAATTTTTATTTATTGGGTTACAAACAAAAATTGTCTACGTTTTCGATTATGTCTAAAATATTTTAATGGTCTGTAAATTTTGTTTAGTTTTGCACAAAAACATTTAAAATTTATATTTAATTTATAGTTTTTCATAATAATATTTTATGGTTTATGTTAAAATTTATGAAGTTTTATAGAAAATGTGGTAGGCATTTGTTTTTGGAAAATGCAACTTTATTATTTTATTTTTTTTTGATTTATATTAATGTAATTTTGAAATAAATATTGAAAAAACTTTGGTTTAACTTTCGACAAGTTTTTAAAGTTATGTTGTAAGAAATTTGTTAGTTTTTGGTTTTGCAAAAGAGTTGACAATATCCTGGATATAAATATAATGTGAAATGATTATGTAATTCGAAAAGCAAAAGATTAGATTTTGTTGGGTGACCAAATGTTGAAAGAGAAAATTATGAAATTATGGGCTTCGATTTGAAGTACTCGTTTCATAAAGTAGAACTTGATTAATCAATTTTTAGATTCTTGAGTTCTTATAATATTTTGTAAATTTAACAATTTTTGTTACTAATATTGCTTGTCACATTAAATGTTAAAATTCCCAAATTTATCTCTTTGATTAGTACCAGTTTACACAAATAACCTTTCGCATCCTATAAAAACCAAATTAAGCTTTGTGGCACCGAATACTACTATCGTAAGTCATACAGCAACTGCATTGTACTTACGATAGTAGTATTCGGAACCGTCGATATATTAATCTTATAATCTTAATCCTATCTGCTCAATATCTTATATGAAAGTAAGTTATTGCGAATTATATAGTTAAGCATAATGTTCGATCGAGATCCGAAAAGATATTTATCTTAACAATTATAATATTTCCATGTCAATTTTCCTAAATATAAAATGAAATTTATCAAAATTTCCAAAAAAATTGACTTTCCCATACTAAAATTTAACTCAACATATCAATATCAATATATCAATAATGAAGAATGATTAATTTTTCTAACCTAAATTTCAATGTCAAGGCAAACGAAAATGAAATTATAATATTTTCTAATTTCTAAATATACTAATAAAATTTTCCAAATTCATTCTTTTCTGTATACACATTTTTTATTCCCTTCAAAGTTTGAATTTCACGTCTTCAATTGAATTCTCTCTCTATAATTATTATGCTTCTTGTTTCACCAAAATAAACACAATTTTCTAATTTTTTTCAATTTATCTTAAAGTATCAGCACAAAAAAAAAACAATTTCACTACAAATCACTTTTCTCCGCAAAAGGTTTAACCTATTTGTGATATTAATTAATATTTTTGTTCCATCCTTTCTTATGAGTCCCACCTTCATTTTCGCACCATCATTTTTTTTTGTTCAAAGTAAATTTTTCAATTAATTTTTTTTTATGTTTAAATTAGCTACCCAACACACACACACAAAAAAAAACAGAATCGATTGTCGATTGTACACCAAAAATCAAATATCCGAAATTATACTTGATTTTTAATATCGTGAAAATTAGATCTTTTTTTTTGTTTTTGGGTTGTTGTTGGCGGTGTGTGAAATGTTCTTGCCCTCAGCAATAAACCAAACAAGAAAATCTTTTTATTAAAAATACTTTTTAATTATTTTTGTTTTTCGTGAAATTAAACTATAAAAAAAAAAATTATATGCTGAATCATTTTTGATGTCATGTAAAATTCGATATTGTTTCAGGATATTATTCAACTTTATAAAAATAAGATCGAAAATTAATTATTATTATTTTTTGCTATGTTCAAAATTTAATTGAGATTTTGTTTTTATTGATTAAATTTTTTTTTTTTGAAATTATCATTAAAAAAGAAACATTTCACTTTTCATTTTTTTGGAAAAGCCTCAGAAAATATAAAAATCGATTTTATTTCAGAAAAATCTAACCTTGACTGTTAACGAAAAATATGTTTAACATTATATAAAATTGATACTATCAGAGGGTTTAACAAGGCAACAATTTTGTGGGAGAAAGCCTTTTTTTTTTGTTTTAAAAACGTATTTTTAATTTTCATTAAATTTAAATTTGATTTTAGAATTTTATGTAACGTAAAATGGAGATAAAAAATATGAAAGATCATAAATAAACAATAAAAAAGATCATGTTTTATTGAATTTTGTATCTTTGGATGCCGATTAAAATCTTGGAAGATAATTTTGCAAATCAATTCACAAATTTAAAGATGAATATCATTGCGCACGTACTTTTTGTATGTGGTATCTGTACAAATGTATCTAAAGCATAGAAATTGAAATTTAAACATGTTAAAAAAAACACAAGATTTTTTTTTTTGGGAATTATGTTTTTTTGATCGGATTTAAACTTTCGATTGATTTACTTTCATTATTTTAATTTGATTTTTGTTTTTAAATTTCATTTATTTATTTGTTTTTTTTTGTATTAAAGGAAATTAAATTTCGCTGGGTAAGTGCTTGCTAGACTATAGTAGCATCTAGAATCTCGGCCAAGAATATCATAATTTGCAATTTGAAAATTCAATAAATTTTATAACAAAATTTTAGCAAATTGCTCAAAATCCACTGGGTAAAAATGAGCTTTTGCTACCAATTTATGAGACTCTAGTTTCGTTCTTTTTTTAGAGTAAAACTCAGGGATTCAGGTTTGTATTCGCAGACTACATAAATCCTTCGATTTGCAGAACATTTAAAAAGTAATGGAAATGTAAAATTGGCTTCACAAATTTATGAACCTGTTGATTAGATTCGCTGTTGGCAAAGTTAATGCATCAATTTGATTCTACAACAGAAGATGATAGTTCTTTTCCTCATACCAATTTAAGCAACCAATCACAATCATGAATCTTACCAGAAATTCGTTGCTATTGAAAAATTTAGTGGTTTTAGACTAAAATTTTCTTTGATCAATTTATGATGAGTAATTTACAGGGAAGTAACTATAATTAAATAACTCACCTATGATTCATCTTTTATATTTTTTCCTCAATAAAATAAAATTTAAATTATTAATTATTATTCTTTGTTTCTATATTGAAGTGAAGTGAATTTTAATTAATCTATTGTTTAAATTGTCGCACTTTTCATAAAAAATAAAATAATTCCGGAAACACAAACTACACTATATGTAAATTTCCCATGCCAATTAAATTTGAATATTGTAAATTTATTCAAATTAAAAATATTTCAATAATAATCATTTACAGATTTACATAAATAAAGAAAAGAAAAATGTAAATAAAAAAAATTATTTATAATAAAAAAAAATGATCTTTTCAATTTCCAAAAAAAAAAAATTACCATCGCGCATTTATGGCCCATTTACAAAATCTAATTAAGGTTTCTTATAGGATCTTTAAAAAAAAATGATTAAAGATGAAAAGTCGTAAACCTTTTGTGCTTTTTCTTATAAATAATAATTTTGGAAAAAAAAATTATGCTACCAAGTAATTATTATCTGACAAGGTGTAAAAAAAAGGTGAAACTTTGATTATATTGCGTGTAAATTGAACTTTTTTTAAAGTGGCACTCCATAAAAAAAAAATGAGAATATGTAAAAATATTCAAAATAAAAAATTACATAGTTTTTATTATTTGAAAATAATTAGAGATTTTTATATCGTCTTCTCTTCTGTGTTGTTATATGCTTAAGATATTGTTTTTCAGATTCTAATAATTTTTCAACTTTTTCCATCATTAACAAAAATATTTTGGAAAAAAAAAATTTAACACACTTTCACACATTTTTATATTTATTTATCAATTTTTATTAGAATTTTTCATTATGCGTACAAATTGCGTGAAATATTTTAATTATTTGGTGGGAAACTCGAATATGAAATAAAGTAATAATTCAGTTTGTAGTCCAAAGATTTTGATTATAACTTTGACTATAGATTTTTTTACTTAGAAATTCTAAATGGCATGCATGCTCTCAGACCTATAAAATATGTACTCAGCATGGTAAATTAAATATATGCTGAAATATGTACTCTGCATGACAAAATAAGCTTGTGTTGAGTACATATTTTGCTATTCGATAAAAAAAAGAATCATTTAGAAAATTACAAAAATTTCAATATGTCATTTTTAGATTCTCAAGAGTTTCAGAAAAAAAATTGATCTTCAATTCATTTATCAGTTGATTAAGGCAAATATAATACAATTTTTTTATAAGCTGAACAAACGATTATATGATACCCTTAACTTATGCAATTTAATTAGGACACAAATTGGTAAATAAACTTTTTAATATGTAGATTTGTCTTAAAATATTATATAATATCAAATGTATAGTTCAATTACGTTTACATAAACTTGACCTGCAGCCAAAATATACTCATATACAAAATTTTAAGGTGTGCTAAACAATATTTATTTGCTCCAATTAAAATTTTGTTATATATTTTCAAAGGCCATAAATTATACAGAAAATGAAAATTCTTCAAACAAATAAAATATAAATTTCATAATTAACTTTGGTGTCCAACATAAATAACTAAAATAAACATAAGAAATTAAATTTTTTTTAAACAAAAGGATAACAATCATTTATATGCCAATTAAATCACGATTTATCAAAAAATTTGAAATTTTTATTAAGAATTTTTATTCATTGAAATAATCAAAACATTTCCTCTTAGTAACAAGTAAGTAATAATAAATAAGTAATAATTTTAATAAATTATGATATTTTTTTTACTTAATTTTTTTTTGGAATTCCATAAATAATTCGTAGTCATTTTCACGGCTAAATCTATTGTCAATTATAGCAAAAAGATCATTAATTTTAATACAATTTAAATTGGGTAGGCAGTGTGTGGTTAATTATGTTTACTAGATATAAATACAAAAATCATAATTTAATTTTTTACATAGATATATAGTAAATTATAAATTCCATACTATATGCGTTATGACCTTGCACCCCCATTGTGATAATAAAAAAATTTACAATTTAAAAAAAAAAGTATAAGTTTTATTTTTTTTTTTTTACAATTCAAAAGTCTAATTTAAATTTATCTGGTATATATTTTTAATTATTATTAAAGTAGCATAAACATTTAATCATAATTATGTTAAAGGTTGATATATTATATCAATATTTATAGTTATTACAGGGGTTTGTTAAGAGTAAAATGTGAATTGTTGAAATGTTTTTTAGAATATTTATATGAAATCTTACCATGAATTTTGTTGCTTACTGTTTGTAAGGGAAGCCAATTTTAATTTCGCCAAAAGCGTAGGAAAATTACAAATATTGTGCTTACAATTTCAAAAACTTAGCTTGAAGTAAAAGAGAAATAAAAGTTTCATTAGCTGCAAATAAAGATTAACACTCCTATAGCTTTAATTTGATCAGGAAATTACTTTCTTTATCCTATATTGCCGATTGCCTGGAAGCTACTATATTTCGGAAATTTAATATACCGTACATACTATTTGAACTTGAACGTTTATTCATTCCGAATGTCTGTAAATAGGATTAAACTATTTGGATTTCATGATAAGCATTTCGTAAAAATTTAAGAAATTAAAAGCTCCAGTCATGTTGAAAGCCTTAAATTCTAAAATTACGTTAGCATCTAATTGGGATATCAGGGTAGTTATGTTTGTAATCTCTTGATCTTTCTTACCACGATTTCCAAAGAATATCATCCATTTTCCACATATTTAGTTTACCATAAATAATGTACATTCTCAATTGTAACCTTTATCAACTCCATAAACAATTTAAGAACACCATACAAAGCTTTAACCATACAAATGACTGTCAGATAACATAAAAAATTAACCAACCCATATTCTGTTTTTTTTTCACTGATAAATTTTTAGAATAATTCTACCTGTCAGGTATATAAATATATTTTTCATGGTAATAATATTTCAGTTCAATATCGGTCGATCACCAAAAAAATTATAACACAACAAAAATTCGATTAATATGCTGCGACGTGTGTGTACGATTATGTCATTTATGTGTATACAATTTAAAATCAATTTTTCTATAAATATCATTTAAAATATAATAAAATATTATTATTAATTATTATTTTGCTGTTTTTTGTTTTGTTTTTCTTTCTTAGAAACATATTTCATTGTCATGTTAAACATGGAAATAAACAACGCAACATAACAACAACAACAACAAAAAAGTGTTGGAGCATAAATCAAAGAAACACAACGAAAAAACTTTGCTGTTGTGTATGTACATTGAGACGTTGGGTTGAAGCTAATATCGGAAATGATGAGAAATCAAGCGTTTAATGAGATCATGCCCAGTAGAATTGATTAATTAAAAGCTTTATAAAAAGTAAAAGAAAAATTATATTATTATATTTTATTATGTTGAATATATTTGTTATTTTTTTGATAAATAAAGAAGTAAATTTAAATTTAACAAATTTTTATTTATGTAAAAAAATGAAATGATTAATTGAATTTTATTTAGAAACAACAAAAAAAAAAGGAAAATTATTTTCGCCACTTTAACACTTTTTTTTGATCTGATGGGGAGTTTAAATAATTGAAAAGAAAATTTACTAATGTGCATATATAAAATTCAGGTTTTAATAAAAATTGACAGAGTTGTTGACTTATTTTGCGTTTATTGAATTTTTAAATTTATTTATAATTAGAAAATTTAATTTTTTACATTTCTGATTAGTCTTTTTTTTTCAAAATAAGGACGAAGTTTTGTAAAGGGACGAATTTGAATTGTGAGTAGATTGTTTTAAAACTGGTGTGTTTTTAAAATATGAACGAAAAGTTCGTAAAACGACAAAATTGAATTGAATAATTTTTAATCAAATTCAAATTGAACTAAATCAAGAATTAAGTATTTAAAAAAAATTATTACCAGGTATAAATTATTGAACTTTGAACTAAAATTTACTTAAATTTACCTTGGTAATAATCTCGAATATTTTAAAAAATTATAGATTTGTGATATGTATTATTCAATTTACAACTCAAGTAAAACTGATTAAAAGTGATTAACAGCTCTAAATAATTAAATTTTTAATCAAATTACCACTAATTGCATTGCATTGATTTTGCCATTTACTTACTTATTTAGATATTATTATATTAGTAACGCTAACGCCTGCAATAAAAATAAACACCAAAAATTCACTTCTACATAAATCAAATTGAAATTTACTTCAAAAATAATTGTAATTTCTTGTAGAATTATCGATTATTTTTACTCGCATAGCCAACCTAAAAAAAATGTTAATTTAATTTGTCCTTGAATACGTGATTTAATTTTTTTTCCTTTAGTAAGATTATTTTAATTCGATTTTTTATAATCAATAATTAAACTTTAATTTGAAACGCACGTAGGCTATACATTTTTTTTTTGTTATCAAACTAAAATAGAAATTTTTCGCACGAAACTTTACTTTAAAAAAAAAATCTTATATATTATTTACTTTCCTACTATTTTTTTTGTTAATTGTGACCTCAACTTTCCTTTTCTTCGAACTTTTTGAAAGATAATTATTTTATTATATGTTTTTTTTTATATAGTTAGGCAATTTTCAATTTTTTGTTTCGATTATTTTTGTTTGTAAAAATTGCAATAAATCACAATAATGTAATGCATGTCGAAAAAAAAAATGAAAATAAAATTTCCTAATATCGATCCATTTTAATCTGACATAAATGGTCTGACATATCTCTCGCACATATTTGGATACTTTATTGAAAATTATTTTTTTAACTTTAACTAAATATATAAAAACCGGAACTTTCTTAGATAGATTATTTATTAAAAATTTGATTATATGAATTTCACTATAAAATACACAAATATTTAAAATTTCGATATATTATTTTTTGTCGATTTATTTTCCACCCGCAATAATGAATTTTTGTTTGTGAAATGAACGACAGACTGTTTGGGTATTATATGCCGTTAGGCTTTTTGCAAAAAAATAATATTGCCGTACCCAATTGTGACATTATTATTGATCCAATTTAATTTATCTTTTTATGTTTTAATATTGACAAAAGTCATAAAGGGCATTTCTACCAAAGATGACAGACACGAGACACCACATAATATCACTAACAGAAATGTATATGGATGTCGATGAAAAAGCTATTAAAAATAATTTCCTTTAGGCAGAACTATTAGTTTTCTTCTTATATTTTGGTTTTATATTTATATAAGGAAATCAAAAGAAAATTTCTTTTGAAAAAATGAGATTTTAAATGGCCAGGAAAATTTATGGGTTTAAGTCATTGGCGGTGACTTTTATAAAAGAAAAATGTTATAAGATATAAATCGATTCAAATAAATCGATATATCCTGGAAATAAATCGAAAATATTGTATCGTGATATAAAGAAAATTGTTAAGGGCTCATAGGTTAAGTTAATATTTAAATAATAATAATTATATTTCGACGTTTGGTTTCCAGGCAGCTTCAGGCCGAAATTCAATTTCAGTATAACAGCAATTGAAAGATTTATTATAACTTTGATTAGAAGCAGTAAAAGCAATAATTTTAATGATAATTAAATTTAATTATCTACTAAATACTAAATTTTTCTCTTCAAAATTCTTTGCATTTATAAAATTTCAATCCTTACAATTGAAATTGACGAAATTACATGAATAACATAAAAAAATTAATATTCTTTTATTTGTAATTCCATTTTCTTTAAGAAGAATTAATTTTTTTATCATTCTGATTAATTATATTTAATGTGTTGACATTTCGATTTCGCACCCAAAATTCGTGCAACATGCTATTATTTTCCATCAGAATGTTGTATTATATCTTTAAATTATCACTGTGTTCATTTCTGCTGTCTAGAAACTGACATTAAATGCACTATAATTTTGGACTTAAAGTGTTCAATTTGCATTCACACGAAAATTTAAAGACCCAAAAAAAAAAAAACAAAAAATGAAAAAAACATAAATTAATTAAATCAAATTACATTAAAAAAAATTCAGTTGTTTTTGTGATTGCATTGCAAAAAAGTCGTGAAGTTCATTGAACATTTGATGTCGCAATCGATTTTAATATATTTAATTAGGGCAAAATATAAAAAAAATAATTAATTTTTTGAAAACTAAAACAAATTTGTATGCTTTTTTAAATTTATAAATTAAAGAACGCGAGAAAATCAATTTTTTTTTTCATTGCTGAATAAATCGTGTTATATTTAATTGCAAATTCGTAGTAACATTATTTTTTTTATTTTTGTGTTTTGGAAAATCCTGATTCAAAATTTTGTTAAAGATTTTTAGATTAAAATTTAACCTTTTATAAGTTGTTTGATTTGCTCCAATTTCAAAGTTATGTTAATTTAAAGAAGTAAAACACTGTTAATTTGGTATTTATAATGAAATTTATTTCAAATTTGCCAAAGTTCCTGATCTTTTTAACAATTTTTTGATTAAATAGTTGAATTAAAATTGTAATTGAAATTTTAAATGACACAATAAATAGATTTTAAATGATGACGAAAATTTATGTTCACAAAATGATGAGTGAAAAACTAGGCTTTTAACATTGAACTTAGACCATAAGTTTTAGTATTGTGCCCAAAAATTGACTCCCCAGTCTTTTATTATTTCATTTATCACCATTATACATAAAATGTTGTCAGAGTTCACTTCATAATTTCAATTATCTAATTATAATTAAAAATAATTGTTAAATAAGACAAATGTAAAAATTTTGAAATAATTTTTGAAATTATACTTGAACTGTTAAGAAAAATCATGAGAATTATAATTAATTAATTTTTATTAATATTGAAAAGAATTTTAATCAATTTTAATTTTATATAAATTAGAAATTTACAATTTACATTTTATAAAAAAATTGAAATTGTTTATATACAAAATAATAATAATATTAGTAATTTTCTATTTTACCTTGACCCAAAAATAAACAACTCTGTCGACAGTGTCGAGACAAGTTTTGAACCAGATTAACCAAAATATTTCGACTTAACTTGAAAGTTGTTTATGAAATTTTTAGAACTTATTTTGTCGTAATTTTTTTGTATATTTATTCAGGTGTTAGATAATTTTAGTTTTGTTTTTTGGATTAAATTAGCTTTAAAGTACGAAATTGTGTTGTTAAATTTATTAATTTTATAAGTTATCAATATTTTATGGAAATATACTCGTATAATGAAAATGCTCTGTAAAATTTTAACATTTATTAAAAGATATTTATTTACAGAAAAATTATAACTAAAACTTCTCAAATTCATGAGATTTGAAAACCAGATAAACCTGATGGAATAAAATTTTATCAGAGCAAATTTATCTTTTATTCCAAATAAAGACCAGACAATTAATTGATATAAAATCAGGAAAACAGTACATTCTAAAGAATATTTGTCGTTAGAGATAGAACCGCGACTGATCACACTTAAAAGTATTTTTAAACTTTTCATGTAAAATTTTAGCTCGTTTTGATTAGAGATCATCCAAATATTGAAATTATTAGGTCAATTTAGACCAAAATAAGAAAATTAAGCAACAAGTTATAAGATAAATGCAGGTGCAATAAATTAAATCGAAAACGAAAACATTTAGAGCAAGTAGGTAATATTTACTTTAATTAATTTAATTAATTTTAATTAATTATTCGTAAAATTAAATTGATGAAAAAAACGACTTATTTTCAAATCCATTATTAAACTACAGGATATCCGGATTATAAAATAGATTAATTCATTCAGACCTTAACACATTCCCATCTACCTACCTCATAATCTACCCATAGAACAAATAGTAATAGAATATGTTGCAGAGACATGTTGGTAGCAACAAACCTGGCGTCAGCTTATGGTTTTCCTAGTTGTGTAGGTTAATTTAACAATATTTTTTTCTTAAATTGTAATTTTATTTTAACAATATTTTTTTTTAAATTGTAATTTAATTAATTTATTTATTTATTTACTAATATTTTATGTTGAATTAATAAATTTTTCTATATTTTGAAAATTATTTTATCAAAAATTTCTAAATTTCTTAACTGGCGTTTACAAATTGATCAACATCAAAATTTCAATACATTTTTTATGCTACTGCAGTTAATCTTTTTCTAACTTATTAATTTATGAATCAAATAAATTTAAATAAAATATTTAAATATTTTTTAGAAATTCTCTTAATCACAATTAAATATTCAGTCTAATTTATGGTCGCAGATTTCAAACTATAATTAAAGAAAATTCGAATAAATTTTTTGAGAAAATTGGATTAAAAAAAAATTGAAATGAATTTATAATTTGTAAAATTTCACCTTAACGATAATTATTATATTTGTTTTTTATATCTAAAAGAGTAATTAATGACAAAATTATTTATTCAAAAAAATTCTATCAAAAAAATATTTCCATAAATTTTCATTATTACAAAAAGGAAAAATTTCATATAAAAAAATCTGTCATGAATTATTAATGAAAATCTTATTTAAATTATATTTCTTTCATTTATGTTGTCTAAATATTTTTACATTTTATTAATTTAGGTTTCACGTTTATTCAAAAAAAAAAATAATAATAATTATAACTTAAAATTTTCTTATTGTTTAAATTAATTTCTGTATTTTTCTAAATTACAAATCATGTTTAAATGAAATTAATTAGAAATCATGATAATTAATATTATTTTTTTATACCCACAGAGTGCAATAATTTTAATTTAATTTTAATTTTTTGTTTTAAGATTCAATGACCTTCGAAATTTTTTGGTTTTGTTTTTCAACTAATTAACATTACACTTTACTACGAGTATACCATCACATATAACCTAAAATCCTCCTACAAACATTTTTTTTTATTAATCTGAAAACTTTCTATTTCTCGTATCTTTAAAAAAAATTTTCAATTGAAATTTTTATATTTTCTTATATGTATTTGAATTTTCACTTTCGGTTTTTGTGGTACATAAAAACCAAAAAAAGTAACAAAAAAATTAGTGAAAAATGAGAGTAATAAAAATTAATGTCATCTCTACTGAATCTGGTGAATCAAGTGTACAAAAAAAAAAGTAAATTTATATATTAGATCTCATTTGTCAAGAATTTCCATTTTGAATTTTACCCAAATTTTTTTTTTTAAGATTAGTAAATTTTGGGAAAAAAACCGGATGCATTATTATTAATTAATTTATCATAATAGATTTTTAAATTAGACAGCATTGCAACCGTTTTCAACGTTTATGTTGCACGTGTGTAAAATTGAAACTTTTAAAACATTCTGAATTTAAATACAAAAAAAAACTTTTTCGTTTCAAAATGATGGACATTTTAGTGTCGGCACCCAACAGAGTAGAAGATTAAATTGATATTTTATTATATTATTATAGTTTTCTGGGATATATACAAATAGAAATTAGGTAGATAAATGTTCAAGTGGCATGGACCTTTCAAGATTTTAATATTTTTGAAAATAAAAATAAAATTTTGTCTTAAAATTTTTATTGATTCTATTTTTAAGGTAATTGAAGTGGACACTTTAAATATAAAAATCTTAATTGATAAGGAAATGGATTGATAAGGAAGAAATGGAAAATTAGGAATCATAAATTTCAGTAAATGAATTGATAAAGTAATGGAACAAGGAGAAGTATTCAATATTCTGAACGAAGTCGAAAATAATCTATTAATTAGAATGATAATATTTCAGAAAATTCTAAAATATCTGCTTTAAAATTAACTTTACGATTACGAGCTATTCCAAACTAGTTTTGAATTCATAATTTTCTCAAAATTTAATGAAAAGTTTACTTAAGATTCCAACAAAACTAATAATTACTAAATTCCATAAAATATATGATGATGGGCACAATGCAACAATTACATAAAACTTAATTAGCAAGTGTGATAAAACAGATGTCAGTCAGAGTTTTTTTTTGTGTGCTGACAAATTATTTAAATTTAAAATAAACAAAAATTATTTATTTTTAAAATATTTTATACAAATGTATAAATTTACGTGAACTTTATAGTTAAAAAAAACAATTATTGTTAAAAGCTTAAACTCATCTCGGAAAAAAAGTGTATTGTCATTATCACATTAATAGAATGAAAAATTCATTTTTGTATATAATTAAGTTTTGAGTCCATCTAGGTCACCTTCAAGGTTTTTAAATATAATTTCTATAAATGAAAATATTATTTTTCAAAGTAATCGCACCGTGAACATTAGTCATAGACGACAATATATGCATTTATGCATTTATGACGAGACGATGAGCAATTATAGAAAATCTTATAATATAAAATTAAAATAAACAAGTTTTTATGCATTTAATGTCAAAAATATAAGAAATAAATTTTATAATTTCATAATTTTAAAATATTTAATGAATTTTGTTTAAGTATAAATTCAAATCTCTTCAAACTGATTTAATAATTAATATGGCATGGCATATTAATTTTGTTAAATTGTTGCAATTGCATGTTATACAAGTCTCTCACATTTAACAGACTTGAAGGCTATAAATAACAGATTATTTTGGATAGTATTTAACAGCGATGAAATTTTCTAAAGATACCGTAAGGACTATAACATTTGATCAATTACATGTCCCTGATAGATTACAGATTGTGATTTCTCGAATTTTGTTTGACAAAAACGATCAAATATTCTTTATGCGAGACCTGTTAACTATCACACCAGATTCACATTTTTATAGATTTAAGTGAATTTATCTTATCTGTTAAAAACTCTTCAAATAATATTGCCATTGCCAAGATTTGATCTTGAAGCTATATAACGAACCAATGAAATCTAGAAACTTACTTCGTTATCCTGTCAAAATTATCCTATGCAGAATCATCCATTTACTAATTTCAAAATCATTTAATTTTCAACATTTTCCTTTATCATTTTCCATTTTCTATAATTCTTTGATTTAATGTTACAGATACTAGAAAAAAGTATTTATAATTCTATATTTACTTGAACTTTTAAGACCTCGTTTTCGTTTCACATACTAGTTCAAGTTTATTACATAAAAGGTGAGAGAATTTATATATTTTTTTGGTGTTATCTAATTTATAAAAGCATATAACAGCATTGAGTGAGTAATACAGATTCATTCATTCATATTAATGTTTGTTTTAAATGTTATACGCTCGAGTTGCGATTTTATACTTAGTTTTTATATGTTTCGGACGCCGGTTAAATATTTTTTTGTTTTCTTTTTTGGGTTTACTTAATCTTTTAATTTCGATTTAATTTTGATTAAATTTTTATTTATTACATTATTAATTTTTTTTTTTATATTTTCGGTTATCTGTGCGAAAGTTTTAATTGAATTTTATGTAATATGATTTCATCTTCATGTTTTTTTTTTCTGTTTGTTGCATTTACTAATATATTTTTTTTTAACTTATTTTCGTAATTTTATTTTTGAAGGTGGTCAGGTTCAGGTTTTATTTATATTATTTTGAAAATTTATTTAAAATGCAACAAAGAAAATATTTAGTAAAAAAAAAATTGTAGAATCGAGCGTGATGAGACGGTAAAGTAAAATGATTATCGTTTTAATAGTTTTGAGTTTTTTTTTTTTGTGTATTTATGGTTATTTTTATTATTATTATGAAATTTCATTAACAAGTTAAATTTTATTATATAAAAATAGTATTTTTGATTTTTGGTATCAAGGTAAATTTTTACTATAATTTGGTACAAAATAAATGTGCAATGTTATTTAACATATTTTGAAATGGATTTTTTTATTTATCAAAATTTTTTATGATATAATTAAAATTTTATTACATATTTTCTGACAATTTAATGTTATTTGAAGCAATTACGATTTTCCGAACTGAACGCGACGACACATTAAGGAAAATGAACACAAGAAGAATACTGGGAAGTTGCTTAAAGTTTCCCATTTTGTTTGTATGTCCAGAAGCTGTTATGAAATTTTTATAATGCGCGTCACTTTACGTTGAGGAAAATCGTGAAAATTGGTTTTGAAAAAATCCTTAAAAAATTATAGAGCATATTGTACTATATTGTACTAGAAATAGAGTATATCCTACTATATAAGTGTACTATATTATTGTACTACACAATATTGTACCAAACCTTTGTTTGTACTCCTTCCATTCCTGTCTCACGATCAAATTTACTGTCCAGTAGCATATACTACATTTAAGTTGTGTAGCATAATTATTTAATTCTGACAAAGGTATCAAAAGTCAATCATCTTATGCAATAGCCTTAAAAATTACGTAATTTTAAATTAAATTTAAAAATATACCCCATTTCTAATTAAAGTTTCAATTTCCAAATATAATTTTAAAAAAAATGTCATACTTAATGTCAAACTTTTCAGCTTTAATTTATATAAATCTGACTTAGGAAAAATTAAATAATCTGCCTAAAAAATTGTAATTATCTATGATGTCCTAAAAAAAACATTACTACTATTACGTAACCATCCATCCATAACATATATTTTTAAATCATATCACACTTTAATCATCTTTTTTATAGTTGTTGTTTTCAAAAAAATTTAAATTACCTCCTATAAAAAAAAACTAACTTGTGTCTAAGCTCCTAAAAAAATTGACCACAACAAAAACAATAAATACAAAAAGCTGACATTTTATTATTTTTGCTACCGGCTTTTTTTTTATCGTGGGAACACTTGACAACATAATGCCACCTAATAATAACATGCGAAGACCAGTTACTTTTGTTTAGAAAAATAAAAGAGTTTTTTTTACAATTACCTAAGAAATAAAAACAAAAACAAATATTATAGCCGACGCGCGTTTTCGTCCATTTCAATGTTTACTCTGTCACATAAAAAAAAGACTCATAATTTACTAGTAGATACTTATTCGAAAGAAGCATTATAATTTGATGGCTCCTAATATTGACCACAAAATAAATAACCCAAAAACTAAGTATACGGTTGGAAGCTACAGAGTGGCTTTTTTTCATTTAAGAAGGTAAACTAATCACAAAAAATTGAAATAGAAAAAAAAGTAATTATTTCTGTTGCGTGCCAAATAGAAATAATTACTTTGATAATCTATGATGGGATCACCGCACCACATGCTGATTTTATACACAAAACACCTAAAAAGCATAAGGTAATCCCCAATATTATATAGAAAACTTAGAACGGTAATTCGTGTAAACGCCCTCGCAAAAATTCCATTTTGGAAAAAAAAAAATGTCTTGGCGCATAAAGTCATTTTTGCAAACTTAAAAGTTTTTGGTTAGTTTTCATTTATATTTTTTTCCATGTTGTCATTATTTTAATGCTATTGTTTAAGTTTTGTAAAATTTTATTTATTTTTTTAAAGATTTTTTTTTTTTATGTTTTAAGTCTTCTTTAAGCTTTTGGTTTATACAGGGAAAGTATGTACAATAAGCTAAGATGCTATTTTGGATCAGTAGTAAGTAATACAATGTTGTGAATTTTACGAAACGGTTGTCATAAAGTTAATATAAAAGAAGTGTATATGGTTTGGTATATTATTTATGTAATTTTCATATCAGAAAAATAATAATAATAATAATTTTTTTTTCCATATTTGGTTAAATAAAATATACAATTTACTGTTGTCGTGGGAAAATTAATTTTGAATTGAATCTTTCTTTTGTTAGTTGAACGCCCTTTTCGTGGTGGCTGTTGTAGTTAAATTGAAGAATAATATTATAAAAGTACGACAAAATTGTTAATCTATGAAATCGTAATTAGAAGATGCGTGAAAACATTAAATATTATTAGTTCTTTGACATTGACATTAATTGGATTAGAGGAAATACCTAATTTACAACAGTATACAGTTCAACTACCCTAATTCCTTACACCCACTCCTCTACACAGGTGTAACACTTATACTCAAATTAAAGTACCTTAATCGAAATGAACCATTTTTTTAAATTGAGTAAAGAAATTAAGTGTTTAATTTTTTTTTTTGGCAGAGATTTTCTATTTATGGACACTCACAACAAGGATACTAAATTTCTGTTATAACATATAGAGAAAAATAACAGAAATATACCAGACTTAGCCGAATTTTTATGTCTAATTACACATATAGCATCATACTTGCAGCGTTACGATTACGACCTCTCTGTCTCTTCAAGATCTTAACTAATCTTAACCTGAAACAGTTGAACCGCAAATTCATGGTTTAATCCTAATCATACTCCGTGTTTTCTATAGCATTAATAGTATAAACAAAGTTTTATTACCTGCAAAAATGAAATCAGGTGAATGATCTTTGAACAAAATTAAATACATAATAATATTTTACATGCAAAGATTTTGTGACTATTGTAATTACTATATAAATATTATAACCCACTCAAATCTAATCTAAATTTATGCTATAATATAATATTTTGGACATTTTTTCTTAAGACTTATGTAGACTACATTTACTTTTAGAGCCCCTAAGGCTTCCACCAAATGATATTACAAAATTAAATTTTGTTAGTTTTTTTAAATCCACTTATCAAATCCAACTATTCCGGCAATTATTAATAATAATTTGTTTTTTTTCTGAAGAATTATTAGAAAAAGAAGAAGCAAAATTTTTTAAAAAAAATGATATTATTTCCTTTTTTTTTATTATTTATTATTATTATTAAACTATAATCCAAATTTTAACGGAATATTGGCGTGATATTAGTCAATTTAAAAGTCATTATAAACAAAAAATTCTGTTCTTTTCTTTCTTTTTAGTATTTTAAATTTAATTTTATGAAATATAAAAAATTGGTGTTAATGATAATTATTATAAAATAAACATTAAAAAAAAAAACAAATCATGAAAAAAAGCTTACCGTTTTCAAAAAAGCAACAACAACAAATAAAGATCGCTCCGCTCTGAAGTACAACAATTTTTGATTTTAGCCCGAAGTCAAAATAACACAAAACAAAAAATCTGAAAATAGTAAAGAATTAAAAAAATTAATTATATTTAAATTCTGTTTATTTTTTTTTAAAGAAAATTATTTATGGTTCAAAATTTTTCTAATTATATCTAATTATAAGAATATCGAAGAAATTTTACAATTTAACACTTAATTTATACCATAATAGAAAAAGAGGTGAACATAGCAAAATTTTGCAATTACAATAAATTAGTAGAAAGTAATAACGTGAATATACTAACTTAGTGGTTAGCAGAAGCAATAGATCACCAGGAGGGGTAAAATTTAGCACCATATGTGATTCCATGATCATGGCGGGGTTTAGAATTAAGTTGGGGAATTAAAATCATTATAAATATTGTGGAAACTTAATGTGATAAATTACAGGTCTGATAAGTTACAGCTTACAGATCTGTTGAATCAAAATAAATTACATATTATACCCATGCTTCAGCACCTGAGTTAATCAGTCAAATTTTCAATTTTGCTACAATTATTACAGTTCAATATAGTTTATGTCTTGGGATTATCATTAAAATATGATAAATACAATTTTTGTCTGAAATCACTGATCACTAAAATATACCAAAATCACATATAAATCACATATTCTTCTTAACGAACCTAAAAGATTGTCCTGATGTCTAATCGAAAATTCGAGCAAACTTTTACTATTATGGTTTTGTGGCCATCATTATTTTTACCTTAACTTTCAAGGTAATCTAAAAGTTCATACTTCTACCCTAGAACCTAGCACCCGTCTATCATTGGCATAAAATTTTCAATTTTCAAAAAATATCTAAGAATTTCATCAAAGACAACAAAAACTCTTTTATTATTTTTAAATTAATTTTACCACAAAATATTTCTAAAGAAAATGATTCATACTGAAAGGAATTTGCACGAATTCAATGCAAAACAAGTGAAAAAAAATAAACAACATATATCTTTCTTTGGTCCATCGAACCTTGTCTACTTGCTGTTTTCTGGTTTAAAAACCATGAAATGAACCAATGAGAATTTCTTTTTTTCCGATTATATTTTAAATTCCTTTTTATTATTTTACATATTTCAGGTAAATTTATTTTCCTGCAGACTTTTAACTCATATGTATATAGAGAGTCAATAAATTTTGCAGTATGTATGGTGGCTGTTCTATTACTATACGAGTACATAAACCTGTGGATTCTTCAAAGCTTTGTACTATTGGGAAAAAAGGAAGAGTAAAAACAATGGAATTTTTGTATTATTTCAATATTAAATATAGATTTGTGTTTTGTGAAACGAAGGGAACTTGATTGAAAAACTAGTTTTTTCACATCTCTTCTTTGAATATATAAAATTCCAAGAGAATTATAATCATCTAAGAATTTTGCATTCCTTTACATAAGAATGGAAAATCTATTTATAAATTTTTGAAGAAAAAAATGATTTGAATATTGAACCATAAGATTTTAATTTGTGACTTTTATTAATAATATGCAAAGTATACTACTAATATTTTCTTTTTAAATTACGAAATGAATTGCAAATTTTGTTATAAGAGATTCAAGAAATTTTTCAGGATTTGGAAAACTATGAGAAAAATTTACAAAATATTAGCGCGTAATGAGAACATCATTATAATTTGTTCTAATTATTACTAACCATGGTTGAATTATTACAATTTAAACCAACAGATCCTTAAATTCTCTTTAAAAAGATTTATTTATTAAATCAAAAATGTGTAGGAAATTTGAAAAGTACAAGTATTGCATTATCCTTCTTCCTTAGGCAAACAATTCATGCAACAATTTAACATTTTCTTGGATAATGAAATGTTAACATAGTTTGGTAAACCTTAGAAAATTTGTATAACATATAATTATCCTCCAATTGAATAAACTAGTTTGAATGCAAAATGATGAACCGATTCAAGAAAAGATTAACAAAAATTGAAGTAAAATTGTAAAATAAACTTGAAAAAAATGTAGTTAAAGAGATGCTAATAAAAAATTTTCATCTAAAATAAATTAATCATAAAAATTCAGTATTTAATTCACATAAAAAATACACTTTCGATTTAATATTTACACAAACTCTTCAAGTTAGCATTAAACGATCATAAATTTTAATCATAAAAACAATTTTTTTTTATTAATTTTTATTTTATTGTCCAACTGAAGTCAATAAAATAAAATATAAAAATTAAATTAATAACAGAAACATTTTTATGTAAAGCACAACATAATAAAATGAAAATCGATTAATAAAAACTTAACAATTTTTATTGATATTTTCCTACAAAAAAACTCCATTGGTTTTTTTTTTAATGAAAATTAATGACAATATTTCTTTCGTGTGTCTAAAAAATAATATTTTAAAAAAAATCTTTTAAAAAAATTATAAAAATTGCAATTTAAATGTTAAATTATGGGAAAAATTATGATCACGCGTCTTTTATGTAAATGATATTTAAAGTTTTTTATATACCATTCAATCTTTAACTTTGCGGTGTCTCGTAAAAATTTACATATTACTTAGTTTTTCAGTCAATTTATATTTGTGAAAAAAGCTCATTATAAAAATTTGTATTTATTTTTAGTATTATCACGAATATAATATTATAATAATATCAATTTTTTTAACATAATTTTTTTATTAACAATAGAAGAGTGAATGATCCTTTATTATTAGAGGAATATAAAACATATATGTAGTCATAATTTTATGTTTATTATATTCATTGTAATCGTCGTTATGTTGATTTTGTTTGAAAATCTAAAATTATGCTAAAGAATTGAAACCAGATCATTTTGTAAAATATATTATTATAAAATTAAACGATCACGTGTTACATATTAATTCTGTTTAAATTTAATGTTTAATTTAATGAACTTTTTTATTATGTTTCGAAAATTAGTTAATTTTTTTCTTGATTTTTAAGACTGTTTCTATAATTTTAGTTAATTAAAATATTTTTATTGTTCGGATTATTTATATATAGTAACAAATTCATGTCAATTTAGAATTTTAGAATTTTGAATATAAATTACACAAGATTTCTAAACCCATAATAATGTAAGGGAAAATTTACCGCGGAATTTTTATAATTAATATAAACTTTGGACAATATTTTGTACTGTCAATATTGGCTCCACAATATTTGAAATTCTTTTCAATTAAATTGAAAATTTTAAAATCTTCATTTTGTTTAACATTGTCTTCAAATAAATAAGAATTTTGTCAAAGTATTTCATTCAAATTATCTTTACACCGATTGCTGTAGAAACTGAATCAAAAAATTCTGTAGACATTGCTATAAATTATGGTATTTTTTCTAAAAAAATCTAATTTTACTACAAAAATTCTAAAATTTCAATCTAATTTTCTACAAATTTTAAATATTTTATGTATCTATTTTTCTACAAATTTTCAAATAAATATTTTAATTGAGACTATAATCCCACGTATAATAAGTTTTGAAATTTCTGTTAATTTTGATCATGAACAAACTACAAAATTTGATTTATTTTGTAACATTATTAAATCCTGGGAAAAATTGTCTAAAAATTTAATAAATTCTCTTTATTTACATTTCAAATTCCAATACCAAATAATTAATGGAATTTTTTTTTTTTGGTAAAATTTTGTAAAATGTAAGAAATCATTAAGTTAAATTAATGACAATTTTTGAGTTAATTTTTCAAATTTATTTTTGAAAAACCTAAAAAAGAAATAATAATAAGTTCACATCATTTACTTCACAGAAAAAATCACACTTATAAATCTTATGCACTATTTATTTTTTCATATACAAAACAACATTAAAAAACCTTTTCAATGAAATTTTTTTTGTTTTAGTGATTATAAAATTTATGTAAATTCTTATGCCATTTTTTTTTTTTTTTTTTCATTTTTCGCAAAAGACGAAAAGCACTTATTACAAAACAAATCGTGATGATCGGGTTTTGATTATTATTTTATATGAAAAATGGTTTGGAAAAAAAATATATAATAATTTTTTTTTTGTATAACAATTGGAAATAGAATTTGTAATTTAAAACTTTGAAAAACATAAAAATGAAATGAAAAAAACTAATATAAATTTGAAAGATAAATTATATTTTGGAAAAAAATATGCTATGAAAAATTTCGTGTTACACAATACATAATATTTTTTTTGATTATTTAATTTGAACCGAAATTTTCCTCTAAAAACGAAAATTGGTTCAAATATTATTACATTTAATATATTTTTGCTGGTTCTCATCCATCAATAAAATACATAAAGGAGAAATAAGGCCTATTAATTAGCAATATTTATGCTTATAGGCATTTTTCTCTTAGATGTGGTAGCATTCATTGGTTTATCTAGGCTAGGGAGTTACATTATTCTAATTCTAGAATACTCATCTCAATTTGGGATTGAATTCAAGTGTGCTCACCAGTTCAGAGGATCGCTTTTTCAACATTCCGAACTCAGGGACGAATTAATTAGTGTATTAATTGTATTAATTCGTCCCTGATTTCTAAAGACAGCCACAAAGGTCCTTAAACTGTGCAGTTTTATTTGCACACACGTTCCGGTCGGCCCTGTACAGGAATATACCTTCTAAGAAGGTCTACCGGAACGTGTGTGGCTGCTTTTTTATGTTTCTGTACTATTTTGATTTTTATGTTTCTGTACTATTTTGATAAATTTTGAAATCTAATTTCAAATAAATCATTAATCGTTTTATTTTGTGGCTTGCAATGATTAATTAATTAACGCGCACGGAAAAATAATATACATATTCAACAAGAATCACGGTTTCTGTTTTATGTCTACTCTCATGGATAAAATCATTAAAATTTAACGAGACCTAAAAAAATTATTTTACAATTTTTATGTTGCAAATATTAAAATATACATAAAATATTTTTCATATGATTTTTGACAATTTTTTTTTATTATTATTGATTTATATTAGAAATAATAATGAAATATAAATAAAAAATAATTACAATTTTAAGCGTCATCATAAAATTTTAATGTAATATCAAAATTGCGACGTTTTCAACAAAAAAATAAAATAAAATTAAGGGTTCATTGAATAAAATCATTAGTCGTGCTTCAAAGATTTTTCACACCTGAATTGCAATTTTTATGTTTTTTTAATGTTTTGATTATTTTATCTTGTGTTGTTTTTTTTTCTTTTGAGTTTGTGTGTGTGTCTTTAATTGTAAATAAATCAGAAGGAAATAATTTAATTTAAATGATTCACTCGTTATGACATAATAATCGAAATAATCTTTAAGTATATTTTTTTCAGATTTGGTAAATAATTCTACGAATATTAATTATGCATAATTATTTTTTGTAATTGTGTTTAATGAGGAATCGTAGAATCATTTAAATGAAAAGCAATAGCTCATCATAATATGTCAAACTAGCTACAAATTAGATTTTAATAGAAAAAATATAGTCCTTAATTTATACTTTAGATTTACCATTTCATAATTTTAGAAAAGAAAATGCCTAAAATTTGTTATATTTCAAAAATGGCCTCCTAAAATATTTATTGAACAGTAGCCGAAATTTGTAGTAATAATTAAATTTGTAGTAATAATTAAATTCAATTTTTCTTTAAGGTTTAAGTAGTCAACTAATTTTTAGAATTTCTAGAGAAAAACTTAAAGTATAAATTAATTTCCGCTTATTTCAACTAATTATTTTCACAAATAATTGCAATTATTTATACATGAAATAATTTAACTTCCATTTTAGCTAAATTAATTTTGTCTTCTTATTACATATATTTCTCAACCCAAATTTTTAGAATTTAAAAAAAATCACATTTTCAATTTTTCTCTCTATTATATTACAACATATTTTTCCGGCTGGTTTTTCCGATAGTCTATATATTTTACAAAATTAATAGTCAACAGAAAATAAAAATTCTTTTATGTCATCTAATATGTCAACTGGAATTTTTATGAAATTTTGTAATTCACAAAAAAAAACATTTTCATTATTTTTTTTATGTAAGAAATTTTTTTAGAAATATGAAAAAAAAACTTTTAAATAATTTATATTTGCCCACACCACAAGCTAAAAAAAATTTAATCTAATAGAATTTTTAAAGTGACGTTTCAGCATAAAACAACATAAATATCCATGAAATATTAAATTAAGAAATATAAAAATGTTCTTCCATCATAAACATAAAAATAATTTATGATTATGCGGTCAAATTAGAAAAGAATTGAATAGCTTTAAGGTTTTCCTTGATCAAATTGCATATATAGTTTTGTAAGAAGTGTAAGATTTGATTTATTGATAATAAAAAATGTATTTGTTTCATTTCCACTGGCCACCCATAAATTCTATTTAGAATTAAAATCTAGTCCAGCTTTATAAAATTTGAGATATTTCCCACGCGCAAATCTTTTTGAAAAAACTTTTATAAAGAAATTTTGTAAATTTTAAGAAAATTGAAATGAAATTTTCTAAAGAAACTAATTTCTAATTAATGATATAATCAATAATTGATAAATTCTAGTCAGATGAAAATCTTCTTTTTACATAATTCTTAATTGTAGTGTAGCCTAACCCAGTTTTTTTTTTTTTGCAGATCTATCAAATTTTTGTAAGGAAAATGATATGGCAAATATTATACCACCTATAACAAATATTAAAATTCTAAAATTGCCAAAAGCTAAGTAATAAATTTTCAATTCAAAATACATACAACAAATGAAGAATGGATCAATATTTTTGCCAATTTGTAAATAATTATTATTTATTGTATAAGAATATAGAAAAGAAAAATTTGATTCACACCACCACAAAATTCTAATAATATTCATAAATTTTTTTAAAAAGTAATAAACCCACCACAGATTTTTCATCAATTAATAATTAACTTTAGTGTTGCTTTATCATAGAATTATAATAATACCATCGATCCGAATCCGACGATATTATATTAACCTACAAAAATACATTAATTTTGTTAGCCCAAAATAAGATTGTAAAAGAACTTTTTTAGAATTTTATTTAGCTTATCACGAGAAAAATCGCAATATATAAAATTTTTAAATTTCCGTGAGTTCATTAGTTCAAATATTGTTTAAAATTTATGTTGTGATGATTTTTTTTCATAATAATACTTTTTCTTAGTTGGTTCTTAAACTTAAACAATCGTTAGTTAAGAATTGTGACCATGCTGGTATATAAGAAGGTAAAGAGAAAAATCAAGAAAGTACTTAGCAAAAAATTGTGTAAAATTAATTCCCACACTTTTGTTTTTTTTTTTTTTTTTTTGTTAACGAGCGTTTTGTTAGCGCCATGCAGAGCAGAGTAAAAATAAATGTAAAATAAAAATAAAATTTAAGGGGAGAATTAAGTGAAATTTGATCCTGGATGGCGACCGATTTATTTTCAATGCAGTTTTTGTGGAGTGTACCTATATTATATAATATTGAAAAATTTGAAAAGATTGTTGTGAGCAAAATTATTGTGAATAGAGTAAGAAATGTATTGCATATTTTTTTAAATTCAGGTAAATTCTACTCAGATTCATAATTTTGTGGTATAATAGAAAAAATTTTGATGTTTTTAAAAAGTTTGTCAACTCAAAAATGTTGTTGATTTTAAGTCAATTTTAGATTGAACCTAAAGAAAATTAATTAAATTTCAATTCATTATTAATAAATGGTACAACAATGGTTCGTTTGCACTCTGTTTACTCAATAAATGAAAAGGTATGATTTTTTAAAAAATAGATTTGCTTATCTAATACCTGTAATTATAATTTTCAGGTTAATTTGTGTCTGTACTATGCAAAATTTGTATTTCATGACCGGCTGTATCAAAATTTTATAATATATTAACCACTTTTATGGTCTTCAAACATACCATTTAAATTAATATTAACTTTTCTATAATTTATAAACAAATTAAACGCTTCTACAAATTTTTAAAATTACCATTTATAATTCTTAGATTAGAAATATGTTTATTGCACTGTAAAATTTTTTTAATAAATTAAAATTTAATACTGAAAAATTTTAACCAGAAAAATAATATTTGTTATCAATAAGCGTATAACAACATAGAAAAGTTACAAGTAAGAATTTATAAACGATCATTAAAATTTACTATTATTTTAAATGTTTTTTTCTATATTCGTTTTTGCGCACAAGGAAACTAAAGAAAGCTGAAATACAAAAATTGGAGCACCAGCTTGTCATCAAATTATTATTACCAATTTTTTAGCTTTTTTCTGTTAGGGTTAAACAAAATTAATTTTTTTTCTTCTTCAAATTAGTAACACATTTTTATGCGATAATAAAAATTAATTGAATTTTTATTTTTTGTTACAATTTATTTGTCGCTAGGCAAAAAAATCATAATTTCACCAGACCAAATTATTTACATTTTCATGTTTTGTCGTCTTTTTGTGACTCTGGGTGGAATGTTTCGTTTGATAGTTGAATGAATTAACTATTAAGTTTCATTTTAATTAGTTATATATTATTTCATTTTTGTAGGAGACGAGGAAATAAACATTTTGAGCGTAAAAGATTACGAAATTTATGCTTAATGGTAAAATTCTATACAAGAAAATTTAATTATTTTTGTGGTAAGAAATTGAATTATAATTTTTATTTCCTTATAGATTTAGACGTCTATTTTTCTGTTAAAAGAGGTCAAAAGAATTGTGAATTCTAATGTAGAGATCAAAAATAAATTAAATTGGGATCGCAAATTATTTAATTAATTTTTTTCTAAATGTTTTACCAACAAGAAAATTAAAAATCTTCAGGAAATTAATTATAGTTTAAATTGCTTAAAATTGTTTAAAAATTAATTATATAGTTATAATAGTTATAAAACAGTTTACCACATTTCGAGACTCGTTTTAATTTAAAGATCTTTTTAAAATTAATTAAACAATACGAGACTTTACTAATTTCATGTGGTGCTATCACTACATGAGGTGAAGACAAATGAAATTTTTTCCTGAGAAACTGAGTTCATCAGTTTTAAAGGAAAATGGCATGAGATCAATTTTTGTTGTGTCTGTCCCTGTCTATTGAAAAGATTTCAATATTATAACCACTGCCAGCTGAAACAGAAACGAAATTCTGAAAAATCTAGAAACTCTTCAGGCAAAATTCCAATACTTTTAATTCTTTTAACTTTTCAAATACTTTTATTTACCTCGCGCGGATGAAGGAAATCATAATTTAAACTTTGTCGCGAATTTTGTTCAATAACATCAAAAATCAATTAAAAAAACTTCTACAACATAAAATTAGATTTTTAACTTCCTGTTTTAGTTACTCAAATAAATTTAATTTTTTGAAAAATAACAAAAAAAAAAATCAGAATTTCATTTAAAATAAATTATAATCTTCGATTTCCTTTTTTTTTATCTATGCACTAACAACAAAACATAAAAATTCCAAAATTATTACTCAACAACATAAGAAATGAAAAAAATAAAAAATTTCCGGTACATAATTTAATTCGAACAATCTCAAGGCTATTTAATAATTCAATATTGCCCCAAGAATTTTCTATTTTTATCAAAAAAAAAAAAAATATTTTTATATAATTTATTTTGAAATAAATAATAAATAAATAAAGATTTCCCCCCCGAAATGATAAAAGTTGACATTAATTATTTATTTTATTTTGATCATAAATAATTTTCTTTAAGAAACGTAAAACTCTTACTCTCCGATACACTAAAAAAGTGGAGTCCATTAAGTTAAGTAATTTTCAGATAAATATTTCATAATTAAAATTTCAAATATTCCTAAATAATATAAAATATTATAATTTATTCTGTCATTTTTGTTGAAGGGTTAATGAATTATTTACCATCTTATATTTTGTTGATTCTTCAACTTTTATTGACTTAAATGTTGACATATAAATAATAGATACGGTCAGTGACCCTTGTTTTACCATACAGCAAATACTAAATAACTCTCTCTATAGTATTTATCTCAAAGTTCTATATTTAGATTTGAAATATTTTTGTGTATGTTAATTTGTGTTTAAGTTATGGGTGACAAAGATGATTTTTTGTGCCGATGCATTAATGAGCTTGTAAAACTATTTAGTGGTAAGATTAGATGGAATAAATGAGAAATATTCTTTAGACTGTTAGTAATAATTCTTAGGATTTTTATCATATTCAATTGAAATTATTTAGAATCAGTCTGCTATTGTGACGCTTTGGTAAATAAGGTAATATTGGTTAAATTATATTATTAACTTATTAACATTTACTATTTACCAATATTAAACTATAATTTCACCCATTAAGGAAAACAGATTATGAAAATGACAGCATTTTTATTTAAGAAATTAAGCAATAATAATTGGATCTATTATTGCACAAGTTAGCAATGAGTACGTTAATCATACCCACTGGCGGCTGTTAGTAAATTGCCCTTAAATTAACTCCTATTAGTGAAGTATATTAAGCTGAAAGCTTTGTTAGTGTATTCCATCTGGAAAATATAATTACATAATCCCTCCTTCCTATAACAAAACGCTTGAATAATCCAATTCAACATGTTTAACGATTTCATAACCAAATTGATAAATAAACCTAAATTTTATTGAAGAAAAATAATCTATAAACTTTAAACAAAGAAAATTCCCTTAAATCCGCTTTACTTTCAGCCTCTGGACCAATATTAATATTATATAAAATATTTTTCAAGTGTTACCCAAAAAAAAATGTTTAAACATAAATAAATAAATATAAACCAAAAATGGTGAAACCAACTTTTAAAAGTTCTACTTAAAAGATTTTTTAAACAAAAAAACTTTTTTTTTTGGCAATTGAAAATTTGCTTTTTTTTTCATCATCGAATTCAGGTGGTTTGTTTATATATTGGTATTCTCGAGAAAAAGAGTTTTTGGTTCAAGTGTACATACTTATATCTATAAAGCATGGTACTTTCAGATCAAGTGGAATTTTGCAATTTCTTCTTTCAGGTCCACCACAATAACCAGATGTAAAATTCAATGTTTCAATGATTAATTTTTTGGAAAAAAATAACAATTTTTTTTTGGGTGTTATCATAATTTTATATTTTGTGGATACAAAAAAAAAAATCATAAAAAAAAAATATTAAATATTTTTTTTTGGCAAATTTTCGTTTCGTCTGTAACACCAAAAAAAAGTTCAAGACTTTGTATATACATACTACATAAAAAATGCACTTATTTATGATGATGAATTTTTCTTTTTGAAATGAAGATAAAATTAGGTTAATAAGTAAATGATCTGACGAATTAAGATATGATATATTTTTATTTTATTAAAAAAAAAATGTTAATTAAAAAAAATATTTCTTTTTAAGATAATAATTTTTTTTTTTGATAAATTACATTTTTAAATTAATATACGAAAAGTATATAATTAAAAGTAATTTTACACAGCTTTCTCCTTTTTCTTTAATAACAAAATTTATCTATATACAGAAAATTATCTTCTGAAAGTTCTGTAACACTTATACCTTAAATTTAGGGTGCGAAAATTTTTTGAACATTTCCAGAAAATATTAAATTTTATAAATCATATACCTATAGTGAATAAATATCAAAGTTGGAAAATTAAATTTGTTGTAGAAAATGAGAATTGTGTCTATAATATTATAAAGAAGTTTTCTATTAGACTTAGTCGTAGCTTTGTTAACAGTCTAAGTACCACAACTAAGAAATAATTAATTCTTACTATATTTTGTCACCAATTTAGAAATTTAAATTCTAATTAGAGAAGTGCTTTATATAAAATTATGGGTACCATTCCTTATTCTCCAACAAATTCCATGATTTTCAATGGTTAATTAAATTGAAGATTTGCATAAGTTTCGTTTAAAAAATCGAGTTGAAATCATGCTCTTATAATTAAATCAAGCTTTCTGAGAATTTATTTACATCTTCTCCTCTTACTCGCTTTGCATTTAATTGCATGCAAAATTAAAATCTACTATATAATCCTCCTTTGGAGCAAATTACCTTGTAAATTATATACAAAATTACACAATACAAACTATGTAATATAATTTATAATTTATGACATGATAATTAAACGTTACTAAATTTTCCATATTTACTATTAAATTAACATTAATTCTTCTATAAAACAAAAACAAAATTTCCATTAATATAAAAATTATTTTCAACATTTTTTTTATGATTTTTCATTTTTTTTTAACATTAATTACATAAAAATATAATTCCAAAAATAAAATTTATTATCGTTAATTTTAAATATTTCTTAAATGGTTAATAACAAAAATGTCATATTTTCTGTCATCTTCAATTAAATATTTTAAATTATTATTATTTTTCTTTCATTTACATAAATATTTTTTGGTTAAGTTAAAAACATTACATAACATTTTTTTATTTTGCATATTTTTCTTGAATTTGAAATTATTTCTGGGCAACAAAAAAGCAAAAAAAAAATGACGTGTCATCGTGCTACTCTCTTGCTTTTAAATAGCACTATTGCTGCTGGCTGCTATTACATCGTTTGTCATTGTTTTATTAACCAAAAATTTGCATTTTTACCACGCGTTCAAAACAATAAAACAACAAAAAAGCTTTTTGCATTGTTTTTTGTTATGGTGTTGCAATTGCTGAGAGCGTGTTAGCAACGACATCAAAAATGATTTTTTTTTTATAAGAATAACTGAGGAATTGTAAATAAATTAATGTTTTTTTATGTATTATTATTGTTGAAAACTTTTTTTTTTATGTCATCCTCTACTTTACCTAACCAACTAAGGCTACAGATAGACGGAAATCTAATTTAACTGTTATTGTATGGTGATTAAATTACGTTTGGATGTTTTTTTTTTTGTGCTGCTGGGCTGATGTCTTTATATGAATTGAAGGAAGTATGTTGAATGCAATTTTTTTTAAGTAAATTCCAAAAAAATGATGAGAAGAATATAAAATGATTAATCATTTGTATGGATTTATTGTTAATTTTGTGAGATCGTATCTGTTTGTTTGCATTATCTGATTCAGAAAAACTAAAAATTGTCTGTGATTGTTGGGAAATTTTAAAGATTATTCTGAGAATTTCATAAATTTGAATATGCACGAATGAATTTTTTTTAATATCGCACATAGTATTATATGTTTTGTAAAATAGTTATAGCTAAATTTCGGTATCTAAATACAAAAAATAGAAGTGTAATAGAAGGTGGAGCGGAATGTAAGCGAAGCTAATTATAACCATTGAGTTGATTATTGAAGGTTTGTTGCATACCTTGGCATTCTTCTTAATATTGCTGCTGGCTGCTATGAAATCTAAATCCTTGGCCTCTAAATATGAATTACAATTTCTGAAAATACAAATTGTAGTCCTACTGAAGTGAAAAGCTCCGCGGGATTCATTTAGACTAAACTCTTATTAACAGGCTTTAATTATCCTTTTGAGGTACAATTTTAATTTTAAGTTCGTTCAATTCGTTTTTTTGGTATCAAAAATTTCATTTCTTTTAAATCTTTCAATCAAGTTGCATTAATATCATTGGTGCACTATTCCAAATAAATTAAATGTTCAACTGTCATTTCAAGAAGAGTATGTATTGCCAAAATTTGGTCTCATATATATTTCTTACTACCAAAATTATGCTTACTTAAATGTACCACTTTCATTTTACAGAAAAAATTATGTAAAAAATAAATATTTTCTTTTAAAAATTATTTAACGCAAAATTTTCATCGGACCACACAGAGAGTGATATTCTGCAATGCGCCATTTCATAATATCAACAAATTGATTATTCAACAAATACTGCATTAAAATGCGCCATTTCATAATATCATTGGCGAACTATTAACAGGATTCCTTATTGGCATACTTTAAATTATTTAATTGATAGAACCATTAAAATATCCTTTTTAAGTTTTATATTTTCTTGTTGGTCGCGCTTGCGGCTATGAATCAATTTGAAAGGGCAACTATTTAAAATATAATTATTATTGTTTTAGTATTCAATGCTGAAGTTAAAAAAAACCAACATCTGTGACAAATGGAAAAAGGAAATTTAATATATTCAATAAAAGATTTGTTATCACGTCCGCAAAATTTATCACGCACAACAGAAATTGTTATTATTAATAATCATTCCTAATTTGAGAGAATTTTCTATTTTCTTTTTTTAGATTTTCTATCTTTTCTAACAAATTATGAAATGCAAAATTTTTTATGTTCCAAATAAACTTTCTTTTGAATCTAAAATTTTTGGTCCAACACGAATAAAATTGAATTTTATGTTACACTTTTTTATTTAACTTCACATATTAATTTTAATAGTGATTGGGGCCGAACTCTGTAAAATGTTCTGTGACAGAAATGGGTGTGACAGTAACATTATAGACCTATTTTATGGTATCATATAGAAATTTAAGGTATACGTATACTGGACAAACAATTTACCCGCATATTAAATGAAACAAAAAAAATGTGTCTTACATGTTACATCTTGAAAAATTCACTTGTTCAAAAAGAAATTGTTTTTTTTCTTTTTCAAATTTGTCCAAAAAAGATAATTTTTTTTTAATTGAACAGAAAAATTGCTCTAAATAATAAAAAAAAAAAACAAAAATTTCTTTCATTCTTTTGAAAGTTGAGACAATTTCTGACTGACACCGAAAAGAAGAATTATATAAAAAATAAGTAAAGAAAAAACATAAAATGGGAAGGTCAAATAAAATTTTAATTTGATGGAAACATTTTTTGATATGCTTAAGTCTTTGCTTACATCTTAATTTCATTAAATCTTCCACAACGAAATAAAAAAAAAAATTTGTGATTGTCATGACAGAAATTTCATAAAAATATATATAAAGATTTTCCACAAAATTAAATAAATATTTGTATTGTTGATATATTTTAAGGCGATTTTACAGGGCCTACAAAAGACAAAAA
This sequence comes from Empis stercorea, assembly GCA_949752835.1. NCBI lineage: Eukaryota > Metazoa > Arthropoda > Insecta > Diptera > Empididae > Empis > Empis stercorea. The sequence continues at coordinate 15,069,679 of OX457085.1, read as the reverse complement.
AAAAAAAAAAAAGAAAGCCGAAAGGAAAATTTGACAAGAAATTGGCTCTTGTTTTTTTTTTTGTTGTTGGTTGTTTTAAACTTTTCAGATAACCACACGAAATTAATTTTTATTTTATATAATTGTATATTTTCATAAAAACCACACGGCGACGACGACATCCATCAGAGAAAGTCAAACGATAAAATGTCTCGTAGTAACTTGAATTTTTCTCGTTTATTATGTATATTTGAGGTAATTTTAACCAGATTTATGTTACATTTTTTTAAAAAGCTTATTATTTTTTTATTGAATCAATTCAATGTATGTTCATTTGTTTATCATAATGATCCAATTTTTATGCTAGCCAACTTTATTACTTTTCCCACTAATTGCGTAAGCTGTAGTTCGGTTTAAATGCAATACAATTTTTCCTTTTGAGCATCATTTAATTCTTAGACAAATTTCCATTAAAAGGATTTGTAATAATTTTCCAAGTGAAGAAACTATGTAAAAGATTTCCCAGCATGACTAATTTACTTCTCATAAAACTAGGTATAATAATTTCAATATCATTTACTTACTAAATCTCCTAGCAAGAGACATCAACTGACTCTTGACGACCAGCTCAGTGAATTACAAACAATATTGTCGCTCGTATTTGCGCAGTTAACAGTGGTCTGTTAAATTTCATATACCATCTAACAGATTATTTCTTACACTATTATAAATTTGACTATTGTATAGTGCAAAACAAGTTCATTCAAAACAATCTTTCAACAAACTCATAAATTTGTTCATAAACTATATTTTTAATAGTATTACAAAAGCAGAATTCTTATTTTTCGCGAAAATAAATAAATAAGTAATTTTGAAATTTAATGGTTTGACACAGATATGTCACCTAGAGCACATATCAGGTGTCTCTCTGTTGCAGTATATTATACAAATGCAAACATATCAGAATTTTGTGGTTGTCTGGAAAATATACTAACGTATATATAGATAGATACAGTGCAATATACTTTTCGATTTTCTTATAAGCTTCCGACTAACCTAAATTCAAAGGATTTGTAAATTATGTGTAAAAAAAAAAATTTTTTTTTATTGAAATATTTTTATATGATTCTTAATTAAAAGTATTGACGTTTCGAAAATGGACAAACAGTTCGACTTAGAAGTATAGTTCCAAAAATGACAAATCAATTTAATTGATAAAAAATGAAATTTAAAGCTGTTTATTTTTGTTGTTGTTGTTGTGTTGTGATACAATTAAGAAATCAGCACGCAATCTTAGCACCAAAATAAATATTGAAGATTATATGAAAATTTTTTTTGATTAAGTTGTTTTTGATTAATGAAAATTTATTAGAAAGTTTGTATATCTACGGTCACGGATTTTATGTTTCTGATCTTGTAGCATAATTGAAGAAAATATATTTCTTTTCTTGATATAAATAAATATTGCAATTATATTGTTAGATACAAAAATTTTTCTAGAGTGTTTATGAAAAGGTAATAAAAATTTAATTTATTTGACAATGGAATGACTAAACAGAAAATATAAATAATTTTGATCATTGAAATCATATTTTGACAGAAAAAAAAGATAAATCAGTTCAGAAATGTGCAAATTTGATATATTTTTTATATCAAATATTTTAAATGTCAAGTTTAAAGTTAATTTTTCTTTTTCAATAAAAAAAAATCATTGAAAATTATTTGAAAAATTAAATTCCAATAATTCATTTTTATTTGGTGAGAAAAGTAGAGAAATGAAATTATTAAATTATTAAAAATTAAATTTGAAAACAGATTTTTTACAATTTGGAAATTTATGGATGGTTTTTAATGCTTCTTTTATGTACAACAATTGGTTTGAGTTTTAGTGCTTTACTTTAAAAATTATAAAAATTGACTGATAGTGGCAGAATATTTAACTGACGTGAGAGTTGTTGTGTCCCATTTATAATTATAAATATTGTTTTTGTACTTTTCAAATCTAATTTGTCCATTTCATCAATTTTCTGATCAAATTCATTCATTTCCTACTCAAAATTGTCATTTTATTTCAAATTAATTTCGTGTTTTCTTAAATTTAATCTAATTCGTCTTTTCCAAGGACGAATTTAATTTAGTAGAGTAAGAATTTGATTTGAGAAATGCTATGTAAATGTTCCTATCAAATAAATTCAGTAGTTACAACTACAAAGGACAATTACTTTGTACTTAATTAAAAGTAGAAATATGAAGTCATAAAATTTGAATTTTTAATTAAATTTATTTTTCAATAAAATTATTTTATTCAAAATAAAAAATTTTCCCATGAAAATTTCAACAACAAATTTTGAATTTATTTTTCCCAAAGTGTTACAAATAAATTGGAATTATTTATGTAAGATATTTAAACTTGTCATTTGTTTTTAACACTCATTTGACCACGATAACATCGCTAAAGAAAAATGTTTAACAGCAAATATAAATTTACTCTTATATTTATTTAAAAATGTCACATAATTCTAATTAGAGCAAATCTAGTATATTGCCTGAGGGTACTATACTAGCTAAAATGACAACTTTTACGAACTGGTTTCCCCCCAACTTGGATAGAAAACAGAACAGAAAAAAATATCAAGTTTTAAAAAACTTGAAATAAAAATATTTTTAAAATTCATAGAAAGCAAAATTTAATATTGTCCTTTAACAAACATGAATAAAATTATTGACAATTTATGCAAAAGTTCTCTCGTTGCAGTGTGACGAAAAGAATGTTATAAAAATTTAAAGATTATTTTGGAATTTTACCTGGTCAATGGATAGAAAGAAACAGAAAATTGAAATTCTTGAAATTTATGAAAATAACTAATGTTTTTTTTTTTGTATTTTGTTGTTAATTTTTTTTATGCTATAAAAATTTTTGCATTTTTAAAAATTGAAATCTGAGATTTTATTATTCAATTAAAAATTTTTTTTTTTTTAATGTTGTTGTTGAACTGGAAATTTGTTAGTCGACATTTTCAGTGCAAAAAAAAAAAATAAAAATTTTAATTATGTATTTTTTTTTGCTTATTATTAGATTATTTATTTAGGTGGAAAATTGCACAAAATTAAAATAAATCATGTATGGTTTTTGTAGGAATTTCTTATAATATTAAATTTGTTGAATTTCATTTAAGTTAATTTAAATTGAATTGACATATTTAAGATTTCTAAGTAAATTGGACAAGTTTTTTGTAATATAAATGGAAAATTTTAGTTTATATTTAGTTGCATTTTCAATTTAGAGGCAAAAATTTAAATTAAAGATTGCTAGAAAATTTAATATCCCATAAATTAGGGAAGGGAATTAGTACATTCAATAACACAATATCATATTTTATTATAATACATACTTTGAAAAAGTTATGTTACAAGTAGAATTTTTAGGGTCCTGAAAACAAATTTTCGAAACAAAATCTAATTTTTATGAAAAATTAAAAATCTGAATTTATTTTTAGAAATTATAAGGAAATTATTGAAAAAATTTGAAAATTTTACATTTAATCCAATTTACAATAATTTTTAATTACCCTAAATTAATCTCCTATAATTGAAATCATTTCGGATCATTTAATTATTAGCAAAATTATTACTCTTATGAATCAAAGAAAATAAATCATTTCCCAATCATTTTCATTACGAAATTCTTACAAAATTATGTATATATTTTAAATCATAATAAAGCTTATAAAAATTATAATTACTAAACCATAAAGAATTAAATATAACACTTAATAATCTTTTAAAATATTTCCAAAGAAAATTAAGTAATTGCTCTAATATGACATTTAAAATATAATTTGTAATAATTATTTTTTTTTTTAAAATCCAATTAACTTTACTTTATACTTTAATAATTCACCCAAATAAAAAATAAATCATTTAATATTATACGAAAATATTTTAAACCATGGACCAATTATGACAAAAATATAATTTTTTAAACTTTATATATAATTTGACAGTGTAACTAATTTTTTATGATTATTTAATAACAAAAAAATATTAAATATGTAATTACTTACATAATGTTTGTAAATTATATATAATGGAAATTAATAATTACTTAATTAATTTTCAATAATATTAATTTAATAAAGTATAAATTAAGTCAAAAAATTTAATGATTTTATATTTAAAGTTAAATATCCAAAAGAAATTCTATTTTAAAAATTATGTATAAGATTAATCCCTGACACCCGAGAAGTCCTATAAAATTTGGAATTTTTTTTTTTCTGATTTCAAAATAACAATAAATATTTAATATTTTACAAAATATAAAATTGCGCAATTCACATGAAATACAAAAACGTAAATAGTGCGTGTCAAATTCAAATCTAAATAATAATAAAAAAAAAAAAACTATTTTAATAATATTATTTTTTTTTTCTCTTTATTATCAAATTACCTGTTTCAAATTGTAATTTGACACTCTAACTCTACACACACATCAGGTTTTCCTTAATATACTTTTAAAGATTTTTATATCGTACAATAATTGCAATCCCACCAGAAAGTTCTTTTAAAAGTACAAATCTATGGTCAAAATGGGAAAAAAAAAACAGTTTTTGTTGGAAACCTTTTTGTTTTTGTGTTACTAAATAAACAAGAAATTGCATCATTGCACCCGGAAATCTTTATTTATTTGAACAATGTCAACTTTGCGAAGGGAATTCTGTAAAAAAAAAGCGGAAGAATCTTAACTGTCAACACGTTTTTATCTTTTTTTCTCTGTTTTAGGTTTAATAAAAATTTTTTTTTGAAATAAATATTTTAAAAAAAGAATAAAACTAGTTTGTTGTCTTATTTTTCTGTTGTTGTTCATCAGCCACCCTGGACGATATTGATATTTTTCTCCATTATGTATTATTAATGTACAGTTTTTGGTTTTGGAAATGTATCTTCTAACCTAACACATATAAATAATTTCTATCTCAAAATAACATATTTAATTTTTATATATATACCATCAGAAAAATTGTCGTCTTCGCGCATTCGAGATTATGATCGCGTGAATTTTATTATAGTGATTTTTTAATGTTTATTTATATATTTCTTCTTCTTCTTCTTCTTCTGTCTTTAATTATGTTTGAACTCACGACTTTTAAATAGAAGAGATAGAGGGAAAATGGTCAAATAAATATGTACAAAAAAAAATTAATGTATAATAAATGTGTGGTCGTTGATAGATTTATGGGATATATAACAGTATATTTTTCTTAGGTATGAAATGCATTTAAAAGACCCAGACAATAAAATAAATAAATGTTTATATTTATAATATTTTTTTCTGAAAATTTTTTATGATTTAATTCCAGTGGTCTATCATTTAATTCCAGTGGTCTATCTCTATCAAGTAGGGATCAAAATCGTAAAAATTATATTAAAAATATTAAATTTTCATAATTTTCGTTTGAGTAAACTGTCAATTCTTCTTTGAAATAGTAAATTTAATTATACTAAAATGGTCCCAAAAATTTATAAAATGTTGTATACCACTGGTATAAGTGCAGAAAACTCATTTTAAATGATAAAGATAAAAAATATCAAATGATATTTTTGTCACCAAAAAAATTCATTTTCCCCCTTACAAAAATTATGCATAAAATTTATTAGGTAATTTAACTATATACAAATATTTCTTTCTGGATAATTTAGTATTATTGAAGCATAAGTATACATCAAAGAAATTACTATGTTATAAAATTATAATTTTTTTTTGCAAATGCTTCAATTTCTTTTCAAATACTTAAACGATTTTAATTTGAAATATTTTTTTACACAAAAAATTTGCAACATTATTTCTAATGAATCACAGAAAAACGGAAAACAATTTTATTTTTCTTATCTTAATTGATTTGAAATTTCTCAGATAAAAATAAAAATAGTTTACATAAAAAATTTGTCATTAAAAAAACACGCAAAAACACTTTTTATTTTTTTTAAATTAATTACCTACATAAAAAAGTTATGCAATATATTATGATTAATCTATAATATTTCAAAACTTCCTTTTTTTTTTTTTTGAAGTTCAATAAAATTTTATTTAACCGAATATTTTTATTACAAATCTACAAACTTTCAATAATTTTTTTAAACTATAAGTAAAATGTAAAGTCACACCTTAATAATATACCTTGAAGGTTGCCGGATATGAAAATTACATAAAAATTTTATCGTTATATTTTTAAAACAAAAAAATATAATTAGAACTTAAAGTTCTAATAATGGTTTTCCCTTTATCTAACTTCTTTAAATTGTGTGACATACATTTTATGTATAGTTATGTTTTCATAATTCAATTTTGTTGTAAATTTTTTTATAGTTCAATTTTTTTTTTTAAACATTTAAAAATATTATAATTTAATAGCAAAAAAATAATAATTAAATACCTATACATTTTTTTTTAAATTCTGACACTTTGTACCTAGATATAACATGTAATTATAATAATTCAAAAGTTTAAGCAAAAACAGTTGTTAGAATTTTTAATAATAAACAAAAGTTTGCTAAAAAATTATATGAAATTAAAAAATATACCATAAAAATAATATAACAATTTTAATTCATATTATTCAATTATGTTGTTATGTATAGTGTGAAGAGTAGAGGCATTTACATTTTTTTTTAATATACTTGTTAGTCATATTTATAATAATCATCATCATTACATGGCGCGAAAGACAAAATGTCTATAATTTTGTAATAGTAAAGAATGAACGTATATTTTTAGGTTTTTCCAGAGTTTTTCAAAATTTTCACACTATGTAAACAAGAAAACATTATAGTAATGTACTATATAATAACTATAGAAAAGTACTCATTAAATCTATTGAAGCGAATCGGTTAAAATGTTTCTTAAATTTATTTGTGAAAAAATAATTCTTGAAGGAAATTGTGAAAATTTGTATTTTCTGGTCATAAAGATCGTTACAATTCTGAGGCATTTTTAGTTTTGTCACTTCTAAGTGTTTTGCAATCATCTGAACGTATAATTATTTTTGAGCGTCTTAAGAATATATTTTCTATTTCCCAATTAAATTGATTATGGATATTTTACAATTAATTTACCAAATATGCAATTTATTATTAATGAAAAATTTACTGCAATATTTCGGATAATAGAACTTTAAACAAACTCTTTAAATTATTTTACTATTTTTACCAATCAAATATAGAATATATTTTATTCAAAATTTAGAAATGAAATTAATTGTGTATACTATTCAACAATTCATACTTTATGCAAATAGAAATTTGCATTGTTAAAGGTATTATTTTTTTTCCATGCTGGCAGCATCTCCACATCTTATAGTCAACAATTTCCATTTCAATTTTATACATAAAAAAGACAGACAATTTTTATTTCTATCGTTTGAGTTATTAGAAAATTTGCATCTTAACAACTCATCCTCATCATTTATCACCATCACAAAAATGTTTCTTTCCTATATTTATTCAATTGATTTCGGTATAATAAAAGTCGGATAAAAATTTGAATAAATTTTAGTACATTTTCAAATTAATATCTTAAAAATTGTCTACTTGGCTGTGGGGGTATTAGGAAAATTCAGTTAAAAAAAATGTAAGTACTTAATTAATTGTGTATTATGTCCTTTGATGGTAATTAGTAAGATTAAATGAAGAAATTTGCTAATAACTAAATAATTGTCCAGTCATTTAATCAATTTTATAATGATAAATTGAGTTTTATATTTTAAGTCAAAAACTTTTACAACTATGAATTACTTTGTTTTTTGACATATGGACTTTCGTTAAGACAAAATTTTTGCAGTTTAGATTCAATCATCTTCAAATATACATTTAACTTTCGTAAGGACATTTCAAATTTCCCAGAAAAATATTAATACTGACAAATTTCAATTGTTGTAATTACTCCTTTACAACTAACATTCCCCTAAATTTCTATTACAGTTCTTTTTGTACTGACATTTTTATTGAAAATGCAAAATTTCAAAATAATTATTTGAATATATTTTTTATTGTAGGTGATATGAATAGAAAAATTACCGCCATTGGCGGCGTCGCAACATATATGCAAATTTCATAAACAAAAAATGCATAAAAATAAAACATTATTAAATATATTTTTTTTTCTTATAAGCTTATTTGGTGATTAGAAGAAGCAACATTATTTGTGTGTTTCCATAAAAAAAATTTGTTACTTTTTTGCTGCCTGACTGACGACAATCAAAATATCTTAGCATAATTATTGCTATTGGTATAGAAGATGAAATTATAAAATGAAAAAATAAAATAAAATATGAAATAAAATAAAATTATTTATGGTTTAGTTAATTTATTGCAATTTACAGTAGTTAAGTTTTTCATAAGCGAATCATTTAATTTGTTAATAAATTTATATATAAAGAAAAAAAACTTGAAACAAGGCAAAATAAATGATGTGATTATAAATCCTGAAATGGTTAAAAAAAATATTTTGTTACTTATCGCGAGCTACGACGATTAGTGTTCAAATTATTTATAAACGTACGACGAATAAGCACGTGTGATGCATGGTTTTTTTTTTTGGTGATCATCATCATTATCAATTGTGGTTAAACACTGATGGTTTTTTCATCAATATATAATTTTCATGTTAAATTAATTGGATAAGTTTTTATATTTTATAATTTTAAGATATACAAATTGAAAGTAGTTTTTTTTTGTTATTGAATAAATTGGAATTTTTTTTTTCGATAATAATTTTACTGTGAAAAATTGTAATATAAATGAAATGGTTAAAATTATTGTTTTTTTTTATGTTGATTTATTTATGATAGAAGCATGTAATCAATTTATGTATCATATAAAGGAAATGAAAATTAAATTTAAAAAAAAAAAAAAAAATTTTTGACGCAATTAAAATTATTGAAATAGAGAAATTAATTAAATTAAATTTGGTTTGTTGATTGAAAATTCTTCCATTAATTGAACTATAATTATATAAATTTTAATGTGAAAACTTGATTTTTGATTTTTGTTGGACTTTTTACGTATACATAATTAATAATTCACATGTCAGGAATTTATATACTGAAAAATATGTAAAATATTAACCTTCACTTTTCAAGTTCAATGAATATTTAAAGGAGTTCACCAATTTTTTCAAGTTGATTCATATTTTTTTAATTTCAAGGAGTTCCAAAACAGCTCGAAAAACGTAAAACTCTTATTGTATATTATATACTGACACGATGGGTGGGTAGGCGAAACATTCACATTTATCAAAACATGATTTTTGTTGTCAATAAAATACATAAGAAAATATATTTTTTTTTTACTATTACAATTTTCGCATAATTACAAAATGACAATAATGTGACCTTAAGAAGCTTTTAAAATTTAATTCCGGCTCTCGTGCGAGTAGAAAGTTTTTTAGTGTAAGATTAAAATTAATTTTCCGCCCGTAAAACTCTAGATTGTTAAAATGCAGTGATAAATTTAAGGAATAAATTGTATTTCAATTTCAAAAATGTCTTTGTCCAAATCGAATATTGTTAATTTTTCCAATAAAATTGACAATTTTGAAAAAGGATCCGTTTCACTTGAATAAGGATCAAATTGACTTAGAATTATTTTTAATAAGTTTTGTAAATTTGAAAGAATTTTAAAATTTTAGTCTAAAACAGATTTTCTACCCAACAGTTTAAAGAAATAATTAAGAAATTGTCACCTTGCGTGCGATTAAATTTCTCATCATTTTTTTTGTTTGCTACAATGCTCCTTGCTCCAATTTCATCTAAAAAAATTTTTCCCACAATCATAAAATCTTCATAAATCACAAATTCATTTCTAAAAAACCCCTAAAATTTCAAATAAAACATTCTAAAAACAAAATAAATGTTGAAAATTCTCTTTGAAAAAATACTAAAATAATCCAATTACCTTGGTCTTGAGCCAAGTCCAAGTACATCCGAATTGCATTTAAAAAAAATGAAATATATTTCAAGTTTACAAAATATTTGAATAGAAATTAATTTATAATTAAAATAATCCTAGAGAAATATAGGAAATATTTGTAACAATAAATACTAAAAAAAATTTTTAAATGGCATAACCAAAAATAAACTTTACAAAATTATATAAATAAGAAACAAATCATAATTTTGCGTATCTAAATAATCATTTAAATATGTTAAATAAACAAAAAATAATAATAATTATAATTGTTGAAAAAAAAATTATACAAAATTTCTTAAATAAGCAATTTAAAATTTAAAGAAAAATTGACCTTTTCATTTACCTTCACTGCAAAAAAAAAAAATTGAAATAAAATAAGTTTTTCATTCAAAAATTTCAAGAAAAAATCGTGGGATCGTAATTTTCTGCAGGCCAATGTCAAGTAAATCCCGTTCTCCTAATGAATTGAAAGCCTTTTAGTTATTTTTATTTGAAAAAAAAAGAGAACTAAATAATGATTTGGAAAACTTAACAAAAAACTATAAATTCAAATTTTTGAATGTTATCCGAAAATCCGAAATTATACAATTAAAGTTATTCGTGCAAAATGGTTTCTTTGCCGATAAAACCGATTACAATCTGCAATTCAGTGTAAAATTAAAATTTATAGTAACATTAACTAAAGAACAATATTTCGCATTCAAGCATTTTCGTATGCCAAAAAGGACTAAATTTAATTGACGAAAATTTTATTCAAATTTTAGTATATTTTTTGGAAAATAATTGAACTTCATTAACACAATGATTAAAATTAAATCTTCATTTCATTATTATCATTTCAATTGAATGACAATTTATAGTAACCAACTATACTATTCTTATTTTTGCACAACATTCCGATCTGAACCTAGGCCTACTTCTTACAGCTTTTTCTGACCAAAAATTCTATACGAAAAATCTGAAAACATTAATTAATTTCATATAGAACCATTTGGAAATGAAAGCAAAATTTGTTAAAGGTAAACGTATAGCAATTTCACTGATAATAAATTAACTAATGATAAAAAAAAGTGAAATTCTTGTTAAGATTTAAGTATTAATAGAAAATTAATGTAAAACCTCAACTTCAAACCTAAATAATCTTTCACCGACTCCGATTGTCTTTTAGTATATATATAATTAAAACCTATCAACTAGTACAGCACATCATTAGTAGAATATCTTCCAAAAGACCATAAACATTAACCACTTCTGAAAAAAAAGTCAACCAGCACTTTTCATTTTATACACTTTCCATTTTACAAAAAAAAAAATTAGATATTTATTATTTTAGGTTTTTTTTTCACTTTTCAAAATTAAAATAAAGTAATTATTTTTATAGTTAAACAACAAACTAAAAGACCAAAAATCATTAATCATGTAAAGATTTTTATAGTTATTTTTTGAACAACAACAAAAAAAAAAACGAGGTAAAAAATGATTTTTTAATCATTTTAAAAATCATCTTTTCTGATAGATAAACTTTAAATTTTACCACAAAAGAAAAAAAAAATATTCAATTTTCTTCAATAATTTTTTTTTTCTATATTAACAAAATTTGTTTATAAGTATAATATTTAGATTTTAATAAATTAAAATAATATACCAAAATTTTGGCATTAACGCCATCCATTTACAACCTTACGAATTTATAATGGAAAAAAAAAATTATTTAATAATACAGAAAAACATAAGAGATGATTAAAAGAGTAACACTAGTAAATTTTTTTTTGGTTTTATGTGCCTAACGCCGCGTTATGCATTTACTTTGTTAGTTTAAAATCCATGAATCCCACCTACCAAAATATGAGCTCTATAATTTTATCTTAGTGTCTAACGATAATGGAAATTTTACTATAAAGTACAAAAAAAAAAAACGATCGACACAACAACGAACCAAAACATAACTTTGACAAAAATCCATAAAACACGATTTTGTTAAATTTTTTTCAGTTAATTTTCAATTTGGATAATAAACAAAACCAGAAAAAAAAAACAAATTTAATTATGTTCGATGATCTGGAGAAGTTTTTGATTTATTATTACTTTACATTAATTATATACTTTATTATTTTCATTTTTACCAAGGCATATACATACAACATTAATTTGAAGGCGATAAAGCATAAGAGGGCATATTAGATACCATATAGAAAATGTTATAGATAGTAGATAAATTAATGTAAAAAAAATTAAAATAATTTTTTTTAGCTTATTGTTTGTCAAATTATTATTAAAATTTACATTATTTTTCTTTTCACTAATTTTTTAACCTTGGCATTTAAATATATGTTTAATGACTATTTAATTTTATTGTATGTTTATTTGATGACTAATAAGTTATAATAATTTTAATTTATGTAATAGTTCTAATGATAATGCTTTGCTATATTTATAAGAAGTTTATTAAAATAATAATTATTGTCCTTGAATTTTATGGGTGGTGTATATAACAACATTAAGGAAATGTGTTTATTTCTATTGTAAACTAATTAAATATCAATTTTTATTCATCTGTGAATATAATATTAATTTTGTTTTGTACATGATTAAATTCAAAAGGTAAATCGTAAATCGTGATTTTACTTGCAATGTTATTAAATGTCCTTAAGATTTTTGAAATTTAGATATAAGTCCTTTTCTTGTCTAAAATAATAATGCACATAATTTAATGTTAAAGAAATTTTTTTTATTGCAAATCATTGAGGAAATATAGAAATGAATAAATTTTAATAAATTGAAATTTTGTCGTTAAATTATCTTAAAATTAGAATTATTTAAATTTAGATAAGAATTCTTTAAATTTGCTGAATAATCAATCGTTTATTCTTTAATAATCAAAATCGTATAATGATTTTGCAAAATGATGTTTCAATTGATAATTGAATAATAAGTTTTTCTAATTATATTGTAACAAATTTCATATTTTGTTACAAATTCTTGGTAATTTTTGTAATTTTACAATAGAGACCTTCTAAAATTTATAATCACCTTAGTTATTACCAAAAAAAGTAGATGTTTTAGAGGGGCTATTCAAATTTAATTACTTGTCCACTTTGGGAAACTTGAAAGGCCTTGGAAGTATAAGGTTTTTAGCTGTGGACGATAACTGGAGCTGTAATTATCGGATTTTGATCCAGTTTTCTGCAAATGGTTGTCAATAGAATATTGTGCTACACCTCAAAGCCACTTTTTTTCGATTTGGGACTATAGGGTGTCTGGTGTACAACAACACTAAGGAAATGTGAAATTGAAAATTTAGTGAGGACATTACTTATGTGTACCAAATGAAACCATACTACAATAACATAGTATTATATATAGTACGAATTATCATAAATCTATTATATAATTTATGAAGATTTACTTCCCGGGTATACCAAAAATTTTAAATGTATTTTTTCCAAATCTTTTTGAGAATTGAAAAATTAATTTAAAATTTTTTTTATATAATATCAAATTTTCTTATTTAACAAAAATATTATTTAATATGTATATGTAAAAAAATGCAAATTTAAATTTAAATATTATTTTTGTATATTAAAAGAAAGACTAGAAATTCGCACAACATGCGATCAATCATCTTATAAGAAATAAACCGCACATCACTATTATAATGTACATAACAATCTACAATTCCTATATTACCAACATTTAATGCAAAATTAAACTTTTTTTTTCTTTCTTTCAAAAATATTGAAAGAAAAGTGAAAGCATTTTTTTTTCTAAAAAAACTAAAAACCGATTTGGTTTTATTTCATTTTGTTTTTCAAAAAAAAAAAAAAATATTTTCGCACTATAAAAATTTTCTCATATACATATATATGAAATTGATTTAATGCTGATGACTATATCATATTATTAGATCTCCACCTTCATCATCACTTAAATACCACAATGCCAATTTAGGGATTGAAAACTATAAGAGAGAAAAAAAAATGCCATTTTACCATATTTGAATATAAAAAATTGAAATTATGTTTTAATTGAATTTCACTTATAAATCTTTATATAGAAATTCAGTTTCCAATTTAAAAAATTTTCGTTTTCTATTTTTGAAATATGTAGTAGAAAAAACCCTTAAAAAATGCAAAAAATGGAAAACAAACAATTTTTTTGGTCATTTTGTTACGAAAATTGTATCAAAAATTTATGGTAGGGTGTAATAAACATGTCATAAAAAACATTAAATATTTAAATTTTAATAAAAGATATTAACTTTAAAAAGTTTTAAACAAAATTATAATAAATTGATAGTTTGTTTCTGCTGTGATATTACCAAATTAAAGTTAAATTTATGTTCGGTCTCAATTATACTCAAATTGCAAGATTTAGCTAACCGATTTAGATCATTTACCTGTAACCCTTCCACTATTAAATGGAATTTACTTTGGTACAATGAATTGCAACCAGAACGTCGAAGAGATATCTGAGAAGTAGGACTCTAGTTTCGTATCGGGCAGTTGATCCAAGAAGAAGGAAGGAGAAAACTTAGTTTGAAGTAAACAAAATGTCGGTTGAACAAGTTAAATATCAACCGAATTTTATAGATTTTTTTGAAAATTTGTAAATGTTAATCAAATAAATGGCATTTTCGATCTTTATAGTGTGTAGAATAAATAGGGTTTTTCTCACCTCGAGTCATATTACTTGTACGACCGCCATTTTAGATGGTCATATATCTAAAATGGCGGTCGTACGTACTACATTTAAAAGCTTTTTTCGCACATCTGCTACAAATTTAATTTGATCAAACTCATTTAAAGAAAATGAAATCCCACCAAACTACCAAATTTATAAAAAGGAATTTATACTTTGAAATGTTATAAATTCGTGTTTTAATTAAAATTTTACTGCTTCAGTAATAATAAATTAAATATCTTAATTACTAAATTACTTAATATAAGTATTTACAATTTATTTCTATTATATCACCTAAAAGAAAAGTCCATTAACCTGGAATAATTATTTAACTATTTTTACAGAAAAAATAAAATTTATAAAAAATTTTAATTTCAAATTTAATTGCCGAATAAATTGACTTGAATTAGTTATATTTTCTATAATTACCTATCCCGTCGTTCTTCCTATTATAAAGCCTGAAATAGCTCCCAAAAAACAAATTATACAAAAAAAACCGAAATACAGAAAATGAAGAGAAAAAATAGCTGGAGATTTTCATCTGTTAAGGAAGACCAAAAAAATTATTAACTATATGAATCTTATTCCGGATTACAAAATCAACTCTTAAATTTTTTTTTAATTAATTTTGTATATAAATTTTCATAGTAGTAAATTTTCTTTCTGGTGTTTAAAAGAAAATTATAAGAAATTTTTTTTGTTAATTATCTATAAAAAAATCTTCACTAACAATTAAAACAAGTCCATATACATTAAAAAATCATTTTAACGATGTTTACTTTTTCGGAACATAAAAAAAAGTAAGTAATTTTCAATAAAAGAGAAAAATTAAATTTTCATATTTTCCATTTATTTATTTTTGCTTGCTAATCGTTTAACAATTGAAACATTTAATTTTGTGATGTTTAGAAAAGCAATTAACGAAAAACAACAAACATATTTTTTTAATTATGTTTTTGGTATAGAAAACTAAAAATTATTTCCAATTAAAAATATATTAAAAAATTGATAAAAGTATAAACACTTTTAAAAATGACTGTAAACTGTAATAAATCTTATTTTTATTTGATAATTATTTCACTTTTTTTTTCTCTATATATTTAATAAAAAATATTTTCCGCCACATTTTGTGTATTTATTTTTTTATCATTTTCTGTCAATTTTCTCTCTTTTGGTAGAGTCGTATAATATTATTTTTATTTCGTTAATGATCAAATGTAAAAAAAAAAGATTAAGAAATCAAGTTTTCATTTAATAACCCCATGCACTAATAAATATCCTAAATTGGTAATATAAACTAATATACTTTTGTATACCTTAATTTTCCAGCATCCCACATAAAATGATCTGGTCAATTAAAAATATATATAGTAAATGAAGATTATA
This sequence comes from Empis stercorea, assembly GCA_949752835.1. Taxonomy (NCBI): domain Eukaryota; kingdom Metazoa; phylum Arthropoda; class Insecta; order Diptera; family Empididae; genus Empis; species Empis stercorea. Next base: position 15,053,671 of record OX457085.1, on the reverse strand, counting down.
AAAGTTGCAAAAATTATAAACTTGAAAACTATTATTGATGATGTTTAATTACCCCCAACTTGTTTGTCGGTTCAAAATTACTTTTTATTTCCTTTTTAATATTATATACATAAAAATATAAAAAGTCGGAATTATTTGATAAACTTACATTTTATGGTAGCATAGATAATTAAATATTAAACGTAATTTTTTAGAATGACCAAATCTCCAATTTGATAAAATTGGAAATATCAATTTTTGATGTAAGCTTTTATTAATTTGTATGCTACAAGGAATTGTTTGTGGTCATAAATCACTTATTAAATATATTTTCTATCGCCATTTTGTTATTAAAACAATTTTCTACCGCCATTTTGTTATTAAAAAAATTTTCTACCGCCGTTTTGTCATCGAATAAATTTTCTACCCCAATTTTGTTATCGAAACAGCCTTTAAGTGACATTTTGTCCTTTTAACAGTTTTCGCCAGCAATTTTGTTACAGTTTAAATAAATTTTTCGTTTCGCTTCAATCTGATGGACTGAATATGACCAAAAATATTTAAACTAACTCCTAATTTTGCCTATATAAGACAACCTTTTTATATCTTTACACCTGGCCATCGTCTTTATTTCTTTCTATAAAAAAAAGTCATTACTTTATGGTGTTGTCTTGTGCATAAAGTCTCGCCGTTTATCCCTTGCTAATATGTATACATAAAAAGTAATTCGCAATAATTTATTTATTTCGATATTATTATTATTTACAAGCTTGTTAATTTAATATGAACACAAAATTAATTGACTCTGGTTATTTGTTTTTCGTTTATTATATACATAAAATGCATAAAGAAAAATGATTAATTGCAAAAGTCATTAAAAAAACACATAAATGATAAATAAAAAGAAAAATCATAAAGAAAAATAATGTTTAATGACATTTTCATTTGGATAAAAGGATTTAAAAATGGAATAATCAGATTATTTTTACATATAAAATTTATTTGTTGTTTGAACAAGGATATTAAAAGAAAAAAATTATATTGGAAATTTCTTTTAAAATAAAAATTTCCTACCTTAACGATAAATTTTTGAATTTCCACAATTTTGTAAATTTAATTTTTCTGGGAACTATAAGAATTTTACATTTTTTTACATGTTATAAGTAAATTAAGATTCGTTTCAGTTACTAACTAAATAAACAATGTTCACTAGTAAAAAAATTATTTAAAAAAAAAATCACGATTTTTATTAAATTAAAAAATTCATAATTTAATCAAAAAAATGTTATTGATTTATTTACAAACACGGCACAAAATTTTATATTAAATTTTAATTAAATTTACACCAAGAAATTTGACAGATAACTAAAAATTTGACAGGTATTTTAATTAACCTCAAATTAAAACTACACTCAAGATAAATTAATTTTTTTTTATATATAAATATTTTTCATATTTTTTAAAATTTTATATACAATTAAATTTATGAAATGTAAAACAAAAAATTCTATTTAGATTTAAATGCAATTCTTGTCTGCACAGTATCACAGTTTAATAATGACTGAATGTTGTTTCTTATGTAATAATATAAAATAATTTTTGGAGGTGGAATATGGAGTGTCCAATAATAATTAATAATTGTGTGCTCCTAATTAAAATAGTAGTTCCATTTCACCATATTTTCGGAAAAATTTAAGGATGAAACTAGATTAGACTAGACAGAAACCTAAAAATGGGTTCGACAATAACAATAAAGTATAACGAGAAAGGCTATATATATTCCTTTACAACAATCTGAGTATTTTGATTTTGCTCTGGAAATCAGAGTTTTTTAGTTCGTCTTTGAGTAATTTGCACCCAGGATATTTTAAGAATTCTGCATAAAATTCATACGTGGAGGATATAGTAATTCTCTATAGCTAAATTTATGATAATATACTTTTAAATTCAATTTGCGATAACGAACGATAACAGGTGAGAGTCTTATGATCGTGGCAAATATTTCACAAGTGAGAGTCTCCCTGGTGTAATTGAATTTATGAATTTTACATAATATAGTAAAAGAAATCTAAACAATTATTGATAACAAAAATTTAATTTAAGTTAAATTGATCTTGAATTATTAACATATAAATTCACTTTCGTTTAAGTGAAATTGAAATTATATTAAAGATTTATATATATATACAAATATTTTAGAAAGATATAAATTAGTTAACTAATCAGTGTGGTATTATTGATTTATATTCAATATTTGTTGTTGTTGTGTACAATTAATAATCTTAAAAAATCAAATTCAATTAATTGAACATAAAAAAAAAATATATTTTTTTTTTAAACTATCAAAAAATGAAGAGAGATTTTTCAAGAGATTTTAATATTATATCTAAGAAAAGTGAAAATATTTATATTTGTTTGAATTTATAATGGAAATTATTAGACAGAGTTTTTAGTCAATTTTGAAGGTGTAATGAACTTCCAAGAAACAGTCATTAATTTTAGACTTTTAGTAAAGTTCAGTTTAATTAAAGGTTAATTTATTCGATGTTAAATATTAAATTGAATTATTGAATGCAAAAATATAATATTATATAAGATTTTTGCCAATTTATATTAGCGAGTGATTGTCAAATTTAATATTTATTAAGCTTGTACAAAGACGATAAGCTTTACGATTTGTGCGCATACTACGAATATTTGATTGCTTAGAGCTTAGACTATTTTGATATCAACATTGTTATTGGTCCACTAAAAATGACTATTTAATTAAAAAGAAATTTTATAGTCTATTACATAAAATTTATTACATAGACAATATTTAATAACTAGAATTTGATTAGGTGCAATATTTCAATTAAGTAAATCTACGATAATTAAGAAAATTAAGTAAATCTACGTCCTTCAAGGATATATCTTGAAATGCTAAGTAGTTTTGCTGTGGTTAAGGATATTTTGCATCGATATATTATCAAATTAGTGATAATATATCATAAGGTAAAGGTAGTGTCACACTTGGTAGTAACTATCATATCCATCTATCTACTCCCAAGTGCATTGATACTCATAGAATATTTGATCGATGACACTAAATATGTAATTGATCAAAATATTAAATAATCAACAAAAATTCCAATCATTCCATTTTTGCACTAATTTTTTTTTTTTTTTTTGTAAATGAAATTTTACTCCTCTTCTTTCCGGATACTGTCATATTAAACTCCAGTAAATCAACAATCTGACAACTTAAATAATCAAAACGGAAAAAAAAAAATTGAAAGAAATAAACAAGAAATAAACAAAACAAAAAAAAATCGTTTTTTTTTTCACTATCTTTTTATATTTTTTTTTGATGAAGGTAAATAGAAATTATTTTCATAATTTTTTCTAAATATTTTGACAGCAAAACAAAATACTTAAAATAATTTATCTCTTCTTTTTTTTTATGTTTCATTATTACCTTACTTATTTAATGATGCTTACAAAACAATAAACTGAAAATAGTTTTTGTTTTTTTTTTTTTAATTTTTACTTTTGGTAAATTAAAATTTACCAGCGGCTATTAAAACTAAAACACGCTGGTTGAGATTTAATGAAGATTTTTTTTGTTTGTTGGAAAAAAAAATTATTATCTAAGGAAATAAAAAATTTCAAATTTTGAAGAGTTCTTTTTTTTTTTGGGAAAATTTTTTTTTTTTTTTTGAAAATTATTATTATAATTATATTATTAATATTTTGTTATTATTATTATTATTTGCAAATTTTTATATTATACTTATACGAAAGCCACTATTTAACCATAACCTTTCTTTTCCATCAATTTTGGATGATTTTTTGTTGTTGAAAATTTTGATTATTATTTTTTATTTAATAAAAATTCACTTTCTCATATAAGATACGAACATTCAAAATCGGTATAATATCCAACAAAGGGTCGAAATTAAAGTTCACTAAAAAATTTATAGTAATTTAATTTTGCGTAAACAAAATTAGTTTTATGATGGCGGCAACAAAAACAGGTTCAAAAATATTACAACAAAATAAATAATATTTATATATAGTATAATTGACAAAAAGGAATTGAAGAGCCAGTAAATTGTTTACTTTTACCTTTGGTATATAAATTGATCACTAATTTTTTGGTAATTCAAAAAAAATTCAAAAATTTTTTCGCAAATTTTTATTTATTAAAAATTATTATGTCGAATATAAGTTAAAGATAGAGTCTTTATGTATACTTTCATTTTATGTATAAAGTAGAATGTCAAATGAATTATGAGTTTGGTTTATTAAATTATAATCTGATTATATGTTAAAATGACGAGAAAAGTTATAGGCAAGAAATTAAACAAAATTTTAATGCGGAATTATAAGTATTTACAAATATTTTTAATTGACTCCGACGTGTGGTTGACAATTTGTTTTTTATAGTTAATTAATTTTCAAAAATGAGAAAGGTTTTAATTTTGTTATTTGATGATATTAACAGGTGGATTTACTTGAATAAAATAAGTGATGTTATTTGGTTTTTTTAAGAGAAATATTTACGAAAGATCGAAACATATACTCTACAATTTCTTGCAATACTAAATAAATGAGTGGATAAAGAATAAACTATGCTAGAAATCGATTAATAAAATTATCGATCGTTGCAGTTATCATGTTGCAATAATCGATTACTTTTATTTATCGATCGATAAATCATCCACAAAATGTTGTAATTATAGTTGATTCGTGCGTAATTTAAGATATGTACACATTATGACTTATTAAATCATTTTGCTGGCTCAAATAATGTTACTAATTTAATGAAGATCAGTACTTTTACTTATGATTATTGTTACATTACCAATTTTGGTGCATGGATTTAAAATGGTATTTATTTGTCAATTATGTTTTAAAAGATGAATTATAATATAGTGTGAATCTTAATTATTTAATATTCCGGTGGACAAAGTCTCCACTAATGCAAATTGCCAATATATATTTCTTCTTATTTTTCCCAACAGCCCGATGTGAGCTAAGGCTTTCCTCATATATAGGTTTCACTGACAATTTGGAACCTAATTTCCCGAAAATTTGGTACGTAATAACGTAATTCCCCAACAATCCCCAAAAATTTTGGGAAATTATATCGATTCAATGCCATAAATTCTTCTGTAGCGGAGACACTACAATTATATATTTATTATAATTGATTAAATATAATAGATTTTTTAAGAATTTATAGAAAACGAACTGTTTGACTTAGCTGTGTTAAAATTATACCCACACGATTAAATTATTATAAAATAACTTTCATAATTATTTGAAAAATCTAATTATATCAAAATTTCCTGGTAATTAAAAAAAATATATTTTATATAATTAATTAATTATATTCATTCTAACTATAAAATTTTTAATTAAACAAAATATAAATTACTTTATGCAATTACATATAATTATTTAGATATAATCGGAAATTCAAATTACAAAAATTTTCTCACACACAGTGTAATCAAAATTATATTTCATTGCAATATAATTTAATTTCTCTAGAATTGCAACTTCTAAAAGGTAATATAAACTTAAAGGAAATGCATAAAAGCAATAATAAAGTCAGAAAAATCTTCTTTTCTTTTAAAATGAGGATGTGCTCACCGAATCAAAAATTTATGTTGATTTTTATGATGATTTTCTTCCGATTACTAACAAAAATATTAAATTTTTATTATATATTAAATTTATTTGTAAATATTTATAAAAACAAAAAATGCATAAGGAAATTCATTGTCTGACAAAAGTTTTCCTGCAATTTAACAAAATTCAAACAAAATTATGTAATTTTTTTTTTATTATTACTTAATTGTTGTTTATATTTGTAATTATTGCATGTTTAAATGTAATTATGAAAATTTACTAAAGGTTTTTTTATATTGAGGAGATAAAATGAAATTTTCATTTTTCATTGCAACAAAAAACCAAAAAAAAAAAAATGAAAATTTAATGAAATTAAAAGTACAATAAGGAAATTTTTTTTTAAAAGTTTTAGAATTTTTAATCTTCACTTTTTGATTGTTTTAATTTAATCATTAAAATTTAATTTCATTATTGTAATAGTATAGCTACTTAATTTTAGTGAAAAATATGTAGGAGTGTAAACAGACCAACAAAAAATGGTTTAATCTAATTTTAATAGGCCCTAAAAATATTATAACTTAATTTTTTTTTTTGGATGACCTAAATTAAGTATTGCATTTTCTCCAATGAAAAACTAAAACTTTGACAGTTCATTGTCATATTATTTAGTCCACCCAACAGAAAAAAAAAAACAGAATATTTTTATTAAAGAAAATTTCTCATAAAATCATTAAGATAAAAAAATTTCAAACAATAATAATGAAAAACAAAAAAAATTGCTATTTTGGCCTAAATAAACAAGATCCGATTAATACACGATTTTAAGATATCATAATAAGATAATTTTGATTAGTCTTAAATATCTTTTAGCTTAATGATACTATTTTTATAATAATATAACTGCCCACAAATATCCGTTATAACATAAAACATAAATATAAACATAAACATATAGAAAATTTACAAACAAACAAACAAAAATTTAAATGTAAATAAACAAAATTTCCAAAAAAGAAAAAAATTAAACAAAGAAGTTTAGAAATACAAAATAATAATAATATGGCTGCAACTTCCTATATTACCCCAATCTTAGATTTAATATTTATTTTAAGGGGATTTCCTGTATATAAAATGCTAAAAAGTTCTTGAGACACCAAAGAAAATTGGCTATAAAATTTGAGACTTTAAAAAAAAAAAAATAATAATCTGTGAAATTGAATTTAATAACAATTTTTTTTATTTAATGTTTCTTTTTAACAAATTAACAAAACCAATTTTTTTTTTTTTTAGTTGGACAAAATTCTTTAATTCTTAATTATATGGTTAAAGTTATTTATTAGGAGTTTAAATGATATTAACTTTAAGGTTAAGATTTAGTGGATAATAGGCTAATTTAAACAACCACAAAAATTTTGTAAAACAAAAGAAAGAAAAACCTTCATTTAAAAAATGATCAATTTTTATAAATCAATTAAATTATATTAGCCCTGTTTCCGGACCTGGTATATACAACACACCGAATACACCGGACTTTTGGGTATTTGAAAGAAAAATAATGATTTTGACCTTTAATCGTACATTGACCAAAAATCAAATTAATGAAACTTTCATAATGTTAAATAAATTTGATAGTTTAGTAATTTAGTTGGACGATGCATATATTTTGGTTTATATTTTCCATTAATTTCGTATAACGATTTCTTACTAATCCTCTAATATATCTGCAATATTCTTATTTCCCGAAAAATTAATTTTCTTTCTATAAAAATTTAAAATTCTCCAAAACTTAAATAAATTTTAAAAAAGCATTTGACACGGAAGTCTTTTACATAATGTCAACTTTTACAGCTCAATTTCCAAACTTATATTAAAACAATTTAAAAGCAATTTTCATTTACAAATATTAAAAAAAAGGGTTCATTAAAATTAACGTAGCGGCTCGAATTATTTTTTTTTTGTTTCAAAAACGCGAGGTTATTGAAATCTTAAACAGTTCTGTAATTGATTCTATGTAATACTGTTATATTCTCAAACATTTTATTTATACAATGTCAACCTCACCCACTAAATTAGATACCATTTACAATTTTTGCTTATAGGCAAATCTTAAACTTATTAAACTTCTTTAAAAATAAAAAAAAATTCGGTCGACTGAGCTTTATTATTACTTGAAATAATAATATACCTTTAGCAGCATTAAACATTATTTTTGTAAATAAAATTGAACGAATTTTGCTCACAGCATGTAAATCGCTTTAATATGTTTTGTAATATTTTTGTTGTAAGAGAGAGAGAGAGAAACGCATATCGGCTTAAGAAAATGTTAACAGTCCATAACATTAAAAGAATTATTATGATTATTTATTATGTTTAGCAAAAAAAATTTTAAGAATTTTTTTAAATCTATTTAAGTACAGGGTTCCAGATCAAAACTTTAACTCTATGAAATAGCGTCTTCTTTATTATTATTATTATTATAAAAAGTCAGTGACTTAAATTTTGGTTGACTGCGTTACCAATTGTTATAAATTTTAGCACCTTATGGTGAAAAATGATTTTTTTTTTCATGTTAATCTCTTTAATCATGAATGTTTTTTTTATTTTTCTGATGCGAGCCAAAAAACTGAGACGACTTCTGACTCTGAAAGACAAGATATGGTATCAAGTTTGAGTAATTCATTTAATGATGTCATGGTCATTAATGATTTTGTTCTTATTTTACGACTTTTTTTACAATATTATATAGAGAAAAACCAATTTTAAATGAGCTTTGTTTAGAATGAAAATTGTTTAAGTTTCAAAATAGAATAGAAAACTTTCTGCTTTTAAATAATAAATCTTTAACTCAGGTCATTGACATTTTTGCGTAACAATTACGAATTATTTACAATAAATTTTAGTCTGAGAATTTTCAAAATTAAATCGTTCTCAGTTTTATGACAATTTGTCGAATAACAATTTACCGAAAGGTATAAATTTTTATTAGATTTTGTCATACATAACAATTTGTCGACGTGTAATTCTCATCGAATTGAATTTCAATCAATTATGGTAATTAATATTCTATTGATTGAATTGAGTTATATTAAGACGAATTATCGTTTTCTAAATTTTCAGCGTCAACTATGATTTTCGACGAATTGTCTCGCTGACGGTGAAATTTCGTCATAAAAGAAGTCTATCTAATTTTGATTCACCAATATTTTTGTTTTTTTGGTAAAATGTTCTTGTTTTTATGAATTGGTATACGATACAGATACTACATAAATTTTTATAAACATGGTTCTTTTTATTTTATGCAACAGGTTTCCGACAGCTCAAATCTTCTTCTTCTTTTATTTGGTAATAAAAATTTCGCATAAAATGAACCTTTTTATTTGATGTTTTAATTGTTATATATGTGAAAAGAAACTTGTTTTTTTTTTGGACTGAGTCATGATAACGAATTGTGTTTCGTTTTTTTTTTATATTTGCCCGTGAATATTCTGGGAATCAAAAGTTTTTAATATTCTTATGAGAATTTTATGTATTGTAAGAAGTTCCACACTACACCAAAAAAATTATCCAGATTTTTTTTTTATTGGGAAATAAAATATAATAAATAAATTTTTAACCTGGACGTTTTGAAGATTTTATTTAAAAGAAAATATTTTTTCCAGACAAGAAAGAATTTTCTGATTCTGATTCAGTAAAAAAAATTTTTTTAGTTTAGGTATAGAAAACGTTTAGGTATAGCCGACGACTTCTTTGGTATAAATATAGTTTTGGTCAGAGATATATATAATTTTTGCGAATAAAACTTCCGTTGAAATATAAGTGTAATAAATTATCAGATTATCTTATAAAAAAATTCACTTAAAAATATAAAAAAAAAAATCTTTTCGTTAGATATTCTTTCTTTGCTAACGAAATCTTTTCAAATCAAAATTATTTATTTAAGCTATTTTGGAAGTGATTCATTCAAGGATACATTTTTAGAATCTCTTCTAATAATTTCCATGATTAAAATATGAATTATTTTGAAATTAGCCAATTAAATGACGTAAAAGCCGAAAATTGTATTCAGCACGACAAAATTCGTACTCAGCATTATATAAATTACTATTTTTTCGACAAATGGGATAATATTGAAAAAGAATTTAGAAGATTTAATTATGTCTTCAAAATGGATTTTGAAAAATGGAGGAGATTAGGTTAGCTTGGACGTTAGACATGGGTAGACCACCACGGATCCGTAACAATACGACTAACTGGTTTCATAAAGACCGGGGAAACACAACGCTCCGATCCATTGTGTCATTAATATTTACGAGTTAAAATGCACTTGTGCTTTCCCTTTCAGCGAAGTTTAAGAGTTTTCTGATACTGCATTTGCAGAAGTCTAGATTGTTGAAGAAAGGTGGCGCTTTTCTCTTGATTAGAAGCGTAGCAGTTTTTGCATTGACTGATTCTAACTAGTTTTAGGCTAAGAGCATATCTGCTGACATGCAGTGGGAAAAGTGGAGAAAATATTAAAGCTTCATATTTTTTCGACTTTTGGATTATCAATTTTTCCTTGATAATATATGAAAAAGTAAATATTTTGTCCTTAAATCAAAGACAAACATTTTAAATAAAATATTGTCATTGAACTGAAATTAATTTTGTTGCGATATTATCTGTTCAAAGACCTCAGGGATTAAATAATTAAAGAAAAGTTTTCCTTAAGAAGTAAAAACGATTTGTATTTTTGCAAAAAAAAAAAAACTATTTGGACAATTAAGTTAATTCAATTATAGTCAAAGAAAATGACAAATATTTATTATAAAAAAGCAAAAAGGACTTTAAGCAAATATACCAATGACTACATAAATAAATAAAAAATTGTCTCCGATTTGTGGTTTTCCTTTAATTTACAATTTCTTTTGAATCTCTGTGGTGCTTCTGACTGAAACTTTTCGTCTGTTTGTCTTTACAAAAATCAATAAACTTTTATAAGTTCTTTTAAGCATATTTAAATATATCTCATTTAGTAATTTACTATATTTAAAGAATTTACCACAAACCACAATTTACATCATCGAAAAATTCAATTAAAATTTCGACAAAAAATTTTTAGTGTAAAATATTTTTTTTTTTTTTTGTAGTTTAATTGAAAACATGTTTTTTTTTTAAGTTCAATTTTACGTAAGGTTTTTTTACTCTAAATTTTTCTTAAATTATATTTTTTTCTGTAGAAAATTTATGGTTTTTTTTTTGTGTTTAGATTTTTTTAAAAAATATTTTGAAAGTTTATTTATAACTTTTAAGGAAAATTTGGTAATAAGTATTATATAGGTAACCAAACAAAAATCTTCATCATAAAAATTTAATACGCGAAGAAGTTAAATACGCCACAGGTAAATATAAACTAATAAAAAGCTAAATTGAAATAATTTATATAAAATTTTTACAATTTTTAACATTAAATTTTAGCACGATATTTAATTAGATAAAAAAACATTATGTTTCTTTTTGGAAATTTACAATTGTGCAAAAAAAATCATCAAACAATTTTTTTTTGTTATCAAAATTTGTGCAAAACTAAATTTCGTAAAAGCAGTAAAATGCGAACTTTTTGAAGGTAACAACAACAAAAAATAAACATGTAGCTAAATATTATTAAAAAAAATTAATTGCCTGTAACTTAAAAAAAAAAAATTCATGTTGAACATAAAATCAATTTACAAAAAAAAAAGATTGCTCAAAAAAAGTTTAAAATTTTTGATTTTCTAATGAAATGATTTCATTTTTTGATATTTTTTTTTTAGCACAATTGACGCAATTTATATAAAATTTAATTTTTCTTTTCTTCATATAGATCGAAAAAAGTTTCCATTTGTAGATTTTACAATTAAATATATTGATCCAAATTTTATGATGAAATTTTTTTACAGAGATTTTCAAAAATTTCTATGACAATGAAAAGATTGTGAATGTGAATCCAAAATCAATCGATCTTCGATAAAAAAAACTTCTCTTTTCATCAATTTTTTTTTCTTCTTCTTCTGTAAAATTTTAATTGAATCAAAAATGTAAATGATCTGATCCATAAATCATTAATATATTTTTTATATTTCATTAAATCTATTTAAAAAAAAAAAAATTCAAATTTCAAAATTATTAATTATTAATTATCAAATCTAACACATCTAAGAATCATAAAATATAAGTGAATATTATTATTATGAATTTTTCTTTTCCGACTCACTTTAAAAAGTCCAATTTTTACACCCTAGTTAATCTTTTTTTGTGTGTTAACTTTATACTACACTTTCTTCCATAAGCAATTATTATAGTAGTCAAATTTCTTCAGAGTTTTGACCTTTATCAGTAACCCCACATTTTATAAAAAAAAATCTACTTTTCTAAATGATTTTTTTATTTGAAACCTCAAAAGAAAAATTATCGTTGATAGATGGAAATTGAGATTTCAAAGAAATTTCACTTTTTTTTTTGTGTGTTGCTGGCTGCTGTGCGCTGGTGTTACTCCAAAAAAAACCAATTTCTTATATTTCAAATTTTTGATTTTTGGGACACGCACTTGGCACTTTTATTTCCCATTTTGATGACCTCAAGAGTTCAAATTTTGATGATTTGTTATGTTGGTTGTTTTTTTTTTTTTGATGGTCAGAAAAGTTTTGGACTATAAACGAAATTAAAGCTTTTCGGTTTTTGTTTTTGGGATGCAACAAAATGAATAAACCAGTAAATATAAGTTTAATAAAATAGATATAAAATTGTTTACCTTTTTTGGTATTTGTGGTTTGTACTACATTTCAGTTTCATTAAATATTATTATAGGAGATTTTAAAGCCTGTCAAGAATGAAATTATATATGGCCATAATAATAAATTCTTAAATGTGGGGACCTACAGCGATGAAAAAAATAAATGAACTTTTACTATAAAACCATAAATGATGTTCTGGCCAGCAAATCAAACAAAATATTTATAATATATGGTATATAAATAATGTTTTGAAAAAGTGAATAGAAAGATTTTTGCCTTAAGGTGAAATGACTGTAAAATAATGATTTTATTTAAGTTGACATTTTGTTGTTTGTAAACAGACACATTTACTTAAGTTTTTTTTATTGAAAATTTAAATATCTGATAAATAAAAGTTTATGGCGAACTTGAACTTGATAAATTAATTTCGAATGCATAGACAGATTTTTCATAGAATAAATTATTGGTAAAAAATGCTAAATTTTTAAAATGTCAGATTAATTGTTTAAATAATTTGGCACCAAACATTAAATTAGAAAACTTTAGTAATTTAGGAAAATAATATTTCGAAGCCAAATTCCACTTTTTCCTAGTCAATTAACTTCTTTTTCCAAATCAAATTTTTTAAATCTTTTTACATAGTGTAAAAAATGACGAATTTGGTTTGGAAAAAAAATGTATATTGACTTGAAAATACTTTAACATAATTAAATATTTTTTCAGTTTTATAATGTAAGTAAGTATACTAAAACCTTAATTTAAATTGTACCTATAACTCTTACATTTCGGTCTGTTTCGTGTAATCTAAAAAAATTTCAAGTTAAAATTTAAAAATTGTTAAAATAATTAATGATTAATTGAACACCAGTTAAACAGTTTTCCCACCATAAACGAAATAGTGTGTAAAATGTAAAATTTTGAAGAACTATAATAATTTTAATTAACAAAAAAGGTAAAAGTCATTAACATTTTTCTAAGAAATGCATAATAAATTAAATTAGCATAGAAAAGTAGAAAACTAGAATATCAAAATTTAAAGTTAGTAAAATTAAATTTCGTAAATTAGAAAAATTGGTAATTGAAAGTAAGAAAGTAATTCCTAAATTTTTACATAACTTATATTAGATTAATTTATGATTTTTGCTAATATCATTTTTCAAATTAAAAGTATTGGAACTGAAATTGAATCATATAAACATATCAGTTTCAATTATTTTGGAAAAAAGTGCAATTATTTTGGAAAAATTCTACAAATCAAAATGACCAAAATTATTTTATTATTTTACAATTTTTTTAATGTTTATTAAAAATATTAGCAATTTTTATATTTGATGTAAATTTGCTACAACAAAATTTTGGTTAATAGTTGAAAAACTTCCATACAAAAATTAATCATTTTTTTTTGTACTAAAATTTCTGTCAAATTACCAAAAAAAATTTATATAATTTATTCAAATTCTTATTTTAAATTATGAACCACAACTTCCTTCCTCATCAATACAAACAAGAAATTTATAATTAATGTATTGTTGTAATATGTTAATTAGGTAAGATAGAAAAATCATTTGAAAAAAAAAATCTAATTTTCTTTCAATAAATTTTTAATTATAGGCACATTATTTTTATTAATGCCAAGTAATAAAATTACATTATTATCGGCTTTTGAATTTGTTCCTACATAAATGGCTGGTTATACATAATATTAAAAAAACGACATCAAAGTAACATAAATCAACATAAAAATAATAATAATAATAATGAAAAAAATAAACTTTTAAAATGAAGAGAGAGAGAATTTTCTTGTAACACTTACCTAGTTTTTTTTCGTTAAAAGGCTCCCCAGTCCCCAGATGGTTAAAAAAAAAAGAAGAAGAATCTTTATTAAAGTAGATAGTAGAGTGGAGTGTCGTCGTTATGATGTAGTACAATTATTATTTTCTTTATTATTTTTATTTACTCTTTTTTTTTTCAAAACAATTTTACTTTTTTTTTTTTTTTATCACTACGACAATTTTTTATTTTCGTATTTTTTTAAAAATTCTCACTTTGCTGCGCCAACATAAAAATATACACAAGAAAATTATAAACACTTTTTTTTTTTGGAGGCTCTCCAGGTTTTTTTTTTTAATTTACTATCTTAACACAACATAATATTTTTTTTTATTATTATTTATGCTTTTAGCTTGTTAGAAAAAAAAAATATTTATAAATAAATAAAAAAAAAGATATTTTTATGCTGTGCTGCTGGTATAATGCGCTACTATATATTATGTTGCACTTGTGTATATCTTTTAGATACTTTTCGTTGGTTTGTTGTTGTTTAAAGTAAAAACAGATATTTCACGTTTTTTTGGTTTTACAAAAAAAAAAAAAAAAATTATATTTAATATTTTTTTTATGTATTTTGTAAATCTTTTTTAAGTCAGGCACTTTTTTTTTTTGCAACAGATAAAAATTGTTGTGACAAACATTTATTATTACTTAAAAAAGTTTGTTGTTATTTATATATATTTTTTTAAAGAACATAAATGGTGGAGGATGATTACAAAAATTTTGAGAAGAATTATTTTCACCGAGAAAAATTTTCACTGAGTATGTAGTTTTCAAAATTGTTGTCATTGACCGAATAAGATAAATTTTCATTCAGAACAAAATGAAATTTATTTCACTGTAAAAAATAATTGTTGAAATTTTCTAAAAAAAATTTATTTTTTAAGAAAATTGATAAAATTTTAAGTTAAATTAAATTTTAAATGATATTCAAAATTTAATTTTTATCATTTAAAATTCTTGTAAACACAAAATGTAAATTACCATACGCACAACTTAAATTTCTTTAAAAATCACTAAGTAAGTAAATTCACCCTTTTTCATTTATTTAAAATTACTTATAATGATTTTCGTCTCCAAAAAAATTATGAAGGGTTGGAAAATTCACTGTGATACCAAAAAAAACCTGTTACAAATCACTAATATCACCAGGATCAGGAAGGATAATATTTTTATGGTGCACTTGTAAGCCTTTATTTTTCACTTTTTTTCAAAATTTCAAGTCAAAGAATAATTAAAAAATATTAATCCACACACACACAAAAAAAACAAACGAAAAATCGTTTATGAAATTAAATCCTTTTTTTCCAATTTTCTTTTAAAAATATTTATTATCACTGTCAATGGACAGGACTTTACTATTAATCCTCTACACACTTGTCCAAATGGACAGGACTTTAGAAATCTCTGTCTGCTTTGTAGGTTTATGGAAGAACAAAAATTATGTTGCAAAAATTTAAACAATTGCAAAAAAAAATTTGATTTTGAAATTCAACAAAAAATCGAAAGCGGATCAAAAATGAAAATAAAAAATTGTACGAAAAAGAAACGCGAACCGTCTCATTCAAATATTGTAAAGAAACTGAATTAAATAAATTTCTTCAATTTCAGAAATGAATGAATTTATAAAAACTATAAAAATTCGTTTTTTTTTTTCATGTTGCTGTCAGTTATGCTTTGCGGTGCGGTTGTATCTTTTTATGGTATACTCAATTGCTGCTTATGCCGGCATTTATAATGGAATTCAGCTATATGTGCATAAAAGTGCTGAATAAGAAAATGAAAATTAAAGGTAAAAAAAAATATTGTATGTTACTATATGGGAAAGTTATTGGAATTAATTTTAATGGAATTGGAAAATTTATGGGGGAGACAGAAACTCTCTTGAAATAGAGAGTAAGTATGTATTGGTAATAATTTTTTTATTATAAGAAAAAAGAAATAAGTTAAGTAATAAAAATGATTTAAATGATTTGATTTTATATAGTTTAGATTTGGGTAAATCGTAAATTATTTGTAGATGCAAATTGCAGTATTTTATGCAACTGAAATTTTTTTTTTGAAAAAATTGTGAAGTGCGAGGAGCAATTAATAAATATTGAAATGAAGAAGATGGAAATCAGATATGGAAATATATTTAGCATAATCTTAATCTAATATAAGATTGCGAAAACTAGAAAACTAGATGCAAATTAATATAGAAGAAATTTAAGGAATTTCAGCAATCCTAAATGAAGATATCTAATTAAAATTTATTATAAATTTATTTCACTTCGTTCAAAGCACGATGTGGCTGAAATCTAATTAACTTTAATTCTATGTATAAATACTTCTTTTGGCTCAATATTTCGATATGAGCCTAGACTAGGCCTTTTCCTTCCTTTTTTAATAATTATGTGCATAGAGAATTTTTGTAGAATTCCGAAGAATGGAACCAATTTGATTATTGCTAATACGAAATTGTTCAAATTTGTCATAGTAAGAATATATCGAAGTAAATTTAAATTAGATTAAGTAACTTCGATTCTATAAAATTTTGGACGGAGTCTTCATAGTCCTTTGGTGAACAGCTGGTACAACATCTAACTTCTTATTTTTCTTCTTTTTGATGTGGGCCTAGGACTACGTCTTATAGGATTTCCCCGACATTTTATAACTATGTACACTATAATTTAACCACCAAAATTGTAATAATCAAAAACAAATATTCTAGATGAGTAAGAAAAATGCACCATATAAAAAATTCACTTTTGTGGCATGGACGTGGACATTGGCGGAAAACTGATACCAATATAAATGCAAATTTTTGGATTAATATCAGCAGCATAAAAATTTAGTTGCACAAAAATTAACTTATCATTATAATTAATTAACCACACTGTTTTTTTTTCGCAAATCTAAATTAAAATTACCTGCAAAGAAGAAAAAAAATCTTTACGATATTTTATTATGTGATCAAAATATATTAAAAAAAACATATACTATTTATGCTGAATATGATTATGTATTTCATTATTTTTGAGAGATCAAATAAAATTCCCAATAAAATTTTTATTGGAAGATAAAATATTTTTCGTATTTGCAGAGATTTTATTTTGGATTTTATCTTTAATTCATAAATGAGGGGGAATTAAACATACTTAAAAATGTTTTTTTTTTTTAAATTTGATAAATTGAAGTGTATATTTAGAAGGAAAATTGATATTTTAAAATTCCAATCTTTTTTTTGGCCTATGCACGAAAATTATATAAGATAAAAAGATACATTTACAAATTCCATAAATTAAATTTTAATGTTGGCGACATTATAAAAATGATTTAAGTATTTTTACATTTTATTTTAATATTTCAATTTTGATTTATTGCGAAAGAATGCGTTAAAGGATATTTTTTTAAATATTAAATTTCAAAAATATTTAAATAGAATTTTCTATTTTTTAAGTCATCAAAAAAATTTTTGTCCATAAATAAAATCATAATCATAAAATAGCAAAATCAAATTTCAATCTTTGAAGGATTTTTTTTGTATATAATTTTTTTTAAATTCCATAAAAATTTTCTTTGATTCTTTTCGAATTGTTCTTTTTCGGTTTTGCAAAAACAAAAAAAAACGACACTTAAAATACTTAAGTGTGGGGTAAGGTATAACACCACGGATATTTTATATATATTTTTACCGTGTTAAAACTAGAATTTTCATATACATAAAAAGATTGCATATATGTATGGATATATGCAACAAGACAAAATACGAAATCTTTCCATGACTGGACATCACCACATTTCGGATTGTGGATGGAAATATACAAATAATCTCAAACCAGTTCTTTTATTATTTTTGGTTAACATTTTTTTTTTTATGTTGTTTTTATTTAATAATATATTTTCGCAAAAAAAAAACGAAATATACATAAAAAAAAAATTTCTCAGCATAATTCTTAATGTTTGGGTCCGTCCTTTTACGCGCGGCGCGGTATACTATAAATATACTATATATTGGACGAACAAAACGACACACACAGTTCGGATAGGTTTGCATATATTATGTTGAAATATTTAATGTTTTTTATATATTAGCAAATTCTCTAAAAAAGGGCAAAATTGAAGAAAAAGGTAGAAAAAAAAAATTTTTATGCGCCATCGATTTTCGCTAAGAGTAAAAAAATAACAAGTTTAAAAAAAAACAACGATTGAAAATTATTATTAATAATAAAATTTCAGGTTGTCAGAGTTTATTAAGACTTAAATTAAAGATGATTCTTTGTTTCGATGATTTTTTTTTCGGATTTTATTCAAAGTTCTTCCATTTTTGGATTTAATTGAAGTTTTGGCGGTTTTTGAAAAATCCTAGAAATTTAGGACTAAATTTTTGATAAGAAAAATAAATTGTTATTATTGAAAATTTTGTATTATAAAATAATTCATTTGATTGCATAAATTAAAATTAGTTAATTTGAATTTTTAAATAGCCAAACAAATTAAATTTGGATACTTTTGGTGGCTTATGGTAAAATATACGTTTTTTTTTGCTGACCTACATCACTAGCTATATAGTAGATTCTTGTGCGAAATAGTTAATGTTGGAAAATTAATTATGAGAAAATTTGAAACATTGAGAATTTAAAATTTAAAGAGAATTTTATAATTTCAATAAAAATAATATTAGTAAAATTGATAATTTTAAGAAATTAATTAAATTATGTTAATAAAAATTAATGAAAATTTTCACTGACCTAAGTTTTGTAAGGTATTCAGTTCATTATTTTTATCAATATTTGGTGTTGCAAACATTCAAAACGCTTATGGAATATATTACACATTTACACATTTAACTATGTAACACATTTAACAGAAATATTTAACAGAACACATTTAACAGCTACACATTTAACAGAAATATTAATTTCCACATTTCAAATATGAAAATTGAGTAAAAACACAATATTTAATGAAGAATTTCCAAATTTTGTAATTTAAATATTTTGCTTTTCACTTCTCATTTACAATTTGTCATTTTTTGCAAATATTTTAAAACACTTTTATCAACTATGTAACACGATTATGATTATTATCAAAAGTCACAAGAGGCTATGAAATGAACCATAATATTATAAAATATTATAAGTTTTTATAAGATAAGCAATGCAATCCAAATTAAATTTAGTTAAATTGAAAATCCGAAAATTCACCACAATTCACAATATCAGCACAATTTTCTCAATTATGTAAATAAATTTCTATTCCAAATTGATTAAATTATGTTTTACATTTACAAAGTCTATTTGAACCATAAAAATAATCACGATTAAATCACTTTAATTGGAAAACTATTTATTTATATACTTATAAGAACAATTCTAAAAACTGTCAATTCACGTATATTAATTATTATACATATATCAAATGATTGTCATTTAAATTGTTATTGTATTGAAAATTTTCGCGCCAAAAATAACCAAGAAAAAGTAGGAGAGTAATATTTGACAAGATTTGACAGTTTCGTGTTCATTAGAAAAAATTCGTATTGATTTTTGTGTCCTTCGGCTTTTTTTCATAAATTAATTAAATTATGGATAGTAAATAAACAAAAATTAATTAAATTTATGTTAAATGAATAATTTACTAATTAATTTAATAAAATTCGTTGTTATTTTTTCGGTAAAAGGAAATTTTATAGGTGAAAAAGTTATTTAATTTAGTTGCATTTTTATATGACATTTTCTTTTAGCTGTCATGAAAAGTTATTATTTGAAATTATTTGTACTTTTATTTAACTACTACAGTGATTTTTTGAATTTTAAATGTTAGTAAATTGCATTTATTTTTATCGAAATTGAATTTTAAATTGCATTTATTTTTATCGAAATTGAATTTTAAATTACATATAATTTTAATTATTTTAATGTTGGTTCATGTTCATAACCTCTCTTTTGATGATAATCATTTTAGTTGAAGTTGAAATTAATAAAAGTGTTTTATTTCTTTTTTATGAAAATAATGACAAATTGTGAATAAAAAAAATTAAAATATTTTTGTAAATTATAATGCGGCAATTAATTAAAATAATCCGCGAAATATATGTCAACAAATGTATTTAAAATTAAATATCAGTGTTAAGTGTATTGATACAATCTGAATACTGAATTACTAATTACTTAGCTAGCAGGATAGATGAGTTTCCTTATATGAGAAATCAAAGGTTAGTACAAATTTTCATTATTTTTCATTAATTCCTTTATTATTAATTACTATTTCTATAAATTCTGAAATGGGTTACTCTAATAATGAATTGTACGTACTTATATATATTTCCGCATAAATTTCTGTGGTGATTAGTTTTTCAAAAATTTAGGTTAATAAAAAGTCATGAAATCACTAAATTTTAGAAAGCATGTTGTACATGTACATCATTAATTCTTCCTAAAACGATTGTACTACTATTCTAACCATTCATTTTCTCACTGTTGACAAATTGCAAATTTTGATTCCTTTTTTTTTAAACTAAATTCCATTTCTAAATTCCATAGGGTATAGGACATAGTTGTTATGAAAATTTTAAACAATTAAATTTCAAAAATATAAAATCTTAAATTTTAGGGAAACTGTTCGTTAGGGAAATCACTATTTGGGAAAATATTTTAGGGAAATTTTCCGGTTCCCCATTTTAACAACAAATATTAAGCTTTTAAAACTTTTCCAATTTGGTAAATGTATTTGCTTAGCCATTATTCAGTGACATCTGTCGTGAACATGTCGTAAACAACCCAAAAAAAAAAAATTTCGATTAGGCGCCAAATTCATTATTTTTGGAAAAAAATCTTACAAGAATTTATTGGTTATTTTGTCAGCTGTTTTATTTGTCATTTAGCCGCAACAACGTAAAGTAGAATAATATACCAAGTAAGTAATATAAAATAATCTAAAAATAATAATCAAATTAATATACTAAATTATAATTAAAGTGCAACCACATTTCACTTTTAATATGGGCAGCGGAACAAATAGCTCACCACCAACAGATTCCGAATATGGTGATAATTTAAAAGTATTAAATTCAAATTCACAAGTAATTGAATTACAGACGATCATTCGTGATAAGTAAGAAAAAGAAAAAAAAAGAAGAAATTTCAATTTCACCGAATTTAGGTTAAAAAAATATTTAATTTGCACAATTTTTTTTTTGTTTGATTTTAGAAATACAAGTAGAAGTGATTTTAAATTTTATGCAGATCGTTTAATACGTTTAGTTATTGAAGAAAGTTTAAATCAATTACCATATTCAGATTGTTGTGTTGAAACACCAACCGGTGCTACATATGATGGTTTAAAATATCGTTCTGGTAATTGTGGTGTATCAATAATACGTTCTGGTGAAGCAATGGAACAAGGTTTACGTGATTGTTGTCGTTCAATTCGTATTGGTAAAATATTAGTTGAATCTGATGCAGATACACATGTAGCACGTGTTGTATATGCACGTTTTCCAGATGATGTAGCTAGACGACAAGTTTTATTAATGTATCCAATAATGTCAACTGGTAATACTGTTTTACAAGTAAGATTAAATATTATTCAAATCCAAATTGGTCTTTTTGGACAATTTCAAAATGGATTCTTGTTGTTTTTAGGCTGTGAATGTTCTTAAAGAACATGGTGTACCTGAAAGTTGTATAATATTATCAAATTTATTTTGTACACCAGCAGCAGCTAGAACATTATGTACAGCATTTCCAGAAATGAAAATACTTACCTCAGAACTCCATCCAGTAGCACCAAATCATTTTGGTCAAAAATATTTTGGTACTGATTAAAAAAAAAAGAAATAAATTTTTGATTTTCAGTCGAGGCTCATAAAGTAAGCGAATCGGTTGATCTTTGACCTTCTTCAATTTAGTCATGTATTATCATATTTAGACTGAAAAACATGTGCTTTAAAGCAACTCGTGACTCATGATTCTCGCCGAAAAATCATCCTTAATTTTCATTTCTTATTTACAAAAAAGTATTTATAATTATTTAGATTTAAATGAAACTTTGTATGTACTACTACTAATCGTTGTTAAGCAAAAAAAAATATTATTTCAAGGTTGAAAATTTTAAAAAGCAATTTTGTTTTCAAATTATATGTTCATAGTGTAAAAATGTGTTATTCTATTTTCAAAAAAATTTCTTCTTTCAATTTTAAGAGCCAAAAAAAAAAAACAAATCAATTATAGGATTAATAATTTTTTAAATTTCCTAGTTGTTTGTGATATAAATAAACGAAACAGAAAAAAAGTTTTTTTTTATTAAAACTAGAAAATGTATAACAAGTCTTTTACTTTCTGAAATCTAAATAAGTATTTTTTTATAGGTTGATAAAGAATCGTTATCAAACTATAAAAAGTTATTACCGTATCGTAATATCGTATAATTATAATTGAATTAAGTCAGTGATTTTGCTTAGATGTGGAAAGTATTTAAAATTTTATGGTTTTCCAATTTTAAGATTATGGAAACTAAATTGTTGATCTCAAATAATTAATTGGATATCACTTAGTATTAAATTCTTTTTGAAAAACGACGTTTTCAAATATACTTGATTATCATCACTGTTGTTTGATGGATTTGTTAAGTGATTGTGACTTTACCCAACAGTCAGTGATAGTAGGAGTGTATATTAGAATTACCAACAAAAGTGAGATGGTTAGATTGTTTCCAGAAATTGTAATCTTAATCACAATGCATCAATTACCACTGTATCAATAGTTTATAATAAGACGAAACTAATAACATAATCATATTTCACATACAAAAATACGAATTTATTTATAAAAAAAAAATTGAATAATATTATTTCGACAAATATAAATTAAAAAAAAACCTCACGACTTTCTTTACAGAAAAATTAGAAATAAAAATTATATAAAATAAAAAAAAAAAATTATTTTTAATTATTCATTTTATAATTTACAACAGTATCAACTTTATGTAAACCAGTTGAAAATGAACGTAATTGTACAGATTGTGAATTTTGTATAATAACAGCATCTGTTTCACCCCATGCTTCTGGTACTTCACAATCTTTTGTTGTATGAATTAATATATCAAATGAACAAATACAATCTAATAATGGTAAATAACTAACAGTTGCTGATATTTGTCTCATAACATCACGTATTTCAGATTGTATACGTTTAAAATCTTTATTTGATGTTGGATTTTTTGGATCTTTATTTTCTATTTCAGTTAAATCATTTTGTACTTTAAAATCCCAACATTCTAATACTTCTTTTGTATGTACATTTGTTATAATCATAGCAACTTTTTCTAATAAATTTTTTGTTAACCATTCTTCGGTTTGTGATAATACATTTTTTATAAATTCAACAATTTTATTATCTTTTGACATTAATATTGTTAAACCATATTGTTGTGTATTAACAAAATCTTCGGGTGGATATATACCACGTTGAAAAAGTATTGAATTTATTCCATAATCTTGAAAAAAATAAGGAAATTCAAAATTAATTAATTATACAAATTATGAAGTTAATATGACTTTTACTTAAATATTCAGCAATTATTTGTGATGAACCACGTAAGGTAATTGCATTTTTTGCAGCTTGTTGTTGCCCAGACATTTTTTTCAATATTTCGATTGTTTTTTTTTTTAATTAAAATATATTAATATTATTTTATGTTAGGAAAGAATTAAATTAATTAAAATTGTCCTTTAATTAGTAAAAAAAAATAGTCCAGAAAAATTAAATTTTCTTTGTTTAATATTTTTCTTTATAAAATCCGTTAACGTATGACCCGCTTGAAAAATTAAATTTGATTTTTTTTTGTTTGACAGCAATGTCAAAAATATGACAGTAAAATAAAATTTGAGTACCTGATGCCATCTAGTAGGAAATTATAAGGTGTAATTTTTTTTTCCACTGAAGGAAATATTTTTATATATTTATTGCAGGTTTTTAGGCGCTAAAGAATAAGATCAAGACGGAAAAGGAAATTACGTCATAATCTTAATTTAAAATAATTCTTTAATGTGATTGTTTTAAGATATTCAGAGAAAAATTAATAAATAATAATAATTTAATTGGAAAAATTAATAAATAATATAAATTTCATTAAAAATATGAAATATTTTAATATTTCAATTCGACTGATTGAATTTAATTTATTTAAATTTTCGATGGCATAATTAAGTTTGAAGAATTTTAATTTTGCTAGCATATTTTCAGTGCAATTTATTGTCTTTAAGAACCACAATAGTAGAAGGATATTTCTTTCTATTTAAAACCAAAAATCATAAAGTTGGAAACACTTATTAGGTCAAAAATACCATTGACCATTTAAATGCTTTGATTTGCAACTCGCGGTTTGAACTTTTTTTTAACAAATATCTTAAATCTATAATTTTTTTTTATTTGAAATTTTCTCCTCATCATCAACATTATTTTCTTTCCCAACATTCATTTTTTGTAATCGATATATTGAATCAATTTTTAGTTCAGATTATATTAAAAACCATAATATTCTTTTTGTTTCCTAATTGGAGAGAAAGGATTCAAAATGAACTAAATTACATTATAATAATATTATATTTCATTACATGAATTTAAAATATAATCATGTGGTTATATCAATATCATTAATTTAATGGCCTTCTTCAGCTAATTTTGGTAATTTTCATAAGAATTTCACTTTTTTTTTATTTATTTTCAGATTCTCACCACCCTATTTAAAATACAATGTTGCATTTGCATTGCATACAATGTTGCATTACATACAATGTATATACATCAATTATTTTACAAAATTTATTATAATTTTTTTTCCGTATAATATTATACCATATACAAATCATCAAATCAAATCAATTTAGATTGACCCTTAAATAATAAATTTGGATATAAAATTATTTACAAAAAAAAAAAAAAAATCAAAATCACTTATGATATTTCTTTTCGTTTAAATATTTTTTTTGTCGGAGGAAAAACTAGAAATATTTACACGCATATATTTTACGAAAAAGAAGAGATATATATATGTACGATATAAACCACTGCCAGACACGCTGAAGAATCATTATTATTATTGCCCGCATTTTAATAGTTTTATCTTCTTTTTTTTTTTTATCCTTTACCGAAATTTATTTTTTTGACTTATTATAACTGCGATGATGCGAAAAAGTGATGAAAATCACACCATTAATATACATATATAAAAAAAAAATTCATCATCATCATCATTCTTTCATCTAGATGATTGTAATGATGAATTTAATGCGCTCAAAGCTCACAGAGTTCGGATAACACACAATAAAACATGTTCACATTTAAATAATATTATTGCCTGTTTTTGTTTTTGGTTATTTTGTTGTTGTTTTCGTGTAATATTTTGATATTGATTTTATGTTTTGCCATTAAATTGACCGGACCGGGTCAGTGCAGGCGTCAACCACAAAAACCGCAATAATTTATCTCAATATAATATATAATTTTTTTGTAGGTTGTAAGTAATAAAAAATTCTTTTGACGGAAGAATTTCGCGAATTATTTAATTTTGTTTTTTTTTTTTGGTGTTGTGTTTGTTGTTGTTGTTTAAACTTTTCTTTGGCTTGTCTTGTTTTGAAAATCACAGGGATTTTTATTTTCTTCTTCAATATTTTTGTTATGTTTTTTTTTTAACATTTTGAACCTTTTTTTTATGCTGCTTCTGCTGGGTTGAAGCTAAAAAGATATTATAAAAAAATTTTTTTTTTATTATGTTTCTGCTAAATCATTGTTCCGCAGCAACGTTTTTTCTTTCGTATATAACAATATCACCGTTGTTAGTGCCGCCGCCACAACAACTGGTGGATAGTGGTTAAGACGGAATCCAGACTGGGATAATTTGACTTTAAGTTTGTTTTTTTTTTTTACATATTTTTGGTTTTTCAGTTTTGCTCTCATAAATAAAAAAATAAATTGTTTTCGGATGATTTTTAACAACCCACAAAATGAATTAACAACAACATTTTTTACACTCTTTTTTTTTTTGCCATATAACCAATTTTTTTTTTGTGCGAAATTTTCCCAATTGCACTGAGAAATTTTCTAATAAAGAAAAATATTATGAAAAAGAAAAACAGAAAATTTTAGATGTGGTTTTGGATTTTTTTCTTCTTCTTCTTCTTTAATGTTGAAAACGATGGATGCGCATCTGTCTTTCGGTTCAGCGATTTTTGTCAATTCACTAACCGCATCGAACTCTTTTTGTTTTCTTATATATTTAAATTTTGTAATTTTCTTTTTTAGTTTAATTTTATGAGATGACAAAAATTTCTTGATTTGCTCGTTTCAATGGCGTGACAGCCGAATTGTGAGCCTAGGTATATTTCGGGAGGAGATATGTCAATTTTTATGGATAACTATATTTGGTATCTCTGTTATCTCTATTATAAATAATGAAATTAAGAATGGTCAACAGAAAAACCAAAATCCAATTGTACAAAAGGATCATCAGAAAATTAATCATATGGAAGTGAAGCATGGACTCTAAATCAGAAGTCAGAGAACGAATAAATGGGCCAATAAACGAGAATTGTCTTTGGAGATTGTATATCAACTCTTCGAAGATATTTAGGCTGTCAACTTTCATAAAATTAAAGCGATTAGGATAGGTGGGACATGTATAGCGACAAGAAGAATCGTGCATCCGCACTCAAAAGAGTTTTAAATGGAAAAGCAGATCGAGAAACCATACTCCTTAGGTGGGAAGATGATGCGGATCAATTACTAAAAATAAAAAACTAGAAGAAATCAGCGGAGTAGCGTAATGATTGAAAGAAAAGGATCGGAGAGGTCAAGGCTAATAAAAAGAATATTTGCTGTTGTTAATCTATTCTTGCTGTTGCTCTAGAATTTTACTTGTCGGTACAATAATTTAAATTGGACTACATTAAAGTTAGTATACTTTGCTATAAGTAGAATACACTTAACTCTACCAATAAACCACCGCCACTGTTGGTTTTTATAGAAAAACGAAAATTTGAAATAAAAATTCATTTTCTGGAGGTGGGAGTATACGACAAAGCATATAAGAAGGATTTAATTATAGAGTAATTAAGTTTATTAATAGAAAAAGTTTTCGTAAACCTTGAGTGAACATAATTGAATGATGTCCTTGAAAATGTTAGACTAAATTTTATATATAGTCTATATTTTGATAATAATCAAAATTTCTTGGTGCATTCTTTATTTGAAAATTAATTTTTTGCAGATTCTACTATCTGAATAATTTAGGTTAATTTCTATCTATGCCCTATATAAAATGCTGCCATCTATTGTGTTTCAAAATGTTGCATCTAAAATTTCTGTAATTTGCATTAAATTTAATTTTTAATCTGTTTCTATAGATGGAGATCCTCTGTTGGTTAATAAAATGTCAACATGAAGGAGGCAAAAATTGGGCTTAGTATTTATATCAACACTTTTAAAAATAATCTTTCCTTTAAAAATCGATTTTTCAACAATTAATTTATCGCTTATAAAACACATCTAATTGGAATTTAATTGTTTCCTTTTTAAATCATTACACTTTTTTTATTATTAACATTTAGTTCTCTATCATAATTTTCATTTTGAAAATTAGGTCATTGAATCACCACTACAATAAATATTGTTGTTTTTTTTTTCTATCTTCGCACTATAAAAGATTTGTATCTCTATTAAAACCGGCAAAACAACAACACTATATTTACATCCTATAGTCATCATCATTGCTACTTTAACCCTGCACAAAAAATTGATTACAATAAATTACATCTTTTTTCACACATTTTTATTGCACTTTTTCCATGAATTTATCATTGTACATAAAACATCAAAAGGAGTCAAAACTTTAATATTACTTTTATAATTCATCCTTCTAGCACAATATCAGACAGCCTCCTTATTACAATCTTCATAACAAAAAATATATACATATTGTAAATTGTTTGCAATAAGAATAAATATATTATATTTTTTTTTTCGTAATTTCAGTATTTTTTTCATGCCTCGAAGAGTTAAATTTAATTTTAAGTGTGCGAAAAAATAAAATTGGTATATATATAAGAAAAATCAGCAAATTCGTTAACAACAAACTGAAAAAAGCATCTGAAAAATATTATAGTCTAACTTCAAAAATAATATTTGCGCAACAACAACAAAAATATAACATATAAATAAATAATAATAAAAGGAGTTAACAAAACAAAAAAAAAAAACAGTGAAAAACCACTAAAATTATAACTAAACTGGAGCTTCGGTGTTCATGGGTAAGAAAATATATATATTAAATTGACGAGAGATACAATAAATTTACAGGGAGATACATCTTATATATAATACGTATTATATATTTTCTTCTTAGTAAAATAATCATTATCATCATTGTGCACAAACATTGGAAAAGACGAAGATTTCAAAATAATAATAAAGAAGGTGCAAAAGGTTAAGCACGTGCTTGAAATTTTTTTGCTCCTATAGGTCAGTATTTGATTGCGCGTTTTAGTTGCGTTGGGAAAACGGATGCGCGAAAATATATAATAATAGGTATATGCTTATTGTGATATTTTGCTGCTGCTGCTGCTGCTGGTTCTGATATTGGTGCTTATACTTATATCCGTCTTTTTTATTATAGTATTCTTTAACTTTGATCTTAACTGGATGATAATAATACCTACATTTTCACAGCAGACTTTCTTTCCTAAATACAAAAACAAAATCTTGGCGCTGGCGCTTCAAATTTTGTTGTTGTTGCTGCGATGTATATGTGTATGAAGAATACATTCAGCATCCATATTATATTGGTGTGGAGAAGTCTGTGGGAGCCAAAATCGTGAATAAGTGGACGATTTTTTTTTTTGTGCGTGGTGGCGGTATTTTTTTATTTATTATTTTATTTTATTTGAATTTTTTGAATTAGGTAAAGTTTAAGTGTTGATTGGGATTGAAGATCATTATGGTAATTTTATTTGATGAAGATTTTCGGAAAAAAGTTAATAAAATTATTTACCTACATATTATTATATTTAATGCAGTTTTTGTTCGGTATATGAAATTTTTTATAATGGATTTTAGTAAATTAGTATATTATTAGAAAATTTAAAGAAATGAAGAGTATAATTAAGGATTTTAAATTAAGAAAAAAAAAATGGAAATAATGAAGAAGAAATCGTTTGTTTTACAGTTACTATACTTAATTAGTAAAAAAAAATTCAAGAAGCTCTTGAGGAAAAATGATAGTGAAATAAATATAAAACCCTTAAAAATTTCCTTCCAACTGCAAAAAGGACAATATATGTAGTTGTTCCTGAAGTAAAGGATATATACTTTTTAATCAAATCAATCTCTCAGAAATTTTAGAAATTATGAATTATAGTTCAAACATTTTTTGTTAATTACATAAATTAATCAAATAAAATTCTAGTAGTGAGTAGAGTATAGTCGTGCGTCCTCCAAAATAATTCGAATCTAAATTCTCCAGAACGCTTAAACACAATCCTAAAGATAAAGATATACAAAGAAATCATAAAATGATCCCAGAATTGTAATTTAAACTTGAAGAAAACTAATTTTCTCTAATTTGTCATAAGTGGATTAAATATCCTAAGAAATTAAGATCCTCTAAATAACCGAAATATATTTTTTTTACCTCGATTACTTATATATATCCCAACAAATGTTTGTTAATATCCTTATTTGGCTTCTGCTATATACAATAATATCCTTAAAATTTGTGTTAAACAAAAATTAGTATTTTCAAATTATTATTTTTTTTTTTTAAATGATCCTTAAATAGGAAACATATTTATCTTCTTATTAAATTTATTTTTCTGATGTTTCTATGTATTAGAGGGGACACAACTGAATTAAAAAAAAAATTTTTTTTTTGTTGCTGTTAATAAAGACCAAACACATTCAGTTGATAGGTGACAAATTGCAAGTGATGCCGGTGAAATTTCAATATCAAAAATATAAAAATACAATGACGTCTGCAAAATTCATTGTTGCATCTATATAGGCTTATAATTCTTATTTGCAGCCGTGTTATTATTATTATCCTTTTGTATATAATTTATATTGTTGAAATATTATTATTATTTTTTTATGTAGGTAGAAATTTTTGTGTTGAAAGAAACACTACTACGACCTCATGGCAATTATTTAAGTTATGATTTTTACCCAGGCGCATAAAATACAAAATAATTTATTAAGATATTCTTTAAAAAAAAAAAAAAAGATTTTTCAACTGTGTGTGTAATTGATGTATAATGCGGCTGACTTAGATGGACCATCAGGAGATTTGTTTGTTGTTTTGTATTATTGGATAGAAATTAAATACGATTATTTTTTTTATTTTTTTTGGTTTGCGTTTGATTTGAGCATCTGCTCTTTATGGTAAATAAAATGGAAGGAAAAAAAAATTTAATATCGAAATTTAGTGTCAAATGAAATAGTGTGGGCAAATTTTCTTATGAAACAATCGTCTTAAGGATAATGCTAAGAGTATGATATATAATTTTGAGTTGTAGTATAGAAATTTTCAAAAATATTTGGTAATTAAGATTCATTTGACGGAAAATTTTGTAATTCAAAGAATAATTTCGTCGAGTATTGATTTAAAATATTGTTCGCATGACATGCAGGGCGGCTTTCACACTTATTTACTATCTTCCTAAACAACTTGTGGAATATATGCTGATGTCTGCCTGATTTTACTTCTTTTCTGAAATTGCTTAATTTTCCCGGATTAATTCTGGCGTCCTATTTCCATTAAACCCTTTTTGACTCTCTAACATTTACCTACCAATGACCAAGATATCTCTGTCTCTGATTCGACTGCTCTTTACTAAGCTATATGTGATACTGCGCTAATTAACGTATTTAGCCTTTAAAATACTGTCCTACAAATTATTTCAGAGAGTGAACCTTCCTGGACTAAGAAAGAGAACAAAGTATTTACAATTCTTTAGCATCGCTGGTATGTATAGTAGCACTCTAAAACAGGATTTTATTGAAAACGACTTTGAATTTAAGAATTTAGTCCTGAATTGTTTCATTTCCGAAAACTATCCCGGACATTTCTCACAAACTCTGTTAAATGCAGTCTTCCTTTCGTTTTTTTTTTTGGTTTTCTTAATTTGATTAAGGTTTTTTGCCTATACACTACACATACATTTATGTAGTATAGAAAATTAGTAGGTACGTTGTACGTAAACGAATTACTTTTTAAAATAAATTCTGAGTTCAATTTTTTTTATGGATAATTTGTTGAAGGAAAAAAAAAGGTAAGAGGATAGTAAATGCGGTTTATGGATCTTTTGTCAAATTTACGATGTGGAAAAAAAAACAATTTTAATGTAAAATTTAGGTTGAGGTTATTGTGAGGTCCTTTTTCGTTATTAATAAAACAAAATTTTTATTTTATATACATTTTTTTTTTGTTGGCACAAATACGAATTAAGAAAATTTTTTTTTTTTACTTGTTAGCAAATTTTGAACCGTGCCGGTAGGTTTTCTCTTCCGGTCGGCCAGTTCTCTTTTGTGTTGAAACTTCCTGTTTATTTGGCTGTATTCAGAGATCCTTTTTATAATATTGTATTTAATATCACATATATAGAAATATTCACGTAGGTGTTGGTAGATTAATGTTAAGGAAAAAAAAAATTATATTTGAAATTTTTTTTGTTTTTTTGTTTTGTTTTGGC
This sequence comes from Empis stercorea, assembly GCA_949752835.1. Lineage (NCBI taxonomy): Eukaryota > Metazoa > Arthropoda > Insecta > Diptera > Empididae > Empis > Empis stercorea. The sequence continues at coordinate 15,021,769 of OX457085.1, read as the reverse complement.
AACTTATACACACACACACACACATAAAGTATATAATATCCTTAATGCTTAATTTCTTGGAAGGAAAACAAGTTTTGGATAATTTTTATGTCATATATAAAATTGGAAAAAAAAATATTACAAATTTTATGATAATTTTCTTTCTTTTTTTTTTTCTCTACGATAATAATTTTTTCTAGTGTAATAAAAATATTTTAAAGTTATGATGGAAAATTTATCATAATATAATAAAAAAAAAATCATGTCAATGAACTCACCCACATTTCAATTGAATTTAAAATTTATAGAATATTAAAAATATTTCTTTATTGTGGAGACAATTTTGGTTTGCTTTGTGAGATTCTACATACTAGATTCTATTTTACAATTATATTAATATGTAAATTGAGGAAGGAATTGGGCAAATAGTAAGATTGCATAAAGTAAAAATGTTGTTTAAATTCAAAAATTAACAAGGTCTTTATGAATTTGTTAATTAAACAAACGGTTCTTACTGACTTTTGTCAATAAGCGACTATCGTGAAGCGTGCATGGTTCCAATCAAACCTTCCAAGATAAGGACTTTCGTTGGACGTGCAGTAATTTCGATCAAACTTCTAAGATTTGGCAATGATACTTGAAGCTTTATCGAAGTAATAGGAGTCTATGCAAGAAAAAATAGTTCTTCATATCTATTCTATGGAAGTAGTTATGGTTTGTTCTTTGTTAACCACTCATATGTAGTTCGACCTGTTCTTCTAACAATTTAAAATTACCAAATATTATTTATTAATTATGTAAACTCGAAATCTGTAAGGAAAAATTTGATGATAAAGACATTCATTTTTATTTTTTGCTTATTTTGTGAGTCATAAACTGAAACTAACCAGAAACTAACTATACATGAAAATTTATTAGAGCATATTGAAATTCTGGTATTATATTTTTATTTTCTTAAATTTTTGTAACAAATTTACAACTATATTAAATGAAAAGTTGATTATTTTTAAAATAAAATAAAATGTCGGGCAATTTTCCAAAAACAAAAAATAATTCTCATAAATATTTTTTAATACATTATAAAAGAGAGTTCAAAGTCCTTTATTTATATTCGTTCTATATATCCTTACAAAATGTGTTATTATTTAAGATATGTTGAAAACTTTGTAACGAAAATGTAATATTAATAAATTATAGGTATATAATATTAAAAGTTTATTTCTCTGTTGCGCTTTTATTTATTAATTCAGATTTACCATAAGAATTAAGAAGGATAAAAGGATATAATAGTAAAAATATATATAATGTATGAATAAATTTTTGAAAAATTAAATTCGATGTTAGAAGAAGTTTACACATACACTGTTAAAAATAATTTTGGTAAGTTATGAAAGATTTAGACACAACCACAAAATTTTAAATTGTAAATAATATTTATAGTCTCAAGATTTAAGGACATTTGTGTTGTTGACGATTTAAAATTTAGTTAGGGGAAACTTTTTCCTAAATTTATACTTAACATATTTTTTTCGCAAAATTTTACTATATTCATTTCTAAATATCCTTTTTAGAATAATATTTAAAATATACCGAAAAAACTTAAAATTTTAATAATATGCAAAATTATTTTATAAACAGTGTATACAAAATAATATTTATATCCTTTTTAAATATCAAATTTATTATTATAAAAGTCTCTGACAAAAAAAAAATAAAGAATATCATTTAAAATGGATAATATTTAATGCATGTTAGTATATAAATGTAAATGCATACGTATGTATCCTTTTTTAATATATCGTCCTTTTCTCTTTTTAGAATAGAAGAAATATAATAAATGTAGTTTAAGTTATACTATATAATATAGTATTGCCAAACTATGTATACATAAACAAAATATAAAAATGGAAAAAGCTATTTTATGCGTATATAGAAAGTAAGACGCCGTCGTGACGGTTTTTGTCGTAAAACATTGATGGCGCCAAAAAAAATAAAATTTCGCGTACTACAAACATATATATTTACTATTTTAACAGAAAAAGAAGAAAATTTCTATGTACAATAAAATTTATCCTGTGATAGAAGAAAACTATATAATAATGACAAGAATCAGCTACTACTATACTACATTATAGTAGTATATAATTTTAGATTTATATCTGTATAGTGTGTCGGGTACATGAACTTTTCTCTCATATATTACAATAAAAAAAAAGCACAATTTATTCAAATAGATATATTTTTCTCATTATGAATCCTTATGGATTTAAAAGGATATGAAATATATAGTATGTTTATATATATTCTAATATATATATGATACAGAATTTATTGTAAACTCTTTAAAAAGATATATGATATTTGTTTATAGATAGTTTTTTTTTTTTTTTTTTTGCTGGAAAAATGTAGACAAAATGTTCATAAAAAATTTTTTATAAATTGTCTTTTGAAATTGAAAATATGTCCTTTCTTCATATATCACAGAATTTTGTAAGATATTTTTTTTAGGGGTTTTACATGAATTATAATTATTTAAATGGATATTTGTGTCATAATATTTTTAGTTCTGCTATTAGTCCTAGGACAATAGTATAATGAATGTCTTCTTCTTTTGGGATCTTTTTCTAAGATTAGATATTCTAGATACTACTATTTATTCTATAGAAATTCTTTAGAAATTAATTATTGCAAGAAGCTAATGGCTTTGCAGTGAATCAATTTTTGTCAGCACTTTGACTCGGCTACTTGGATATTTCCCAGTCTGTCTTACATTAATGTATATTTTATTACTGGTACTAATTTAAAGCTGAATCATCTTTGAAGGACATCGATGACTCCGATGCGTATTTAGATCACTACCGCATGCACCACGGCTCATAATAGTGCGCTACACAGTAAGCCATACATAAGAAATGTATCTTTTTGATTGCTAAATAGATTCTGGAGGCATACATTTTCTAGCATAACAAAATATGTACTCAGCACCATATATTAAGTACATATTCCAAACGATCAAAAATAAAGGAAAAATTGCAACAAAATGCTTAGTTCAAGATATGATAGAAAGGAAAAGAGGAAATCCATAGTAAAGATGGACAATTTTTAGTGCATATATGTACATACAAATTTTCTATTAATATGGTTGATTGTTGATATAACATTTATTGAGACTAAACACTAGAAAGACACGGCATATTTTCTATAGAGGTCATTCAAATTCAAATATCTTGAATATTGAAAATTTGATATTAGTTTTTATTTATTATAAATTTGGTTTGTTAAATAAAAATCATTACATTTTATTTTATTATTCTCAATAATTTAATACCTTTCCTCCAGAAATCAAAACGTGTAAAATTAATATATTATTCTTCTAATTAATATTACCGCCATTACTCATTTTTGTATATATGTACCTAAAAATGTTACTACAATAATTATAAACCAAGCCATCCATCTGTCTCAAAAAATAAAAATATAACCAGACAAAAATTTTATTTTCAAAATTTAATTAATAAAATAAATAAATATATATATGAACCATATTAATAGCTCAATTTAATGCTCATTCGTTTTTATAAATCCCCAAATAACAATGAAAATGTCAAAACGTCACACTATTACTATTCATTGATTGTCTTTTTCGAATCATCCGCATAATATACATCTAAAAATTTATATTATACTATATACATATATATAGAGGAAAATGTATTATAAATCCTGTGAAAACTAAAAATCTTCCACATCATTTTAACAAATATAAAAACACAGAGAAAAAAAAAATAAACAGCATTTTTCATGGCATTTAAAAATAGAAGTAACAAAAATACACAAGAAAAAAAATTATTATTATTATTATAAATTTCATTTGTTATCACTCAAATATTAAGCAAGCATAATATAAATTTTGATTTATGACTTTTTCAGATTTATCCAATTAAATATCTATTGACTTTTAAAAGACGAAACATTAAAAACTCTTCGAAATTCAACCATATATAGATATGTATAAAAGTAGACTAACACATAGTAAATAATTCTTATTTCAAATATAAAAAAAATCAATCCCTTTTTTGATTCTACATGTAGACTACATCACATAACACACAATAAAGAAATCTCCCTAATTTGCCCTAAAAGATATATATATTTAGTGTGTTTTAGTGTGATTTATTTAGTGTGACAAGAAATCTGGTAAATTTGTTTTCTGTCTCTTAATTTAGGTCCTTTTTCAGTTTAAAATGTAAAAAAAAAACTTTAAAAAAAAGAGGGTTCCACATAAAAATATAGCTTAGTTTAATAGCTGGATGACCAATGGAAGATTATTGTAGAAATACAATGTTGAATTTTAACTGAACACTTTTTAAACCAATTTTAGTTTAAAGATGAAATTATCATTTATTATTATTAATGTTAGTCTCAAATTTCAATCAATTTTAGGGCTCCTCGTAATATATTAATAAAACTGGTGTAAATTTACATAGTGGTTGGGAAATAGTGACATTGTACTAATGAGATACAGCACTACTAGCTGACCGAAATTCTAAGAAAATGAGAATTTACAGTGAGGAGAAAACGACAATATCTGGTGAAAACTGAAATGGTCAGAATAACCATACTCGAACTAGAATAGATTAGATCAGATCATATAGTAGGTATTTTATCTATATTGGAGAATTACGATTTTTTTCCGAAAAAAATGCAGAGGTTATGCAAAAAAAAAGCCTACAAATTTCGTTCATGATCTCGTCTGGGTCTTCTTTCTTACTTTTTTTCCACCTTTGGTGGGTGTAGTCTTTGCTTGCAACTGCGACCTGAAAGAAAGCTAGAACGATATAGAATAATGAATACCCGACAACATGATAGCATGTGGCAGATACCTAACAACAAACAACAGATAACAGAAGAATATAGAATAACGTGGAATACCCGAGAACATGATAGTGTGTGACTTAAGCCGCACCGAACAAAAGAGAGCATCAGAATTAAGTAATTATGGCATGATCTAATATTCATATATAGATATGGTATTCATATATAGCTTAATATTTATGTATTATTTATGTAGGTATTCTGGTGGATATTGTGGTGCTGCAGCATAGCTGGGACAAGCTATCCTTGCTCACAACTTCTGGAGTAGAGCTTCCTTAACATCTGAGTAGGTGCTGATATATGTCTCGTTATCTTCTCGTCTAGGTAAATCAAAATTCCGACTCTGGGAAGCAGTTTATTTTTATACAAAGTGTTACAAAGTTGGATCAAAAATGTGGAAAAAATCGAAGTCGTGTGGTTTTTTTTGTATGGAATTGAAAAAATATTTAGAATTTCCAGACAACATGGCATTGGCAAAAGATTAAAAAAGAGGTCTATGCAAAATATTCTATTGCTAACAATTTTTGCAAAAAAAAACGGATCAAAATCCAATAATTACGCTCCAGTTATCGTGCACAACTAAAAACCTTATCCATCTAAGGGCTCATAAGTCAATGAAAATGAAACAATCTTCTATCACGAACCTCATAATCTAATTATATTATTATCAACACATATTTTGCTACAAATGATCAAAACTTTCTCACTCCTGCTGGTAGTGAAACATAATTATTGTCTATCCTCTATCGCCTTTTAAAAAATTAATATAAATAATTTTGTAAAGATCGGATACCCTGATGAGAGACGATTACACAAAAAATAAAATATTTCAAATTATTATGGAAAAAAATTTAGAGCGTCGACAAAGAAACAAAAAAAAAAAAAACCTTAAAATCAAAAAAAAAAAAAAAAAGAAAAGAAAATGAAAACTTCTCTCGGGAGGATTTCTAAAATATAATTGACCATTGATGTAGGGCGGTATCTTTATTTTGACATCTTAGTTATTTATGACCATCTGTTAGTATTTTTATTATTTAATTTAGGATTAAAATATTATCTTGTTTAGCATTTATACATAGATAATATTATTTAGTCTGCACTGTTAAAAATATATGACCACTGACGAATATGAAAATTTAAAATTCGAAGGAGAATTTAATATTGTTTTGTATACACATATACATATTATAATTTATTTACTTAATTTTCATTTTAATACAATTTCCAATTTCTGGCATTGAGACAGGTTCAAACTAACCTAAAATCTTTTCAAGCTTCTCCTATTCCTTATCAAATTAATCTACATCTACATAATATTTTCTCCTTGGGTTTCTACGTGTCGAAACGAGCAGTTCCATTACATTACCTCCAGTCTATAGTAGAGCTCTTAATTTGCAGATTGAGTAAGGAATCCACCAAATTATCTTTTTGCTCGTTTGCATTATGTGAAAATCATTTTATAATGTAATTTAGTCAGAAAACTATTAGAATATTCTGCAAGGACATGGATTGACTCTTTATAATTTTCTGTATAGTTTTGAAAAAGATGCTATTTCAGTTGATGTATCTTGCATGTACTGTACTGAACCCAATATAACAAAGTAAAAAACAGTGTGTTGGTATTCCAAACAGTGTTTTGGTATTTTTCTTCTTTTCCTAATGAAATCATCTATAAATTCAAATAAATTTTCGGTCCAATAGACATCAGACACCGATAATCTAATACACACAGCAGAGTAACAACAGAACTAAACAGGCGGTCAAACCGATCAGAAATCATTTATATTTTCGGTTAGCTATCCAACAACAATATTATTATTATTATTATTTTTTTTCCTGTTCAATCTTCTTTTCTGATTATTAAATTTATAGTCAATTATAAATGTGTTTCATTAATAAAAAAATAAATAATAATATTAAAAGGTACAAAAAAAAAAAAAAATTTTCCCCCGACAGGTAATCTGAAAAGATTCACAACTTTTTAACTTTTCGATAAAAAAAAAAGAAGAACGAAAGCGAAAGGTAAAAAAAAAACCATAACAACTTTGAAATATTCTTCTTTTATTTTACGATAATTAAAATTTACCACACAGAATACTCAGAACTCCAATGATGAAATTGTTGAAATGTCTGGCGAGTCTTTGAAATTAAAAAAAAAAAAATCAATTTTTAAAACCATCGTCACCCGCATTTTTGTTTTTTTTTTTTATTTCAGAAATTCTTGATAATTATTGAACACGATAATCATTATTTAACTTTGGGTGATAAATACCTCGTTTACTTGTTATCGCTTTTTTTTTTTATGTGTGTAAGAGGAATATTTTTTCAATAACTGATAAACAGCCAACAACAAAAAAATGACTCAAGATGGTTTTTAGGTAGAAAGTATTTTTTTTTTGCGCTAATTAATTATCAAATTTGAAATTCTTTGTTACTTTTTTCGGTGTTCTTGTTACCAAAAAACAAAAAATTCTTGTTTATTTTATTATAAAGTGATAAAAGTCAAAGCTGAGCTTTTTGAAAAAAAAAAAAAATACATAAATTAATGTTTGTATATCTCGCGATTTAGGTGGTATTATAAAGTTGTTAAGTGAGATATGGCCTCGTAAATTACTCCTCATTTGGACACTATAAAATATTTTAGTTATATATTTTTTTTTTTTGCTTCTTTCCTCTCAATTTAACAGGTCCCAAAATTTTTTAGTCTTTATCTTTGCCGGTGGCAAAAAAAAAAATAGTTTTAACATTCACTGATGATGCTCTTCGGTAATATCATCCAAAAAACGAAACAAACAAAAAAATGATCCATAAAATGATCAGAAAATCATTGATTAAACAAAAATAAAAATTAGATTTTGTTGTTTTTGTTGCGGGTTTTGTTTTCAAATTGTTGATTTTTGTCTGGTTTAGTCGGGAAAAGAGTGTTAATTGGAGGTTCGTTTTTTTGTCAAATTAATTCTTCGAGCTCCCTGAATAGAAAATCAACAAAAGCGCAGGTAGATGAAAATTAAATATTATAAAATATAGTAAAATGTTTTAATACGTAATAATTATTGAAGAATTTAAGAGAGAATAAAAAAAATTTCTTCTATATATTTAATAATGATATTTAAAAAATGTAGACTGTCATCGCATCATCGTCGTCAAATATTTAATAATAATAATAATATATCTTTTGGTGTGTTATTTTTTTTTCGGTTTTTTTTTTCGTTAATATTTCGGCAAGAAACCAAAAAAAAATATATATATAACATCCAAATCACAAATAAATTTATCGACCGTTTAATTTTAATGTGGTTAAGTGTTTATTGACCCTTGAACAAAAAAAAAAAAATTTTTATATTAGTTTTAATTTTTTTTATTTTAAAGAAATATTTTTGTTGGAAAAATTTTGTGCATCAGTAATTTTCGGGGAAGCTTTTATTTTCAGGTTCCTTTGTAGTTTTTGGCGATTTCGGATTTTGGTTTTGCCTTTTTTTTTTTTGTTGGGTGGTCAAGTCGCATCAATATTATGTGGTGTGTAGATAATAATTTGCACAGTTTTTTTTTGCAAAAAAAAAGTGATTAAGAAGCTTTTCTTAGAATTGACAGAAGGTCAGGTTAGTAGAGTTATTTGGAAGATTTAATATTATGAATATTTAAATACTTAGTTGCAAGATAAAATCGTTTTTGTTTTAAATATATAGAATAATAAATTTAAATTAACATAAATTTTTTTTATGATATTTTAAATTAACATTTAATTTATGAAAATGTGAAGGATAATTTTATTCTAGTGATAAACGGCAATATATAAGGATTAAAACAATCGAAATGAATTTCAAAATTGTAAAAATATTGTTGTTTCAGTTATGTCGTCGAAGAGAGATGAATTCATAATATTTTGATTATCGCCACTTCCATATGATTGCAGAAAGTAATTACAGTCCCTTATCATATAGTATAATATTTCCCTTCTGTGTCAAAATGTATGACCAATTGAGAAAATGATAAAGAACTGGATGTCCTGACAAATTTTCCTAGACCATTTCTCGTTCCCAACAAAGCAATCTGCCAAACCAAAAGCAATTTTGCAAAAAATGTAAATAAATTAAATTCAATGGCTGTTTAATTCCCATTATATATAAACTGTATATTAAAACACCTGCTCAAGGCGCCACCCTTTATGCTCCATAAATTCTAACAAAACTCCCAAAAAAAAAAGAAAAAATTCTCATTTCCATTAAATTAGTATAACTCGTGTCATATACTTGTAAAGTCGCAGAATATATTTAATTCATATTCCATTTTTAATATTTATAATATGATTTACAATTATGGTTTAAGACAGGTGCATAGCTCTGTAACTCTTTGAAGTGTTTCTTTTTTGTTTTTTTTTTTGGTCAAATATTACAATATCATATTTCTTTAATTTTATCATGTTTTCACTTCAAAAGTAATAAATTTCTTTTTTTTTTTGTAACAAAAAAGGCAAAATATTCAACTAACATAATAAATAAAGAAAAAAACCAAATAAGAAATAAAACAGCACCAGTGCACAATTTTTTTTTTCAGCAACACCGGTCAATTTTCTCGTATCAGGAGAAAAAAAAACAATCCTAAAACTATTTTAGGGCGGCGGAGACAACAAAAGATTTTTCGCCAAAAAAAAAAGAAGAAAAACAGAAAAATTTAAAAAACCCCAAAACGAGATATAAACCCGCAAAAATTTGTGTTTAGGTTTATGTCTCGTAAAGAGGTCTTTCAACCCCTAACAAAAAAAAAACTCTTACCTTTATAGAATTTAAATTTAACTGCGCGATTTTGTCTTGCATCAGCAGCACAAGACATTAAATGGAATCATAAATTTTGATCCTTTTTTTTTATAAATAATATCTCATATGCCCTGTATAAGGGAACTTGTTCCGTATTTGAAAAAAATTTATCTCTTGCAATCATATTTTTTCTGGCATTGAAATGAAAACGGAATAGTGTTTTTCGGTCCGAAGAAAAAAACAAACAGAAAATATATCAGAAGAAAAAAGTTGTTGCTTGCTATAGAAAAGGTGTTTCAAATCTCTCGAATCCTTTTTCTGTACATTAATTTAATCCACCAAAAACAGCTATATATTTCAATACGACGCGTGCTCACCATCAGTAGCATCTGCTGTCTGTGCTGGTGGCCAAAAAAAATATAGTTTTAAAGGGAATCTACATATGTACATGGAAAAGAAACAGAAATTTTCAATATGTTCTTTCAAATTTTTTTTGGGGATTGTTTTTTTGCAATCAACTTTTCTACGTATATATAGTAAGTATGTACATTCAAGTTTAATTTGCTTGGTCATGATATTGGAAAAAAGGAATTAGTTCGTAATCAGAAACGAATCAGGATTTAGGGAAAAAAGACCTATAGCACGTGATAAACTTGCTTCCTGAATATCAAGAAGGGAATGAATATATTAAATACATCTGTGGTTATTTTGTTTGTCGTAAATTCAATTAAAATTCAATTTATGTGTTTGGAAGGTCTTTGTTTTTCAATTTACTTGATGGGATTAATTTTTCCAGGATTAATACTTTATTTTCTGTACTTTTACGGAATACATATGATAATTTATAACTGGTTACGGTTTAGGTCTGTGTGGCGAATCTATCTTTATAATTTAATAGAACATTATTTGGAGTTCTTGACTAAACAAACAAGGTAGTCAAAGCATATGACTAAACTTTTGAATTAAAATTCGGTCATATTTCGAATGATTTCAATCTTATTTTACTTGGATCTTTTCCTTTTCCTTTTTGGTCATGTCACTTTTATCCTTGCATTATTCTTGCAATATTCCTTTAAGCTATTCAAGGATTCAAGAAAATCAATTTATAGATGACTAAAGAAGATTATAAATTTCTGCGGTGGAAAATTGATTTCATAATCGAGATATCCAAACATTTAAGTGGAGATTTCGACTATAATAACCAATAGAACTATTAAAAAACTAAGTTCAGGAAAAGAAAACTTTTGAAACGGTTCGAATTCTACTCAAGATGTAATCGAGTCTTTTAATATAGTTTCATTTTCTACCTCTACGATCTATACATGAAAATCCCAACCATTCTAACCAAATACATAATCTTAATATGCTATTTATTAAATATCTAATTTAACAAGCTAAATTTGGTTAATTTAAAGTAAACATAATAAATGCAATTTAATATGATAATTAGCATAAAAGATCAACATTCGGAATAAATAATAAAAAAATAAGCAAGATTTCCATTTAAAGTTTGAATGACAAGTTTCTACATAATTCTGTAAATAACTTTTACTTCTTTATTAACATTTTATTATTATTTCATATTATTTTACTATACCTCCAACTGTCATACATTCATTTTTTTTAATGATACATAATATAATTTTAGTATATACGAGAATGTCTTAATCAAAATGGGCATTAAATCTCTTTCATCTCTCGCCAGATAATATAATTATAGTCATAAAATTAAATTTGTTTACCTCTTTCACAAGAGAGTTTAAATTCCTATAATTATACTACAAATGAAAAAAAAACAACAAACAACATAATTTTCTTAAATAAAAAGGAATTCAGAATGAATAATAATAAAAATAAATAAATTGTATAATAAAAACTATTTCGTATTTAAGTCAGGAGTAAGAAAATATTACCTGGACTATGATGACATTGTTCAAAAAGTCTGAAATGAAAATTTACATCGAGGATTTCTTGGTTATGCTTCTTTTTTTTTTATAAAACTGTGTGAAAAAGAAGAGATCGTTTGTATGTTCGAAACAGAACCAACGTTATCATCTTAATAATCATTAGATTGCAAGTATCCTTTCGTCTTTTAAATAATAATATATACAGTGAAGCTCACCCACATCGTAATCGTTTATTAACGAAATATATATGTAAGTCATTGTTATGTTTTTATTGATTTGATTGTAGTTCTTATTTCGTCGTTTTATCTTCATGATGTGTTTTATTCTTATATTAATATTATTTAAGTTTGTCTACGCTGATCTCTATCCAATCTCTTCTCTATCTCCTATATATATATATATACCTTCGGGTTAAAATGCGTCAATTCACCGCATGCTATCACACCCTAAACCTGTTGTTTACCCGCGAAATTCAATCATTTCCAGTGGTAGTTTTGTGTTTATCGCGTCCTTTTAATTTTTTACCTTAATGAGATGGTTCACGGTTGATTTTTGTTTTGTTTTTGATTTTGTAATATATGCAAGGTGCATCACATCATCATCATCATCATGATCAGCTACCATGTAGGTAAAAATGCACAGTTGCAACATTATAAAATTTAATAAAAAAATAAAAGATCACTGTATGAGAAGATTATCATAATATAAAATAAGAAATATTTTTCGTGTGATATTCTTTTTGATTCTGGGATTTTATGTTTTGGTTATATACAATGATATATATATATATAATTCATACACAAATATATAATATTATAAGTATATTTTTTTGCAATTATACTCGCACTTGCTTAATTTCATGGTAAATATTTGTGTATAAAAAAAAATATTTAATGCATTTTATAAGAATGTTAAATTATAACCAACTATAAAACAAAAAATTCCCATATGATTATGGCATGCGATTTAAATACTTTTAAAGAATCTCATTAAATTCCCATTCTCGCGTTTTCAACTCATTCCAAACATATAAGTGGACATTATAATATTAACATTTATATACGTATAAATGCAAACAGATGAAGTTAATATATAGTATATAATGTTTTTAGCACATTCTCAAGGGTTATTTGGAGCTACTTGGGAATTTTTTTTTTTTTAAATTGGAAAAATGTTTATGGTATGTTATTTAGTTATCGAGATGTATAATTACTATATTGAATATAAATATCTAATATTATCGGAAAAGTGATCATATATTAGGTAGTTTTTGAATCGAGATGTTGAATCATCAGCGAATCAGCGAAGAATATTATCGTCACAACTAATGAGAATTTGATTCTGTTGGCAGTTAAACTGATAATTCTTTATAATAGACATCAAATATAAATTTTATGTGTGACTTATTTTCAGTTCCTTCACATTCTTTTTATGCTTCTTCCATGGAACACTTGCTTTTTCTCGTTCTTTAATGACTCCAGTTCCATCTATTGAGTTTTTAATACCCTTTACATCTTGATTTGATTAAATTGAACGGGTGACTCAAATTCCGAGGTAGATTCAAAAATCGGACAGTACGTTCATGCTGTACCGTGCCCCTTCAAACACTCCTTACATCGTGTATTTTTCACATTGAACGCCATGAAACTTTAATTTACCAATCTGCCAAAGTTGTGTTTAGAGACAAACTATATCTAATATCTTAAATTTTCTGTGTTGGATCGAAATTCTCATCAATATTTTCGAAGATTTTCTTAGAATAACTCAAAAATATTTATATTATAATCATTGCAACTGAGATGCACCACCAACGAGAAAACCTGACCGTCTGCAATTGAAATGAGACATTTTTTATTTGAATTCTTATACATTTAGCAGAATATAGCGTGTAAGTTTTTTATTGTAAATTTCTAAAGGTGGATTGTTAGCTGCTTAGCCTGAAATTATTTCCACATATATGAATATCCAACATTCTTAATTTAAAAAAAAAAAAATCTATGTTCACCGGCGCACACAACAAATTAAGAGATAAAACTTTCTTTTTCATACTTTATATACTTTTCTGTCCCAAATGATCTTCATTGCAATTTTTTTTTTTTTTTTGGTGGAATCTTGACATACGATAACTTTTTTGCATCTTCCCTTCCCCTAAATTAAATAATAAAATTGCATATATTTATATTTTCTTAACTGGAGGCAACCTATTTAATTTTTTTATTTCACCCAAAAAAGTTATAATAAAGAAATAAAAAAAAAAAAAAAATTCCGATAAATATTTAAAGAACTTTTTTTTTTTTTGGTAACATTTGTTGGACACCCGAAAAGGACTTGTTTTTTTTTTTTTTAATTTTGTTTTTGTTTTCCTTCTCATCTTCGTAACATCGTCATAATCATAGTTTGTAGCTGTTCCATGTATTTATGTACATATATATGTTTTTGTTATATAGCAGCATGGTTGGCGGTATGGTTAAGTAATATTCCGGTGACTGTACTATCACAAAATTAACAAAAAAAAAAAACTTAACAACAACAACCAAAAAGCACGGGTGGTGATGATCAAGATTCCATTTGAGATGGATAATATTTTTTTTTTGTCCATTCTGTTGTTGGACTTCGTTTTGGTTTTCACTCTTTGTTATATATAGTTAAACGAGACTTTTTGGGGGGTTCATATGAACATTAATATATGACTAGCTATATAGGAGAAATATAGCATACCATTGTGTGGTGTAGTTGGTACAGAAAAATAATAAAATATATTGATTCGCGCAAAATTGGTAAAATAATATTCTCCCAGGGTCTAATTTGGAGCCTCACTTAACGGTGAACAACATATATACATATATATATATATTATGTATAGTGTGTACATTTTTGGCTGTTATGTCGCCTGGTTTAACTTTCTGTTTCACAGTCAGTTTAATTTTTCTTTTAGCTTTTCGGTTTCTGAATTTTTTTTTTTTTTGCCATTACAGTGCAGAATTTTGATAATTTAGATGCGTCCTATTGCGGCTCTAAAAAAATAAATCTTTTGGAATTTACTTGGTGGAAAAACATTTCATTTATCGCCGAGTTGCCGTAAGTAATATTGATAACAACAACAAAAAAAAGGGCCCCACAAAAATTTCTAAACGTTTGTATACATATATGATTGTTGTTATTTGGGATTTTTAGTGGCGTAAAAGCAGGAATCATCACTGCTCCATAAAAATTATTATCTCAAAAGGACAATTTTCATTATTTATACTTATTTTTATTAGAGTAATTTATATATATGGTATATATATAAAAACGGAAGAGAAAGATAGGAGGAAGATTGGTAGGTTTATACATTATAGTTTGGTATAGAAAATTTTCCAATGTGGATTTTTTGTTTTTGTCTTTTGATAATATTTTTTGATGCTGATGGGATAAATAAAAAAAAAACAAAATATAAACAACAAGGTAACCAGAAGTTATCTTAATTATGGTCAGACCACACAGAAGTGTATAAAAGTATAATAAAAAATAATATATATAATATTGGTACACCAAAAATTATTTGCACTAAAAGAAATTTACTGTGTATATTATTTCAGTTTCAATTTTTAATTTAATATAAATGTATATGAGTTCAATGATATGCGAAAAATGATTAAAAATGATTTTATTTTTCCGTCTTTGAAATATTTCGAATATTTTCTTTGCGTAAGAAAAACATTTCTTTTCTGTTTTTTTTTTTGTTTGTATTTTAACATTTTGGTTTGTCATTAATTAATATTTAAGAAATTGGAAGAAATTTTTGAAATATTTTAATTAAGTAAATTAATACAATAAAGAAAGTAAAATATTTTTAGTATTGGTGTTTAGTAATTATTATAAAATATGTAAAAAGCTCAAATACATAGCATAATTTCCTAGTGGGAAAAATTTTACGACAAAATTTGTACTCAGCATTTAGTACAATTTTGGTCTAGAAAATATGTATTCAGGATAAAGAAAATATTAAGTTTAAAACTTGGTCATTACAGTTTCGCTATACGTACCTCGCGTATCTCGAGCGTATACAATACAAAATATATGGGCATGTCAAATTTTTGACAGAAATCGTACGCCATTACGCGTTGATTTCGGTTTTAAACTAAGTCAATATAACAAATATAACGTGACTTCACGACAAATTTAGGAGAACATGATGTAAAAATTCTAATCAAGACATAAAAGAAGCAATAGATGATATTATAGCTTTTATATCCGAACTAGCAACATATGGCATTTGAATGCCATACGGCTTTGTAAATTCATTTTCCCTAAAAGGGAGAATACTTAAAATTGACAAAGATGAAAATAATTTGTTAAACTCTAATCCTTTCATATGGTATCATAAATTTTAGTTAGTATCTTCCATTACTTCATTTAAATTAAATACATTAATTCAAATAAAATAATTTCTCTTTTTTTGTGGTATGTACCTACTACCAAAAAAGACCTCACACCATTGAGAAAATTTTTTCCCATGAATTGAAATTTATCAAAAAAAAAAAAAAAAAAACTTAAAAGAAAATGAAAAAAAAGCTTAATAAAAAAAAAATCGCAAATTTCTGACCAAACTGGGTGGCATCTTATGTACCATCTGAGTTATAACGCAAACGATATTTTTTTTTTGTGTTTATTGGGAAGTCCCTTAAATGGACATTTAAGTTCTCCAGGCCCACATATTCATGTTAATTTTTTTTTTCTCTTAAATTTAGTTTTTGGGAACATACATCACGCATTTGACATATAATTACATGAAAAATGTATAAATTAAAAAAAAACTTTTTTTTTATTTTTGAGAAAGTAATAAATTAAAAGAAAAGTATAATCAATAACAGAAAAAAAAATGTATTTTAAAAGTTAATTAAAATTATAATATTATTAGAATTCTTCGCGAATTAAAAAAAAAAATTAAAGTTAAAATTTGAAAATCATTTACACCTATAAACTTTCAAATTGAATAAATTATAGAATATTTTTTATTATTATGCACAAATCTGATAAAAATTGTGTAAATTTTCGATTTCATTAGAGCTTCTATATAATATTGAAATATTATCGCATTTCTTGACCATGTGCAAACATCAAAATTAAAAGTCGTAACATTATAATTAAAAAAATTTCATGTCTAAAATATATTTAAAATCTGTTTTTTTTTTTCTGAATTTCGCAGATGATTAGCCAACCCAATTAAAAGATTTATTCCTCCTCGAGGTATAATAAATAAATCTTATCTCATTTTGACACACAAAAAATGAAGATGATCAACACGAAAGCATTTTTATAACTCTTAAAAATTTGAAAATTAAAAACACGAAATCCTTTTATCAATACCGCAAATTCATCGCCATTTAAGATTGTACAAAATGGTAAAAAAAAAGGATTCTAAACAATTTTATAATATTCATTTGATATTGTGTGTGTGGACCATGGATAAAAAAAATTTGACCCACCGCGCATATTTTTTAAATGTTGTTAGATCAATTTAGGAGGTGGACAAGAAAAATTTGCAAAAAAAAAAAATAATGTAAAGAAATTTAATTTTAGAAAATATGTTAATCAAGAAGATGTTTTTTTTTCTTATTATCCTTTTGGATAAAGTTTGAGACATTTGTGAATATATGAAAATTTTTGTTTATGGTTTATTATATGTGAAATAAAATTTACCAAAACTAATTTCAATTATCATAAAAATTTCTGAAATTACTTTAGTTGAAAATTTAACCGAAACTTAATTGAAATTTTCCTTAATTATAAAATTTCTTTGATAAAATAAAATTAATCTGCTTTTTTCTGTAAAATTCAAATTCAAATAACCAAAAAAGAAATTTTATGACTTTTTAATTAAATTTTATTTAAAAAAAAAAAAATGTCTTATTTTTGTTTCACAATTTTATTGAGAAGAAAAAAATAAATTCCAGGATCACCTTACAGAAATTCAATAAATTAAAATTCCAGCTTCTTAATCAGCTACCATTAAAAATTTATAGAATTTTTTTTTTTTTTTTTGGTTGGTTTCGGTAACTTCTTTATTGTTTTTATATATATTTATATATATTTTTTGGATATTTATATACATACATACGTATATACCATATACATACACTTAAAATTCGCAAAATAACTTTTAAAAGAATTTGAGTTACGTTTGAAATTTGAAATTCTTAAATTTCTCACAAAGATTATTCAACAGATCCAAAAGCTAAAAAAAAAAAAAAAATGGTTTTTATGTTTTTTTATTTGTCAATTCACCATTTTCGGTAAAATATTTTAAATAACAAGAAACAAAACAAAAATATATACATATATATATATAGAATTGTATCATTAATGAGGGACTTTGATGGTGGCATTTATTATACCTAAAATCTGGTTAATCATGTTTATCAAGATGAATGTGCTATAACAGAACTTATGATACAGTCAATAAAAATGTTCGAATTAAGATAAAAAATATAAATAAATATGTAAATTCCAATTTTATACTCGTTGTATATATCATTACATTTATTATAGCACAAGGAAAAATATATAAAGAACATGCATCACAGAAATTAATTGCAATGATAACGAATTTTGAAACATTAAAATATAAAATTAAGACATAAAATTAAATATAATAAAAAAGTGAAGTGAAAAATTAAAGATTGGAGGAACAGAGATTTTTTTTAGATAATATGAAAGATACGAAATTTATGTTGATGTTGGTTTGTTTTGAGATGTATAATATAGGATATATATTTCCCCACTTATCGAACCCTGTTTGTATTAAATCAGCATTTTATAACAGGCAGCAGGACAAAACCAAAAGAGAGTTCAAAAAAATTCTTTCTTGACACTGCATCTTCCATCATATTGCAGTCTATGTTTAGAGTAAGAAAGCTACATATCTGGCTAAGTAATATGCACCCTGTTATAAATCCAGTGTTCTACAAGAATTGCAAAGTTTGAAACTATGAAAGTTTAAAATTGTTAAGAGTTTGTCTAATTCAAGATGTGAAGCATGTTCATTGGAATTTGTCCAAGAGAATATTCGTTTTTTGCGCTTGGCATATTTCCGCTAAATTCCAGTGCATATGGAAAAATGGTTTCTCATAGATCATCTGCCTGTTCTTTCTTGGATTTATCGTTGTGGGATATGTCAGAGTATTGAATCGTCTACATAAATATTCATTATAGTTTTTTCCAACAACCATTGGACACAAATTGCCTAAATTTAATAATACAAGAAGAAAACTTGTATACAAATTTCAAATATAGAATTCAAAACACCATGCCATCAAAGATATTGAAATTACAAAAACCACACATCTATGCCATCTGTTACAACTATCTGACCATATTCACAAATTATATACAATCCAACAAAAAAAAAACAACAAAACAAAACCATTATTATTTCAATTTTCTAACAGCCTATAATTTGTATACTGTATGTACATAAAAAGGGAATTCAAAGACAAGAACAACAAAAACCAAAACCCTGAAGTCATACTAACTTTACACATCCCAAAAATCTACAGCATTATATAAATATTGTAAAGATAGCTTAAGATAATTGCTTAGTAAATAAATATATAGTCAGTCAGGTCGAAGACAGTAATTACCCAAAGTGTGCATACACCATCAGCTTAGTCTAATAATCTGCGGCGGCGCTTTCAATTCACAACAACAATATAATATTATAAATCGAAACTTGAAAAAAAAAAAACGACCCATAAAGAAAACACAAACAATTTAATACCAAAAACATCGGAAGAGTAGCAGAAATATCAAAAGCAGCAGAAGCAAACTATAAGTAGGAAATAACAGATATTCCTCCTTATTATTAATATTATTGCGCGCATATATATGCTTAATACATCCTTCAGGATTGATTATCCAATTTTGTGACTGTCTAGTCATATAATCATTCAACCTTACCCATAGCAAAGAATTAACTTATATATTTTCTTTCAGTTTTCCTTGGCTGTTATAATGATTAACATAAAATCGACAGAGTCGGACTAATTATTGAGAAATTTCTGTTAATTTATTTTTGGGAAATTGTTAAAGAATTAATAAAATATTTTAAACCGACTCTGGTTTAGATGTTTTGATATCAATGTTTTTCAGATGGGATGGTGAATCAAATAATTTTGTGATATTAGTAGGTGAAAATACAAGAACAGTCTTTATGGCTTCATTTGAATTATTTTGATAAAGAAATTTGGAGTCAAAATAAATCTTCTATGGTTCTAAAACGAGTAGTTTCTATTTCAAGTCGTTTCAAGAGAAAATTACGAAGGTCGAATACAATTTTCAAGATCACCATAATGAATCATATAAAACTTGAAGAAAAGAAAGTTATAAAATCAGTATTCACAGAAGTCTGAAGATTGAGACTCTAATACTGATTTGTCATTGAAATACTACGCTATACCGTAAACGGAGATTAGAGATAAACGAAGATCTAATGAGATTATATCAAAAGCACGAACAAATATTAAATTTAATTTATATGTTCGACAAACATTAAAAGTTCTATTAATTGTTTTGGAACATAGATAATGGTCCTGAGTTGGCGTTGTAGCATCACCGCACTGTCAGCTAAATTCACTGTAAAACTTTTAAGAATTTGGTAGTCACTTTTTGTATATGATAAGTGAAATAAAGCCTGCTAAAATAATATCGTAAAAATTTAGATCGTTGCACTTTAGTGAAGATTAGAGTTCGTTGGGAGGTACAACGATTTATTTATATCGCAGAAGTTTGAGGGATTGAGACTGCCTGTTTTCATACCAAAGTTGTCCACATATGTGCTAAATCAAATTATTACACGTATATGTTAAAACCTATAGTAATAAGAAAGAAACTAAAATTATTCAATTAGTTAGACTGAGTGTCCTTTCCAAATAACATATTTTTATTACATCTCTGAAATTTTTTTCTTTTACTTTAATATTTTTTCAATTTTTTATTTACTTTTTCAATATAATCTTTTAAATGTGCACTGGATATTTTTCATAATTTTTCTAGAGTTTACTTAAGACGCGTGCGCAAATATTTAACACCAATATTATCGTCGTCTGTTGATGAGAGGTTAAATCAAACAGAATGTTAAAACTATGTTTTTTCTTATTGTATATTATCTGTAAGAAGTATATAAATATAAAATTTCTTTCAAGAACATGATAAAACTATTTTTGCACTTTAATGTCTGGATAACTTTTATATATATAATTGTAATTTTTCTTTTGCTTATTCAGTGCTCCTGATGATTGTGTGTTGTTATTTATTTACAAGTTATCATCTTGTTGGATAATTTGTTAGAACATTTGCTCAATTTTGTTGTTATTTTTTTTTTAGTTTTGTAATTGTTTGTTTGAGAACATCATAAACGCGCATTCTTACAAAATGTAACGATAACATTTTTGTTATGTACATATTAAAGAAAAAGCTGATGGTGATGATGATGATGTGTATATATAATTAGGATATATTTGTTAAAAAAAAAAAGAAAAGAAAAGAAAAAGCAGGTGAATAATAAAGATGTCGGAAGTATCTTGTGGCTTTAAAGTAAACCGTTTAACAAGTGCTAAAACATTATTACTTATATATTGTAAAGGTGATAATTATATCGGATGTAAAGCTGAACTAACTTTGATTTGAAGATATGTTAATTAATATAGATTTGGATGAGTCAGATTTAAGTTAAAGGATCTTCTCCACAATATTTAATTACGAAAATTAGATTTTAGTCAGCATTTTATATACATTCGTTTTGCAGTATACTCGCCCGATTTCAATCTAGACTTTTCTCTCAGAGCCTTAGAGGTTTCCCTGATATTCGCTCGAAATTAAGTATGAACTGAATTTAAATGGCTTGGGGGGATATCGAACCACACACATGTTTCTTCTCTTTATTGCAACAATCTAATGGATTTTAATAGTATCAATTCGACTAGAGTACGTTTCGAGTCAACTAGTTGAAAAAATACTAATTCAACAATTACGTGGTATATTAAATCAAGCAACTGAAATAGCCATGCGACGTAAAGGTGCTGCATATCCTCGAGACTAATTACTTTTATTACTTGTACTCGTTACTTTATTAACTACTCGTACTCATTTAAAGATGAGTCAACTTGACTATCAATGCCTTGTATACTTTTTTACCAGCTTTTAAAGCTTTATTTTATTTTCCTAAAACAAAATATTGATTCAATAATATTTCTATTTAAATTTAATTCTATCAATAAAATCCATTAAAAAACTTAAATTGTTAATCGTTTCATTTTAACCACAAAATTCTATATAATCAAAACATATAGCCAAAAGCTCTAATTTTGTTTATATAGCGCCAATAATGACACATTTATTTCTTCTTTTTTAAATCCTTTTTTTTTCTTTTAAATTCAACTTAAACCAAGATTTTTTTTTAAATTTTTACTATAATAATTTATTTTGAACTCTTACCATAATAAATTGTCAAAACAAGTCTATAATTTTACAAGTTTTATTAGTCCACAACATTTTATCCAACAAAATTGAATTGTATACATATTTTTCATAACTAAATTAATTGGGTCTTCTTTTTAAATATTTGAAATTCTCTTTTAAATATTTCTTTTCATATTAATGTCCTTTTTAAATGAACCAAATCTTGGTTCAATCAAATCCCTGCATAAAATTGAAATACCACAGCAGATTAATCAACCGAGACAAAAAAAAAAGTTGGTGGTCGCCAATTATTACAAAAATTTTCTGTTTCGCTTACCAAAAAATCTATAAAATCTTAATGAAAATATTCCATTTATTTTATTATTTCTTTTGCAATTGGAATTTGGCTTCTCTACTCTGGTTAAGGTGTTAATGATATAATTTTTGACCACCCAAAAAAATTTATTTTTTTTTTCATTTGGTGGGACTATAACCTAAAACCTTATTTATAATGTGATGTTAAAACAATTTCTTAATCTTTTTGCTGTTTTTTTATATCCTTTTTCTTTGTTTTTGCGATATAAAATTTTGTTTTTTTTTTTTTTGTATGTGAAAAGATAACGAGAACATATTAAAGTTTTTCGTATAAAAATTTTGTGATTCTTTTATCTTCATCTTTAAATTTTATAATTAGTTATCTTCGGTATTTTTCAATAAAAATCTTTTTTATCGATTGTAAAAAAAAAAAAAACAAAAAAAAATATTTCCTAGAATTTTTTACGAAAAACGCGGTCATCACACACGAAAATATGTCGTTTGATTTTTTTTCGCTATAGTGAATTTTTATATTATGTATGCGCGCGTGAACATATTTTGTTGTTGTTGTTGCTGTTAAATAAACCAGCAGCCAGCATATTGCATTGCTGCAAAATATATATTTATATCTTCTATATAAGAAATTTCACAAATAAAATATTAAATTTTATTTTTTACAACCCTTTGCCTCCCACTTGTATATTTTCAATAAAAAAAAATAATATAATATAAATGCGCTTTTTGGTGATTCTTATGTTAAGTATAATGTCCTGTGAAACGCCTACCTTGACAATTTTTCTTGTACAAGTTTTTTTTATATACTTAGCTTATAATATTAACGCTATACATACGATTATGTATACAGAAGAAAAGTATCTCTATATATAATAATAATATTCTGGTATATCCAAAAAAAAAAAAAAGTGATCAAGTGAATCCATGGGAAAAATTTTATTGCAGAAAAAATTTATATTGAAATCCGAATGGAGTTGTGCGAACAATAAAAGAGTATATATAATGTAATATTCCAGAAGGGATTTGCAAGATAAAAAATTGGTTGTGTAACAGTGTAGTAATCAGGAGAATTTTATATTAGTATTAATTTAGACAAGCACAACAAAAGCTTATTACTAAAATTATCGACGTTCTTAGTGGATGCTTTGAGAAATTTCGAATTTTGAAAATATCTTTGGTTTAAGGATATGGGAAAGGAATCGACATAATATAGAAGTAAAACAATATAACATTAAGGAAGTAGATTGCACCATAACACGTTGTAAAAATGGAGCAGCATTTAATTGAAGAGCTCAAAGACTGTAAGGTTGAATTAATATTCTATTGGATTGCGTCTGTTTGAAGCTTTTCATCATGGAAAATCAACTAATACTTTAATCTTCTGTCTGAGTATTTTCTAATGTTTGTAACCATTATACCATTGTTCAACTAACAGCCATCTGTTCTATATAATTTGGATTTAATTGTCACCAACAGTTCCAATTTTCCTAAAGATTTATAATCAGATAACCAATATTTTGTAAATTAAGGCTTGGATAGTTTGAATCAATTTCCAATATATTTTCCCCAATCATCTAAGGATCTAAGTATCATTAAATTATTAAGTGGTATTTTGTCCGTCGTAACAAAAAACTAACCATATATTCTGCCGACTCTGAACAGAAAGTTAACCTATGCAGTATGGTTGACTGCATCGCGCAAATGTCCCAAAACATTGGAATGCAAGAAATGACCAAAAAGGTGTTTTGATTGTCCCTAAAAGCGGCGCTCAAACACCAAATAATATCGACATTCATATATATGTATAAATGTATATAACCATATTGATGAATTTACTAATTCATAAGAATTTATTTTGTGCTTGGATGGTATGCAAACACCTTTGACAGGCCAAATGGTAACCAGACTTTTAGTTGTCTTTTTTTTATTATTATTTTTTATTTCAATTTTTGAAGAATAATGTCACAAAAAATATTGGTTTTTTTTTTTATATAATTGTGTAGTTTTTATTTTATTGTTGTCGTTTTTTAGTATATTTTTATGCAGTGGGATGAATCTTTAAGACCTTTAAAAATATATGTATATAAGGGATAAGAGAAGGGTGATTGGTACTTAAAATATACCGAAAAAAGAATGACGCCGATATTAATGGCGACAGAAACGACATACTTTCGCACCCAAGGATTTGATATATCTATATAGATATTTACGTATATATATGAACTTAAAGATGGCCATAAGTTGGTGTGAAATTCAATCGTTCGACAATTTTCCTCTTCTGGGGTACCAAAATTCAAAATTTCAAAATTGTTATACAAAAATTAAAATAATGTAGAAAAAAAAAGCAACAGAAACCTTCAACGGACCGCAACAATTTTTTTTTATGCAGACAAAACCAAATGCCGGCTCATTTAAAAGTCTAAATTGAAAAATATTTGTGCTCAAAGTAAATTTAGTGGAAGAAGGTGTACAACAGCATGATAATGACAAACAACAACAACAACAACAAACAGAATATTGAAACACACGCATATGATTATCGAATAAAAATTATACAAATTTTTAGGTTGGATAGGAAAAGTCGTTTTAGCTCTGTTCTTAAGGTTTAGAGACTAACAATATTGGTATATTTTATAATACATAATTGTTTAAATTTTGTTGTGGTGGTCTAAATCTAAGTACACATATTTGACCATCCTACTTTTAAGTAATTCCCATTTTTTCCATCTTAAATATGTAATAAAATTTCATTTTTTAATACTTCGGGATAATTTTGATGTATATTTCCACTGGTTCAACGAAGCAATTACCTTTATAAATCTCCTTCGTTACTGATTCTCTCGATTTCAGAATTAATTTCTGTTGATATTCACTCTTACTTTCGCACAGTAAAATCTGTGATTGAGAATTGATGACCTACCCGAGTTTCGGAAGAAAAATATACTTTTGATGCTGAATAAGTTGTCTGCCAATCTTCTTATTGATTTTTAGGTCTTCCTTAGCTAGAATATAATTCTAACTAATAGGAACTGTTTGAAGGATGAAGCTATTTAAATATCATTCCAATTCCTTGGTATGAAAATCTAGGATATAATTATAACAATGATTTCTGGTAGAGAAGTATTTTTAATGCTTAGAAGTTATCTTCCTATAACCTACAAATTTATTTGTCACCATCAGAAAATGCCATTTTACATAATAGTAGCAGACCGAAATAAGATCTATATCTATAAGACTATTATTTTATGCATTTAACCTAATTATTTCTTTAAATTAAGAAATAATAAATATGTAACTAAAAATTTTTATTTTAATCATATTTATGTAAAAAATAAAATTAATTCTTCTCTTTTTTTTGTAGATGCTTTGATTTATTGGTATAACTTAATTTCAAATTTTTTTATTTTTTTTTGAAAATTCCAGGAAATTTGCTTTTATTACAAAGATATTTTAAATGTATGTTATTCTGTTAAGATGTCCCACCACCAACCTCTCGTTTTCACTATCTTTTATTTGATCATATTCACATTTATGTTTATATACACTTATATTATATATAAATTTTTGTGCCAATAGCCAGTCACTTGTCGCCACTATAATAAAAACAGCAAAAAAAAATAAAAAAATAAAATTTCATTTACCTTTTGTATATGTATATTAAATTCCAAACACCAAAATCCTTTTTGGACCATCGCGCAGTTACCGTCAAAGTACTCTCGATATTATTTTCTTTCTTAAATTTTTTTTTTTCCCGATGATTCCAATAATATAATACAAACCAAAAATGTTATTATTGTGGGACCAAGCACATAGTATATATACGTGGTATTCTTCCTTTGGTTCCTCTGCTGATATATCTTTTCAATTTTTTATTAGGCATTGATACGACACACCATTGATCTTATCATGAATATCTTGACGCCATATATCTGAGAGCAAAAGATTTTTTCATTTGTTATTATTGGGGTATATATATTGTATGGTGGGATAAGCGCGCGAGATTATTACATTTATTTCCCAGGATATAAATATAAAAGAAGTGGTAGTGTAGTTTAAGGTTAAGCAAAAGAGAATTTTATAAAAAAAATAAAAAAATATTGAAGCTGTTTTTGGTTATCCCTTGGAAGCAGAAGCCAAAAAATATTTGCCATTTTTATCAAGTTTTATTATTAAAGTATATAATATAAAAATTGTTTTGTATTAATTTTTGATTATTGATTTTGTTTTTTATTTTTTTTTTGGTTAGCTTTTCCACAATATCGTATCTAAGGTTGTTTGTTATTCAATTTCGTAATTTATAGGTGTCAATAAATTTCTTTTTAGTTATTTTGGAATTCCAATAAATAAAAAAAAAAAAAACTAAACAGCATCACGTCTTGTCGCCTTCTTTATTATGTTTTTTTTTTCAATTCTTTATTTTAGTTTTGGTTTTTTTTCGGGAAAGTCATGATCATTTGCAGAGGAGAAGGAGAATTTGTATGTGAAGAATTTTACCTCAGCAGGACGAAATATAAAATAAAAAAATTGTAGGATTTGAAATTGTTATTTTACTTTGAAAATTTTCAATAAAATAATTCAATAAAATATATAAACATTATAACCAATAAAAATTTTTTCGGCATATAATTTATATTTTCGATGAAATTCTTTTAAATTCGCACTGTGGTCAAATTTTTTTATACCAAATATTCGTCTTCTTTTTATTTTGTGGTCAAAATTTAAACAAGAAACTTTTTTAGTTTTATAAAAATTTTAATTTCAAATTTTGAATATAAAAAAAATATAATTTTTAAAGGGAATTTTTTTTTTTGGTATAGTTTTAAAAAAAAAATGTGAATTAAAATTGGCATATAATTTATCACTTAATTTACAAGAATTTTTTTATGTATACTTAATATTAAAGTAAATTTTCAAATTTTCCAAAATTCTAATATAGTGTTACTTTTTTTACGTTGACTTTTTATGGTGGACTTAGAAAACCAACCAAATTTTGTTGTTCCATCTTCAATAGTGTAAAAATTGTTGTAATGTATAAAATATTTGAAATTTTTGAAACATTTTGCATTGCTCAGTGGTTATCGACTCAAAATATACTTTTGCTCCTGGATGATTTCTCTCAAAATGAATCAAGGAATCATCCGTGAAAATAATTTTTGTATAAAAGTAGTAAATTTGTCACGTATACTGATTGGGTAATCATAATTTGTCCTTAAACAGTTTAATTTTCTAAAAAAAATAATAAAAAAAAATATCAAAAATTTGATTCGTCTTAATTGTAATTTTCCTTAAAAACCAGTTTACACACTAAAAAACAATTTCTCCGGAAGGAATTTTTAGACCTACATATATACAACACTAATAATAATTTTGAAAATCAAACATATCCTATAATAGGTATACATAATAGCACAGCAGGTACTTCTTCCTGTTTTCGAACGAAACAAATCATAATTTTCAACAATAACAATAAACCTTACTATAGAGTTGATCAAATATTTAAGTAAAAACGTGCCATCTAAGAAATATTAGTTAAAATCACTGACCCTATAATCTACTATACTTATATATAAAAAAAACTGTAGTATTTCTTGAAATCTTTCGTTATTTGTTTAGTCATCCCACCCAGCTAATGACCGAAACGAATTTTTATGTTTGAAATGTAATTTTATTTTATTTTTTTAAATTTATTAAATTTTATAGAAAGGTATAAAATTCATTCTCATACCTTTTCTATATAGTCCCTTTTTTTTTGTTGTGTTTGGGAGAGAGAGGATCAATAGAGACACCAAACACATAAAAATAGGAACAAGGATTTTAAACAAACAAGACGTGCTTTGCTTATCAGTGGCTATAAATATCATTTTGTACAATTACTTAGTTATGTAGTTTGATTTTAGAATATTTACAATTATTTTAATCTTCAATTGCGGTTCAGAGTTTTTTGTAGGTAAAATTAAATGGCAAAATAATTACTTAATTTATTCAATTCTAATTTGTAGATGGGATAAATATACTTATACTTTTATTTTAATATAACATTTTACCTTGTCGACTGTGACCTTTCTTTGAAAAAACAGTATAAAAAATTTAAGAAATTTATCTTGTACATTTTTTTTTTTTTTTTGAAGAGGTAAGTAAAAAAAAAAACTGTGCGTGCGAGCATAAAAACCTTTTTGCTGTGACATAAAAACATAAAATGCGCAGGCGTGGGAAACTTGTTGTAATAATATAAAATGTTATGTGTATATACAATAATATAATTTTTAGTTTATTGCAGGTTGTTTGGAAGAATTTGGTTCTCTTTATTTAATGCATTTTGATTGCATTTTTGTGGGAAATTAAAATAATTTCTTATTTTTTTTTTTTTTTTTTTTAAAGTTGACTTTTAAGTTAACTCGGTGATCTACAAAAGAAAATCAAGTTTTTATGGCAATAAAATAGTTAAACTATATTTTTTTTATTTGTGTAGGGTTGCTTCCTGTGTCCTTGAGAGATTCTGTCGAAAAGTTAATTGTACAATATTCAAATGGTTATCTATTTTAGTGACCACAAAATTATTCACCGACTAAGATAATTTAGATAATTTTAGATTATTTTCAATATTTACTTTAATTTATTAAGTGATTCAGTTATTGATTCATTTTTTATTATGTACAAATCATCATTTTCCATAAAAAAGTACCTAAACAAGGCTTTAATAATATCATGAATTAATAATTAAGCTTTTTCGATTAAAGCTAAAACAGTTGTAATTATAATGTATGACTTTCCATAATTAATTTTGGTTACAAAATAAAAACTATCTTATCTAAATAATTAATGCAAAATTATTTATCACACTTTTTACTATTGAAAACAAAACGAATATTCAATAATCCAATTA
Source organism: Empis stercorea (assembly GCA_949752835.1). NCBI lineage: Eukaryota > Metazoa > Arthropoda > Insecta > Diptera > Empididae > Empis > Empis stercorea. Next base: position 14,992,604 of record OX457085.1, on the reverse strand, counting down.
AAAGTCATGGAAAACTTTTCTAAAAAAGAATCTTGTATTTATGTTTGAACAAATCTCTTCTATATAGTAAATACAAGAAGAAAATTTTTTTGACGTCTAGCTGTCTGCTGTAACAAAAATTACATATAGTAAAGTTATAAAAAAAGATCCGGTTTTTTTTTTTGTAATATTTTATTTATTTTGCCATTACATCCGCAGTCCAATACCGAATAAAACTCGATAAGAACAAAGTTACATAAAAAGCATAACAAAAACAAAAAAAAACAACAAGAAGAAAATCTTATCATTATTGAATTTCAGTCACTCATCGAGTACAAACAACAAGGGTTCTTTACCAGGTTAACCCTATACAAAAATATTTAGTAAAATATTGAAAAAAAAAATGATTCAATCTTACAAAAAAATTATAAATAAATATTACTTCATTTTTTTTTTTACCTTCCCAGACAAATCCAATTATACTATATAAAACTTTACTAATACGCGCAGCAATCAAATTCAAAGTGCAACTATAATGTATATGCACCTGTGATGGGAATAGAAGGTAAGCATAGCGAGCAATATAGTCTGATGCACTTTTTTTTTGCAACAGAATTTAATCTCGTATATAGAAGAGAAAAATATTTATATTATGATGATCTTCGCTTGTTGGTTGTAATTTTATGATTAAATGCAATTTGGCTTTTGTATATTTGTTCTATTCAGGTATTTTTACTGATTTACTAAATAGTCAGCATTAAATAAAATTTCTTTAAAAAATGAAAAAACAAAAACAAACAAACAGATACTTGACCATTTTCACGATATTATATTTATATGTGAAATAAAAACATCACCGACGATGATTATAAAATGATTATGACTACTTTATACTATTAAAGTTTATATACTTTTTATGTATACCAATGCATGTTTCAAGAATGCATTTAAAAATAAATATTATTATGGTATAAAAATAATAATGTTAAATTGGTTAAAAGAATAAAGAATTAAAGGGGTTTGTTATTTAATGGATAGAATTAAATATTGTGAAAATTTTATATTAGTCAAATTAAATTTGTATATGGTCTAAAAATATTCTTAAACAAGCTTTGTGATATATTTGATTGGTTTGGAAAGTCTCTGAATCGTTCTTAAGATATTTTAGGCAAACATCCTCTCTAATAATAAATTTTTAAGAAGTGAATGTCAAGAAATATTAGACAGCTTGATCGAAAGACGAAGATAGACGAATTCCCTACTATAGTGTTTCCTGGACTGGAATCGAAGTGAATTAACTCGCCCAAAGAGTGAAATGACTGATCGTAACCGGAAAACATAGCGCAGATAAGTAAAATATTCGTGGAGATAATTAGATTAGGTACTGGATTTTGTCCTTTCAGATAGAATGATAAAATATAGCTATATTTCGTAGAAGAGAGTTTCGGTGTTCCAATAATTCGGATAATGTTTATAAAATATTTAAGCTCACTACTTTGGCATTACAAAACCGTCAAAATAAAATTTATTAGCATATATTTTTTCCATCAATTATAATTGTTTTAGTAAATTCACTATATTATCTGTGGGATATACAAGTTATATTGTATTTTTTTTCATTAAGTTTATGCTTTTGATAAATATTATTTAGAAATTATGGTAAAATTGAACATAACTAGATAAAATGGTCATCATCAGAGATATACATATAATAATAATATTAAAATCGAATTCATTTTGGCTATAAAAGAGTTAAAAGATTTTAGTTTTTAAAAACTACAAGTATTTTATTTATTTATATATAAAGTAAATAAAATAATAATCGTTATTCTAGTAAACAGAATTTTTGTACATATATGAGTTTGGTTTGTTTCAACAACTCATAAAACTATAATAATATATAAAACTAAAACCATTATTCTTTTCTCAATTCGGCATTGTGGAATTTATCTTATGCTTTGCTCTGTTTTCTTTTTTTTTTTTCAAACCAAAAATATAAAATATGTAGTAAAAAAAAATCATCATAACGCTTATTCAAAAGAATCTATATAATCACCCATTTAGGAAGAATATTTACCAGAAGTTGAAAAAGTATATTATATTTTTTTTTTAAATGATGGACAAAATTTTTTGCTGTTTTTACCAAATTAAGATAAAAATAATATTATTATATTTTTACTTATTTGATATATATTAACAAACCTCTAGTCAGACAATATATACCAAGTTGAATTACTCTAGGGAGGAGAATGGTATTTTGATATATTAAATTCCTTTTTGATTTTTCTTATTTTGGTATATTTAAATTGTAAATAATTTTGTAAATTTCTTGATGGTTTTTATTTTTGGTAAACCTTAAAAAGGGGTATTTACATAATGGCCTTGTGATGATTAGCGTTTTTTGATAATTTCAATTTGGTATAAATGTGATCAACAATTTCTAAGTGGAACGTCGTCAATTGAATGCATCCATAGATCAATTAATTATTATAAAATTACAAACAATTTTTTTTTTCGTAATCTTCTAGTAACACATGGAAAAATTTAAAAAGTCTGATGAAAAATTTTCATTTGATGTAAACCAAAAAAGAAAACAAATTATATTTTCAGCACGTATCACTTTGAAAATCTCAAGAGAATCAACTGAAAAATTATTTATTCAATTTTTACTATCCTACTTAAGGGATAACTAAAAACAGTATATAGGACCAGACACAAAAGCAAAAAAATCACATCTTCGAGGACGCGGACAAACAAAACTGGATTTATCGAAAGTTTATATTTGTCCATAATAAAAAAATTTCCAAATTAGTGTAAAAAAAAAATTAAAATAATGTATTTTTGTCTGTTTACAAATTTTCCCATAACATAAAAATTAAAAACACAAAATGATGACATCACATAAAAAAATGTTTTACCATCAGAGATAAAAAATAAATAATCAAAACAAGAAAAATTATAAACAAATATGTTTTTTTTTTATTATTATTATTGGAAATTGATTGTTGATTACAAAAATATAATAATAATAAGATATGAAAATGTCAGCAGTTTTGTGATGTTTAAAGGCTAAAAGTTTGTTAGTGGTGGGATTAATAAATGTGGTAAAAAAATTATATTTTCCCAATTAAAACCATTTCTTTTTTGCAATAAATTCTGGATGATGTAGTGGCAAAGATAAAATTTTCATTTCAAATTAGTTGAATTTGAAGGAATTAATGAGGATTTAAGAAAATTGAAGTCAGACACTGAAGATTTACAGTATTTAGCTGTACTATAAAGATTATGACTCAATTAGGACTGTGCTTCTGCTCTGCCTCGGTGGACGATTTATGTTTATTTTTTGCATAAAACTTATCGATTAATTTTCATTTATATAACTTTCAATTTTCAGTATAGAGAAATTTCAAATTGATCAAATCGAATTTTATTTTGACGATAATGGGAGCGGAGCGTTATTTTGTAGTAAGCAAACGAATTGTCATTTTTGTAAACAAATATTTCAGTTGTTTTTTTGTTATTCATTTTAAAATTAAATGTTGAAGATGGAAGAAGTTAAGAATATAATATTAAGAATATAATATACAATTTGATTTGATCAGCTGATATCATATGACAGTTGGAACACCAAATGACATTACGCACCGAAGTTACTTTTTATGACACCGCATGAATTTTGATAGTAATCGACATCGACACCGACTACTAATTACTTTTGCCACTGAACGCTCCCATTTTAGTTTAGTACATGACAGTTTTCTTTGAAGTTTCTAAACGTGAAATTTTCAAATTTTTGGTTAAATGTTAGGCTGGTATATTTGCATTTTCCTTTAGGCCACATTCCAACAGATCTCTACCAAAAATATCTTTCAAGCATTATTTGAGATTATCGTATAACAATTCTTAATAACTAGGTACATAAATCTATATTTTAATCATTATCATTTATACTTCTACTTTTTTTTCATATTATTTTATATATAAAAATAAAACAATTCTGACATTATTTACTTTTAAGTTTACATAAATATAAATTTTCTTTTGAACAATTTTTGTTTTTTTTTATATGCTTCAAAAATGCTCTTTTATCGAGCAAAATAAAAATACTAATATAAATACTTTATTTATATAAAACTCTTTAAAGGTGTACAATTGTTCCAAATTTGGTAATGTCAAGTTTACGCATAAATTTCTATATTATATGATTATTTTTATTTTGCTTCAAAAGTCTTTGTTTTTACTACATAACTTTTTTTTGTTTGTAACTCAAAAACTTAAACTACTGAAAAAAAAAAATTATATTTAATATAAAAGTCAAACATATTCGCGCTTAACATTTTTAGACTTGGTGACTTCTTTAGTTGGAAATTGTAACGATACCGCGCGACTCTCTATGTTATATTATTATTATTATTATTTTTTTGTTAAATTTCTAGTAATAATAGTTCAATCTGTTGCTACTTTACTAGAATTTATAATTTTTTTTTTTTTAAATTTAACTTACTATATTTTTTTTTATTATGGTCAGAGTAGGACTTATAACAGTATATTATTGTCCTTGTAGAGTCCTCTTGCTTGTCAGATTACTTGTCTGGTATGTTTCATAAAAAAAATTTAAGATTTTTTTTTTTTTTTAAATCTTAAATTACCTATTTTGGCACACGACACAGAAGGTCTTCGATGTAGAGTGGATTTCCCTTTATTATTGTTTCTTAGTAAAAAAATTTTTTGAACAAAAATCAAAAAAAAAAAATTATAGGAATTTTTTTTTAACATAACAATAACATCCATCTTACAGAAATTTTACAGAAAATTTACAGAAAAATTTAAATTTACTTATTTTTATTACTAGGTACTAATTTTTAGTTTAAGTATTTTTTTTTTGTAAGCTTAGTAAATTATAATTTTAAACATTTGAGTCATTTTCTTTTCTGTTTGATTAAAATTTTATTTGTTTATTGATTTTTATTAATATAAATCCATCATACTTCATTTTAATCATAATAAAATTGTTAGTCATCATCTATGAATTTCATTATGCACAAACATTAGTCTTAAAATATTATATTTTATTTACTATATAATGTAAGTATATATTTTTATTATACTATTTTGTTCGTTACGTTTGTTAAATGGCGCCAAATTCACTTTTTTATCTTATCACAAAATATTGTACAAATTATTATTCATAATTTTTTTTTTGCTTTTGCAAGAAAAACAATAATAATAAAAAAGTACTTAAACAAACAAAAATAATAGAAAGTATTATCATTATAACGAAAATTTATTCACCTGTGTTGACGCACTTACTATAAAATTATTTGAATATATGTATTACAATAAATTTAAATTAATTTTTACTTAACAAAATGGCGATAATTTTAATTTATAAAATAATTTTGTTTAATAAATTCACATTTTCGATTTGAAGAAAATTAGTAGCCTTTAGAAAAAGTTTTTCCAAAGAATCAGCAAAACATTTATTACTAAAAATCCAAATAAATTAACGAAAATTAATCGGAAATTTTTTTTGGTTCACCATTTATTCATTTAATAATGATTTATTTGAAAAACGATTTATTTTAACAAATTTTTTGACAGATTAGAAATTTCATTTTTTTTTTGTAATCAAAAGTTAATTTACTTTTCATATTCCAAAAAAAATTGTTTAAATATTATTTGGAAATATTTTTTTGCCACAAAAATTTAAATTTAAAATTTTTAATTAAAAGAACAAATTAATATAATAATCTAATTTCCTTTTCCAATTCATAAATTTTCTGTTTTTGTTTTTATTTTTCTTGTATTTTTAAGGTGTTAAATAAATCTGACCCAAAAAAATATTTATGAGTTCCCATGTCGGTTTTTTTTTTTTGGTTTTATTATCCACAAAATTTTTTTTTAATTCTGGTGGTCTTTAAGAAAAACAAATTACTAAATCCACCATTTAACAGTCAAACAAAAAAATTTTTAGAGTCTGAAAATATGAATTTTTTTTTTTACTAGTGAATTTTTGCACACAAAATGAAATTGCGGAAATTTTTTATTGTATATAATTACAATTGCTACAAAAATAAAAACAATGCTGACATTTATATCAAAATTTATATCTCATAAATGTTGCAATATAAACAACATAATTTATATTGTAAATAAATTACATAAAAAAAAATATTATTACAATTTTATCTTATAAATAAATTTGCAACATAATTTTGGTAATTTGAAATTGTATATAAATTTTCTTCCAAAAAGAGGAGAAAATGTATTTAAATTGTATATATCCTTTTTTATGGGATAATGGCTGATATTTTGATGGGAAAATAATGGCTTATACAATTTCACTCATCAGTCATTGCTAACGTTTTCCAAAATATTGTGACAAGATTTTTGTGCTATATTTCTTTCAAATATAAACAGAAAATCATAATTTTCAAGGTAGCTTAATTATAATTGATATAAAAAATCTCTAACGATGACATGATGAAATAAAATTTTAATAATACGGTTTTTATTATTCTGTTAAATTCGATTTGATCTACTTTGAAAATTAAATTTAAAGAAAAGCTTCAATAATTTTCAATAGAAATAACGCTTTTAATAACGCGTGTAATAAAAAAGCTAAATTTTGATCCAAATTCAATTATTTTCTTGAATTTTTTTTTTTGGGAAATAATAACTCTTTGGAAATTATTAAAATCAATCAACTGGAAACAGTGGAGCAGAGCAACAGAACAATAATTATTTAATTTACTTATATTATGGTTCTTCAATGACGCATAAATTAAATGCTTCTAAATCGTTTTTTCAAGGCAGAAATTTGAAGTTCAGAACTTTGCCATCGTAAATGTTAGGAAAATTATTTAAACCAATGGTGAGCTTTACCAAATGAAATTATTCTGCCGAGGTTTTGTCTTATAGTAATATACATATAGTAAATTAGTATAAATTAGTAATTAGTATTTTATTTAAATTTAATACCATAATTTTAATTACATGATTAGATTACATTATATTTAGATTACTTTTCTATAATAATTAATATAAGATTTTAGTTTATTACACTAATTGAGCTACACAACATCCTTCAAGAACTTGGTTAGCATCCAAAAATAATCTAAATCTGTCTTTAAGTCTATGTCTGCAGTGGTAATTAATAATTAAAGTCATTGAATTTTTTCGATACTTTGCTGTTTTCAATAAAGAAAATTTCACGTAATTTAAAATTAATTATAAACTTAGCGTGTTTATTACTTTTAACAAATTCTCAAATTATACAAATTTTAAAAAATAATGTTATTAAATAAATTAAATTATGCAGAAAAAATTCCTTATCATTATAAAGTTTTTCCACAAAAACAAAAACATGCAATACTAATTAATAAGTAAATTAATTAAGTGAAAAACACAAACTAAAATTAGAATTCATAATTCGCAGACTTCAGACTATATAGTAATAATATTTTGAATTTAAATAAATATTAACAAATATTTTGTTACAAAAGTATAGCAAAAGTTCTTTCAACTTGACCTCGTCAACCTGAAAATTTGTTTCTTTTAATTTTTTCTATTTATATTTTATATATTTATCTCATCTCTTTTTAAGTTTAACTCTAAAAACTTTTGTGGAAAAACAATCAAAAAACATTGCCCTCTTATTATGTAGTAACAAAAATAAATATTCATAGATTTTTATAAATTTAATTTTTAAACCCCTTCTTTTCAAAAACTTTAATTTCATATTACCAACACTATTAACCAAAATGAAAATGGTTATTATACAATTTTTTTTTTTTGAAAGCGCAACGCATTTTGCTTTTCTAAAGACCCGTTGACATCACAATCGCGCTTCTTTAACAATTCTTAGATCTATAAATATTCTTGTGATCCTCCTATATACATATATTCCCTACTCATATTTAGACTATATGGAATGGACAGTAAGAAAATATATACATAATAAAAATAATGAGAACAACAAAAATTGATAGTGTGTTTTGGTCTTCACACGTGGGTAATCTTCTTGTTGGTTTTTGCTATTGTTAAATGTTATTCTGCCACTGTTGCCGCCACACCAGAAAATATATTTTAGCCACTCTACAATTTCATGTACAAACTCAAAATGATAATAATAATAATAATACAAATTCTGACACTATGTCAGGTAATAATTATTATTATTAAACACTTTTAATGTTAAAAAAAAAAAAGCCCGAAAAGAACCAGAAATTTATTTATTTGATTAAATTTTGTTTTGCTTATTATTTCCCTTTGATCATTTCTTTACTGATGACTTAGTTTTCTTTTCTGTTTTTGTTAATATATTTTTATGTTTATGATGATTATTATTTTTATTATTATTACAATTTTGCGGTTGGAAACGACAGTTGGGCTCTTTTTTTTTTTTATTAATTCTTTTGATTGCAGTATTATAATAAGATTACTGCGGAAAATTTCGTATTTAGGTTTTTAAAGAATTTGTAGAAGTTAAAGTAAATAGGTCCCTGGTACAGATACAAGACAGTGTTAACTGTGATGATAATGGAAAAATGTGCTCAATGTAATATCATTTCCAGATTTGATTGATTTGAGAGGAAAGTAAACAAATCAGAATTGATTGGAATTGGACGATCTCATGCTACTAGTACTAGATAGAAAAGTATTCGTAGAGTTATCTACATATACTCGTATGATGACTTGGTAAAAGTAAATATCAGAATCACAAATTATCAAATTCAGTTCTTATTCGTAGAGTACCTATGTAAATCTGACCCATTTAATTATCGAATCATTACAAATACTAGAAATTAGAATATGTATATGGATCGAAAATTAAGATCGACACAGTTTTCAGTATTTAGTTGGGCAAAATCGGTCCATTACTTAGGAAAACCATACAATGTCCAAGTTTAAGATTATCATTGCAACTAGAATTACTATAATTTTATGTAGTTTCTAAATAATTTTCTTAAAAAACACTATATATCTGTTCGAACTCGCTATATCAATCGATATACATCCATTATTCGTGTTTCTATTCATTTGTCAGAGATATATTAGGCCCTACTGGCGCTTTATGTCGAAAAAAAATATTAAAAGGCAGAAGAAATAAATAAAATTATAAAATAAATCATTTTCATTTTTAAAAAATAACAATAAATTATTTTCTTTTTACCCTATATACACAAATCCACAAATCATTTTCTCCAATTCCTTGATGGGAAATTCTTTCTATTCTTTTCATCATCTTTCTTTTTTATAAAATTTTTTTTTTTATGCTATTATAGTATTTAAATTTTCATTTAATATTTGATTTTGTTGTGTATTCTTTTTCGAAGTTATAACAACAACAAAAAGAAGAGAAAAGAAAAGAAAAATTGATTGTTTACATAAATATAAAAATAATCTTTTTACCCTTCCGTACCGTACGTTATTATATAGTCGTTTTCATTTGTCGACGTCGTCATCGTCATTATCATCAGTCGCACTTCCAATGTAAATAAAATCTACAATATACTAAAAAGAACACAAAAAGTTTCATTTTCTTATCCCATAGTCGTCGTTAAATTTGTATATTGTATAATAATGTGAACTTCCACTCTCTATCTCTATATGCTTTCTATTACATTTTGTGAAAAATATACAATAGTATTTCGGAATCACTGACCAAAAGTGTAACCAGAAGCAAAAGAAGAAATGAAAACTCTATTCGTATAGGAAGATTATGTTCCTCATAAAAGGTGTGCCTGTGTGAGAAGGTTATATACATTTATATAATATTTTGAATATAATATGACTGTGCGCAAAATATAAAACTAACATATTAACATACAAATTGAGTTTGTTTACAGTGTAGATTTTTAGGGATTTTCTATAAATTTTTATGATGGAAATATTTTTATTTTGTTAATCAACTCGAAAACTTCGTATTGTCCAGTTCCAGTGATGCTTTTAGATTCTTTTGCCTTTGTAATGTCTCAGTGAAATGTCTTACTGAATGTATCAATGGTCTCACTGAATCATAATATCGAAACAGAAATTTAAAATTTGTAAGCCTATAAGTAATAAGGAAAATCATAAATTAAGTTCTACAGTTGGTCATTCATTATTGAAAATATTTTTAAGGTATTTTATCGTGCTGCAAAATATATTATTTCATTTTAAATAAGTCCCAATCAATCCGCAAAAAACATTTGGTCTCTATCAATCCGGAATGAAAAACAGCTTGGCCATATATTGGCAACAGTCCAAGTCCAGTAATGAATAGATCTATTTCAGAGAAAGTTGAACCAGTAGTGGAATCACATAAAGTGATTTATGACTATATTTCTATGCAAAATTGTAAGATGTGATAGTTGGATAGTCACAAATCACTTTATGTGATTCCAGTAGAGATTTAAATATTTTAGATGCAGCTCAGACACATTTTACAGTGCCAGAACTTGTAGGAATGGTAAACGTTCTGGAATTTCATTGCAAGTGCTTGAAGGATCATAGAATCACATACAAAATTATATTAATCGAAGCATTTGATGGTCATTGGATTGGATTAATCGAAGCATTGGATGCATTAAAAAAATTGCAAAATTGTCAAGAGACAGACATCTAAATTGATTACTGACAGCACTGAAATTATTTAGCATATTTTTTTTTTTATATAATTCAAAATTAATTTCGTAAATAAAAAATCTAATATAAATTATTATTATTTTTGTTTATTTTTGTATAATATTTAAGTTTTTTTTTTTTTTTTTTGAAAATAATACAAAATTTGTTAAGGGAAACGTTATAAAAAAAAATTGGATTGAATTTTTTTTTAAAGCGAGGGAAGTTGCGGCATTCAACTAACTATAAAGATGACTCGAAGAATGACTTATTAAAGTTAGTTTTTTTTTTATATATATTAAATTTATATTTTGTGTGTGCGCGGTGACCAAGAGACCAGAACGAATTCCATCAAAGATACAACATTTTTTTTTTTTCATATTTTATATTTTTAACTTACGAAAATTGTATTATTTTTTTTTTGATAATTTTTAATTTTCCTAAGTTTTTTTGGCTGATGAGGTAAAAAAAAAAAAATTTTTTTTTTATAGTTTAGAAAAAAATACACAAAGATTAGAAATTATTATTTTTTTTTTGTATAATTTAAACAGTAGGGAATCCCGTGCGAACCATGTGGACACTGTCAAAATAATTTTACACTCAACTACTCACTGTTTATATTAATATTATAAAGGTAAGGAATAATAATTTTTTATTTAAAGTTAATTTGAAATTTTATTATTATTTATTTATTATATTTGCTTTATTTTTGTTTATGTTGTTTATTTTTTTTATTTTTTAAATGAATTATTTTAATTTTACGTAATTTTTTTTTTTTTTTTGTAAGAAAATTATAATATTTTTTTAATGTGATTTAAAAATTATGTTTATTTAATTTCGCTCTAAATTCTTGGAAAATTTAATTTATTATTATTTTTTAGTGGAGAAAATTGATTTGAAAATATTATTTTTAAATAATTATAAAATAGGTGAAAAGAAAACGATTTTCTGTCAGCAAACTAAAACTCATTAAAATATTTGAAATTTAATCATTTAAAAATAATATTTTTTAAATAACAATTTTAAACATAAAATCAAAATTTTCTTCATCTATTTGACAAGTATTTCAGCAACATGTTGTTTTACCTGTTAATATTCTCTTATAAACATTTTGACTGTTAAATTAGAAAACTCTGTTTCAAATATGTTGTAAGAGAATGATCAAACATGTTTGTTGGCAATTTTAAAATTTTATATCAAACCAAAAAATTTATGATTTTTAATGTTTTATATATGAAATTAATTTTATTTCAAAAATTTAATTTAAAATTTAAATTAAGAAATGTTAAATTAATTAGTTAGAGTTGTTCTTTGGAAATCTATTTGTAAATTTCTAAATTAATTATGTATATTAGATCTATATCTCGCTAACGTTTCTCTGAAATGTTGCAAATTTGAACCTATTATGGATAGAACAATTTTATTTCCCATTAAAAATTTATTAATTGGAACAAATTAATTAACTTTATTAGTGAATCACTATTTCATATAATGATTCACTATTTGTTATTTTGTGAATCACTATTACTATGTTGATAAAAAAAATATGGTTACTTTTAAAAATTATTTGACACATTTTAATAGTGAAAATTTATAGTGAAAAAAGTAGTTAAAAATGTTGATAGCAAAATCACAAATAATTAGACAATTCACCAATAATAATAATTAAATTTAAAATTTTAAATAAAAAACTATTTTAAATTAGTCCACAACGATAACATGTTTGAAGTTGAACCGAATCAATATTATTGCAAACGAACAAATTTCGTTCTATCAAACACACAAAAAAAAATTCCAACCCCAAAATGTAATTTTCAAAAAAATATGTATATAATTTCTACATTATTTATGTTGATAACTTTATGTTGTGATGTGAAAAATCATGTGTAGAAGTTTTGAGCTCTCCGCATAATCGTTTTCATCGTTACAGATTCTTTTTTTTTTGCGTATAAACATTTTGAATCCACCAACACCAAAAAAAAAAATTCTATACAACATTTTTTTGGTTAATCTTTTTTAACTTCATCAAACCAAGAAGATACAAATATACGAACATTTTCTATACATTTTCATAATACAAAAATATAATCATCGGTTCCGTCAGTCACACTACAGTAGATACGGGAGTATCTTTTTTTTCAAATTTTTTTTTTGTTTTCATTTTCGTATATATTTTTTTTTTTTAATACAAAATTTATTATAGTAAATTGTTTTTACTCAGTCTTTGGCCAGCAGGCAAACTGTTCGCATGCAATTTTTCGTTATTAAGAATTCGTTTTTGAAATTTTTTATGTGTCGGGTATCATAAAAAAAAACATAAATTTAAAAAAAGAATTTAATTTTTTTTAACGTTTCGGATTGTATTTTATTTTCTTTAATTATAACGGTTTTGAGAATTATTTTCGGAAAATTGTGAAAAACGGAAAATTTTGATTTAACAATTAAAAGTTTTTAAAAAAATTATAGAAAATTTTGACAAATTTTGAAAATTCGAAAAAAAACAGAATTTAAAAAAATTAAATTTTTTTCTTCGACCAATTTTTTTCAAAATAAATTTTGAAAATTGTGGAAAATTTAATGCAAATAATAGAAAATATACTTGAAAATAAAAAAAAAAAATAATTGAAAATAAAAATATATATCGAAAAAGTGTAAAAAATTAAAAATTTTATAGTAAAATATAAAAATAAAAAATAAAAATATAAATAAAAATAGAATGTTAAAAAAAATATTTAAGGGGAGAAATTAATTTCTTTCTTTTTCCCAATAATTTATATTTATCCGATTTTCTTATTTTTATATGCTCACAAATACAATTTCCAATATTAAATTAAATATTTTTATTCGGAAAAATTAGAAAAATACAATTGAAAAGAAGAAAAAGAGAATTTTCTTGAGTGTGATTTTTTTTTCTTCATTTTCATATAAGTAAAAGAAAATTAATGAGTGAAATTTTAAATGTGTACTCAAAAATACATCAAACATTTTTTTTTTTTAATGAGTGAGACCCGATAAACCCGCCGACGGTCTAATCGAAATTAATATAAAAAATCAGACCCCATTCATGATCTTCACGTCAGATCGTTAGTATACTCTCTCTCTGTGTGTGCTTAAAAAAAATATTCGATTTACAAAATAAAAAAAAAAAATAATTAAAAAAATTTAAAATTTAATTAAAATAATTATTTTCATTTTGCTCTTTCGCGTCTCGAATAATTCTTTTAATAATTTTCCGGAAAATTGTACCATAAAAAAGAATAATTGTGACAAATTGTATAAGAAATCTTTTTTTTTTTTTTTTTTTTTAAAAGTGCAATTAAAATAGAAATGAAAAAAAAGTTAATAAATTTAAAAAAAAATTTAAGTAAAATATTTTTTGTTAACTATAAAAAATATAATTTAGAAAAAATTTCAACCGTGTATTTAATAATGTAAAAAAAAATGTAATTTAATTATTTTACGAAATTTTATAAAAATTTTTGACATACTATAAAAAATTATAGTAAACTATAAAATTTTATAGTAAATATTTAAAATAAAAAAAATAATAAATAAATTCAAAAAAAAGAAAAAATTACGGTATAATAAATAAATTAAAAAAAAATCAATCTAAAAGTTATCCCATAAATTTAAAAGTGCTATAAATTTTTTTTTTGCTATAAATATTGCATTGTGGATATACGCATAAATGACATACAGACACATATATAAGTTTTGTACGCATATAGAAAAATTTTTGTATATGTACATTTTTCGGAAAATCTCATTTGATTGGAAAATTCATTCTCACAACATAAATTGAGAGAAAAATTGTAAAAAAAGACTTTTTATAATTGTGAGAGATAGAGAAAAGTTCTGTAAAAAAAGATCGTTAGTCTTTTCTTGTCTACAAAAATTTTTTTCATTTATCTTTTACGAATTTTCTTCATTTAAAATCCGCCTTGTTTTACACCCGCTTACCACCACCCTCAACCCAACATAAATAAAAAAAAACGTGCGTGTATTTTCCGACATTATTTTTGAAATGAAAATGCTCTACTGTCTTTAAGAAAAAAAAAAAAGAAAACTCAGCAACAAAAACACGAAAAAGAAAATTTTCATGCGAGTTTAAATTTAAAACGAGGAAAATTGAATTTTCAAATAACAAAAAAAAAGTGTTGTTAATAAATTTAAAAATAGAAAATATTTTAAAGAGAGACGGGTGTGTGCATAATTTTTTTTTTTTTTGTAGTTTTTCCTCTATAGCAATATTTTTTAAACAAAAAAAAAAGTTTGTTCGTGTCGCGCGAGATTTTCTTATGTGACGCGACGAGATTCAAAACATAAAAATTTTGATTTTTAAATTATTTTTTTTTTTTCGTTATGTTTGTATATTAGTTTTTCCTCAAGAAGAAGACTAAAAAAAAAAAACCAAATTAATTTTTCTCGAACGTGCAAGACATCAGTTCAAAATTTTTAAGGAAAATTTTTTCATTTTACATAAAGAAAATTTTAAAGAAAATTCTGCTCTATGTCTGGATTGAATATTGTAAGCAAAAAAAAAAAAATAATATTAGCGACAAGATTTTCTTCTTCTTTTAACAAAGTTCAAAAAGGAAAATTCAACATAACATTTACAGCATAAAAAACAAACCGTAGAACGTGTGTGCGTCTCGCATTTCGCATATGATTATTTTTAAATTACAAGTAAAAAAAAAAAATACATTAAAAATAAATCTTTTTTTTCCTTTCGGTGTGTGTTTTTTTAGTTGAATTTGAAAGAAAATTAATTAAAATTTTGAAATAGTGTTTTTTTTTTTTTTTTGCTGTTGGTTCTGGAAAATCTAATTACCGTTGTCTCTGTTCTTGAACAAACAAAAAAAAAAAAACAAATTTGGAAAACATAGACAAAAAAAAATCATCAAAAAAAAAAATCTAATGTAATAAAAAAAAAAGAAAAACTTTGGTGTCAAAAAATTTTTTTTACGAAAAAATAAAAATAAAATAAAAATTTTTTTTTTTTTTGTTTCGGTTTTTCTTTTTCGGAAATGTTTAAATCATTTTTGACAATCTATAAAAAAAAATTTTTTAAGATCACTGATCAACATAAAAACATAAAAACATCTTGTCAACCACAAAAAAACCGAAATTTATATTAAGTTATAAATTAAAAGAAATAAAACTATTTTATACTGACAAATTTTCTTGTCTCGTATATTTTCATTTTTGGAAAAAATATTTAAAAAAAAAATAAAAAAAAGTTTATAAATAATTTTTGACAATAAAAGTAAAGGAAAAGTCCAAAAAAAAAAAACAAAAAATAAAAATTGCCGGGTAACAATGAAGATCAGACGTTATCATTTACTTCAGTATAATTTAATGAGTACAACACGAAGAATACGTCTGGAAAATAAATTTTATCCCCTAAGACTACCACATAATAATATTTATTTGAAAAAATTATTACGAGATATTTGTAATTTATGGTAAAAAAATTTTTAAATTAAAAATTTTAAAAAATTTTAATTTTGAAAAACCAAAAAAAAATTAATTACCAAGACCCCATGACATAAAATTTTTTTTACATAATAATATATGGGACACATAAAAAGTAATTTAATTTCCAATATTAATTGAAAATTACGAAATAATTTTCTTCAATTTCTCTATTTTTCTAAAAAATAAAAGAAAAATTAAGAAAGAAAAATAATAATAATTTCTCTGATTTAACTAAAACCACACCCTGACATATAAAAAAAATTAAGGCGATCTAAAGAACGCCATGTATGCGCGAGTATTGCGCAAATGGAGTTTGACCAAAGTTCTAATGTACCTGTGGCTATTACCAGTGATAATGTTGCTGGTTATTTATTGTCAAAATGCAACAACAATGCATCTAAATGGTATAATAAATACAAAACATTTATCATCATCCTCATCATTATTAACATCATCACAATCAACATCAAAAATATTAATAAAAAAACCAGCAACATTACCACAATTCTCATCTATAATACAAGAAGACGACAAAAAATTATCTCAACAACAGAAAGTTGTAAAATTAAATCGATTAGATAATATTATAATAAATGATAATAAATATTATTATAATGATAATGATGATTATCAACAACAACAACAAGATCAGCAACAACAATCACAGATAAATAATAATAATAATAATAATAATTTAATAAAGTCAAATATACCAATTATCAGTAATTATAATTATGATAATAATAATAAAAATAATGCACCATCATTCATTGATGAAAATTCATCACCAATATTAATTACAGTTAAAACTGTATCATCAAATTTAAATAGTATCAATAATAATAATAATAATAATAGTATATCTGATACAATAAATGCCTCCGCTAATGTTCCAAATTTAAATAGTCAAATAATTAATTTAAATAATAATAATATTAATAATAATAATCATAATAATAATAGTAATAATAATAATTATAATAGTTTAACAAGTAGTGCAAATATAGACACATTAAGTAGTAATAATAATAATAATCAAAATAATAGGAGCAATAAATTTAGACGACATATAAAAGAGTCAAAAATTATAAATATTGATAATAATAATGATGATGATGTTAATCAAAAAGAACAATCACCAATAATTAATATAAGTTCAACATTTGAAAAAGTAAATGTATTAAAAGCGCAGGCGCAACAACAATCACCACCACCATCAATTCATCATTTAAGTCATAAATTACAAAATAGCCAAACTTCAAATACAGATAGAACAAAATTAATTAATAATAATCAATTATTATCGTTTAATAATTATCAACAACAACAACAAAATAACGATATGATCTTTTTTAATAATGATGATTATAATAATAAGATGTCAGACAGATTTGATCAATTAACACCACAACAAGAACGTTTTTACGAATTACGTGAACGACGAGCACGTATTGAAGCGCATCGTCGACGTTTAATGAGATTAAATCAATTACCATCAACGCAATTATCATCACAAAGAATAATAAATAATAATAATTCAGATAATGTTAATAAAGAAGTTATGCCAATTCAAAAAGATATTATTGATAAAAATGAATCAATTATTACGGGACGTAATCGTCGTGATTCAAGAACCCATCCATTACATTTATCATCTGTACCATCATCAGTACAGCCATCATATTCATCACATCAAAATGTATTAGGATCACAATCATCTATGACTATGTTAAATGTACCATCAGTACAACCATCATATTCATCATATCCAATACAATCATCGGCAGGATATTATCGACAACAGCAGCCACAATCACCACCATTATATCAACATTATAATAATAATAATAATAATAATAATTATAATAATAATAATTATAATAATATGAATTATAATCATCATAATCAACAACAACAAAATTATCAACAACAAAATCAACATCACAATCATCAACAATACAATAATAATAATAATAATAATCAACAACAACGTAAACGGCCGCGACGTTATTGTTCAGCACGTGATCCAGCTCAATTAGCATTTGAAGCACCAGCAGTATTTGAGGGTAAAATAATATCAATGAGCTATGATCGACGTGCAAATTTTTCGGTTACATTTGAAGTTAAAGAAATATTTAAAAAACAATTTGGTTATATGTTACCACATTTATTACGTTTACAATTTACGTATCGGAATACTAGTGGTGAATGTGACATTTATCGTGAACATTTAAGACCACGTGGTTTAGTACGTGGTAATGAATTAGAACAAGGTCGTATTTATATATTATTTGTACAACAAATTGATTTGGGTAATTTTACAATATTGGGTCAACCAGTACGAAAAACTAGACGTGCAATAAATTCAGTTAGAAAAGGTGTGAGCGACAATTATGGTGAGTTGAAAATAATAAATATTTTTTTAGAGATTATTAAGAATTTATAATAATATTGATTTATATCCTTAAATCCTCAGACTAATTTCGGGGATTTTCCTTACATATCTCATATATTTATCTATCCTTTCACCTACAATGAGATATTATAGTTCTTTATTTAATTTTTTCGGACATATGTCGAAAGGATGACCTAAATTACAATTTGGTGATTATTTTACCTGGTTCATCATAATTCCAAAAGATTAATATTGTAATGTAATTTCCGAATTTTGTAAACCTTATGTTTTACAGATGTGAATTAAAAGAAAAACCAAAATTTTATGGTTTTAAAAAATAATTTAAGGATAACTTTTAACTTTTTTTACTTGAACTTAGCAAATTGATTAAATTGATAATGATAATTTAATCAATACCGAAAATAATGTATTATCCATTCGATTATGTTGCAAAATTTAATAATTCTATAAATGATATCAGTTCGAGTAGTTTTCAAAGAATCAAATTTCCAATTGAAAGTCATAATCTTCTAAATATTTTACTATCGGAAATAAATTAATTGAGATTAAATTAATTAAAAATTGATTATAAATTAAGATTTATTATTAAAAATAAAATTAATCAATTTATAATATTTTCAAATTTTCATTAATTGTACAATACCGCGATCAACATTAAATGAAATTGTAATACATAAATTATCGACGAATTTGCAATAAAATTTCGTCTGCTTATGTGGTCTGAGTAATTTTTTTAGTTCACATGTTCTAAGTGAATTTAATCGACATTTGAGGTATTTTATGGTCTTGCAAATATATACCAAATAATTCTCACTGACATCGTGCTTTATCGCTTTAAAGTTCAATATACTTGATACCTGTCAAAATATAATAATTTATAATTTGGTCAATAAAAAATCAATTCAATATACAAAACCTACAAATATTATAAATATTGAATTGTGTGTGAACTGATTAGTTTTTCAATTTTAATAAATTATCTTAATATGTTTTTTTTTATTATATTTATTGATCCTATCGCCAACAACAAACAACACTAAAAAAAACTATTCAAGTAATAAACTATCTAATCTCTATGATATTGTAATTATACAACACTTCAAAATAAAATTGAGAAAAACTATCAATAAATTTTTCTCAATATATTATGCTTTAAAAAAATCTCAATAAAATAACATTTTTTATGTTTTTCTTTAATGTTTTAAAGTACACCACCAAATAATTAAATATAGTATAGATACTAGTATATCATAAAAACATATTTAAGTATAATACTTATATATATATTTTTTTTAGAAATTCACTTGTCCATTATAAATTCGGATAAATTTTAACAGCACAATTTACCATTAAAATTAAAATTGATCTATCTATATCTTTATGCTATATCTAATAACGATCTTTAAAATGTTCGCATGGCGCACGTACATTACAAACATAATATAAATATAATCTTACCACTGTTTTTTTTTCTTATGTTGTTATGTTTCTATACTATATAGAGATTGACTATACCTTCGGCAGCTCTAGTAAAGAGTAGGTATAATCTATATTTCCAAAAAAAAAAAAAAAAACATAAACACGCGGTTAAAATTATGCTCACACGGTTATTTAGTTAGATATAGCAAATGAAAAAAAAAAAATTGAAATTAACCACAAATAATTTTAATAGTTCTCTCCATCGCGAATCGATGTGAACCACTGGAATAATTGTTTTTTTCTTATTTTGATTATTTGCGTGTGTGTGTGTGTTTTTTTTGTACCATTCTTTAATGTTAAATGACATGGTAAATGCTTTAAAGTCGCACACATTATAATTTTTTGGTCTATTAAAATATTGGAAAATCGTTAAGTTATTATTATAAAAAAAAATTTTTATAATCAAAATTTTCAAATGTTTTATGGGGAATTTATAGAAATTGACTTCCATCAGTGACTACAGAAAATTTATTATCTTTTTTATATCTTAAATTTAATCAAAATCTATGGAAAAAAAGAAATATTTTGGTTTAATTTTATTTTGCATGTGAAAATAATTCAAATTTGATCATTTTTTTTTGGAAATATGCGAAAATTATTTTTCTTACTTATAATTGATTATTTACCTATTAACCTATTAGTGGCAACCTGACTGCAATTTACTTTAGTTGTAAGGGGTTTTTAATGTATATAGTTACTTATAAATTTGAAAGTAATTAAAATTAGACTAAACTTAAATTGATGTTGTAAATTAAGATATCATCTAAAAAATTGACACTTATATTATTAATTCTTTGGTTTACTTTATCTCAACAATCATATACTTAATATGTTAAATTACCGAAATTATATTTTAAAATATACTTTATAAACATTAAATAATATTGAAATTTAATTTTATGCACGAAAAAAACATAAAAATCGGCTTGTCATCACTGAGATTAAAATTATTTATTATAATAGTAAATTTTTAATTTCATCGATTTGTTTTTTTTTTTTTTAAATAGTTTCTCCTTCTTTTTATCTTAATTTTCATGTGATGCAAATATGGGGAAAATTACTATGTATACGATTTAAAGATCAGCAATTATGTAATTCTTGTATATAATTTCAAGAAAAAAAGAAAAATCATATATCACAAAAAATTTATAAAATTATTATTTATCATACAGACAGCAAAAAAAAAATAAAATTCTAACACTTAATTACAGTATACAATTACAATTACCACAAGTAAACCTGGTAATTATTTACTATAATTATCGATGATAAAATTTATGCACATACAAAAAAATTTAAAAGTTTTTTAACAGTAGAAAAATTAAATGTTTATTTACATTTTTTATTTTAATGTTTTTGACATTTGGGCGCCACTTTTTGCAAAAAATTAATTGATTGTTCTAAATATTTGAAAAATTACTCTTGTCAATTATATATAAATATTTAATATTTTTAACAAGATTTTATGGTAAAGTTTAATGAGATTTTTTAAATTCACTTGTTTTTCTTAGTAGTTATAATTTTTTATATTTTTTTTTTATATTGGTTGCAAATGGGTTAATTGTGATTGGGACTTTCAGTAGAAGTAATAATTTTTTAATCTTATAGTAATTTATCTTATAGAATGGCCAAACAAATCTGTGTACAATTTCCAAGCTTTAAAATTTTGGAATTTCTGCATATTTTGCATTATAATTATGATTGTTGTCTTATTTGCGTTAAATTGAACTATTCCTAATAGCAAAATAGAGTGTAATTAACTGACGTATTTGTCAAAAATGTCTGGCAATAAAATAGAAATTTGAATAAATATATGCTATGTCATTTCATAATATGCTATTATGGCATTGTACGATTGATTCTTTAGATTTTAATTCAATAAATTTATAAGGAAATTTCTCATTTCTAAGGAAATTTCTCATTTCTTCGTCATTTCGATTAGTAGATTTAGACATTTACTGTATTTCAGATACAAAATTTCCCCAAACAATTAACAATATACAATAAATATGTACTAAGTAATAACTTTTTGATGTATCATTGCAAATATTTATATGATTCTTATCATTTTCAATTCCGAAATCAATTTTACTTGCACTTCCATTAAATCATTAACAAAATATTTCACTTTACATTGACCTAATAAAATATATATTTAATAAAATAGTAATTTAATTCAAATGTGTCATATTAATTTTTGATTAACACATGTCTAAAATTTATTTAAAAAAAAATCACTAAATTCTTAAATGAATTCATTATTTTTTTTTACGTGATTTTTTTTTTAAATGATTTTTCCATATCGTAAAACGTGTAAAAATATCTTTACAGACTCATTTTTCTCTTTGAACTTTGAAATTTATTAAAGATTGATTTTCAATAGTTTTAGCTTTGTACATTCTTAATTCAATATTATAACCAGCTATGAAATTTTTTTTGCCCATAGCTCACAAATCTCCTCCAGTAGCTTGCAATAAAATAAAAACACAAAAATTTCCCAAGGCAATAAAAATATTTCGCTGCCTATAAAATCGACAGTTGACAGCTTGGTTTTCATATAAAAAAAAAATATTTTTTTAAATGAAAAGTGACTGGTTAGATTTTGGTTTTTTTTTTCAGTTACTATTTTGATTGTCATGTTATAAGCATTTAAAATGTTGTTGTTGTTGTTTTTTTTTTGTATCCTAATTGTTTTTCCATCATTCAATTTCGCACTTAACCATGAAAATATATAAATTCAAAATGCATAAAGTAAGTAATTTTCTTGATTGCATACCGTCTAAATTTTGTTCTTACATATAATATTCGATCATTGATCCATTGAATTAATTATACTATATATATTATTGAAATTCCATATTGATTCGTTTAGTCATTTTTAAGATATATTTTTCATTTTTTACTTCAAAAAGAAAAAAAATTATATTTTCACAAAAAAAAAAAAAATGAGCTCAGAGTCAATGTAAGAAAGATATATAGATACATTAGATATATTAGATATTTATGCTTACATAAAAAATATCTAATTTGCTATAACCTATTAAATATTTTTCTTTTTTTTTTTTGCGAATTGAATAATGTTATTGATGGCGTTTTCTATATGTATATTCGCGACAATTTTCTAGTCACAATAAAACAATTGTATCTATTCATTTTCATATTATGTGAAATATATCTTTTAAAAACAAAATTTAATTTTATGTATATACAAAATGTGACTGGCGACTATTTATTTAACAAATTTTTGTTTTTGAATTGGTTTATTGAACAACAACAACAAATTTTTTGAATATGTGATGATATCAAAAATTTGTTTGGTTGTTGTTTTATATGTTAATTGTTAATAAATTTCAAATGTTTAGCAATAGAATAGAACGAAAATTAATTATAAATTTTTGGTATAAATTAAGTATGTATTTTTATTTTGTAGCTTTTTTAATTAAATTAAATTTTGGAGGTTTTTTTTTGTTGGAAATAATATTAATTTAATTATTTGTGCAATTTAATACAATATAAATTTATTGTCCTTCGTCTGGCAATTCAAATATATAGTTACAATTATTTTTTGTTACTTTTGAAATAAATAAATGATGTTACAATTTTTTTTCAGCACAACAAATACAGCATTTATAGAATGAAAAAAATAGAAAATGCGCTGAATACGTATTTTGTCAAGCTCATTTATATGTGGTGCTGAGTACAAATTTTGCCATTACATTTTCTCAAATTTTATCTTCTTATTTTGGCTGCCCGATATGGCCCTAAGGCCCCTAAGCATACTTCTTAAAGGTTTTCACGACATTTTTATTATTTATGGTATCCTTAATCCTTGGAATACATTTGTAAAAATTTAAAAAAAAAATTAGGGCCAAAAACCTTTTATTTTTAATTTAAAAATTATCATTTAAATTTTCTCTGCAATTGCTTACAAATTTACTTTGTATTTTTACTTTGTATTTAAAATAGCTTTGACACATGTACGTCATGTCATACTTTCGTTAAGTTATCAAAGTAAGTTATAAAATTTTCAGAAAAGATAATAAATAAAAAAAAATTTATTACCTTAATGATATCAATTTAATTATTAATGGTAAAAAAATATAAAAAATCATAGTATTTGCAAAATGCTTTTCAGCTACAATAATATAATTATAATACATTTTAATGGTTTATATATAAGCCCAAAATTATTTTAGATTAGTTTCGAATTATATAGTGAAATTCCTTAACTTTCTATGATATTGATTACATTGTTAGCCATATGTTATAGATTAAAATTAAATGATTAAAATTCATTGAAATTTTTACGATATTTATTTGTATAATCGTAATTTCCAAAAAAAATACAATATTCACTGTTATATTATATTATCTTTCTTAACACGCTTCAGACCACTCGAAAAACTTATTTATTTTATCTAAAATAAATTTGATAAAATATTTTCTATAATTTCTTTCTGATAATAAAATTTTTTTGATCGTATTATTTGCTATTTGAAAAAAATAATAATATGTTTATTGAATGCTGAATCATTTTAAAGGTGATTCCCAATCAGCTGATATATTATTTATCATTTAGTAAAAAAAAAAAAAAGTAAATCTTATTAAAATTTTATCAAAATTAAATAAAAAAAAATCGCTAATTATAATTTAAATTGTAATTGTAAATAAATTTTATTTCAGAACACGAATAAATATAAAATATTCAAAACATTATTAATTATTAATCAAAAATATATTGTTATAAATGATTTTTGTTTTAGTTTCCGATAAGATAATGTAATCTTTTTAGCACCACAAAAATTATTCATTTAATTAATGTATATAATGTAAAACCTTGAAAAATATTTTAAAAATTGCAACATAAAATTAAATTATATATATTTATTAATCATCAATCATTTAAATTAGGTCACCATGGATGATTAAAAATATTTATTTTATATTAAATTAAAAGTGATCTAATTTTTAAAAATTTTCAAAATAATTTTTACCTGTACTTTAAATTATTAAATAAACCAAAATTATGGCGTATACGAAAATGTACATTGAACTGTAATGACAGGCGCACATCTTAGTGTGTCATCATAATAAATATATTAATAATAATTTTTTGCCAATTTATTTAATATATAAATTTAATTAAATAAATACAACAATTTTTTTTTATATCACAAAAATAAATGCTCTCATTTTGAATTCTACTTAATTTTAATAGTAAAATAATATTTTTTTTATGTTTTCTTTGGAAAATTCGATGATTTGAACCGCTCCTTCTTTAAAAAAATAAAATTCTTGCTAATTTTTTAAATGAAAAACATAAATTTCTGAAGGTCAACAAATTTTTTTTTTTGCTGTACTTAAACTGGCTTAATAATTTTACTGACAATATTAATTAGAATATTAAAACATTATAATTTATCCTATATAGAGAAAATATATTTCATTTCAATTAAATTAATCGGTGGAAATAGTTGTGTCCTTATAGAAAAAGTATTTTAGTTTTTTGGTAATTTAAATTGGAGAGAAAGTTTTAAACAAATTAATCTATATAACTTTTCTAATTTAGTAAAAATATAAATCTTGGTGTAGTGAACTATAATAATAAGGCAATGGAAAAATTAGGGACATTTCTTTAGAAAATTATATTCAAAAAATATTTTTAAATAAAATTATGAATAGAATTTTTTAAACTGAAATTATATATTTTGAAAACAAAAATAAAGTAAATTATTTTGTAATTAATTAGTCAATTCTCTGTCATTTTATGTTCTTGGAAAATTTAACGTAATTTTGACAAATCGGCTTAGTTATGTGTTACTCATCCAAACTTCTCAGAAATTAGTTTATTTTTTTCAATTTCCTTGAATTTATTTTAAAGCTTTTCCAATTATTGTGAAAATTTTTATTTTTTATTTTGAACACAGTTCAAGGAAATGCATTAAGCAAAACTATAAGAAATAAACTTAAATTAGGTGACAGTTAAGGTAACTTTAGTGATATGACTATAGGAAAATATGACAGCTAATTCTGAATTTCCTAGATGGCAATGAGACAAAATATTTATGTAAAATATATTAGTAAATATTTGTCAAATATTTTAATTTAGATGTGTAATTAAAAAATAATTCATATAGAAAGTTTACAATTATTTTTCAACCTGACAAAATATGTACTCTGCACGAGCACGATAAGTTACTCAATAAACTTCGATTTAAATTATATAATTATACTATTAAAGAAATGGAACTTTTATACCATCAATATATGGAATTGTTTTCCCAACATAAGTATTTCTGGTTCATATTTAATCTTGTGTTAAGAAAAATCTTTTAGCCATAGTGCTGAGTACAAATTTGGTTTGTATGTATTTTCCTTGAGATTTCCAAATCTTATAATATTATGTATAGTTGATTTTAAATTGTTAAATATTTATTAATAATCATTAGATTTTTAAATGAAATTTTACTCCCATTAATCATTTACCCAAAAATATGATATTATGTAAATTTAATTAAAAATTTATAATATATTGCAAAAGTGATTAAAGATATTGAAAATCATCTGTAAAAATAATTAGAGTAATTTTATCATAAATTATATATAGTTAATATTATTATTACTTAAACATAAATACATAAATCTAGCATAATTTTTATTTTATTTTACTTTGAACATAAACAATATTTTTTAATAGACAATTTTTTTTTTATTTTTGCTTTATGATTTTTTTTATTTATACTTACTTATATATATATATATATTTTTTTAATTGAAAATTCAGGTCCAGTAAGTAGGACAAACGGATTATTATTATTATTATTATATAGTAAATATATCTATAGTATCTTTATATACAAATATTTTATTATTTTTATTATTTTGTTTTTCTTTTTAATTTTTGTTGTGTTTTTTTTTGTTTTTATCTTTCTTAAAATATATATATATATAATTTAATAATGTATTTAATTTTTCTCATTTTTGTGGTTTGTTTTTTGGTTTGTTTCATTATAATGTTTTTTGTTTGAGATAAAAATGGATTTGTGATTGATTTGACACGTTTGATGTATTCCATCTTGATGTATGACATATTGACTAAAATATCTATGTACTAAATATAAAATATATATCATATATATACATATATATAAATAAATCGAAAAATCTCATCAGATATTTATTAGATGTTTATTTATTATTCAGGTAAAAATAAAATTCAACAATATATTAATTTATTTTGCTGGTTCAAAGAGAATTTCTAAAAAAAAAAAAAGAAGAAGTAATTTCTTCATTTTCATTGAAGGAGAAAATGGGTTAAGAATGCTAAAAAAAAATTAAATTTTCTTTCTTTGTTGTTAGATTCATTTTCAAAATAATAATTTTGTTTTTTTTTTTGTTGGAGTATTAATTTTTTTAGAATTCCAAAATTATGGTATGGTGTTACACATAGAGAGAAATCATAAAAAATATGTTTCAATTAATATAGAAAAACTAATCAAAATTATGAATGATGAGTACAATATTTAGATGATCTTATTATCAATATAATCTAATTTTCTGATCCTTTTCTGGAGGAAATTACTTAAAGTTCTTGGGAAAATGTAATGAAATTACAAAATTTGTACTCAGCACAAATTACTTTACATAAATTAATATTCTTTTCATATTAAGCTTAAATATTTATATATACATTGAAAAATATTGCACAATATTTATTTTTTTCATTATGACAAATTTAATATCTTTATATGCCGCCATTTGACCTTTAATTCCATATTTTAATTTCCTGTAGGCTCCTTTTTAACGAACAAAACCTTAAATTTTTCTTTCCAAATAAAAGTAAATTTTAAATTTTTTTGCAAATATAAATTTGATTGGATTGAAATAATTATTTTTTCACTTAAGTATATCTAATATATATGTATACGTCAAAATTTCTTTATGGAATGGAAAGATCTCAACACGGAAACCTAAATTCCGAATTTTGTTGACAGTATTTACTAAAATTCATAAATAAGTAGTAAAGTGTTGCTTGTCAAAATTCGATAATTCTTAAAAGTATATTTATAATTATTTTTTGTTGATTAAAAATTTTGCCGGAAATTTATGAAATTTCGTGCTGAAAATGTTTGAAAATATTTAATTAAATTATCATATAAATTATTTGTTAAATTCTTAGATAATAAAATATTATTTATTTATTTACAAAAGCAGAAATAAGATTATCACTTATACATAAACTAAAGTTTCATTATCTTATACCTAGTTCTTTTCATTTCTTATCTCTATCAGATGTTTTGCACGAGATATTTATCGAGAAATAATAATTTAAATAGAAAAATTATAATAAATTTAATGTAAATTACTAACAAATTTTTTGTTTGTTAAATTTTTTATCTATTAATTTTTTTTTTACTAACGAAAAACTTATGTCACATTTTGAGAAAATTTTAATATTCCATGCGTCATTTTTTAATCACTGACGTTTCTTTGCGATTGCAGACAAAAAAAAAAAATTTGCGCAATTTTTAATCTATTAGATAAATTAAAAATTTAAATTAAATTTATTATGTTACTATATTTAAATTTTATACAATTATTTAAAAGATCAAAAATGTTGTTTTATTGTAAATTCATAATTTATTATATTATTTTGATCATATACAATAAGATTTTTTAATTTCTTTTTGCTATTTTGATCTCTCATAAAAATTTATGCTATTTTTAATGTATATTATGTTTGCGCATTCTTTTCTCGTCATAATAATTTTTAATCGTTTTTTTTTTAGTTTTCGTTTTTTTTTTTTTGCAGTGAAAATAATTTTTTTAATCGTTCGATGCGGTTTTATATAAATTATATATAGAAATATTTCTGAGATGATATTAATCAAAATTGATCTAAAATTGTCAGTATTATAACACTATGACTGGTTAATTAATACGCACTGTTGCTAAGTATACATATATACAATGTATAGTATTTATAGTATAGTGTTATGGATATACTGAACTAAATATGTAATTATATATTCATTAATATAATAAAAATTCCAGAATAATTAAAAATATACTTAATTTTTATATGAACATAGAACTTTGGTATACAATTTTTTAAATTGAAGTCTAAAATTAAATCATATATGAATATAATTTTCTTCCTTTTACTATCCCATATGATATTGTAGACATTATATAAATTATGGCTTAGAGCTAATTATTTATAAGCTATTTTTATGATAATTAGTAAAAATTATACAATCTTTAATAAAAAAGTAATAATTCATAACAAAAAAAAAAGAAGTTTGAATAATATTTATAATTTATTAGATTAATATTTAGATGTTTTACGATAGTAATGAACGATAAGAGTATTTTACTTAGGGTCAGTAACAAAAATTTAGAAGAATTTCAGTAAATTTTGTAATAATTTAATTAAAATTCATTAGAACCTTAATCATTTTTCAATAATTTAATTTACTATAATGAAATTTTAAATGTTAAAGTTATAATTATAGCTGAAGAATTTAATATAATTTTGACATTATATATACTTTAAATTTAACCCTTTTACCTCCTTGAAGTGACGTGACACATATCCTACCATCACCATACTGACCAAATAATATATATTTCGACAAATATTTGACAATTAACGTTAACCAAAAAAAAGTTTAAATTTTTAAGCTAGAAGATTTTTATGTCTCCTACTGACTTACTATCCAATATGTTAACGAACTATAATCAGTCCTTGCAGTCAGGCTGTTAAAGTAAAAAAAAAAAAAATATCCTTATCTAAGACTAAATCTTGACATGCACTTGTCGTTTTTTTATGTTGTATAGTTTCATTTCACATATATATGCACTTTCGGCTTAAATTCTTTTAACTGGAGCTGATGATTGGTATAGTTTGGGGGCAAAACTAGAACAGCATAACGACATCAATAAGAACAGTAACAAACAACAACAACAACAACAAAAACTAAACCAAAAAAAAATTATATTAAATAAAAGATATTATAATAAAGATTAATATATATGGACTTTGTAATGTCATGTGTTACAGGGATGGATCGGGGGGTGACGATGACGGAAAAATATTTTAGAAATTTTTGTAATAATAATAAAAAAAAACCAACCAACCAACAACAACAACAAAAAGGGTATAACAGATGCAATCTAGCAAATTTAACATCATTCAATTGCATATAAAACATATAAATTTATGCTGGGGCGCACACGTTTTTTAGATATAACTTTTATATAGTCTAAATCTCTAAATACACTTTACTCTCACTCGACTCTATACACTATTTATGTCTGATGTTTTATCATCTTCTGGTTTTGTTTTACTTCTTTTGGTTTATAAACAGGGCAATGATAGCATAAATATCTCATATAATAAGATATTTAGTTTTTGTTATTATGCTGCGGGAGAGTGTTATGTGAAAAGCGGTAGAATATTATTATGATATAAAAGGTTCCGCGATTTTTAATAAAAAAAAAATAAAAAAGTTAATTCTTTTTTGTGTGTGCTTTTGGTTAACTTGACTCTATGGCTGGGATTAATTCTATACATACAACAAAAAAAAGATCAACTGTAAAGTATTCTTCTGTTTTTTTTCTTATAATGCCACGCGGTATCTATACATACATTCATACTACATTTTTACTTATAACTCTATCTATAAGATAATACACTGTGTGAGACGATAATAATAACAAAAACAACGACAATGATGATGATGATGATGATTATGATAGTGGAATAAATGCAGCAACAAAAAAAAAGATTATTATACATATATGTACATATTACTGGTGATGATACCTACAATCGTTATGTGAAATTATGTTGTGTGAAAATGAAAAAGATAAATTTTTTAGGCTTTTTTTTTTTTCTTCATCTTCTTCTGCTTTGGTATACATATTTTTATTATGTTGTTGTTTGATTTTCTTATTTTTCGCTTATGTTGCAAAACAGCTGATTATGATGGGAAAATAATAATAAATGGTTTGAGTGGTGTAAAGACTGTATAAATAAAATGATTATATCAAAAAAGGATTTAAGGAAAATTATTGTTGTAAATAGAAAATGTTATAGTTATGTATTAAATTTTATATATAGGTCAATTTTGACATTATAAAATTATTTGTTAAATATTTTTGATTTTGGATTATATAATCATTTTTTGTATTTCTGATTCATTTTTAATATTTAGTATAATTTTAAATATTTTTCAACATAAATTTCTTATTTTTTCATTAAAATTTTAGTAAAATAGTTCAGATTTTTACTTATTACTTAATCAATTTTAACCAATATGGACTTTTGAATGTTAATTACCAAAGAAAGTTTGTCAAAATTTCTAGATTTTGGCATTATTTCCTTTCAGTTTTAACGCAAATTTATTAAATTTTTATAAATTCTATTATTTTGGCTACAAATATTATAGTAAAATTTCAGAAAATTTAACTAACTATTAAAAAAAAAACGAATGAACTCATTTTTTGCTACAATTTTGATCCAATTTGGGGTTAAATTTAGAAGATAAGTAATATTTATAAAATTATACTTCTTCCCAGAGCCGAAATTTTGATTTAAAAAACATAAATTATCAATTTAGAATTTAAATAAACTGCCACTTATTAGAAATTTTCTTAATTAAGAATTCAAATTTAAAGTTTTTTGTTGAAAGCTTAAAAGTAAGTTGACTTTTAGTTTAAAATTTTTAACTTTGTTATTGAAAATTGTATTCTAAATAAAATTACTGTCAAATTTGATACAAATCCCTAATTCCTATACAATATTTGATATGTTATTGGTATAAATCGATTAAAAAGTTTATATATAAAATCATAAAATATTTAAAAAATTCTTTCCAATTTTTTTTTTCCTTTTCATTTCGTATATAGAAGTAATTTAATTTCATCACTATATAAAATTACCTATAACAAAAACCATTAGATTTACATTCCGTCACAACAAAAATATTCCAATTATATGCATTCATATGTAACACACACAGAACTGAATCTCTACACATAAATAAAAATCCAAAGAATTTTCATCTTTATTTAATTTTTTTTTTTTTTGCATTTTAAAAGCAATCATCTTAATTAATCGGCACACTCTCCCCAAAAAATAAAAAATAAAATAAGAATTTCAAAAAACACATAACACAAAATACAAAAAATTACTTATAAAGTATTATAAAAACCCACCAATCCAACAAACGACAAATTCATTAAAAACGGATTGGTATGCAATATAAAACGCACAGGTGATCCTCACAAAAAAATGCTAGTAATTTTTTTTTTTCTTTTTGAATAATATAAAAAGTAATGTGCTGCATAATACGACGACGTACTACAACATTTAATGGAAAAACTTGCAGAAGTCGCACAACAACAAAAAAAAAAAAAAAACCAGCAACAAAAATTTTATATATATTATAAAATATCTTTCTTCTGATCGATCTTCTGCTGGGTAGGTAGAGGTGAACTAATAAACAGTTGGGTGGTCCATTACTATAATTTTTACCTTGAGGCAATGAAACGAACCAATAATAATAATAATAACAAAACAGCATAAAAAAACAACACATACTATATGTACATAGCAAAAGTTTATGTACATATAGAAATGTAATTCCAGGTGGAAGGAAGAGACATCAGCTTCCAAGAACTTTTTTTTTTTTTTCATTTTTCATTTTCGCGGAGCACCAAAACAAAATTGTATATAAATAAAACTAATAATGCGTTTATGTAGTCTGTTTTTTTTTTTTGGTTTTGCTGGTGTAATAAAATGTTTATATTATATAAAAGTTTCTGGTGGTGTATACAGTATACTGTATAGTATATAAACATCAAACTAACAGAGACCTGACAAACGACAACCTGGACAGCTGATAATTTCATTTATGTTTGAAAATATTACAGTTTTTATTTTTAATATCTGGCTTTTTTCTGTTTTACAAATATAGTAGCTTGATTTTTATTTTGTTATTATTATTATTATTATTATTATTAGTTTTGGAAAAGATAAACAATTTTCTTATAAAAATTTCTTTTTCTTTTCTTATTTTTGAGATAAATTTATAAATAACAACAAAGATTTGTTTTTGTTCAAATATTAATTTAATTTTTATTAAATGAATTTAATTTCGATTTTTGTTTCAAGTTATTTATTTGATTTATAAATATTTATAGACAGGGTGGAGATAATCATTTTGGTTAAAAAAATTGTCTAAAGTTCGATGGAAAGAAGATATTGTCAAGATGGCTACTAAAGATGGCTTTTAAAAAGGATTTAGTCAAAATAGAGCTGTTAAATAGCCTAAATTGTTCATTAAATAAAATAATTTTCTTGGCTTTTGTTTGATTGCTACAGTTTCATGGAAGCTTTTATCTATGTACCACAATTTGGACAATTTTTTTCTATTATTTCTGAGTTCGCCAGCTTCTGTTATATTTCTCCGATGACAATAAATTATAAAAGATCTCCGTTTACATAAAATATATGTAAATATAAAGAATTATTAGTGACAAATTTTAATTGCAAGCTTCAAAAGTAAAATTCAAATCAATTTAGAAGGGAAAAAAATTTCTTATATCTTAAAAATATTTCGTTAACTGACACCAAAGTAAAAATTGTGATTAAAATTCAAAAATATCATTAAACCCTTAATTTTTGACGAATTTTTTGGTGAAGGACCTGTAAGGATGACAGTATATACAATTGCCTAAACTAGATTTACTTCACCATAAACTAAAACTAAGTACTTCATAATATTTCCATAATTTCGAATTACCTTGTACTTTTTATAAAATGATTAAACAATTAATTTAAAAAAAAAAATCATTTTCCTCATTAAAATATTTATAGTAAATTTTTATGTTTCAATTTAAATTTCATAATTTATGTGTTATTTTTTTGTATTAAAACATTGAAAAATCATTTTTTATTATTATTTTCTTAATATATAAAATATTTTCAATAAAATGTGAAACAACATATATAAAAACTGAAGCTGTGTTTATTGAGTGCTAATATCTAAAATGGAGAGCATAAAATTTTGATTAAAAATATTTTTATATAGTAAATAAAAATCCCAGAAATCATAATCTTTAAGCTTTATAATATATGTTTTTATATCAAACAATAATACCATTTATGTGACCATAACTGAAAAATATTTATTTTGCTATATTTACAACAAGTCATCTCTTCGCTGACCATAAAAACAAACAAACAAACAGTAGTAGTTCTTTATAATGACAATCAAACTGTGAGACTTACTAATAAAAATTTAGATACTTAGGAGATAAAACTAAAATTGTATACAGAAAACAACCTTTAAAAATTATGATGTTCTTTAAAAAAATTTCTGTGCTAACCAATTCAATTTTATGCGAAATTAATATTATTTCTATGTAATAGTTCCCAGTAGCTTAAAAATATTAAGTACACTATTATTCAGCATGGAAAATATTTACAAATATGTATACAAAACAATATTAAATTTTTGTGGTACATAGAAAATTTGAAAGTTTGTTAAGATCGCTCATAGAGGCTTGAAGTTATAAAAATCAAAATTAATTTCAAAAGGATGCAAATTTTAAATATACGATTTCCTCTAAAATGAAAAAATAGGTTTTTCAAATTAATTTCTAATTTTAGTTAGTTAATTTCTTTAAAAAATTGACAATTTGTCATCAATTATAAAATTTTTATTATAAAAGTAATTCTGTCCTAACAAATTGACAGTATGCCACCCTTAAATTTAATAGCAGATTTTTGCTCAAAAATCAAAATTGATATAAAAACAAATATTTAATCTTGTTTCAACTAAAATAGTAAATAAAAACGCATAAAAAAAAATTTATTGAGGTAAAATAGCTTTCTACCTATACTCGTATATATAAATTCCTTTTTTGGTTAGAATTGCAATTGCCATAATAATAATATTTTTTTTTTTTTATATTTTATGCTCAGCTTTGATGACGTCGATTAGCAACAATTTTATTTTTTGTATTTATTTATACAATTGAAAACATTTTCCACAGAAACAACAATTTTTGATTTTTTGATTTTTCAATTTATGGGAAATTTATAATTTTAAATTTTTAGAATCAGGTTAAATTGAACCACAACAACATAAATTATTATGCTATTTAATTGAAATTGATGTTTCCATCCAGTAGTTAAAAAAAAAATTATTATCTAAATTTTAGTTTTGAATTTTTTTTTTTGGCAAAAAATAATTTTTATTTTTTTTCTATCATCAAGAAAAAAAAAAATCGAAAATTTCTAATTAAAAAAAAAAAAGAAAAATGGAAAATTTAGGTTGGAAAATTATTATATAAAAAAAATATATAATTTTTCTTTTGATCTATAATAGAACTTATTTTTTTTTTCTGCTCTCGGCTAGACGATAATAAATCATTTTTTATGCGATATAATTTTTTTTTTTTATGTTTTGAAACCAAAAAAAAAAACATGATAAATTAATTTGCAAAAAAAAACATTTTTTTTTTTATTTAATGATTTTTATGATTACCAGACACAAATTTGAATCATCTTTGCCCGTGATTATCATAAAAAAAAGTTTAATTCTTTTCAGTTTGTTGGTTCACTTTATTTTCGCTTTTTTTTAAATCATAATCATAACAAAAAAATATAGGAAATTTTTTGGAAAAAAAAAATATTTTTCATTTTCAAAAAAAAATTATTGGAAATTTAAGAGAAACAAAAATGAAATTTTTGCTACAAAATACAAATTTTCGTTTTTTTATTATAATGGTTCAAATAGTGGTTCATATATATATATATTTTAACGATACCAGACGGGGAACTTTAATTTTGTATTTCAAACGTAAATTTTTAGCAAACAAATTTTCATTATTATTTTTTTGAATTTTTTTTTTAATTAGGTGTCTGAGTGATTTTTTGTTTTAATATCTTTTTTTGGGTGAAAAGTTTTTCCAAAAATTATCTTTTTTTTTCTAATAAGTGGTTTTTAGTTTAGAGAAAGTTTATTTTTGCAATTTTCCTTATTATTTTCATTGGTGGAGGCGCGCGAATTAATTTCTTGAATATACAAAAAAAAAAAATAAGATTAATTTTGGAGGTTAAGTTTTTTATTAACAAAATTTTAATTGCATTTTTTTGGTACAATTTTTTTTTTTATTGGCACAGTATGAAAAAAAATTCGTTTTTCCTGGAAAAATTGATGTGAAGATATAATTAACCTAGTTAAATTTTTTATAGAAAAATTATAATTTTTTTCTGCTAAAGATTTTCATTAATCGGTTTTTTAATAAAAATATAAAAAATTTTTTTTTAAAAATATTAAAATCAAGTAAAATAAATTGATTTTATTATTTTCCAAAATAAATTTATTCGTTAATTAATATAAATATTTAGTCTATTTCGAATTAGTAAATTAGTAAGACCTCTCCCTAAACACCGGCGTATGGCGTGTATAGCGTATATACGTCGATACGCTGATACGCCAGCGTATCCCGAAATAAAACGCCACATTTATATACATTAAAAGTTTTTTGTTCGATGTTTCTTTTTGTTAAATTTCAAAAATCAAATTAAAAATTTGTATACGCCCGTCAAAATTGGAAATTCGAATTGTCGGCGTTCGTACGCCGCTTATTTCGGGAGCTCTGATACAAAATGTATGTGCATGAAACGATTTTGACAGACGGTATACGCCATACGCCGGTGTTTAGGAAGAGCTCTAACATCTGATAATGTTAAAAAATAATAATCTATTCAAAATCAAAAATTAATCACCTGAAGATTTACATTTCGGATCAGTAATTTGTCATATTATGACACTAAGGCAACTTCATCTGTCAAAAACATCATCTGTCATATTAATATTATAAATTATTATGATGTCAAACTTCTTAACTATATTATCATAATCTACACTCTTCTAAAATGCGTGCATCCATTTGCATTTACCATTAAAAATGAAAATTTTCATAATTTATATGGAAAATTTTTAATATGAAAAATTATGAAATATATAAAAAATCCATTTTCCATTTGCTCATTTATCATTTTCAACAATTTTTTTTTCTTGAATCCTTCCTGAAAAATGAACCGAGAAATATTTCTGTGATAATCTACAAATATAAGAAATTGAGAGGAAAAGAAAATCTTCTTTTGGTTATGTGGGTTAATAATCCATAATATTTTTTTTTTTTTGTTATTCTTAGAAGTAAAATATTTTTATGATTTTTCCTTCTTCTTTTTTTACGAAATATTGAAACATATTTTATATTTTTTTTTAATATTGTCATATTTTTTTTTTGCTTAATTTTTTTTTTTAAATATATAATTTATTATGACCAAATGGTTAAATGAGTGCTCCGACGCGACGCGGTTGTTGGGGTGTTTTTTTGAGAGCGTTGAAATGTTATAGTTTCGGTTCGTTTGCATTCAAATTTATATTATATTTTATTAATTTATTATTATAAATTTTTTTTTGTTAAAAAAAAGAAGGGGAAGAGGGAGGTAAAACATACAGACTAAGAGATACAAAAAAAAAATTTTTTTTTCAATGCGTTTTCCTAAAAATAATATTTTATAAATAAATAATATAAAAAAACATTAAAAAAAAAATCTAAATTTTAAATAAAAAGTGAAAACATATTTTTTTTATTATTTATTTGTGGTTTTTTAAAATATTTTTATGGTTTTTTTTATATGCTGCAGCATGGTTGGGGGGTGGGAGGATTTTGATTTCACAAAAAAAAAAAAAAAAATCATAAAAATAAAATTATGTAATTTTAGAGAACATTAGTTATGGTCCATATATGTTTTTATATTATTTATGATATAAATTGACTAATTCTGTTATACAAGTTGGATCCATCTATGTAACTATAATGTCATCGAATTAATATTAGGTTTACATTTACATATACCCTTAATAATGTCCTACAGATTTCTTGAAAGTACATACTTAATTAATGCAATTTTTCCCATT
Source organism: Empis stercorea (assembly GCA_949752835.1). Lineage (NCBI taxonomy): Eukaryota > Metazoa > Arthropoda > Insecta > Diptera > Empididae > Empis > Empis stercorea. Next base: position 14,954,636 of record OX457085.1, on the reverse strand, counting down.
CTGATCATTTAGTCCTGGTAAGATTTTCTTTAGTTTAAATTTTTCTTGCATTTTTTTATATTTTAGGTCGATCATTGATCTAATTTTTCTCATAATTTTTAAATTTGGATTTAAAATTTTGAATACAAATTCCTTTCGAATATCCTTATTAAATATCTGCCAAAGATTTTGTCATCATTCTAATAAATTACAGTGTTCATTTTTTTTAGTGAATAATTTAAAATATTTTTATTTAAATTATTTTTTACAACAAAAAAAAAACAATGTCAACTGTCAAATAAAAATTAACAATTATTTATTAACCTAAAAAAAAAAATATAATTCAAATAATTCTTAATTGAAAGACGGTACCATAAATTACAAAATCTAATAGCAAATATTTTAATTAATTGACAATTTTGCTTTTTTTTATACAAATTGTTTTAACGCAAAATAAAATTTTTTTTATAGATTTTTTGTATATAAATTTAGTAATAAAAATAAATTAAAAAAACCATAAACATTATTTTTTTTTTCCAATAAAATTTGAATAAAATTTGAAATTCAAATTAAAGAATAATTTCGGCGCACGTTCTTTTCTTATTGGACAATTATTTTATATAATAATCGACAAGCAATGTAAAATGGGAGTCGCGCTTCATTCAAAAATTCCTTCATCAATTTGAATGTTGTATAGTAGTTTTATTTTCGAGTGACAGCTTTATATGGCGATTATATGTTTATTTTTCCAAGTTAAATTTAAATGGGAATTTAATTGAATATTTAGATTTTTTATTGATTAAATTTAGATAAATGATTTGATTTTTCGGTTTAAAAAGGCTAAGAGGATCAATAAATTTTTGTAATACTTAAGTATTATTTATAATACAATATAAATTAATTTGAATAATTTGATTTATTTGGATATATATTAATTTATTGGGGGTGTATAAGTAAATAAAGATCAATTAGTTTTATACCATTTTTGGTTAATTGGAAATTTTTGTATATTAAATTGATTTATATAGTATAATTAGTTTAATCTGAATTTGGGCTCATTTTAAGGAGCTTTAATTGACTTTATTGAGAGTATATTGAAAAAATGAATTAATCATGTGATGTTTAACTTTAAAATTAAATTTAATCTTTGGTTTCTTATAAATTTGGAATAGATTTCAGAAAAATGCCTCTAAATAATGTAAAACTGTTTCCAAATTTTTCTAAGGTCTTTCACGGGAAAAGATTGCAATAGTTGGTAAACGTTTTTATATTATTCAAGTTTCTATACTTCAACTTAACCAGAACTCTGATTTGTCATTAAATTTATGTCTCATTTTAAGTTTCCGAAGCTTTGTAGGAAGAATAATGAAGATAAAACTTTAACAAAAAATGTTATTGAACTTTAATTATATATATCATTTGAATTTGCAATACAAAAACTTCTTTTAAGGTCACACAATTTAAAATGTCACAACAAAAAATAAATTCCATCACCATCTTTTCATCCAAAAAAAAACATTTTTTTTTTTTAATTTAATTTAATTTGTCAAATATCATTACCATAAAAACCTGCTATAATTATCCAATTACATCAAATTTTAGTTTATTTTTTTTTGTGTGCACTTTTCGAGTTAATTTAACGTCGTTGAACTTGTGTATAAGACCCAAAAAAAGACAACTCACAATTTTTTTTATATATAGGACATTCTGACACGGGTAAACATTAATTTCTGTTGTTTGTTCGTTGTTGGGATTATTAAAGCTCGACTGTTTTTTTTTTTAATGTAAAACAATTTTTTATTCATTTTAGTTTAGTTTTTTTTTTTTTTGGAAATTCCAATTCGTTTACATAAAATTTTTTTTAAATGTACTAAAATTCTCATATACCGACCGACATCATTTTTAAAACAGAAGAAAAATTGTTAAGACCACCGAAAAATAATAATAATAATATCAAAAATTCAGTTCATGTTCCAATAATAATAACAAAATAAAAAAAAATTGCTCAAATAAAATAAAACAAAAAAAAATGTAAAGTGAATCATCGTCAAAATTTCACTAAAATAATAATAAAAAAAAAAAATTAAATAAAAATAAAACAAATGAATTTAAAATTAAAATAAATAAAAATAATTCTTCGACATAACAACAATTTTTTTTTTTTTTACATTTTTGTAAAAGTGAATTTAATAAGATTTTAATTCACTTGGCAACAAACAACAATTATTATTAATAAAAGTCTTGTTAAATTTTCTTGTGTCCCCCAGAAAAATTTTCAAAATCGTTTGGTTATTTACAATTAGAGCAAAAAAAAAGAGGGTGGGAAAAGGGAATTTTCATATATTTCGTATATAAAAAAAAAGGTTAAAAAATTACCTGACTTTACGGGGGAGTTAAATATAAATCACACGAATGATGTTAGCCACTGGATGGTAAATTGTATAATAATCTCATTTCGAAATTATTTTTTGTAATTTTTGTTTAAATTAAAATTATTTACTTGCTACTTTATGAGTCCCGACGAATTAAATGACGACAATTTATTATGCATTAAAATGCATTTAAAAAAAAAATTAAATAAATTTGTTTTTCTTAAGAATTTTTTTTGAAGAAGAAAAAAATTTATTATTACAAAATTTTTGAAGGAAATTTTTTCACGTATTTTTTTTTTTTTTAATTTGGTGTAATTATTTTAATTTGTAAGTCATAAAAAAATGTTAAAAATGATTTTTTCTGACAGATTTAAATTTAAACAATTTTTAAATGATTGACCAATTTTAAATAAAATTTATATCAATTTATGATTAGCCTGTGACATTTTATGTAGTATATATTTTGACAGGTAATCAGAAAAAGGATTATCGTCAATTTGATTTGTCGGCCAGAGAGAATATTTTTGGCAATAATTATTTGAAAAAGAATTAAGTCATTTTACAAATAAAAATGTAGAAAATTGTAAATATAATTTTGACAATAGTCAGAAAGGATATAAGAGATATAATTTGACAACCATAGTAAGGACACAAAGATTATAATGCATTGGGAATATATTTGAAGACAATTATAAAATAATGTTTCTTGTGCTTATCTTATAAAATTCGAGTCCCTCTGACCAATATGCTAAGTGTTGGACAGTTTCAATTTTCCGAAAGTATATTTTACTGATTTAGGATTATAAAGGATTTAGTTTTTTGGAGTGAAAGAGCCCCGTAGAATTTCAAATATTACATTAAGATTATTGTAATATTTTCTAGCCAAATTTTGCAATTAGTGTGTGTGTATATTTTTAACTAAGTAATTTCAAATATTTAACTGAATTATGATATATTTTTTTGGGGCATTTCTCAAGGAAACGTCGAATTTACACACTAAACATAGATTCAAATTATATAAATCTAAAAATTTAACTAAATTTGCTTTTATTAAAATCTTTTTCAATAAATTATAATTTCGATACCTTAACTCTTTCTCAAGGTATAAAAAATATTATTAAAAAAAATAAAACCGACAAAAATACAAAAAAAAAAAAGATTCTAATGCCAAAAATATCAAATTTTGTTGATTGTACTTCCTTTACAAATTGGCATGTCTGTGAAAAACTACAAATAAAATAGAAACCAGACAAAAATACAACAAACAAACAAATTTTTATATATTTTAAATACATAATTTTAGATTTTTGTCATCGTAAAAATAGTGAAACATAATTTCCTCATCATACAAAATTTTTTCAATTTTTTTTTTAAATACAAAAATTAAATAAACAATTTGAAGGCTTTTTCTTGGTTTTATTTTTTGTGTAGTTTTGAAAATCAAAATTTAGTTCATTGATAATCAAAATGATTGTAAAGTAGCATTTTTATTTTTACAATTTAAATTTGTATTCGATAGAAAACTTAAGGTTAGGTTTGATGACAAAATTTTAATATAATTTTTACGGTGTGGTAAATAATTTATTTATTTTCGTAATATTTGTAAGATACCTTATTATAATTTTTAAAAATTAATAATTTTAGATTATTTAGAATAGCAAATCAAGATTTTTTCCATTTAATTTTTTTTTAAACAATTTTGTGAAAATTTACATTGTAAACAAATTTTTTGCTTTAAGAAATTTACCAAATTCTTTTGGTATAAATATCAGAAAATAAAAATTAGAAAACTCATTTGCATTATTTGATTAATTTGGTAACAAACGACAAGACACATTTAATTAAAATTCATAAATGTACAAAACAAAAATGAGGAATTATATTTATCTCATGTAATTAAGCTATAAACTTCCAATTATTCAAAAATAACATTTCCTTCCTTGTAGAGATTTTCAATTAAAAATAAATTAATAATAAAAAAAGATTTTTATTCCTGCATTTCTTCATTTTCTTGGATGAATCCTTGTCAAATTATAGTCACAATAATTTTTCCCAAAAAAAAAAATTATTTTCTATGTTTTCAAAATTTTATTACTATCTAATTTTATATCCAAACAAAAAAAAATGTGTACATTTTTGTGAGTTAGGTTGTCATCTGTCTGAATCTGAAAATAAGGGAATAAGGAGCGAGAGTGCTTACAAGAAAAACATGAAAATTCTAAAATTTATCTAATAATATTGTATACTTATTTGCGACGATTTTTTTGTGTAGTTCAAAACCAATGTTTTCATCACATCATAGTTGTCATCGGTTGTGCTAATGTACATCAGGAACCAAAAAAACAACAACACATCAGTCTGAGTATCTTCTCTAAGGGCCTATCTAATATATTTCAAATATATGTTTATATATTTCCAAATTGCTAAAGTTTTTATTATTATTATTATTTAGAGAATGTCATTACGAATAGAAGATGTTGTCACAGTTAACGACTTCTTTACCATGTCGTCCGTTTTTAAGTGTAACATTTTACATCAAATATTTTACATAAATGTTTATGTGATTAGTTTAAAAACTGCAGCATTTTTGGAAATTTGAAATTTTCCCAAAATAATAAAGGGAAAATAAAATAATTCATGTTAGCTGATATTTTCAGATTTTCTTCTTTTTTTTTTTTGAGACACAACGTGTGTAACTCTATTTTTGACATGCGTCTCATGTTGTGACTATGAATAAAAAAAAAATTGAAAAATTTATTTTTGGCTTTAATTTTAAAATTCCAATTTTACAACTAGGAGTATTTTATAATTTGAAATTTTCCTTTTTTCTTGTGCTTAAAGTCTGTTTTTTAAACTTATTTTTCTGTTAATTTGGCTGTCTGACAAGTAAAATGGCACGACGACACGCTCTCTAGTGGTAACAAAAATAATAATTGGATTGATTTTTTTTTGATTTTTTTTCATTTTTGTGCTGCTTTGGCAGTGTTGTTGTCGGTCGGATAAGAGGATTATTTTTGTCAACCAAAAAAAAAGGGGGACAAGGTAAAATATGAAAATACAAAAAATTAAATTAAACTAAAGTTGTAGGTGGGTAAAATTGAAATTTTTTTTTTTTACATTTTAAATAACTGATTGAATATAATTCATAATTTTTTGGGGAAAATTTATATTCAATTGAATGGTGTGTAATTTTAAAAAGTTTTTGAAAATTTTTTTAATTTTAAAAAGTTTTTGAAAATTTGTTTTTTGGTTCACAAGAATCAAAATTATCTTGAACAGAAAAAACATCAAATTCATTTATTTGATTTAATTCAAATTTATAAATTAAATTGTGTTAAAACCGCAAAATTTCGGGGAATTCTCTTTGAGTGTAGCCAATATGCCCACTTTGGAGTTTTGAGCATAAGAAAAAGTAAATGGCCAATCAATTAAACTTCATCTTATTTATAATAAATTTATTTAAAATATATTAATTGAAAAAATAAAATTGATTTTCTTGCTGATTCATTTCCAAAACTGCCAAAAAATTTACATAAAAAATAAAATCATTTCTTTTTGTAATAAGTAATTAATTATATATATGTATTTCTTTTTCAATTTTCAAATTTTCCAGCAATTATTTTCAACATTATTTGAGACTACAGAAAATACAACAAGCAACAAGCCATATTTTCGTTTTCTTCTTACTCTATTTTTAAAGTTATACAAATAAAATATAAAATTGGCTCGCACAATTCCATAAATAGTCGCCCGTTGGCTTTCTTTTTCCCCCGACAAAAAGTCATCTTTTATAATTACAATTTCTATTCGTAGCTATACGAAAAAAAAATGCTATGTTTAATGGAAATTTTAATATTAAAAAAGTAACAAATATAATAATTTTCATTAGTTTTTCACAAAATGAGAAATTGTAGCATTTTTTTTACACTTATTTCTAATTATTATATTGGAAAATTTCAAAGAAAATTTCAAAAAGTTTACTTTATTTTCCGCGGAGAGGAATATCGAGATGGACTTATAAAATAAAATACATAAATAAATTATAATAATTACATTTGAAATTGGGGGGTTTTGTATAATTATACAAAAATGAAAAATTTATTGTAAAATGAACTAAACAAGTTTACGCAAGATTTTCTAATTAAAAAATTTTTTCAAAAATAGATTTTCGCAATGAAATCATTTGCGATATACAAAAAAAAAAAAAAAAATAAAACTAACAAATTTCTAGTATACTAACTCTCTTTAATCATTGAAATATGTAGCACATTAAAAAAATATATAATAATAATATTAGACATTGGCGCCGGTAATCCTTTTTCGGGTAATAAATTGCCTCAACAGTCTATAATATTATTTTGTATTGTGTAGATGTAGATATTATTATTATTATTATTATTATTATTATTATCCAAACGCATAAGGTGTCCATGTCCAATAAATCTTTTATTTATATACTTTTTTTTTGTACTATATATTTTTTATTAGCACATAAAAATGAAATAGCAACAAAAACAACAAAAAGTAAAATATAAATTAGAAATTGGTATATAAAAAAAAAATTGAACTTCTGAGTTTTATAATTATAATACAAAAAAATATATAATTTTCATCGAATTTTCATGCCAAACAGTAAAGAATTTATGTACTTTAATATACCAATTAATTTTCAAAGTTGAATTAATTAGTTTTTGTATTAGAAATAAAATATTTTTTGATTAAAATTTGATTATGGATGGTATAAATTGAAAATGTTTATGATTCATTAAATAAAATTAGATAGTGTTAATTTAATTCTTTTTCTGGTAATGATAAACTAACAGCCAGTAAAGTTAATTTATTAGCCAAAATATTGATAATATTCATACATTAATTTCATTTTAATAATAGACAATAAAGTTTATTATAGTTTTGTTTTCGAAATTTTTAAGATTTCAGACTGAATTATGGACAAAATTCGTGATTATAATAGTCCTGTTATGAAGAGGAATTGCTCTTAGTTTCTTGTCAGTCAAATATATCTTTTCCAGGTCAAAGTTATACAAAATAAGATTAATTTACCAAAAATTATATTAAAATATGAAAAATTAGGTAAAAAGAGTTTTTCAAAACTATTATTATAATTATAAGCAATTTTACTCTCCTAAAAAACAACATTTACTATACAGTTTGAGTGTTAATCTAACAGGGGTGTTACCAATTTAATCGTATTAGTTCTACGCAATGCGACAAAACAACCAATAAAATCAATTTGGAATAAAATTTTGTCGAAAAAAATGAGTTTTCCTAATAATATAAACTGCCAAATAATATAGAGTTATACAAATTGCAATTTTAGAAGAACATAATCTGGCTTGTGGCGGCAAATTGTCTAGCTACGACTCTGTGAACAAATAAATTTACTTACCAATTACTTGCTATAAAAAATTCTCCTTTTGCTGTAATTAAAAACTAAATAGTTTATTTGCAGATTTTTTTTTTTTTAAATAATTTCCTATTAATAAATTTCCATTTTTTTACAATTATTTTCTTTCTACAAAAATTTTTTTACTCAAATAGAAAATTTTATATTTTGCTGTTGGTCATTTCAACACTGAAACTCATCATCAAAAAAAAAAGAAGATTATAAATTAAAATTTGTTTATTTTCATATTAAAATAATTTTTTTTTTCTGTTAGCTTTCAATATGATATTAAAATGTTTAGATTTATAAATTTCATTTATAGATCATTTTGGGGTTATTTTTTCTGGATTAAAGTATTATATGAAAATAATTCAGTTGTATTTTTTTTCTTCTCTACTTCTTCGTTTTAAAGTCAAAAACCCCTAAATCAAATTTGATGATTGATTAATGAGTTTTACATTCAAAATCTCCTTTTATGTTCTATGTTGTTCACTCTATGTGAATGTAAAAAGAAAAAGTTCTGAAGGAAAATTAAAATTTTATACTTGATAAATCAATTCTTAAGAACCATATAATAATTTATTTCTTAATTGATTCATTTTACAATTTACATTATAGATTTTATAGTATATTATATTTAGCCATCACTAACAATAATAATTCCAACAAATTTGAACACTTTTTGATCATCAGAAAGAAACGATTGTAAATTTTGAAAAAAAAAACTATTAACAGCAGGAAAGAAATTGAAAGAAAATAAAAATCAAATGTTTGTTTTGATTTAGATTTTTAAGAACTACACAAAAATAATTACTCCTATATGTAAAATGTAAAATTGTAAATAGTATCTGGTAAATTATTATTTTGCAGAGGTTTATAGATCATTTCTTTAATTTGATTATTTTCCTTAGGTTACAAATAATAGTTTATGTAATTAAATTTGGTTACTTAACGAAAGTAAATTTTATAACAAGAAGATTAATTTTTAAAGATATGGAATAAAATGTTAAATAGCTGTTAAATAAATGTTTACTTTTAATTTTTAACTAATTGTTGCCTGTTAACTAACTGTTAATAATTTACTTAATTTCTCGTACATTATCCGCCCAAGCAAGTTGGTACTGCTTCCAAATAAAGGCGGATATTTGCAAAAGGAGGAATTTTGATTTGGAAAAGGACTAATTTGACTTTGGAAACGACTAGTTTTATTTGGAAAACGATGAATTTCATGAGGGAAAGGAAAACAATATAACCTGAATATGCTACAGTTTCATTTCCTATATTAAAAATTTAATTCTTCTATCAAATCTCGGTTATTTTTGTTATCCTTTTAGATGGCATATTAATTTTATGTATCACCCATTCTATTTCTCAACTCAATAATATTAAATTGACGATTTATAGCTAATTTAATTAGACATTAAGACAATTTGAAATTGATTGTATTATTTTTAGAATTAATCTGTGAAACTGCACAGTACACACTGACATTTATGCTAAACCAAAAACCTTCAATTTTGCTGATTATATATACATATACATATATTTTATCTAATTACTAGAAAAAATTTTTAGCCAATATAAAAACTATGAATCATTTTTGAAGATAGGAGGCCCACAGAAAAAACACCTCTTCAATTGTGTATAAATATAATTTTTGTTCATTTTCATTCAATTGTTTGGAAAAGCGAAAAAACTTAAATGAAGAAAAAAAAATGTGACTTAAGTCACACGAGAGCTAAAAAAAAAGAAGAAAAAGATATTAAAGAATAGATAAAAAAAAAAGTCTCATTACGTACAAGAAGTTTTTTCTTCTGTATTTAAAAAAAAATCTTTTAAATTTTGTTTGTTTTTTGTTGTTGCTTTAATCATGACAAATGAGAATGATTTGGCCACACTGGCTCAATGCCAGAAAAACGTAATTCTTTTTTTTTTTCGTATTTGCAGACTTGAAGACATAAATATACTTTTTTTTACCATTTAGTTGCATGGATTTTGCCAGTTTATTTTTTTTTTATAATTTATTTCTTTTTTTAAATATTTTTTTTTTTATTTTGAATTTTGTCTTTAAACTTTTGAACTTTTTCTGTCTACCGATTATTATTATTATGTATTATTATTTTTTTCGATGTCTATAATAAAATCTCTGAAGGACATTTATGTAGTATAGAAAGAAATATTATTAAAGTATATACTCATGGGAAAATTAAGTATGTACTTACTTAATGGAAATGGGAAAATTGAGAGAAAAAAAAGTAATTGTAATGGCAATATAATATTTTTGGAATATCATTTTTTGCCACTAAAATTGTAAAAATATTTCGTTTATTTATTTATAAATAGTTTGATCCTTTGCCAAAGGATTATCTATTGCTGCAGTTTAAATGATTATTTTTCGTGATTCATAAGAAAAACTTCATGAAAAATTGATGATTTACAAAATAATATTTAATAAAGTCATTTTTTTGCCTAATTTTTTGTATACTTATCGCTCCTGTTGGCCAAGATGATTTTGAGTTAAAATTAGACAATTAGTTTTGCCTATGGCAACAAATATTTAAAAATAATTGTAAAAGAAAATTGATGAAATAATAAAATAAATTTAATTTTGACAAAATTTTTAGAAAAATTTGAATAATTATTTAAATTATAGAAATTTTGCAATTGTGTGGAGGATTTTTGCAATTTCAAATAAATTTAACCCATCATCACGAACACTAAAATATCGAGAACAGACAAATTGGTGACAGGCTGATGATACTGTAAATGTGTTATGGACACAAAATCATTCCACCTGTTGCAATTTTCAACCTACACCAATATTAAAATTTGATGACAAATAAAATGTGTGCCGATTTTAATGGAGATGTAGTCATGATCCTATTTTAAATCCCTGATGAACAAAATATAAATTTTATCTTCTATAAATCAACCTGACCCATAACCGCAAAAAAAAGTAATAATTTCAGTAATTTACAAAGTAAATGAAGCTAATAATTCTTTATTAACAAAAATTTGTGAATATTTCCAAAAAAAAAAATATACATAAATAAATCGTTTATTTACCAAATTAAACTTTTGCCCTCAAATCATTTTAAATTACTTAAATATTTTTAATATACTCATTAATTTATTTAATTGTCGGCATTTTTTTATAACATTTTTTTCAGTATAATTTTTAGCCCTCCCAATGCGAAAATTTTGTGTAAAAGTTGACCAAAATTAAAAAAAAAACTGATTTTGAAAAATAAATTTTGTTTATTCAAATAATAATTTGTAGGATGCCGCAGGACATAATATACACATTTTTCACAACAACAACAAAAACAAAAAATACAAAAAATTTTTATAAAAAATTTTATCGAATTATAAATTTTTTTTGTCGGCGTAGTAAAAACCTACAAAAATTTCAGCGGCTAAAAATATTGAATTAAATTTTATTATGACATTTTTAAGATTAAATGACAAGAAGGACCTTTTAAGAAAGATCACTTATACATGCATATATGCAACCAAAAATCATGTTTTATGATCAATTAATTAATGGTGATTATTATATAAATTAATACGAATAAATAATTTTTAATATTTACTAAAGCTTTAATCAATTATCGATTTTTAAATAAATTTTGAGGAATTTTTTTTATTGAGAAGTCAAAGGACTTAAGAAAGTAAATTAAATTTGTGAGTTTCTGTAGGTTTTTGAAAATATTTTATGATTTGAAATTAATTATCTAAAAAAGTTTTTTTTAGATATTTTTCTAAATTACTGCAAAATTTTGAATATTGTCCAAAAATAATTTAAATTTTGATACTTTTATGAACAAATTTCGTAAATTTTACACATTTTTCAATAAAAGTGTAAATTTTAAATGATTTTTCTCGATTTTTCTCTAAAATAAATATAATTTGAAATAGTTTTTCTGTAAAATCCAATTCAAAATGTTCAATACAAATTTACTTTAATATTTACATAATTTCTCACACAATTATACTTCTTCTTCTTCGTTTGGCACAATAGCCCGATGTGGGCCTAGGCCTACCTTTTAGAGGTTTTCCAGATATTTTATTGCAATTTTAATAAAATGACACAATTACTAAATGGAAAATGACTAAAAATTCCAATTAATTTATAACTACAATTTCCAGAATTTTAAAATTATAAATTTAAAAAAAAAAATCATATACAGTTAAATACTGTATATTGCCAAATTATATCCGTTTTTAAAATAAATATTTTTGGTTTTTTTAATTAGCAAACTTCTTATTTTTTTATAAAAGAAAAATGATAAAATATATTACATAATTATATATAAATAACAACACAAAAAATTCATTCAGAAATATTTCTTAATTCCCTTTCTTTTAATTCCTCAACTCATCAAAAATTAATTTAACACTTGTAAAAACACAGCAAACAGAAAGAAAAAAAATCTGCTGTTCTGCAACAGATACTTAATAGCGGAAGACAATTCATTAAAATTTGATGCAGAAAAAAAAAATAATAAAAACAGAAACAGAAAAAAAAAAAACAAATTATATTTCATTAAATTCCGGCATGCACCTTGAACAAATAAATTAATACTCTTTTCTTGTTTCATTAAAATAAAATGAAATTGCATATATAAGTAAAACATAAAATAAAACAACATTTGCTCCCCGATAAACTCCTCAGCATTAGTGTAAAACAATTCAACAAAACAACGAAATATAAAAAAAAAATTAATTTTTATATAACTATTTTTCCACGAAATCAGAAATTGCAATAATAATGAAAATAATGTGAAAATTAATATTACATTTACAATAATTTTCCGAAACAATAGAATCATTTTTTTTTTTCCCATTCTGTGCAAAGTAAAATTACTAAACGAAAAATTCTTCTTATTGTACAATTCTTAAAAAAAAATCTATCTACAGAGCATAATTTTACATCACCTTGTTGACTATATACAACAATCAAAAACCAAAACCGTTGACGAAAAATCTAGCAACAACATTAAAAAAAAAAAAAAGTTTTCTTCTGTTTTTCGTTCTTTTTTTCTTCTTAAATCAAAAAAAAATTATATATTTAATTCACAGAAGCATAAAACCATAAAAATAACCGTGAAAAGAACATTATAGAGCTCGACTGAACAACACACACACAGAACGCAACATTATAAATATACAACACACGGTGTTTGGTCGTCTGTCAGACGGACGTCACGATAAACTTAATTGGTTTCAATGCAAAAATAGTTTACATACAATAATAATAATACTAAACGAAGAATTAAAAATAATATTAAAGTTTTTTTCTGGTGGAAGATTGAAAATTTTTTGTACAAATTTATTCAACGAAAACTCTTTTTTCAACTGTCAAATTATATTATTTTAATCTGTGAAAATTTTTTTCTTTTTATTGTAATTAATATTAAAAAAAAAAGAATTAAGAAAACCGTTTGGCATTGTTAACTATATAATTTTTTGAACTTCCAAATAAAAATTAGTTTTTGAAGAATTGAGATAGAGAAAATTTACTTATGTATATTAAGAACTTTCTTATTTCAGAATTATCGTATAGTATAGAATTTTTTTTATATTTTTATCTTTATTGAAAATTTGTAGCTTTTCCGGCATCATTGAATCTACCCCTTTTCCGCGCATCTTGGACTATGGAGACATTCTACAATATACAATTAATTATGGATTAAATAATTCTGAAATATTATTTGCAATTTAGTGAATAAACTTTTTATTAAGAGGAATTTTCTTTAGCATATTGCTTTAATCCCCCTAAGTCTAAGTGTAAAGGGTGTAGAAAAATTTAAAATGAAATTGGTGTTATAATTTTTTAACTATTTATACAATTAAAATACAATTTTATATCTTCCTCTTAGACTACGTATTAATAATGAGTAGATAATTCAATCACAATTGTCAGATTTTCTCTGATAAAATGATTATAAATTAAATTTGTGATAAAATTAAGAATTTAATATTATAAGAAAATATCAGTAAATTAACTACTTCGACAATTTGAGGAAGAAGAGACAGCCTCGTAGAAGGATCTCTGCAAAACCACTGGATTATACATAAATAATTTAAATTTAAAGTTTTATCAATAAATATTTAAATTTTTGTACTTGTACAATTTCTGATTATAAATTAATAGTCAGAATTACAATTTTGACGTATTTTCGACATAAATTTCTTTGCCGGTAAAAAATGTATACTACCAGAAACAGAAAGAAATTTCCTTTTTTTTGAACATTTCACTGGAAAAAACCTCAATAACAATTAACTAAAAAAAAACATTCATTTATGTAATCAAACTGTCAAATTTCCATCGATATTTTTTTTCTTCTTTTTCTGAACCATTTCCCGTTAAAATCATCTAATTTTCCTATAGCGGTATTAGAGAAAAGTCAATTAAATAAACAAATAAACAATATTTAAAAAAAAAATAAAACACAAAATTATAAATTACAATTAATTTTAAGGCGAACATTAAAAAAAAACAAAGTTATAAAATTAATATAATTGCTATCATCATCAGCCAACAAAAACATCAATGACCGTTTAAATTAAATCGACCGTTAAATAAGAACCACAAAAAAAAAATATTTAACTAATTTTCTAATTGTAATCATTTCATATTATAATATTCAAATCAAATCATTAAAGGTGATTACACGTGCTGTTAATTGTTGTCAATTTCCTATTCTTGTTCACTTATGCTTAACGCGCGCAAAACTTTTACCTCGGGAAAATTCAAAACAGAAAAAAAATCTATACCAAAAAATTTTTTTTATTCACCATACTTAATATTAGTTAATAGCGGAGAGGAAGTAGAGTGTTTTATGACATGATCAATTAAATTGTCAGATTTTTTTTTTTAAATTAAGTTATTCTTTCGACAAAAATTAAAACCCAAACATAAAAATTCCATAAATTACGACGGAAGCAATTCTCAAAAAAAAATTTCGATAACTAAAGAATTTTAATTATTAACTTTTTTTGAAAAAAAAAAAAAAACGATCCTTTTTTCTGTTATTGTTTTTGTTGTTAAAAAGACTTTGGTGGTCGGATAGTTTATATAAATTCTTAACACCACAGGAGGTGCCATCCTTTACAAAAAAAAAAAAAACCTTTTCAAAAACAAGTAAATTGATAATTTTGTTTTGGATTTTTGCTACTATAAATTATGATAATAATCAACACAACGTATAAACTCGCCTCAAGAAATGATAAATAATTCTTTTTAAATTACAAAAATAATAAATCACAATAAAATAAATTAATTTTCGATTATAATCAATCCCCATTAAATGTAAATAAATAATCAATTTAATGTTTTATGACTCAATTCCACACCTTCAGACTATATATAACAGAAAATAAATATAAGAAATATCATTTACTTTATATACATAAGTATCCTTGAGCTTGTAACATCAGTTTTCTTTCTTTGCCATGGTTATAAACAGATTGAATCGGAGGTAAAACAAAATAAAGATTAAATTGGTTCAAATTGATTCAAGTGTATAATAGTAGTTTGAATTGAATAAATTTTGAATTAATTTTATGTTTGAGATTTGATGATATTTCAATCCTTTTTAAAAAAAATCATCATCTTCAACTCCATACTAACTAAGTATTCCAATTTTTTGCGTATTTCACATTTTCATTTTAATGAATACTTGACACTAAATGTGTTCAAAAAGGCATATTTTACGTATACTGTCTTCCCAATATTATGTAGATTCACTGACTCTTACTGTCTAGAAAATAGAATCGTTTGAATTAATTTGATTAACGAACTCCTGTACAGTAAAGAAAACCAATTTTTGAACGTATACATATTTCACAACCATAAAGTAATTTCTTGTTCCTTGTTAGTGTCCATGTCCAATCGATATATTTAATTCTGTCTGCCAATCTATAAACAAATTTATGTCTAAAAATAACCAAAATTTATATAAAATTTATGGTAATAATTGGATCAGGTAAAAGTACAAAAGTTCGTGCATATTGGCGTCATCATCACGAAATGTTATATTAATTTAAGTTTTAATTGTCAAAATGTTAGCCATACACATAACATAACTCCTTTAAGTAAAATATTGTATAAATACCAACGTTGGTTTATACAAAATTACATTGTAAAATCTAATCAATTAATGAAAATTTAAAATTTAAATTCTTTTAAATGCTCTTTTGAACTTACACTGCCATCTAAAATAGCCAAAACAATATAATACTATACTCGGTATTTCTTCATTCACAATCACAATTTTCTGATCAGTATAGGTATATAAACTTTTTTACTTTTTACGTTACAACAAAAAATAAAATTGTCCAAAAGATAATCTCTATATAAAATTGCAATATTGATTTTTCAACAATTTAACTAAGTAAAAACATATTGTAAATATTGTTTATTTGTAAAACAGAAACTAGCACAAAGAATCTCGTGGAATGCATTTGGGAACCAATTATTATTATTTGTGTGTCACCAATCATATTATTCCCACAGTTTGCCGGATAATTTTTTTCGTATTACAACATTTTTCCAATATAACATATATAAGCACGGAAGAATTTGATTTATAATATTTTTTTTTTCCAAAACGTCCGCTTGGACCATGTAAGTAAGCTGTGGTGGTGTAATTGTAGGTGCTTTTTATGTTTGAATTTTTTTGCTATGTGTTTTTATGCAACGTCCTTTTATGGTACGACCAGTCAAATATATAAAAGAATTTTGCTATTTTGTATGGTGAATTAAGTAATTTTAGAATTTTGTAAAGTGTATATAAATAAAACTACTATATTATGTACATACATAAAATCTTGGGAAAATTATTTAGAAGGTCATTTTTGATTGTTTACCATTAAAAAACAAATTTTTTTGGTTGTATACAAAATCAGAAATAGGTTTTTATTTTTGGAAATTATGCAACACATAAGAGTATAGTTTCATTACTTCCTTATATTCTGAATTTTGTATTGGGGAAATTTTAAATAATTGTTTTTATAAATTATAGATAAGTTTTTGTAGAAGTAAAGTTTCAGAATTCCAAATTTATTTACGGAGACAAAATTCAAAATTTTAATACTAAACGAAATTTAACTATAACTGATAACTCATTGGCAATAACTTAATTTATATTTAAATTTCGTCATTTTCCAAGAAAAGTTCATAATTTTTTAATGTTCTTTAATAATTTAACAACGATTTAATGTAACGAATATGATTAGAAAAACGAACAATTTTTGGTTTCTACGAAATGGTAAATTTAAAATTCTGCTACTAATAATTATTTCTCCACTAAAATCCACTTTATAGAAAATTTTCCCTTTCACTTAGAATTTTAAAGAATCACTGTTTTTTAAATAATTATAATTTAATTATAAATTTTTGTCTTGAACTTAAAACTTTTCTCTTCCGTTGTTTTTTTTGTTTTTGTGTTTTCTTAAAATCAAAACACTAACCAGCTGCCCAAAAAAAGAGTTTAAAGACCCAAAAAAAATAAAACTTTTGATAAAATCCAAAATAATATATTAAATACATTGTACATAGCTAAAAACAACATAATAAACAACATAAATAAAAGAAAGAGAAAAGTCCAGGTCAAGGGAATATAAACAAAACACGCGCAGCATTTTGCTAAAAATTTTGTATTTTTTTTTTCTTCTTATTCTTGTTCTTTTTCAGCTAATAATGTTTCACGGCATGTGTGTACATTCACTTTACTACAAACACTATAATAATGTAATATTACCGAAAATAGAGTGATGCTATCTCTAGAAACGTTTTATGAAATTATTCGCATAGAAACTTTTTTTTTTCTTTCCAAATGCCAAAAAAACATAAATACATCGGAAATGATAGAACCACCTCGTGAGTTAATGGACGAAAAAGATTTTAGTTTAGTTTAAAAAATGTAAACAAAAAAAAATTCAAAATAATTTTTTTGAATTTTCCTATAATTCTATGTTTTTTTCAATTATTGGAAATTTTTATTTTTTTTTTGTTGGAAAAATTGGAAAATACGGAAAATATTTGAATGTAAAATCTTGTAGAAATTTTGGAAATCGAAAATCTTGGACTAACATAAATAGCTAAATTACTTTTCTACTATATTTATTGGAATCTCAAGTACTTCTGCTACTACAAAAAAAAAAATTGAATTTTCCGCATAAATTTGTAATTTATGGAAAATTCATATGGATAAATATTTATTTTGTGGGGGAAATTATTTGTTGTTTTTCGTTGTTAATTAATTTCTTTATTTTTCCGCAACTTTGTTGCATTTTATGACTTTTTTCCATATATATATACATTGTAACGAAATCTTTAATTAATTTTGATGATTCTTTTATAAACAAACCATAATTTTTAATTAATTTAATTTAACAGTAAAAATGATGATTTTTAAATTGGTAATATTTTTATGAGATTTGAATTAGTACACAGAGAACACTGTTAAAAATTGTTACGATATATTTGACATTTCGGATAAATTTTGGTTAAAAAGTTTAATTTACCTTAAAATTGTATATAGCGACGAGTAAAAGAGAATTTACAATAACTTAAATCAAAGCTTTAAATCGGCCCTAAAACCTAACCGTGTATGGTTGTTAGAATACTGAAAATTTCTATAAATACAGAATTTTAATTTAGTCGATAAATATCACGCTTAAATTCAGCTATTAATTTAATTCAGCTATTAAAAATTAAACAATATTAGCCAATTATCATTGGGTATCATGTGTCTAAATCGGGTCTATTATTTAATAGATAATCTCAATTCGTTCAATTCTCCTTTAAATAATTCTTTTGGGGATCTGAGTTAATTTATTATTTCACTTCTTTAAATGTATTAACAGATTAGTATAAAAGAAAGGAAAGGATCACAGGAAATTGCTAGCACATTGTATAAAATTGGTGAGATAAATTAAGGTCCAATAAATTAATGTCCATGGACTTGGAAAGGGAAATAATGTCCATGAACTTTATGATTTATTTGAAGTGGACGTTATTACCAAATTGAAATGGACTTTATTTCTTTTTAGATTTTTATTGTAATGGCATGGTGATTGCATATTAAATGATTGCAATGATAATGGCATGGTGATTGCATATTAAATGATTGCAATGCTTTTAATTCCTTGGACCATTATTCACCACACTATAAAATACGACAATTTGACAGAAAATCCTTTCTAATTTAATAATTATTTTTGTATACTTTGAAAATTTAAAAATGGAAGAGAAATTATTTAATTCGATAATTCAACTACACGTGTAACACCTTCAAATTTAATTTTTTTTTTATCTGTTTCAAATCTAAAATATTTATTTTTCTTATTTTCGCAATGAAAACAAATTTAATTATTTTTGCTATATTTATTTTAAATAATCCTCTACCTACAGCAAAAGAAAAATTATTACACAAAATTTTCTATTTCCAATTTTTTTTTGAATTGTTTGTACTATGAAAGATAAAAATAAATTATTCTATTTTTTTTTTGTTTTACACAAATAATTAAAATTTGATTATGAAAAGTTTGAAACAATTCAAATTTAAATTGTGGGAAATTTGAGAAATTTGTTTTTTTTTTTTGTTTTGGTATTTGTTGAAGAAAATTGAAAAATGGAAATTAGTTTGTTTGAATTATTAGGTAAATGAATTTAATTTTAGAATTAATAACAAACAAAAAAAATGACCTTACAGTTTATAATGAAAAAAAAAAAAATAATGAAACTTTTTATTTTTCTATTTTTGTTGTCAATTTTAGAAATATTTAATGACAAGTCTTTTTCCCTTATAAATGTTATTTACAATTTTATTATAAAATTCAAGTTTTTTTCAAAATTTGAATGCAATCTTTCTAAAAGTCTATGTCGGTATTGTTTGTCACACTATTTCATTGTAAATTTATTAGGAAGCTTTAAAAATTTGAGCAACTTTAGGATGGATCATTAGTTAATGTTAATAATGCATTTTTTGGAAATATTGTTGAGTAAGCAAAGCATACGCTGAAAACTATGCTCACAAGAAATATTTCTGTTATTTCTGACATTTTCGTCAAACTCTCACTTTTTAACACATCCAAATCGAATTTATCACTTTATTAAATCAACGTAAAATTGAAACAATTTCTTAACTGCTACTCTTCAAAATATTTAAAAAAAAAATATATAAAGGATTTCTTCTAGCACCGTGAAATAATTATCACCTTTAGGCATTTGCAGAACAAATCAAAACTTCATAGTTAATATTTATAATGATTAAAAAAATTACTTGAGTAAAATAACCTCCCATATATAAAAGTAACTTTATTAAATTAAGTTATTTGTGAAAATATACGTTTTATGAAAAATTACATATATAAACATAATTTTAACAATTATTGTTTTTAACTTGTAAAAAAGAATCTACCATAAATTCAAATAAATTATAATTTTTTTTGTTCTTATTTTTTTATTTCCACAACTTTTAATGCTTCGGCTAAGGGGGCAATCAAAGTGTAATTAAAAAGTATTTAAATATTTGTAATCTTCATTTTAATATCTTCATATTTTATTTAGTCGTTTTTTTTTAGAATGTAGTTTTCTTGTCTAGAGAAGAGTATATACGAGACGAGGCATAAAAAAGTTAAAATTGCGTCTGGAGTATCCCTAGACTATAGAAACTTTTTTACTTTTCACAAAATGAAACCAATTTGCATTTTAGAGTTCAGTCGAGCCTAAAGTTTTTTTTCTTAGATTTATTCTTAAGTTGTGCAAAAATTTCTTGTTGAGTCTTCAACAAAAAGTTAGAGTAGACAAAATGTGTTTTTTTATTATTATTTTATCTTATCTTTTGATTAATGCGCAAAAGATTTTTATCATAATAATATTTTTTTTTTAACTTTTCAGTTCAGTCAGTAAAAGAATATTTTTTTTTCTCTTTACTTTTTTTTACATTAAAATATTACGAGACTTTGCAGAGTTTGTAAAGTTTCTGTGTTTTCTTTTTGGTGGCGGGTGTTAAGCCCTGAAATTCTGATTTATATAAAATTCAAATAAATAAATGAAAATATTTTCTCACACTCAAAAAAAATAGAGAGAATATAATTTTGAAATATAAAAATAATAGTGTAATTAAATTTATTATTCAGTTTTAATTATTATGGAAATATAAATTAATAATAATAACAGAATTTAATTTATGTATATATTTACAATGAAAAAATTATTAGAATGTAGTTTTATAAAACTGAAGACGATTTTCAGAAGAATTTATCAAAATTGGAAAATGTATAATTGCGAAAGAAAATTGTTGCCAAACAGCACAAAAATGACAAAAAGTTTTTATAATGAAAATTATTAAAAACTTTGAGGAAATTTATGATTAAGAAAAATTAAATTTTGATTTTTAAAAAAATATCCTTAATTATTCTTGATTAATTATTTAATTAATATTTTGAGGTTGGGGTTCAGGGAAAGCATCGACAATGGTAATTTACATTTTATATAACTAAAAATTTAATGTATATAATTATTTACCAATTATATAGTTTCATAATAAATGAAGATCTCCATGTTTAAAAATGGGATCTCCATTCATATGAAGCTTTGTCACAGTTCCAATTCTTGTTCCTTATAGAAATTTTCTACATACTTAATGTGTTTAAATTAATTTTGCAAGTAAATTACACTGCAATATCAGTCAACTAAAATCCTCTAAATGTCTCTTACTGCTCCCTAAATTTTTTTTCTAATATTTTACTGGGTATAAATACCATATAAATCCTTCAATAAAATAATTTAATAACATTGTATAGAATTTGACGTCATTTTAATTACTTTTCGAATATAGAACAATAATAAATCTTAATTTTATTATGTCCTCAAGCTAAATTATTGTTGCTTCTGTTTAATCTATGATCTAAATAATAATAATATTTCCAATGCCATTTTCATAGTCTACAAAATTAAAATTCAATCGAATTTTTAATGATACCATCAAAGAACATTTAATAGGAAAATTTATTTCAATCTAATTTCCAATATCAAATTTTTAAGCAATACGATAAAAAAAATACTTTCAATAATTTTTGAAGGCCTCTTTTTTTGTCAGTAGTTTAAGTAGAGTTTATCTTCTTTATTTTGTATAATAATCTCGGTTTTTTTTTTTTTGCAATTTTCCTTTCTGGCCTAAATTCGGACACAACAAACCAAAAAACCAAACAAAAAATAAATACAAATCCCTCACCCAAACAAATCATTAAAAAACATTTGACGATATTTTTTTTATTTGTTGTCCGAAAAAAATGAACTTTCCCTTTCGCAATAAGCCCCAAAGAAGAGTAATTATTTTATGCTGCTTCTTCAAAATAACAATAATAAAAAAAGTTTTTAAGTTTTTTTTGTTGAATACTCTTGAAAAAAGATACGCCAAAAAATTAAATGATTTTTCGTTGTTGTTGAGGCTATAAAAAAAATTATCGTCGATGACGACCCAACCAGCAGCAAAATAATAAATGAAAATTACTTTATATATTTTTTTTATATAAATGTATTATATATATTTATTTATTAACGATCAATCTGCGGCATCGTTAATTTTCAATTTGAAACCAATAACATAAAAAATAATAAAATGGTTTTTTTTTTCTTTTTGAGTTTTCGTTTATTTTTTTATGTGAAAACCATGAACTCATCAATGAAGAAAATTTATTTGAAAAAAAAAAAAAATTCATTTGTTGTTGTCAGAGTTGTATACATAAGAGCATAGTTTTTATAGTGGCACAATGCTTTATGGGCTTTGGGAACAAAAAAATTGGGAAGTGATAAACGGAATTATAATCATTTGATCGATTGATTTTCAATTTCAGTTTTATTGTAGCATTTTCAAGTTAAATTAGTCTTTTTACTATTTAAATTTGTCGTGTTTGGAAAAGTATTTGCAAAGGAACGACATTGAATTGGAAAAGGACATCTTGATATATGTACAATTCAAGTGATCTACAGTAAAATTGATCTAAGTGCAATAATATTGAATTTCATGATTATTTTTATAATTTATAAACTTTGAAATCCCAAATCCCAAAAAAAAACAGTAAAATTGATCTAAGTACAGTAAAATTGATGTGTAAAATTGACAGTAAAATTTATCTAATACAGTAAAATTGATCTAAGTGCAATAATATTGAATTTCATGATTATTTTTATAATTTATAAACTTTGAAATCCCAAAAAAAAAAATCATCCTTTTAACATACTCCAAAAATTTCCTTGCCAAAATTTTCTATTACTGAAAACTACGAAAATAGTTGGCATAGTAAGTATATACCGAATTTAGCTTCTTTACTAATTAAAATGAACTTGGGACTTTGGCTACAAAATGTGGCATAAAGTTTTGATTAAAACTTCCACTTTTCATTCGAATGTAAATCATTCAATACAGAAAATTAATGAAAAATTATAAAACACAAGTCCAATTATGAAAATTAAATAAAATGGCATCACTTATGTGGGAGTGTTGATTGAAAATGTATATTTATATAAGTTTTGGTTGCTTGGCAAAATATATATAATTAATTGTGGTTAGTGACCCATAATTAAAAATGGATCTGAAGTGCGCATATGAATTTATTTGAATTGAATTAAATTAATTTAAGAATTATAGAAATTATACTTACATACGATTCATTCAAGATTAATTGTATCGAGATGAAAGTAAATTTAAATTTTCGTAAATTAAAATTAAAATTAAATTGATAATTAATTTGTATTCGAATGTTTATTTGATCGTGTTACTGTCAAAGCATATAGTACATGCATCAATATTCTATAGTTGGGGCAGAAATGCTAATCGACGCTTGGGGTTAGTTCAATATTTACGATTAAAAATCTACTTAATTTATTATAAAATTATATTTAATATTTTATACAATCAACTTAATATGAAATAACTAATTTTACTGTCTGTATAAAAGTAGAAAAACTAAATAAAGGCAGCTAATAGGCATCAAAGACGATTTAATCTTGAAAAAACGATCTACTAACCTACTATAGTATTATTTTAACATTATAGCTTAAAATCAGCCTTTAAAATTTTCTATATGGAAAACTATACATTAACTTATTTCATAATAAACATTTGTTGTTTTCTGTATCTATTAATTATTTTTCTATTTATTTTCAAAAGTAAATTATATTATAAATCATTTTATAATTTCCATTTCAATCATCACTTCAATGTTTGAAAAATATATTATAAAAAATTATTATTTCAAAAAGCAACTAAACTAAAAGAAGAAAACATTAAAAAAATATATTATATAATTTTAATGATTATCCAAAATAAAATTAAATGAAAAAAAAAACTATAATAATTATAAAATTTAATAGCATATTTTATTATACCATCTTTAAATGAAATGGTAATGACAAATATATTATAGCTTCAAAGTAATTTTTACAACTATATATATATTTAATTATAATTATAGTAAAATCCTGCGTAATTTTTTTTTCTAAACATTGTCCTCGAAATTTAAGTAGCAACTTAAAAATGTTTGAAAATTACAAAAACTAAAACTTCCCATTCATCAATTTTACTTGTCAAAATATAATTTCAAATTTGTAAATAAAATTATATAATTAAACTTATAATAAGCTTTTAATTAGTTTTTTTTTACCAACTTACGAGACCTACGCAAGTTTTTTTATATATAATTTTTATGCTGTACTATAATTATATGTTTGGTTTTATAAGTTTAGTGATGCTTTCTTGTAGAGTGTATAGTGTAGATGTAGTAGATGAAGCATGTCAACTAATTAATTGTTGAATTTATTTATCTAAAAACTAAGTACATAATAATATTATTATTAATCATATAGAATATTGATATATGTATGATTAAAAAATTTAATTGGGATTTTAAATTCAATTTAAATTTTTCTAGAGAAAAGATGACAGAAAAATGAAAACTTGAATTTAAAAAAAAAAATTACCGAATTCAATCTGAAAATTTTATACAATTAAAATTTTGATATAATTTTCTAAGTTCACTGAAAATTCTGTAAATATTCTGTTGCACATTTAATAGCTAGCTGCTATTTTAATTTTTTCCTTTGATATTTTTTACCAATTTTCTCACCTTTCCATCTAATAAAAACTATAAAAAAATATATTTTTATAACCTAATATTTTTTTGTATATTACGATATATATATTTCTTTTTCAAAAATTATGTATTTATATTTTTTTAATGTTTGTCCCTCTCTAGTGAATTTGACAAAATTCACAACATTGAAGTGGCACTGCGGCGCGCGCTTTTACCGCATTTATAATAAAAACACAAATGAAAATTAGAAGAAAAACTAACGCTCTTTGATCATAGAATCATCATAATCACAAAAAAAAAAATAACAACACACACTAGAAAACATTAAATTGTTGGTTTTTTTTTTGTGAATTTTCCTATAAGTTTTTCCACTTTATTTCAATTTAATTTATATTATTTTTTATTTTTATTATAGTTTTTTTTTTTAAATATATTTGTCAAATTGTAGGAGGAGGAAGAAGTCACAAAAAGTGGAAATACATCACAGAGAGTAGTGTGGCTTCTTCTATACACAATCTATTTACAAATATAGGTCATTTGAGATGGAATATATCACCTCGTTTATAATATTTTGTATACGCGATTGATGCATACACTAAAAAAAAACACAGAAAGTTTTTCGTTTTTAAGACAAAAATTTTGAAAATAATTTTCCCCCTTTTATCTATTTTTTAAGTATTTATTTATTTATGCATCAAAATATTAAAAAAAAAAAATAGATCTCTAAATATATTTTTCGAATTTTTTTCGAGAACGGAAGTAAGGCTAAATTTTATATTTTAAAAGACTAATTTTTTAAATTGTAAAAATAAGTAAAAATTGAGGAAAATTTTATGAGTAAATGTTGTTAGGCCTAATTTGTAATAAAATGAAAAAATTACATAAATTTGGATTTGTACACTTTTTTTGAACATGATTGTATGAACTAGAAACAATATTTCGTGTCCCCGAATTTGAGTTTATTCAAACCAAATTATGGATCTATAAAAAATTACCAATTTGAGTCCAGAAAATGGCCAGAAATGTTCAAAATTTTCCTTCAAACAAAAGTTTCAACAATAATATTTGTTGAAATACTATTCGTTACCATTCAATTTTGTTGAATTAGAAATAATTAGCATGTGCTTTTCAAATTAGTTATGCAAAATAAACACGAACTTTTGCAAAAGGACGAATTGTTTTGGGAAAAGATTTATTTAACGATTTAAGATGAATCAATAGTTTTTCGTATTTAAAAATTTAAACAAACGAACAAATTTAATAATATCCTTGTAATTTTTAAAGTAATTCTATCCATTATAATTTAAAATTGAATCTTATCCTCTATAGTCATAATTCTTACCAATAAAAAAACCATCTCGAATCGAATAAAGTCATAAAACAAAACAAATTTAAATTTTCAAATAAAATTACTGAAAAGGACATAAAAAAGCACATCCTTAATAAATAATAAAAACCAATCATACAAAAATTTATTACCAAACTCATAATAATTTTTATTATATAAATTTACTGAAAAACTATACAAAAACTATTTGACATTTTTGATAACATCGACGGTTAAAAAATAAAAAAAGTGAAATAAAAAAGTTTTTATTAATAAAAAAAAATAATAAAATATTTCATCGCATAAAATTACATAAATATTTTAATCTACATTTAAAAATACATTTTTTTTTTTTTGGAAAAAAAAGAAGTCAATAAAATTGTAATTCAAGAAGTCAGAGAAAATTATTAAAAATTTGCCGGCAAAATGTCTTCTTTTTTTTATGTATAATAAAAATATTTATTTATGAATTATGAAAAATGTCAAAATTTATTATGAATGGCGCTCATTTGGCGTGATTTTATTTTATTTTTTTTGCCTTCATCTTTTAAATTGAATTATAAATTTACATATTATATATAACAAAAAATATGTATACGACGAGATCATCGCACTTACATACATTTTTTTTTATACTGGGTGAATTATAATTTAAAATGAAAAAAAAAATTGATCTTGGAATTTCTTCACTTCCTTTATTTATTTTTGCCTACCATAGAGTTGGCATTTAGTTATATTTAATTGCAAACGATTTAGAGTTGATTATTAACTTCTGATGAGTGAATATCCAAATTTTTAGGTTTCAGCTCTGAAAAATATTTCCAAAATCCTGAAAAATCTTTTCTCTACATCATAAGTTCGAGTTTGATTCATTACCATTGTACAAAGTATTTGTCTTTTTGCACAGATTACTTCTACCAATGGGAAATTTATATAACAAAATATAATTTCTTAATGCAATTAAATGAAATTCAATTTTTTTGCTTGGTAAATTCAATAAATTTATAAGTTACAAAATTTTTTTTAAATCATCCTGTACAAAAAATCATTATAATTTTAATTGTGCAATTCGCTAGGTGGGAAAAATCAGTCCATCCCCATTTTAACTCTCCTTTTAAAATGACATAATCATTTTTTTTTTTTCCTTTTTAATATATTTACAAAAAATGTAATCACAAATTTTCCTTTAATGTCAATCAAAAAACAAAATAACATTATCGTAATTCCTCTATAAATTTTATATTAATATGAAATGATCAGAAAAAATTATGGTGAACTTAAAAGAATGAATTGCAAGAAAATTTTTATTTCACATAAAAAAATTTGCATAATAAAATTGATTGCATAATTTTTCTTTTTTTTATAAAATATTTTTTTTGTCATTTTGATCTTGTATCCCCCATGGTCAAAAAGTCGTATCAGAAAATTTAATATATATTAAAAATTTAATTACATATAAAAATATTTAAAATTTTACTATTTAAAAAATTGAATTTCTTTAAATTTTTCAAAATTATTTGGCAAGATTAGAAATTTTTGATTGTTTATTATTTAAAAAATTTTTTTTTTATGTAAATTATTTATGGTCTAAATTTTTTTTTGAAATTAATAACAAAATATTGCATAAAATTTCAATTAAAATAAGTATATTATAAATAATTGATGATCTTGCAAAACTATTAAAATTGAAAACTAATATAATAAATTTTGAATTGTGTAAGAAAGTTTTTCAAATTTAAATTTAAATTTCAAATAATTATTTTTATATTTTTAACAATTTTAAATCACATGCGTTTTTTTATGATTATATACCAAAACAATTTAAAAAATTTCAATTGAAAATTAAACGTCATGTAGATGAAAAAAAGTATCGACATTTATTTTAATCGAATTGTTTTCAAAGAATCATTAGTCAGCGTGACTCAATGCATTTTTGTTTTGTGATAAATTTAAAAATATATATAAAAATAAATAATTGAAATTAAAAATAATATTTTCGAATTTTATAAAATTAGAATTCTAAAAATTGTTTTTCTATTTAGGATTAAATTTTTAGAAATTGCATAAAATTTTATATTTCTGTTTTTTTGGCTTTTGTAATAGTTACCTGAACATTTTAAGTAAGAGGAGATCATATGGAAATTGTCTGCAATTAATTTGTGATCCTTTAAAAAAATAATATTACTCTCGTTATAAAATACTGTACAAAAAAAATAGGAGAAATTAAACTACGATAGTGTGAGTAATAAATGTAATAACCTTAGATACTTGCAAGGAAACAAATTTCGTAAATTAATTGCTGACATAAATATGTAGTATACAATTTTAAATATATACAACTTCATAACCATCTCTACTTCATTATGGTCGCGTCCGTCAATTACCGAATATGTTTACGAAATTATTCTTCATTTTGTTCAAAAATTTCGACAAAATGAACAAATTCTTACAAAATTTGACATATTCGTCCTTTCATCAATGATACTATTTTATCGACAAATGATATAATCTTCATTAGTAATATACTTTTGATTTTGACAGCATAAAGTCTACCTTAATTAATTATAGTTTGTTTTCTTGTCGAAAAGTACTCTAAGTTCTTCATTTTACGCAATTTTTAAATTTAAATTGTTTTAATTATCTAATAATACTAAAAATACTAAACAAAATATGCAAAATATTTTATATTTTTCTTAAATAACAATTTCAAATATTTTCATCACTCATTTTATAGAGAATCTCTGCCCGCCAATATTTTACAGTCATAGTCATCTGCTTCTGTTATTGATATTATTATTATTATTTTAAGGTGGACACCACCGCAATTTTCACGTATTGAGTCATTTCTTATTAGAAATCCTGGCAATTTTCTTCTATTTTTTTTTTTGTCATAAGTTCGTGTTCGTTGTCGTCGCACCATGAATTTTCTTTTAATTTCTATTTTTAATTTTTTTTAATTTTGTAATGTTTCATTTTTTTCGTATATGTAAAATGTTGTATAAAATATAATTTCAAAATCATTTTCTTATTTTTTTGGTTTGGCTATAATTAAATTTTTAAAGAAAATAAAAAAAAAATCGAAAATTAATTTATATAAATTTATTTTTGTTATCTATCTATTTAAATGAGACAGAGGACGAACGATGACTTCTAAAAATTTTACTTATAGAAATTTATACGCGTTTTTTTGCAAAAAAAAAAAAAAAAACGACGAAAAAAATACTAGCAATAACAAAATTTTCCAATTTTCCGATGTATGACTTTCTGATGTTTTTTTCAAAAACCGCGAAAAATTAATGTTTCCACCGTGTCTAACGGATTAATTTATAAATTGAAAAAATAAATTAAAATTTTCATTAAAATCATCGCACGCAAATCTAAAAAAAAAAAAAACATTTTCCATCTTATTTTTTGGTTTAAATTTTATATGTTGAATTTAAATGATGATGATAAAATTGATCGCAAATAATTAATCGTTTCAATTTTGGGTATCAGAGTTAATTTATTTTTTTGGTTCAAAATCCTTCACTATAGAATTTGGTACTTTACTAGTATACTTTAAGGTTTAAGTAATGAGTACAAAATTTCTTCACTATAAAATAGCGAATTATGTAAGACTATCTGAACTGCCGATATTCTTACACAAAATTTGAAGTACTGAAAATAATTTTAATAACAATTTTCTTGAATATATTTTTAATATGATCAAAATTTTCATTAAATTTTCTGATTCTCGGAGGAACTGTTTAAAATATTAGATTATATTATGACTTTTATTAGATCAATAATTGGTAAACCGTATAATAATTGTATGTCAGCAATGATCTTCTCTCCTTTAAATCTTTGCAAAGTTGAAAGAAACACAATAAGTATATAGCCAATGTCAGGGACGAATTTTCCAATTCATATTTTCCTATGTATATTTTCCGAGTCCTCTCTAAATTGTCCCTAATATTTTATGTCCCCAAAAAGTTTTTCTCTACTCTACTGGATCAATTTTTCCCAATCAATTTGACCACTAAAACATAAAATCTTATTATTATATATTTGGAATTTCTTTTAATTCACCGTCTCGCGAATATCATGAAAAATGTTTAGAAACTCGAACAAGAAAATATAAAAAAAATAAAATTTGTATTTTTATTGACACATTTAAATTATTTTTATTTTAACAATTTTCTATTTTTCTTCTCTTTTCAAAATTTAATGAAAACATTTTTATTTAGTTTTTAAATTTTATTTTCTCGCAATTTGACAGATGGAATGACCATAAGACTTAAAAAAAAATATTTTCCTTTATTTATGTATTATTTGAAAATTCTATTAAGTTCTTAAATTTTTATGTTGGTATGGCGGGGGGTTTGAAAGTTTGTATACTATGAAGTTATGGACTTTAAAAATTTTTGTATTGTGATAAATTGTTTTTGGATAATATTATCCAATTTAAAAGATTTGCCATTTTGTCTATCGAGAAAGATGAGAGCTTAAAAGTATCAAGAAATTTTTTTTTTAATGATTATAAAAGAAAATCTTTTTTTAATCAGTCACATATAAAAAAAAATATGTTTCTAATGGGAAATATTTAAATTTTTTTGTGGGCGATTTTTAAAATAAAAAAAAAAGATATATAATATTTTTTATAATTATGTGATTAAGAAAAATGAAAAACTTAATAAATTTTTCATTTAATATTTTATAAAAGAATTTTTTTTTTTATTTTTTGAAGATTTATATACATATTTATGTTAGAACATATGCTAATAATAATGCTCTGAAAGTTATGTGAAAAGTATATATTGTGACTAAACAATTCTGTTGACGTAAATTTGGTTTTCGGTTAGAAAAATTTAAATTTTCGATTCTATTTAAAAGAGGAATTTTAGATGAATCTAATTTCCTTGGATATCCTTATTAGTCAGCTTAAAATTTCTAATAGCAGTTACTATCTTAGGATCCATTTAAACCAATTCTAGTCTCGTTTTACGGCAAATTTTGTCATATAACAATTCATTTTTGGCTAATGGGTTTCCCAACATCAGCATAATATTTCATAGTAAACCCAAAGTATGTAATTTCAATGACACCAAACAATTTTCAGTTAATTGAAAATAATTGTAAATAAATATTTAATTGAAATTTAAAATTTTATAATCTTCGATCCCTCATTGCAATATTTTCATATTAAACATAATATAATTTATTTGAAATTTTTCTTATATTTAAATTCCAAAAATTTTAATTTAATTAAAAATAATTTTTTTTTTATTTATTTTTGTTATTCACAGCACAGCCCGCATTTATAAGATCATTAACTGCAATTGCAAATGATAAAAGAATTGATAATGATAAACGTATTAAGAATGGTGAAGAATTACGAATAATATGTCGTGTTAGTGGACAACCACCACCAAAAGTAACATGGTTTAAAGATGATAAATCAATAAATCGTAATCGAAAATTATATCAATTTGTACATTTAAAGTAAGTTTTTTAATGAAAAATTAATTTAAAATAGTATATTGGTATATTATGTATATTAAATTTGTTACTTTTTAGGAAACGTTCTGAACTTATAATCAGATCATTTAATAGCACAGATGCTGGAGTATACGAATGTCGAGCGAAAAATAAAAATTATCGAAAGCCAGAAAGGAAAATAATTAGAATCGAATCATTTCCTAGTAAGTTTGATAATAATTTAAGATTTTTTCTGAATAATATTTTCAGTACTGGTCAGTTTATAGTTTAAAAATTAATATATTGTACATAAATTTTCAATATATCAACTCTTAAGAGGATATTTTAGTGTGAATAAAAGGATAAATTAATTAATTTTACACTTCTGTACAAAATATAAGATTGAACAGTAATGACAATTGCTACAGTTTCTCAATTTTCTCACTGTAATACTAACATTCGAATTAATAAATAATTCATTAAATTTAAATATATAATGGTATACAATTCTCATTCAATTTTCCATTCCTTGGTTGAAAAAACTCGAATTAATTGGACAACATTTCGACGAAAAATTACAATTAAATTTGTAAAAATTTGATATTTTTAGATAATCAAAAAAATATTGGTAAATAAATTTTATTTTGAAATTTATACAACATAAATTTCATATATAAATTCTAAACTGTAAGCAATATATTTATAAATCATAATTATCATCAAAAATAACAAATTTAGACAAAATTAATGACCCATTTTTATATTTTTGGTATTGGTTTGTTTCTTAATATTTTTATATAAATAAAAATTTCCAAAATTTCAATAATATATTTTTAAAATAAATCTTTTCTAAGCAAGTTCAGACTATATAATAAAGAATTCATATAGAAATTGATAAGAAATTCACTTAATCATTTCACTCAATTTTTATGCATCGCTCTTCAATTTTTTTTTTTATATATTTGACTTATCGAATTTCAACAAAAATTAATTATTAATATTTTTATATTTATTAATATAATATTTTTACTCTACTGATGAAATTTTTTGTTGATTGGAAAACATTGAAAGAGACAAGATAACGAAAAAAAAAAATATCTTGTTTATATAAAATTTCAATAAAAAAATTATAGAAACAAAATTCCAGATGCATCCAAAAGAAATAAAGATTTTTTTTTTTTGTTTAATTTTGATAAAGATTTGACCTTGGAAAAGAGCAAGAAAAATTGGGCAATATTAATTATTTGATTTGATTATTTCTGTGTTTATTGTAGATTGGCGGTCAAGGGGTTAAATTAAATTTAATTTATTTGTGGATGTTTTTTTATATCCATTTTTAATGTGATTATAATTGAAATTTTAAAATGTTTTATAATTTTATAGTCCAGTATTTAAGGAAAATGTATAAAGAATTTTGAAATTTAAGTATAAAGTCATAAAATGTGATTTAATTTATATAAAAGGTTATTTAATTTTTGTTGTATACTAAATTGATTACCATATAAATTTTAATATTAAGTAATTTTAGATTAATTTTGATTTTTTAACTATTTAAATTGGTATTTTTTACAAAATTAAATTTGTCAATTATTAAATTCAATTCATCGTTCTCCACTCGTCAGTGTTTATTTTGAGAAACGACCAAATTGAATTGTAAAATGACCAATTTTTATTATAAAAGGACAAATTTAAATTGTAAAAATGATAATTTAGAAGCATATCTAAAGTTTTATATCAAATTCTCATTTTTTTTTGATAATTTACTTTTTTATCTAGAAAATTCATAATTTCTAATATATTTTCAAGAAAAATCTTATATAATTTTAAATATATATTTTTAGGAATTACATACGAAAGTTCATCACAACAATCAGGAGATGAATGCACACATGATATGCAAATTTATTGTTTAAATGGTGGAACGTGTAAATATTTTAAAGAAATTCATGATTTCTCTTGCGAGTAAGTTTTCCCTTTTTTTTTAAAAAAAAATATTTTAATTAAAAATTTAAATACGTTTTTTTTTGTAGTTAAATAAATTTAAAAAAAAAAAACAAAATGTAAAAGAAAAATCTTTTTCCTTCATTAAACATCTAAAATTTATTACTTTTGTCTAGTCAAGAAAAAAACAAAAACTCTCTGGTATAGAAAAAGTCAAGAAAATTTTAATTGGAAAATTTATGTTTTATATCAAATACGAAAAAAAGAAGAAAAGAAAATGCTTTTTTCCTTTCAATTTACCTCAAAATAAAAAACCACAATTTAAATTTACAAATATAATTTTTTTTTTGGAACATGTTGTGCTGCCACAAAAATTTTTCTTGTATAGTATGTGTGTAAATTTGGAACCTGTTGAAAGATTTTATCCATATGCGCCCACCTTAACACACACTAACGGATAAAGAAAATTTATTAAATCGGAACACACAAATACATTTTGAAATTAATGAAAATTTTCATATTTTTCTTTTTTTTTGTTTTTTTTGTATATTTTTTTTGTGGATGATGGAAAAACACTTAAAAAATATTGAGTGCACTGTGTTTTGTTTTCGCGGCAAATGTTTTTTTTCGTTTTTTGTTTCGGTAGGAAAATTTATTTTTGGTTGTGTGAAAGTTCAATTTTTCCGAGAAAAAAAAAATATTGTAATGTAAATAATAACATAAAAATAGAGTAACTCAAATTAAATTTATTCTGAGGGTGGTAGAATTTATTGGGTTTGTTCAATAAACTTTTGTACAGACTAAGGTAATTTTTGTAAATTATTGCCACACAGGGAAGAAAATTTAAAGTTATCTTTAATTTATCTTTAATCAAAGATTGTCAAGTTTAGAAAAATTTCGGCTTGTGTGCGGCAAATCTTCATTTGATTCGGAAATAACCGAGAATTTTAAGTCACAATTCACAATTTCAGAATTTCACAAATTTATTTAAGAAAACCGTCAAAAAAAAAACATTCAAATTTACATAGAACATTTTTCCTAGTTAATCTCATTTTTCCTAGTTAATCTCAATTTTCAGTTTTAATTCAAAATATATACAATTTTCTTTTAGGAAAATCTTGTTTGTTTAGATGATTTGCAGATTAATTATTTGTATAAAAAAAAATAATTGAAAAAATCTTAAAATTAAAAGAAAATTGAAAAATTTATAATTAAAAAACCATTTAAATAAAATCTATTTTTATATACAATTTTTTTTTTATACCAAAAACAGACATTTAACATAAACTTTTCATTTTATACTTGGAAAATTCAGTCTGAAGGTTAAATTCAGGTGAAATTTTCATATTTTGTATAAAATAGAAAATATAATTTTTTTTTTTGTTAAAATTTGGAAAATTATCAATTTTAGATTTTTTAATAAATTACAGGTGGTAATAGTTTTCTTATAAAATTATTGTTTTCTTTTTGATATTTTACAGATTTCAATGAATTTTCCTTAATTTCTAAAAACTATATAATAAAATATTCAAAAAGGAAAAACTTTTGTTTATTTTGCTCCAAATAATCTTTTAAAAATTAGAAATGATTTTTCAAACGAAAATTAATTACATATTAATTAAAATTATTTATAAATTTTTATTGATTAATGTGTAAAAAAATTATTGAAATTATTAGAGATTTTTTATAACCCAAAAAAAAAAAAGAAAATGAAAATTTATTTTTGAGGTTATAGACATTTACAAACAAAAACATGAAATTATGTCGCCATAAATGGAATTTATAATATTAATGTTTTTTTTTTTTGGAGGGGCGTAAATGACGCGTGACTCTTTATTTGATTGTAATTGGATTGTAAATTTTTCCAAATTTCAATTTTTCGTTTCAATTTTTACATTTTTTTTTTTTTTAAATAAAATTTTTTAATTTATAGATAATTTTTGTATGTTAAAAGCTTATTACAGAGAGTGGAACCCTAATTTAATGTCTATCGATCTTCATTATCGTTTGGATAAAAGAGGGCGTTCATCGTACCACAATTTTTGTTTTGTTTTATATTTTCAGTTAAAAATCAATAAATTTTATTTTGACAATTTTTGAAATTTATACATTTAGATAAATGCTTAATTTAATTTTCATTTTAATGAATTATTTTTTATGATATTTAGAAGAAATTTTTTAAGTTTTCTTAATTTTTTTTTTTTTTGATGACATTTTTGCAATTACTTTCATTTATGCTGGTATAAATATTAAATTACTAATTTTAGTCAAACCGAAAAATCTTAATTCCCTAAAGATTTTAATTATATTTCGTAAAAAAAAGTCGTAAAAAAAATGATTTTCTTTTAAAAACTAATAAAAATATTAGAAAGACAACAAGGATCAAATTTTCTATACTATATAATAAGAAATTTCACATTTTATTTATTCTCTCTCCTTTTACATTTTTTATTATAATGCATAAAATTTTCCATCTGTTTCTTTTATTTTTGTTATGTGGAGAGGTGAAAGATGAAACCAAAATCTATAAAAACAAATAAAAAATTTCTTGTATATATATTTTTCAAATCCCAATCATCAGACATAAAAAAAAAAAAATTTATATTATACTAATTTGTATTTTAAGGATAACATAATTTACAGTTGGCGACAAGTTAAGTGCGCCTTTACAAACATCAAAAAACCAAAAAAAAAATCACATCGCACAAAATTTTTATATTATTTATGCAACCAAAAATTAAAAATCATAAAAACCAGACTATTACAAAATTGAATGATCGCACATTAAAAATTTTTGTTTTTTTTTTTTCTTTGTATATAAATAATTTTCCCATATCCTTAAAAATTAAGAGCATATGTTTTATATGAGCGCGTGTGCAGTTCACATTTGTTTTCTTATCCTCAATCAGGATTAAAGGAAATTTATAAAAAAAAACAAGAATGCATTTTGTTTTATTTTGTGTAGTGCAAAGGAGGAGAAAGGCAAAACCAAAAAAAAAAAAAAGGAAATATGTAAAAAAATTATATATTTTTTTATTTACGTAGATATTGCGCATATGCTGCAAATGATCTGTGCCACAAATAATTCGTGTTCATTGTCAAAAACAAAAAAGAAACGAAATTTTTTTTGATAAAGACAAGAATCTTATTTTGGGTTTACTAAACAAAAATCTTGGTTTTTTGGGATGAAATGTGGGAAAATTGAATTTATTAAAGTGTTTCATTTATTTTTGGGAAATATATACATAAATATTTTTGTTAGAAATGTCAAATCTAAACATGATTAGTTTATTTATTTTCTTCAAATTGAAGATCATATTTTTTTTGCAGTTTTCAATTAGCTAAACATTACAGTTTGGAGTTTGGATACTTTTTCTATAGTAATTGTAAATTTTTGACGTTTTAAATATTTGAAGGCATGAAGTTGCGTAAATTTTATAATTTAATTTCATAAAATTGGAACCACAAAATTGTATTTTTTAACAAACCTTCCTAAATTTAATTTCTTTTAAACGAAATTTTCAACGTAACACAAAAAAGTTGGAAAAACGATACGATAAAAATTCAGTATTTTCCGCCTACACTGTAACCGAGAAAAGAAAAATATCAAAAGTCGTTAAATAATTGTATTTATATTTTTCATATGAAAATTCACCTCAACCGCGAGCACGAAGAGGAAAAATTGAAATTATATTATTATTTTGCTACGCTTTATTTTCCTCTTATATACTCGTACTCGTCTCGTATATAAAAATGTAATGTAAATCTCCGTGACTAATGGGCAAAAATGCATATAACAGAGAGCCGCACAGAAACGGAAAAACAGCATATAAATTTTTTTATGAAATTTTCAAAAATATATATTTTCATTTTGATGACAATAATATTTTTCAGTTTTGATAATGTTAGTTTTTTAGATAGACATTATAGTATTATGACGGCGCCGTCATTACAAATTATACACTCAAATTTTTTAGAGTCACTTCTACATAAATGTTTAAGTTTACAACATGACAACACAACATAGAAATACAATTTTCATATTATTACAAATTATAATATAAAAAAAAGATGGGTGACTTATTTTTAGAATTTTTCCTATATTTTTACACCTTTTTAACATAATTTTTAGATTCATGGTAATTTTTCTTTTTTTAATATTTTTATTAGGAAGTAAAACTTAATTTATATGTTAAAAATCACTTACATAATAATTATACTAATTATTCAGAGATATGTTTACAAAATTTAATTAATTTAAATTAATAAATTAATTTGAAACAATAAATATATATTGCAAAATCTGACATGTACATGAAACATAAAAATTACACGGTTTTATGATTATATTTTTGATTTATTTAATTGAAAATTAATTATTTTTTTAACATTTACAAAATCTTTTCAATAAATAATAAAAAAAAATTTAATAAAAATTCATTCATAATTTAAAATTATTAAAAAAAAGTTTTGTATATTTCCGTGTCCAAAAGAGGAAGAATAATTTTTCATTATGAAATTTTTAATTACATAAAATAATTTTATATAAGAGCATAAAAAAAAAGATCATTGAACGTAATAATGAAGGATTTCATGAATTATCCTCAAGATCGTTCCGGACAATTAACGATTATGTCTGGAATTTACCCAATGACATTTATATAATAAATTTTTAGCTTATTAAAGGAAGGATTCATTAAAAAAAATATGCAAAAATTTTTTCAACTTATTTTTGAAATTGTAGGTTTACAAATTCACATTATAAATTTAGATTTTAAATTTGTCTGGTAAATCTGAAAAAGGTTATAATTGAATATTTTATCCCATCAACATTATTTATGTAAAACTGAAGGAAAATTTTTAGATAAAAATTGTGTTATTTTTGTAAAAATTACAAAAATATTGGATAAAAATTGTCGCTGTCTACAATGCACGTACATACTTCCTTCGAAATTTAAATGCACACATTTCAAATCGAGTGTCTCCCCTCCATCCACTTTGTTTGAATGATTAGTATTTTTCTCAAAATTGCCTCTATTTTCCATGATTCAATTTTGCACTATAATTTCTTGAAATTTTTACATTTCGAGTTTTTTGTATATAGATGGCGGTTTAAACATTTTAATTTTTAATATATTGAATTCCTCTAAATCTTAAATAAAACTAAAAAAATTTAAAGATCACTAATTTATAATCAATTAAACAATTCATCTATCAATTTCTTTTTATTATTATTTCAGGTGTCCTGATGGCTTTTATGGAGATCGATGTCAGGAAAAACAATGGAACGAAACACCGAGTACGTACAGCAAGGAACAAGAATGTGGCGATAAAAAATATTTAGGAAGCTTTTATTGCTAAAACAGGCTATTCTATAGCATCGATTGTTTTATTTACTCCTCAAAATTTCCTTCAGCAAATTTCCTCCTTAGCAAAACAATTTTGTATTAATTAAAACACCCAACCCAACCTAAACCCATCCAAACCATCATCATCACATAAATATTTATTTTATTAAATCTAATCACTTTATGACAAGACTTTAACGTTTCTCGAAATTTACCAAAAATTAATTCAAAAACAAAACAAATAATAATCGATTTTTAAATTTTCCAAAAAAAAAAAAAATAAATAAAATTTACTTAAAAACTTTTAACAAAAAATAAATTATTTTAATTATAAAAAAAACATTCCATTATAAATATAAAAAAAAAACATTTAAAAAAAAATCAATTTAATTTTAATATCGTTATTTATTTTATATTTTTCATTTTTGCATAATTTTTCATTTAATTTTATTTATTTAATTTATTATTTCTTTTTTTTTTAATTTTTCTTTCAATTTTTCCTTTATATTAAAATAAAAAAAACATAACCTTAAAAACAAATGGTGCTATAGAAAAGTTATGTTTAAAAAATAAAATTAAATTAAAAAAAAAATACGAAATTTTTTAAATTTTGGAAATTTTTGTTATTATTTAATTTGACTTTTTTTTTTCTTGCAAAAAGAACCAAAAAAAAAAAACTATAAAAATAATAAAAAAATAATTTTCAATTATAAAATTAAAAAAAAAAAGAAAATTGTAAAAATTATTTTTAAATATTTTTAAATTTATATTTTTAACTTAATTTAAATTTCTTATTTTTTATGAAATAATTTCCTAATTTTCTATTAATAAATTTTTGTAAATATTTTACTAAATAAAAAAAAAACAAAATAAATAATTAAAAATTAATAAAAAAAAAATAAAATAAAAAAAAAAGAGATAAACAAAAAAAAAATTCTTAGCTTGACTAATGGATTAATGGTTTTTTTTTTTGTATTATTTTTATGATTTTTCAAAACTTTTCTTTTTTTTTTACTTTCTATTTATTTTAATTTTTAGTGTAGTAATTTTAAAATCTAATTTTATTTTATTTATTTTATTTTCAATTATTTTCAAAATAATATTAATTTATATCTGAAACGATGGCGAAAGATCGATAATATATTGATCAGATGATGATGACATTAAATCTGTCAAATTGATTATTTGAAAAAATTTATATGTCAAATTGATTAGAGATTTTGACAGCAATTAAAATTTTTTAATATTAATTTTTAAATCATCAAAATAAAAATTTTGTATAAAAACACACACAAACAAAATAAAATTTATATTGAATTACAATCAAATATTATTTTTTTATGTAAAAATTATGTATGTTTATGATTATTTTCGTTAAATTGGAAAATAATATTTTTAAATATACCAAAAATGCACAAATTTAAAAAAAAAACCAAAAACGAAAAAAATAAAAAAAAAAATTACTAATTAATTAGTTTAAAAAAAATAGAATATATAAATTAAAATTTGGTTTTCAGTTAAAATTTAATTAAAATTATGTTTGTTTTTTAATTTTTGGCAATGACATTTTCACACACACTAAAAACCATAATGTTGGTCCTTCGGATCGAACTCTTAAAATAGCCATTTTTAAAAATATATAAATATAAATAAAAATAAATATAGTAAAATTATTACCAAATTTCTATTTCTATTTAACAAAAAAAATAGAAAATTTAATTCAAAGCCAAAAATTAAAATTAAAAAGACAAGAAAAGAAAAATTTTAAACAGAGAGTCATAATATTTTTTTTTTTTTTAATTACAAAACCCCAGTCAATAAAATAATAATTTAATTAATTATAACATTAATTAATTAATTTTACGATATATAAAACGAACAAATTTAAGCAAAAAACAAAACTACAGTATTTTTATTTATAGATTAATCTACAACAAAAAAATTAATTAATTTTAAACTTTAATCAAAAATCCTTTAAAACTTTTGTAAATAATTTAATTTAAATAAACAAAAACAAAAAAAAAAAGCTCGCCTCACAATATAATTTTAAAAAAAAATTCATTAATTTTAATTATTTAAAATTTAAAAAATTTCCTTCTTGTGTTTTTTTTTTTGTTTTAAAAAATGCATTAAATAAAAAACATTTAATTTAAAAAATTATAAAAAAAAAAATATATTGAAAAAAAAAATTAACTTTATTTTTATTTATTTTTTATGTTTAAATTGCGAAATTATGTATAAAAAAAATTAATTTAATATTAAAAAAATTTTTTTTAATTGTTTTAAGTTTATAAAAATATAAAATAAAATATTTTAATATAAAAAAATGATTATTTTAGGATTAAAAATTAATTGTATATCTAAAACAACAAACAGAATTTTTTTTTATTTAATTTTTTTTTTTTGTTTTTACTTTAATTTTTTAGCAAAATTCTGAACGAGAAAAAAATTTCTTTAAAAAATAAAATAAAAAATACTTTTTATTTAAGAAAAAGTGAAAATAAAATTATTTAAAAAATATTAAAAAAAATAAATAAATAAAAAGAGTGGCTAACATGAAAAATATTTATTATTATTTTTTCACAATTAATTTTTTTTTTTTTTTTTAAGTGGGTTGGAAAATTAATATTACAGAAATATTGCACTATGTGGCGCTAGTTGTTAAAATAAAAAATATTTAATTTAATATCTTGCTATTTGACAACTAGCGACACCTTGTAACATTTTTGTAAATATCATAATTTAATAAAAAGAAAAATGTAAAACTATAAAAAAATTTCTTAAAAGTGCGAAAAAAATTACAAAAATTAAAATTATGTAAAAAAAAATGTTCAATTTTGATAAAAAATATGTTTTTTGTTTGTGGAGGTAAGACTGATTTGTTTTTAATTATAATTTTTTTTTATTCTTAATTTAAATTTTTTTTTGATTGGAATGTTTTAGCTATTAATTAATTACAAATTTAATTTTATAGAAATTTTTTTTTTTTGTTATTTTATATTATTTTTGAAAAAGAAAAAAATCAAAAATTTTTGTTAATTTTTGTTGTGATTCACTGTTTTATATTTTATTTTTAATTTTTAATTAACAAAATTTAATTTTTGATCTTCATTTTTTTTTTTTTTTGTAAAAGTATTTTTTCTTATATTAAGCATTAAAACAAAATTAAAAATAAAAAGAGCACTTTTAATTATTAAATAAATAAATTAAAACTAAAAAAAAATAATAATAATTTAAAAAAAAAAAATTATTTATGCATTTTTTTCGTTATTGCCTACTAAAAAAATAAAAAATAATTAAATTTATAAAATAAATAAAAATAAAGTTTAATAATTTTTTTTGCACAATTTTTTTTAAAAAACAAAAACTAATTTTGCTAAAAAGCACAAATAAACAAAAAAAAAAAATAAAAAATATATGTTAAATATTTAAAAACAATTTTTATATGTTGTGAGACGATTTTGCTTACTAAAAATGACCAAAAAAGATAAAAACATTTTTAGATTTAAAAATATAAAAAATAATTTTTAAAAAAAAAATATTCAATTTTTTAATTTTTGTATAAAAATTAACAAATCTCTTGTAATAGACTAAGAGCTGGCAATATTTTAACTAGATTTTTTTGGTAATCAAAATTAAAATGTTGACATACCAAAAATGAAGTAAAAATATTGCAAGGTCACATTAAAATATTAAAAACAAAAAAGTTATAAATTAATATTATTTTTAATAATTTTTTTTTTTATAAATATATTTTTTATTTTTTATAAATATTTAATTTAAGTTTAAAAAAAATCCTATTTTATTATATTATTTTTTTTGTTAAGCTAATTTATTTATTTTTAAATTTAATATTTTGAAATTTTAA
The DNA here is from genome assembly GCA_949752835.1 of Empis stercorea. Lineage (NCBI taxonomy): Eukaryota > Metazoa > Arthropoda > Insecta > Diptera > Empididae > Empis > Empis stercorea. The sequence continues at coordinate 14,911,831 of OX457085.1, read as the reverse complement.
TATTTAATTTTAATAATAACACAAAACAATTAAAAAATAATGATATTTTTTTATGATACTAAAAAATGCATGTGTTTTAATTTTGAATTAACCGTTTTTTTTTTGGAAAATTAATTATCCCTGCTTAATATCCTTTTCTTTATATAGCTGTGTTGGTTTTTTTTTTTTAATAATAATTTTTTCCAATTTTTTTGAAGTTTGACATGGTTTTTTATTTTTTTTAGCTTAAAGATAAAAATTTTCTAGTGAACAATTTTTAATTTTTTATTATTTTTAAAATCATTAAAGAGAGTATGGTTTGGTTTTTGTAGTTTTTGCTGTGCAGCGGCTTTCAGAGTGATAATTAATTAGGTATTTCATTTCTAGGGGGTTGGTTTTTGGTACAAACATATTTTTTTTATAATTTTTAATTAAACAAATTTTATTAATCATATTAATGTGCCTGTAATTGTAATATTAATTGTCTCAAAGTATTGTTTGTGACATTGGTGGTCCTTATAAGAGGTAACAGAAGTTTATTCTGATTAAGGAGGGTCAAACAAATGACAAATTTTGTACTCAGCATGAACAATTCAGCAATTACAAAGAAAACATATTTGGTTTAATATAAATTATAAATGAAAAGGACGAATACCTAGTAACCATCATCAATAATTTGTACTTTCAGGTTTTCTGAACTAATTGCCAATCTATATAAATTTATAGGTTATGGTCATCTTTCATTGAAATTGTCGTAAAGTTATTTGTCGTGCTGAATACAAATTTTGTCGTGATTATACATTTTGTCCCAAAAGAAAAGTCAATTAAATAGTAAAAAAATATTACAATTATTCATTTAACTTCAAATTTTTAGTCCATTTTTGATTAGTTTCTTATAGGCACATTATAAATTATTTTTTAAGCTGAATTTAAACTTCCTTAAATTTTAATCAATTATATAAAATATTTATTACTTTTGTTACATTTCCTTAACGAATTTGTCTCTTTTTTAGATCCAACTTTTAAAACTGGTTATATGGCTGATGATCCAAATGTTTTTGATTCAGATGAAGAAAGTCTAATTGATGATGAATCATCCACTTAAGGAATACAAATATTTAATAAAGACAAACAAAATAATTTTCCATTATTTATATTTAAAAAAAAAATTAAATATTCAGTGATAATTTAATATTTAAATACAATTATATTTTATTAAAAAAAAAAAATTAAATAATTTATAAATTTAAATAATTTTTTAATTTCTTGTGTAATTTATTTTTTAATTAAATTTTTATAAATTAATTTTTTCTCGGAATTTTTATGTTTTTAATTTTAATTTAATTTATAATAAAATTTTATACCAAAGATGTTCAATTAATTAAATTTTAATTATGTAATTATATATAATTTTTTTAAAAGAATAATTTTAAATTGACAATTTAGCTAGGAAATTTAAATAAAAGAAAATATTTAAAATTTAAATTTTAGGCTTATTTAAAAAATTTATAATTAAAATAAAAATATGCAAAAAAAAATATATAGAATATATTTAAATATATTTGAAATAATAAATTAAAAAAAAATTAAATTAAAAATGCAATTTAAAAATGCTTGTATTTGCGAAAAACAATAAAATAATAAAAATAAATTATGCAATTGAAGGATACTATAACATTTTGTCCTCTAAAAAAGGAAAATAAACGAAAAATATTCTTTCAAAATGAAAATAAATTTGCTTCAAAATGAAAATAAACAATTAAAAATATTTAATGTCGCCAGCTAAAAAATAAGATTAATTAAAATTTCAAAAAAAAAAGCTATAATATAAACATAAATAAATTATTTAAAAAAAAAAAGAATTTGTGTAAAATTATGCAGAAAAAAAGTGGTAAAATATTATTAATAAAAATAATCTTGTTTCTTTTTATTGAAGTTATGTTTTCTTTTTAGTTCCCACCACGTTTCTAAATGTTGAAGTGATACCATATTTATTTTTTAAATTGAGTAAATATTTCTAATGATATTTACATATTCATTTCTCTTAATGATTCCTTTGAATTTCTTCGAATTGTCCAATATATTTAATTATGTATAACTTTTGGTTAGCTCCTATAGATTTTTACCTTCTTCTAAGAATTGTCTGCAATAGTTAAAATTTAACACTAAAATTGAGGTTGAGAGATTTTTTAATATATATATATGTATTTATCATATTTATTTTTCATAATTCAAATAGCAAAGATTTATCAATATTCTTTAAAGTATATTATTATGTAAAGATATAGAAAATTATAGAGAATCCTTTAGTTCTAAGATATTTCAATTAATTTTTGTTGGGAAATCTATGGTTGGGAAAAATTCAACCATACTAACAGCCAAACGTAATAATATACTAGTGACATCTATGGTCTGGATTACTTATTAACACAAAACCATACAAATGTTTTCAGCTTTCAAAAAAATTGGACACAAACCTTGGTTGTTGTATTATATTTCAAGGATAAACATAGACACAATTTCTAGATGGGACATTTCATACAGCAAATTTGAGAGCACCAAACTTAACATGCCAATAGATGGCCGTATATTTTGAAAATATATTTTTTTTTTTTGCATATTTAATTTAGTTAGATGATAATTGTATCTATGGTCTTATCCACAAACTCGTTATTTCAACTTTCTTAACAAAGATATTATATTCACCAGCGGACTCATTTTGGCGACCTAAGAGCTCTACCTAAACACCGACGTACGGCGTATGGCGTATATACGTCGATACGCTGATACGCCAGCGTATCCCCAAATAAAATGCCACATTTAAATACATTAAAAATTTTTTGATCGATGTTTCTTTTTGCTAAATTTCAAAAATCAAAGTAAAAATTTTTATACGCCCGTCAAAATTGGAAATTCCAATTCTCGGCGTACGTACGTCGCGTATTTCTGGTGCTCCAATACAAAATGTATGTACCAATATCGATTTTGACAGACGCCATACGCCGTACGCCGGTGTTTAGGAAGAGCTCTAATGTTTTCAGTTTTTTATGCCTTTTTCAATTTTTGAATATCTTTCAAAATTGTGAAATGAGCTTATGAATGTCCCATCTAGTAATTGTCTCTATGATAATAGATAGGGGAATTTAACTTTTAAGGATAATATATATAGGGGGGGGATATTATTTGGTTCATATTTGGTTTGAAATATTTGCAAAAAGTTAAAAAAAAAAATAAATAAAGTAAAAAAAATAAATTGTAAAGGAGAAAATCAAAATATTTACAACAAAATTCAAAATTAATTGTTTCAAAATTTGTAAGTTCTTCATGTTTTTCCTCAATTTTCATATTGGAAATTAAAATTTCCTTTAAATGTGTATAGCTTTAATCACAAAACGTCATACGGCCGTGAAAATTTTCATTAATTTTTATTAACTTATTTAGTTAATTTACTAACATTATGAATTTTACCATGATTTTTATCTTACCATTCAAATAATTAGAGAAATTGATCGTTAGACGAACTGCTCATAAGAAAATCTGCATAATTAAATTAGGTAAATTAATTTTAGTGAAACTTTTCGCAAATCAATAATTAGGTAAAATTAATAGTCAATAAATATGAAAGGGAACAATTTTAATTAAGGTTTAAGGTGCACCCCTTTGAATTTATAAAATTTTGAAAAATATTAAAATTTGCTTATATCTTTCTTTTCATATTGCTTAAATATAGATATAACTATATCATATTTATGTTTTATATATACCAAATTAAAGGTTAAAATCTCTATTAATCTATAAAAAACTTTGTTGTATATATATTAAAAAATGAGTATATTTTAAATGAGTAGTTATAGAGTATATAAAAGGATAATAGCATGAGTTTAATTTTCTCGATAAAAATAAAGTTTATTCATATCTACATTTTCATTATAAAATTAAATTTTCCTTTAAAATGATACAAAATTTATTTAATAATTAAATGATAATTTAAAATTATAATTTCAGTAGTTCTTAAGTTTATTCTGAATAAATGTAAATATTGGTAAATAAAATAAACTTAAATAAAAAAATAAAAAAAACTAAAAAGATGCAAAATTTATGATTAATTGAAATTAAATTAACTAAACCTAAATTAAATTCTGTTTTAAAAAAAAATATAGTCTGCTCTCTTATATCTGATACTGAACAATATCCAAGGAACTGCTACAATTTCTAAATCATTTTATATTCCCAATTGTTTAATATTAATTGAACAAATTTAATCGGAATCCCATACTAAATTCCTAATCCTTAATTTCCATTTCCTTCACAAAATCCATGCTTTAATTCTTACATAAGATTTCTAACTTATAGAATAAATTCATAAACTCATTTCTAATTAAAATATATTATTAAAATTCTCTATAATATTTTTAGATTATTTGCCACCATTTATAAATTCTATGTAAATCAAAATATTTATGGTAATAAAAATATAATTTTGAAATAATTATTATTGTAAATATTATTATATACAAAATTTACCATATTCATATTTTATAGTCCTTGCCCAAGGATAAAATCTTAAGTATTCAAATTTTTCCATCAAATCACAAAAATAAAACACACTGTTTTGACATTTTTCCATATTTTTAGAGCTCAAGGGGGAAGGTGTGTCCTTTATCTTGTTTGCTAGATCCAAACAAAAAATTTTCTATTCATCATAATAACAACATTGTTTTTCTTGTTGTTGTTTTTACTCCTTGAAATCATTTAACTCCTCCACTTTTAAAACATATCATTATTATAAATTATATTGGCATATCCTTTTAAATATATATATTTCACGCCCACCAAAACAAAAACATACAGACAATCATTTTTATTGTTATGTACAAACAGATATTGTTTATATATTATTATTATATATTTATATTATCCTTCCAGGCTATTTAGTTTGAACAATATATACATCCATTTTAACATTAAAATATCGAGAAATCCTTTTTTTTTGTTTGCTCCTGTCAACTTTCCAATTTGTTTTTATGAATAACTGATGAGCTTCTCATTTCCCATAAAAGTTGGTCTGTAACAGTTTTTTTTTTTGTGATGGAACAAATTTGTGGTTACAAATTGAGTATTGACATTACCACACAACACAACACCCCACCCACATTACCCATCCAACACAAACACCACAAAAATGCCTTCAAGTGATAAAAACATTGTTATAAAACAAGTAAATGTAATTTTCTCAATTTTCTCTGTTTTTATAATTTTAAACGGTTTGCAAAATTTTTGTATTTAAAATAATAAAATGGAAAAAAAAAAGTTTTTAGTATAATTTAATTCACCAAAAAAAAAAGGAAATGAAATTTTTCACCATTTAAAAAGGATATTTTGTTGGGTGGAGGGTGTAAAAAATGTTCAATGTTTGTCTTTAAAAAAAAAGAAAATTTGAAAAATTATTATTTATTTTCTATCATTTTTTTTTTTTGCTGAAATATTTTTTTTCATAAATTTGATCGAAAAGTTAGCACCATAAAGAAAATTATGGAAAAAGTTTTTGTTTCTGTGAAAGTAATGGAAAAAAGGGAAAATTTGTTAATGCGTTTAAAGTAACACTGGTTCAAATATAAATCAAGATAGTAAATTTTATATGAACTTCTCTTTTTTTTTAAACGGATTGACACTTTGTTTTTATTTTATTTTATTAGCTAGACAAAATTATGATAGATTTTCCAATAGTGTCAAAATTGTGAAAATAATTTGAAAAGTTTTGAGAAAAATAAAAAATAAATTAAAGAAATTTTGTCAAGGGAACAATTTAAGAAACTTAGATGAAATTTAATAATTCAAAAGTATTTTATTTTAATTTGTTTTTAGGACTGGTGTAATTTTTAGTTATACATATTTTAACAGATTCTGTTTTTTGGGATTATTAGATTGAGTTTTAGTAATCCTGGAGTCTGGAATTTAAAAAACCATATAGTAGCAAAGTCATATAAATTATTTTGAGTAGAAATCTTCCCAATTTCAGAATTTCTGCATTTTATATTACATATTCCACAATTCATTCAATATTTTCCCATAAATTGTTTATGAAATATTAATTGGTAAATCGTGCCATCAAAACACTAATTTATCAAAACACTAATTTAATATCTACACAAATCAATTTTTAATCATCGATTATTAAAGATTTTGTAATTTGATTTGTCCTTTTTCTACAATATATTTAAGAATAAGATTGATTATCCTTAACGAATTAATTTTAACAACTTTATTTAAACTTCGCATCTAAAAAAATATTCTGTAATATAAATTCAGTGATGAAAGTGAGGAATTTCCTTATATAATATACAAAAGAAACAAAACGAGCAATGGTTAAACTTGTGCCAGACACGTGACCGATTTGTTACAACACGTAAATAAATTATGTGTTCCGCACAAGTAAAAAACTGAACAGACAATATTTGTTGTCACTTACTTAAATATCACCACATTTTATTCTTTATTATATCCTTCCGACACTTTTATTATTATTATTATTGTTTGAAAAACAAAACAATCCCTGAATATTGCCACCATTGTAAAAAAGGACTCATTCCGTCAGAAATACAAAAAAAAATAGACTACTTCTTTCTAAGTCAAGAAAACTGAATAATAATTATTTTTCTCCCCATTATTTCTGCAATAATTTAAATGAAGTCCTTTTTCATATTATAGTTTTCCTTATGTTGTGATTTGATTATCCTAGGACGAATAAATTTACAATGGTAAAGAACCTTAGGTATTCGTCCTGGGTAAGAAACTTTTTTTGGTTAAAAAAAATTTAAGCAAATAATGTACAAATCGTTATTAAGTGAATATATTATAAGTAATTATTTTAGATTTATCCTAAATTCTTTTTTAAGACTTTATTAGAAAAATTATATTAGAAAAAATTTAATAGCAAATGGTCACATATCCCTTTTTTGTTCAAGGATATAAAAACATACTAAACAATATTTTTTTTTGATGGGGTAATGTTTAAGTGTTTTTAGAGTTTCATATGTTCACAATATTTTTTTTTTTTTCAATTTAATATAAATTTATGATAGTTTTAATCAGTTTTTTTTATTCGCATTAAATAGTGAATTAATTACACTGTTAAAAAAAAATTAATGAGTCTTTGCAGATTATTACATTTAAATTAAATATTTTTTCATTGCTACTATGTAAAATTGTAATTAAAATTCAGGAATCAATTAAACTGATAATTTTCTGGCCAATATTTTTCAAGATACTTTATTAATATAAATTTTACTTTATTAATATAAATATTAATATAAGACTTACTTAAGTTGTAAAGTTGAAAATTTTCAATATATTTTTCAAAATTCCAAATTTTTGTAAAAAAATTATAACAAAATCCTATTTATAGCTAATTTTTCCATGTAAAATCCATCATACTTTAAGTAAATTGATTCTATCATTCAATATTTTAACAAATTTACAAAATATTTTCAGTGTATTGATTCTTATAATTAAATTATTGCAACATAATCGAAAATATATTCAATGATAATTGAAAATAATCAAAAAGGATATATTTTCAAAAATAAATCTCTACAAATATTCTTAAAGCATATATTTATTTAAAGACATATTTTACAAACTAAAAGAAACAGGGGGATATCCTATTTTTTATATATTCTACAGTGTATTTTTAGTATCATTCAAAAAGGATTCGCATCATCGAATAATTCATTAATGCACCATAATCTGCGGGAGAATTAATCGAATTATAAAAAAAATGTCTAAATATAATTTAAATGTCCTTAAATATTTTATACATATATATTTCACTTGTTTACCCTAAATAGTACTATAGCCATATATATAATTTTGATAAAATCTGAAAATATATCGCGATCAGTATCATTTTGCCGTTTTAATAAAATTAAAAAAAAAATATATAGAAAAAAGGGACGATGAATTTACGCATATGATATTTTTCTAACAATATTTTATCTTTCAATAATGGGGGAAGGACAATTCTATATAGCAAAAAAACATTTTTGCATATACTCGTAAAATTTTCTTATGACAATTCAATTAGAAAATATAGTAAATCATATTTATAAATAAATTAAATTGAATTGTGGACGTAAAATTTATCTTATATCGCAAATAATAAAATCATATTTAAAAACATTTATAATTTTAAAAAGTAATTTTACTTATTATAAAGTGAAAATTAATTATGTACAACTTTTCAATTTCCCGTCAGATCTTAATATCTATATGAAAAGTTATGAACTAATCATTAATTTAAAATCATCATTAGTAAAAAAAAAAAAGAAATGATTTCTTGTATCAAAATGATTAATTGTAGACAAAAAAAATAATTTTACTTGAAAATATCAATTTACTCAAGTAAGGAAATTAAATTACTTAACATTTCTATTTTAATTATTGTTTTTTTTTTAAGTAATATAATTGCTTAAATACACAATTCAATTTCAAGATATTATGCTGAAAACTTAATCTCTAAGTAATGTAATAACAACATTGAAACATTAATCATAAATTTAATTTACTAATTAAAATTTATATTTAAAGTAACTAGAAAATTGCTCAGATTATGTTTAAAAATATTTTGTTGTAATCTAAATTCATTATAAACTATCATTATGACAATAAAAAATATAATAAAATTTCAAAATTTTTCAATAAAAATCTTTAATAAAAAATTGAAGTAACTTTCAGTGATTTATTGTATTCAAAAAATGTTGTAAAGCATTTTTAGTATTTTAGTTCTTCGAGGAAATTAAAAAAAAAGAACAAAAATTTTACGACACAATCATATTAATATATTTTCAGAATGTATTTCAATTTTAAAGTTACAATAATAAATCTTATAGATTGATGGTTTGAATTATAATTTTCGTATATAAAATATATTTTGCAAATAAATATTTCTAGTATAAGGAAATCTAAAAACTAATGGGAACGAAATTCTGATCTGATTAAACAAATTAATGTGAAATAATTTAAATATAATTTTTCCAATTTTCATGAGGATTCCAAAATTTAATAAATATGTATTAATCAAAATTAGACCTTAAATATTTAAAAATTTAATAGAAGTCTAACAACACTATAGATTTGTGTCGTAACTAACGTACAAAAATTAACTTTATTGAAGTTAATATACTATTTTCATACTGTGTAAATTAATATTTTGGTTATTTTCAACTACAAATTTGAACTTTAACTATCTCTATAAAATACATTCAACTATCCAAATAGTAAGTTTCTTGAAGAAAATATGACACTTCATTTATAGAAGACATATTTCTTTTTATATACCAAATGAATTTTTATTTATAAAACTTTTAACTACAAATTTTAATATCTCATATATAATAAACTCTGACCGATATTAAAAAATTATGTTTGGTCCATTTGAATTTTCAATATTTTTTTGACAATATTTTCTGAAGAAATTTCTTCGAACATATGATGTAGCTATAAAACCAAATCTTCTATGATTCTGATTATGATTTGATAATATAAATTTTCAAATAAAAAAATCAAACTACAAAAAAAAAAGAATCATTAAATTATTGAAATTTTTTTTTTTTGTTTGAATCTGCAAAATCACTCGATAAAATATATTTTTTACTTATTGTTTTCAATCATAAAACTTTCATCCAAAAAAAAAAATTCTTATTTTAAGGATAACCACAAATAAAAAAAAAAACAAAATAAAAATTTTCACATCATTAATTCATTTGCTATTCGAAGAAAGTTTAAATTTATTTTTTTATGTTTTTACACCCTCTGCGGTTCATTATATAACATAAAATTTTCAAAAAATATAAAAAAAAAAAACCATTTTGTATATCTAAAACTGATGTTTCCCATTCCATTCTCAACCATTTATGAATCTAGAAATGAAAATATTTTCTTTTATATATAACCATAAATAAACATACGATTTAACATTTGAAAATCATAATCATTGATTTTTATTACTTTTGATTATTCGTCAATTTTTGGAAAATTTTCTCTACAAATTTTCATTTTTCTTCTTTTTGCATAATCAAAATAAAAAAAAAAAAAAAAAACAGAAAAGACGCGAAAAATTGAAGATTTTTTTTTGTATGTTCATTTGATAAGAAAGAAATCTCTAAGGATTAAATTATCTTTCTTTTTTATGTATCTTTGTTTAAAGGTAAATTGAAATAAATAATTTAAAAAAAAAAAATTTTACATAAAAAATTAAATCAATATAAAAATGTATATAAATTTTCGATGTAAAAAATTATTGGTATACATAAATTTACATTTAGTGAGGATCTTTGGTAGTGGCTCTTTTAAAAAATTTACGAATTTAATTCATTTTTTTCAAAATTTCGTATATAAATCATTATCATATGTAATCATCGGTAATTTGTATAAAATACAATCAGAACGACCATGAAAAGGACTTTATAATTTTTTTTTTGTATGTAAGGTAATTCATTGATTTAATGAAGTGGAAAAGAAAATATTTACCCTTAAAGGACCACCTTGAATATTTGAAATTGAATAAATTTTCGATGTTATTTTGTACTGTCGTATTTTTAACACAAATAAAAATATATAGAATATGTTTAATATGAAAAAACGTGCTGTTGTCAGTACTAATTTCTTATATCCTTTTCCAGGACATCTAAAAAATTTTCATCATTTTAGTTTTTTTTTTATAGTTAAAAAACGATTTCACATATGCATTTCACATATTATTTCTTATCCTTGTAGAAAAACGATAATCTGTTGGAAATATCCTTTAAAGTAAGTTTTATATGGTATATAAGAAAACGTGATTGGCATAAATTGATTTAACACAAAATTGATTGAAACTTTTATTATATATACTAAAATAAAATATATTTTTTTCCATGAAATTATTTAATTACAATCTGCACAAATTGCAAAAATTCTGCAAATGTCCTTCCTTTAATCTTTATTCAAAAAAAAAGTTTAAGTAAATTATTAAATTTTTAAGCTATACAATTAAAAAGAATTTTGGGGACTTTTTATATTTGATGATTGGTCTGGGTTTATTTTAATCAGTAACAGGTAACAGGTTACAGATTACAAAGGCCGCCATATACTATAAAGAAAATTGAAAAAGACTTAAAAACTGAAAACATTTTAGGTGCCCGCCCAATATGAGTTACACTCTGGTGAATATATTTTTTATGGGTTTTATGAAAGCGATAATGAAAAATTAACTAAAATCGTGTAGTAATTTTGTATAATTTTAAATTTTACATTTCCGTCAAGTACTTAATCCGCGTATAAATGAAATGATGTAAATCAGAACGTACATAAGTATCGTTTTGATGAATTTCGTAGTTCTTTTAATTCAAAGAACATTTCAAATTTTCTAAATTAATTCCAAATTATTTAAAAATTCATTCAGTATCCATTCAATTTCGTTTCAATTTAATATACATATATATATATTACATAATTATTGCACTTCAAGATACAAATTAAATATCCTTCACATTGAAATATCCTTCATGTTACACAAAACTCAACCAAAAAACAAGTGTTCAATTTTTCTGTTTTATAGAAATATTTTTTGTTTATTATTAATTTATTATAAATTAAATTCACATTTCATTTGATCATAAAATGCTCTTCAGTCATTAGTAAATAATATTTTATTTACTTATAGTTATTTATACCCTAATCCCTTTTTACCAAAAAGTAAAAAAAAAAACACAAAAAGAAAATTTCTACCCAGGATAATGAAACTCCTAAAATATTATTAAACATATTGGCAAGTATGTTATGCGCTTATGTTATTCAACTTATTTTCATCATCATCTTTTTGTCCTTAATCAAATAAATCCATAATTTTCAAAGCGATCAAATTTCATTATAAAAGGACTCTCATAAATTTCAAAACTAAGAAATACAAAATCGGTTTTCCCGAAGAAAAAAACGCTAAAAAAAGTGTTTTGACTCTAACACAGTGTGGAATATCATCATTCAAGGTTCAAATACACAGATACATATAAATTTGGACATATGAAGTACATATATAGCATAATAAAGTTGATAAAAAAAATATGCACTTGTTTGAACCGCATACGTAAAAAACGCCAAAACAATACGTTCAGTTAAGCACCACAAGTTTCTTCTCTATATAATAATATATAAATTTGAATGGTATGACGGAAAAAATTTGTTTGTACCAGTGAGCGCCCTTATCCAACTGTGAATAAGAATCAAATTGTAACCCCTAATAGAGTGATATTCAAGGACCATCTGTGTAAATTTTTTATTGCACCGAGGAAAAAATACAAATTTTACCCCTATAAAATTTTTTTTTTCTTGATGATTCTCAAAATTTTTTAATTCAAATTTTTATATATTATTTGAATTGGATATAAAAATACCAAAAGCGTCCATCAAAAACGTTTAGTTTATTATATACTAAATACTGATTACGTTTTGAATGTATCTTTTATTTGAATGGCGTTATGCATTTACAGTGAAACACTAATAATAATTTCAATTATACATATTGAAATTTCCACTAAATAACAAATAATTTCACTTTCAGGATTAAAAATGTCTTGCAATTTTTGGAATCAATTAGTTCTTTAAAGTAAATAATCAAAAATAATTTATTAACAAATTTTTTCGAAGTATTTTATTGATATCCTAAAAATTAAACAAAATTTCAACCGTCCACTAAATAAATAGTATTTGCAAATCAAATTAGTCCGTGATGATATGCTCTAGTTTTAAAAAGTGACAAATGTGATTTGGAAAAGGACGAATTTCGTTGTGAAAAAAAAACCATTTCTATATATTTAATCTAAAAAAATAATGTTCGTTAAATCATTTAAGCTCATTGAAAGAACTGCAATCACAAAAGAATATTTGTACCTATTCTGCATAATATCATCTTCAATTCTAATTAGAATATGTTTTTCATCTCGAAACCATATAATTTTGCTGTAATATTGATTGCATTGTTATAGTTATTCCAAATAGTTTCCGACATGAATTTAATTCCCTCATCATTTTTTTAACTCAATTTTCTAGATTTTCATTTTTTTTATTTTCCTCTGATGCCAATCACATTATAAAATTTCTTTAGAACATCATTTTTTTTTTAATTACGTTTGGTAACCGCATTGCTCTCATTTTACAATAATCAAAGTTTTTTTTTTGTACAACCATAAAAAGAATTTGAACATATGCGTAAAAATAATCTTCATTGTTATGTAGCTATCGAAAAAAAAAAAAATGAAAACAGGTCGGGCTATATGGGCCTTCAATACCCAAAAAACTATTGCATTTGAAGGGGTGCCAGTGCCAACAACACACAAAAAATGATGAGTTATGGATAGAAAAGATGAGTAAGGGTGACAATACTCTCATTACCAATTGACAAGTGAATGTTACATTAAATATGGCATCAACATATGGTTACAGGTTTCTCGAAGGACTTTTTGCTATTTAAATAGAACCAATTGTGAATTATATAATAAACCGCGTGCATCACATTTAACTTTGGTGAATATTGAGAGATAAAAACATTTAAGGATATTTACTTTGGTTTGAGGTTTGAACTTATTGTGTAAATATGTAGCAATGAATGTATTATCATTTTATATATAGATAGTAAAAGGACAGATGATTAAATCGTATCCATATAATGTAAAGATCCTTTTTGTTATATGAAATTGTATTGAAGAATATTGTTTGGTAGAGGGCTTAAATGTGTTAAAAATAATTTTTGGTTTAATGAATAATTTTTTTTCTTTGTTTACTTAATATTACACAATCTTTTTGTATAGAGTTAATAAAGATTTAGTTTTGTATAGATAGAAAAACTAGGGATTAATGATCAAATTTGGACATACTTTTCTATAGAAACTATATACAATTTAAACTATATGAAAATAAGGATTTAAGTATATCTTTTTAATTTAATTTATAGAAAATGAATCGATAAACATTTACATGAATTAAATCTTATTATAATTTTGTTCGTTGTAATCTGAATAGAGATAAATGTGAGCTACTAAAATATAAGTACGAAGAAGTTTTTCAAATCGCTAAATTTAAGGAAATCAATAAAATATTTTACATTCAAATTTCAGAATTCTCTACAATATATAAATCGTTTTCTACAAATTGATTAACTTCTTTCTTTTACTCATTTTATCCAGTGTCGTTATAGTCCTAAACAAATCTTGACCTACACACTTTCAGCTTTCATCAAGTGTGTTTAATTCAATATCTCAAACTGGAATGACTTGACTTGAAATCTTATTTTTAAATTGCATATTTCTGGACCATTATTTTGGATTTTACCAAAATTTATTTCACAAATTCAATTGCATTACAATAAGAATTCAATTTTTTTCTACTAAAGGAGAATAACAAAATTTTAATCAATATAACTTTTAATTGCATTATTAATCTATTATAATTTCTTCAAAATAATTTTAATGTAATTTAAAAAAAAACTTTAAATATATCACATAACCAACTATATAATTCTTTATTATTCCTAATCCGATCATATAAGTTTACCCAAAAATTCATGAAAAATTGTTTATCTCATTTGCATTCAAAATCCCTTAATTCAAAAAATCCAAAAAATCCTTTTACAATATTGTATTTATTATATAAATATGTCATTGTAAAAACTCTGTCTATTTTAATAAAATATCAAACATATCCCAAACAAAAAAAAAATGCATTGAATAATGTAATCCATTTCGAAAAAAGTATAGAGAAAATGAATGTCTAATTGGATCGTTTGACAGTACATCACATAAAAATTAATAGATATGGAAAAAAAACATTGCATATAATGAGCGAAAGAAACAAGTTTTAACCATATGGTTTGAAAAAATAGAAACCACATGTCAGTAAGAGTAACCTCTAAGATAAACATCCAAAAATCTATACCACCATTCTTCCTACCGGCTAAATTCATATATATATATATATAAATCTACACTAAATACTCGCTCATTATTTTTGTTGACATTGAAGAATTCAAATTATTCCGACGAGTTTAAGCAAGAAAAAAAATCCTTAGTCGATTACAATAAAATGTTCACCTCAAATCCCTATAAATATGATTTTAATTCAGTCAGCTAACCCTCCACTTAACCTATACGAAATAAAATATATTTAATAGAAATTTAAAAATTAAATATTATGGGCAAATAGCAAATTTATAGTTAGTTAATTATTTGTCAAATGTAATTGAGCCAAGAGCTTTAATTATCCCTTCAAAAAGTTTTGATGAAAGTTTAATTGAATATTTAAATATTTTCACTGAAAATCTATATTTACATTTTGATTATTATTCAATTATCTGAAATCTATTTTCCCAAAAACTTACTATCCGCTTTTATTTAATTCAAATATTATCATTTATTTATATTATTATCAATTTATATATTTATATGTATAAATTTTCTCTTATTTCCTTTACACACAGGATTCTCTCTATAATAGTTAAACCATCAAAATCTCTTTAATACCACTCGAACAGGTGTTGGTTTAAATCTATAAGCCATTTATGAATTATTTACATTTCCAAAATTAGGGATGAACTGTTCTTCAATTGTTCTAAAAAATATTTTTATTACGAAAAACTCACCCTCTTAAATATTACATTATATTCATACTAAATATTCTTCAAAAATTTACAACCCTCAATTGTCATTCCAGCATCAGCATAAAAGTAATAAAAAGGGAGATACAAAATTAAATATACAGGATGACATAACCCAAAAGAAAATAATAATTTTTCAATATAATGTAAAAGTATCCTTACAGAAAAATATTCACCCTGTTTTTAATAGTCTTTGATTGAGCAGGGATTTAAAAATAATTTTCAAAAAGGACTTTGTTAAAAAGAAATAAACAACGTAAAATTGCCGATACTATTTTTATAGTACCGTGAAAAAACAAAATGATTTTGTAAATTTGCAAGGATATTTTTTGATATAAAGAATTTAGTTTTTATACCCCAATGTGACCACTAGTACATATGTTCATTTAAAAATTTCATTTTTGTATATGTATATCGTAGTAATCATATATTAAATATAGAAAAAAAGGATGAATTGACAATATGGTTCTTGGCAACGATGATTACTATTATTATTATTGCTTATTTGAACCAGGAGAGAAGAATATTGATTGAATGAATTAATACTTAATACAAAAATCACCCCTTCTTTGCCTGGGCCTTTGAAAGAGAATCCCAATAGAATTTGGAATTTTTATATATACATAGATTATTCGAATTTTATTTATAAATACAAAATTGAAATCAGATTTATCTGCAAATATTTAATAAGAATCATAAATTTTTAGATATGATTAAAAACAGATTTTTATTCATTAATTATTAATTTTTTCTATGGTTTTGCAAATTTTCAATCTTTTTAAAAGAAAAATTCATGAAAAATTATATTTTATATTTATAAAATGCGAAATTTTCACGTTTGATTACATCCAGGCAATAATCATTAGGGATTTCATTTTTATAATTTACAAAGATTGTAAATATTTAAAAGACAAAAAATAAATTGTTTTAAATTTCATACCATAAAAGGGAACAAAATGCAATTTCCATAAAAGAAAAGCAAAATAAAAATGAAATTAAGGATTTTTTTCACCGTTTCGATTCTATATATATATAAATTTTTATATATGCCGAAATAAATTTTAGTTTGGAGGAAGTAGAATTATTTTTAAATTCGATTTTCAATTATTATTTTTCATATAGCATTTATTATTATATATACAAGAGAAACATTTCATTCTTATCGGAATTGTTACAGTTGAATGCATTTCCTCCTATAATAATAATAATAATAATAATATATGTGTATGTAATTCGACAATAGTATAAATTTTTGTGTTACAATCCTGATAGCAAAAAGAATGATGTAGTATGAATGAAAACCATTTAATAATAATAATCTAGTAGAAAATGGATTTTAAAAACCTGTTCATAGTTTCTGTATATATGTATATATATATAATCGAAATTATGATTACCTTTTGGAAAAAGTTGAAAAACTTTTAATATATTAAGACGATTATTTTAAATCGAAAAAAAAAGTTTTTATATAAGAAAATTTCTTTTTGATAAAAACAATAATTTAATTTTACCAAAAAAAAATCACTGATCTTTTGATATTAATAGACGATAAAAAGCGCAGATAGTTTATAGCTTTTTATAGCTTAATTAAATATGAATTAATATTTAAAATAAAAATGGTTTTATTTAAATTTTAGTTCCACTTCGATTAAGAATGTAAAAATTAGTAATTACAACGACCGAAATTGCTAAAAAATGTAATTTTGAATATTCGAAAATTTAGTAAATTTTATTAGACTATAAATTTCGTTTTCGACAACAAAATTGTTTTTCAGATATAATTAAGTCATAAAACTAATTATACCTTAAAATTTAGCAATTATGCAATAAAATGTGGCCTTATGTCTTTCTAATTTTGGCACACTCCCATAGTACAATATAAATTATATTCAAAATAAAATATGTAATTTACAAGTTTACCACCAAAGCTGCACTATTATACATATATGAAACATATTCAATATTGGGATGGTTAACAATCTACTAAATTGACACTTAATAAAGCCCATCCAATTGGCCACACGTGCATAATAATTTTTTTCTAAACACTATCAGTTTTCCCTCAAAACTGTATAAATATCCTTTATGAAATCAATACTGGTAAAATTCTATTCAATCACTATTTGACATCATGATTTCAAATCTGAAGCAAAATTCTGAAGCATAAAAATCGGAAAATCTGTAAGTCGAATAAGGGTATATGATAAAGATTAAAATTATTCCCTTATGGGATATGTTTCCTTAACGCAAATAAGCGTAAAATTATTTGACGGATTTTTTATTTTCCATGATCAAGATAATAACAACAAAATTTTGTTAATAAATAAAGGATGACTTTGTTTCACAAAATTGCATTTAATTTGATTTAATTTGTAGTATATACCAAACACAAAAAACAAAGTGGAATAATTATTAAGGTGAATTGAATTTCTTTCATAATTATTTATTACTATTGTATCTAAGTTTGCCGGCATAACGTTGCTTTCATTTAATTTTACGCTTATCAGAGAGACAAATTTTGTTTAAAATATCAAAAAATCTTTTCTTATGCGGAAAAGTTTTCCTTTTCAAATTTGTTCTGAGACTGCGGGAAATCTTAAACGAAAATCTTTAGAAATTCTAAGGAAAATATTATATTTATTTTTTTGTATTTCTAATTAGCATAAAATTATATATTTAATTGTTGTCTTTGATGGTATAAGATTTTCCATTTCTTGAAGACAAATTGTAGGAAACAATTACAGAAAATTTCGCGTATTCAAAACTAACATTTTTAATTGCCGCAACATTTAAATTTCAACCTGGTTTATTTTAATAACTTTAACAGCAGGAAATATTAAAATAAATTTTTAATTAAACAATATTCTATTCTGTATAAAATATTTAAATTTCATTGAGATTTTACAAATTGATATAATAATTATATTTTGTTAAACTTAAGGAAAATATATAAAAGATTCAAGAAAATATTTTCCATTTTATGTATACTACATATATACAAAAAAATTTATGGGAAAATGTTTTAGAAGAGTTTTAAGAATTTGAGGAATTAAAAAAAAATTCATTCGAATATGTGCTGTGAAATTAAATGTACATATGTATATGGAAAACTTTCAAAATTTAAAAACTTTTTATTGGATTTCATTCTTTCGTATTCAATTTTCTAAAAATTGAACTAGATTTCTTCAGTACAAAACAGGAACTGTACAACAATTCGTATAATATTGCATGTGGTTCAATATTTTGATTGAAATTTTCAATCAAAATGATTTTTTGAAAAAAATATTAAGTATTGAAAATTTCAATCAAAAAATTGAACCACAGGAAATATACGAAATGTTGTACAGAGTTCCTGCTCTTACACTGCCGAAATTCTGCAATATAGTTCAGAAAAATTATTTGTCTGTTATAAATTATAAAAAAACCGAAAAACAAATATTTCACCCAATGTTCTCTGGTTTCCGGATGTTAATTATAACCATAAGATTATATACCGAAATTAATAATCATACATATAATAAATTTTATGATTTTAACAAATATCTAAAATTTCATGTGAATATTTATTAATAATTTTTGCTTTACATGCAAATTATTAATAGACATAATTAAAGATTCGCATCACCATCACAAATTTCATGAATAAATTATTTTAAACTAAAACTTATGAAAATTTTATTTACGATTATATATCCTTTTCTATATTAGAAACGGAAACAAAAGATAATGTGTTCAAAATAACACCTAAGATAAGAATATATTAAATGAATATTGTATCATTAATCAGAAAATTGCTTAAGTTTATTTCTTGTTGTTAAAAGTATATTAAAAAATTTGACAAGAAATCATATCTAAATATTACTTATATTTTGTGAAAACATGTAAAAATAATTATTAATTTAAACCAATAGAATTTGAAGGAAATTTAAAAGATATAAATTAAATCTACAATACGTAAATTCTAAAGGATCTTATAATAATTAAATATATTTTATATATAAAATGAAATACACATAAAAATTATTTACATAAAAAATCTTTTAAGACCATTTAAATCCTCAAATAATAAAAAAATATACATTGTAACTATATAATACAAAATCCTTTTTTTTTATACAAATTTTTTTAATATACTCACATCCTTTTCCCCCAAAAAAAAAAAAACATAATAAAAAAAGACCAAAAAATTGTTACAATATTTTTTTACAATATTTTTATTTTAATATGCGTGTACATATGTAAAATGATCCTTACAACAACAAAAAAAAACTATATGTACATATATAAAAGAACAAATAGTCGAAACACATTCAACTCATAATAAACAAAATATATACTTATGTGTATATCTATAATATTTGATCGAAACATATCTAAAATGGCATATCGAAAAGCTTGCCATTCTCAACACCAACAACATGTTTATATCATCATAGTCCTTCATTTTCTTTACCCACTCTATATAATGAACTGATGTTGTATATAAATAAAACCAACAATATTTCGAAAATGAGAGAACAACCTGCTTTTTTATAAGAACAAATACTTTTATACCATTCATTCTGTATTTATTTACCATCCTAAAAAAGAAAAATATTCCTTTTTTTGTGTATGTGAATAAAAAACGGAAATGAAAATTTCCGGAAAAACCATCATATGGCAAATATTCTCTACAAAAAGCCTCGCCCAAAATGTTTTTTTTACGAACATATATACTCGGGAAAAAACAGGTCCTTTTTTTCAAGTATTATTTCAAAATCTGTTTTCATTGTTTTATACATATTTTATCTATATTTTTACATTATCATTTTTCTGCACAAAAATATAAAAATTCATTGTTTTTGCAGAATTTATAAAACTCCACCCATTTTTCCATTATGTATGAAAAATTATCCTTTAAATATCCTTATGGTTTATTTTGTTTATAGAAGAAATTTCTTTTGTATGTTATATAAACCTTCTAAAGGATATATAATGTAAATGTATTTGAATTTACTCATCTGGTCGTTTTGTAGTATGAAAAATATGTTTGGTAACTTCGAAACCAGACGGATAAAATGAGCGTATTTTTTGTGGCTATATATATATATACCATTATGTATTCTATTAAAAAGGATATTTTGCAGATATTTTATACATTCGAAAATTAACCACATAGTAGAAAATACAATTTCATATTTGAAATTTTATATGTTCGAGGGGTTATTAAAAAAAATTCTAGTTAGAAAAATTCTACTTAAACGATGACAGATTGTAAATTGAGAACAGTTTGTGTAGAGAATTGAAATCATAAAGACTTGTTTTTTTTATCTAATAAAAATTGTGTTTTAAAAAGAATTTGAAATATTGTTTTCTAATTGGAAATAGAATGTTTTTAAAAGGTGATCTAGAAACATTTTAATAGAAATATTTACAAGTGAATTTTTTTACTCGTAATTAATTTACAAATAAATTAAAATTTAATATATTGTGAAAAAAACAATTTTTTGAATATTTTGTAAAAAATGATAATGGATATTGCTAATCAACAACGTTCAGAATTATCATCCGGACAAAATGATAATCATACAAAAATTAATAATAATTCGGATTTTCTACAAACAACAACAACAACAGTTAAACCATCAACTTTAAAACGTTCATTTGATGTTGCATTTTTAATGATGCCTGATGATCGAATGCGTCAAAAACAAATTGATAAACAGCCACGACATGAATCACCCGAAATTATTTATCCAAAAGATTTATCACCACGTCAATTAATACAAAATGATCTCATTAATCCAGAATTTTTTAATAATAATGAATTAAGAAAATATCCAAATATAACAATTCGATCGCCAAGACGGGTTTATGATGATCCAACAATTTTACCAGAAATGGAAAATCCAAAAAGTGCATTTACCAAAGTCTCATCATCATCACGAATTGAATCACCAATACCACCGCCACCATTAAGTCCAGATCAATTAAGTTGCCCATCAATGAGTCCACCAATTTCAACAACACCACCACGTTCATTAAATAGTAATGGTAGTGCTAATGGTAATCCAGGACCATCATCATCATTATATCAACATTTTCGTCCTGAATATCAACTGAACGGTGCATTTCAATCGGTTGGACAAGCATCACAAGTATTAGCAGCACAAAATAATCGTTTGAAACAACAATTTATGTATCGGCCAATAACACCAAATGGATCACCAGAATTAATTCATACTGGATATTTACCAAGTGGTAATAATGGTTTTCCATTTGTTACTCATGGTCCAAATCCATTTGTACCACAAAATGATTTAATACGAAATCCAACAGCTGCTGCTGTTTTATCAGCATTAATACCACCAACATTAGCATCAACATTTTCATTAACTGCCCAAAATGTTTGTGCCAAATGTAATATTAGTTTTCGGATGACAAGTGATTTAGTTTATCATATGCGTTCGCACCATAAAAGTGAAGTTGCTAGTGATCCGCATCGTCGAAAGCGACAAGAAAAATTAAAATGTCCGGTATGTAATGAAAGTTTTCGTGAAAGACATCATTTAACACGACATATGACCGCACATCAAGATAAAGCTAGTGATCAAAGTGACATGATAAATACTGGTAATGGTAATCAATCATCACAACACCATAATAATAATAATCATAATGGACATCATGGACAAATGATTTCAGAGAGAAAATGATCTACGGCATTTAGATATTTTTAACAAAGATATCTTTAAAAAAAAAAAGTACGCCGCTGGGGTAAATGATGAAAAATTATGAAAATTTAATTAACAATTTTTTTTGAAATTGAGTTTTTTTGTATATAATAAAAATATTTTGTGATATTAATTTTTAATAAAAGTTAATTTTTAATTTGTGAAAAAATTATTATAAATGAAAATAGTTGATAAATATATAAAAATATAATAACCAAAAATTGTAGTAAATATAAAATAGTGTATTAAAAAGCAATATATAAGTGACTAAAACTATTTTTTAAAAATCAAATATTTATTACAAAATCCTTTTTAAAATTCAATCAATCCTTTTTAGTTTATGCAATTACATAAAAATATTTCATTAATAATAATTCTTTGTATAGTTAGTTTAATGGTAAATTTAAAATGATGCACAGAAGAAATATAAAAATTTAAATAATATTTAATATAAAAAAATTAAACAGTCAGTATACATTTAAATCATAAGATAACATATTATTATATAAATAAAATTATTATGTATATTAAATAGAAGTTTTGATGTAAATAAATAAATATAATAATATATATAAAATTATTAATCAAATATTCAAATTTTTAAATTGTTTTCTTTTGATTCAAATTGAAATTTTAATGATCATCTAAAGTTTATATTCTTTTAATATCCCCAAGAGAATCGAAACTGTGAGAGAATCGAAACTGTGTAAATTAGAGAATATTAGCAATTAATCGATTATATATATTTGCAGAATTGTTAAAAGATTTCATGTACATCTATAATATTTAATTGAATTCACGAAACATTGGTATTCAATAATTTGTCGAAAAAGATTTATCTAAAACAAACTCTTTATCACAATTTTACGAAAAGTAAACTACCAAATGTAGCTTAAATTCACAATGTTGGCCAACTCAAATTTTAAACAAATTGTTTTAGACTAATTGTTGTATAGCTCAATATTTTTTTTTAGGATTTATAAAAGAGAATCTTTGAAAATTTTCTAATATTCAGTGATGTCATTGAAAAAACTATCATACTTTTTTTCAGATGTTTTAATATTAAGATCTATCAGTCAACAAAAAAGGTATTTTGTGTCACAGATTAAAAGCAAGTTAAAGATTATTACTAAATACGTGTAATTCTTCAAAACAAAGTTCATCAATTTTGGTTGAAATCTATCACTCTATCAACTATTTACTAATTTTTTTTTAATAATTTTAATGGAATATGTAAATTTTTTTTAGAAAATATAATCATATAAATTTTTTTAGTATTTAAAAAATTATATTATGATTTACAGCATTTGCTTTATTAGTTTAATATACTTTAATTAAAGTTTAATTAAATAAATAAACTTATTAACTTATAATGAAATTATTGCTTGCAATTTCAAAAATTACTAAAACAATTTCCATAGAACTTCCTTTCTTTTCTATAATACAAAAAGTACATAATAGCTCTAAAAAAATCTAATTTTAAATTATTCCCTCAGGTGTCAAAATAACATCATATATCCTTTAAATAATGATCCTATTTAAATCACAAATAAAATGTAAATAGTCAAACAAACAATCGCTTAACACTTACTTAAGAGGGCAAAGTGTTTAAGCTAATAAAAATTGTCTCCCGTTTCCCTTAAAATATATTAGGATAAACCATAGAATAAAAATATAAATTTACCAACCATTTCATATCCCTTTTTCTCTATATTTCCAAACATTCTTTACAATCATATTTTTTTTTTGTTATACGGGTAAATAAAAACAAGACCGCCGTATAAAATCGTTTAATCGTCTGTATATGCTCCCCAGTTTCCCACAAAAGGATATATACCAACTCCATTTAAAAAAAAAGACATTTTATATATTACATAGATAATAAAATTGTATTCATTCTATGCTTCCATTTAGTTTAACTGTGTTTGTATTTATGATGTTGTGATTTGCAAATATAATTATAAAAAAAAGGGTCGTTATTATATTTTTATTTCATATACAAAATGACTAAATTGGGGGTTGAATGATAAATATGGGGCATATACTAGTCATCATAACGATAAAAAAGCGACAATTGAGTGGCAGAAAAGGATATTATTTGTAACTAATAAGAGGATATTTATTATTACGGTCAAAAATATAATTTCAGACCGATTAGTAAGTATTAGAATGAAGTTTTTTATTTTTTGAATTTTTTTGGGGTTTTTGGGTAGAAAATTATATGATTTAGACAAAGTAATTTAGAAGGTATCTCAGTGAACTTTAGGGAAAATTTAATTAACTATTTCGTAAACTAATATAAAAAAAATGTGGTTGAGAAAGATTTGATTTAAATATTTAAATTGTAATTTTTTTTTCAAATGTGATAATTTTGATCCAACACTTAATTGTCTAGTTAAATTACTGAATTGAAAGTACTAACGTCCAGTAATTTAAAAAATTTCGTTTATTTTTGTTTGTGGAAAACCAAAAAGAATTGTAGAATAATTAAAATTCAAATAAAAAACATCTGCGGAAACATATTTCAGAAATTTATCACATTATCGTAAATCATTGTCCTTTTTTTTCTTCGTTTTGGAAAAATTAACCACAATTTTTAAGTTTAAATGAATTTTTTGAGTTAAATTATTTTTAAGGGGTACCCAAATATCAGTATTTACATATTTTTACCATTTTAGCTTTGATATTAAATAAATTACTTCTAAACAAAGATATCATCTTCATAGATCTATAATTTCCCAAATAAATTTAATGATATATTTCTTCAATTTAACCAAGAATTCAAAAAAACAGTAATAGAAAATACCAAGGCAAACTAATTACTAAATGCTTTGTGTAAATATTTATACCAGAAAAAAGAAACTTTATAAATTTAAATATAATCAGAAGCGTATCATAACAGAAACCCTCTGCCTAATAGAATAAACTTTGAATAAATTTTACATTTGAAATGAGCTTGGCAAGATGGTTCCTGTGATAATATTATATAAATAAATAATATTATATTTACTACAAACATTTTTGACTTTTAAATTAAATTAAAACAATAAAAAAATTTGTTATACGGTATATGCAAAAAGTTATGTTAAGATATTTTCACAAAACTTTTTTTTTACCATTCAACTTTAATAAAAACACAAAAATGTTGTTACATTTAAATAGAAGAAAATTTCCAGATTGAAAATTTCATTACGACTGAAAACCATAGGCGCGACATTTTCAAAAAGGACGACAAGTTTTTAGAGTTTTGGTTTTCTTTAAAAAAAAATATCCGCTAAAATCTTCCAGTTGGACAATTTACAAATATGTTGATAGGAGAAATTCTGGCACGAATAATGATGATAATCGGAAAAGAAATTGATAAATATTTTAAATAAATTTTAAGGACGTTTGTTGGACATAAAAATTGAAAGCTTTGATTCTTAAATAAATACAAGTTGTACAAAATTCTGTACATTATACACATAAGAATCATACATAAGAATATTAAAATTTCATAAAATGCCGACTATTATTTTCCGAATTAAAAACAATTTGATTCAAAATGGAAAATATTTACTATTAAATTATCTAAATTATCTTTTTCTACAATTATGTTTTCTGTGCATTTATCATTAAGTGGAATTAATTATTATAAAAAATTGCATCAGTTTTAATTAAATTTTAGTTAAAAATATAAAAATGATAAATTTTCTAATTAATATTTAAAAGTTTACATATAATTTTATAAATTTAACATGTAACATCAATCCTCTTAAAAAATAAATCTGTTAAATAATAAGATTATAAATAATACCCAAAAACAATTTAATTATTACTTATGGTATCCTTAACACTTGATATAAACTTCTGCAAACGAAATTTTTTGGTTACCCAATTTTTATTTAAAATTTATAAATTAATTTCATTTATATTTTACCCTAAAACTTTATATCATTTTTCATATTGTATACAAGAAATATTCAAAAAATAACTTAATTTAATATTTTTTAATAAATTGAAAAATCTAAAATTTATCATTTTATTATCGGTAGAAAAAAAATTTTGAAGTATTATCGAACGGAAACCACTATTTTGGCAAAAGCATATTTTCATAGACACCGCGAAATTATGCTTATACGAAGAAACTTTTATACCGTAGAAATGTCACAATATATTTGAAAAAAAAAATATCCTTTTTTTTCCTGTTTATTTTTCAATTTATATGACAAATGGTTAAACAAATTTTTGGCAGAAGATTTATAGATTTCTGATCCTTACGAAAAACAAACAGAAAATTTTTTTAAAAAAAAACCTCTCATTCGCCAAACTATTTTTTTTTTATTTGCTGATTTCACCAAGTATCCTGTGGATAAGGATTTATGTTTTCTACTATATCAAAATTTGCATATAGAAATATTATTTACGACAAACAGAGCACAGATTGAATATTTTCATTTTTTACCGGAAAGAATTTATATTTTGAATATTATTATTAATATTATATACAAGGTGATTTACAAATAAAATTATAAAAGAGAACATTTTATTTTTAATTTATTTAATTGATAGATAAAAAAAATAATAAGTCGAATAATCAAAATTTATTTCGCATTTTTTATTATTAATATAATTTCATAATTTTATTCGAATATCCTTTGTTTCTCTAGTCAATTTTCCCTGATGTAAACAAAAGGGATATGTTAACAATCGATTAGCAGATTAAAATAACTCAATTTACGTATATCCTTTTGATTATAAAAAAAAAATGACATTTTGTTAGGGTGTTTGATGATGAACGATCTTTATAAATTTATTTATTTTTTTTTTTGGCAAAAAATATATTGTAAACTCATCCATATTTATATATAAATTTATATACATATTTTTGCTTATACAACTAGAAGATGTTTTATGCTCGATATGCAAAAATATATATTTCTGGTATACAATAACATATAAAATGAGAAACAAAACAAATATGTAAAAGGACAAAATTATAAAATTTCTCTTTATTCATATTTTATATTTACATTTTTTTTTTTTTTGTAAATCCTAAAATACAACTTAGAATATGGCTAACAAATTCATAAGGAGCTATACTAGTATAATACAGTCTAAATATGGCATATGTGACAGTTCAGTTTTGGTAATTCATCATATTTTTCTATGGTTATATATTATAGACAGTAGTAAAAAAGAAAATTATGAGAAATTCAATTTGAATTTTTGTTGTTTTAAGTCGTTGATATAAATAATAATAATTTATATACAAGGATATTTTATAAATCAAAAGGATATATTTGAACCAGGAAAACTCATTATTATTATATGAAAAAAATATATTTATATAAAATATATTTAAATGGGTTCATAAGGGTAAATATGAATTTTATTTCATATAGTAATTTTGTTAAGTGGTCATTCTTCATTTTAATATGATAGCTACAAAACAGGAGTAAGTAAATATATATATTTTTGTTAGTTCAGATTATACTCTTACAGATTATTTTAATTAAATTCTTTCTAAGTTACAAGATTATTGTATATTAAATATGTATTTCGAATTATTTGTCTATGAAGTATTAAATTTAGAGTTATACATTTAACAAACTATATTTAGAGTATAATTTATGATTCAAATTGCATTCAGAAACAATCCGAATTGGCCATAATTTAATATTAAATTTAAGGCTCGTTGAAAAGAAGCATAAAAATTAATTTACAATTTTCAGCAAAATAAGATCTCATTTCATACCTTTATCACCTGCAACAAAATTCTTCTTTCCTCACTAATTTAACTAAATAAATTTGTACACTTTTCTAAAACTTTATCCTATTTTACACTAAAACATTTGAAATTTTAAATAAATACAAAATTTTTATCTCTCTTACTTTATATACGAGTATATTGTACAATGCAAACATAATGCTCCATGAAAATTATACAAAAAGCTAATGAAAGTTTTACCAAACAAATCTCCTCGACTATAAATTCAATCCACTAAAAAATTTTTTTTACTATATAATAACATAATCACTACAGTAAAATAAAAATTACACTAATTCTTTTTATCCTTTCCGGTTGAATTATAGAGTTATAGTATAATAAACAAACAAACAAAAACTTAAAAGTTAACCATTAAAAATAATATAGACCTAACATTCTATAACCAGAAAATTTGTGGTTATGGTGGAAAACCTGAAAATATTATATTTTATTATAGTTATGCGAAAAGTTAACCTAAATGTCATTGCGATAAATTTTATTTCACTCTTTTATTAATGCTGATGATGGGTTATTTTGGTTGGGAAAAAGTTTTTCTGGGTAAACATAATTTGCACCATTAACCAAAAAAAAAAAAATGTATAAGTAAAATAAAACAATGAATTAAAAGGAACTATCAAAAATGGGATAGTAAATAATATAATAATAATAAAGGATTCAGTAGCAAAGGAGAATAATAATTTTTCCTATATAGGATAATTTTTTGGTATAGGGAAAATATAATTTTTTACTTTGTATTATTGAAGAGAAAAATATGAAGTGAAAGTTTTTTGATTGCTAATTTAATTTGACATGGAAATTTAACAAAAAAATTTTGATAATTAGCTTTTAGTATTTAACTACTTCAAATTAAATTTACCATCATAAAATGACAAATTTAATTATATAAAATGTTTAAAGTTTAAACATGATATAACAATAATTTAATCCGGATGAAATCAATTTCCGACATTTAAGTTCAAAAAATTCATTCCGATTTCCCACAATTTCATTGATATAAACTTTCAATATATACAAAAAAAAAATAATATACATAAATATAATTAAAATAATTTCATATAAAATCAACTGAAAAACCATTTGTATAAAAATATTTCTGTTTAAACTTCCTGTGTCAACTTATGACTGGTTCTCCACAAAATAAAATGCCACCCGGAAATGTTTGTATAATTTTTTATTAGCATAGTTTTAAGCATAATGAATTGGTGAACATGAAACCAACAATGACTATATACCAAAAAAAAATCTGATTTCAATTGGGAAAATTCATTGTTTCAAAAAGAAACTTTTCAAATTCTATTTAACTTAGCTACGTATTTTTCAGTTTCCATCCAACATAGACCACAAAAATAATGAAGAATGGGCTCCAATAGAAATTAACAAAAAAAAAATTCAAGCTTTTCTTCAACGACAGGAATTAAATTCAAATGTGGCAGGAATTATTTTTTGTATGTTTATTCGTTAGTCCTTGTTGTTTTATTATCCTAAAATTCAATGAAAAAAAAAATAATGTAATTAGATAGGATGAGGATTTTGGTTGTTATAACCATTTTTTTTTTTAAATTAAAACAGTGTGCTACATTTTATTTGGGGGGTGAAGGAGAGGAAAACTGTTCGCGTGTTGATTGGCCAGTTTATTTATAATAGCAACGATTTCTACACCATAGGAGGGTGAGTTTTTTTGGTTTTTACGACAAACGCAGTAATAAATTTTAATTTTTTTTTTCATTATGTGGAGTCTAATTTTCCGGAATATATGGGAATTTATGTTTCATTTCCTTTTGAAATATGCAAAATACATATTGTTTAAAATAGAGCGTATACTCTTGTAGTAAAAAAAAATTTTGGTTGTTGTTATATTTTAAAATAAATGTGGAAAAGTTATTCACAATTTTTTTTTTCAGCTGATAAAAATAAATAAAAAAAAATTACTTTTTTTGTTAATATGTTTGCATTTTGGGGATGACCAGCTGGTAATATGGATGGTTATAAAATTCTAGCACATTGAAAATAACCAAACATATTTTTTAAAATGGAAAAAACGCGACAGATTTATTATATATTTTAACGAAAAAATTTATATTTTAGCATTTTTAATATTTTAATGTATATTTGCGAATTGCAAAAAGTGTTGGAAAATTAATTATTGTAATTTGTGAAATTGGTTTTTAATTAAATAATAAATTTGTACACATGAAAATTGCGGAAAATTAACAAATTTTTAGTTAAAATCGATAATAATGGTTTTCTCTTGTAGAATTAGATTGAACGTGAGTATGGGATGTTTTAGTGACAGTCGATAATCAATCTAAATATGACCGAGTGTCCTTTTTTAATTTTATATACACATATAGGAAGATCCTGAAACTAATCGAATAAAATAAGTTATAATCACAGTACCAATTAATCTGTCATCGCACTCAGAATATTTCTGAAGCCCAAATTCTAAAATTCTATTTTGGCTAATTTGAATTTTGAAAAACAAAACTGAACTGAAAATTCTCTTACTTTTTTTTATAACTTTAATAATAATAATATTACAACTTGTTACTATAAATAAATTATACTAAGATTTTTTAAGTAAAATTAGAATTACTTAACTTTCAAATTGAATAATTCAATATTTCAAATTATTTCTAAAAATCTTATAAATTTAGAAATTCCTTAAGAATGCACATTGTTTTTATCTTCAAAAATACATTTTAACTTTCCATTAAAAATTTTGAATAATTTGAAATAAAGTGTTTTTTTTTTCCTTTTAAATTAAATATTTTCCACAAATTTCAAAAAAATTAAATTGTATCTCACGTATTTCTACTAATTTTTATTTAGTTAATATTAAAAATTAAGATTTGTGTTTCAAATTCTTTAATATACAAAAGATAATTACATAAATTCAGTATATTTTTGTATAAAAAAAATATCTTTTTTAATGGTTGTACGTGTTCAAGATATCAGGAATATTTTTTTTGAAAATGTGCAAAGAATTTATTAAAATTATATTTTATAATAAATAATATTTTCCTTTAGCTTTATTTTACTTTTTATAGTTACTAACTTAATGGCGACTGTGGGTAGTTAAGTAAATATCATAAGTTAAAAATTTCGAAATTTCTTTTTTTTCTAATAATTTTTTTAAATCTCTAATAATATTTTTCTATTTCGTTTACATTTTTATGATTGGGGCTTTTTAAGATAAACATTAAATTTTTGGTTTATGTTGTATTTATCATATAAAATTTATATTTATTATACAATATTTTTAATATATTAATTTTTATGATAAATAAATATAATTTAGGTCGCATTTAAATTTTTATTTAGTATAATTAATGAAATGAAATAAACTAATTTGTTACAATTTTCTTATTTGGCTTGTTATTTAATTTTTATACTTTGGCTATATAGATTTAATTCTAAATATTTATGATATTAATTTCAATAAAGAAACTATTTTATCTTTTAAAAAATTAGTTAAGTACAATATTATAATTTTCATTAATAGCTCAATTATAAATATTAAATCATGATTTTTCATCAAATTTAATTTAAATTTGTAATACTTTTAGTTTGTCAAATTTGTGTATCGGCAACTACAAAATCATATAAGTAAATGTTAATTACTTTTTCTCAAAAATTAAATATTCCGCCGATTAATGCCACATATTCCTGTCTTGGAGAAGACAATTCATTTTTCACGGGCAAGATTAAGGAACAAAAATTGCGAAAAACCACTGATTATGAATAGAATATATGATAGGTTTTCTGATATTCCTTCAGAAAGTTACGATTTTCTTAAAATTTTAACTATATTTTCAATTGCTAATATTACAATGTAGGAAACTTTAAATATTCCCATAATAATACACAAAATTTAATCCTTAAATTTCAAAATTTTGATTAACTTTGATTGTTTCTTTCCCTAGTTTTAGAACGCTTCTCAATATATATTTGATCCTTGTGCCCAATTCGACAAAATAAAAAAACAAATTCTAATAATAAAAATTCTCCTAATCAATAAATTTAAAAATTATTATTTAAATAAATTTATGTCAACACTATAAATTTCAATTATTTATCAATTTCATAAATATTTCTTAATAATAAAGAAATTGTTTATAAATTTATACAATTTTTTTACCAATATTTATTGCAAATTTTTATTATTTTTATGAATGTAAAAAACTATGCGTTAGTTTTTCGATTATTTTTCATATAAATTTCTACAATTTTTATGGTAATACTAAATAAATTTTAAGATTTAGGGTAATGGGTAGATTTTTATGTGAATAAATAGATTCTTTTTTTATCATATTTTCATATTTTAAACATTTTTGCGAAGATGGTGACGGGAACAAAAAGACGATATTCAAAATTTAACCATTTGATTATGCAAATGATTTTGAGACGACCCTTGGCATACGTGGCCCTGTTATTCGCAAATTTTTTTATTAAAAAGTTTTTTTTTTTATGTTGTAAAAGATTGAAAATAATGTACCAAAAATTTTGTGTATGATGGTAAAAGGAAATATATATATATATATTTGCAAAACCATATTAAGTGACTTTCTTAAAGTTTAACGCTATAGAAATAAATCGATTGTCAAGGGGGTACATCGTGTAGTTTTCAATAAAAAAAATTAAAAGCAGCTAGTGCTTAAAAAATATCGAATCATTAAAAAAGATTTAAGTTTATTTTATTCAGAAAAAAAAATATGAATTTAAGTTTATTTTATATTCGATGGTATACGTTTCTTCCATTATAACTTCCCATTATATATGCAAAATTATCTTATATGTTGAGATAAAATCAATTTACATAATTGTATCTTGAATTTTTCACACGTATTCCTTATATACATAGAAGATATGCAATTCTTTATACTAAAAATTTCAAAAAAATAAAATTTCCCTCCTTGTATTAGGATATTAAAATTTCTCAAGTATATAACCAATAAAAGTATAATACTCGATTCGGTGCGTTTTAACGATAATAATAAAAAATATAATTTATAAATTTTTCTTCTTCTTAGATTTTGAAATCTTTATCCTTCCGGATAGTTGTACCGCATTTAATTTATTTTATTCATTTTTACTAATAAAGACGTTATAATATTTTTTTATATATATACATATATCCTTTTATTTTTAGAAGAAAACAGACGGATTTTCAAAAAGGATATAAAGAAAAGTTTTTTTTAGCACAGCTTTAAAAAAAACAAAGTTTCTTCAAGTGTGAACAAAAAATGCAAATTTTACCCATTTCTAATTTTCAATTTTTCGCAAATAATATAAAATCATGCTTTTTTACTATACTGTTACATATTTTTTTCTATATATTTTATTCTTTAAAAAGGACATCTTTTTCTTTATGTATTATTTTGCAGGACGATATGTTCGCAGTAAAGTTTTATGTATTTTTTGAATAATCATGAAAAATAAGTATATACAAAAAAAATTCTAGAAATGTGAAAATTTTGTAAATTTTAAATTTATTATTTTTTAGTATTACAAAATCAAATAAACATAAATAAAAATATTCAAATTAATTTATGGTCCATTTCATTTTCAATGATTTCACAAAAAAAAAATTTTACAAATTTAAATTATCATTTTTATACTATGTCGGTTTTATTTTAGTTATGAAATAAATATTTTTATTAAGCTTATTTTGAAAGATTTTTTATGCAGAAATTTCATATTTTCTTTATTGGATATTATAAAAAGTTAATATTCGAGGAACTAAATCGAGAATTATATAAATAGAAAAATATTATTTATCGTAAAATGTTAATAAAGAATATATTGTAAATAATTAATTTAATACGGTCCTCAAAATGTCTTAATTTATATGAATGCTATATAAAAGATAAAATTTAGTTTATAGATTGTTTTTTTTTTGTTACAATAATTTGCAATCGTCACAAAATAATCTGAAACTCCCTAAAGATAACAATTTACAAAAAAAAAAGTGTGAGTGCCATAATTTAGTGAAATCCACTAATCTTCTTTAAACATATTCATATCATATCTAATAATTTCCTGCTAGCATATTATCCTGCCAAAAAGATGCACTCATCTAAATTGATTGAATGCAATAACTACAATTATTATTTTTATTCAATTTTTATTATTCGAATAGATTATATACATATACTTCATGTATGCTGTAATGTAATTAGTCAAGTCCTAAATCTTCTCAATAAGATAATTGTCTAGATTTTTTTCCGACTATTAAATTACTCTGAAGTTCTTAAGTGGTCAGAGTTAATCAAATCTAACTTTACCATTTATGATGTGGCTTACATTTATTGGATACAAAGATGCCTTTAGTTTACTTGGTACTTAAAATAGGAAGAATTGTAATGATATGACAAAATTTATACTCAGCATCACGCGAAAATAAGTAATCAGCACAATAACTGAATTTTAAAATTTACAATTTCATGTTTTTTCATCATAATTCTTTAAAATTTGACACCCCAAAATATTTTCTACTAAATATATTCTTATTATATACAAAATGCCTATATAAGATTTTTATTTTCTTTTTTTTTTTTGTGAATAAATATATTAAATTGTGGTAGATTACACATAACCCATAATCACCCTTGTTACACTTTTCATCTGTATGTACCCCCCAAAAGAAATATACATAATACAGTTTATCTTTTCATATAGAAATTCAACCACGATTGACATATCATAACCGAAAATTCGTCTTGGCTCATTCCAATTGAAATTTACCATTTGAAAGACAATATTTTTTGTCTTTTTTTTTTCATTTCAAATTCATATTTTCCATATCACCCCATAATAAATATATATTTTTGTAAGAATTTCGTTTCGCTCAGTAAAAAAAATTCGTCTCGGTCTTGACAATATAACTAGAGAGATTCTATGTAACCCCACACCTTCCGGGATATTTTACTATATGTACTGTACTGTTTCTTCTTTCCTTTCGCTATTATATTTCTCATGGGAATATTTAGTGAAATTGATTTATCCTGATCCTTGAAATTTTTTTCTATTTTGGTGGAAATGAATTTATATATCACATTGCTTCTTTGGGTGCTACAAATTCACTACATACTAAAATTCTTGTTGTTTATATACACTCTATCATTTTTTTTTGTTTTCTAAACCAAAAAGTCAACAAGGGTATAGTAAATTTATGATACTTTTAGCATCCGTTTTTCACATGAAATAATATATATATAATTTTAAAACAATTGAAGTTCACTTGGCACAGCATATTTTTAATATACATAATAAAATTTCGTTACACATTTATATAATGTTGTCATTTTTAGCGTATGAGGATTTTTTTAAATATGATTTTGTATGGAATGGATAACGTGGGATAATTTATAGAAACTCATTAACGTTTTTACTCTGATTTCTATATATATGGTATATAATTTTACATTTAATAAATGAAATTGTATCTAGCCGTAACGAAATGTTGCATACGTTTTAGACATTTTTACATCACCGGACTAACTAGGTGAAACATATTTTTGCATGTGATTCATATTAGATATGCTCGGTTTTTAATATTATTTCATTTATAATGTAATTTAGATTTAATGTTAGTAAGAAAGATTTATAATGTGATGAAATTAAAATGAATAATTATATTATAATAGTTAAATCAAAGACGACGACTATATGCTTTGGTTAAATGTTGTAGAAATATTAATTTCACTTTTTTTTTTATATAATATTAAATTAAGCCAGGATTTTTTGTACAATTTATTAATGTGATTTATAACTTAATTATAAAATTTGTTTAATCGTTTAAGAGTCTAATTCGAAAGATAGAAATTATATAAAAAATACACTTTTTGCAGAAAATATTTAATTCTGTAAATATTTCTCGAAATGTTATGATCATTTATCTCTGATGAAACAAAATAAGCCACACTCTTGCATCTTGTATGTGATGTGACAGTCTCGCACGCAGCAGATATAAGTAAATACTTGAGCCGAGACGTTGTAGATAGCTTGTCGACCCTTTCAACCATACCCTTTATATAGAGAACGGTTCTCTGCATAAGGGTAAGCCTAAGCACTTACTTTGAACCACACAAGGGGACCACAATGGATCCAACAATGAGATCCCTTGTGACGTGTATTAACTAAAAATCAACACTCACCCCTTCTTAAACTAACCTATTTGTCATCTTGCTGGAGAATGTATTTTATGTATAACTTATATTTTGTCGAAAATTTGAAGTAAACAATACAAATTTTGTCGTACGACCATTTCCATTTTAAATTTATATTTAATAGAAATTTTTAGTATGCAGTAGGGATACCGAAGCTCTCGTTTATAGAAGCTTTCAAATTTAATAGCAAATTAAAAGAAATGATATAATTGCTGTGCCAATATAACATTTACATTATTTAGGTCGTTTTTTTAGGATAAATGAGTAAATTATATGAAAAACAGTTTCCAAAATATGGTAAAATTCTCTTCAAAATCCTCATAAGATTTTTTTGCTAATTCAAATAATATTCATTTAAACAATAATCTCAAAACTATAAAATTTCAATTTTACAGAACAAAAATTTATTACACAATTACATTTTTTTTTTAAATTTTATAAATATTTATATATTTTCATTTTTTTTGTCGAATAAAATTTCTAAAATATAAATTACACAAATGTAGTAAAGAAAATTTTTGATATATTGATTATATTATAACCATCATTTATATGAATTGAAATCAAAATCAATTGTAATTAATAAACAAATTTTCTGTTTTAAAAGTTTACTTTTAGAATTATCAATAATTATTCAGCTAAAATTTTCTTTCGCATTGTAAAAAAATTAAATTTTGAATTTTCTTATATAAAAAAAAAAAAATTATTAAATTTATAATCCTTTTTCCTCCATTTTTAACACGTTATAGAAGAAATATACTATTAAAAATTTATTATTTTTTTGTAATAATGCCATTATCAATTATAACACTTCCAATTTCGTATTTTTTATCAATATTTTTCAATACTACTACATTATTATTAATTGACGCTTGTTTTAATCCAAGTGCTGAAATTATCCTATAGACTAATTTACGAGAATAAGACGTCATAGCCATAATTTCTGAAAAATAAATAAATAATTTGAATTATGTATGGTACTCGTAGTATATATTAGATATAAAATTAATTTTTATTATACTAACCTATTTAATGAATTTATATAGATTTTTGACCAACACAAAATGTATATATTAAGTTTATGTTATGTAAACATAAATTGTTATAATATTTGTAGCGCTTATGTAATCAACTTTAATATTTTCATAAAATATTTACTTTTGACTAAAATATTTTCTGGAATAAATCAATACTTTTTTTTATTTAATTTTATTAGCATCCACAAAATTATTTTTAAAATTATTTTTTATTTGAAATATTTTTAATTGAAGTTTTATTCGCAGATAAATATTTTATTTTTTTTTTTTTAAATGAAAAATATATACTAAATTTTGAAGTAGTAATTATTTACCAAAAATTTAAAATTTTATATGAATAATGTTACTAAAATTTAGATTAACTGACTAAACTTGGAAGATATTTATAGATCAGAGGCAAGAAAATTGAAATATGCAGACACAAAATTTTCTTTTCTTGAAATAATTAATCTTTAAAGGTTTATATTAATTGTCATCAAGATATCCTATTTTAAAGTAGTAATTATAAACTAAATTAAGATACTCCAGAATCTCAGGATTAGAGCTGATTATTTTAGTAGTATTGCTCAACGACAAAAACAGCACACATTGCTCAACACAAAGAAGAATTGAAGCTGCTAACAAATGGTACAATTCATATCAGAAACTATTCAAATCAAAGCTTTTATCTACTAGACATTCAAAACTATGTTTGTATATAAAACTCTAGGATAGACCAGTATTACATTATGTTGCGGAAAATTGGACATTACCGATAGTAGGTGAAGATATTTCGTTAAATTAAAGCGCATACAAGGACTTTATATGGACCTCCGAAAAGGACCAACACCATATTTCTATGTACTTCCGTCAGTTACATATATATTTGAAGAATTCAATCATTTTCGGTATACTTGAATATTCTAATTCAGGGACGACAATTATGAATAATGCCAAAATTATAACGTTCATTAAAGAAATGGGTTGGGGATTCATATGACCATTGGTGGAAATATGCGATGGATTCTTTTGGCCGAGAAAAACTTTTAAGAACACCAAAATTATTTATCAATTATAAAATCATCAAATAAACATAAATAAACGCATCACAAGCTATTATACAAAAATAATACGACAATAATCATAAATTTCTCACATATGTATCTAAAAATACTTTCGCAAAATATAAATACAAAATCTCAACAAAAAAAAAACCATTTATCTAAACATAATAAAAAAAAATCTCATCCTATTAAAACTTTTCTCTAAAATATTCAAATATCGATACTTTACTTACCCCCCAAAAAAATAGATCTATATAAACAATTTTTATATGAATTTTCCTCCCTCTGCAAAGTATAAAAAAAAACTTAAATAAAATTTTTGAAAATGTTAAGATTCCATTTGAAAAAATAGCAACATGTTCCATGAGAGTTTTTTTTTTTTTCTCAAATAATATGTACATAATCATATGGAGTATTCGTCTTTTTTTTTTTGTTTAAATCCATACGGACTGGCACATATCACACATGTTCCACTACAAATACATAACAACAATAACAACAAAATTTCTACTCCGCTACGTATGGCACTCCATCAGGTTTCTCCTATGTATAAAAAAGAAAAGATTGTTCATTTTTATTTATATACTTTGTAAAGAATTTTATTTAACTCCTTTATATATATAGAGAAAAAAGGGACATATGGATTTTATCCAAGGATCTTTTCTTATATGTATATATAAAAATATATATTTCTTACCAAATTATTTTTTTTTATGAACAAGGACAAAGATTCTATAGGATGAAAAAAAAATCTGCAACAAAAAATTATATAATACGCCTTCATGGATTTCATTTTGAACATTTTTTTTTCTTCAGTTAAGTAAAATATATCCTTTTTAATATTTCAATGTATTCGTTTAAATTTTGTTTATAAATATATTTTATTTACTCCGCCCATTTCTTTATTTAATCCTTAACGAAATCATTTGTACGCAAGGGGTGAGTACAGTATTTTCGAAAAAAATGGTTGCATTTGTGTGTACGCGCAGAAATATATTTTTTGTGTCCTTTTGCAGATCTTTGCAGATTGAAAATTCTTTTTAGTTTGAAAATTTTGTTGACCGGAAAGAATGATTGGTTTTTTTTATTTGCCGTTGGAAAAAGTTTTCATTATCCTTTTATTTGGCAATTTATTTGTAAAAAGTGTAATTTTATAAAAATGAAGAAACCGTCTTATAGTTTATCTTCAAATTTTATTTGTCAATTAAAAAAAAAAAAACAAACTTATAAATTAAATTAAAGTTTTCTACACTACAGAAGTTTTTTTTTTTTTAAATATTATAGTTACAGGATATTTCGTTAAAATCAAGGGAATTGCAAGAAATGAAAAATAAACTTTATTTATAAAGTTTATAATTAAATTCCCTAGTGGCTAATATTTCGATTGTTCTGGTTATTTGACGATGATGAAATTGAAAAATGTTTATGATACAAAAATTTTAATGTTTCAAAGTTTTTAAATTGGTTTTTTTTTTGTTAGTCACAACATAAATTTCGTTTTATTATTTCCCATACCACCTACTACGAGTATAGTATATGAAAATCCTTAGAGTAGTTTTTATACTAAAGAAAAACGCTTGTCGATCCAAAACAATTTTTAATTTTTTTAACTAAAACTTTGACAAGTTTCAAGTTACTCTTAACTACCAAAAAAAAATTATTGCATTGGTTGGCCAAATTAGTCTTTTTACGAATTAGATTTTAAAATAACCTAATCAAATTATCAACTTCCAAATCAAATTAGTTGTACATCTATACTTAGATATACAATTAAAAATATTTACATAATGAAAAATTAATTCTATTGCCACTAATCAACTTTCTATTCCACTAATCAACTTTCAAAAAAAACTAATTGGAATTACAAAACGTTTTATGTGAAACTTAAAAAGACTAATATTAAATGTAAAGAGACTATAATTTTGAATGTTGAATGACTAATACCATTTTTAAAACGACAAATTTCGCCTGCAATGCCAATTCTATTTTATATTATATAAGATAAATTATAATTTTTTAAAACCAAAAATTTTGCGTTTTTAAAAAGTTTTTATTTATTTTTATTGAGATATTAATTTTTTTATTATAGTTTATTTTTTTTAAGGATTACGAAATTTAATTTTCATTTAATGTTTAAAAGTGGGAAAAGTTTATTTAATGTTAATTTTTATTACGATAAATAAATTTTAATTTGAAGATTTTTTATATTTGATTTATTTTCAGGTATAAAATAAACAGGAATTTCAAATTGTTATAATAATAAATTTAATTTTATATATTTGTTTTGAAAATTTTATGAAACTTGCTCATCATTATGTCGACATAAATTTATTTATAATCAAATATTTATTAAATTTGGAAAATTGAATAAGAAATCGTTCATTTCCAAGTACAGTTCTTAAGGATTTTAAAATTAATTAGATTACCAATTCCTTAGGCATATTTAAGAGTAGCCGACTTTTACAATTTAGAATTTATATCCTATTTCTGCAAATTTAAGAAACTGATTTAGAAAATTTAAAATATTAATTAAAATGCACTATTCAATTTTACAGATTTATAAATTTATAATTATGAATCAATTAAATATTAAAATGAATTTGTATCGAAATTTTCAAATTGGATTAGAATATTATGTTACACATAAATGTATTTAGTGACCAACATATTAAAAATTATATATATATATATTAATAAACTGAAAATCTGGATTAAATATTAATTTTTAAATGAAAATATCTTTTATGGTAATTATGAAAATAGAGAATACAATTATTTCTTCCAACATTTTACCCTAAATTCATTCAAATGTTAATATTATATCCTTTTAAATATCTTTGCACTTTGTAAAAATAACACTCTGACCATATGCACAAATTTATATACAAAACGCAAAATTTTATCAAAGATATTTTAATATTTTATTTACCACAGAAATCATTACCCTTTTTAAATTTTTCTGATTTTTTTTTATTCAAATGTAGACACATACAGAGATATATTAATTTCTCCGGCCATCCATAAATATTTTAGCATTATTTCTTATTATATATTTAAAAGGGTACGTGGATATATAACGTATTGAAATAAAATAGTAGATTAGATAATTTTTTTTTCTTTTATTCACCTCAAAAGTCATTTGGCATATGGTCTAAAAATATACAAAAAAAAACCTCAAATTTGGAGGCAATATTTTTCAACTATACAAAGAAATTATTACAATATTTTTTTTTCCTTGCATATATCCTTTTTGTGATGATCACAAAAAAAGGGGTTGATTATTGAACAAACAAAAATTTAATTCAAAAATCTTTTGATGTCTCATTTTTATAATAACAAAATTTATAATTTCAGATGACAACTAAGAAAGGATTTGCCATAAAATATATTTGTATTATGTAATATGTAAAAAAATTTCAATTAATTTCCTGACGAAAATTTCCAAAACGGAACTCAATCATTGACTAAATCAAGAAAAAAAAAAAGGATATACATATAGAAAATAAAAATACCATCGACATTGATTTATTGCCTTTCAATTGACCTGAATGGCTCATGTGTTTCCGTCAAACTATGAAATAAGCTTTTATAGTTCAAACTAAAACACTAGAAAAAAAACTATTTTTTTTGTGAAGATATTTTCATATTGATTGGTTTCCGTTTTCCCCAGATAATATATAATATTAAGACTGTAGGCAAAAAGGATCAAATAACTAAATATATATAATATTTTTTTGTTACTATATGGTCACTTCAATACAATAAATGGGAAAATGATGCAATTTTTTTAAGATGAGAAAATTCTTAAATTATAATTTCAGATTTTGTACAGACGATCTTTTAATTAAATCCTTTTTTATGCTTTTATTCTCAAATACATATTTTCAAAATCGCACAATATTTAATCTCATAATATTCTCTTCAAATTTAATTTTCATTAATTTTATCGCACTTAATAATATCCTTTTATTTGAATTATGTATATATATAAATTTGAACCCTAAGTGTAAGAAAAGGATTATTATTGTGTATATTAATTTAAATTTATTGTTTCGATTAGTATGAGTATGAGTATATTTACATATACATATGTAGATTTCCATTATATTAAAAGGTTATTTAAACATTTCCACAAATTAAAATCACAAAACTCTTACACATATTTCTTTTTTTTTTGCGATTGGTGTTAACGCGTGAATGACACGTGTCCTTATTTGTATATTGTTGTTATAAAATGATAGTAGGATGAGCGCTAATAAATTAATGGTCAGCACGTGACATATTTCATTATAGATCCTTTTAAATGTTTTATTTTTGTTGGTTTTCAAATCATTTAAGAATTATTGAAATGATAATTTTTTGATGATTGGATTTCTTTTTTATTATTATTATTTAAAATAATAAATAAATAAATTAGGGATGAAATGTCTTCATTTTTTTGTAGATCAAAATGATGAAAATGACTTTTATCTTTTGAAGGATTTAATTTTTACAGAATTATTTTTTATATTGGTTTTAGGAATTTATGTGCCTAGATTACTTCCTGCATGTTGTGAAGGATAATTTTATTTTTGTCTGCAAGATTGTGATATGAAAATATTTGACAAATTGCGGAGTAAAATACATAAATAATAAGTTATTTTTGAATGTTGCTACTCTTTGGGCATATTACTTCTATTTGAGCAGAAATATCTAAGAAAACAAAAGCCTAGCTTGAAAAAAGTTCAACTGACATGAATAACATAAATGTGGTATAAATAAATTGATAATTGTTGATAAATCAAATCCAAAATAATGTTGTATCAATCTATGACCAATTAAAATATGAATTGATTTTGGACAAACAGATAAATGGAAAAAGGAAAGTAAATACAATTGTAGGAAAATTTGATTCAATTTGATAATTTTCCAAATAACATCCATAATTAAATTTCGTCACAAATTAAATACATATAAACATTTATTCTAAAAATCTACTAAATTTTATATTAAATAATAATTATAACAATCATTTTTTTTAAATTGGATTCCGATTTTGTACATATTTCTGTCCATTACTAAAATCCACCCTCTCTTACAATAATTTTAAATTCTAAAAAAAAAGATTTACTTATCTAAATTCACATATTTCAATTCCATGATATCATTATTCATCTCTGTTTGTACATTAAAAAATTCCTGACTAAATTAAAACAATAAAAAAAAATTGTATATACCAATCCTTCAATCTACCACAAATAACAACAAACAAGTCCAAAAAGAAATGATAACTTCATAAATAAATCCATTTCATGTTGTTTTCTTATTTTTTTCATTCTGTTAAACTATGCAATCTTGTTTCTGCGCCATTACATTTAATTAGTCATCATACAAAAAAAAACACCAAGACCAAAAACCACCCAACGAAATTGTGGTAAAAATTTAAATACTAAAAAAGTAATCATCCACTTTTTCCCTCCGTCAAGAAGTATATAAATAATAGAAAAACAAATCTGAAGGTGTCTCTGGTATCATCATCATAATTTAAATGAAAATGGTTTAAGTTTTTAAGTGAATTATTTACAGTAAAAATGCTCTTTTGCCTTTTACAATCATCATAGTAAAATATCTTTGATATGAAATCAAGACGGCGTCAGGAATAAAGAATATAAAACTCCCAGCACCAAAATATACAAAGCACATTAAACCTTTTTCAAGCTAATTTGCAGTATTTTATTATTTTTCTGGTATTTAACGAAAAACTGTTTGTATTTATTGTTTTCCTTCATTGGTAGTGTGTAGTGTCTTAATTTCACCCTCATCATAAAAATTCAGTGGAAACAAATTGTTGGGTGCTGACTATAAATAATATAGTGAAAAAAGTTATGTAAAGTAATTTCCAATATCAAAGGATAAAGTTACTTTGAACAGGGTGGGTAAGAAAGATTATTAAAAATACTTTAAATAGTCTATAAGTTTTTGTAAATAATAAGTAGGTGGTTTCAGAGATTAAAAAAAGCAGAATTTCATTGGTTTCGGTTATTTAGACTAAGACAACTATGTCACTTG
This sequence comes from Empis stercorea, assembly GCA_949752835.1. Lineage (NCBI taxonomy): Eukaryota > Metazoa > Arthropoda > Insecta > Diptera > Empididae > Empis > Empis stercorea. Next base: position 14,867,391 of record OX457085.1, on the reverse strand, counting down.
ATTTATTATTTCAGCTGTTGCTCATCAATTACCTACTAGTTTTCCAGGTACAAAAAGACCAAGCAATTTAAACTCTGGTTTAAGCCGAATTTTTCTACAATTTGAAGAATTCTCAAAAAATTAAATATAATTCTTTCATTTCTGATTACTTTTCTGAAAAACATTCAACTTGTAATTGATCTTACATTTTTGTAACGAAACTCTAATTTATTTTTATTATTGTATCTTACAAAGTTTCATCCCAAAATTCAACTCTGTCTTCTTAAAATAATTTTAATAACCACATAAAAATGAAAAATAAATAATTTAAAAAAAAAAATATTTCTACTTTATCACTAAATCGACTTGGCTACCATATTCCGCGAACATCACGTCTGTTTTAAATAAATTACCTGAAGGTAAATTGATTTCCCTTCTTGTGGAATATTATATATTTGTTACCATTTATTCCGAAAGGTTAAATTCTAACGGAGAATGGGTAAATGGTTTCTTTTCTTCTACTTTGTATAAAAAAGAAATTTCTTTATTAAGATTTTTCAACAAGATTAAAATTCACTTTTGTACTTACTTAATTCCGAGGGTGGTAGTAGAAAGAAAAAAAAACATTTAAAAAAGGAAAAGTAAATTAGCGGTTGCCGTTTTGTATCTAATGATAAGAATAAGAAAATTGGCATTCCAAGGATAAAACACAATTAAGTATTTAAGTTTATATATTGAGATTTTTTTTTTTTTATTGTAGTATATTTACAGGATATCATTAATTTTGTAATTGATCTTGATAACATTGTCTCGTTTACTATTTAAATTATTAAATTCATTTTTGTATTATGAATAATTTGAAATTATTTGAAAAAGTTGAGATGAATTTTAATTAAATGAAATTACTTTTTTGTTATACTTGATTGAATATAACAAAATGGAGAATATTAAATGTTATAAAAATATATTAAATGATTTTTTTGTTGGGGATTATAATTTACAATTCCATAACAAATCATGTTAATAAATGTTACCTAAGAAAACTTGAGTCTTAAAATGAATATACCAAAGACACGTTGGTCCTTAAATTGTACTTTTAATATTTAATTATAAAAATCATTCACATATATATAATCCTTTTTATAAATACAAGAAGTTTATGGAGAAAAAAAAAATATTGTCCTTTTAAACCACTCGAACAAATTCCCAAAAGTAAATATAATATTTTTCTACCTTATTACAAAACAACAAAATTAATTTTTGTACTATAGTTAAAGCATCCATCAAAAATCTATAAAACAATAAATAATCTACAACAAAAAATTTTTACGAAATATTTTAATGATTTTCTTATAACAAAGAATTTTTATATTATAATCCGTAAAAAGGATACTTTATATACATACCTATAGGTATTTTTCCATAAAAAGACAACATACATAAAACAATAAATTTTCTCAATTACATAAAGTCGAATTTATATTCCACTTTTGACCCCTTTTTTCCGTATTCAATCTTTTCAACAAAAATAAAAGTTATTCACTATCAAAAATGGAGAAGCAAAAATTAATATACAAATCCGAATATACTTTTACAAAGAAAATAACATAAAGTCCTTTTTTTGGGGAAATTTTTTTGTAATTCGTATATCATAACGAACAGAGAAAATGGATGAAACAATTTTTGTTTTTTTTATTGTTCAATTGAAAAAATCGAGATTGTGGTTGATTATTTCCCTGTTTTCATTTTTACAATGTAAAATCGGCTTATGTCTCTATAGTAGCGACAGGATAAATTATACAAATATATAAATATGAATTATACGGAAAGTCCTAGCATAGTTAGAGATGATTTTTTTTTTAATTTATTTATTTATATATTTTTTAGGTTTGACACTTCCTCTGTTTCTTCCGGATCGATGATTTTGGACATAGAAAGTTTTGTTTTTTTTGTTATTATTATTATTATGCTGAATATCCTGATGGTGTAGTTATGGAATTGTTTTTTAGTTATATATTTTTGTTGGCCCACACACAATTTTTAATATTTTTCCTTAAACATTTATTTATTATTAATAAAATAATCAAGAACAATGCGGAAATATTAAATGGATGATTGTTTAAAAACAAAAATGGTTTGTTTTTTTGTGAAATTTTTTAATCCTGATAGTATTTAATCTGATAAATATTTTGATTAATAGCTTCTCGCTATTATATAGTATAATGTGTAAAGTATCCTTTACAGATTTTTGTATATGAGTGGTTCGCGTGGTATTATCCCTAAAAAAAAAAGTTTTTTTTTTCGTTAGATAAATATATAAAATAAAAAAATTTGCTTTTTTTCATATTTTAATGCTCTTAAAGTGAGAAACGATGATAATAATTTAATTGTACTTAAAAACGCAAATTTTGGGGTTTATATTATTAGGATTTTATGAAAGTTATTATCATGCTTGTTAATTGCTTCCTAATGTTTTTTATTCTAACGAAAATCCGTGGCATACTTTTAAAACTTTGCAAACCGAAAGCTGGAAGATCTCATACGATGTCCTTATAAAGATAACTTACACATTTTTTTACTGTGATGACGATTTTTATGGCTGAAGTTTTTATAAGTTTTTATAATGAAAATCATAAAATCATAAGATGTAATTTTATAAACTTAACTTTTGAATAATTTTCTAATATCAAGGAGTTGTAGTTGCTATTAATAGTAATTTGAATTTAATTTATATTTACTTTTTATGATCATGTCAATAATACCTTGTGTCCCCTTTTTCAAGTTTCACCCTTATTTCCTCATCCACAAATCTTGCTCTGATTCCAAAATCGTGAAGTGTTGAAGTGTTGCTATAACCAAACTATGTATATTCATTCATAGAGCGTTTTGTCAATTCCATTCCGACGACTAATCTCACTAATAATTTTAATAGTCTGATATTCTTTAAATTTTATAAATCCTTTTCATTATTATTACTCAAATAAAATATACTAACTAAAGTGGAAAATAATAAATCAATTTAGAAAAAAGTCTTTTTTTCATGGCTTTAAAGCTCTCTGCACGTCAAATGATAATTTTTTTCTTTAAATTTTTCAAAAAAATCTACGAACAAAAAAAAGTTGATAAAAACTCACAAAAAAGTGTCCGATAAAAAGTAAAGCTTTTTATTATTTTTTATATATAATTAATAATATCCTTGAAAAGATTGAAATTTAAGCAGATAAAAAAAATTCTATATTATTTATAAAAAAAATAAAATTCTGGTAATATTTATAAAATAATTTTAATTAATTTAAAATAATTAAAATAAATATCAATTAAATTTAAATTACTATACAATCATAATCCGGAATAACAAAAAAAAAAGGATATTTTATTTTAATCAAATTTTTATCCACTTAAAATAATGAAATTTTAATATTAATAACAAAATTTCACTCCTTTATACCAGATGCGGCGATATATGAAATATTCCTATGCAAGGATGAGCAAATTTATCATCACAGTATTGCAAGGACCATAATAATTTCATACAATAAACGTAAAACAAATGTACAAGTGCAAAACAAAACAGAGAGAGTGACAAAAAATATCATAATGAAATATACGAAAAGCAAAAAAATCATAATAATCTGTTGAAAATCCTTGATTTAATTTTCCGCGGTTTTGAACTTGTTAACACGATTTAATATTTTGCCACAATGTAAAAAAAGGATATTTGGCAGGGAGAATTATATAATATTTGTTACATTCACACATATTTACAGCTGATGGTGACAGTGAATTTTCTTTTTCGACTTTGTTTTTTGGTTTTGTTTTCCAGGATAGGAGATAAAAAAAAATTATGCAATTCAAGTTTACCAAAAAAAAAAGGGATTATAGTTTTTTATTCAAAAAAATTGAGACTAAAAAAGTGGTTTTTAATTGAAGAGGATATAAATGATTACAGTATAGTTAAGTTTATGATAGTGTTTGGAAAATGCAGGATTTTGTACATATGTTTTTGACATTCGATATTCTTTAATGCATGAAATTGATAAAAATTGAAAATGATTAGGTAAGAAACTGAACAGAGTAAGTAATGGAAATGGCTTAAGAATATTATTCAACGTTGAGGTTAAACATGTGGTAATTTAATTTTAAATATGTAGTTCTCAGTAACCAAATTATAGTTAATTTAAAGGTAAAACGAATGCCAAGGTTCTACAAGTATTTACTATTTCTGCATGCGAATTATTCATTTTTAAATGAAATTCATATTTTTCAAATTGTCTTGGAAATGCTGTAAGAATTTAAATATGTATATACTCGTAATATTTCGAATTTTCCTAAAATATACATAAAGAAAAATTTTAGTTGAAAAATATTTTTAAATTCTACGAATCCTTTTTAAACAGATTGACCCTTTTAAAGATACTAACAACGTATTTTTAAAAAAAAAATATATATTAAGAAATATTTTAAAACCTAAAAATCGTAGAATCCTTTCCAAACATAAATCAATTTCTATTATCGGTTATTAAATTTCCAATAAAAATCAAAGAAAAAGAGAGATTGAATTTAAAATGAAATTTAATTCAATTTTTTTCTGTAAATTTCCCACTGGAATTAAACTTTATAGAAGAGGTCAATATTGCTTTTATAGTGATTTTTGCAGTTTATACACATAAGGATTAAGGGCTTAATAATGTGTTATATATATAGCGAAATATTAAATAATGTTAAAGAAACGTTCAAAATTTGATGTTGTTTTGATCCTGTTACTGATCTTAAATTTTTTGGTATTAAAGATTAAATATTGATTTTTCTTGAAAATAAATATTAAAAATTTACTATCCAATCGAAGTTCAGTTACTGATGAAACAGTATTTAAAATATAAATTAAAATTTATAATCAAATATTTTAAATTTATCATTCCAAAAATGTAGCAAAGATTTACTCAATTTTTCAATTCAATAAATGGAAAAATTCATTTGTTGTCAGTAAATGTCCAAGACTGAAAAAAAATATAATAATATGAAATAGTAATAAATATTAAATAATATATATATATACTTATTAATATTTATTGAAAGGACATATAATACTCAATTGAATTTATTTGGCTACTCTACTATCAAATTGACACTTTTTGTTTGTTCAATTTCAATTTTTTTTTTCTCTGTTTTTTTTTTGTGCAATAAATTTTCCCGACACCAACAAAAAAAAATTGAAATAATAAAATAATATTTTATTTTGTTTCCCTTTAGGCTATGATAGTATATTATATCTTAAATAATAATAATAATAATAAGAATCCTAAAAAATAAAGATAGCAGAAACAAAACAAAAAAAAATTGAATTTCAAGGAAGAAAATCAATTGGCCGCCACTTATAATACATAATTCCCTTTTGTGAACACCAGAATATATAAAAAAATAAGGAAATTCAATTTGTGCTCCATAAAATGTCCTTGTTGGACAGTATAGCGTAAAATAAAAAATAAATTCGAAAATCAGATATTATAGATAGAAAATATTATAAACTTAGGAGGGTGAAATGAAAATCATTTTTTATTGACAATTTATTCACGCGAAACAATTTTATTTTCTGAAGCATTTTCTAATTTAAGGAAAATAGTTATTAGGAAAATTATTTATTATGTATAAAATATACTATATTACTATTTTCTTATCAAATTTTGAAAATATGAATGCTATATACGTTAAAATTAAATAAATTAACATTTTTAGTTTTCTATATAAAATTTGTATAATAAAATTTTGAATGAAAAATAGAAAAACAGACTTTCTTATTATTATTTTTTAAATTTTAGGTTTGAAATTAATGGAATATTGCTTTTGTAGTTTAGTTCATTTGGAAAATGTAAGTAAAATTATTAAATTTTTAGAGTATGATTAGATTTGGTACATGATGTATTAAATATAAAAAAAGGTAGTCTGCTAAATATAAGTAAAAATGAAGGTGGTTTATTATCTGTCTGTACATTATTATTCCTGGAAAAGAAAATTAAATTCCATTGTAATTTCAACGAAACTCACAGCTACATAGGTATCATCAAATTCATTGCTGAATATACTAATTCTCACTTTCCATTTTGGTTGACTAACTACAGAAACATTTTGTCATTACTAGAAATTTAAAATTTGTAAATAATTCTTTATAATTAGGCCAGTTTTTCCAGTAATTTACGGCTCATCAGTCCTTCAGACCAGTACAATTGTACAATGAAGTGAATGAAACAGAAGTAATAATCACTAGTTTCATCAGTGATATATTTTTTAACCTGTGTAATAGAGTTATTTTAATACTAAAGCAGTCATTGAAAGATTTGGAAGATTAAAAAATAATGAAAATTCTCCTATGATCCTATAGAGGAGAACACAAAGATCAAATCAACCTAGCAATATCCTAAGAACCTATTTCTACAAATCTTTTTCATACAAATTTTGTACTACAAAATATTTTACTAAAAAAACTTTTTTAATACTAATATACAGTAAAAGCTTTATGTCGTCTTAAAAAAAATATTATTACAACAAAATACCAAAATTTTCATATGAAAATAAAATCTGGTTAAATGTGTTTAATTCGAAAGAAGAAAAAAAAGGATTCACATCTCCTTTTTTTTTGTTGGTACATAAATCGTAACATTCTCAATATTTTTTCTAATAAGAAGGATTTTATATTTCAGTTGTTGTTGTTTTTTTATTTGGGAAAAAGGATTTTTTGTATGGAAAATATGCCAAAACTGTGAAATGAAAATTATGTACACTTTTTTACAGCTTTTTCATATTTTTTTATTAACATCTAAGCATTAAAAAATATTTTTCTATTTTTTGTAATAAAAGAAAATATTTTTCGTATATGAAAATATATAAAATCGACGAGTGTTTGAATAAAGATAAGAAAATTTGCCATGTGTTTCCATCTACTATAATAAAAACCATATTAGGAGAATATGTAAAAACTGATGCTAAAAATTGGTTTATTTAAGAATAGATTTTATTTCTTTACGAGGAAAAGGAGTTGGGGGTATTATAAAAAATAAGCTTTTTTCGCAATATTTTTAGTTGACATAAAGCCGATTGTTGTGTAAATAAATATAAAATTGCTATATTACTATTATTACCCAAATTATATAGTATATTTTAATGACAAACTGGTCTTTTTACACTTAAAATTGGTCGTTTTCCCAAAACAAAATGTATGCCTGAGATCAAATTCGTCCTTTTCCCAAGATTTCGTCTACATTTTGGTAAATAGACTAATTTGAACCGTAAAAAGACAAATTTAAATTAAAAGTAAATTAATAGTAACATAAATAGTAACACCTTGAATTCTAACTGGTTGTGGTTGAAATCATTACACAATTTCAAACGAAAATTAGAATGAAACCACGATTCTGTAAGAGTGGTAAAAATAAACAAAATTTTACAATTTTCACAATCTGTTAACTCATGGGAAATTTAACTAAAAAGTATAAAAAAATATGCTACATTACCATTGAAGCGTTCATAGCGTTTTTATATATAAATTATTATGTTTACTTACTCAAGGAGTAAAAAGGATTTATATATATATATATTTTTTTTGGTTGATAAAGTGGAAATTATTTTATGAACAGACAAAAATTTTATATTCTCTTGTTTAATTAAGTTTAAAAAAATAATATAATAATTAAAATTTAGTATAATTAGCAAATGAATTATATTATAAAAAGCTTAAGTTTTATATTTAACGTAAAGAAGGGATTATTGTTAGCTGAGGTAATTAAAAGATATTTAAAATGACTTTGTGTTTTTAGAATCACTTTTTTTTTGTGAAAAATATTTAACTAGACAGAACCATCTGGATTTGGATGATTATAATAATAATTATTATTAAAATTCACATATTTTTTTGAAGTTTTTTTTTAGATAACAATTTTTTTCGTAATTTCGTTGACTATAATTTCTTTTTACAATAAATAGCTCAGCAAAAAATTTTATAAAGAAAGTAATTATTTTTATCGGCTAGAAACATTCATTTTATATTATTTTATCCTGGGAGAAATATTTTTAATATTAGAGACAAATAATTAATATAAAAAACATAACAATTTATGGATATTATACGATAATAAGAGAACAATTTGAGTTAATATAACAATTAGAACACTGTGGTTTAAAATGCCAATAAATTTGTTATTATCTAGTACACGTCATCGTTACATTGTCAGAGTCATCCAAACTGAAGTTAATATTCTAATTCTAATAATAACGATATAATATGTGACTGTTTTAACTGTTGAAATGATATATCTTCCTGAAATCTTATAATTATTTGAACTTATTTATAATGTTTACTGGTAATTCAAGCATGTACTATTGGACTTTTTTTACGTCTGTCTGTTTCCGTCTTGTTATTCGTTTTGAGTAAGGTTAGCACACTTTCGATTACTTCGATTTACAGCATAAAGTTATTTAATTTTAACAAAAATATGAAAATAAAACATAATATTTTAATTATTTTTCTCACAAAATATATATTGATTTTATTAATTAATGTAAATATACATATAATATAATAATCATAATACGGTAATAATTATCATAAATTTCTAATTTATATTTTAAAAATTAAGTACAATAAAAAGTAAAATATAAGTAAAATTTAAAATCCAAGTTAAGAAATCAATCAATAAACACTTGGACGGAATTATTCAAGGAATATAATAATATAATGATTAAAAATATAGATTTATAGAATTTATGCATAATATTATAAATCATACGTTCATACAACTCGTCATAAGCTCGTTTAACATTTTAATGTAAAAACATTTAAAAATTGACAAATTTAGAACAATAATACTTTAGTTTTCCAGGATCAAAATATATGCAAAATTTAAATATGGAATGTAAATTAGAAAAGAATTAATAAAAATTGAAAACAAAACTTGAAACTTACATTTAACAACAATTACTATTCTAATATCTAATAATTTTCCCATTTTGTTTTATTATTCGAAACCAAATTTTTCATAGTTCAGAACTAATTTAGTTTTTTTATCAAAATTAAGTTTTTAACTTATTTACTTTTCCAATCTGGAATAAGATCAGGTTCTACAGTTGATGCTTGACTAAGCATAGATATATTACTAATATCACCACCACCATTACTAGATTTCATTGAATTATCGGTCATTGGTAATGGTTTAGCAACACCAATTCGTACAATACCTTTACCAGCACCTTTTAATGCTTGTACAGCTTGATCTAATGATGCATTTTCCAAATTAATATTATTAACAAATAATAATCGATCACCAGGTATTAAACGTCCATCTAATTGAGCAACACCACCTGGTACCAATGATCTAATAACAATTAATGTATCATTTGGATCTAATGGATCTTGATAATCTAATATTGAAAAACCAAGACCACGTTCACCTTTAATTAATTCAATTATTTGTGGTTCAGAACTCCACATTGCTAAACCAGTTAATGGTTCCAATGAGCGTGATTTTAATTTAGAGAATGCATCATCTGGTCCATTACCAGCTGTTGCTAAACTACCATCAGATTTTGCTTTAACTAAACGTTCAGATGCTGGTAATAAATTATCTAAATTTTGTGTTGTACTGAATATATTTAATGTTGTTTTTTTAACAGTTTTTGTATCATCAACAAATGGTGTTAAATCAGTTTTACCACGCCCAACAATCATACGTACATCTTGTGGTAGTTCTTTTAATATTGCAACAACTTCTAAATGATTCATACCTAAAAGACGTTGACCATTTACCTCAAGTAATTCATCACCTGATTTTAAAAGACCATTTTGTCCGACTGGACCTTCAGGTAAAATTGAACGAATATAATGATGTGGTCGAACTTCACGACCACCTTCAACATCTACAGTTCCTTCAAGGGAAATTCCTAATCCACTTGATGCAGCGAATTTTTTTATTTGGGCAACAATAATTTTAATATCATTTCCAATTGTTTGTTTCCATTTTTTTATAATTGTTGTTTCGATTTCAGTTGTAAGCTCAGGTTCAACATAATATTTATGTTTGCTAATTAAAGCTGAATTTTTTGCATACAATATATCATCACCATCAAAATCATCATCGTCGCGATCATCATTGAGTTTTGTATCATTTAAAATGTCCACTGGCACCTCAGTTGGTATAATTTTAGTTGTTTGTTCTAAGGAGTCTCGGGCATTAATTAATTTCTTACCACTACCAAATGAACTAAGCATTGTTATTGAATCATCATGTTGTAAATTTAAATTCTTTTTACGCTCCATTGACATTGTCTGAGCAATAGATGGATTTTCTGAAGAATCTTGATCCTCTGACGAATTCATTTTATTACCAATTGAACTCCGGCGATGTGATGGTACAGCGATTGGTAAACGAGATGGTGTTGACGGTAAACTAGGTGGTTTTACTTCATTAGCTGCAATAGCTTGTTGTAATTGTTCATATTTTGGACCGCGTAAGTAACGTTCTAAGCGTAATACAACAACTTGTCCACTTTTTTTCAATACATCAACAGCTTGATGATTTGAAAATCCTTGTAAACTTTGACCATCCACCTCAATAATACGATCATTAACACGAATTCGACCACTAAAATCAGCAGCACTTCCTGGTGAAACACTTTTCACAAAAATTCCAGATAATTCTTCTTTTTCACAAACATAACCAGCAATTGTTATACCCAAACCATTAATATCTTTTGTAAGTTCAACTTCAAATTTTTCTGTTTCTGGTAATTCTAAATCATCTAAATCTAATGGTACTGCAATTGGTGGTCTATTCATAATATCTTTTTCACCATAAGAAAAACGTTTTTCTGTTGTTAGATGTGGTGTTGATGGTGTTGAACTATCACCAAATATTTCTGGATAACCAGCAGCAATTAAGTAACGTTCTAATTCAATTGGATCGATTAGAACACGTGACGGTACAATAGCACAACCTTGTTCTAATTCATATTTTGGTAATGTTTGTTCAATTGGCCGTGCAACAACTAAACGTACATGAGTACCAGATTGTCGTAAAACTGTAGCAACTTGTTCAGATATCATATCATGTAAATTTACACTACCAATTTGTAATATATGATCACCACTACGTAAACGACCATCACGATCAGCTACACCACCAGGTAAAATAGTTTTAACAGTTACACCTGATGTACGGGCACCAATTATACCAAATCCTAGACCACTACCATCATTAACTAATTCAATTGCTTGAATATGTGTCCATTCGGTAGCAAATAAATCTGATGCATGTTTTGATGAATCACTAACTACAGATTGTGGTCGTTCTTCATCTGGATTTCTTGTTAAATCTGAATAGCCACGAGTTTTTTTCATAAATGTTCCATGATCTTCTAAGCTATGATCTAAAAATTTAAATAACAATTTTAACCATGATTTTTCAATAAGAAATTTAATTCATACCAGAGGAGCCCATTCCCAAAAAATTAGTACTTCCTGTACTATTTATACTTCGTGGTGACATTTGAGCTGATGGTACTCGTTGTTCATCTGGATAATCATACATTTCCAAACCTTGTGGCACACTTAAGACCAAATTACCAGTAACATCAATATCAAAATCATGTGGTAACATTGATGGATGTTGTACTAATTGTGTATTAAGTTCACCTAAAGAATCTTGTACACTAACAATTGTCTTAAATATTGGATCTTGTAATATATCTAATATTGTTTTTAAACTTTCAGCTGTATTCATTTGTAATTTTGGATCATCAGAATCTTCAATGCCTTTTTTAACAGCTTCAATTTGCTGTAAAGCAGATGAAATATCTGTACTTAAATGCATATTTTTTTTAATCAGACACCTTCTTTGGCTAATTAAAATAGATAAATATAGAATATAAAACTGTGTCAAGTGAACTGTGATGAAAAATTGTTATGAGCTCCGCCCTTCCTTAATTAAATTACTATATAAAAATATTTCCGGAAAATTTCCTATCTTTTCAATTATTTTCAATTGCACTTTAACAAAATAATATAATAAATTTCATATTATTATTTTTTTGTAAGAATCAAAATATATTCACATTTTAATTAGAACATTCATTTATTAATTAAAATTTATTAAAAATATTTTCAACTTTAATTACCACAGAACCAAAATTATATTTGTTTGTTGACATAAGAGCAACGTCAACATAATCAAAAATGGTTTAATAATTTGCCTATTAACCGAAAGATGGCGCAACTTTATATTTGTAGTTATGCAGCGGCAGTGAACATTTTTTAGTGGATTATATTTACATTCCACATCAGATGTCAAAATTTTTATATCATACGGAAAAAGTCAGCTGTTTTTTTGACAATATTTTTATTTATTTTATTAGATTTTATTTTATACCATCCTCTTGAAACAAAACAAGTTAATTCTCATTTTAATTAAAAAAAAAAAGCAGGATAATGAATTTCCTGTTTAATTTTATACGAGTAATCCTATACAATATGATAGAACTGTTAACGTTTGGTAAAAAAACTATTAAGAATACCTTAAGTATTTGCATAAAAACGAACACTGGAAACACATTAGAAGTGAATTTAGATCCCAAATGGGATATTAAAAATGTTAAAGAAATTGTAGCACCACAACTAGGACTTCTGCCGGACGAAGTTAAAATTATTTTTGCTGGTAAAGAACTTTGTGATGAAACAACAATAGAGGTTATACTCTCAAATGTTTATAATTAACTCAAAGTATTGTAAAATCTCATTTTATAGGAATGTGATTTAGGCCAACGAAGCATTCTACATGCCATTAAAGCAAGACCACGTCCAAAAACTATAAAACCAAAACAATTAGATTCCGCATTTGCCGAAGAAGATAGCTCGGAGGAACCATCTAAGCCGCTTTGTGAAACACTTGTTGATTTACAATTATTAGACAGTGAAAGATTAAATATTTCTGAAGAAGGTTAATAGGAAAATTCATATTTCCCTAGTTTTTAAGATCTATAATTTAGTTTTTCTTTAGAACGGGAAAAATCAAAAGCACAATTCTTTGTACATTGTTCACAATGTAATAAACTTTGTACCGGAAAATTACGAGTACGTTGTTCAATGTGTAAAGGTGGTGCATTTACTGTATATCGTGATCCTGAATGTTGGGATGATGTATTAATGTCGAGACGTATTCGTGGGCATTGTGAAACAAGTGAAATTGCTTGTGTAGTAAGAAGATCATAAAAGTATACATAGTATTCCCTCTTAGAAATTATTTTCAATTTTTTTAGGATAATGAAGTCGGTGATCCCCCATTTGCCGAATTTTATTTTAAATGTGCTGAACATCCATCCGGTGGTGAAAAAGATTTTGCAGCACCACTTAATTTAATTAAAAAGAATATTAAAAATGTGCCTTGTTTAGCGTGTACGGACATTAGGTATATAAGAATTTTTAAAGTTACATTCTTTCTTTTTTAGAGAATGATGAATAATTGTTTTATGTAGTGATACTGTATTAGTTTTCCCTTGTGAAGCAAAACATGTTACATGTTTAGATTGTTTTCGACAATATTGTACAACACGTTTAATGGAACGTCAATTTATGCCACATCCAGAAATTGGTTATACATTAGCATGTCCAGCCGGTTGTGAGAGTTCATTTATTGAAGAAATTCATCATTTTAAATTATTAACAAAAGACGAATATGATAGATATCAACGATTTGCAACAGAAGAATATGTTTTACAAGCTGGTGGTGTATTATGCCCACAACCAGGTTGTGGTATGGGTTTACTTATTGAACCAGATTGTAAAAAAGTCACATGTCAAAATGGTTGTGGTGTAAGAATTTAAATATTACGTAAAATTACATTTTACATATCTAGTTTTCTTTTTAGTATGTATTTTGTCGACATTGTCGTCAAGGATATCATTTAGGTGAATGTTTACCAGAAAACTTTGAAACAAGTAATACTGGTTCATGTGAATATCTAGTCGATCCGCAAGTAAGATATTAGCAAAGCCGTATATAATAATTTTATTTTAAAATGTTCTATTAAAATTTATAGCGTGCTTCCGAAGCACGATGGGAAGAAGCTTCTAATGTTACAATTAAAGTGTTAACGAAACCTTGTCCAAAATGCCGTACACCAACAGAAAGAGATGGTAAATTTTATATAATTATTCATAATGTAAAGATTAATTGTAAATTTTAATTTATTTAGGTGGTTGCATGCATATGGTATGTACTCGGGGTGGATGTGGTTTTGAATGGTGTTGGATTTGTCAAATTGGTTGGACAAGAGATTGTATGGGAGCTCATTGGTTTGGCTAAATTATTACCTAGAGAATTACAAAAAAAAATATAAAAAAATTGTAGACTGAAATTAAATTTTTTGTTTCTTAAGAATTAATTTATTTATTATGTCATTATATTTTTTGTTGACTTTATTTTAGAAATTTTAATTTTTGAATATTTTAAAACGAGGACTACATTATATTTTTAGTTTTTAAAAAAATATACATATATATTTTTAAATTTGATTATTTTTATCAAAAAGAAATTTTAATATTGGAAGACAATTAATTGTTAGCAAAATAAATATATTTTTAATAATATAAATAAATTTATAAAAAATATTAACAAATTAATTATATTTTTTCATTAAAATTGTGACGCATTATATTCATAAAATACAAAATTTAACTATGAAAATTTTGTGTAAAAATATACACAAAATTAATGAAATAAATAAATGATAGAAATTATTATTTCATAAGAATTGTTTGTACTTAATTATTTAAATGTTAAATTACTCACAAATTATTTGACTTAGCCATTAGAAACACGTTAAATATGATTTATAGTAATTTAACGACTATCATGATTAAATGAGGGATGCAATTATTTATGTATTCTTGTCTCTACAATCTAGGATATATTATTATAGACCAATGTAGACAACAATTTAAATAAAACAACGCAGAGAAATATAAAACGAAAATTAGAAAATTATTTTAGGTGACCAGAATTATAATGATCTATTAATCTATAGAATATTTTCCTAACTTCATCAAAATTATATTTTCCTAACTTCCTATCATTCCTATGGTCACCCTATTTTCATATATAAATTAAATTATTAAGTGGTATTTTATTGAGTATGAAATTTATCATTAATTTTAATATTATGAAAATTATTATTGTGATTTTTATGACATCAAAATATAATGTTTAGTTTATGCAAATATATTTCAATGCCAGGATATTATAAAATTATGATCTTTGAATATATTAAAGATTATTATATATTTAATAAACTGGAATATTACGTATATAATATTTTCGTCTTAAATCATTTAAATTTTATTATTTATATAGTCCAAAAATATTTTTAAACAAATTTTTGAACTATGTAGTAATAATACATAAATTTATTGAACCTTTAATAAATTAAAAATCAATTAAATAAATAAGTGTCAGTTATATATGTATATCTCATCAATTAATTAAAATCACTTAATTAAAAATAATTATTTAAGTGTACATGAAATTGTCTACCAATTTATAATTACATCGTACAAATAGTAGGTATACTTATTTTGAAATTTAATCTGAACAAATTTAAACCAATTAAAGCTTTAGATAAATAATAATAATTTAATCATACCTATTTTATATATAGTAATTATATTGTCCTATACGACGTATACCATTACATATTTAATCAAATCTAATTGTTATTCATTTTACAAATTATACAATTAACAATGATATATTATTATATACTTCAGGTTTAAGTGTATAAAGAGGTGGAATTGTTATTTAATTGTACAAGGATATATCAAATATTTATTTTTCTATATTCGTTAAGTATGATATTTGTTCAAATTTTAAATAATTGAAGTTTGGGATGTTAACGAAAATAAAAATTATTAAAAAGTCATCGAATTGAAATATTAATCGATAGTACGATAGTATTAGGAAAATCTTAAATAAAATCTAAAAATTTAACTCTTATAATATAGTTCTTGTCTGGTCAGCCTATTAAAGAGACATAGAAGTCTATTAAGGAAATAGATAGCAGTTGATTGGTCTAGTACCCTAGCCTAGAGCATAATTGTATGATAAATTATATTGAAATGTTGCATGCAATCTGTAAAATAATATATGCACATTAATTGCCATTATAAAACCATGTTAAATATAGAAAGATAAATGGGATTTTCTAATTTTCTATTGATTATTTTGTGTGCATATAATTTTTACGAAAGATTTTTATTGACAAAAAATTGATTACTATTTAAATTTTGCCCAATTTGAGCTTTGTATGTTTTAAAAAAAATCTTATAACTGATTTTTTCTTCTTACATGATATTAAATAGAATTAAATATCGTACTGGTACAAAAATATTAAGTAGTTCACTTAAATTTGCAATAAAATTAGAGTAGGTATATTTATTTATTTCAAACTTGAAATTTATGTGGAAAACTATTTAGCAACCATTACTAAAATATATATAAACTATTCGTTATAAAATATAGTATTTTTTCTATAAATGATAAAAGTTTGAGTATGGCAATACGCATTACCATCTATACGTTTACTGCTTAATGTAGGTATTGTAATTACCTTTAATTCAACACAGTTAATGTGTATATATGTACAGACACTACAAGCCACTGGGTATAGGCTACGAGTATAGGCTACTAATATAAATATAGTATTTTTTTATAAATGATAAAAGTAAATATGAATTGAGTATGGCAATATACGTATACTACATCAAAATGTAGGTATTTTAATTACATTTAATTCAATACAGTAAACTTGTCTATGAGACACTCGTAGTCCATATCCAGTGGCTTTTAGCTACCACATCCTCTTTCATATATTTCATTATAACATTAATATAAATATTCGTTATTATAAATTTTCAAAATTGTTATAAAAATTCAATTAAAATTGTTAAAATTTATTGTCAATATAATAAACTGTAAATATCCTCATTTTATGTATACAATACCAAAAAGGCAAAAATTAATTGTTCTCTTAAAAACTTTATTTCACCACAATTTTCCTTTTTAACATCTACGAAAATAAACTTAGGTATCCTTTTCACAGCTTTCATATGCATATTCTTACTCCCAAACTGATGTACTATAAAAACTATATATGTAAATGTAAGTACAATTAATTTAAAGCATGCGCTCTAACATTTATCTTAACCCTTTAAATTTATACGAAAAATCTTCTATTAATGATTTTCATCATTTCTATTCATCATTCATCAATATAAACTTTATAATGTATACAAGAAAACTCTGTTGGCGATATTCATTGGAAAATATTTTATACTGTACATAATTTTATTTCTGTTCCTTGTTTTATTGGAATTTATATTATTTTATTTATACAAAAAATATATAATGTACAAAAAATAATAATAATTCTATAACGATTTTATTTATGGTCAAGTAAATTCATTTCTTTTTCACTTTGAAATCCACATACACACTTATTAAGTGCACCCAGGAATGAAATGACTTAATCGATGAGGTTCCACACAGAGTTTTTTCTAATAAATAAATGATCGTTTCCATATAATATTTCCAATAAAAAATATACCGAATTATATAGCAAATATTTGAATTTATTCTGTTACTGATTTCCCTACAGATTTAAATCAAAATTGATTTGTAATATTTATTGATATTTGTAGAAGAAATTGAAGTTCCCAAATTCATAATTTGTAATCATTTTTTTTTCTTATGGTTAATATTTCGTCAAATAGTCAGTAAAATATATAATCTTCTTCCAATTAGTTTTGTTGTTTGTAGTAGTATAAGCTTATATTAAATTTGTTGAAATTTTAATTGGAATCATCATTTTATAGAATTAGTAATAATCATACCAGTATTATGCAATAATCTGTGAATTATTTCACATAATTGATTAATTTTTTTTTATATGTTTCTATTAAATCATCTTTTTAATGTTAGATCTTCTCTGTCCGACACTGAACGTATGTTCCCAACATCAATTTTTAATGAATAGAATTAGTGTGTATAACAAAAACAATGGATATATATTTTTGTACATATATATGTATATATGATATACAAAATCATGGAAATTATGTATAGTAAAGTAGTAGTGATTTTCATATTAGAATAAAGAAAATCCTTTTACGAACATGAAAAAGAAAATACAAAATAGGAAATCGTTACTAAAACTCACTACATAATACTTAAACCTATAGAGACGACAATGTGTGATGAATATAAAAAAAACCCATGAACAATATAAAAAGGAAAAGCTATTCAAGAAAAAATATATTTCAATTAATTTTATTATGTAAAGCTTCTATTGTATCTTGAAGATTTTTTTTATATTACATACATGCTTCTATGGGTAATAAAATTCGTCAAACTTAGTAGACAAAGTAAAAGGAAATATATTTTCTATTCATCTATTAAATTTTTAAATTACATAAATAAACGTTATATAAACTTTTCTATTATATTTAAAAGTTACTTCCAGTTCAATAAGTAATTATGTTCAGATGGTATAAAATCACTTCATAAAATTTCACTTCTACAGATATAATAAATAAATGTAGAAAATTTTTTGGTTCAATACAAAATGGTATTAAAGGATTTTCATAAAAAGGAATTTTTTTAAAAGGGTATAGTAATAGAAATTTTCTTCTTTACAATTGAAAAATTAATATAAAAATTATAAACGTAAAAATGTGAAGTCGAAAAATATATGTATTTTCAATTTATAAAATTCTATTAACGAGTTATATAAATTTGTAAAATTTAACACTTGATAATGTGCACAAATTAGAACACAAATTTTAATAAATTAAAATTTAAAAAAAAAATGTTACGATCAAAATACCACAAAATATTTGAGATTTTACTCTTCTAGCCTGTTAACAACAACATTTATTTACTTATAATCTAAACTCTTAAAAGTAATTTCGGTTTCACATGTTAATCTTAAGGGAATATTAGTCCAAACTATGAAATTGAAATTAATTTCCTATATTATTAACTAAATAAAAATAAGAGTTGCCCAATTAACTCATTTTTATGTACATAAGAATTAAATACATATTTCGGATATAAATCATTTTTTAAATTTTTACATAAACGCATCTTACAATAGTCCCTCCTATCATAGTCCTCAAATTTTGTGTAAGTTTACTGAAAGGCACAACCACAAGCTGAACAACACACATTTCTAGAGAAAATCATAAAATAAATAATAATGTAAAAATTTATAAAATAAAGTAAAATAAGACATAAATAAATTTATAAGCAATTAAATATTAGATGTGTAGAAAATCAGTTCTACTTCATCTATGAAAATATTTCAATCTTCTACATAAAATGTTAAACTCTGATAAAAAACATTAGTCCCTTAATTTTCATCATTTCTATAAATTTTAAATTATCCTATGTAAATTAAATTATATTTTAAAAATGTTATTTAACTAAAAAGAACTATCCAAAATACAGAAATAAATTAAATTTTAAATTCATTTAAAACTAAAAGTTGAACACTCTAAAATAATGAGTTCAAATACATAAAATGATTATATTAAAGGATATTTATTTTTGATATAAATTTCAATAAACAAAAATCTTATGGTTAGTGTGAATAACAAAAACAAAATCATTTATAAAATCCAGGACAGTCCACTGAGATATATCCTTTTAAATTGAAAATATGAAGAAACTATAGAACAATTTGAAATGTTAAATTATATAAGGATTTGCTTTTACCATTACAACAAAATGAAAAGTAATACAAGGACAAGACGAATTTAAATGGGTCTCTTGTGGTTTCAATTCAATATACATAAAAAAAATTTTTTTTTGTCAAATTTGTACGAGTGTTAAATTGAAAAAGGACACGATAAACCATAAGGATTTTTTTTCTCGTATATAGTTAAAAAAAGCATAGGGAAAATTTCACAGTGAAAGTAATATTCAATTAGAGAGAAATAAATTGAAATTAAATAGAAAATTTATTTCGTAAATTTTTTTTTTGTAAGATGTTGGAGTTCGTCTGCAGTTTTTAGGGGACAAATTTTGAAATTTAATTATATTTCTGTATAAAATTTAGGAAAAATATTTAATCATAAATTATAAGAGATTAATTAAGTAATATAAAAATTCAGAAGTTAACTGAATTTAATCAATTTTACAAGATAATAATAATTATTCCTGAAAATTAAATAGTATAAGATTATTTTCCGCATAAATTTTAAAATTCAAATTGGATAGTAAAATTGTATATACACATAAATTTTCGAAAATAACTATATACTCAAATTTCTAATATACATATATGAAATAATTGGCATATATGAATTAGATTTTAATTTCAGTATGTTAAACATACAAACGTTGACTATGTCTGGTCTATAATATAAAAAATAAAAAAATAAAACTTATTCTTCTGAGTATCTCCATAAATCCCAATTACCCTTGCTCCAAGGATATTCAAGTAAATATGAAAAATGGTATATATGATATATTATATAAAAATTGATTTTTATTTTTTTTCACATTGAGCTTTTCCTATATAAACATTTACATATATATGTGCATGTATTTTTTTTTTGTATTTAAATGTAGAAAAATGTTTTTCTTATTTTATGATTGCCGGTTATTTTATAGATTTTTTTTTCCATCTAGCTATAATAACTTTCTTTTTTGATTTTATCTACTAACAACTAACAACCATGTTAAACATTGACGATTTTATGTATATTATTATTATGTTCAACAATTTTTTTATAATATTTAATTTTTTTTTTATTATCCGGTTTTATATTTCATAGTTTTATCATAACTTTCTCATGTTTTTAGAGTTAAATGATTTCCTTTTCAATTTTCCTATAAAGAAAAAAAATAGAAAGCTGTAAAGTGTTATAAATTGATATCATTATTAGAACCATCAATTTTTTTTTATGGTACCAGTTGAGTATAACATCTAACAGGGAAATCTCATATTTCATAATTTGTTTTTATATTGAATTTAAGTAGATTTTCATTGCAATCGTAAACTATCAATTTACATGCACTTGAGAATTATATTTTTATTATGGAAATTTGAATGAATATTATATTATAGGAAAAATCCTTGGTGATAAAATATAATAATGTGAAAATAATTTAATTATTGATTCAAATAATTTAATAATTTAGTAATTTAATTATTGAATGTATTATAAAATGTAATTTAATAAGATTTTAAATGATATTGGAGCACATGTTATTTCGAATCATTTTATAGACCAATTTTTGACCATACAATTTTATATAGACTCATTTAAATTGATTAGATCAGAATGAACTATGTGAGAATAAGCAACGAAATTATCCTTAACAAACCCACTAAACTAATATCGACAAATTCCAATATTTCAATTAATGAACTGACATTCTACTTATACTGGTATGGTATACCACTCCATAGATCCATTTAATTCATATCAGACTTTAAACCTGTTCCACCTTACCAATTCCCTAGATAAATATATAATAAGTTAACCAAAAAAAAAGGACTATTCATAATTATAATGAAAAAAAGGAATTGTTTTCATAATTATAGGGATATGCAAAATTTGAAGAAAAAAAAACAAACTGAAATATATTTATTAAAATAATATTTTTTACCTTTTTTTAGATGAAATATAATAAAAAAAAAATTTGCGCATGGCTACGGAGTTTTTTGACCCGACTATATTTAAAATAAAAATTTGAAAATGGATTTTTTTTTCTTGTAAAATAATTACAATCATAATTCGTCCTGCATACACTTATATATATTTTTTTTGGTTTTTTTTAATGACTTCCTTAAATATTTAAAGAATTTTTAATGAAAAGAGGGTAACAAAAAAAATATAAGAGAACATTTTTTAAGATGAAAATCTTCTATAATGATTTTTTTTTTGTTTTTTTGGTATATCTTTTTTTTTTAATTTAACAAACAGTTTATCCTTTTTTCCAGTACAAAAAAAAAATTCAAATAAATTGCTTTGGTATATCAAAAAAAATTTTGAACAGAGAGTAAATTGTAATTTGTTTGTCTTTTTTATTGATTTCCTTGTTTGTCATCATCATTGATATCCTCTTGACTGTCAGTATTTTGTAGTGTCCATAGATCTAATTCATTTTGTTACTCTATATATAGAGTTGTGTATAGGCGTATTTATTATGTTTGTATTTTGTTATAGTTTAGTTTACTAATTGGTTTTAATTTGTCCCAAAACGATTACCAATTACATACTAGTATATAAATATATGTACTATGTATTTTCATTTAATTTATTTCAAGTTTTAAATGAAGGAAGAAGAATATAAATACAATTCATTTCTGTATATTATTTAATGTATGTATGTATGTATTATAATAGAAATAAAAAAAAAACTATATAAGAGTATAGAAATTAATTTTAACGGTTCAACAGATCCTTTTACTTTCATTATAAAAATGTTATATAAGAAAAAATAAATATAATTTTTATATTTATATATTTTAGTTTTAATCGGTTAACAAGAAAATTAATGAATAAAATAAAATAAAGAAATATATATAGTTAACTATTAAACGAGAGAATAGCATATATAAATAGTTTAATTATGTTGAAATGAAAATGGTATTAATTAAAGGATTTTCGTATTATTGTTATAATTATATTCTTTATAATTAAATAATGTGCAATTATTATTATAATTTCTTTCCAAATATACAATCACACTACAATCACATTAAACCACAAACATAAACCAAGCTGAAAAATATTCTCGCTTAATGTGTAAATTTTATCTATATTGTTACACCTTTTTCAATTTTCTAGTTAATTTCCTGTCGTCTGGTGGAAAATATTAGATGGAAAATTTTATATTATATTTGCTAGAATATTTCTGAACAATTTTTTAAATTTTTTTATTGAATTACCTTGCTAAAAAAAATTGGTTAAAATTTAAAATAGGGAAAAGCAAAATGTGGTAAATCATTTATTTGAATAATAATGGTTATGATGGGTATAGGTAATATAGCACAATAATTGAAATTTGATTATCAGTTTTTGTAAGGCAATTTTATTGATTAATTTTCATTTCAATTTATTTGGTTTTTGTAGATATATTTCAGTAATAATATTTCATATTTTTCATTAACTATCAATATAAAATTTTATAGAATTACAATCTTAAAACTATAATTATATATGTATTCCCTCTTTTGGAAAACGAAATATTGTAAGTGTTAGATAAAATAATTTAGAACTTAATGAAGCCGAGGAAAATATATATTATTTAAATTCGTCCAAAAATACGTTTTGGCCCCAGCATATTCTGAAAACTTTTTAATGAAAAGTTAAATTCTGTTTATATAAAATGCAAGAACTTTATAACGTTTTTTGCCTGAAATCAATTTTTGCGGCTTGACATCTCCCATTACAATATTACCGATATTACCTATAGTAGTAAAAATTCATATTCACCAAAAATATGATAGTATCTATATGTAGTATGTATGCATAAAGATAAGAAAAAGAAAATGTAAACAAAACGAAAAAATATTTTTTTAACTATGTAATTCTATATTGAATAAAGCACAGCCAGCGTGCAGTGTAAAAAAATAACCATTAACTTTATATCAGCCGAAATAGCTCAGTTGGGAGAGCGTTTGACTGAAGATCTAAATGTCCCCGGTTCAATCCCGGGTTTCGGCAATGTTTGGAATTCAAAGTTTTCTTTTTTTTTTGCTTAGATAATAAGTTTGTGATCAAAATATTAATGACTTTAAATTTTTATGAAACTTCAATAAAAACAACGATAACTAAAGCATAAAAGGTATTTTTCTTAGTAATTTTAAAGTTAAATAAAAATTAGTGTACATTTTAATATATTAAAGATTTTTATAATATAGTGAGTATATTAGACTTGAATGATAAAGAGACATACATTAAATAGATAAAATTTGATGCCTAAATTACATGTAACCATTTGGCAATCAAATTATCCTTCAAACTCTCAAATTTATATAGTTAACAAGACTTTGAACTCTATTATTCCAATATGAGTAAACCACAACCCTATTTTCTTCCAAAAATTAATATACCTTTCAATAAATTTATTATTTTTCATTTAAGAATCATTTTAAAATCCTCATAATCCTTAAAATAATAATATAATTATAATTAATTATTTTATAAGTAAAATTGTGTTTTAAATACAATAAATCCTGTATATCCTGATTATTCCTCTTTTTTATAATAAAGAAAAAAAATTGATTTTTTTTTATAGATTTCAATTTTTATATTTTCATCATCTTAAAAACGAAAATAAATCCAATTCTTTCACATACAAATGCATCTTTTTACCATGCAAGGATAAAAAAATCAAAACAAAATCCGCAAATATAACTTTATAATACACAACCATTCTCTTCACAAAAGGATTATGCATAAGACTGAAAAGATTTATATATGAGATTGTATTTTTCGTTTAAAAAACAATAATACAAAATCCTAATTTTTTTTTTTTACATTTCCACTAATACACATAAATATTGATTAATAAATGTGAAAATATGTAGAAAATATTTCATCCTGACATTGTGTTTGTATAAACAAAATTTTCCAAAAACCACGTGGATTTTAAAGCTTTCTATATGTTATGTATACATTTTTACATTTTATTTAATAGTAGAAACGGAAAGGAATAATTTGCAAGAAAATAAAGAGAACATAAAAATTGAGAAGAGAATTTTCTTTTAAAAAAGGATTTATAATTATAATACATTTTTAACAATGCAAAGTAAGAAAAAGCTTTCAAATATATATCCTTTTTATTTTCATTTTTGTTTTTAAATGAAAATATTAAAAATTGTATTTTTTGTTAATAATTATTAAAATTATTTTATGAAAATTTAAATTTTTTAATATTTAAAGTCCTGTAAAATTTAAATATTAATATTTTTGCAATAAATTTTTTAACGAATGTTATTATTTGGAACATTTTATAAGTCGGTATAAAAATCAACCAAAAGTTTGTAACGATTTTTATATTTAAATTATTTATCAGACTTTTAAAATTTCCGGGACAGGAAAAGTCTTATTGGGGACTATTGGAAAAATGAAATATTGGAAAAAATCGGAATATATTTTTCTATAAAATCATTTAATAAATTAAATTAAGATAAATTTACACTTAAAATCGATTTTTATTTTAAATAAAAAAGCTTCTAAAAAAACACACCTCAAATGAATATCTACAAAAAAAAAAATTATATATATAAAAATTTCTCAGTATAAAAAAATAAATATCCTTTTTTAAATTGAAATAAATGTGATACATACATATGTATATGAAAAATGTAATTTTTTTTTGTTCAAATAATAATAAATTTTTGTGTAACGTGGAAAATTTAACAACAACAAAATGAAAGTAAAGTATATAAAAAAAGCTTATCATCACTTATCACCATACATATATACGTACTACAGACTACTACTATATGTGTTCATATTTGCTACTTATCTTTTTATCGATTGTAACGACACCTTATCACTGTATGAGTTAAATATTAGAGTAGTAGACTTTGTTTTCCATAGAATCTCTATATATTCCCTACTGCGTCTCCTAATACATATAAATGACAACAACAACAAATTGTTGTATATGAAATTTTTATATATTAAATAAAAAAAAATTCATTACTTTTTACACAGCATGATTGCATTAACAAGCATAGTCGGGAATCTCATCAATAATAGAAGATTTTTTATATATTTCAAGTATTTTTTTGATTATTTGTTTCCCTTCAGAAAAATCATAAAATAAAGTCGATATTTTTTGTATTTATATGTACCACCAACAGAGAGAAATTGAAGTTTTTAAATTAGCAGTTGGTCATATTATGTGGGCTGACGACTTATATAAAATATATTTTATTATCAATATGTCCTTGGTTAGAATTAAACCTCACCTATTTTACATTCTACTATTATATATTTTCGATATATTTCATATATGTCATTTTTGTTAATTGGGAGCTGACAAAATCAATTATAATTAATTAACATTAAATTTTGGAAAATTATAGATGCAAATGAATTAATATTCGAAAAACAATTATGTCACCTACTTTTACAATCATTTATTTATATAAATTACAAATTGTAATTGTACAGAAAGGAAATGGATTTGTCTAAATTCGATATTTTATTATATATATTTTATTTAAAACCAAAGAATATATCCTACAATATGTCTTAAATTGAAATATTAGACATATATCGTCCTTTAATATTCAGTTCCCTATAGAATTAATCCACTCCACAATAATACTCTCGAATACATCACCTACCCTAAAACAAAATATACTATCTAAAAAAAATACTCATATAGCTAAAAGAATAATTTTTACCATACAACAAAAATTAACATAAAAAAAAATAGCATAAAATCGAAATAAATTTTCGTCCTTTTTTCTCTAAACTCTATATATTTTTTTTCTGTCTTACTATATTTTTCAATTCTATTAAAACTGAATCAACAGTAAAAATATTTACAAATACAAATGTAAATATAATAATTTTGAAAACAGAGAATAAATTTGCCCAAATAAACATAGAAAAATATTTTCAATTTTCCCCAAAAATTTTACTCTCTGGAAAATACGAAAAAAAACATTTTGCAATAACGATTTAGTTTTTTTTTTGTTGCAAAAAGCTTTTCTCTGTTTATTGACAATTTTTTTTCTTCAAGTTTTTCCTATAACATTTTTCTTATGGGTGCACATTTTTCACGCATTTAACTACAATAACAAAAATAAAAAAAATTCCATACTTATGTAAAGGACATATAGCGAAAAAGGAAAAAATGAAAATCGTAACTCATTCCAATATGAAAATATTGATTCTCTATTTAATCCTTGTAAAGTTTTATTTTACTCTTCTTTATTCCCTATTTAATGAAAAGCTTGATGTGTGTAGTCAAATACTTAATTCAGACATTAAATCTAATATAGTATATGTGTGTTTAAGCATTTCTCTTTTTAAATGTGTTAGTCAAATTCTCAAATTTATTGATATCCTTTTTTTTCTGTTTATATTTTTATTAATGCTCGGTAGCTGGAAAAACATTATCATACATAACAAAAAAAAAGCTCATTTGTGTATCTAACGAACAAAATATATTACGATAAAAAAATGAATTCTGATATTTAAAGCTTAAACACTACAATTTTTCTTTCGTTTTTTTAGGGGGTGGTTAAGGTTGGGTTTGATATATTTTTTTTTTTCGGTAATAATTTTTTTGCCCTGTGTAACAACATAAATTCCAATGTAAATTAAATACAATTTTCAGTCTTCACACAGCATTTCTTCGGTTCGGTTTATGAGCTCTTCCAAAAACATAAATTACAAAAAAAAATATAAACAGAAACATTTAAAACATTTCTTAAAACAAGGACTAAACATTTAATAATATCCTGAAAAAAAAAATTTTGTTAAAAAATTTATTTAATTTTTATGTAAAATAAAATATATGAGATTTTTTTTTTAAAGGTTTCTTCGTCTCTTTTTATTGGGATCATAAAACAAAATAGAAAAACTGATTTTCATTAAATATCAATAAATCGCGGAACCGCGTTTTATGCGCGCGTTTTTCTTTTTCTATTTATTTTTTCTGTTGTTTAATATTTTTCGCACTATTTTTTTTTTTTCTTATCTGATAAAAGGAAAATGTGGTAAAAACAAAATATATAAAAACAATTTATTAATAAAAATTATAAACCAAATAATGAAATTTTCAATAAAAAAAAGAAGTTTGAATCATAAAATTGTAACTATATAAAAAAAATTAAATTTAAATATTAAAATTAAAATTTATGATACAAAAAAAAAGCTCAATTTTGTGGAAAAATGAGAGTGAGAGAATTTTTTGTGGAAAATATTTTCATGGAAAATTAAATTAATATAAATAAAAACCACGTGACATTGTGGTATAGTTTTTAAATAAATAAAATAAAAAATAAAATCAACAAAAAATAATTTAACTTAAAAAAAAATTAAGGAATTTACATTAAAAAAATTAGAGGGAAAATATGTTAAAATTTTAAAAAAATATATATGTATGTATGTACTAAAAATTGTTTCAAAAAAATTATACTAAAATAATAAAAATTTACTTTATTAAATTTTAAATACTAAAAAATACTAAAAAAAATTTATTGAAAAATTATTTATGTGAATATTGTAAAAATAAAATTTACATAAATGAAAAATTATGTAAAAATAGAAAAAATTTAATTATGAGAGTAAAAATTAATAAAGTCATGACCTGTCACATAACAGAATAAAAAAAAAACTTGTGTATTAGCAGACGGAAAATTAACATATAAGGGTTGTGAAACCCATCCTTAAAATTCCCATGCGAGTGTGAATTTACTTATATGTATACATATATTTTTGTATTTATTATTTTTATGTTGATTTTTTTTCCATTTCAATGTGTTGGTATTTATTTTCATTTATTTTTTTTATGTTAATTTGTCATTATTGATTCGGTGTGTAAATTGGGCTGGTTAGTATTTTTATACTCCTCTCGGATAGAATACTGTTACACCGTCTCGTCACCAATTCATCATTACCACTATATTATCATTATAAAATTCTCTGCCAATTAATAATCAATTTCTGTAGCATAATTTTGAGTAGGCGAAAAATATTGTCAGAGAAAAAAAGGATATATGAAATGTGAAAAAAAGGATATGTATATGAAATTTAAAAAAAACAAAAAAAATGGTTATTTTTTCAAAACACTTCTCTTGAAACACACACAATCTCAAAATAAAAAAAGGATAACAAAAGTAATATTTTTATGAGAATCCTAGAACGGAGAGAGGACGCTTTTTTTTGCGGATTTTATACTACTTTTTTTTGTTAATGTGCAAAAAATGACGCATGTTCTTGGTTTATTACATAAGATATAAAAATTACCGGTATATTATGAATTTTCATTTTTTGTTCAACAATTTTCTTGTTTTTTTTTTTACGTGTATTAAGTTATGTTGTCAACATTTATACCCAGGTATGCAAAAAAATATCAATATTTTATATATGTTTTGTTATGTGCCAGAATTTTTGAGTTGAGACAGTTAACAAAAACGAAGAAGTATTTCGTAGGAGAGAGAATGGATGTAAAAATTGTGGGTGATAGAAAAAACTTTTGGTTTTATTTTTTTTAAAGGGTGAACATAGAATAAAAATTAATGGGTAAAAAAAACATAAAAAACGGGCAGGAAAACACTTCATAAATTGATTTTTAAATTGAAACTTTTTTTTATATGTATATACTCGTATATCCTTTATGGTTAAGGATGTTAAATTTTGTGCAAATTATTATATGATTTTATGAGTTTATGGATAGAAAAAGATTATATTTAAAAATTTGTTTTGTAAAGGATGTAAAGGAAAAACATATTTTATGGAAAAGAAAAACATATTGTTAAAAGGATTTTTATCTATATTGTAATTTGTTTGTTTGAGATAAAACTACAAAAAAAAACAGGAAATACTGCAACGTTGTAGCTTTTATAGGATTTGAATTGATGCTATTATTCTTCATTAATGTAGACATAGAGGTTAAATATACTTTCGAAACGTTTAGGCTTTTATTTTTATTATAACATTGGAATATTGATTCTAATTCTAAAATTTAAAAATTTATTATAATTGACATTACCGATATTTCATAAATTTTATGGGATGAATTTATAATTGATATTGCAAAATATAAAAACCTCTGCGTTTCGAAAACATTTAACCTATCTCTCTATTGACGAAGAACTGAATATATTATGGGATTATGTGACTGAATTTGTTGGTTTTGTAGTCCTTAAGTTGTATAGGAATGTTATAATTAATATAATTTACAATAAACAATATAATTAATTTGAAATGGTTAGATGAACAATTCTACCTTTTCCTTAAATGCTTTATTCATTCATTACTTATAACTACTTCAGGGTTTCATAAAAATGATCCACTAAACTTTATAGATCAAAATCAAATGCTCCAAATTGATATTAAAGCCTTAAGACCGGGCTTATAGTCTTCTTGCTTGCACAGTTTTCCTTATTTATAAAAAAATTTTAAATTCCTACTATCAAAATTTACATTTTGACTAATAATTTTTACTCTTAAATTTCAACTAAAATTTAAATTAAAATTCTAAAAAAATTCACGAAATATTTACGAAAATATGACAACAACTTGCATTTATTTTTTAAAACTCCCCTAAGATTTAAATTTTTTATATAATTATTAATGCAAAGAAAAAATGGTTTAATACTTCTAGAATACAACCCCTAATATTTTAATTAGCTGAACTCTGTTGAGTTATTTTTTCCTCCTCATTTTTTTGGTTCATTAAAAATATAACAACAACGAAAAAAATATCCAAACATCCCGTTTGCAAAAAATATTTCTACTTTAGTCCTTATCAACATTTTCTTTTACCTTCATTTTGTGCATTAAAACAAAAGCATCTTTTTGTGATGATTTTTGTTATTTCATTGTTTGTTTCTTTCAATTTCATTGGTTTGTTTTGTGGTTCTTCGAAAGAAGCTCTTATAAATTAAATTGACTAAAGCCTTCGCAATGAACTCTGGATTTTTATATATGTATCTTTGAGTTACCATCTGAGTACCAAAAATCCAATCTGCATTTATACAATTTTTTTAAATTCAATTAAATCAAATTCAACCCGAAACATTTTTTGTTTTGATTATTTCAAATTTTATCCATGATTCTATGGAGTATATCCTTTTGTATCATTTTTGTTCTGGGATTTTTCCAAGAGTTTTAATGAAAAAAAAAAATGTGGTTAACATTTCGATTAACTTTTGAATGGTAGTTTACAAATATTGGAGGGATTTTAAATTAAAAATTATATAATGTATAGATGAAAACCATATATTTTGGTACTTTTATTTATTATCTTTTCATTTTTGAAATAAATTTCGTTTAATTATGTGCATTTATGGTTTATAATTTATAAATTCTTTGTTTCAAATTTATGTGCAATAAAATTTATGAAATAAATTCTATAATTATATAAAGGAAAATGAAACATAAGGAAATTTCTTTTTTTACTTTGTCCTTTCTTTCATATTCCTAATTAAGCATATTAATATCATGTCTATATAAACTACATAAATTAATAATTGTATATGTTCTAAAATAATTGTAATTAAATTTATAATCTTTATGGTTAAATTGTCACAAAATCAATTAAATATTATAAAGAAGATTGTGTATATTATGTGAATTTATGTCGACGAATATTTATGAACAAAGGAAAATTATTTTGAAATCAGAACATTGTCTTTTTATGCATAATGTCATTGGCATATTGAATATTGATTTAGAATATTTTAAATAGTTTTTATTCTGATTATTATACAGAACAGTGTAATAACAACACATTTTTATGGCTACAAGAAAATTTCAGGCAAAAGTCAAGTAAAATTATTGGGAAAAACCTTAAATCAAATTGTAAATGAAGAATTAATTTTATTTTGAGAAGAAGACGAATTCGACTTCTGGAATTGCTCTCTTACAAATATTTATTTCGGAATTACATAAATGATTAAATATATACAACCTAAATAGGACAATCAAATTTTATAAATTTTATAAATGAAAATTAATCAACTCAAAACTATATTTGGAGGACATTTTGTAATTATAATTTTTGATGTTCATATTTCAACATCTAAATGATTTAATTTTATAGAAATATATAAATTACTACTTCTCTATTTTATTTAATTAAATTACTGGTGTAGAGCTTCTTTATATACCACAACAGATTTAGCCATTTCATTTTTCATAGAAATTCATGAAGAACCAGTAAATTGTACAAGAAACAGACAATTTTTCCTTCTTTAGTGTCATCGACTCATCTATACCATAATATAGATCTAATTTAAGAAACAACACAAAAAAGGATATAAATTAATTTTAACTCCTTGTTATTTTACCTCTTTTGTTTTTGAATTTTTGTCTATATTATTTTTTTTTAAAAAAAGTGAAAAAATCACGTTCAATGTCGAAGTATAAAATTAGTGATTTAATCATGTTTATTATTTACAAAAAAAGTCCTTAATATTTATCCTGTTTTTGTCATTTTTTATTATTTTTTTGTTCAGATTTTTATCATTTTAGTAAAAAACAAAATTTTCTTGTTGTTTGTATCAATTTGTTTAAATCAGAAACATGACAAGGAATAAAATATATATTGCACAAAAAATTATTATTATTATTATAATTTCAAGGATATATTTTCTTGTTATATCTTCATATTCTACCAAAAAAATTCTCATTTACATTTAGATTTTATTATCGTGGGGTTTTTTCTATATATACATATATTAAAGGAACTTTTTATAGACATTTTTTTTCTAAATAATAGGATCAGGTTTCAAGATTTTATGTTTATATATGACCTGTGAAATTCACTCGACTAACAACATGTAATTAAGATAATATTTTCTTTTAGTTACTAAAACGATATTAATTAATTTGTAAGATAAATTTATTTCTAGTTAAATGAAAATTTTCATCGAAATATCGGAAAAAGGACTACGACCCAAAATCAGACTGGTTAATTGAGCCAAATTAATTAGACGGTAAAGAAATTTACAAAAAAATTCTGTAATAAATAAAAATTCCCTTGCATTTTTAGTGTCACACAAAAAAGAGAATTCTAAATTAAAAGTAAAAATAACTTTTCAGTTTTCAATTTAATATATTAATATAAAGTCTTTCGTTTTTACCCTTTTTTAAGATTCAATATTATTGATTAAATAAATATTAAGGTGAAAAATATAATATAGAAAAGCTTTTCAAACGAAAATATTTGATTTTCATTGAAAAATTGTTTATACAGTGTTATAATAAAATTTCAATTTCCAATTTAATATTGTTTTATATAATATTTTTGATTAATCCTTTTAATAATTCAATAAAATATATATTTCAAGGATTTTCAGAAATATTTAATACTATTTTTATTGAACAGGAAATTGAAGTTAAGAATTATATAATATAGCTTTTTTTGGTTAAGTGAAATTTTACGTTCTTATTAAATCTAGAATAAACAATTATTCTACTATAGGTTTATTACATACAACAACGATTAAATAATTTCTGCATATCGTTAAGCAAATTAGTTAAATTCTGAAACCAATAACTTTTCAAATTAATTTAATTTCAAAATATTTAATAAATTTTTTCCTGATATTTGAAAATGTTTTACAATTTTTTTATGTTTGTTTTTTATTATCACTACAAAAAAAAAAAGTTTCAATAAACGATAAAAATTTTTTATAGACTTTCAACAAAAATGAGCCATTAGAAGCCCATAAAGTAAAAAAAATTATACCCATGTAAAAACCATATTTGAAATACTATCAGCCTGTGAGAAAAAGTAAAAAAAAAAATATAATAATGATCCCTATAAGCTTTTCTTTCCCCCTATAATCCTATGTGTGTATATTGTACTGTAGATATTATACCCTACCCTACATTATATAAATTAACCTCCGCAAGTTTATTAACTTCTTTGGTAAAACACTTTTTTTTATTTTCCCTTTTTATGTACATAACAAAAAAATATAATGTATAAAAAAAATCGAAAAAGGAATTTTCCTCTTGTACATGTGTGTATATAGTCATTCCGATCTAATATGTACATTACATAATTTATATATATATATATATACCGTATATATATATTATATTTATATATTTGTATATATAATAATATGTATATAGTATATAAGTAATTGGCACTTTTCATTGCGTAATCGATAAGTGCTATGGGGCTGGAAAATCGATGTTACTTACTTTGTATTACACTTTAACATATCAAGTGAAAAAATCCTTCTATTCATTTCTTATGTCCTTGTATTATAATAGTTTTGATTTCAATATTATATAAAAGTTAAATTTTATATTTTTGACTTTAGTTGATAAAAGGCAAGCAATTATTATAAAATTTTGAATATATACAAAATTGAAAGGATTTTTTTAGAGAGCCTATGAATATAATATATACTATATCATAATTAATTCAGTTTCTGTATTTGCGGAAAATTCTTTTTGTTATATTACTATATTTATCTTATCTACTCAATAAAATTTTTGGATTTCCAAATTTCAAAAAATATATATTTTTTCTGATATTTGAATGTGCAACAGTTTTGTAATCGTAAAACAAAATTAAAAAATATTTTAAATTTTCTCTTTTAACATAAAATATTATCTTTATAATTTGATTTAGAAATTGATCAAAAATGTCGAAAATATTTGATAAATTAAAAACCAATTGAATGCCAAATGGGTTTGATGATAACGAAATTTTAATCGACTATCGTACTATTGAAAATTCTGTGTAATTTACTTCATTCCTTCAAATATTAATAAATAGTTATACCGTATTTAAATAATTGACAATTCCTGCAAGATAATTTATTCCCCTAATTTTTTCCATTTATTTAAGGATTTTATACCATATTTTTATTTTATATAATTTTTTCCTGATTTAATTTTAAAAAGAAAAACATTATTATTGAATTAATTGAAAATTTAAAATGCTTTTAATATTTCTTTTTCTACTTTTCATTTCAGGTCAAACCAATAATTTTTTATCTCAAAAAACAAAAATTCAATTTTTACTATATTAGAGAAAAATTATGAGAAAAACAGCATCAGGAAAAACCATTTTAGAAAAAGGAAATTATTATATTTTAAACAGGAAATGAATTTATTATTACCAACAAAAAATAAAATAAAATAAATTTTATCTAATTTCAAACGAATTGAAAAATGATGAAAAATTATTTACAGAAGTTTTAACCAAAAAATTTAATTTTCTGCTCAGCAGTGACACTGGTAACAAAAAAGAAGTCTAAACTTTTCACATAACCATAAAACAAATTAAACTTTTCCCACAAAAATGTAAAAATTTTCATTCACCTGCAGAAAAAAAAGATTGAAAATTTAAAAAAATATCTGGAAGTGAATTATAGAAAACTAAACAGAGACTTGCTTCCAATTTACTCCAACCAAAAAAAAAAAAGAAACTGAATAATGCTAAAAGGAAATCCAAATAACAAATCAAAAAATGACTTGTATAATCTGCCAAATTTTTCCAATGATGAAAATATGCAGAATAGTTTTGGTCATGTTGGGAAATTTACATAATGAATTTGGAAGTTAAATAAAAATCGATAACAGAAATAATTTTTTTTTCTGCTTCAATACAGGAAAAATCAAATTTTCTGTCTAGTGCAAATACATAAAAAAAAAACATTCTATCTAATCGATATTCGATATTTTTTTTTCGTTTGGTTATATTTCATTTATTTTTTTGGTTGATTTCTCTTTTTTTGTGATAATAAAGCACATATATACGTTTTCAGAGACAAAATCAATATATAGGCCTAGAATATATACTAACAGAGATATTTCAAAAATAGTTTTTTTAAGTGGCTCACAAAAAAAAAAAGAATATTATACAAATTAAATTCCTTCCTATATCATACCATCGTTTTACTATATATTTGCCAGTTTGAATAATGGATTGTTGTAGTAAATATCCAACAGATTATACAAGACCATGTCATCATACAATACCACCATCAATTGGTGGAATATCGGGTTGTGGTAATAATAGTATAATGTCAAATACAAATTTATATGGATCTCGTTTAGTACATCCATCGTTAAGATATCAATCATCATTAAATCGTAATGGTTTTCCACCGCCTATTGGATATGATGGTTTTATTGGTCCACCACTACCACCACCATCATCAGTACCACCTAGTACAGCATTAGGAAATAGTTTACCAACACCACCATCACATCCATATCAAAATTATGATTTAAGATATGATCCAAATAGTCGAAATTATTCAAATTATATATCATCAAATGGTTCAACACCATTATATCCATATAGTAATAGTAATGGATTTAGTTATGGTCATTTAAATAATAGATATTATAATCATCATTATCATCATCAACAGCAGCAACAACAACAACCACATTATTATGATAGTTATGGTAGAATAATTGGAACAAATCATCCTTATTCATATCAACATCATCATAATTATCATACAAGAAATTCAACGAATTTAAATGGATCATCAAATTCAGCATATCACCATCATATTTATGGTCATCGAGAAAATTCACCATATCATCCATTACATGGATTAGATTATCATCATATCCCTCCACCAACAACACAACAATATTATTCACCACATCATTCCCATCATCATCATCTTCAAAATGGTAATAATAATTTACAAAATTTTAATAATAATTTATATCCATCACATACTTTAAATGATACTGGTGCTCATCATCATAACGATATTTACAATCAACAACAAAATTATATAGCACAACAAGAAAATCACTTAACAAAAGATTCAATATCATTTTTACCCCGTACCACAAATAATACTCAATCAACCGAACAAATAGATGAAACTAATAATAATAATCGATATACGATAAATGATGGTATAAACGGAGAGACAGATATTGATTGTGATGGAATTATAGAAATTAATAGTAATATTAGTGATAAAGAAATTAATGCAAGATGTAATTCAACACAATCAATTGTAAATAGTCCATTGGAAAATAGTATAACACAAATAAAGACAAATAATAATAATAATGATAATGGTAATGGTGGTACAATATTTAATTCGGATTTAACAGTAGCATCTTCACCATTAACAAATGGTAGTGCTGATAGTGGTATAAGTGGTTGTGGTGATGGTTCATATCAAAATAATAATAATAACAATATGAGTAAAAATGATAAAGAAAATTATGATAATGAAAATGATGAAAATGAAAGAAGAGAAAAAGAAAATTGTGAAAATAAACAAAATATAGAACAGATAATATTAATAAATGATAAAGATAATCAACAAGATTTACAAAATTCAGATGTTGATTCAACAGGTTAGTATAAATGATTTTATTACAGAAATTTTTTTAGTGGTTATGGTATTATTTTTATGATAAATTAATGTTTATAAATTATCTTCTAATGTAGAGATAGAGAGAATATATAATATTTTGTTAGTATGTATTAAAAAATTATACACAATTTTGTTAGTCCGCGCATAAATTAATAAATTTCTACCACTGTGATGAATGGTGATCTCTACAGTCTCTGTTAAAATTAACAGATGCAAGCCTCTGTTCAAATAAAATAATTTTGTTAATGTATCAGTTAGTCTCCTATAGTTTTTGTATTATAGAACGAATTTCTATTATTATTCAATCACGTATACTTCTTTTCAGTATAGAAAGGATTTATTAATTTCTATCATAATTGCGACCCATTTTGCAATTTTGAATTTAGGCAATCGATATCATAAACGTTTATACACTCTAAACAAAAATATGGTTAAAAAAGAAATATTTTTTATTTAAATATATTTTATACTCCTATAAATTTTCCAGAAAATTATATAAGGTATAAAAAGAAACAAAATCTAATCAATAAAAATCGATCAATAACATTAAAAATATATATATATATATATATATATTTCTGCCTGTTGTTCAACAGAATAAAGAAAAAACCCCACTCATAAATAAAAACATTTTTAATATAATCGAAAAAAAAACAAGTATAAATAATTTTACTCTTGCATTTCTTTTTTTATTTTATTTTCAGTTAATTCCAATTTTTTTCTCAAATAAAATTCCTAACTTTTCTAAATTGTATACCATAAAAGCAATAAGCAAAAATAAAAAAGTAATATTCAAAAATATTTTATGCTTAAATATTGATTTTATTTTTGGTGAACCAAAAAGAAGAAAAACAAGTTAAGAAAATTTGAAAATATAAAAACTCCTCTGGTCCGATTTTATGTTAAAATATGTTTTCAAAAAAAAAAAGCTTTACCCTTTTTTTTTTGCTAACAAATTTATGCTAACAAGCCAACATAAAACGGATATCAACAAGTTGCTCAATATATATGTACATACAACAAATAAATGTTATGTTTATATATACAACCAACAACAAAATAGAAAAGCAAAAACTATATATGTATATATAATTGAATTTGTTTATTTGTATATGTTCCTGTCATTTATTCGCAAGGCAAAATTCACCACCCTCCGAATATCAACACCCATATTCAGTCAAAGAAGAATTTTAAACAACCTTCACTCTTTCTTGACTATTTACACACGCAAAATTATATTATTAAAGAAATATTTTTCCAAAAAAAAATTTTTAGCAGTTTTATTTTACTAAATAGTTGGTTGTAAAAATTTTCACCACCTTCTCAAACAAAAGAAAAATGTTTGCCATGTACATGTTTTGGAAAATTTAGAAAATGCTATACACAAATATTTATACAAATAGAAATTTGTTTGTTATGATTGTGCCTAAAAATTTGTTTGTTGTGATTGTGCCAAAAAAAACCAGAAATTACTAAATTTTTTGTTGTTGTTATGGAATTAAACAAGTTTTGGAGAAAATTTAAAAAGAGAATGAATATGAGCAACATAAAATTTTGAGGGAATTATAAAAATAAATACAAAAGAGAAGTTCGAGGTATAAAATAGAAAATTATACCCGGAAAATTTATGCTGAAAAGTGGTTCTTGTGGTTATTGGTCATTAAAAGGACATTTCATTTTATTGTGGGTTAAAAATTTTTTTAAATAATAACACTTAATAAATTTTCATGTAAAATTGATTTATTCATTTGCGGTTTTGTGTTATTATATTTAAATTTATAGAAAGGGAAATAACTTTGTGGCTTTTTTTATTATGGTGGTAACTTTTATATGTTGTGAAAGGTTTTTTTTTGTTATTTTTGTATACCTGGATAGAATTTTTGGTTGAAATGCAATTATCTTTTATCACCTTCTGGAATAAGTAATAAAACATTGTTTTTATATACCAGAGTGAATAAATGTTTCCGTACAAGGTCATATATCCTATAATAAATTTTTTCCGTAACAGGTTAGATAATTTTTTTTTGGTTATGACCATGGATTGTGGAAAATAAAAAAACTTTTGATTACAATTAAATTTAATTTCATAAAATATTTAAATTTATATTTAATTTTGAATTAAGGGG
The DNA here is from genome assembly GCA_949752835.1 of Empis stercorea. Taxonomy (NCBI): domain Eukaryota; kingdom Metazoa; phylum Arthropoda; class Insecta; order Diptera; family Empididae; genus Empis; species Empis stercorea. The sequence goes on along the minus strand of OX457085.1, from coordinate 14,828,158 downwards.
AACGCCAAGGACTTCCGATATATTGCTAATAGGAAACTTGAAATTTTTCGACTTTTATATTAAAATCCCTTTAACTCTCATAATTTGTCCTTGATTATTTTTATACAATTAATTGAACACATCACAGTCTCAGTCGCTGTACTAAAAAAAACTAAATTGAAATTGAAACGATGAGACAAATTAGGTAGTGAATGATGATGTCATTACTTATTAAATAATCCCAATCATTTTGTACTTCTGCTCTGCTACAATTATGTACATCACAAAATAAACTTATGTTCGTTACACGTGAATCACTCATGTTCCTGTAAATATGTTATGCTTGCATCACATATTCAATAATTCATACTGTCACATTAACGTTAATGTTCCAAATGACGTCATTATTAGAATTATTAACAATTCACTGATTGCAGAGTTTTATATATATGTATGGTAAAATATTTTTATCCTTTTAAAAATAAATTTTGCAAATATTTTCTCAACAAATATTGAAAATATTTCAATATAGAATTAACCATTTTATCATTTTTGAAATGTAACATCTGTTATATTTATATATGATGATCCTTACTAAATATTTTAATATCAATAGTCCAAAGTTATGAGGTTCACAAAAAATTTGTAAAAAACGAATAGCTTTATCCATAAATACTCATATACTAAATAGTTCAGTTTCGATAACTTATTGAATTACATAGAAAATGATTTGATGATAAACTGATAAAAATATCTATATGTATATTTTTTAGATAATTGGATTTTAAAAGATGATACAGCATATTTAATTATAGATATATTTCTGTCTGGGATTATGTGTAGTAGATATATAGAAATGTTTACCTAAAATGATTCTATTACATATATGTATATAACATTTAAAGTCATTAAATTATAATTTGATTTGTTTGAATTTTGTTTATTTAATATAGAAAATTTATGGAAAATTTAAATCATTATTTAATTTTCTAGATATTTATTTTTATATAAAATAGAATATTATAATATAATATAGTTTAAAATAATAATATAATTGGGATAATACCCAGATTTACCATAGTTATAAAATATTTTGAAATATTTTTGGTTTAACTATTATTTAATAGATTTTTTTATAATGTTTTCAGTTTTATTATAACATTTTCCTATAAATATTTTCATCTATTATAAAATGTTAATAATTTTAAATTAGATAATATAATTAAATTTGGTCAAATACATAGTAGGGTTGATATTGTAGTACATATTATATAAAGTTTGAGGTAAAGATATTGGTCAATTTATTGATTATGAGACTATGGTATTAAATAAAAACCATCTCATATTATCATCTAAGTGTTAACGTAAATTGATATAATTGAAAATTTACTTAATTTTATCACTAGATAATTGAATCTATTTTCACAATTCATACAGTTTTTTTACTATACAAAAATATGACAAAATGAAACATGGTCCAACATTGCAGAAATTAACATTACTTTAAAATTAAAAAATCATCCCAAAATCTAATTTATAATATAAAATTGAAATCAATGAAACCGACTTATAACATTTAAACATTTATGTCTGTAAATCTATATAAGTAATTTATACTAATTATCAATTAAGATCCCATTTTAAGACAGATTTTCCTATAAAATCCTATATAATGAATTAAATCCTATTATAAATTTACCTATAATTGCTTCACGTATACGTAAACCAAAATATATTTTAATAGAAATTTTACAATATAAAAATATCATTAGACAAAATTTCCCCAAAAAATTATTATATATTCTAATTTTTAAGATACAAATCAAGATTTATTTAGAAATCACAATCAGAAATCTCTTTTATATAAGGAAAAATAAATATGTATTATCCTTTTTTGTTTATTTTTTGTATCTTTAAAAAATTCTGCTTTTACCACAAGAAATCTTTTCATATATATGTCCATATAGGTAAAGAAAAATGAAAATATTTTTTGTCATCATATTTTTTTTATTTATATATATTTATTGAATTTACGAACGATACAAGCGGAATGTCAACTAAACACCATAACAATTTTCTTTATTATATGATTTATTCATATGACAACCATTTGGGGAAAAAAAATATTAAATTCTTCTCAGATGCACAGATAATAAAAATCGTCCTTAGACCTTTTTTTTCATCTATTACATACAGTTGCTCACAAAAGTATCCGGCCACTTCTTTTATTCAGTAGAATTAATCTTAGACGTTAAGTTTTAAATATCAGAAAACAAATAATTATTATTTTTTAACATTATTTAGTCTTGTAATTTATTATCCAATCATAGAAATATCAAAATGAAATATACTTCAGAAAAAATCGACAACCAAACAATTAGTACATAATTCGGAAATTTTTCTCGAAAGGCGCACTATTTGGAAACTATTTTGTAACTAAACTTACTTTGGGGAAGTCCCCTGTATGCATACACACTTAGTGGCCGACTTTAGTGTCAATTGTTTTATGAGTTGGGACAGCTATGTAAGTTTTTCTGATAATTAATTCATTTTTCTAATATGTTTTTCTAGTATTATAAAGTGCATTAGTAAAGGCTTTTTATAGCCAATATTAAAAAAAATACTTAATTGAAAATTAAGTGAAAAACATTAAATATTTGGAACCAAGTAGGGTGGCCGGATACTTTTGTGAGCAACTGTATACTTAGTTAAAAAATCAAGATATTGTTTTTGTGGTATATTTTATATATTTATAGAAAATTGAAAAAAAATAAGAAAAATTTCACTCACTTATGGATTTCACAACATTTGTTAAAAATGTTTAAAAAATTAGATGAAAAAATATTATATATGGAATTGGTATAAAGAACGAAAAGACAATAGTTAACTCTTTATCATAATTTCTGTCGTTTTTACATAGTCGTTTTTAAATGATAAATTAATCATTTTTCATAATTATTTTAATCAAAATACGTTTATTTGAAAAGTATATCGAACTTTCCTTAAATATATTTCATTTTTAATAAGAAATAAATTTAATAATCTAACATTTATGAGAAACAACTAATATAATAATGGTAAATGGATAGAATAAATTTAGGTATAACAACAATAATTCGGTTTTTCTACAGATCAAGTTTTCAATTTGCCGAAAACATACCTAAAAAAAATTCCCAACTATGTAGTCAGTTTTCATCCCATCCTTATAAAACTATTACACACAGCTTTTACTTTTCGTTAAACCATAATATTTTATCACAAAATAATAAATATATTTATATGATAATGTCACTTGTCAAATTATACTTAAAATGAAATTATATATCCGTAGGATATCCGGGACACTAAGACAAATTATAAGAATATTATTATTATTATTATTATTATTTCTCACAAATCCATTAAATGACACTGTAATAATTTCTTACACATTAAATTAACATTATTCTTTCTCTATCCTATCAGATCATCTGTTATAGTGTATCATTTATAAGTACACACATTCTGCTGTGAATCCTTATTGTTGTATTATGTTATCGATTTAAATGTATACAATACCAACATCAGCTATCGCGTCAATTATTCAAGAATTTTTTTTTCTACTGTCAGCAATTTGTTATCATATGTCAAGTGAATTATGCTAAACATAATAAAGTATGACAAAAAAAAATGTTAATTTATATAAATTATAATGTGCTATAACCAGTGACATGACTGAATTTCATTTTTAAAAAAATATTATTTATTTTTAGCTGACGTCTTACTTTTTTTCTTATGTTATCCTTTTTTTTTGTATGGCTACAGGAAAATTGCTTGTATCTGTTTCGGATTTTTTATTTTGTTAAAAAATGGTCTGGTTATGATAACCATTTTTTTTTAATATCTTTGTCATATATTTATTAAGGACTCTTAGTTTATGAAACAAGAAAAAAAATTAACAGAAAAAGGATTATCTCTCTAAAAAGATTGCTTCTTAGTTTTTAGACAAGGTATTCTATTAAGATACTTTTTTAGTTTGAGTTCAAATAAATTTAAATTACTTATGTGAATTTTATTTAAATATTTAATAATTTAATTAATATTTTTTTTATTACAGATTTGAAAGATACAAAACCAACAGAATTAAAAAGTGTTAAGGATTTAGAAAATGTGGTAAATCGAATTAGTGATTCAAGTAAAAGGAAATTGGAATGTTCAACTCCTGTAATTGTAAGTAAATTTCTACACTTATACTCAAGTAAATTTTAAAAATTTAATTACCAAATCCTCTTAAAGTTAAGGAAATAATTTGTAAAATGATGTAAAAGTAAAGGAAATTCCATAATTTTGTTAATATTATATTTCATTGTCAACCTTAATTTATAAAGAAATTGATTGTTGGAATTATTTCCTCTTTCCAAATTTTCTTTAATTATAAATTGAATCCTTTGCCTGTCTAAAGAATTTTACTTTAGCCTATTTATTTTTTATATATTTAACTCAGTCATGAAATATCCTTTAATTCAATTAAAATATTTGTTATTAGTAGAAAAAGTAAAAAATGATGATTCAATATAAAGTCAAGTATAAAATTATATTCATCTGTATTCGACTTATTGATAATAATGTCGATGAAAAACTAATTTTGAAATTAATTAATTAAATTAATATAAATTTCATTATTAGATTTTTCTATTCATGTTTATTTATAATTATATTCAAAACGGGTGGTAATTAAATTTATTTACTTTTAATAGTTTATAACCACTACAAAATGGTTTAGCTTGTGTTGATCTAATAATTAAAAATTATTACAAATTTTAATTTAATAATAATTTTTCATGAAAATTGAATTTTTTTTTATATTTTTTAATATAAAATAATTCATCTTTATTTATAGTTTATCTCGGTTAATTTAATTTCGTACATTTAATTTAATCATATATATATAAAAATATTTATAGCCAACAATCAACTATAAGTAATTAATGTAGCTATTTAGTGGCCTTTCACCACAAGTCATATTATTAATTACTGATGAAAATGTGTACGCACAATGTGCAAAAAAATATATAAATATACTCGTATATATGTATAATCTAATCGACGGTGTGACATCAAGGATTTTTCATTAAAAAAAAATTATATTTTTTTCCTCTAAAAATATGTTGTCAGACGGTTAGTTATGTGTATTACATTTGTTTTTCATTAACCCTTAAATAAAGGATAATTTGAACATTGCGCATTTGACACGCAAAAAAATATATATTTTAGTATATGTAATATTATAGTTAAGAAGAGTAAATAACAATATTTATATTAATGTTAATTGATGGTTATAAAAATATGCTTATTATTTTTAGATAGTCGTGGTGTTTAATTAAAATCCAATTATCGTTCATAATTTATATAAAATTCAATCTGTAGATAAAATTATTTACTTAAATGAAAATATTAAGTCTGAATAGCGTATAATTTAATTTAGTAAAATAATTTTAAAATATTTAATACAATTTAAAATATGCTAGTCTAGCGATGAAAGCATATATTGAAAAAACTTTCTATGAAATTGACCAAACAAAATATGCTTGAAATATTGTGTAGGTTGAAATATATATGGGTCAAACCGTATTAGAATGCTAAATATATGTACGAATAATTTTATATTATTTATAATTAAAGTAAACATTAATTAATATAGTATATCATTTGGTAAGTATTTCCATAACTAATTATGATTAAGGAGACCTTAACATTAAATTTACTAAGGTTAGTTAGTAATTAACCTACCATTACAATTACAGACTGTATACAAATTAATAAGTTAAATTATAACATATACAACAAATAACATTTTAACTGATGATATAATTAATTTTTATAAAAAAAAATATAAATAAAATTACAATAATTCTGAAAATTTAAATTAATTTATATTCCCTCAACCACAAAATCAATTAAAATCAATATAAATACATAATTTTCTTTTAATGACGATAATTTAATAAGTGTAATAAAATTATAATAAAAAAGTCAAAACAATTTAATTGTAGTTTTTATGCAACATAAATTTTAAAATCATATACTTATATCTTTATAACATGAACAATACTTGATAATAATATAAAAAAAGGATTAAAATATTTTATGGTTCATTAAAAAAAAAACGATTTATTAAAATTATGTATATATAATCTTTTTTTAATTCTATAATTAATAATTAAAATTTATAATTTTCAACCAAATATGATTTTTAATTAATTATAAAATTTCATAATATTTTAATTACACAAAATCATTTATTATGTTTTTTTTTTACATTAAAAAATATTGAGCTTAATTTATGGACAACATTTATATTAAATTATTTATTACCCAAAAAATGTAGGTTAAAATTATTCAAATTTAAATTAATTAGTTAATTGTCATACGTGCACTGTTAAAAATTGGAAAAATATGATCTTTCCTGTATTAATTTAATTAAAATAATCACATTAAGGTACCTGGAGAAGATTTTGTTCTGATTATAGTAAATTTTGACCGTGTAAAGGCGGCAGATTTTAATAAGATTATTTATTGTATATATATATATAAAGTCAGATTAATTTTAAAATATCAAAATATAAAATTCATGAAATTTAAATTAATTGTAATCAATTAACATTTGATTTTTAAGGATTAATTTATTTAGTGTTCTATAAATTTTTAGCTATACATATTTGACTTTATTTAAATTTATGGGAAATTTCTTTTAACACTCATTGTTATAAACAATTTAATTTGAATCAGTTCGGTCAGTTTAAGGTAAATGAAATTACATATTGTTAAATGGAATTACATTCTGGATATTTATAGAATCTGAATTAAATTATAACTGACGTTTCATTCATGTCATTATTTACACCAAATTAATTATGTTCTTTGTTCTATCAAACATAATTAATTGTTACATCTATTTTTAGCATCTTGAAAAATCAGTATATGTATTATTAAAAAAGGACATACTATATTATGTATTCATATCAAATCCCTTAATAATTCCTTGATTATTACGCATTTTTCTCATCTCATTCATATACGTTGCTTATTGCGTTGCAAAATTTTATACCAGATAATAATAATTTTATATTAAAACCAGAACAAAATCCTAAAATTAAAATTTAATTTAATTTAATTTTCATATACAAAAAAAAATAATTCTAATCACGTTTTAGAATTTAATAAATAATTTATCATTTTGTAATTATGTTTTAAAACTTTTTTTTTTATTATATATTATTTTTCAATTATTTCATTTATCAAAATATTACATAAATTAACTTTGAAATGAGAAATTTTTCTAAATTTTTTTATACGAAATTTTTACCCCAAATTTATCATTCCTACACAATTTTACACATACATAATTCCCTTTTTGGGTGGCCTGGCCTGCCTCACTATACAACATATTTTTAAAATTATTGTAATATAATATGGATATACTATAGAAAGAAATGTTATGTTTTATGTTTTATGTATGAAAGACCACTGGTTATTATATTTTATTGAATAAATATTACGCATGTGCTTTGTTAAATAGGACAGACAAGTGGCGCCAATTGCTGCTGCTGCTGCTATTGTTGGTATATAAAAATACTTCATCATAGTCTATAATATAAAAAATAAAAGTGATAAATATAAATTATATATATAGTTGAGATTGTATTTGTTTCGATAGATCCGACCGGCATCGGCATCCAAAACATATTTTAAAGCTTTTTCCGTATTTACAAAAAAAATAAAAATCTATAATAAAAAGGATACCCAGAAATTTTCACTCCTTTATCTGAAAATGAACATTTTCGAACTGACTATAAGGATATTGGAAAATTATTTTTTAGTAATTTTTAGTTAGAGAAAAATCTCTGTTTTTATCGATGTGGAAAAAGCTTTTAAGTGTGTAAGGAAAAGCTTTAATTACAAACAAAAAAGGATTCTGTATATATAAGGATATAATTTTTCATTTTTGGCGCAAAAGGGAAATGAACATTAACAGCAGCAAAACGACAATTCACTTTATAAAAGCTGTAACGATTTTTGTTGTTCTGTTATATAATATATATAGTTGACTGTATGTGTCCTAGTTTTTTTCTTTCAGTTCCCTTGATAGAAGCCTAGAGGAAATATTTCTCTCATTTAATGCAGGAAACATGTATATGTCCTTTTTTTAACTGTATATACTATTTTGTCTTAATAAAATAGATTTTGATTATATTTTTTAAAGTTTGTTCTCTCCTGTTCTGTTCTTATTTCCGACTTTGGTTTTTCTATATTCTTAATTCTTTAGGGACAGGAGGACAACTAAAAAAAATACAAAGGAAAAAAAAGCCACAAAGAAAATTATATTAAAAAAAAATGTTTCCTAGAAATTTAAATTGATATTATCCTATTTAAAAATTCTGATCACGTTGTTTATTTTAGTGAATGAAGTTAAAATTGTTATTTGATGAATCTTAATGGTTTGATTTTATGGTAAAATTTCTCTTGCAAAAACTTTTTCTATTATTAATAATTATGCAGATATTAAGGAAAAGCTATATGTATTGGGTTTGGATTTTATTTAAAAAAAAAGAAAATAATGTGTTAATTAAATTAATAGGTATAGTAATAAATTTGAAAGATTAAGTTAGATATTATTTAATAGAAAAGTTACATGAAAAATAAAAGATATGTTGTAGGGAATTTACATCAAATTTATTTCATACAAAAAACTTTTAATAAACTTTAATGGAAAAACGATTATTCAGAAAAAATTATTTAAATTTAATTATCTATTTTTGAATATTAAATTTTGCTATATTATAATTTATTTATCATAATTTTAGGACCATTTTTAGTCCACGAAATATTAATTCTTATGGATCAGTGATTGAGAATTATTAAAAACTTTTTTTGCTTTCTTTTTTAATCGAATATTAAAATTATACTATCACCAAGTAAATTAATAAAGAAATACTAGTAGAAATATCAACAAGTTGTAATAATATTCCTTAAAACTATAATATTATCATTTACCATATACAGAAAATAACTCTGCTAACCAAAATAAAATATCAACAAAAATTTGGAAAATTTCCAAATTAATAATTTAACCAAATCATCAAAAGAAAACAAAATTGTTAAAAATCATTACCAAGAAAAATATAACATCAAAATGAAAATCTGTTTTCATATATATTTACTTATATCCTCAAACCAAACCAAATATAAATAAAAAAATATTTATTTAATTTGACGCTAAGATTTTACATTCGAATAATATGGTAAAAAAAATATGTTTCGTAATAAATATCAAAGGATCATTAAAATAATTTCTTAAGAATTTCAATTGATATTTATATCTATCTGGATGGTAACATCTTAAAATTTATCTAAATTAGACAAATTCTTTAAAGTAGTAGAAAAAATTATAAAAATTTATTTTAAATCACAATCGTAAAGGTAAATTAACAAAAGTTTATTTTGTAAATTTAATTAAAGGCTGACAATCTTTCAAATATAATTAATATTCTATATATCAATTTTCTAATTCCTGTGACCTTAAGAATGAAACTTAATGTCATACATATTATCATGTGTAAATTAATCGAATATGAAAATTTTTACGGAATTTATAAAATGCAATAAAAAAAAATTTCATCCATAATTTCAGTTCAAAAAGGACATAATTATTGTATGAAATATTTACTTGAAATTATTATCCTTATACTCGTTAGTATAAAATATATAATAAGAAATTATAATTTTGATAATATCCTGACTATATGTATATATATATGTGAATATTATATTTATTCCAGCTGTTGCTTTATTTGTTTATTTTGATTTTGATGTTTATGGTAAAATTATGCTTAAATTCTTTACCAAATTGTCATCCCCATATCACTCCATTCCTCTTATACATATATACTAGAGAAAAATAAACAAAAATTCTATAAGAAAAATATTCTGTTTTATTTATTTTTAGAATTTGATTATAATGTTGTCAATTTACTTTTGATTGCTGGCGTTCTCTGTTATTTTTGATTAGGCGTCTATAATCTACCAATTATAGAAACAATTTTTTTTTATTTGAGTCTATTTATATATAATCATTTACTTATTTATTATTATTGTTATTATTATTATATGATATTCATATATATACGACCAGACAGAAAATTTCAGAAGTCAAACAAATTTATGATTTATAATATGTTGGGTGTTTTAATAATATTTAAATTGGCGCCGAATTTGTTCAAATATGAATGATTTTAATGTTCGTCGTTAAGAAATTTAAGATGAATATTATACTATATATATTTAATATTATTATTTGATACTGTACAATTATCCTATTTTCATATTCTGTGACATTTAATTGTAGTAAGAAAATATGTTTAGCTATGTATATGAAAGTTTAACAAAATAAATTAAAGTTAAATTAATAAAATTTTGATAATTATTAATTCTAGAATACTTCACCTAATCTTGAAAGATGTACAACACCATTTCTACATAATAATCAACAACAATATCAACAACAACAATATAATCATAATAATCAATATAATAATTCAAATTATCAATCTAGATATTTAAATTCATCACCAGCAGCAACAAATCATAATAATTATTCATCACCTTATTATCAAAATTGTTATACACCATCAAATCATCGTTCAAATTGGTCACCATATTCAAGTCCACATTATAATTATTCATATAGTAATTATAGTCCAACATCAACAACAATAAGTAAATCTTCATCAACAACTTCAATACGAAAACAGCAACAACGTAATAATACATTTTCACCAATTTCATCCAATAATCGACGGCGTAAACAAACCCAACAACAACAAAAACAACAGCAGCAACGTAAAAAACCAATTTCAAAAACAACAACACAAACAACAACAGCATCCTTACTTACACAAACAATAATTACAAATAAAAATCGTGTCCTTGAATGTGATTTTATACCAAGTAAAAAATCAAAAAGAAAAAATCAATCAGAATCAGAAGATTCATTTGAATTTCGAGAAGAAATTAAGGTAAAAGTTAATTAAAAATTAAAATATTTTGTTTGTGCAATTTTAGGGTTAAATTGGTCTTTTTATAATTTAAATTGATGTATTCGAAAAAAAAGGACAAATTTCATTTAAAAACGATAAATTTTGTATTTTGTCAAATGATCATTTAAATTGTAAAAACACCATCAGATTGAATTGACACCATAAATTAATAATTAAAAAAATATAAATATTTTTATTTAGGATATTAAACCATTACCTGGATTTCAACAAGCATTTGGGTCAACAGAAATTGGTCGATTTTCAGAAATATTTTTTAATACAACACCAGATAATTTATATGATAATTATTATGGTTATGAGTCTGAATTTGATACATCAATGAGTCCATATCCATGGGAAACTGGTGATTCATTAGAAGGGCCACATTTTAATTTACATATTGGTGCTGCATCATTAAAATCATCATGTTATACAGATCATTTAAATTCAATTATTAATGATACACCATTATTAGAAACAAATAGTAATAATTATTTTAGTGGAATTCGATGTAATGAATATTAAAATATTTAAAAAAATATTGTTAAAAATTTAAAATATAATAAAATTTTGTATAAAATGTTAAAAGAAACTTTTTAATTTTTGCAATTATAACATAAATTTTTTTTTTGTATATATTAAATAAGCATTACATAAATATTTAAATGTTCTTTAATTAGTTAAAATTAAATTTAAGAAGTTAATAACATAAAAAATTTTTAAATAAAATTTTATTTTTGATTTATATAAATAAATTTATTTACTTAAAATTTTGGATAAATTTTTGGTGGATAAAAACACATCAGCACTTATAATGAATTTGTGCCTTTTTTTGGACAAAAGTAATAATATATAATTTTTTTCAGTTACAAGTAAATTAACAACTACGAAATTTAAATGTTATTTGAAATTTGAAAATAGTTTTGAAATTTTGTATATAATTTTTATTTAAATTTAATTTTACATATATAACAAAATTTTTTTTGAAATAAGTATACTCAAAAAAAAAAACATATCCAATTTTTTGTAAAAATCGGCATTAAATTTACGAAAATATTAAATTATATTAAGTCCTTAAAATATCCTGTTTTTGTTTGGGACCAAAGAATATCAAATGTACATAAATGAATTTTACAAATTATTATTTTTGGTTAATACATATTTAAAATTAAATTATTCAATGGTAAATATCCTTGGAATAGTTTAATCAGTCAGGTATATTACACAAATAGATCATAATTTACATATATGATATGTATAACAGCAATGACGAAAAAGTTAATGGTATGGTAATTACCTTATATTTAAATCGTTAATAATAATATTTACACAAATTATTTTGAAATTTTAGTAATTATGTGTAATTAAAACTTGTTAATTTTAGTTATAAATTTTTCAAATAAACAACCGAAAATTTCCACATGTACATAAATTATATATATTAGTTTGACAATCATGTTTTATATTTTATATAAAATCCATCGAAATTAAATACTTTATCAATTCAAAATTAATCTTTATTAATATACTTATGAATATTACTAAAAGGATATCAGGACTAGACAATATTATATTCAGATTTAACTATTCTCATAAAAATTATAATAACGAATGTAAAGTTTTGAAATGATATTTTTTACCGATCAAAATATAAAATAATAATCTCGAAATTTAAACCACCAAAATCAGTTAATAAATCCGAAATATACAATTTTATTCAAATTTCTAATTTTAATTTAATTATAATTTTTTTTTAAATTTATTTAGATATTTGTAAAAACTTAAATAATCTAATTATTATATGTCCATTTTTTATATTTATATTTAGATTTTTGTTACTTATACATAATAAACAAAAATAAAATTATAAAATTTAAGATTATTGTAGTGAAATTTAAAAGTACAAGAAATTATAAATAAATTAAAATAAATTATAAATAAACAAAAATGTAAAAAAAAAATAATTATAAAAATAAATTTTAAATATATATATGTATATTTAAAAATGTTAAATACAAAATTAAATAATTTTATTAATTAATAAAAAAAATAAACAAATTAAGGGACAAATTGATATGCCAAATTAATCGTAAATTAATTTTTTTTTAATATGATAAATAAAACATAGTCTTGTAGATGATAGAAAATACTTCTTAAAAAATCAAATAACTTCTAATTAAAAATCAAAACTAAAAATATTATATAAATTTTACTTCAAAAATATTGAAAAAAATATAGAAAATTATAGAATATGTATATTGATAAAATAGAATCTGTTTGTTAGAATAACTTTTTGAAAGAGTTTTTAAGTATACATGATCCTATAAAAAAGTTATCCAAAGCATAAGTCCGGAAAATTCATCGTTTAAAATTCATAAACAGTTTAAATTGGTATTACTACTTAGTACTAGTCAATGCCATTTTTAATACACTTTTTTACGGAAAGAAAAACTACGTTGGAGATTAATATTAAGTTTCGATAAAAGTCATATAACTATTAAATCTAATTTTTTGCGAAAAGTCTCTAAACTTTACATTGTATTGTTTTTCTAATAAAGAGTGCATCAGATTTAACTTTTGAAAGCGTACTAATGCCAATGTGAATTTTCCAAACAGTAAATTTTCTTGCGATGAATTTTTTTGTGATGAATGTTTCCGTATTTTCATTTTTCAGTTACAATTTATTTTTTAGCTATAAATATAAAATCCACTAATCAATTCTAATTTAAACTATTAAAATTTTAATTAATTTTCTAATTTTATTTTTCTGTATAAATAATTCATCCAAAAACTATTAAATTTTTTATAAATAAAAAAATTTATATAATTTTCAAATTATTGAAATTGTGCCATTTAAAAATTAATTAAAAAATTTTTTTTATAAAAATTAATATTAAAAAATATAAAAAGATTTAAATGGTTTCCAAAAATTGACTGCAACGATACAAAACAAAAAATTAATGCTGAATGGATTTCAATTAATATTCTTCAATTTTTTTGATAAATAATTAAACATTTTTTTTAGATTACACAATAAATTATTAATTTTCTATCGAAAATTTACAAAAATATACCCTCCTTCTACTGTAAACTAAAGAGTCCATATTTTAGTGTATATATCTTAAATATACATGAAAAATAATTTTGTAAATTTTAATTTTGTCTGATTTATCCATCCCATGACAGAAATAATCAAAATATTTGTAAATCTTTTATTTTTATCAATTTTTAAACGAAAAAAAAAAAAAATTTTAAGTGCCTTATCGTAATATAATAAAATTATTTAAAACAGTAAATAAACCAAAGAAATGTTAAAAATCTCTTTAAATAAATTAAATTAAATCTAATAATCCAAATAAAAAAATCGTAATAAAGAATTAGTTAAAATTTACTATAAATTCGTATATAAATGAAAAATATAAACAAAAATTTATAATCACACCATTTTTTTTGTTAATAAATAATAAATATAAAAATTAATGTAAATTATTAAAAAATAAATAAAACTAATTATAATTATACATAATTAAAATATTATATTCAAATTAATTAAATACAAGTGCAATGATATAAAATCATACGATATATAAAGCCTTATTAATGGCTCAAAACGAATCAGAAAGTAATAACAATCGTGAATTTTTAATTTCAATGATTTTTAAATACTACATATTTATATGGCACTAACGCTGACATCCAGGACAGCTTAGCATGATAATGCCTTCCAGAAATGAGGTACATATATTTGCACTATATGTTTATGGAAGAAGTTATATTATAACAAGCTTCGCCAACATTTTCAATTGAGACCTAAGCTAAGACCACTATATGGCTGACGAAGGTTCCCTCGATTATGTCTCTAGATTCACGATTATGGCTTTAAATCTGACTTGATTAATTTATCATAAAACCATTATAGCTTTTATGGTCTTATGATTTTATGTCACAGCAATCTAAATACAAAAAGTTAGAGAGTATGATTTTTGTTTTTTTTGTATAGAATATAAAAGATTTGTTTAAGTAATGCATTTTAAAGCTCAATTTTTTTATATTTATAATTTTTTTAAATGAATTTTTAATAATTTATTAATGTTTTTTATAATATAAAAATATTTTTTTTATATATTAAATAATAATTGTATAATTAATCAGGTTTCAGGTGGGCCAAAAAAATCTAAAATGAAAATTAAAACTCACTCCAACAAATTAAATTAAATTTTTAAATTAAAAGTAAATAAATTTATATTGTATAAAAAACCAATTTTCTTTTTTGAAAATATTATAAAATTATTAAAAATATAAATAATAAAAAGTTTAGTAAATTTTCAGAAAAGTTTATATAAAAAAAATTAATTTTAAGAAAAAAATTGTTTATAATTATCTTTTTTTTTTTTGTTATTATACTATATCTAAAATATAAAATTAATTAAAAAAAATTAATAATAATTATTAATAATAAAATGACACTTTTTTGTTAAAAATAAGTTTTAAAATTTTTTAATACTTATAATTGTTCGTTTTCTTAGCCATACTAACTTTATGTTGTCACAAAATATGAAAGGCCCAATTTATTAGAAATTGTAAGTTTGTAGCCTATAGCCATCTATCTATTCCTGAACTAAATTGAATATATATTTAATTGGAGAAGTCACCATTGGATTCGCAGTTCATTTCAATGTCAAAAACAAACTTTATATTTTTTTTTTATATATTTGGGAGATATACAAATATATATAAAAAATATTGATTAATTTTCATAAAATAAGTTAAAATATGCCACCAAAAGATAAAGAATATGATTATTATGCTATATTAGATATTCCACGTGATGCAACATTAGAACATATAACATTAGCTTATAGAAAACAAGCATTACGTTGTCATCCACAAAGAGATCCAAATTTAGCACGTGCTTTTACACCACCTGAACTATGGGATGAAAAAGCATTACCATCATTAATACCATGTGCTCAATGGTCTTTAATTAATCGAGCATTTGATACATTATGTAATTAATATAATTTATTATTAATTTTATTCAAAATATTAAAAAAAAAAATTATATATATATAATATTGTAGCAGATCCATTACGTCGAGAAATATATGATCGACATGGTGAAAAAGGTTTAGTAACTGGTGTTTCAACACCAAATGGTTATTTTCAACCATATATTTATCATGAAAATTATATGAAAACATATTATGATGTATTTGGTACATATTCACCATATTCAAATTTAATTGATGCTGTTACAAATCCACCACCACTATATTCAAATATTAATGGTATTGGTATTAAAGAACGTGAAAAACCAATTGAAAAAAATATATATTTAGAATTAAAAGAAATATTCTTTGGTGCTGTTAAACGTATGACAATATTAAGACATGAATTTGTAGATGGTTTTAAAACACAAACGGAAATTCGGTTAATTAATTATTATACAATAATGTATTTATACAAATATTTTATTTCACTTTTTTTTTATATATAATTTTAGTGAAAAAGTATTAGTTGTACCAATAGCACCTGGTACACCAATTGGTACTAGAATTAAATTTAAAGAAGAAGGTGATCAATATCCAACTAAAATACCAGCTGATATTATATTTATAATTGATGAAAAACCACATGAAATTTTTAAACGTGTTAATGATGATCTTCATATGCAATATAAAATTGATTTACAACAAGCATTATGTGGTTTTAAATTAAATATGAAAACAATTGATGGTAGAAAAATTTCAATGAATATTAGTGATGTTATTAAACCAGATTATGTTAAAAAAATTATTGATGAAGGATTACCAATATATAATAATGCACCTAATAAAGGAAATTTATATATACATTTTAATAGTATATAATTTTATATTGGAATATATTTTTTGAATTTTCTTTTAATAAAATAATATTTTGTTTAATTATAGTTGAATTTCCAACAGTTGTGCCTAGAGAACTGAGAAATAAATTTGCTGTATTGTTTCAGGAGCAAAAGTGTTTTGAAAAGAATGAACCCCCAAGTTGTGATTAGAAAATTTAATAATTAAATTTGCAATTTTATTTTATTATACTTTGATATTAACAAAAAATCTTTACACAAATTTATAATTTTTATAAAAAATAATAATTAATTATTAATACATTTATGAAAATAAATTTCATTTTTTGTATAATTATAAATCAATATCAAAATTCTTTTTACCTAAGTATCATTATATATATACCAACATATTAAAGCATAAATTTAATTAATTTTTGTTCTTTCAATTTTATCAAAAATTACTTTACTACTTTCTGGTGATCGACCAATTTTATGAAGTATATCAATATATAAAGAAATAATTGATAATTTTAAATTTTTCTTCCTGCAAAAGAATATTATTATTAATAATTAATATTTATTTTTAAAATAGAAATATTTCATTTACATAAAACAATATTCAAATTGAAATCGTCGCCAAAGCCATTTAAAATATCCGATAACAGTATACTCATTTCTATAAATACATTTCTGAGCATAACGAGCCATTAATTTAGGTCGATTAACAGGATCACCATGTGCTCGGCCAATAGCACGTACAGTATTCAAATTTCTGTTCCAAAAATTAACAAAAAAATTTAATATATAATAATTCATTCAATTTTAAAAGAACAATTTAAATTTTACCTAACAGTAAATAACAAGTTTCGTGGCATTTCTTTTAATGTGTCCATAATTTTTTCAAAATGTTCCTTTGCCACTGATTGCATATATTTAATATCATCTTCAGTTAATTTACTTCTTATATCACCGTCAGTTTCGTATGGTGTTTGAAATAAAACCTCAGCAAAATTTTTATAATCTTCAATAATTTTCGAAGTGATTAATTTGTTGAAATATTCAATTAATTTTTATACCATTAATAGCTAATTTATGTGCACATTTTTGCATTTTTATTTCATCTTTTAAAACAGAGGCTTCCCAAAATTCAGAGAGTGGTATTGTTACAGTTTCTGGCAAATCCTCATATAATCCATGATCTAAAAGTACTAACTCAGTTTTCCCACTTTTTGTTTTCCGTACAAAAACTATCAAATGAATATTATATTATATATTTTGTTTATAAAACTATTTATTATTTTACTATTTCCTGGATGTGGATCAGCGTGTACAAATCCAGTGTGAAAAATTTGTTCAGCAAAAAGATGAAAAAGCTTAACGTCTAAATCATATATGTCTATATTCAATGATTTTAATTTATCTAAATCATTTATTTTACAAGCATCAATCCATTCCATAGTAAGAACCCTCTGAAATATTTAATTAAATTATATTTGAAAAAAGATTATATAGTTTTACCTTTTTCGTATAATCCCAGTAGACTTTAGGTACATGAACATAATTAAATTTCTTTTTTAAATCATTTAAACATTTTTCGGAATTTTTTCCTTCATTTACAAAGTCCAATTCCTTAGTTGGATATAAAATTTCATCACTTACTAAGCCATGAAAATGCTAAGTTTAATATTTCAAACCTGTTCTAAATTTTTCCGCACACCTCTCAATATCCATCCAAAATTGTAATTTTTAAAGAAAAACTCTACAATATCCTGAAGAAATATTATGGTTCCTAAATCGCTTGGAAAACGTTTTTGTAAATCATCATATTGAACCTAAAATTTATTTGTAAATTAAAATATTTTAACTGAAAATATGCAGCAGTCTACTCTTTATTATTTACTTTTACTGCTATATTTTCTCCATTAAGTTTTGCTTTAAAAACTTGTGCAAGTGATGCTGCTGCAATTGGTTTATAATTGAATTCATCATAAATCTGTTCTGGTAATTTCCCAAAATCTGTCAGAAAAACATTTTGCACATCTTCTATATTATATGGTAAGCATTCATCTTGCAATTTACTTAAAGTTTTTATATATTCATTTGGTAAAATATGATTAATAGCTGCAACACCTTGGCCAACTTTTATATACAATCCACCATTTATTAAACATGCTTGAAGAATTCTATTAGCACTTTTCTGATGTACTTCCTTTAAAAGTTCATCGAAGTTATCTTGTTGATCTTTACGTAATACAAAAAAGTAATCTTTTGTTATTTGTAAGGCCACCAACATTGATCGAAGAAATCGTTGTATGGCTTTCGTATAAAGAAATTCATTTTTAATACCGTCGTATGTAAATAATGTTCCAATTGTTAAGAAACTAGTTATTTTTATATATGGAATATTTTTTAATTTCGGTGTTTGGATTTTGCTATTTTGTACCAATAATAATCTTGCAGAATTTACTTTGAAATGTCTTACTTTATTGGGCATTAATTGCCCTAATAATTGTATCTGTAAAAATTATATTTATATTAGTTCTATATTCAATTGAATTCAATTTTTATTTTATTGAAAATTATATTTAGATACTTATACACTACTAGAGATTAGGCCAACGATATTTACACCTTATCAAAAATTTAAATTATTATCAACTGAAGCTGAAGGTCAATTTTTATAATAATATTTTATAATAATATAATAATTTTAAATAATGCATTCTAATAAAGATACCGGTAAAACGTAAAATGCAATCAATCAGTATATTTTTTGCTATTGATATGAATATGGTGCTAAGATAAGATATGATGTTACAGTTACACTATCTAAACCTAAAGGAACTCCGAGAATAGTTCGAGCAAAAAATTATACCGAACCGAAATGAATCTTTTCTAATGGATAAATAAAAAAGTAAAAACATACCTTAAAATTACGAATATTACAAGTAAATTTTGAGTACATTTAAAATAAATTTTAAATCGTAAAATGATGAAAAACACTTGTAAGTAATAAATATAATAATACTATAACGTTATGTCAAAGTAAATATACTATACATATGAATTTGTATACATGACAAAAAAAAAGTTCTATAAAATCTAAACAAATACCGGTGAGAAATTCACCATCGCCAAATTATTTTAATTTATTATTGTAAACTTATCTTTTCAACGTTTGGCTGTGGAACTGCGTGATCGTGATGCAATCCGGATCCAAGACATTATACAGTTTTCGTTTGAAAAGCAAAAAGAAATATGCCATTGTTTTATCATTATCTTATCATTGATGTTTTATCATTAATATTAATGGAACATTTTCAACTATTGTAGTCTGGTTTTACATTTGGGAATATTTTAATTTTTGATATTCAGACGAGAATAAGCAATGTTAAGTTTCAATTGAGAATAGCGGTTGCTTTGTGAAATAGAAAGATGCTTGACAATTATCTTTGTGGTAATTAATAATGTATCCACTATATATATATAGAAAAAGTAGTTCCAAATCCTCACAAAATTAGTAAGGTCCAAAAATTATAATAGTACATATATGTATGTATATGCACATGCAACAATATCGGACGCTTAATTCTGCACTTCACGATTATTCTCCCACTTATGCATAAGATTTGAACCATATGTCTTGTTCACAAGCCTTTTTGCAAGCCTCTTTCATGATTTTGACATCGCTTTTGTCATTAAAAGTCCTGAAAAAATGATAAATTTTCAAATTTTTGAAGACTTTTTGTGTCAATTTCAGGCCTTTTAGTGTCAAAATGAAAAAGGTCTTGCAAAAAGGGTCAAATATAACAGGCCGTCTCCATCGTGGAAAAGAAATATTTACTAATAATGAGTTTCTCTACACATCCTTTTTGGTATATTTACTAATAATGGGGTTGATTCTGTAAATGCCTATTCTGCTATTTTTAAAACCTGCTATGGTCCATATAAAAATTTAAAACTCTGCTATGAATTGTCAATTTTTATATTGACCTAGCAGGTTTGAAAATAGCAGAATAGGCATTTTAAAATGAAATTGCAATAGTGAAGTATTTCAAATATCATTCCGTGGCATTCCACAAAGAAAGTTATTTGCAATACTACTGCAATTATTGTTCAAACTTGCATTTTTTGTAAATTGAATCAAATATTTACAATAGCATTTTAATATTTAACTCTATAAACTTAATTATTATTATATTTCCATGACGAGTTGAGCTCGAGTTAGCGTGCATGGAAACAGGGGTTGAGTTGAGTGAAAAGGAAACATGAAATACTTAACAATTGCAATTTCATTTTAAACTGCCACCTCCAGGTTTTTACAGAATCACCCTTTAATATTTCCGCTAAAATTTCAACCTTTTTAATTTCCAATCCAATCAGAAATCTCATGAGAAGTCAAAAAGGATTCGTAAAAAACTCATATTTTACTGTAGGGATGGCTTTTGATTGATAATATATATTTTTGACTTGACGGGCTTTTGTTGTGTTTTTTTCTATCGGGCGTGTTAAAATTTTCCTGTCAGGCGTGTGAAATTATTCGATTTATATGTATATTAAATTTATAATTATTATATAAAATTAAAATATTATTATAAATATAAACTTAAAACATTAAATGTTATCTGAAAATAGTGAATATATTATTAAAACTTGAAACAATATAAATATTTAAATAAAAATTATAAAGTTAACGCCCGTGCAGTGGCGCCCCAATTTCTGAAATAGTAAAAAATAATCTTTTTGTTCTTTTTCTATCATTAAAAATGTATTTAATTTATTTTTATTCTTTGTCCAGGGCTGAATGATTCAAATACTATAATGAGAGGTTTTTAAATTGAATAAATAAAAAAAAAGAGAGCTACTTTTAAATTGGGTGCCACCTACAAAAACAAAATTGCATTGTGTTCCTCGTTAAATAAAGTGAAAATATTAATATAAATATACACAATAATAAATTATTGAAGTATTTAGCAAGAAATATATTAAAATGACTGATAAATCGGCAAAATTGGATAAGTTGGCAAGTGTTAGTGGCAAACCTGTGCCAATGAAATTATTTGCAGCCTGGGAAGTTGATAGGACACCACCAAATTGCATACCAAGACTATGTTCATTGACAATAACTCGTTTATCACTTTTAACTCCATTACCCACTGATATGTCCTCATTATCATTAGCTGTTAAAATGCAAAGCTCAAAACGCACTCTACGTTCTCATGAAATACCAATTCCAAACAATATTTCTTCTATAACCAGTGGAAGCATATTAAATTATAATCAGCAACAACCACAACCAAATCTCCAACCAATATCACAGATACAACAACAGCAGCAATTACAGAGCAATATTTCAAGTTGTGGAGCCAGCAATGCTATTGCCAGCAGTAGTAGCCAAATTCAGGGGCAAACAAGTACAATTAGCAGCATACTGTCATCGGTAACTAGTAGCGGTGGCGGTACAAGTGTTACTAGTACAAATAATTCGATGCAAACACTGTTGGAAACGGATTTAGATTTACATTTTAGTTTGCAATATCCACATTTTATTAAGCGAGATGGAAATAGACTGGTAATTCTTCTCCAACGACGGAATAAATACAAATCTCGCACAATATTAGGATATAAGACATTAGCTGAAGGTGTTATACGCATGGATGCAGTTTTACAGAAATCAATGGATATGACTGTGGAATTGATGGCAACAGGAAAAAGTGGACGACCAGGAACAACTGTTGCTACTTTACGTGCTGAAAGAGTATCTTCAATACCAGTTGATCAAGATAATAAAAATAATAATAGCGTATTAATTACTGATCGTGCTAATGAATATACTGATGATGATGAGGAAGGTGATTTTAGTTCGGGTGAAGATAACGATGACGGAATTGATGTTGGGCTTTCGGCATATGATGGTTGCAGCAAACGCGATTTCACTACATCAAAACATGAAATGCGTAAATATCGTAAATTACAACGAACCGGAAATAATGATGGAGATGATAGTAATTTACGTACCAATCCAGGGGATAGCGATAGTGAATTTGATATGAAAGATAAAGGATTATCGCGTGCTAAAATTAGTGGACAACGTAATTTCAAGCAAAAAATTGTAGCATTACTAAAACGATTCAAAGTCTCTGAGGAATTAGTGACAAGAAGTGGGGTAACAAGAAGTTCAGCAGCACTAAGGGGTCAACGAGAATTGGACGCATTGTTCCAAGAGCTAGAATCACTATCCTGTGGAGAAGGGGATGATTCTGGACCTGATTTGGATAGTTTATCGGTTGGATCAACTCCGAAGCCTTCGATAAAACCATTTTTCTCAAATTCTAGAAGTATGCTTCACGATAATATCCCAGAAACTCTTTGTCGACGACCATCTGAGAAGTATGATACTCCAATTATTATTGACACCATAAATCAAACTACACCAGATCGTGATTGCAGAAATGACAGTTCCGGTAATGAAGGAAATGCAGGAAATACGGATGTAGAAGCTCAAAATTCAGATTCACAGAATAATACTGGAAGTCCACCACGAGAGAAAGAAAATACTAGTTACAGCACTCCATTGGTTCCATTGATACCGGCATCCAATGAGAAACGTCGTCGACTATTTAGAACTTCTAGCAGTACACCAAGTGGCGGAGAAAAGAAACAATCGCTAAGCTTATCAACTGAACCAAAATCAGTATTAGAAACATGTTTATCCCCGACAAACGTTGAACCCCGTAAATTATTACTAGATCAATTGAGTAAAGTTTTCTCAATGGAAGAAGCTTCAATGTTACCCGATGTTGTGACAATAATAAGCCCACCGGAAGCATGTGGTAGTCATTTATCTGGCCGATTAAATTCTATTTTTACATCAACATTTCGGCCAGCATTTGTGCCACAAAATACAGCGGAAGTGAAAGCAGTCTTACAGACTCTAATGGCAAAAATTCAAAAATACTGCAATTCAAATGCAAAACCTCCAACAACAATAAAAATATTGCTTTTAGGCGGTGATTGGTTGCAGGGTGCAGCTCTAAGACATTATGTCGAATTGTTAGGTGCAAGACCTCCCGATTGGGTACATCATTTAAGGTTCTTTATAGTTCCCATTGTTTCGAGTTCAATATCACGACATTTAAGCTCAATTGATCAATCATATTACTCAATGTTTGGAAATGAAAATTGGATACAATTATGCGAAAGAGCAGCTAACTTGGATACAACTCTAGTCAAAACAGATATTATAGAATTAACAAACCGAATACAACGATATTTACACACAGCTGGTCCATGTGCACAAATACCTATTGCTGAGGCAATGGTAAACTATAAGGATGAGAATTCCTGTCAAATATTTGTTCCTTTTGTATGTGATGTTCGTATTGGCTACATAGACGGGCCAAATATTTCATTGGATTTAGAAGAAACGACATCATCATTAATTAGCCAACAATCTAACATTGGTTCTGGTTTATCTAGTTCACCACCACTTAGTGGAAGAAATTCACCGCCAATGCCAACAACACCATCACAACATCAGCAATCAGCCGGTCAAGAATCTGTTGAGCTACAAATTGATTATTGGCCAATAGTTCGACCAGGTGATGGCAAAGATAAATATATTGCTAAAGGTGGTGATCAAGGGAAAAATAGCATTAAAAGTAATTTTAGAAATTTACAAGTTATGCGTTTGCCAGCGAATCCGCAATTTGGTGAAATTGCAAATGGCATGACTGTTACTTTTGCCACCAAAGAGAAAAAACAGAAAATTATGAGACTGGGTAAAAAGAAAGAAAAAGACCGTGATCAAGAAAAAGAACAATGTATAGAAGGAGTTGCTCGCCTAATTTGCTCACCTAAACAATCACATCCAATTCCTTTGAAAGTTTATATCGATGGTACTGAATGGACTGGTGTAAAATTTTTTCAATTATCATCACAATGGCAGACGCATGTTAAACATTTTCCTGTTGCACTCATAGGAGGTGCCCCAATTTCGTGTTCTGATTTAACCTAGTCAGTATATATATTAAAAATTAAATTATATATACACATACATATTTATCACATCTTTAAGAATAATTATTAATAAATTAAGAATTTTAAGTATAATATTAATAAATTTAAAAAAAAATTAATAATTGTATTGAAATTAAATTAAAATTTCTGAATAAAAAATATCAGTAATGCTAAATAAAAAAAAACAAGCTCAAAATATTATAAAATATTCCCCAAATAAACAAAAGAATTGAATTGATTGAATAGTAAAAATTAAAGGTAAATACGAATTCAAAAAAAATATAATAGAATTTACTAAAACTAAAGTAAATATTTGAACAGTATTAACTAAATTTAATTTCAAATCAAAACTATAATATTCTATAAAAAAAAAAATTAACTTAATTATTGATCAGTAGCTAAACTAAAACTATTGTTAAATTATAAAAATAATAATATTCTATATTTAAACATATCAAATTATTTATGAACAATAATTTGTTTCTAAATTTAACTTTTAATAATATGTATTTATTTTCGTTTTTGTTTTTGATAAAATAACATATTGCGTTCTTTTCCACACCCTCTTATAATATCAATAATGAATTACATACATATGTGGAGTTTTGTACATATTTTTTTCAATTACTAATTTTACAAATATCAGAGCCAAATCCCATTACTACAATCAAATATTGATGGGATAAGGTGAATGTTCCTTTGGCATTAGTTGACGAGTGAAATAGTTTTATGTTACAATTGTATTATTATTTTTTATAATGTACAAAAGGAATTTGCAAATAGCAAAAATCACTTTAAAAAACATAAATGGATATAAATATATAAAGATGAACCTTTTAACTAAAACTAAAATAGTGAATTCACATATTATATATCCGAATAACGAAAAAACAGTTGTTGCTTTTTGATGGCGTATTTTAAAATGTATGTGAAATGAAAAGAAAAATACATTTTCATACTTTTAGATATGGCGTTTTATTTCTATTTTTAAATAAAAAAAAAATTGTATTATTTTTTTAAAAGACGTTATTAAACATTGAGTCACTTAAGGTTCATTCATTCGTGGGTGTTAACTGTTAAAACACGAAACCATTAAAATATTCCCCCAAATAAACAATTCTGAATTCAACACTATTATATTTATTCAGACTAAAATCTATTGACGAAAAATCAACGAAGAAATTCATCTAAAAAATACATCTCTGTACAACGAGCTCTACTATTTTATAAGTTCCAGACAAACAAAAATCATTGAGATACTTCAGTTATGACAACAAAAATAAACATTAAATGGATTCTTGTATCGATGATTTATAATATGGAATCACATATATCATAAAATTTAAAAAAAAAAAAGTTTTTATAACAATAATTTTGACGCTGACTAACTTTATTCAATATAAATAGTGATTCAAAAAAAGCTTTGTATACTTTTATATTGTTACTAACAGAAAAAATATATAATTATTTGCGATATTTAATAAACCAGCTATTAGAAAAATTTATTAATAAAAATTAACTAAAAAATGTATATTAATACTTTTTACAATTTTATCAAATTTTTACTGCAATGTTTACTTTTTGATAAGCAATAATTAAAAAAATTGTTTAAAAAAATATTTTTAAGGAAATTTAATATTATATAATATAAAGTTATTAAATTATATATATTATCTGTGTAATTATAAATGAATCCTTTTTGGATAGTAAAATAATTTTGTTGTATTGCTTCAATTAATTAAGCAATATAATATGTAGTCTAATATCAACGACGAAAAACAAGGAAGAAAGGTTTTTTTTTTTATACATTGTGTAATTTATAATTCTGTTCAGTTATTATTTATTTCACTCCATAATACAATGTACATGTTAATTTCATTTAACCATTAGTTTTTTGCTCAGGTTCGATTTGGCTAAAAAACGATTTACAACTATCTGCTGATCGTCCAATTTTATGAAGTATGTCAATATAGAGACAAATAATTGATAATTTCAAATTTTTCTTCCTTTTAAAAAACATATAAATATATAATTATATTTCTAATAGAAAATATTTGTTACACAAAACAATATTCAAATTGAAATCGTCGCCAAAGCCATTTAAAATATCCTACAACGGTTTTCTCATTTGCGTAAATACATTTCTGAGCATAACGAGCCATCACTTTTGGTCGATCAACAGGATCACCATGTGCTCGGCCAATAGCACGTACAGTATTCAAATTTCTGTTCCAAAAATTAACAAAAAAATTATATTAATATGTACATTCAATTTTAAAAGAACAATTTAAATTTTACCTAACAGTAAATAACAAGATTCGTGGCATTTCTTTTAATGTGTCCATAACTTTTTCAAAATGTTCTTTTGCCAGTAATTGCATGTATTTAACATCATCTTCAGTTAAGTTACTTCTTACTTCACCATAAATTTCATATGGCGTTTGAAATAATACTTCAGCAAAATGTTTATAATCTTCAATAATTTTAAATGTGACTTATATTGGCTTAAAAATTTAGTTTGTTTTATAATACCATTAATAGCTAATTTAAGAGCATTTTGTTGCATTTTTCTTTCATCTCTTAGAACAGCTGCTTCCCAAAATTCAGAGAGTGGTATTGTTACAGTTTCTGGCAAACATTCATATAACCCATGATCTAAAAGTACTAACTCAGTTTTCCCACTTTTTGTTTTCCGTACAAAAACTATCAAATGAATATTATATTATATTTTTTTTTATAAAACTATTTATTATTTTACTATTTCCTGGATGTGGATCAGCGTGTACAAATCCGGTGTGAAAAATTTGTTCAGCAAAAACATGAAAAAGTTTAACGTCTAAATCATATATATCTATTTTCATGGATTTTAATTTATCTAAATCATTTATTTTACAAGCATCAATCCATTCCATAGTAAGGACCCTCTGAAATATTTAATTAAATTATATTTGAAAAAAGATTATATAGTTTTACCTTTTTCGTATAATCCCAGTAGACTTCAGGTACATGAACATAATTAAATTTCATTTTTAAATCATTTGAACATTTTTCGGAATTTTTTCCTTCATTTACAAAGTCCAATTCCTTAGTTGGATATAAAATTTAATTACTAAAGCATGAAAATGCAAAATTTAATATTTAAACCTTTTCTAAATTTTTCCGCAAATTTCTTAATATCCATCCAAAATTGTAGTTTTTAAAGAAAAACTCTATAATATCCTGAAGAAATATTATAGTACCTAAGTCGCTTGGAAACCGTTTTTCCAAATCACCGTATTGGACCTAAAATTTATTTGTAAATTCAAATATTTTAACTGAAAATATACAGCAGGCTAATTTGTATTATTTACTTTTACTGCAATATTTGCTCCATTGAGTTTTGCCTTAAAAACCTGTGCAAGTGATGCTGCCGCAATTGGTTTATAATTGAATTCATCATAAATATCTTCTGGTAATTTTCCAAAAGCTTCACGGAAAACATTTTGTACATCTTCTTTATCATATGGTAAACATTCATCTTGTAGTTTACTTAATGTTTTTGTATATTCTTTCGGTAAGACATGATCAATAGCTGCAAAACCTTGACCAATTTTTATATATAAACCCCCATTAATTAAACATGCCTGAAGAACTCTATTCGCATTTTTTTGGTGGACTTTGTTTAACAGCTCATCAAAATTATCATGTTTATCTTTATGTAATACAATAATATAATCTTTTGTAATTTGTGTAGCTACACATATAGATCGAAGAAATCTTTGGGTTGCTTTAGTATACAGAAATGCATTATTAATACCATCATATGAAAGCAATATTCCAAGTGCTAAAAGACAAGTTAACTTTATATGAGGAAAATTTCTTGATTTCGATTTTCGACTTTTACAATTTTGTGCAAATAATATTGCATTGGACTTTACTTTAAAATATCTTACTACATTAAACAATGAACTTTTTGAGAAATATATCTGTTTGTTAGAAAAGTATCTAGAAAAAAACAATTCAAATGATAAATTTCTAGTTCTATCTAGATTAAAAACTTAGCAATAAAATTTTAATAATAGTATTATCATCTTAATCGTTACAATTTAAATTTTTACCTTAATACCATAAATTTAATTTAAATTTCAAATATGAAATAGGAATACATTTAAAATCAAAACAAACAAAAACGATAATATATTTTTTAATTTTATTACATTATACATTTTATCAAATGTCAACAACAACAAATCAAAATCCAAAAATTCAAAACAAACAGCAAGTTTTTGCGCTCTTTCTATAAAATCAGCTGATCAAGATATTCACCATATACTTTGCATTTGCATTATTTGATATTGTGGATTTATTCCGGTTAAATTTAAAATATATTGTGAACTAAAATACTATTGTTTTGATTGTTTTTAAAGTAAAAATAAAAAGCTTTGTATTTGTATTTATAGAATAGCGAGAACACAAAAAAAAAAAACAACAGGATAAATGCGGCGGGAATAAAAATACTAAAATTAGTTTTTCATAAAAAAAAATTAATTTAAATATATAAAATGTCGTGTACTATCAAAGAAATATCAGGCGATTTATTTAGTTGCCCTAAAGATTCATCGATGGCTCATTGCGTAGCTGCAGATATGAATATGGGCAAAGGAATTGCTATTAAATTTCGGTTGGCATTTTATTCACATAAAATAAAAACTTTATTCACATTAAGTTTAAAATTAAAGTAAATTAAATTTTTACATTTATAATTATCTTTAGGGACATATTTGGTCAAGTACAAAATCTAAAGAATCAAAATATTCAACCTGGTGGAGTGGCTGTTATTAAAGATCATGACAGATATATTTATTATTTGGTAACAAAAAAGTCTAGTTATCAAAAACCAACATATCAGTGTTTATCCAGTTCATTGGAAGCTATGAGAGATCACATGGTATGTTAAACTAATTTAAAAAATAAATACATATTTAAGAAGAATTTTTGAATAATCAATATCAACATTTGAATTAAATACCTATATATAATAAAATGTTAAAATCATTTTTAGAATGAAAATTGCATTAAAAAACTAGCTATTCCAAAAATTGGATGTGGTTTGGATGGACTTGATTGGAACAAAGTTAAAGATTTAATATGTGAAATATTCCTCAATGTTAGTATTGATATTACTGTTTATAATTATTCTGCACAATCGAAATAAAATAACAAGTATGTAATGTAATATATTAAAATTTGGTAATTTTATTTTATTTGTAATTAGGATTTGGGTGCAAAATTATAAACAACAATTTCAACATTTTCGTTACAATAAACTGAATTTAATTCTGCTTGTACTTTATCCCATTCTAAACCATCAATTCCACAACCAATACGAGGTATTGCAAGTTGTTGCACATTATGTTTATTCTAAAAAGATGATGTTTACTTTTGGAAATATAATATTTTCATTTTTTTTAATTTACCATATGATTTCGCATTGCAACCAATGATGATCGCAAACTATCGTATGTTGGCTTTTCATAACTAAATTTCTTAGTTACCAAATAATAAATATATCTTTTGTTATCTTGAAGTACAGCCACATCACCAGCTTGACGTTTTTGTGCCAATAAAATGTCTTTTTGTTTAAAAACCTGGGCAAATTTAACTGCAATTCCTCCACCCATTCCCATATCAGCACCAACACAATGGGCCAAAGAATAATTTGGAGGTGCTGTAAATAAATCTCCCTCGACTTCTTTCATTGTGAACTGTGACATGGTCCTTAATACGCCTACTATTCAAATTATATTATAACAATAACAACAAGAAAGAATTATTTACAAATTTATATTATTTTCTCATTAAGTTTTGATATATGTTAGCTATAAACTGTGCAATATATATCATCTAAAAAATATCCAGTCCTGGACCAATTCCAATTAGAAATCGGTCTTTTCATTGATTATGTAAAGTTGAACAATGATAATTTTGATTGAAGATTGAAATTGAACCTTTTAATCAAATAAAAACGGATTTTGGTTTTCATGCAGGGTTAATATTGTGAATCATACTTTTATTATTGTGAATTTAAGAGTCTCTGATTGAAATATCAAAACAAATATTTACCAAAAAAATAAATAAAAATAAAACAAAGTGTAGTTAGGATGATTGGAGATACTTTCGGAAAATATAATTTTATAAAATGTTTTATTTCGTCCCAGAATATTTACTTACCTTTTCTACCAGTATTTAAATTTTTAGAATATTTAAGAAAACAGACAGCTCTGACAAAATCAATTGATAACATTTGGATTATGCGTACTACATGACTGAATTTAGAATAAATAAAATTCTGAAAAATATGTAGAGAAATATGTTCGCTTTGTAGTAATCTGGACAGAGAGCGCATAATCAGAAATTTAACTTTATTTATTATTTTTATTTATAACTATAACTATAGGAATCTGTTTTTTTTCGAAAAATTATAAATTTTTTTTATTTATTATGATCTGTCAAATTTAAACTTTTAAATTTTAAAATATTTCGGACAGCCAAACCATAGTTACATTTCTTTTTCACCCTAAGGGGATTTTTTTTTTAAATTTAAACTTTAATCTATTTCGGACGCCCCTAATAATAAAAAATTCATAAAAGTTCAAAAATTTTCGTTGAAAACAATTTAAAAATATAAAAAAAAAAGTTGGGGAACAAAAATGCATTCTCTGAGAAATATAGTTATGCAACAGGTGCAACAAGGTCATTATAGAAGATATATTTTTAATGCAAGATTACAGCATATAACTCATGGTTCAAACAATTCAAAACATAAATATGGACAGCATAGAAATTGTAAGTAATAATATTGATTTATTTTTTTCCTTGGGTATATAATGTTATTCAGATAATCAAAAAACCCTTCTAAGCTGTTGGAGACATTTTTGCACAATTTGAATGTATTTATATATTTAAAAATTTGAATTAATTATTGTAAATGTTTAAATTTTCCCTATTTGGTAGATATTTTATTTAACACATTTTCATGTGTATTAAATTTGTATATACATATATTAGATACTTTGTCCATGGTAAAAAAAGTAACGCGGAGGTTTTTCGGGGCAAAATTGTCCCCATACATTTTAAAAGTAAGTAAATCATACGTAAATCATAAAAACTTTAAAAAAACAATTTAACCAAAAAGTCTGCAGAAAATTCTACAAAAAAGACTAATGAGTGATTTCCCGATAATTCCTCAAAAATTAAACAAAATCAAACTTCTCAATAAAAATACAATTTCAAATTAATTATAGCACAGTGACTATACGGTTATTACTTTCAGTTCCAATATCAGTTGTTTTAGTTTCTATAAAGTATATATTTTAAATTTTACTGGTAAGATATTCAAAATGAGTGATCAAATTAAAAAAATACGAATTAACGTTTATATACCTACTCTAAATATGTATGGGGATATTTTTGTCCGGAACATATTTGATGTAGCTTTAATTAAATACTTGAGTTTTAGCTTTAGTTAAATTTTTTTGGAAAAGGCGCATTTCTGGATAATAAAACTAACATTTTTTAAAAACAAAACTCCAAAACGAAAAATCAACAAAAACCATCAAAGAATTAAATGTCTTGAATTACCATCCTGAATATTGAGTTATCTGTATCTGAATTTTTTTTTTTATTTATCTAAATTTTGAACCAGATGAATTATAAATAACTAAATTTTGTACGGCACCCTTTTTTATAGATATATATCACATATACTTTTTCAATTATTAAAAATATTAATTTATTTAATTAATAAATAAAGAAACATAATTAATGTCAATTAATGTTAATTATTCTTTAATATAAATATAATTTTAACAATAAACAACATTTAGTATAAATTTGACCTTGTTATTTTAAATAATACTAAAAATTATCTTTTCAATTGATTTTAATTGATATTTTTCAAATATAAATAATATAAATACATTTATGTAAACAAAATTTCCAAATATGTATATAATGCCATACCCTCTACTTCTTATCAAATTTAAAAATAAAATAATGATAAGATAAAAATATAAATGTTATAGTTCTTATCATTTTATAATGATTTTTTATAACTGCCTATTTTCGGAAAATTGTATTACGTTTTAAAATTAAAAATTAATAGAAATATATTGTAAGAATTTTCGAATTATTTATTATCGCTAACAAAGCCTACGAAAAAATGATAAACAAATCAAATTGTAAAAGTATATATATACATCTATTTTGGATATAAAAAACATGCATAATACATATAATATGAGAGAATAATAGAATTGTGTAAATATATTATTCATAAACAAGTTATTAAATAATTTTCATTTAGGATAATTATCAATATTTCAAGTAAATATTAACATATCGATGCCTTCCCGCAAGAATGTATTTAGCGACATTTAATATTTTTGTCGGGTGAAACAAAATTTCAGGCGATAGAATGATTTTTAAAGATCCATATGACGATACCAATATATCTGTCCCAACTATAAACAAAGAAATGTACAAAATAAATATGTATTATGTGTCATATGGATCTATAAAATCATTCTATCGCCTGAGATTTGGTTTCACCCGACAAAAATATTAAATGTCGTTTAATACATTCTTGCGGGAAGGCATCGGTATGTTATAAAGAATACAGTAATATCCCATATAATGTACAAATATTGTCCTAGCTACTAGTTATAAATTGAAGTTTCTTGCCTGTTAATATTAGTTTTTTTATATTTATAATATCCAATTTTATTTATACAAATATGTATTTTTTACACTAATAATTTACTGAATTTTATTATATATTGCATGCTATTTATATTTATGTACTTTAATTTTAATAATTTTTCCTTTAGTATCTAAAGTTTTAAACCTCTAAATTTGACCTTTTTTTATTCTGTATTAAATTATATAATTTTTTTTTGTGGCAAATTTGAAATTATTATTTAGAATTAAATAAATTTATCATTAGTTGAAATATTTAATATCTGTCTGATCACTAATGAAAGCTTTTTAATTTTTATTATATGTCTGTCCTTGAATAATGGCAAAATAAACAAAATAGAAACAGATTAATACCTCGAACTTCTTCTACTAAATATGATACTAAGGGGAGATAATACTCTTATTTTTCTATAATAATTACATAATGTACTTTTTAATTTCTAAAAATCATAAATATATAAACTGTTTATGTTATATATATAATATATACATTATGTACATATACATACTTATATGAATTTTCGTTATCAATTTATTTATATAATATTAAATTAGTTTATAAGTAAGTATTTCACTTTTATTTTTTAGTCGTTTAAAAGTTTTGATAAGAATTAGACCGGGGGTCTATAATTTTTATAAATTATAAAATATATTTAATTCTAAAATTATTTTAAAAGAAATATTGCAAGTAAAAGCAATTAATTTAAAAACAAAAACTAGTGTGAAACCTGAAACTTTTTATGAGTAAATAAATATTTTGGAGAAATATAATAAGGTAGAAATTGTTTTTAATTAAATATTTGTATTTATCCATTATTAATATTAAAAAAAAAATACTTTTACACGTAATATTCTTTTCATATGATTATAGAATTATTTCAATTGTATTATTAAAAAAAATTAAATAAAATAATTTAAAAAGAAGATAATCTATTAAATATATTATTAATAAATAACTAAAAAAAAAGTGATTTATTTTGAAAATTTTATATATATAAATAGGTCAAATTCGTGAAATGGCAACTAATACTACGAGGCTTGTTGATTTCT
Organism: Empis stercorea; assembly: GCA_949752835.1. NCBI lineage: Eukaryota > Metazoa > Arthropoda > Insecta > Diptera > Empididae > Empis > Empis stercorea. Next base: position 14,793,472 of record OX457085.1, on the reverse strand, counting down.
GTGAGTCTCGACGATTTATGATTGATTGTTTTAAAGCTGTTAAAGTACCAGAATCGCATGCAGAACAAATGGCTGATTTACTTGTAAATGCTGATTATCGAAAACATTATAGTCATGGAATGAATCGCCTTGAACTGTATATTAATGATTTAATTAATTGTAATACAAGTGGTGAAGCTGAACCTACAATTATAAAAGAAACATCAGCCACAGCTTGGGTAGATGGTCAAAATGGTTTAGGTGCAGTTGTCGGGAATTTTTGTATGAATTTAGCAATAAAAAAAGCAAAAAGCAATAGTGGTATTGGTTGGGTATGTGCTAGGCGCTCAAATCATTATGGTATGGCTGGTTGGTATGCAATGACTGCTATGAAAGAAGGATTAATTGGTATGTCAATGACTAATACATCACCATTAATGGTTCCAACTAGAGGTAAACAATCTGTTCTTGGAACAAATCCATTGTCATTGGCTGTACCAATGAAATCTGATAAATTTATATTGGATATGGCAACAACGGCTGTAGCTGTAGGTAAAATAGAAATACAAAGACGTAAAGGTGAACCATTGCCAAAAGGTTGGGCACAAGATAGGGAGGGGAAAATGACAACAAGCCCTGAAGATGCATTTAGTGCAGGATGTTTACTGCCAGTAGGTGGTATTGAAGAAACGTCGGGCTACAAGGGTTATGGATTAGGTGCTCTAGTTGATATTTTATGTGGTGTATTGAGTGGAGCTAATTATTCAACAAAAATTCGAAAATGGACTGATGCTGTTTCAAATAGCGAAGCTGATTTAGGACAATTATTTATTGCAATTGATCCAAGTTGTTTTTCACCATGTTTTTCCAAAGATATGTTGGATTTTAATTGTCGATTAAGAAGTTCAACTCCTGTATGTTATTTGTTTTCCTCCTTTATATTTTTTTATTTATTATTATTATTTATTTATTTTTTTTTTTAGATTGATCCAAGAAATCGGGTTATAATTCCAGGTGATAAAGAGGAACAAGCAATGAAAGATACTGATGCTGCCGGTGGAATTGAATATATAGAAAATCAAATCGAAACTTGTATAAAATTAGCTAAAAAATTAAAAATTAAACCTTTGAAATATATTTGATTCTATTGTTTATAACTTATAATTTTGCTTGTGATATTATCATATATGTTTAAATTAACGAGAAATTAAATCAAATCAACATAATTATCAAAATTATCAAATATAAGCATACATGCATATTTCATGAGCTCCGGTACAAAATGTGTAATAATATGCACCGTTTTCCATACGACATAATTTATGCTCAAACATTAAAAATATTAAACATTAAAAATTTTATTTAAAATTATTATAAATATTATAAAAACATTATTATAAATATTCTTATATAAATTTCCATATTTATATAATTAATAAATATAATAAATTTTGTTAACATTATTCATTATTATTTTGTTTGTTAAACTAATATAAAACTACAAAATTAGCTACTAAACAAGACTGTCATATGAAAGAGTATTCTACTCCTTATTTTGGTATGGGTATTTGATCAAGAAGTTATTTAATTTGATATTGTTTCTCAAAATTTAATAATTTTAATCATATTATCATTAATAAGAAATATTCATATACTTGTCAAAATTACGTATATAAATATACGAATATAAATATAGTGTTTTCTTTAAATATCTAAAAATTGTTTTATATAAATTATTAAATTTTTAGTAAAAAAAATAATTTTTTTAGATTATAACAATATATATACCAAATAAGTTTTATTAAAATGGCATCTAGTAATAAAGTAGTAACGATAGACGAAGCTCGAAGATTTATGCTAGACTGCTTTATATCTTGTAATTTGCCAGAAACACATGCTGAACAAATGGCTGACTTATTTGTAAATGCCGATTATCAACAATGTTTTAATCATGGTATAAATAATCTTGAACAATATATTAATGATTTAAAACTAAATAATATTGATGGTACAGCTGTACCAATAATTATAAAAGAAACACCTGTTATAGCATGTGTTGATGGTCAAAATGGTTTAGGTGTAGTTATTGGTAATTTTTGTATGAATTTAGCAATTAAAAAAGCTAAAGAATTTGGTATCGGTTGGGTATGCGCCAAAAATTCAAATAAATATGGTATGTCCGGTTGGTATACAATTAAAGCTATGAAAGAAGGTCTAATTGGAATGTCAATGAGTAATGGAATACCAGTAATGGTACCAACAAGAAGTAAAGAACCGGCTCTTGGTGAAAATCGATTGTCAATAGCTGCACCAGCTGAAAATGATAAATTTATATTTGATATGGGAACAACATTAGGGTCAGTGGGTAAAATTGAATTTGCAAACGCAAATGAAATTCCAATACCAAAAGAATGGGCACTAGATAACGAGGGCAAAATAACAACTGATCCTAAAAGAGCTCTTGAAGCACTTTCCCTATTGCCTTTAGGTGGTTCTGAAGAAAATTCTGGCTTCAAGGGTTATGGATTAAGTGCAGTGATTGATATTTTAAGTGGAGTGTTGAGTGGTGCTAATTATTCCAAGAATATAAAAAAATCGTCTCAGGGCAAAGATGGAGGGGTCAATTTAGGTCAAGTATTTATTGCAATTGATCCAAATTTCTTTGCACCAAATTTTGAACAGAATATGATTGATTTTAATAATCGTTTGAGATGTGCTCGCCCTGTATGTTAGCTAAATTATTTACTGTCAATATTTTATGATAATTATTTTTAATAATATTTCTAGATTGATCCAACAAAATCAGTTTTAATCCCCGGCGACAAAGAGCAAATGGCTATGACGGATACAGATTCTGCAGGTGGAATTGAATATTCTAAAATTCAGTTAAAAATATATGATAAATTAGCGAAGAAACTCAATATAGATCCATTAAAATTTTGTGGTGAAGATATAATCTAATTATGTATATTTTGTTTAGTATAATTAAAAAAACACTGTAAAAAAGTAAAATGAAATTATTTGCTTTTAATTAAATTTTTCTATTGCTTTTTTCGTCCAATTTTTTTGTCATAATTAAGGCATAAATTTCCTTTTTTTATTTTATGTATTCAAATTCAAGAAACGAAAACAGTTTTTATCATATAATAAATTTGTCGTTATTTGCAACATTGAAAAATATTAAATTTCATCTTTATCATTTTTAAAATTTAAATTTTCTTTTCCCCGAGATATAAACTTAAATTAAATAAGTTATTATTAAAGTTATATCATGTCTATTGCACAACAAGAAGATGTACATATAGAACAAGAACCTGTACCTATAAAATTAGTTTCATATTGTGAATCTCGAAGATTCATGATTGATTGTTTTAAAGCTATTAAAGTACCACAAGAGCATGCTGAACAAATGGCTGATTTACTAGCAAATGCTGACTATATTCAATCGTTTAATAAAGGAATACATTTACTTGATGTTTGTATCAATGATGTATTATTTAATCGAGTTAATGTTACAGCTATACCAAAAGTTATTAAAGAAACATTAGCTACAGCCTGGGTTGATGGTCAAAATAGTTTATGTGCTGTTGTTGGTAATTTTTGTATGGATTTAGCAATAAAAAAGGCGAAACAATGTGGTTTAGGTTTGGTATCTGTTAAACGTTCTAGTTTTCATAGTTCAATTGGTTTCTATACAAAAAGAGCTTTAAGTCAAGGTTTAATTGGAATTTCAATGAGTAATACATTACCTATAATGGTGCCAACACGTAGTAAAGAATCAATACTTGGTTCAAATCCATTAGCTATTGCGGTGCCAGCAAAAAATGATAATTTCTTTTTGGATATATCCACAACTGCTGTTGTTGTACGTAAAATTGAAGTACAACGCCGTAAAGGCGCTCCAATGCCAAAAGGTTGGGCACAAGATGAAGAAGGTAATATAACAACAGATGCCGAAGTGGCTTCTGAAGCACAATGTTTATTGCCATTAGGTGGTAGCGAAGAAACATCTGGATTTAAGGGTTATGGATTAGGAGCACTTGTTGATATTTTAAGTGGAGTCTTAAGTGGGGCAAATTATGCAACAAAAATTCAGAAAAATTATCTAGAAAAAAATGTTGAACCTAATTTGGGTCATTTATTTATTGCCCTTGATCCAAGTTTTTTCTTAATGGATTTTATGGAAAGAATGACAGATTTTAATAACATATTAAGATCATGTATTCCAGTGAGTTTGTCTTTTGTTGTTGTTGTTTCAATCTATTTTACTTCTTATCAATATTGCAGATTGATCCCAGCAAACCAGTTTTGCTCGCCGGTGATAAAGAAAATATTCGATTAAAAGAAACAGAATCAACTGGCGGAATTGAATATCCAGAAGTACATTTAAGAGTTTTCCACAAATTAGCACTGAAACTTAAAATAAAACCGCTACAGTTTTTAAATGAAATAAATAATAATAATCAAGTTAAAATTAATCCAAAATTAGGTTGTGATTCCATAAAATTTTGTCAGATTTAAATAATGTAAATATTACTGTTTTATATTTAAAAAATACATACAGTTACTTTTATTGTTTTCGATAAACTACTAATATATAATTAAATTTATAATCTATTACCATGTGGTCATATGGTGCAAAAGACATTTTGAAATTATCCATATTTTTTTATAATTACATTATTTTACATTTTCTAAACCTGATTTTGGTCCCACTTTCTCGTCATGACATACCATTATAGCTGGTTTTTTATCTAAATGCACATCAAGTGATTCTTTAACAGCAATATCTCTATTTAATTTCCATTTATATTGCCAGTAACGAACTTCTTCCATTGATGTTCCGGTTGTTTTAAGAATTAATAATGAAATTGCTCCAGCTGTTCCACCTAAACAACCACCAAGTAAACCACCCACTGTCATACCTCTTAATCCTAAATTCATTTTATACAAAGATCCAGTTGTAACTCCAGCTATTAAATATTCATAAATTGATGATTTTTCTCTATAAACTGATATACATGTTGTTATTCCTGTATATAATGTTGTAAAAAATGCTAACCGCCATCCCCATCTAAATGCACCTTTTGCAAAGCTTAAAGTAAATTGATCTTGTAATTTACGTTTAGCATCTAAATGTGATTTAAATGCTGTTGCTTGATTATTTTCCATAAAATTGACATATGCATTTCTAGAATTTATAACACCACCATAAATAGCACCAACTAAAAATCCTAAAAAACCAGCTTGATAAATTGAATTTAATTCAGCTGATACACCACCAAATTCATCTATTTTAAACAATTGTTTTAAACGATCTGTACCAGTTTCTGTTGTCAATCCATATTTAATATCTTTTGTTGTTTGTAAATTCGAAACTTTATCATGATTTGTAATATCAATTGTTGGCGTAAATCCTAATAGAAATGGTGCTTTTCTTAATAAATTCATATTTTTAATTTACAATTAGAAAAATTATAATATTTTATCAATATTTTTATTATTACACAACACACACTCCATGCTCTCACTTCAAAAGTTAATATAATTTTTGAAAAAAATAAAACTCAAGAAGAACGAAAACGAATTACCAATGTCATCGAACTCGAACGAGATCGACCGGATCGACTGTCAATGTCACAATGATATTTTAGATCGCCCATCCACATAGTATATTTATAACGTTTGATAATTTTGACTTTTCGATATTTTCTGCCTTTTTAATCATGAAACAAAAAAATATCGAAAGAAAATTAAAAATTGAAAGGTAATTTTAATTTTTTTATATTTTAGACACAGAACTATATTTTTTCAAATGTTAAATACGCTTTTGGATTGCTTGAATTGATTAGTGCTTAATTGATTAGTGCTTTTATTGCTAAATCCACACTCATTATATCTTTATGTCCAAGTAGAAAAAGAATTAAATCTACCTTACATGGGGTCTGGACTATCCATAATGTTGTCCATAAATGGCAATGGAAATGGAAATGGAAACCATTATGGATAATGGAGACCACTCGTCCATCAGCAATTCCATAAATGGCAAACTTTATGGACGTCCATTTATGGATAAGTTTATGGTCGAATATGTCAAAAATAAAATGGCGGAAAGGGGTTTAATTTGTAAATTAGGTTTCATATTGTGGTTAATTTATTAATTGACTTTAATTTATTAATCGTTCTGTATTCCCAATACAAAACTATTTTACACGTTGAAAATCAAAATATAATAAAAATTTCAATGATATTTCCAATAATATTTCAGTCCATGAAATGCCCAGTTTTTTTGTTTGGAAATCCATAAATGGAAATGGAAAAGGAAATGGAAACGGTCATGGATAGTCAAGACCCCGTGTTAAAGGTCGATATCGATATAATTTGCTTAATGATCGATATCGATTTATTTGGCTATGGTTTATAGGAAGACTGAAAGTGTGTGAACGGGATTCATATGTCATTGCAAATTGCAATGTCAATGTCAAATTATCCTCACCTCATGCTCATGTAAAATATTCAAAGAAAAAGTATTAAAATTTTATTTTGATTTATTGTTTCGGGAATTTAATATTTATTAATACTTTTTTAAAATGAAATTAATAACATATAACTTCCTTACATCGAAGTCAATTCGTGGCGTAAAAGTTGGATATCCATTAAAATTAATTGTATTGAAATGAAAACTGCTCAATTTACATTTGTAAATACAATATTTTTGTTTACACATTTCAGATAAATAAAAAAGAAATTAAACAACAAGAATTTAATGCCAATTTTATTCAAAGGTTAATGCCAAAATTAGAATGGTCTGCAATAATCTCTGCTGCAGAAATTGTAATTGAATATTATTAAATTAATTGAATAAGCTGTTTTTTTTGTCTTGGTAACTATTTATGTACATAGTTTTTTATTTTAATTTTAGGTTGATTTGTCGGAAGGTTTGCCGAAAGAATTACCTGAAGATATTACAGAAAATCAAGATATTTTACAGAAACTACATCATTTATTATTAGAAATTGATGTGATTGAAGGACAATTAGAATGTCCTGAAACTGGACGAATTTTTCCCATAACTGAGGGTATTCCAAATATGTTATTAAATGAAGATGAAGTGTAATAAAATCATTAAATAATATTTGTGGTTTTTAAATTTATACAATTATTTAACTATTTAACATATTAAATTAAAGATTTGGGAATGTCCATTCAACAAGTATAGGTACTCACACTATTCAATAATAATAACTGGGATTTACTGTAATCTCCGATTTTTAGCTCGTTTTCAAAAAAAAAAATTTCATTCTACTTTAATAACTTTTTATTTAATCTTCTTGAAATACATTTATATAACTTTTACTACAATATTTAAATTCCATCAAAGTAAATATTTAAAAAATGTGAACACAAACCAAATATTTCTCATGCAATATAATAAATAACAAGATATTTTCACAAAATTACATTTTATAATATATTTTCTTATTTTAGGTACAGTTCCTTTAATGTATTTGGCAAAAAACCTGTTTTATATTTTTTAGTATAATTAAAATATGTATATAGATATTATAGAATCTACAACTGAGTACAATAATGAATTATACATTATATTTAAAAAAAAAAATCAATAAGAAAATATATTTTCTTTTCTTTTTATTAATAATTATTTAAATTTTTATATTTAACACAAAGAAATTTGATTTCAAATAAGCTAAACATTTCGAATGTGTTCCTAAACTTAAAATTAAATTAGGAATGATAAGGAATGGTATTTTATAAAATACTGTGCAAATGGAAAATTACTGAAAAAATATTCATAACGTGCATAACTACTAATTAATACTATTATATAACATTTATTTTTGTTCTGTCTTTAGTTAGAATTACTAGAAGTCATTTATTAGAGAGCAATAAATTTCTTTCACAAATATGAAAAAAATAATCGAAATTCATGTCTTTAATTCAATTAAAATTTGTCAATTTAAATATTGAAAAAAGTAATTAGTTTTCCCAATAAATATATCTGAGGAAATACATATTAAATAGATATTTATTACTCACATACACTTTGTAATTTAAAAAAAATATTAATAAAACTTTTAATTATTATTATCAAAATAAATTCTTTCACAAAATTTATAATTAATTAATTTCAAAAAATTATATTTTACAGTATATTTAAAGATGGGATGGAATGCATTTCATCATTATTTTTGGACAGATTTTTAAATAAAAAAATACAATAAATATGTATTTTATAAATGCTGTTTGGCACAAACAAAAAGTCTTATTATAAAAAGCCAAGATTAAAGATTTCAGTTTACTAAAAAAAAATTTAAATTTCTTTAGTTTTTTATAGCAAAAACAATGAATTAAACGTTTTTTTCTTATGACGAAAAATACCATATAACATTTTTAATTGCATTTAATATTATTATTAGTAGATAATTGCGAATATATGCTACCCTTGGCTAAACCAATTTTAGGACCTTTACACAATTCTATATTACGTCCATGTGATTTATATGGTGTTGTTGAGCGTTCACTTAATAATGTTGGATCAGAACCATTTACAATTTTCTTATGGCCAGCCGAATTATCTGGATTAGCACCATTCCAAGTAATATAGTCAGCCCTAACAAAAAAATAAATAATATGTTTGTATCTGGATATAATAAAATATTGTATATCTGATATATTTACAGCAATAAACTATCATCTGGTCCTTTTACTAATTCATTATTATGACCCAATGTTGTAATACGTCCCAATATTGATTGAAAATCAGATTGTAATGTATCAGTTTCATCTTCAGTTGATCCTTTTGGAGAATTTCTAAATTATTGAAATAATTAAATATTAGTTTTCTTTGATTTGCATTTTCAATATAAAAAAAAAGAAAATAATTATAAAAAAAAATAAATAAAAATATTTCTAATACTAAAATTTTTTTTTTTTTAATTGTAATTTCTATTTTGTATATTTTTTTTCTTTTATATTATATATAATATATATTTATATACTTATATATATTTCTTATCTACAAAACATTCTACATTGAAAGCGAAATTTAAAAATAATTGCATTTTGTTTGTTAATTAATTATGAAAGTTTCCAATATTATTTTTTATCTTGATGAATATTATGAGATATTCAAAATAAATTAAAAATAATATAAAAATATAGTAAAATTAAATATATTATTGTATTATTTAAAAAAAAAAATATGTAAATTTGTATTTGACCTTGTTTTGTGTTTAAGTTTTCATGTTTTAATTATTAAAAAAAATTAAACCCAAAAAATAAAAAAAATAAATAGTAAGCCAGACACTATAAATTTTGTAGGAGGAAAAATGTGCTCTTATAAAATTATCAATACAAGAAAATATATTTATCAAAATTAAAAAATCATAAGACACCATTTTCAAATAAATGCATTTTATTATTTTAATTGTTTATAATAAGTAAATAATTTCTTTGCTATTAATTTGATTTTTAATGAAGAGATTTATATTTGAAATAAATTTAGTTAAAAATAAAAAATTAAGTGCACTAAAGCTTTTAAGTGTAAATAAAAACAAATAAAGAGCTTGAATAACATCTACTTAATTCATTTATTTAACTTGAGTTTTACAAATTATATAACAGTGAGTTTTTGACTTTATTTCACTATTAAGTATAATTTCTTTTTCAGATAATAAAAGTGAATTATTATAATTAAATTGCAGTTAAGTATTAAATTATTTTCTCAACTATATCAAAATATAAATCAATTTAAAAAAAAAAGCAATTTACTATATTTAAATAAAAATTCTAATAATTTTCCCAAATATAATTCAAATATAACTCTTCACAACAACAAAAATCACAAGGAGTTTCCCAACAACAAAGAATCATTTACACATCACTACCATTTAATCATTGCATAAAAGAAACGAAAAATCATTTTGAAAATAAAAAATATCATTTCTAAAATCACACCACAATTAGATAGGAAAAAAAAGTAATTTAGAAAAAAAAAATAAAGAAAAGATTTTATAAAAATAAAAATGAAATTTAATAAAAAAAAAATAAAATAAAAAAGAAAATGGAAATAAATTTTTTAGCTCATACTTTAAAGAATCAGATTTGTCTCTAGTACGATATCGATCAGATGATGATGGAGATGTTTTATCAGATGAATGTAAATTCAATTTCTTATCATATGTATTCTTCTTCTTATCATGTTTATGGTATGAAACACAATTTTCAGTCGATATATAATTAATATCTTCCATAAATTTTTGTGATTTTTGTAGATTTTTAGATGATGTATTGTTGTATGATTGTGGTGCCTTTTGTGACGATGATGATGATGATGGTGATGACTTTAATAATTGTGTTTTTTGATTATCACTATTACCAACAATTTTCACTAATATTGAATCATTAGTTATAACTGGAGCAGCAGCCAATATATTACTAACTCTTAATGTCTCCGCTGTTATTGATTCTTTTAGATTGCTATATATTATTTAGATTAGATTGGGTTGGTTTTTGTTTTGTGATTTTGATACAAGAATTTTAAAAATTATTTATATAAAGTTATAATTATAAAATAAAAAATATTGTCAAGGATATAGAGAAGTGGTTTTATAAAAATTAAGAAGAAAAATATTACAAGACGTGTTCATTTTGTTTAGTGTAGTAAAGAAAATTTTTAAATAAAAAAAAAAGGAAAGTATATTTTTGTTTGATGTTTATAATAATTAATTATATAAAAATTGATTATTAAAATTTGAAAATCATTTATTAAAATATTGAATTATTTGAATTATATCACGACGGATAACATTCAAAAAATCATGTAACCGATCTTACAAAATGTAAGAATTTTTTTTTTCGTTAAATCAAACAACTGTTACTTTAATTGAAAGTCCAAAAATAGAACTCTATATTTATATATTTACAATCACATATAACTATTTGGAATGCTATTCTTTAATGTGATGTGATTAAATATAGAGTAAAGTACCTTCAATAATTCTGTATGTTACTCGAATGATAATAATCAAAAGCATTTTTTAATAATAAATTTAATTAATTTTAGTAATTCAATATTTTCGTTTCCATTCAGTTACAAAAAATTGGATTGATATTTGAAAAAAAAAAAAGGAAAATAAAAATTAATAATTAATAATTTTTTTTAATGAAGTGAGAAATAATTTTGAATTTATTTGATTTTTGTACAATTTCGATTCTTTTAGCTTCTGTAAAACAATCATTGTTTTTTTTCTATATTTTATTTTGTTTAAATAAAAAAAACATAAAATATAAAAAAAAAACAACACCGTTTCTAAAAAAATAACTTTCCAACTATACAATAATATTAAAAAATTATACCTCTCCTTAACTGATTGTAATTCTTCTTGAATACTATTATCTATTGCCCGATTTATTTCATTTTCAGCAACTTTTCTAGCACGACATTCATCTTCTTGTTGAACAATTTCCAATATTTGATTAGCCCTATCTTCAGAATAATTAACACTTTCTAATGCCATTAATATTATACGTTCAGCAATTTTATTATAACGATTTTGAAGACGTATTTTAACTTAAAAAAAATTTATGTATTATAAATAAAAAAAATTGAAAAATAAATTTGTTTAGTTATACTTTGATTTTTTTCTGATTCATTTAATTCTTTTGGACGTAATGGTATTAATTTTTCAGCTGCTGCAATTTTTTCTTTATATTTTCTTTCTTCTTCACGATTTGATAATTTTGGTGCAGCACTAACATCACGTTTTGCATAACCCATTGCAAGTAATTTTTCTGATGCTTTTTGTACATTATTATCAGAATTTGCTAATATGTCTAGCAATAAAGTTTCTTCAGCTTTTGGAAATATACTTTTCATATATCTATATTTATTTTACAAAAAATAATAATTCATAATTTGTTAATAGTTTAAAATTATTTATGTTTATAGAAAAAAAATTATAAATTTTGTGCGTGTATTTTTTTATATATATTTACAACATAAAATTTAAATTAAAATAACAACAAAACACAACTAAAGCGATAATTTTTTAAGCATGCAAAAGAAATTTATTTAAAATTATAATTAAATTAGTTTGATTAAATTTTTGTTTTAAAACAAGTTAATAAAAGAATTAAATAATAACTAAAAAAAACTATAACAAATTATAGTGTTTTTGTTTACATGTCTACTACGAAAATAGTCTAGAATTAAAATATATCATTTTCAGATAAAAATTTATTTTCAAATATTTTCGTTTTCGAATAATATTTTTTGAAATTATTAATTTTCAGTTTGAAGAAAATCAAAAACTTTATTTAAAAATCTGAAAATGTTATAAATAATTATAAAAAAAAAATTATTGTTTAGTTTGAAAAAACAAAATCAATAAAATAAATAATTATAAATTTTTTTTTCCATTTTTGACCACCTCAATTTCATTTTTGGTGATGAATGCGGTTTTGGTGAATTACGTATTTGTTCGCCAATCCTTGGTGATCCATATAATATTCCACCAATACAACTACTTGTAAAACTACCGGGACGACCTCCTAATGGTATTGGACTACCTGTACGTGGTGGTGATGATGAATATTGTAATAAATCGTAACGTCGTGATGGTGGTGTCATATTAAATGTTGAATTTGTTGAATGAAATAAATGACGTTGTGCTGGTGGTGTTGCATATGGACCAGGCATTGTAACTGGATGTTTTTCAACTTGCAAAGCACTTATTACAACTGCTTCACGATTATAATATCTTTTTATTTTAGTTTTATTTTAAAGTTAATTAAAAGTAGATTTGTTTTTTTTTTTAGATTACATTTTTGTGTTAGATAGTAGGTAGTTAGTAGTATATATATATTTTTTTATATTAAAAATATTTTAATTTAGTGGTAAGCGTGAAAGCAAAAAGCAAAAAAACAAAGTATTTTTGTGAATTTTCTTACAATAAATTAATTCATTAATATTTTGTTTGATTGTACAAATACAATTTAATTTAAATTTGGATTATATATATATATATATATATAATATTTGATATAATGAAATATATATTTACTTTTTAAGCAGTAATCTTATATGATTTTCACCAGCTGTTGGAAACATTGTTTGAATTTTCGAAACAACAGCATCAGTATCAATTTGATTGGTAAATGATGTTTCTTGTGATGATTGACGACGTGATAAATTTCCTGTACGTGGATTTTGTGGTGATGATCCTTGGGACATTTCCTAAATTTAAAGAAAATCATTTTATTTATTTTAATCAATATTTTCAATAAAAGATTAAACATTTTATTTTATTTTTAAATATTTTTTTTGTACAAAATTTTTATTAAACAAGAAAATTTGTAATAAAATATTAATTTTACTTACCATTGCTGAACTAAGTTGACTTTTTGTTGATAGCAATGGACTGGCTGATACATTTTGTAAACTGGGATGTGGACCCTGGAATGCTTTAACAGCTGGGAAATTATTTGTAGGATAAACATGATATGGGGATCCATGCATTGGCTATTTAAATAAAAAAATAAAGAGGTGTAAGAAATTGATTGTTAAAAACAACAACAACACACTTTTTTTTCTTATATACTCAAAAAATTTACAATCAAACAAAACAAACAAAAAATAATTCAAATATTTTTTAGTGTACACAGTGAACAATCAAATATAATTTTATTTTATTTTCGTATAAGAAAAAAAAAAGTATTTATGTACATAATAAATTCTCTTTAAAAAGATACATAATTAATTTTTTGTTATTTACTTATGTAATGTATGTATTTAAATGAAAATGTAGAGAATTTTTGTGATTTTATGTTTCAGAAAAACAAAACAAATAATATTGTGACACTCTCTTATATTAAATGAAAATAATTAATTTTACCTGTAGAGGAATTGATTCAGTTGAACATATTTCATTTTGGAATTGTTTATACCGAACCCGGGGATCTTCAAGTTGCATTACTTTAGTTAAGTAATTAATGTAATAGCTGAAAAAGTAAATTAATTAATATGGGTTTTTAAAAAAAATTGTGAAATTTAAATTGGCACATTTTAATGTTACTTATAGCGTTCTGTACTTCTTATACTTATACAGGGGCAACAAGTTAATTTTTATGTTTTCATTTCTTTGTTTTCATTTTTCCACTAAAAAATGTATGAAATCTTTTATTCTAAATTCGCCCCAACCCCTACAAATTAATTCTAGATTTTGTAATTTGAATTCTTATTTTCAATATAAATCGATTAACTTCTAGTATTACAATTAACTACCTATAGGGCCCATACACGATACATGTTGATAAAATTGGTTGAGTTGATGGTGAAGTTTAATCGTTGATAAACTAATTTTAAAGTAGACCAGCAAAGCATCATCCAAGTGTATAAACATGTTGATCAACATGTTGTATCGTGTATGGGCTCTATTATATATTACAATCAATATGTATTATTATTTAGTTCTTCTGGGTTACATTAAATCAAAATTCAATTATTATACCTATAATTTTTTCCTAATTAGTACTTCTATCGTTTCAGAAGAACTAATCAACTAATTACGAAAAAATTATAGGTATAATTGAATTTTGCTTTTATGTAAGCTAGAAGAACTAATTTAGTAATATTGATTGCTCTATAAAATTTAATTATAGATCAATTTTTTTTTTTTTATGTGTTATTTGATTTATGTTCAAAAATATTTTTAAATATAACTAAGAAATTTAATATACTTTTAGGAGTTCAATTTAATTTTACGCCTAATCAACTGCAAATAATAAAAAAAAAATTCTTGGAACTTAATACGCCATTTTGAATTCATTATAAATACATGAATGTTATATTTTCACTATTTTCTTCTTAATACTTTACTTCATTTTTTAAATATTATCAAATTAATGTACAATTACCATTTTCCTGTCGAAGTATCATATTTTACATCCCAACCAGGTGGTAAATTCACTAATTTTGTATAATTTTCCGTCATCACAAAAATTTGTTGTTATGTTTCTCAAAATGAAAATATCAACTTTCCAGATTCCACTTTTCAATTTTTAGAAATGACTTTCTAATTGGCGCCTTTTCTATATTTAATCCATCAGGCGCCAATTAGAAGAAGAAAAAAAACTACCCAATTTTTGATGAGAGGCCTTACAATGCTAGTATTTTTTTATATATAATTATATTTCTTAAATGTAGTCTTTATGAATGCAGCATTTCCAAGGAAATTGTAAGAAAATACTGTAATCTAATAACTTAATTTTCAAATTATTTTTTTCTCAATCAGCCTGCAAAAGCGCGAAAAATTTTTGACCATCTAGTGAACAATTTCATAAACATGATATATTTCTATTGGTTTCAACTGTCTTTGAGATGGCGCCTATAACCTAAGGAATGAATAGTTTAAAATGAATATTAGTTTTACCGTTGCCTATTAGGTGACACTTCTGTACAGCTGAATTTGTAATTTTTACAATGCTACCAACTTTTAATAATTATAATTATAGTTTTTTTCTTTTTTGACACAACAAAATAAAAGTCTCGACTCGAATTGTTTCTTGCATCTGTGTTCATTTTTTGTCATTTAATTTAATATCTGAAGAATTTTAATATCCCAATAATTGTTTAACAGTGAAAATATAATTTAACATTTGTTTTTGTAACAAAATTTTAAGTATTTAAAAATAATTATAATAAAATGGAAGATATTTTTCATTGGTGTCGCGAGGGTAATGCAATTCAAGTTCGATTATGGTTAGATGATACAGAACATGATATGAATCAAGGGTAAATTGTTGAAATTGTGATAAGATTAGATAGTTTTTATAAATTTAACGCGCTATTTATTAAAGGGATCAAAATTGATGAAAGAGTTTCATTCTTCTAAAATTTATATATGTGAAAAAAATTTTTTTTGATGACGGAATTTCCATTTTTGGAAACAAATATTTTTCTATATACACGCCCGTCCTAATTTTTCATTCATACACAAACACAGTGAAATTCGAATTGTCATAATTTATTTTACGGTCGCATAACGTCAAAATATTTTTTTACACCGAAATTCGTGTGGGCTCTCATTAGAATTTTTTGTTTACAAAACATTAGTAAATAAATTTATTAAGGGTATATTATTTTTATTATATTGTAGAGATGATCATGGTTTTAGTCCATTACATTGGTGTGCCAAAGAAGGTCATTTTAAATTAGTAGAAATGTTATTGCAACGAGGAGCACGAGTTAATGCAACTAATATGGGCGATGATACTCCATTACATTTAGCATCTGCTCATGGCCATCGAGATATCGTGGGATTGGTAAGTACAAACAATTTTAATATTATAAATATAAATTTAAAATATCCTTTCATATAATTATTTTGCAGCTTTTACGTGAACGTTCAGATGTAAATGCGACAAATGAACATGGTAATTCACCATTACATTATGCATGCTTTTGGGGCTATGAGAATATTTGCGAAGATTTAATTAATAATGGTGCTCTAGTATCATTAGCTAATAAAGATGGTGACACACCATTAGATAAAGTGAAGCAAGGTGTTCGTAAACGTCTTGAAGATATGGCAGAAAAAAGTGGTCAAGAATTGAAAATAATTAGTTTTAAAGATCAAAGTTGGTTAGGTCTAAAGACTAGATCACGTGATGCAACATTGTCACGTTTTAAAGGTATCAATAGTAGAGATTTGGAATTATTGAGTAAATTGGCAGTAACACCATCTGGTGAAACTTGGCGTGGTAAATGGCAAAAAAATGATATTGTTGCAAAGTTTTTGGTAATTCGTCATTGTACACCAAGAATTTCACGGGATTTTAATGAGGAGTTTCCAAAACTTCGTATTTTTTCACATCCAAATATACTACCAATTATTGGAGCTTGTAATTCACCACCAAATTTAATTGTTCTAAGTCAAGTAAATCATTTTTTTTTATATCGTTATTATTTTTTTAAATTGAAAAATAATTTATAGTATATGCCACGCGGATCACTTTACGATTTGCTTCATGGTGCAGCTGGGGTTGTTGTTGATACAGCACAAGCTGTACGTTTTGCATTAGATATTGCTCGTGGTATGGCATTTTTACACTCTTTGGAAAGAATAATACCAACTTATTATTTGAACAGTCAACATGTTATGGTAATCAAAAATTATGAAGAATTTTATGACTTAATCAAATTGTAATTATTATATATATTTTTTTAGATTGATGAAGATTTAACAGCTCGTATAAATATGGGTGATGCTAAATTTTCATTTCAAGAAAAAGGACGTATGTATCAGCCAGCATGGATGTCACCAGAAGCATTACAACGGAAACCATCTGATCGTAATTGGGAAGCATGCGATATGTGGAGTTTTGCAATATGTGTTTGGGAATTAGCAACCCGTGAAATACCATTTTCAGATTTATCACCAATGGAATGTGGTATGAAAATTGCACTTGAAGGTTTACGTGTTAAAATACCACCTGGTACATCACCACATTTAACAAAATTAATAACAATTTGTATGAATGAAGATCCTGGTAAAAGACCAAAATTCGATATGATTGTACCAATTCTCGATAGAATGAAACGTTAATTAATTTTTTAACATTTATTAATTTTGCGCAAATTATAACGATATTAAAAAAATATATATTTAATAATTTCTTGTGTTCACTGTAGTTCAGAATTTTTCTTAACAAAAAAAATAATTTATTCAAATTTTACTCAAATGTGCCTAAAATTTTGATTAAAAAACAAATATTTAACATTAAATTACAATAATTTACAAATAAATATTTAACAATTTATAACTACTTTAGAATAATTAGATGAACAAAGTTGTTTGTTCGATGTGCCTATAAAAATGTTTTAAGATAAGAAGAAAGTTTTAAAAAAATAATTATTTTAATATGTATACAAAAGTTATTAAGAACATTTTTTAATCTTTTTTTGTTAAATTTCTTACAAATGATTATACAACAATTATACACAGCTAAAATATTTTAATAAAATAATATTTTTAATTTTACAATCGAAAATTTCGAATATTAAAATTTTATCTGAAAGTTTTTATAGTTATTAAAAAATGGTGCTTTCTTTTGTATTGTTTATTAAATTAAGTTTAATTTTTATTAATTTATAATTTAATTAATATGTTGTTTTTTTTTTTAAATAATTATTTTAACCAAATAATAAATTAATTATAGTAAAAAATATAAATTCAACAAAATAATTTTGAATTTCTTATTCTTCGAAGTTTACTTTAAGATTGTACAAATCTCTCGATAGTATTTTATGGAAGTCAGTTTAAAACATTAAAAAGTTATTGAAATAACTATAAATTTTCAATATGAAAATTCAAAAATTGTGTAATTATAATAATAAGTTTGATGTAGTAAGTGTTCGGTTACAAAAATTCTGCAGCTGTAAAAAAAATTAATATCAATTATTAATAACTTTGACAGACACTGTAATTTAATCTTAATTCTTTTTAAAACTTTATTTTTTTATATTTTCATAAAAATAATAATTACTCAATAATAAAATTCTTCACTGGACATTACAGGGTAATAAAAAAATTTTAATTTAATTTTTATGTATCTCTATATTATTAACATCAAAATTGTTTACACATATTTATTTATTATTTTTATCCCTTTTTAATTTACACATCCCCATTTTAGTTTATCATCAAAGCTAAGGGGATGTGATGTCTTTTAAATACAAATTTAATTTTCTTAAGTGATTTTCAAAACACAAAACAATTTAAATAAAAATTCTGCATGTCAATCAGATAAACCTATTTCTTAATAAAATCTATTCTCCAACTTTGAATTAAATAACAAAGCTTATTATTTCTAGGCATTCCGTTGAAAGGATATTAAGGAGTTTGTGTGTGTACACAAAACCAATTGACGATACAAAATTATATGAAATTGTAACATCAATTTATCATCCATACTCTGTAAAAATGTCTCAATTACCAGCCCATCTTTATTTAATATCAAATTTTTTTTTTTCGAAAATTAATATTTATTTATATATCTTGCGATGCCCATCAATTATTTTTATTTAACCGGAATTATTCATCACATAATATAAACAACAATAATTTCTCTTTTAGTAGTTTTGTCAGTGAAAAATATACTGTAGATTTTTTCAAGGATGATAAATTAAAGTTCTACTATTTATTTAAAAAAATAATAATATTGTATAAAAAGTGAAAGCCTTTAGGGCATTTAATATAAATAAAGAACAGAAATTATATCCTTGAGGTATTAAATTGCAAGTGAATACATATAAAATAGTTTGCCAAATTTATACGATACATAATGTCTTTTAGAATGAGCTCAATTGCCCGTTGAAATTATTTCTTTTATTAAACTTTGAATCAGAAAAAAAAAATTAAAATTTAGGTTTACTTGAGTGTCCTATTTATTTAAAAAATAAAATTTTTGTTATAATAATTTATAACAAACAGGAGACTCGTTAATTTAAGACAAATTGTATATTATTTTTTATGCAAGGACACAATTTATGATAGATACATAAATATACATTAATTCATACACAGATGGTTGTTGTATATTAATTATATCTATATGTATAGTAGAAGCATGTGGAGTAAAGTTAAAGTAGACATTATGTAGAATATAATAAAGGCAAAATGCAGATTAAAAATTATTGCACATAATATTTAAATTCAAGGATACACAAATAGGGGATTCTATAATTTTTTAGTAATTAACATTTTTAGCGATTTCCAATTTTATTCAGAATATCTAAAATTAATATAATTTAATTAATTAAATAAAGAAAAATTAAGGATATAAAGTAATTTAATTAAAGTTACAATTATATTTAATTATCGTAAAATTGATAAATTTCCTGCTAAAATCAAAAATTAAATTAATTATTATGAATACCCTATACCCTTTTAATTAATTAATAACAATTTAAATTAAATTTCTAAATGTTCATTTAATATTTAGAGCATAAATTTAGATGCTGGAAAAGCAATATATGATCAGTTTACAAGCAGAAAGACCTTACAAACAAGTCAATTTTTCAAAAAATATTCTAATTGTTTTTATGTAAAATAAACATTATAAAAGCTATATTTTACAATAATAAAACTTCATATGGAATTCATTAAAATTTCAGGAAATAAATTCTATTTAAAAGCCCAAAAATCCTTGAATTTTCATAGACACATCTTAAATAATCAATAATATACACTCAAAAAATATGTATATACTTTTTGTCACATTATGCCGTATATATATGTTTGTTTAAAAGGTAGATAATTTGGAGATAACACAACTAAAATATAAATCATTTATGCATAAAAGCATGTGTACACATAATTTCCTAAAATTATTATATAATAATACATACTAAATAAAATAATCAAAACAAAAATACATTTAAAAAAAAACACAAAATTTAATTATATAAAAGGATGCGAAATTTTATAGTATAACAAAACAGTAAAACTTTTAATTGCATATTGCACCACAATTATTGACAATTACTATATATATAAAAAAAAAGAATTCTATTATATTTTCTCCATCCTTTTACAGCACTGCAAATAATTTTCAAGGGATGAAATTTTATTATCTCTCTATTCATCTAATATACTATTTTCTATGTATAGCTAGGGTAGAGTATAAAATGATTTATAAATTTATGAAGCGCGGCAGTTAAGAACTTTTTTTTCTGTACGAGTACATCGACCGTGACCTGAATATTAAAAACAAAAAAAAAACTATTCTTTATTTTATTTATTTTTGTTGCACAAAAAAAAAGCTTTCTACACTATAATACTATAATAATTTTCCCCTTCATTTTGAATCATCATCCTTCAAAAATAATTTACGTATGTGTTGCAACAATTTCACATTTTTCACCCTTCATAATTATTTTCATAATTCCAAAAATACAAAATAAAAAAATTATATGGGCTTTTCACCATATATAACTTTTATTTTGCAATTTCGCTGCAATACACAAAACGAATCATAGCTACACACATTCACATACGCTTTTCCAGTCAACTTTTATATAATATATGATGTGTATTATAAAAATTTACACGGCGGTTTTCTTATTTGTATGTATTAGACGAGGTACATTTTCACATTGTGTGTAAAAATACTGAAAGCTTTCTAGGAGTTGTAAAAATTAAAAAAAAAAAATAATACAAATTTTGGGCTTTTTGGAGGGATGTTTTTGTTTTTGTTATTGTTGCTTCTTGCTTTATAATATTTCCAAAAAAAAAGTAAAGAAAAAAGAAATAGATATTTTATTATTTCCTTGTGTTAAACTGGGGGTTCTTGTACCCTTTACATATTGAAGGTATTCTAGTTGGTACTTTTACATTTCCGGGTACAGAACGGATTGCAATTTTCACATTTTTGTATATATAAAAACAAAAAAAAGAAGAAGGAAAATTATTTGATATAATAATTTTTCTTGTATAATAAAAACTATATAAAGAAAAAAAGGACGAAGGATTTTAAAATTTTATTTTATTTATTTTTATTATTTTTTTAATGTGTAAAAAAAAATAGTGACTTTAAAAAATTTATTAGTTAAAAATAAAATTTTAATTATATTTTAATTGTTAAATTTGTAGATGAAAAACTTAAAATTGCAACAAAAAAAAAATTATTATATTAAAAAAAAAAAACTTAGAGAAACTTAAAATTGTGTATAAAATTTATTTTAATTAATAAATCAAATTAAAGTGGGAAAATTTTTATATAACTATAATTAAAAGATTAAAAATTTCCGCAAAACAATTTTTTTCTGAAAATTTTAATTTTAGAAACTAAAACTAAAAGAATATTTTACAATTTTAAATATAAATTTAGTAACATAAAATTGAGATATAAAATCCATCCACAAAAATAAAAGGACTATACAAAAAAAAATATATATTCTAAAATAGAATTTTTCTGGGAAAGAAAAATTCGTGAGGTGTCACAGAAAGGAGCAATAGTAGCAGAGGAGAATAGCCAATTTTGTTGTTGTTATTATTATTGTTGTTGTTGTTGGTGTGTTTGTGTTGTGAAAATATTATTTTCTTTGTGTGTTTAAATGTGTTTTAGTGCAATCGATTTAGGCCAGCCCCATCGAGGGCCGGCGACCCATGGAGTTTCCTACATCATCTAGTGTAACTGTCACTGACACGAACAGGTGGGTTTGATGTATAAGTTAAATATATAATTTACTTTTTGTATATATATTCCGCTACTGGTGTATCTATATATATAAGGATAAAAAAGGATATTTTATACTATCACACAAAAAATAAATAAAACTAAAGCTTTTAGATTATACAAAATGAAAATTCGGTAATATCCAAGGATTTCAAAATTTCCTACTTCCTTAAAGTAAAGCAAAGCAAAGGAAAATAAAAATTGATAAAAAAAATGAGAGAAAATTTAATTTGTTTTTTTTTCTTCCAAAGAATAAAAAAGAAAATTCCACCCGGGGTTTTAAAATTGGGATAGCAAAAAAGGCACAGAAGAAAAAAAGATTTATTTTATTTTATATCCTTGTCAAATGAATATTTTTTTATGCAAGGCAATTAGCTTTTAAAAAAATTGTACTTGTTTATCAAAGCTTATTTATCAATCTTAATTATGAGTCTTTTTCAAGGGGGAGTTACTCCACAAATTTAACTTTTGAATTGACTAATAAAAATCTGATCCTTTTTAGGCAGTTCAAGAGAATATTTGTCATTTTATAAATATAATTAAATTAAATCAATTTTATGTACATATATGTATATATATATATTTGTTGATTGTGTCAATAATATGCAATTAATTTGCAAATCTGGAAAAATGAGGAAAAATCAATTTTATCGCATCATAGAGACAACAATAACTTTCAGTTTTTCCCCGAAATATAAAATGAAATATAAATTTAAAGGATATCCTTGTAATATAGCCTTTTGAATATTATTTTTGTCTATAAATTTCTTCAATATATCAAATAGGAGTATATAATATCATTGTTTTGTTGGTTAGGTTTTGTCCTCGGGAAATTTTCGTATGTCCTCGAAAATATATATTTTTTTTCAAAACAAACAAAAAATGTTTTAAATTTATGATAAGAAAAGGATTTAATATGTTCACTAAACATAATTAATTATGTTTATTAAATTTATTTAATTTTTTTGCATATTTCTTATATCTGGAAAACCTTTATGCAATAAACATATAAATAATCGAACTGTTGAGCCTTCTAGCAAAGCCGTATATAATATACGTATTATATACGGCTGATATATTCATTATATACGGCTTTGCTTCTAGTCTAGAAGCTGAATATATCAAATTTGATATATAAATCACCCTGTTACCTTGCTCCATAAAAAATACTTTCAATTAGTAAAATTAATTTACATTAAATCATTATTTACTTTTAAAAATCATTTATATAATAAAATTTATCCTGATTTCCGGTAACATTTTCATAACAAATTTACATTAACATTTTTTATGATCCTCTTCTTTGCAATAATTTTCTTGAAAAAGGATTATATATATTTTTTATATTACATATAATGGAATTTTCAATAATTTAAAATTCTTCAAAAGTTTTTTTTTTACATTATGTATATATATATATATATATATGTATATATAAATTTGTATCCTTCCTCTTATTCACATCATTTTATGTATATATAGATGATAATTCCCTGCACAGAAAATCGATTTTTTTTATTTACTGCTGCTGAGACTGAGATATTTTTTATCCTACATTTTTGCCTTTTGTGAATATGTTATTAGCAATATGAAAATCCTACATAAAAAAAACATAAATTTTTATTTTCATTTGTTTTTCTTCTACCTTGTCTTTAATTGGCATATGTTTTTATTTTACAGAAAATGATTTTCCTTTTTTTTCACGTTTATTTATTAAAACTTAAAAAAAACTTCAATAAACATAAATAGGATTTTCCATAATGAACATAAGATATTATGTTAAAAATTTTTTTTGTTAAGAGACTTATTATTTCTCTTTTTGTAAATTTCTGGAAAAAAAAGATATAATTAAAAATTATTTAATAAAATATAAAACAGTAGAGATTTTCATTAAGGATAATTTGTGTAAAATAGAAAGAAAAAATGATTTCATCAAATAAATTATGCAGAAAGTAATTTTTCATTTTATATTTCGTTTAATAAAATTTTTTTTATAATATCCTTTTTTTTTAGGTCACAAGACAATTTGCAATTTACAAAATGAAATTTTTACTTACGTAAATTGTTAAAGTCTTATTTTTCCCTATATATAATTTTCATTATTATATTATATATTAAATTTCCATTGCAGTTGAATAAGAATATTTAATCGTTTGAAAATTTTAAAGAAATAATGTCCAAGGATATTTTTACATTGTTAGATAGAATGAAATGTAATAGTAGATTATTTTATTAAAAAAAAAATTTAATTTTATATTACACGATATTATCATTTCCAAGGCCTAATAATTAACAATATATTCTATGTATAAAGTTTAATAAATATTTTAAAAGGAAATTTTATATACTTCACAATAGTAGAAAAAAAGAGTCCTTCAAAATTTCAATATTACTATGAATATTTAAAATTTTTCGCTCTATTTTAATAATGCAATTTTGAATAATAAAAATAAATCATATTAAAAAAATTATTTATTTAAATTTAAAATGAATTAAATTATTTAAATTGAATATTTTATAAGATGGTAAAATCCAGATGCAATAAGAATTTAGTCCATCAATACATTTTAAATTAATGTGAAAAAATTTCGATTATAAAATCTATAATTTTCCTTAAAAGTCGAAATAATTTTTTTGGAAACTATATAAAGTAAAAGTAATATTAGATTAAATCTACTAAACCCGGTAAATGATTTAAAAATAATTATCAACCTTGATTTATGTCATTTACATTTACAATTAAAGTCAGTTGCAGAGGACATTATCATCTAAAATACTACCTGAACAGAGGAGTTATAACCTTCCTACTACAGAATTTAAGTAATTTTTAGAAGAAGTCTTGGAAAATATCTGTTTTAATCCATTTATGTTGTACTTATTAAATTTTATTGCAAATATTAATTTTCTTAGGGAGCTTTAAGGGTCAACATAAATAAACATTAAATCATAATAATCTTGAAGACCCAGTCATGTTCAATAATTTATTATCTTTGTATATACAAAAAAAAATTGTTGAAATTTTTATATAAACATTTTTTCATTATTATTATTATTATTATTATTAATATTTAAATGATGGTCGATTAATGGAGAGAGAGAGTTATGATAGATCGTATTACAAATTTTAATTATATGATTCAAGAATAATGATGAAATTTATTATTATTTTTTAATCAAAACAGTTGTTAAAAGAATTTTTCTTTTTTTCTTTTATTAATTTATGTTTATGTTTAATTTTGATAAAAAAAATATGGATAACAAAATAAATATTTATATAATTAAAATTTATATAATTATATAATGAAATAAAATATGTTAGATAGATGATTTTTGATGAATAATAATGATTATTCTCTTATTTGTCATTCTCAAAATAATGTTATTAAAATATTTGTTAAATTAACCAATTAAATAATTTTGTATAATAGTCATAAATTTTTGTTAAAATATTGACAATAATAATGATTTCAAAATTTGACAAATTTACCAATTAAAAAAATAAATTAGATTAGGTTTTTGTGAAACCATATTTTTGAATTATTTATATATAAGGAAATTTTTGATTAGTTTTAGTAAAATGTTAAAAATTCTTAAAGCTGTTCAATTTTCAAACGATTTATAAAATACCTTTGGAGCTAATAATTTAGTTTTTTTTTTTTTACTACTAGAATTTTATATTAGCTGTTGAATAAGTTAGCTGCACCAGAAACAGTAGTCATATAAACACATATAATTAGTCAGAAAAACTTGTTTTGATATTTCTATTTTTCTAAACCTAATGATAGTATACTTTATACTATCTGGTCGAGTTCCGAGTAATAGAAATCCTTATTTATATAAAATTTAATTTTTTGTAATTTTCCAAATAATATATTCCAAAATTTTCATTTATATATATACCAACAGCAATATACCAATAAATACAATTCAATTAACATTTCAAATAAAATCTGAAGAAATTATTGTTGGTGGTTCATCATCGCCATC
Organism: Empis stercorea; assembly: GCA_949752835.1. Lineage (NCBI taxonomy): Eukaryota > Metazoa > Arthropoda > Insecta > Diptera > Empididae > Empis > Empis stercorea. The sequence continues at coordinate 14,767,246 of OX457085.1, read as the reverse complement.
ATCATCAGTAACAACAGCATTAACACCACCAACACCAATTAGTCCAAGGGATCAAAGTCCTGACGGTCATACATCTATTAGTTCAACAGGATCCAGTGACACACTTTCAGGTAATATATTATACAAATATCTTTTTACATTAACATTTTACATAATATATAATATATGTATATGTACATAATATGTATATGTTTAAAAGGTGTTAAAAATGAGGATACAAAAAAAATTCATTATTTAAAATAGATTTAGGACGATTATATTCAACATAACTAGGCATCTATGTCAAAAGTTTAATTTAAACTTTGTGTTGTACTATGTTACGTCGCGCAACATATATTTAGATTCAACTTTTTTTTTGCTCAATAAAAGGTTCGACGACACATAAAAATTAACTGGGACAAATTTAAACTATTATAAAATGCCTTTAGGTTTTTTTTTTATTTAAATATATATATCAAAATTTTAGATGATGATTTTTTGTTGTTCAGAGTTGAATAGAGGAGAGACCTACATAAAAATTTCAATACAGAAAACGTTGAACCCAAAATAATAATAATAATAATAATTTATTACTTAGAGAAGAGCTTTTCTTCAATTACTTTTTTGTTGTTGTTTACTGACGGATATCATGAAGACATACTTCACATAATATTACATATTTTTATGCTCTGTATGTATAGAAATTTCAGGTCAAATTGGTCATTTTACAATATAATTGCTTTTCTTAAAATTTAAATTGGCCTTTTTCCAAAATAAACAACAAACATTGGAAAATAATGAATTTAGATTTTAAAAAGGACAAATTTTATGGGAAAAGACTTCTAAAAAGAGTCTTTTTAATTGTATAAAGACTAATTTCACTTGTTTTATATAATTTTCATTAAATTAAAACTCTTTATTGATATTTTTTATATACACATAATTTTATTTTTTGGGTGGATATAGTTTGTTGCTCAACAAGTTCATTGATTGATCGAATTCGTGATTTAAATTTTTGAAATATTTTTTTTTTATAGGAAATATGGAATAAGATACTTTATGTTTATACCTGTGTATCTAATAAAAAAAATTTTATATAGTATATATTTTTATATAATTTGATATGTTTTTTTGTAAATCAAAAAATATACTAAAATATTAAAATTAGAATTTTTAGTGGGACATAATTTGATTATAATCTTTTTCGAAACTTTTATGTTGCGGTCATTCACCATCATCGTATAATATGTATAAAATACATTTTTGTGGCGCTATTTTAAATTTTCTGTTTTTTTTTTTATATTTTTGAATAGGATAAAAATTTACAAAAAAAAAAAAATTTATTTATAGATTCAATTATACAATATTGTAATATCAAAATGGAATTTGCCAATTTTCACCAAAAATATTAACTTTCTCATAAATATGAAAACATATATATGTGACTGTTTCTATTTTAAATTTGAATACAATTATTTTGCGATCATAATTAATTCATAAATGAGTAAATTTTTGATAAATCATACAATTTTTTTGTAATATTTTTTTGTACATATATAATTTTCAATATTGATAATATTTTTTGTGAAATATATTTCCCAGTTTTAGATAAAGGAAATATTAAATTTTCTTACAATATACACTATTATACATAATAATTTAATAATATAAAAGGATAATTTAAAATACAGTATCGAAATATATTAGATTTCGATATTTTGCATAAAGGTATTTATATATACTGCATCGAAGTGGTAAATGAATATATGGTATACCATTATTATAGTACATATAATTAATTGTCACAAATGTGCTTAAAAGTTTACGAACCATATGAAGTTTTTTCAAATATTCCTTTAAATTTTATAGAAAAGTTAGAAGAGTATTTTACATGTAATTATTATTCTTGTTATAAATTGAAATTCAATTAATTTGAATTTAATTAGTTTCTTATGATCGGATTAAGCAAAATTGATTTGAGTTTTTTTTCGTAAAAATTATAATTTTAATTTAGTTCCCTTTCGAGAGTTAATTATCTTGTATTATATTACATTTGGATATTTCTCAGGTGAAAGGAATTTTACAAAATTAATTATCAACAACTTTACTGCAAAAACTGTAATTAATTTTAAGTTTATAAATAAACAATAGTTTTCTGAGTGGACAATTTTAGTAATTTATATTTCAATTTTGAATTATTTAAATAAATTTAATTAAATGGATCCTATATGTAATATAACGACAAATTTGATAATGATATTGACTATTAAAATATTATATGCATAAGTTATATTAAATTAAGTAAATAAAATCAGGTTTGTTAAAAATTTCAATCAATTATATATTTTCTTTCTACTTTAGGAAATTATAGAGAACATAAATTTTATTTGAACGTCCTTTAATTTTATATAATATGATAATTCCTTATAACGAATCTATTAGAACTAAATGCTTTCTTATATTCCCACTAGAAATGATAATCGCAAACAGCTTTACGTAGAATTAATTACAATTTTGATCTATAAAAAAAAGAAAAACCGTATATTCTTGATGTACACAAAGTAAAAGTGGTGTTAGAAATAATGATGAATGATTTAATTTAATAGATAGCGATTATTCCCCTTTGGATATTTATTATTATTTTAGTCTCTTCTTATAACATCTCTGATGGATAATAATGTACTAAAGCTGGAGAATTAATTTAATAATAGACTGTGTGGATGGTGGCATAATATTGTAATGGTGGAGTGTTACTTTTTTTTACCAGAAGTGAGAAAAAGTTTCATTTCTAGTTTTTGACCAATTAATCAATTTTATGAATTAGTCAGACTTAATTTTTAATTTTAATTTATCTCTATAGACTTTTAAAATATTGTGGGAAAATGAAATTATTTGATTTTTTAAATTACTCAATTTTTAAATTATAATTGAATTGAGTCGAATATATTATATCAAATTGATTTAAAATAATAATTTTGTATATTATGCTGCTGATGTATAAAATATGTAGTACTTCTTGTAACAATTCAAACAAACCATAAATCAGAATTTTTATAATTCAGTTTAGTCAATTTACAATTTGAAATAAAAGTTTTAGTTCCAAAACAAGACGAACTTTTGAAAAATATACGAATTTCATTTTGAAAAGGACAAATTTGATTTAGGATATCATAAAACTGAAATTGAGAAAATGGCAAATTTGAAGCGTAAAAACAATTAAAATCAATATGGTATTTTTTTTATAATTAAAATACTATATTTAATTGTTTATGATCATTAGATTAAAAATAATTATATAGTCATTTGAAAAAAAAATCAATTTTTTTCTTAATGGACTTGTTAATCTTACAAATAATAAATTACTCTTATAATTAACATACAAACCATATTCAAATATAATAAATATTACTACAAAAAGAAATTAATGTCTCCAATAATTCTTGCACAATGAATAATTTAAATTTAACATAAATGTTTGTACATACATACAGTTGCTCACAAAAGTATCCGGCCACCATACTTGGTTCGAAAAATTTAGTGTTTTTCAGTTCATTTTCAATTAAGTTTTTTTTTAATATTTGCTATAAGAAGCCTTTACTAATGCACTTTATAATACTAGAAAAACATATCAGAAAAAATGGAAAAATAACCTCGGAATTAACAACAAAATTAGTTCATTCAATGTCTGATAGATTGCGCGCCATTTTGAAAATCAAAGTTAATCCAACTAACTAAGTATGAATAATAAAGAACCTGATTAATTTTAATAATGTATATGTAGGTAGCCGAATATTTTTGTGATGTTTATTTTATATTTTGAAATGATAATGTTAAGTTTTTTTCTGCAGTATATTTAATTTTTATATTTCTATGATTGGATTATTAATCACAAGAATAAATAATGTTAAAAAAAAATGAATTATTTTATTTATTTATCTTTTTATTTAAAACTTAATGTCTAAGATTAATTCTACTGAATAAAAGAAGTGGCCGTGTATACCAATTTTTTAACAGATTTATTTATATTTATATAATAATTTCTCTCACCCCACCGTTTTTACCCAAAAAAAAATTAAAATAAAAATTGTTCCTGTCATTGAACTTTTTCCATAAATAAATAATAAAATGAAAAATACGATAAACAAACCCCGGGTTTGTCAAAAGCACATTTCCTCAAAATCGCCACATGTAGAACTATGAGCTATTGTAAAACAATGAGAATTCCTATATGTGCATATTGTGCAGTTTTAGTAGTATTTTCAATGTACTATACATAGGAAAGATAAAAAATGATATGGTAAATATAGGTAAAAAATGTGTCCCTGTTCGATTTTATTAATTTTTTTTCCTTCCAAGTTTATTATTCCAACAAAATACATATATATAAAATTATCATTTAAGTTTTCCCTAATTTTGCTTTTAATTGAACATATAATGTGATATGAAATAATATCCAATATTCCCTTTATAAAGCTCCTAAAAATATGCAAAATGTTCGTTTTTTGCAAAATTTTACATGATTAAGAATTTTGATTAATTATAAGTGTGAGGCAAATGATTATAATTTATTAATTAATGCGCTTTAAAGAAATATGAATTTCGAAACTTTTCCCAATATTTGTTTTTAAAAATATTGTGCAGTTATAATTTTACAAGTAAATTAAAAATGTAATTTTTTGATTTTCGAAGGGCCACAACGGAAAGGGGAGAAGAGATACGGATACAATTTCTTCAGAGACTCTAGTTATTTTTTAGATATCTCTTTGGTGCATAAATTTCAGCCTTCTATAATAAGCAGTTTGGGAAATACAGGGTGTTAAAAAAACTAAAAAAAGTTGTATGAAGATAACGGTATTTTTATACATCAAAGAATTAAATTTTAAAAAATTTGTTTATTTCACAAAAAAGATAAAAGATTTTCCTATCTTATGGCTTTTACAGACCTCAAAAATTTTTATTGGTTTAAAAGTTATTAGATGTTCAATATGGGTAATTTTCGAACTTGGAGGGGGAATAACTCAGAGGGGAAAAGAGATAGAAGAAAATTTTGTTCTACTGGACCTATTATTTTATTACTATCTATCTATGATCAAAATTTTAATACTCTATCTTAATAGATGTAGAAGTTTGTGTAAACGGACGGACGGACAGACGGACAGACGGACAGACGGACAGACGGACAGACAGAGTGAAACTAATATACACATTTCTTCCAATTTGGTTGGAAATGTGCTAAAAATGATAGTAAATAATAATAATTTAAACCGGCCATCCAGACCAGACATTTCATAAACAGATAATTCAGATACATAAATAAAATATGTATGTATAATGTATATATACATATGTACACATTTTTTTTACGAAAAAGATACTGACGCAGCATAAAACTATTCTGTTTTCTTTTACTATTATTATTATTTATTTATAATGAAAATGAAAGAATATACAGCTAATATTATTAATTTTTATACATACATATATACATATGTATATTTCGCATCATAACTGAACATAAAAAAATTACAGTCTTAGCTGTTTTTTTGTTAGATAATAATGATTTACATTATTACATTTTAATATCATAAATGTTCATAGGTAAAAGGTAAAAGGAAGTAATTTGATGACAGGGTGTACAAGTTGAATATGTATACATTTATTATGTAGAAAATTATTTGAAGAAGATTTATACAAAAATTGCTAAATATCAAAGTTACTACTATACTAAAAATTTCGTCGAATTTGTATTCAAAATATTAATTAGGCAATTAACTATATACGATAATATCTACCAAATATTTTAGGATATACAAAAATATCGCATGCTAGAAATTATACATATTTTGTATAATATGCATAATTTCTAGCACGCGATATTTTTGTCTCATGCTACAAAAATATCGCATGCTACATATTATACATATTTTGTATAGTATGCATAATTTTAGCATCCGATATTTTTGTAGCATGAGATACATATGTTTAGTTCGGAATGTTAAAATATCATTGAATTAAATATGGCAACTAAATTTTTGTAGATTAAACGTTAATCATTGCTAAATCAAAATTGTATCATACTGTTGTATATGTTCTTCATAGTTTCACATGAATCAAATTTGTTGTAAACTAAAGCTACTGTGATTGAGATGCAACTAGACTAGAGGATCATAGTGGAGAAGAAGAGCTCAATTTTCATATCCTTGAACTTATTAAATTTCAAGACATTTGAAGAAGAATCATTTAAGACACTCTATCTCTCACAAATTAAAATTAATTTATTGTGAAAATTTCTTTTCAATACTATCTACGACCCTTAAGGTGCGTCCTTTCTACATAAATTTTTATAAAAAATTTAACAAGAAATAATAATGAATAAAGAATTTTTATATAAAACATTAAATAAAATACACAAAAAAAAATTACAAATGATAATCGTTAAAATTGAAGTAAATAATAAAACTAATTTGAATTTGATATATCGAAATGAGTTAAATAATAATTTTTATATACATATATGATTTATTTGATAGAATAATAGTCATCATATAGCCATTAGGTATAAAAATCAATCAAAATGCATTTTGTTTATAGAATTTATTTATATAATAATAATGTTTTGCTTCATTTTTCATTGGAATAGAATTAAAATATTTTTTTTTAACAAAAATCATTTCCTTGTATATCTAAAAGATTCTTTTTACAAAAAAAAAATCTTTTTTCAGTATTTCATGTTTTTTTATTATATTTTTAATTCATTGTTTTTTAAGGTTGATTTTTTTTTTGATTCTGTTTAGTTAAATTACTTTTATGTAGAAAGTATTTTCTTCTCAATTTTTGTTTTTTTTTATAATTTCAAAAGGGAGAGAAAAAAAAACAAACGGAAAATATGTTTTTATTTTCAGCTAATGTCACTAACCTCGAAAAATTTCACGACTTTTCCTGGGTCATGATCTTTCAAGTTCTTGTTGTGTCCCATTACGATCAAAACTATATGTATACCAAAAATGCAAACAAACATAAAACAAGCAAAACATTAAAAAAAAAAACTAAAATTATATAAATGCACTTTTATATGTTGTGCAATAATAATGCACCTATAAGAATTTATTACATAAATAAGATCTGATGTACATAAATCTGTACAATCTTTATATATATTTTTTTACTCTTATATTTTTTGTCGGTGGTGTGTACTATTCGTTATTAATACACTGATCTTGGGTTGACGACGATGAAAAAAAACTTATTTTTAGTAATATAAAGTAATATAAAAGAAATATTTCTAACCTCGCCACAAATTAAAGAATGCGGTAACAAATTTTTTTTTCGTCATTTGAAAATTACATTTATTTCTATTAATTGACTTTAAAAAGGAATGATAAAAATTATTTTTGGATATATATGAAATCTTATATAGGAAATTAATTTTAAAGATTTGATTAGAGGTGAAATATTGTAAATATATGTATATATATAGAATAGCGAGAATGTCGGATTATCGTTACGAATTTAAGTTTATTGGTTTTATGGTTTAATCGTATAATTATTTTGAGAAATGTCATCTTTAATACAAAATTTATGTATAGAATATTTATTTCAATTAAAAGTGGGGAAGGATTCATAGGTTCATAATGGTAATTTATATCGAAAAAAAATGTAAAAGGCATGATAAAATTAGTAGTACCTAATCAGCACTATAAATGTTGCACTATACAAAATAGTCTATTCAGTTTATTAGAGTGTAATGTAATTAATGACTATTTAAGGTATAATATAATTTTTTAATATCCTTTTCTTCATCAATTACACTATTAAAAAATATTATACTTACGAGTATAGCAATAACAACCTTTAGGATACTTTAATTTTCCTCAGCACGAAACATTAATTTTACGACAATTTAAATTGGATGATTATATTTGGAGCTATACATAATTGAACAACAAATTTATGTACAGTCTGATAAAGAAACTGAGAGCTACTTCGCCAAGGACTTTCCCTGGTGGTGCAGCATAGCTGGGACAAGGTCCTAGCTCCCTTAACTTCTGCTGAACAACTCCAGAAATCTCTTAACTTCTGAGTAGGTGCTGATGCCTGTCTCGTTATCTTCTCGACATGATCTTGTTTCTTAATTTTTTGCTCCACTATGATCCTTTAGTTGCATTTTTCCCATAATCTACTATTCATATAGCTTAATATTTATATATTTTTTATGTACGTATTCTACTGATGGATAGTGTGGTAATATATGTTGTCTTTAATCAGAGTAATCCAACTAATTCCGATCGTTTATTACCTGGTAATTCCCTTACATTGAAGATTGAATAAAATGGTAATATGTATCATAAAGTTTCGATTTTTAATATAACTCATAATTCTAGTCTTGTTAAAATTATATATACTTTTATTTAATTCAATTATTTTAATATATGATTTAAAAATTCATTTTTCAAAAATTTTGTCAATGAATTGTCTTTTATCAAGATATTATTTAGGTACTCAGACATAATTACCAAAGTTATTATTATATGTAATATTTAACTTATATGCCAAGGTTCTATTAATTATCATCAAACTAAATGTTTTTATCAAATTATTGTTTATTTATATACCATTTAATTTAATTTTAAAATTGAAATATATAAAAGTATCATAAAAAAATCTAAAAACATTTCATACAAAAAAATAATATTATTATGTCATAATTTATATCTTTTTTTTATATAATAAACGAAAAATAATATGTTCCATTTTGCCGTGTTATATATAATGTATAGTATATGATATTTATGGCAAAAACACGCAACTCAATCCCATTCATTATTCATTTATTGAGCTTTAGTCGCATTTATAATGTTCTTTCATATGCTATAATCACACTTAACAAGAGCAAAATGAAAAGAAAAATAAATTACATATATAATTAAAATTAAACTATAAGTTGTTGTTTTATTTTTGCAAATCGGGTCGTTAAACCCTTTTATATATGATTTAAAAGATTATTTTTTTTCTTTATACATTTTCTGTTGCTTCCTTAAACGACAGAACGAACAAAAATCTTATATAGAAACATATAGTAATTTTTGTTTTTCCTTCTTCTGAATTTAAAACTAAACCTTCTTATAACATAAACTGTTCTTATCGCTCATTGATTTTTCTTTATTGAATTTTGTAGTCAGTATCATTAGTATTTTATTTTATATTCTGGTATATTTTCCCTGTGTATCCCATATAATAATTTTTCTCGTTCAATCATTTTTGTTGGTTTTTTGTTTACCTTTTCTGGGGTTTGCACAAATTGATCGATTTTATACTACATAATATAATACTATGTATAATGCAATATTATACAACTAAACTTTTATTTATTATTTCATTCATTTGGCCATGGCATTGATGGTGTCTCCATAAGAGAGCATAATCAATACATTTATATAATGTTCCTTTAAGAAATTTAATTTTTTCTTTATGCTATATGTAAAAGAAGAAAATTATCTACAGAAAATTATCTTCAATAACTATATAACCAGGACATCTAATATGGTAGGTTGATTTATGTATAAAGGATTTTTTTTATTCAATGTTTAAGTTCTTCTTTCGTGTATGGTGTATCAAAGAAATTAACTTAAGGTTAGTTAAAAAATGGTTGAAATTGTGTGGAAAAAATATTATGGTATTGCATAAAACACCCACATATTTTTGTGTAACATGAGACTTTCATCGCATTTTTTATTATTGGTGAGGTGAGCATAAAATATAATCTTATATATCATTTACTTATAATAATTAAATTTATTTTTACTCATTTCAAGATTAACAAAGAAAGAAAGAAAGAAGGAAATTATTTGAAAATTATGATAAAATTTTTTATATACATATTTTCAAGGAAATCTTTAAGAATTTTCTTTTATATTTGGTAAAATTTAAATTGTTTAATTTAATTTATGTAAAAATAAAAGATGATATTTTAAATTGATTGCTCACAAAATTTTTGACTTAACAATAAAGTTTTATTTGTATCGTACTTATGTGTAATCCTTCAACACATTCCTCTATCCTATCCTAAACAGAATATAAGACAAGAAACTTAGTTTATACCTTCACCTCATAATTCGTATTACATTGAGTAAGTCATCATTAAATTGGGGATCAATCTAAATTAATGAAATTAATGTATCTCTGAAAAACCATATTTTGCATAAAATCAGGTTAGCTTAACTGTTCCTTCATTATTCCTTCTTTGATTCGTGGAGTGCCTTCATTGCATTTTGTTTGACGCAAATTGGAGTTATAGGCTTTTCTATCACCCTTAACAACTGTCATTTCTGTCTTCTTAATAAAGTTATGTCTAATAAAATTATCTAACTTAATTATATTGAAGAATTAATTTCCCTCAAAATTTTATAACCCATATTATATGTATGTAGATATTTGAGTAGTCATTCAAAGCTCAAAGCTCAACATTATTATACTAACTCTAAAAATACTGTCTGCAGTGAAAAATTATTTATATGAGGATCGGATAGTTTAAGGATCCATTACGTGCAATCATTACCATTGTGATCTTTTAAATTGATCACATTAAATTCATTTAGTCCATCCCTGGAACTAATCCAACAAAAAAAAACAAAAACTGTATTAAATTATTGTGCAATTTTTAAAAATCTACGTGTATCTCGTTCACAAGAAAGTTCTATACATAATATGATCATTTCTTCTTTCTTCATATTAATTTTGTTTTTGTTCTATGGAGTAACATTATTTTCATTTCTTTTTCTTCATTTGCAATTTCCTTATATTCTTTTCTATATAGTTTTTTTTTTTTTTTGTTTTTATTTCTTTTCAAATATGCTTTCTATACACCACAAACAAGAAGGCGCATTTTTTAAAGAGAGCTCAGAGCTATATTATAATGTTTAGTACATTATTTCATTTATATAACTATATGTATATATATATTTTTGGTATCTGTCTCCTCGATGTGCATTCAACTGCGCGAGATAGTCAGACCAACAAAAACAACATTTATAAATGCAACAAATACAAGAAAATCATATACAATCCAGAACATTACACAAAAATACATAACAAAAAAAAAAAAGAACTAAAATGGAAAAAAAAATATAAGTAAAAAAGAAAATTTGTTTGGTATGATATTTATTTTTTTTTTCAATATTAAAAAGAACGAAGAAGGCGCGCACATTCAATCTTCTTAGTTCTTATACTTTGGTTCTATCGAATAGAACCATAACACAACTCTCTAAGCAAAGGTCCCCGCAACATAATAAATATTTTTTTTTCTACTTACTTTTTGAATTTTACTATATAAATATTTCCTCATTATTGAAAAAAAAAAACAAGGAAAAATTATATTTAGATTGTCCATTATGGATTATACGGTTTCGAGGATCCTCCTTGTTGATGATGAATGGATATTTCGTTGATTGTTGTTCGTTATAATAATGTTCAAATAATTAATTTCGATTAAAAAAATTTCTAATTTAGGCTTTTTAAAATTCATTTACATTAAAATTCATAAAATATTTCTTAGTGATTGTCGTAACAAATTTTGATATTTAATTGAATGATCTTTTATTGATAAGATCAAATAACAAAAATCAATTGGAAATAAATCGGATAAATTTTAATTAATATTAATGCGAATTTTAGTGGATCAAATAAAAATTATGAAATTGTTAAAATTTTAAAATGAAAAGTGAAAAAATTTGATTTTGTAATTTAAGTGGAAAATCATGTGGAAAACCAAAAAAAAAATAAACAAAAAAAAAACAAGGATAATTTAAATAACAAAAAAATTTGTAATTATGGCAAAAACATGGATGTGTTTAAATCATTAGATCAAAATCATCAAATTGTTTCAAATTTTGTTGCAAATATACATAATAATAATTTAGATAATTGTAAAGAATTATTAATAATACCATCAGAAGTGAATTTTGATCCAAATTCTGATTTTAATTTAAATTTTTTTGATGATACACCAGAAAATGATTCATCAAATCAAGGTGGTTTTAGTGATCCAGATGGTTCAATTGAATCAGCATCTATTGATTCACCATTAGCATCATCACAACAACATCATCAACAATTATCAATTTTATTACCATCATCATCTACAGGATCATTATCATCAATTAGTCAACAATCTATAACAACTACAACTAGATTAATTTTAAATAATTTTTTACCATCGTCATCTTCATCATCATCATCACAAACAACACCATCTTGTTCGTCATCATCATCATCACCAACAGATCGTTATTTAATTAATTCAAATATTAATAATACAAAATTTCAAGGTACAATTACATAATTTCAAATTAAGTAAGGATGATTTTTAGTCGAGGCTCATGATGTGTTGCGGCTAAGATAAGTAATCTTTGAGTTTGGATAGATTGTATGCAAATGTATGTCCGACTCATGCATGAGCCTCCATTGAAAATCAACTTTTATGATTTTATACATTTATATTAATTTTCATTTTATTTAAATTTCTGTGTGTGTCAGAAGAAAATTTCATTATTTATTTTTCATTTTTATATAAAAATTAAATTATAATTTCCTTATCTACTTTTTTTTTTGAAAAAAGTCTATTTGTGAGTAGCTTTTGTTATTATTTCCCTAGAGATTTTTATTAAGTATAGCTAGAAAATGTGTTGATCGTAGACATTTTTTGTTCTATGAATATTTTTGTCTTGTTAGCTTTGTGACGACAAGCAAATAAACAACATGGAAAAAAAGCTAAATAACCGCATGTCACTGTATATAATTTTTTTTTCTGTATCTCATAGTGACAATATAAATGAGATGATATTCTATTAGATATAGAAACTTTGTGTAACATAATCTTATCAAGAAATTACATAATTTCCCAGTAGATTTAATACAAAAAAAAATGAAAATGTTTTTAAAGAGATTTTTTTTTCCTTTTAATATGAAAGGAAAATTCTTTTTTATTTGGTTTGGTTTTTTTTTTTGGAGATGTTAAAGAATTTTTTTTAAATATAAAATTTATTTTTTTATGATTTTACTATTAATGAGATTTCTAATCTTTTTAAATTTTCTACAATTTTGCGTAATTTTATTAATTGAATGGAAAATTTATTTTAGTTTTTTTTTTTGTATATTAATTGATTCTGTAAGTTAGAAATTAGAAAAATCAATTAAAATTCAGTTTCGGTTAAAATCGAATTAAGTATGAACTTAACGCATCTTACTTTTACTTATATAGGTATATAAATTACATTAAACGAATATCTTGGTTGGCGAAACAAGTCGAGAGTGAGGAAAGCTGGTAGTGTTTCTGGGTCCTTTAAACACATTTATAGAAAAAAATTGTCTTCACGCTAAATTTAATTTTGATTATTTTAAGAAATTGTATATACATAGTGCAGAATAATATTTTTCTGTTTTCAGTTTGAATTCAATAAGTTTTTAATTATGGAGTCTATTTTTGTACGATTTATTATAATATTTTGTACGATTTATTATAATATAATGGTTTATCTGGGGTTCTTTTTTTTTGGTATAATAGACTACCCTTATATATAATCATTTCCTTTAATCTCATTCTTTATAGTTAACACTTTAAGTTATGTCATCAATTTTTCATTCGTGTTTCATAACAAATTTTGACGAAAACTTATTAATGTTATATAATATAATAATTAACGTCCTGTCGAGCTGAATGTAAATTGAAATCTCGCACTATAAAAATTATTTTATCCATAGAAGAAATCATAACACAAAATCTTATTTAATACTCCTATTTTTTTTCTATTTCATTATTTTATTTTGAGTTCAATAAAATCTTTAAAATTATTTTTATTAAAAGAAAATTATTAATGTATTTTAAAGTATAATCAATAGAGTAAATTGAAAATTTGTTATTAAATTGAAAATTATTATTAATAGATAAAAAGTTGCATTATTTCTTGTATAGTGTGAAAATCTTAATAAAATATTAATTTAATCAATTAAATTCAATTCTGTTTCTTATATATTTTTGTGCTTCTATATTAAAAAAATATATTAGTATGTATATAATTATTCATTTCCCGTCCTCCTCATCATCATAATCCAAAGTCATTGTCGCATTTCAAAAACATAATTCTTCCGGGATTGGCAATATCTACATATAAAAAACTTAAAAAAATTGGAAAAATTTCTCACAGTTGTCTTTAGTATACATATAAAATATATTCATTTTGCCTGCACATGCACCTCCACCCATAAAAGAAAATCATCATCATCATCATTGATTGCATATCTATACTATATACTTTGTTTAATACCAACCACACAATTTTTCTTCTCTTTAAATTCTATTCAATTCATTGATTTACGATTCTCGATTAAAGATTTATTTCTTTTCATCTCTATGTACATATAGTAATATTATTATTTTTTATCCAAATCCAGCCAATCATTATATACACTCTATAGGTAAATGGAAACTCATTTACTTTCACATAAGAATATATTATAGAAGCTTTGACTTTAAGATTATTAAAATGGGTTTGGTTTAATAATAATAGATATTTGCTACAATCAACTATCATCATTTTTCCGAATTTAATTTCTCAAATTATTAGGAAAATTGTTGGAAAATAGATTATCAATTTATATATAAAAAAATTTATGTATATATAACATTTTATGTATAAGTTACTAAATGAATCGTTATTTAACTAAATTTACGTAATAAAGAAAAATACTATTAATATGAAAATGTTTTCCATTTTTTATCCGCAATTGCTGTCAAAATAAATTAAGGGCATTGCATATCTTTGTCTATCATTTTTCTTTTTGAACGTCACGACGATATTAAATTAAAATAAGAATTTTTTTCTATAAAATATAAATTTAAATAGAATTTCTATTTAGATTAATGTATGTACATATAAAAAAAATCATTTTGTGGATGAGTCAAAATAAATTTATAACAATGTTTGTTTTTGATATGATGATGTCTTTTCGAAGAGATAATTAGTATATAAATGTATTCAATTTATGCACTGTTAAAAAATATTATCAAAGCCGTATATAATGTATACATATACGGCTTTGATATTATATTGTAAATTATATGTGAATTTTCCTGATCGAGCATGGAAAATCTGAGTGGAAAAATCTTCTTATTTGAATATTAGTTCTTACATTCTATTAAGCTGTTAAATCTAATGGTTTCCGAAAAAGCTACAAATCAATCAGAAAAAGGATCATAATAAAAATAATTATTACAAATAGTTTGACGAGGTTTGTTTATAATAATTAGAGCAAATTGTTATTGTCCCTTTTACCTTAACGTTCTACTTAAATATTTGGGGAAATATTTCCTGGAGGCCATAATGTGGGGCAAGAATTGTTTAAGATGTGGATTAAATTGCAGTAGACTAAGAAGTAACGTAGAACTTACAATTGTGAGTATAGATTTAGTTCAGGTTAGCATTTTTTCATTTACTCAGAAATGACAACTTGGATTTTTTTATGTTTCCGAATACGTATAAGTCCTTCATGTATATTTCTTACCCACATTATATTTTTCTATCGAAAGCAAAAGTATATAAATGTGTCAATATGCAAAATTTGCATTTTTCATTCTGCAAAAGGAAAACTAGTTATAATCATATAGCTCGGTTAATTTAAGTCAATTAGAACAATAACTCCCTCTATGAGGATAAATGGATCATCCAATATTTTTGTAATATTGTTTATACCAAATTTGTCATATAACTATGAAATTATTTATCATATTCGTCGTTAATATACAAATATATACTTATAAAATATAAGTATAGAATAAAAATTAATTGAAATAAAATCTTATAAACAGTGTACAATATAATAATATCACGATTATTGACTTGGCAAACATTATTATAGTCTATGTCTATTAGGTGAATGTACATTGTACAAAATAACAACAAAATTGTAATAAAATTTATTATTATTATATATATAGAAATATACAAGATTGAGGGTAATGCCTTTTCCACAATTTTTCTAGTATTGTGATTTTTCTTGTTTTGTCGCAATTTTGTTTTCTTTCCTATATATACTAGCTATTTAGATAGTATATCTTATTTTTTTATTCAATCAAACTTTATTAAATGTGAAAGTATCCAACAAAATTAGCCTCATAGAAAAGACTACTCTCTGTAATTTCAAAATTAACGGGTATAAATAAATAAAGAAAAAAAAAATTTATACAACTGAAAAATAAAAATTCATCAATTGATTGATTAAAATGATGATAAAAAAAAGTAGAGAAAAAACATAATAATAATAATAATAAAAAAAAAAAGATTTCTGTTATTGACGGTTTGAAATTGGCTTCTTGAATATCGCGATGAAAATAAACAATAGAACATGGAATATTATTTAAGCTCTAATTCAAAATTCATACTGAAATTGTTCAAACAGCCATTGGTTTTATTAATAATTAGAATTTTTTTTTTGTGCTTTTGGAATTGGAATCCCTGGTGCTAATAAAAATCAATCCAGTTAATAATCTATTTCACTATTATACCACGACGATAGTTTGAATAGAAATTATGATTGAGTGGATTCGGAAACGGGTGTGGCGAAATTTTATCGAAAAAAAAATATTTGTAGTGTTTTTTTTTGTATATGAAAATAATAGAAGAATTTTCAGTTGTTTAAAAAAAAAACTAATGTGAAAAGAAATTAGAAAGTATTTATGTATATTTATAAATTGAAATGAACGGTAACATTCGATATAAATATTGAAGATACAAAAAAAAGAATGAAATAGTCGATTTTCTAATGGAAAATTATTTAAATAAGAGAGAGATAGTTAGAAAAACGATAGCATTTTAAACAAAAAGAGTCATTTATCTGGCAGCAAGCTTTATATTATTATATTTACTATTTGCAATGGAATTAGAGTAGATTTCTTCCTGGATCTTCTGGATGCAGTATATTTTGCGGCAAAAAAAATGCGAAAAGGCAACACCAAATTATGTACCGGTGATATTTCGATAGGATATAGACCGATAGAGCGCATTGATTTCATGATAGTACTTGCATTATTGGTACTTTTGAGGAATGATGATAGTATTATGGGGAATAATACTCTTATCATGACAAGAAATCATGATTTTAAAATTGATAGTCTATCGATTTTATTTCATATATGTACTTCTAAAACTAATTATATGAAATAAGCCTTATTTGTTATCATTATCCAGGTTCGAATTTATATCTTTATCAACAAGACTTTATCATTTCCTACACACTTATATTCCTGGAAATTCAGTATTCAATATTTCAATCAAATTGATTCGCAATTATTGTTCTAATACAAAAACACAAAATTCATTCAAAATTTCCCTATTATAAATAATTACAATTTTATGTATATGTACAATAAAAAATGATGGCTTTTCATCAAGAAAACATATACACAATATCCCAGAATTAATATACCAAAAAAAAAAAGAAGAAAATTTATATTTTTCTTGTTCATATAACAAAACAAGAAAATATATAGTGAAAAAAAAATCAATTTTGTGTTTATTAATCAACACAAAACCAAAATCATTATAAATCATAGAAAATAATTAAAAAAAAAAAAAATTAAAATATAAATTATGCAATCATCATCATTGGCAACAAAAAATATATTCGCCAGGTTTTATTTTGCTTTGTTGTTTAGTTTATGCTTCCGTCAATAAACAAGGAAATAATTACTTGACACACCTTTTTTGTCTTGTATTTCTCTCTAATAAAATTCTTTATAGCTATAGTTAGATGCAATTTCATCATACACAATTTTATATTGATGTCGACCTATGAAAAGCAAAACGTGTATCACTCAAATCTCTTTTAATCTTTTTAATTTTGCATTTATTTGTTTTTTTTTTGCTTTCTTGAATTAAATGAATTGACATTTTAAAATATTTCTAGCATCCACTATAACATCTTTTATGCCATTTTCTTGTATGTTGCGCCCATAGACACTCAATTCAAGATAATAGTAAAAAAAAATAATAAAAAATAAAATTATAAATTATTATATATTATTTTAAAATAAGTAAAAATAATTGAATGTTATTTAGTGTCATTGATTTTTGATAAAAATTTTAATTGCAAAAAAAAAAAAAAATACAACCAAATAAATTTCGTAGAAAAATGATCGAATGACATGAAATCAAGATTTTAAAATTGAAAATCTTATGTTCAAAAATTTGGTCGTCAGTGTCAATTAAAAAATGTCTTGCAGATGAATTAGTGTGCAATAGTTTCATAATCGTGAGATTTTATTTTAGATTGTACTAGTGAATGGTTGAGGAGGATACTCAATAATATTCGACTAGAGAATTCTAGAGAAAACTCGACGATTACTCGACCACATTAGTCTGCGTTCAGAAACGATTAATAATACACAAGAATACTTTAAATATCTACCCAACATGCTAGTAGGTACAACAAAATACTTAAGCATGAGCTCGTACCTAAAACAGGCTATATATCACCTTTCGAACTCATGGTCTATCCATTAATTTTGGTGAATATAAAAATAGAATAGAATTCATAATTCATCATCATACTTCATCATTCACCAAAAGATGATAATGAAACCAACCCCAATGAAAACATTTCCAGTATCAAGTAATTATTTAAAACGCTAAGTTAACAAATACTTCATATTCCTGGAAAGTCAATTTAAATTTTATCGATGGACAGGAAGACTGCCATGCCAGATGAACAAAAAGCATATTGAAACATTTTTTCCGAATACATATATAAAAGTATCTAAAAAGATGTAAGAAATTTATTCATTTTGGAGAGATAATTTTACTATTTTCATATTTGGTATACAAAAAAATATAAACACATTCGCTCGGTTCAATAAACTTTTATATAAATGTTTATAATGTAAATTTTAAGCGAATTGATTAAATTGAATTTATTTTTTTTTTAAATATATTTTGCAATAAGAATATACTGAAATTTATTTATTTTTATATTTTCGTATAAATATTTGAATATTGCAAATCGAAACAGCGTATATTATAAATAAAGTCAGGTTCATATACTTCTCATATTACATAATGTTTATTTATGAATGCAATTATGAATAAAAAATATATATTAATTTTTTTTTTTTTGTATAATTAATATATATGATCCATGTTTAAACATTAATTAGGAATTACTTTTATGACTATTAAATACATAATTTTATAGACTATTATAAATATCTAAAGAATATTAAATAATTTATGTTTCGTTTTGTGTAATAAAAATTTATCGTTAGTCCCGATAAGAATATAATTTATTTAGCATAAAAAAATTATTCTAAAACATTTTTGTATATATTAATATTTAATATTAGAAAAAATAATAATTTAAAAATTTATAATTGTTGGTATAAATATAACAAATACTTCATGTAAAGTACAGAGTACTTTATCTGTATAAAAAAAAAAAGTAAAATGTGTCAAAAATTTTATTGCTCATAATATCTTGTAACCAAATATTTCTTTGAATTTATAGCTTAATAATGCTTTTTTATCAAATATAATCCATACTATTTCAATTTGTTCAAACAAAATAACAATTTCGATTTCAATTAATTCAAATATACCATTACTATATGATGACCTCGAACTATAATCAAATATTTAATATAATTTATTCATCAATTTCAGAAATATTCAATTAGCTTTAAAGCTATTAAATATTAATCCTTTATACACTGCCAACCAAACTTAATACGTGATAATACTTTTTAATTAGATTCAATTTTACCGATAAAATATTATTATGCTATACATACTCTTATTAAAAATTGAAAATTATTATCCTTGGAAGCTTTCGATTTATGTATTTTTCTACAATATAGAGAAATATATAATTTATAATTTTTTTTTTGTTTACAAAGATATATAAAATATAGAAAAATATTGAATTTAGATTGCAACATTAGAAAAAAAAAGGAATTATACTTAAATTGTGGAAAATATTAGAGAAGAAAAAAAAAATCAACAAAAATAAACAAAAAAAAAATATAAAATAGGGTCAGGCTACATTTAAGAGCATTACAAATTGTAATAAAACTTGACAACCAAAACTTTATTATTTATTATACAAATACTAAAAAACAATTTTTAAAACCAACATGTCTGCACTCTGCAGTACTTATGTGATGGTATAGAAAAATATTATTTTGATGTTTATGGTTGGAGATAGAAGGGAGTAGGTCACAAATATAATATATAAATGATAATCAAAATGAAGTATAATTTGAAAAATATTTATCTAGGACTGAGGAGATTAAGTATACACCAGTGCAGTATTAATGGCATACTTAGTTAATTTTGCTTAGATTTGCAAACAGGTTATCGATTCTCGTTAATATGAATATTCCCAAAATTGTATTAAATTTTGCAATAAGTAGTAGCAGAATTAAAAGATTTTTCGCCAAATATAGCAAAAATTGTCATTTATCTGAATTTATTCAACAATTGTCTGTTATATAAATGTTAACTGTTATTTAACTGTTAAGCCTGTTATCCAAATGTTAAATGTTATCGATTTTTATTGATGATAGTCAACAAAATCGATGAACGTTTGACTGCTGTTGCATTTTATCATCCCTTTAATTCCGGTCACCCTGTATTAATCTTTAAATTAAATACAAATTTATTAATTTTTTAAGTATATATATTTGTTTTCCTCATTTTTCATTAATTTTCTTTCCAAGGAAAATAAGAAAATTTATAAACAAATAAAATAATATTTTTCTTCTCTATGAAAATGGAAAAATTGATCTTTGTGTGCACAACTTTTCCTTCTATTATATAATTTTCTAACTTAAAGACTTATAAATGAAAATTAAAAGCATTTTTTTTAGAGTAAATTATGAAATGAGTGGCATTACAATGTACACTCCAGCCCAGCGCCGCAATATAAAATTCAAAGGATCTTGAGAAAAATATCTTTAAAAAAAAAAAAGTTTGAAAAAAGTTTTCCTCTTTTTGCAATTTTCTTTATTTATTCATTTTAAGTTCTCAAGTTTTGTTTTTGTGTGTGTTTTTTCTTTGTAACAAAATGGAAAGAAAAAAAATATTAGATTGACTTTTGTACATAGAAAATTTTCAAAATTTATTAAAAGATAGCAATTAAATTCTTCAGTAATTTATATATTTGCAATGCACTCAGGATAATTGTATTTATATTTACTACAAAGATTTTTTTTTCAATGTTTTTATTTATATGTTGAAGATATGAAATTTTATGAAATCTGTTTTTGTTGTGAAGGTAAAATTACTGAATAGCTAAAATTTGTTATTAGATTTTTGTTTGACCTGCTATTTTTTTTTTATTTACATAATTTTTGTTTTTTTTTTAGTTTTATTTCAAGGAAATATTTAATGTAATTTAACGTACGTACATATAATAAAACGTGGGCTTTTTTTTAGAGACCTAAAAAAAAACTAAACCATATAACAATTAACTAAAAATAAGCTTTTATTTCAAAACAAAATTATTAATTAAAAAAATGTTTAAGGCGTAAATTTCAAATAGTTCATAATCTAAATAGCTAATCTCTCGACTAACATTTATATGTACGAATAAATAATATTATTAAAAACCTTTTTTTTAATGTTTATAAAGTTTTTCTACTTAATATGAAAAAGCATATCAGAGTATTTACTTTAATATAGTAGAAAGAATGAAACTAATGGAATTTCATTATTCATTATAATTTCTTAAGTAAATTAACCAATATTCACTATCGTCGGATAATGGAGTTTACGTATTATAATAATAAATATCAGTAAATAATAATATACGAGACTAAGTACAATTTAATTAGTTGTCACATGTATAGCAGGTATATTAGATATACAAGGGGAATTTTCTTTTCAGTATTGAGTGCATGTTGTGTTGGGCAAGGACAAAAGCAATTTTTGATATACGTAAATCGGATTTTGCCTAGAGAGCTAATAAATAGAATACTTAATATCTTTTTGAGTAATCTATTTAATATTTTTGAGGAATTCGATAGATCTATTACGATTAAGCCAAATATAAAAATATTGTCGAAATTATACTATCAAATAGATAAATATTTAATTTACTATAGTTATAAGAAGTAACAGAGAGCCATTTCAAGTAATATTTACAATATATGTAGTAAATAATATTTAAGAAAAGGATCATAAGGGAAAGGATAATAGAAAGCTCATTTTATAATAGTTACAACCAATTTATTTGTTTGTCAAAATTTATACTTTTTAATTTTCTGAGATATTTCTAATATTACCTAAAATCTAAAGCCTTTTTTTTGTGAAATTGTTCTCGAAAAGTTGTCATCCTTTAAGTGTTGTCATTACCAATCCATTAAGTGGAATCGTTGTATTGCGTCGTATAGTAAGGGAATTTATGTGTCCTATTTATAGCCTATCATTATATTTTTCTAGATAATCTATGTACACAAACAAGGATAGAGTAATATGTGAAGTTAAGAGCTTTTTGACCAAAAATATGTAACCATAATATGAAAGAGATTAAACTCGGTCTATAATATTTCATTAAATTTTCAAAACGATTTCACAAATTTATGACTCGTATCTTATGAAAAAATACAAAAAAGAATGAAAAACTTTATTTAAAATATTTTTAATAGCATTTAAATATAATGTATATAAAATTTTGATAACAAAATTATCTTACGTTATTTGGAAATAAACCAAAAAAACCTAATAATGTTTCTTTACTATATTAATGAAAAATATTTCCTTATTATCACGGTATTGTGAACATAAAAATGCATTTTATTTTATTTTATGCTTTGCCTAACATAAGGTACAGAAAAAAAATAATTTTCCGCCAAAAAGAAGAAATTTGTAATAATACTATAAAATTTATTATGCATCATTTTATAAGTACATAATAATGTATATGTATATGTAAAAAAAAACGATATCATATTTTCTTTAAAAAAAAAAAAATAGAAAGTTGAAAAATAAAATTTGTATTTCAAAAAAGAAAAGAAAACAAACAATTTTCCTATACCCACACACAAAAAAAAAACATTTTTCACTCCCTCTTATGAGATATGGTAAACGAATATTATAACAATAAGGAACCATGTTATAAGTTGTCTCAAGCAAAAAATAAAAACCAATCTACTTAAAAACTCTTTAAAAATTCCTCAAAAAAAAAAAAAAAAATATTGTTATTTTTTTTTAGCATATTTTAAAGAAGGAAATATTTAAAAATAATAAATAAATAATTATGTACATAAATTAAATTTTTATTTAATCAAGAAAAACTTTAAAAAAACTTGCAATTTTTTCTTCATTTTTTTTTTAAATTATTTTTGTCTACAAAAGAAATCATTTTTTTTTTATGCAAAACCATAAAAAAAATAACAAAAATTGTTGAAGGTGAATAAATTTTCATAAATTTTTCTTTTGTGTAATAAAAAAAAAAGGATTCAAAATTTCCTCGATTATTACAGGATTTAAAATTGTTTGTTGTTTTTTTTTATTGACAATTTTTTTGGGCACAAAATTTTCTTATTGTTTTTTTTTTGGTGTTGAGAGAATATTTTAAAATTCATAAAAATCGAAATTTTTTAGTTAACGCCTATGATCTGGGAAGATTGTATAATTATTGATTATTGATCGAAAGACAATTTTCCGGAAAATATATAATTTGTAAAATTTGGTTAGGTTAATTAATCGACCATAAGTTTACGTATCGATAATTTGTCGACTCCATTTGGGTTTGTCGATTTAATGATGTTTGGTTGTGACAAACTCATGGGAGATTATTTAGTTACATAAAAATGTATCATACGTTAAAGGAATTATTGAATTAGTTCAGACTTACACATAGAGAAATTCTAAAGGCCTTGAATTTTAACAAAGACTTAATTACAAAATTTCTTTTAAAGAAATAATCGAAAGAATCATTTTATCATTTCGACAAATTTTCCTTTTCGAAATATTATTTTCGATGAATTGTCTTATATGATCAGATACATAACAAAAAATTACGTAAAAAAGCTAATAAAGTAGCTTTTTTTATGATGAAATTTATGTATTTATATGGATATTGTAAAAAGGTTCAATGAATTATTATGCAACGAGTAATGCTGTGCAGAAATAAATTTTGTTTACATACTCGTATAATGTTCTTGAAATTTCAACACTTATCATAAAAATCTGTTGTTGGTTTTGTGGCTTTTTTTGTTATAAATATTTATATACATAAATTAAAATTTATTATTTATAAAATATAGTTGTAAATGTTGTAAAGGTGCGAGGGAAGACAGCAAAAAAAAAAAAAAACGTTGGAGAAAATAAATTTGATTGATGTTTAAATCTGAAGTTTTAAAAGTAAAATTTAATGAAAAACAATTTTCAAGGATCTTTTTTTTATTGTATGTACATAAGTGATGTTTTAATAACTAATTTTTATAAGTAGAGTGATAAAAATTAGGTTGAAAAGTAATTACGGGAAATAATGGTTTTTAGAAAGTAGAAAGATTTTAGAGATTTTGGAATATCCTTTTATTGATTGATTACATTCTAATGAAATTTTTATAAATCCGCCTAAAACCAACTGAAATCATGAAATCATTTTTCATTATATTTTTCTGTACTACTTCCAAAAATGACTATAGGATAATTAGAAATTTCGCCACAATAGTGTCATATCATCTTCTACTTTCTCTATCCCTCAAGAATATTTAATAATGAAGAAATATAATATATACAATTTTTCTTAAAATAATCTTAAGTTAAGAAAACATTCGCCCTACTTAAATCTAACAGTCAAAAATACTTAGTTGGTACTTAAAAGCTTTTTAGTCACTCTAACCAAACCAAACATCATTTAGCAATCAATTATAATAAGGATCATTTAGTAATCAAAAAATTTTTCGAAAATTTTAAATTCCTAAAAAAGCTTCAGGGCGATCTCTATTTTAAATAATTACCAAACAATTAACAAAAATTTTAATCTTGGTTCACCTTCGTTTTCAAAAACAAAAAACAAAAAACAAATCATTCAATTTACTTTTGTAGATCATTAAATGATTTTTATTATTATTAGCATAATAAATTTTATGGTATACATTCAATTAGTCATTATTAAGTCAATGTTATTACTTAGTAAATATTGAAAAAAAAATTTAAATCACGAATTTTTTTTTTTTTTTTTAATATTTTTGTGGCTTTAATTTTCGTTATACTCTAATTTTATTTTATTGGCTAAAATGTCCTCGACATATAAGAAATTACAAAACATATTTTTTTTTTTAAAAGTTTTTTTAAAGTACATTTCGAGTAAGGTACAGATATCACCTTTTGACATTAAAATTATGAAATTACCATATTATTATTATAGTACACAAAAGTCTAATTGGCCTTAATTGCATAATTTGTATTAACTGACAACTCTTTAAATACTTATATATGTAGTGTACTATACCAGTAAAGTGTATACCAAAATGAAAACAACAAAATATAATTGCAAATTCTTGTAAAAATTTATATCCAATTTGGCAATTTCCAAACGCCTTCAGATTTCAGAGAAGAAAAAACTTATTTTTATATTAAAATTTTAATTCAACAAAAAAACCTCAAAAAAACAATTTTAATTCAGTGAAAAATAATAATAATAATAATGAAATTTTCTTTTTGCTGTTTTTTTGTTCAGCATGACTGAGATTTGTTCAGATTTCCTTGTCATTGTTTTTTGCCCAGGTAAAATTATCAATACTGGAAATTGCAATTTTTTTTTTTGTTATTTTACAAAATGCATTAAAATGAATATAATTTAATTTTAATTTATTTTTATATTCAATTTTGTATTTTTTTTTATATATATGTATATATATTTCCAATTACACAGGTTTATAATATAAATTTAATTTGATTTCTAGTCGGCCATTAACCTAGCCTCGATATATCTTTTTTTATTTGTTGCGGTATGTACGCGATTATAAAGTTTTAGTTTTAAACTCTAATTTAAAGTACATTGTCCCCCATTTTCAGATACAATTGCAAAAAAAAAAAGAAAAAATTATTTAAAACTTTTAAACAACAATTGAAATTGTTTAACTTGTCGCCAAAATGCCAAAAGAAAATTTTAAATTTAATTTAAAATATAAAAAAAAACGACAAATTAAAAAATTGGTTAACAAAGAAAACTAGAAAACAAAAAAAAAATTGCTAATTTATGCGCGCACCTTTGTCACGTTTAAAACAAAATTTTTTTTTTGTTGGTGAACAAAAATTTAATGTAAAATTATTTCTAATAAAATTCGCAAAAAAATTACAAACAATTTAATTTGTTTTTTTTTTTTTTTTAGTGTTTGAAAGATTTTGTAATTTTTGATGAGCATTTAATTTGCTTGGGGGACAATATATAAATGCTTTTAATAGCCATTAAATCTTTGTAATGTTAGAAAATTGCTTTGGGTTGTATACCATCTGCATTTCAATTATTGTGTGCGATGATTTTGATCTTGTGTTGATGGATGGATGCTTCGTGAGGTAGGAAAACACAACGGGTTTACGTATTTTTTCAAATTAGATCCATTTGGATTCTCTCATCTAATAACGGAGTTCATTTCCTTTCTCGACCATATTTTATAAATTGTGTTTATCCTTGAGCTCCGAAATTCAGGAAGAAGCACCAAAACATTTTAATTTGAAAGTTGATAACCAAGAATAGTGTTTTCAGAGTCGCTTTACATAAATTTACATATCTCGGAATCGGAACACACTATTGTCCACATTAAAAGCTTGGTTACAAATGTACCAAGAACAACGAAAATCGTTATAGGAATTCATCCAGTTAACATTGGTAGGATCAATAGAAAACTACAATAATTACAAAAGCAAGATTACTTACCTAGTAGCCTACAGTATTGAGAAATTTGCTTAGTTACATTTTCTTTAAAATATCTCTTATTGAAACTTAAAAATAATCTTTGAAATCTCTTAAATTTAATAATTTTCCGAAATGTCCTTTCCAAAAAATTTAATAAAATTTTATCTACTTTCGCAATTTTCAGAACAACAATTTGCCATAGCTGATTCAAATTCAAATAATTCAGTATCAAAATCATTTGTAGCTTGTAAAGTTTGTGGTGATAAAGCATCTGGTTATCATTATGGTGTAACATCCTGTGAAGGTTGTAAGGTAAATATATAAATATGTATATGTGTAAAATTTAATTTAAGGATGAAAATATTTTGATTTTAATTAAAAAATAAATTTCCATTAAATATATAAATTAAATATTAAATTTCTTATCAGGGATTTTTTCGTCGTAGCATCCAAAAACAAATTGAATATCGTTGTCTACGGGATGGTAAATGTCTAGTAATACGATTAAATCGAAATAGATGTCAATATTGTCGTTTTAAGAAATGTCTTTCAGCTGGAATGAGTAGAGATTGTAAGTTTTGTAAATTAATTATTTTAATTATAAAATTTATTAAAAATCAATTTTTTTTTCTGTTGTTGTGATAACCTTAAAAATTATTTAGATTATTCGTGATTTTGATATTATATTTTTATAAATCTCTCATTTTTATATACCTACATATATATGAAATTTTCGTGCTCTTTAATTTCGTGCAGAAAATTTATAATTTTCATAAAAACTTAAAGTTTGTTTTTAATTGAAATGCGTAAAAATTAAATCGTTAATCTTTTGGTATATATTATAAATTTATAATCTTTTAATCCATATAATGTATATATAATTTTAATTCAGGTATATATTATAATAAAACAGTTCAATTTAAAATCATTTCCTTGATATTCTATATATTAATATAATGTTTTTATTTTTTTTCACTTGAAATCAAAAATAAAACATACAAAATTCTTGCAAAAGTATCTACGTACAGTATAAATAAAATTAAAAACAAAATTTGTTCGTGCAAGAATTTTGCACAATTGCAACTGAATCACGTTAACGTTCAATGAACTAATTTTATATATTTTCTGTTGTTGTTTTTTCTTTTAAATTTAAAGATACAAGTATTGTAAAATATTTAAACATTATGACGTATGACTAATTTAAAAATATTTCTCTACTATGAAATTTTGTAACAAAAAATAAAGAATAATCACGATTATATTTTTTGATACGTTTTAATATTACATTACATAATAAACATATTAAATTTGTCAGTGTTTAGAATAATAGTATTGATGTTTTTTTTGGTGAAAAAATTGGGTGTACTTAGAAAAAACTTTTCAAATTAAATGAATTTCACTAATTATAACTTTTAGAAGACAATCTTCTGAATTAGGAGTTTGAATTAAGCTCTAAACTGAAGTTATTTAATTTCTACCGGAAATATAAGGTAAAATTTAAAGGTACAATCACGAAAAAGGACATTCCAAGTTATGATAATATCCTTAGTATAATAAGGATTGAATATCTTCTAAAGTAAATAATGGATGAAGATAAAGCATGTGTTAAATAAATAGAGTAAGGACGGATATATCCTTTTCGAGGAGGTAAATTTAAGAAATAAAATTTGCTCACGATCAGATGTTTCATAGAGATTTCACACGATCTAAGGACTCATAATATATAGTGGAACACTTAGTTAGTATCGAAAAATTTATTAATGCGCGGAATATTGATCTATGCGACGATCCAATCCTTCTCATTGTTTCATTGCAATTCATAACCCAAAATTGAGTCGTTGCATTTTCAAATCGAATGCTCAATTCCTAGTCTGTTTTGTCTTCTGGCATAATCAGCCAATTCTTATATCTCTGTTCTGGGGAATATTTTCTTATTTGATAATTAAAATGGCTTCCAGAATAGAAAAACTGCTCGAACTTTAGTACACAGACGAATGGTCGACCGTTAATAAATTACTACAAAAATGGTCTAAATTAATATACAGACTCTACTTTATTTGTAAAACTCAACTTAAATCCGGGAAAAATATTAAAAATATCTTCTAAATTATACAAGTACTGGAAGGTTCGTTATAATTAATTCTATACAAAGATTCAATTATATATCGTAATCAAATTCTGTTATACGATACTATAACTATTTTACTTAAGCTTAGTTTTGTGTCTTACATATTAATAATAAATAAATTTTCAACTTAAAGTCATAAATATTAATAATCAATAAATCAAGTAAAATCTGTACTTTATCTTATATTTTCAAAAATAGTTCATTATAATTCCTTATAAAGTCTGGACTAAAATTAAAAAAAAAAAGGCATAAAACATAAAATGGAAATCAAATAAAGAAAATATAAATTATTTATTTTTTTATTGTATTATGCAACTTTGTTTGTTTGTTAAACAAACAGTTATGGATAGCTAATTAGTTCAAATAAAGTACATAAAATGGAAAGATGTATATAGTTGTATAGTACATAAAATTGTACGACGTAATGAAAATTCTCCAATGGGTGCATGATGTTTATTTTTGCAATCTAGCATCGGACGTGGTTTGAAGATGGTAAACAAAAATTATTGTAGACATAACAAGGGTTAAGTTGAAAAGTTTGATTTAAAATAAATTGCGAAATTTTTGACCTCGTAGGCAGAGTGCTAATTAAATTTTACAATTATTGAGTTACTTTTTGTAGCTACTAGATCTGAAGAGACTTGTGAATTATAACTAGTCTAGCTTAGAAAACATTTCGTGAAGTGGCCGGCTTAGATTAGCAATTAGATTATAGAGTGGAAGGCATTGGTATTAATTTCTACATGTTGAATTACACAGAGTATTTTTAGTATATCCTTGTAATGGTATTATTAAAGACTCACTGTTTACTAGGTTTTATTCCCCTTATTCCAATCGGAACTATTATCTAACTTAGCTAAAGTTTTCAGCTATTTCCACGTAATATGATCTGCAGTTTCTGCATTTCTATCTCTATATAATCGCAAGCTCCAAACTTACTGAATTAAACAATAAACACATAGGATGTTGACTCCTAAAGCCTAACTGATGACCAAGTTTTGAATTTAATGAATTCTGTGCATTAAGATTGATTTCATAATGTTAATGAAGCACCCTCTAAAACCATCAAATGTCCTACATAATTAAAATTCCTTCAATTAAATTAATATTATATATTTTATCTGTATATATTTTTAAAATGTGCTAATAATTTTCAACATAAAAAATAAATGTCATCATCATTAATTTTCCAATATTTACAATTGCATTTAAAATTAATTCTTTTTTTATTATTATTTTAATATTTTGTTTACAAACAAAATTAAATAAAAATAAAAAATAAATATCGTCCATCATTTGGAACAACATAAACGGGAACACATTTAACATTATTATTACAATTTATGTTTTTATGTTTATGTTTATAATACATACATAAATATGAAATGATTGCTTGACCCAGTTGTGATCTCTTTTATATTTTGTAAAAGTTTATTTTTTTATTTCTCCAATGAAGTTTTTTGAATGTGTAAAAACAGAATTTCTGCATTAAAAAATATCTCAAATATTTATCTTTCTCATAAAAATATCTTTAAGATACTCACAAATACATTTAAGTATGTATGCTTTTTTGAAAAAAAAAATAAAATAAAAAAGTTTGTTGTTTTTTTATAAATTGTACTTAGCTTTTTTTTTTACTTAACCTGGAAAAAAGATTCTTTTATTTACTCTAAATTTGATTTTTTTTTTTATTTTAGTTTTGATAATAATGAAAATTATTATATATGTACAAGAAGTGTGTAAATAATTTTAATGGATAAAGTGTCATTTGAACGCCATTTTTTTTTTATATTTGAATTTGGGCGCAGGCAGGTGTGAGAAGATGAACTCAATTTCAATTTTTTTTTAGTATATTTTTTTACTACGAGTATATCAAAAAAACCTGAACCAACTTTTCATTCATTCATGGATGAATAAACATAAAAATAATAATAAAAATGTGTGCAAGATTGTATACAAATTTTTGTTGTCTGAATTTAATTTGAATTTTGTACATTTGCTATTTTCTTGAATTACAAAAAAAAATTATGAATTTAAATTTAAATATTATATATTTAAGAAAAAAATATAGATAAAATTTAATTTATATATTTATCAATTAAGAAATTAGAATAAAAAATTGGTCATTGACCAATTTTTGGTCAGTCAGTTTTGAAGTTATTTAGGATAAACTGCAAAAAATTAAAACGGAAATATAAATAAAAATAATTTGAAAGAAGAAAATTTTGAAATTTTGATGTATAGTAAATTTTTAATTAATTAATTCAAATTAGAAAGTCTGAAGATTTATACCTAAATTCGGTTGTGGTTCAAAGATGGACAGAAATTTTGTCTATTCTAAGAAAGAGTGGATGAGTTTTTAGTGTCGGACAATGACAAACAATTCCATAGAGATTCTTGAATTTCGACAAAAACTAAAATACTATCTAAAGTAAAACCAAATAAGGCAGAAGATCAGTAAGTCCAGGAAATACCCAATAGTGAAGAAGTCAGATCCAAATGAAATTTGTTTTTTCAATTATAAATTTTTTTGAAAATTTAACTTTCACTTTTTTTTTTCAAATATATATTTTCGCTTTTGATTTCAATAATCATAAAATTTACAGTAGGTGTAATTTATGTTGGTCGTCAAATATAAATAAATAGCATTAATTAACGAAATAAATAAACTAAAATGACAATAAATTTAAATTATCTGAAATTTATAATCAGTCAAATTTAGAGAGAACTGAATTGCAAAAGTATACAATAATTTCTTAATTTGTTGGAGAGCAAAAGCTGGAGTTCTGTATCCTTTTTTTAAATTAACAAAATTTAGTTTGCCCCAAGGCAACAATAAATTAACATACATAAATACTTTCTCCTGTCTTCTAATGAACCAACAATTAGGTTAACCCTAACTTCTTAACTCTGAGGTTTTTCCAAAATAATAATTTGTAACATTTTTTATACAATTTTGTAAAAGTACAAAATGTATAAATGTTTTACCATTTAAATGTTACAATTGACCAATTGTGGAATGTAAATATTTATTATTAATTATTAATTTATTGCTACATTTTCATTTAAAACACAATAAATATTATAATTTTTATTGGGGTTAAAGAAAATATTTAAACTTAAAATAAAATGAAAATACATTATTTCGTTTTGTTAAAGAAATTTCCAATTTGTTATATATTTCTTTAAAAAAAATATTGCGTGCAACATAAAATTTGTTATTTTATCTTGTTGCATGTTTCATTTCCTTTTAACAAAATTTTTTTTTTTTGGAAAACCAATTACAAATGAAAATTTTAGACAACATTGTAAGCTAAAATCATATTTCAAAAACATAATTTTAAAATGGTATAAAATTTTATTATTTTTTAGAAGTTTTTATAAAAAATTTAAAGAATAAAATGTAAATTACAAGAAAAAAGACTCTTAAAAATTTTCATATTTTATTTAAATTCAATTTTAAAATATAGGAAAGACTAAACTATGATCTGTCACTGATTTAAAAAGAGGAAAGATGGAAGGGCGAATTTTTTAGATTAAATTCTAACCGAAAATGAAGAGAATGATTTGTCTAAAATTTCTATAAAATTTATACATTCTAGCACTTACCTTTTATCAATAATTTATCTAAATCTTTTATATAGTTCGTCTTCTATACATACCCTTCCGACTAACTACATTAACTCGACATAAAATTATTTTAACTATATATTTATGTGAGCATACATTTTTATAAGTTTTTACCATAATTTAATGTTAAATATATATATTATGCAGTTAAATTACTAACAAACATTACAAAATTGCATAAATGTTAAACATTTATAGAAAATTACAAAAAAAAAAAAAAAATAGTGAAAAATTTCTCTTCCTTGTTTTGTTACCGTTGGGATCTGTTAAATGTTTTATGGATTCGAGATGATAGTTAACCATTTTTTTCTTCTCTTTTTACTATATTAAAACTATATAAATTTTATATTCCAAACAATATTATAGTTTATATTCTATTACAGACTTTTGTCGTTTACAAGAAAGTTACAATCACTTTTGCCATAGTCATAAATGTATATGCATATATGTTCGTTATTATTGCTATTACAGGAAAAATAGTGAAAATTTTATAAAAGGCGGAAGCCTAAAAAAAAATATTAATACAAAAAATGAAAATAAAATGAAAAATTGCAATAATTTTCTTTCATTTAAGACATTATTCAACACGTTTTCACTCTATATTAGAAATTTCATTACAATTTTTGGATTTCGTGAAATACAATTTTTTTTAATAATCATATATACAAAAAAATATTTCACGAAATGATAAACAACAAAAATGAAGCAATATTTTTTTTTTTTTTTAAATATTTTTAACCTAGACAACAACATAAAAAAAAAAACTTTTTAAATTGTCCAGGTGAAATATATATTTATTTTAATTTTGCTTGTAGACAAGAAGCGTGACTATGAAAGTTGCTTTTTTTAGAGAGCAATTAAAAGAATTCTTATTTTATTGTTGGTGTTTAATAAAATTTTCCATATTTTTATAAATAGACTTGTGTGTGATTATTTATGCCAATTAAAATAAATGAAAATAGTTAGAGTGGTCGAGGAAGTGTAATACAAGATTACAAATTACATATTAAAGGTTAATGTTTTTCTTTCTTATGATTAGTTTTATTTATAGATCAAATATGTTAATAGCTATAAAAATATTAGTTAGAGTAATTGGTATTTGCAATTTTTTGTATTATACACAATATACATTGAATTATGTTGCAGAAAATATTATTAGTTATGGGATATTTAATAAATTATTTGTAGATTACGTGTATTGCGTGTATTTTGAGCAATTAAATTATGGGAAAAACATATATCCTTTTGAAAATTTGAAAGAAATGTCTTAGAAGTCGTTTAAGATTGTTCCTCATTTATGGATCTGTTTTCAAATAGATTGGTGGTTCTAGCAACTTTGAACGATTAAATTTTGATTTTTATCAACAAAAATTATTCAAATCGTATATGAACATTTGAAATTAGGTCACTAAAACCCATCGCGGATGATGCAAAATATTGACAATAATGAAAAAAATTTTAAAATCATCAAATCCTGATCAAATTTTAGAAAATTATTATGGGAAGCAATTTAAGTTTGACTGATGCAATCAATAAAATCACAATCAAATTAATTTTGAATAAATAGTGAATTATTTTTGACTTGATAATCAATTTTATTTTATATTAAATTTAAATATTTGAATTTTGTTTACTATTTAAGTGCAATTTATGACAATTGTTTTAAAATATACACAAATTAATAATAAAAAAGCCTTTCACTTTACAATATAATTTTATTGAAAATTTACAAAATTTACTGATGGATAATTTCAATTTAATAGAGCAATAAAATTTCAACAAAATAAAAATTAATGTTATTGTTGAAGAAAATTTGATTTATTGCATCATCAGCGAAATTTTACATAAATTATTTTGTTTTTAAAATATATTCAATTCAACGGAAATTGAATCCATGAAATTTATCAATAATTTTATCTCAAAATAATTCAATAATTCAAATGACAATATTTTTATTTTCCAATAAACCTGATAAATTTTTACTGTCGTCAATTTATGGTGAATTTATTAAAATTATTAAGTACACAAAATCATATAAAATATTCTATGTCATGTGCTGTCACCTTGACTAAATATTATATGCAGTTTTATATTCTAAAATTACTAACTCCATATAATTTTTCAATTTTAAATTACTGCATTGTTTTAAATAATATTTAATTATATATTTTTTATTTTTTATTAAGTTTTATAAAAATTATCATAGCAAGACAAATTATTTAATTATTCCAAAATAGAAATTTTTTATTAGTATATAAATGACTAAACAAATTCGTTTAAGTATTTTCCATATTTTAGTAATTACTTTAAAAAAAAAAATACTTATAATAATAAGTAATTATCAATTTGTTTATTGCAATATGAAAGCTAATAATTAAGTTCATTTGAATATGTAATTTAAAATATTATTATTATTATACATATTCATAATGTTCCATTAAGGTAATAGCTAGTAGACTATTATACAACAAGTTCTATTGCAAAAAAAATGCAAACTTTTCCAATTATAATTTATAATACAAAAAAGTTTTGTTTTTTAGAAAATTAATTTTTATTACTACATATTTTTCCATTTGCAATATTTTCTAAACTTTTATTATTTCTATTACTATAAATGTGATTAAGTTTATAATTTTCAATTATAAAAAAACTAACACAGAAATTAGCATTTTCAAATTAAATTAGTTTTTGTTTGATAAAAATATGATTTTTCATGAAGAAATTATTTAAATTTTGCTGATTTAAGTATATACAAATAACATTAAGTCGTCAATAATTTCAATTCAATTTGTGTTATCTTTTATCTTGAGCATTTACTTTATTTAGACCGATTCGAAAATCTTTTACTGTCATTGTCGCCAATCAAACTGCGATTTCTTAACCAAAATTACAGAGAAAATATAAAAAAACATGTTTAACTTTGAAATTATTGTGAAATTTAAAACATTTAATTATTATAAGTAAACGTGTTAGAAGTCATCAATAATTTGGATGGATCAAAATATAGTAGATGGATTGTAAATTTTTGATCCATAAAAGTTGATAAAATTGCAAAACATAATTTCGTTCTTGGTTTAGTTTTCGCCTTCAACGACCGAGTACAACGTCCATTCTTGGTCTTGTAGTGTAGAAAATCCTAAATGCCTTTAACTATAACTTTAATAATTTAAACGTAAAACAAGAAATTTGCGAGCAAAATTTGGTGC
The DNA here is from genome assembly GCA_949752835.1 of Empis stercorea. NCBI lineage: Eukaryota > Metazoa > Arthropoda > Insecta > Diptera > Empididae > Empis > Empis stercorea. Next base: position 14,731,393 of record OX457085.1, on the reverse strand, counting down.
TACCCAAATATCCAAAACAAAAATAACACATAATTTTATTTTGGAAATGCTAAACTTTAAAATACAAATTTTAAATTATATTTCAACATTTTCCATATTTTACTAAATCCAGAACAATAATACTTAACTAACGATTTTTTTTTGCAAACTAAAAACTTTAATTAAATTTTTGTATATATAAAAATTTCTCAATTCAAATTTAATAAATTATATTACAGCAAAAAGTTTATTACACATAAATTACAATAAAATAAAGCTAGTAAAAGTTTTCAATTATATATTTCATAAAAATAAACATAATAAAAATTATATACAAAGAGACTATAAAAAAATATGGTAGAAAATCAAAACTAACAAATCCATTAGCTAAAATATAAAATAGAAATATGTACATATATAAACAATAAAACATAATTTATGTTTATGACCTCTCCTCAATGTAAATCATGTAATTACATTAGATCAGGCTCCTATATACGAATATGCATAAGGCAGATTATTGCATTTTCCTGGTACATTTAACTTGAAACTGTCTGTCGCCACCTTAACACTAATATCGCCACCTTAGCACTTCTTTGAATTTCAAAGGAATAAACTATAATCTATAAATTAATTTAAGTAGACAGTGATATTATTCTGGGCTAAAGTGAAATTCCAGGCTAAGGTTTATAGTTCAAAAGTTACTAAAATAAATTAAATTTTTGATCTAAAAATCGTTTAGAACATTTAGTATTTCAGATGATTATTATTTCAAAGCTACTTGAAAATCGCATTATTTATATCCTGTTGCACATGAAATAAAATTAAATTTTACTAATTTTGCGAAAATCTTGATTTTTGGCAAAACAATTTTAATTATTTTTGCTCCCATTGCCCCTAATAAATCTGGCACTCTTGTAAAATAATACTAAGTTTTACAGGCTAAAAATGAAGATTCTACAAAATGAGAAAATTTATAATGGCAAGCAGCGTTGCCAATACTAAATTTTAAATTATGCCACTCAGAGTCCAAAATTATGCCAAGTGGCATAATAAAATCATACATCAACAAATATAATTATAGATAAATAACAAAATTTAAGGGGAAAATTGGTATTTTTTCTTTATATTTTGAGTCTCTAGCTTGTATTCCTCATCTCTTTCACTCAGGAAACAATTTCGTATTTAGTATAGTTTAGTTATAGTCATCTTCATTATGTATGCATTCACCATAGGAGCTAGAATTTTTCAATTTATTTCATATATGATATATCATATCATTATATGAACTTGAAAATCTATATAATTAGTTAGTATAACTAAAATCTAATTATACAAATTTAGCTCTAAAACAGAGCTTAATTTGCTTATTTAGTATTTATTTTCCCCATAATTTCAAAAAAATTTCTCCTGCTGGAAGTGTAGTGCTAAATTTTTTTTACACGTACTATATTGAATAAAGTGGGTGTTTTGTTTGAGGGATATTTAATTGCATGTACATGACAAAATTAGGAGAATTGACGTTTTCCAGTTGCAGTTTGTCGCAAACGTTGCAGTTTTCAGGTTTTTATTGTGTTGAAGGTTGCTTTTGCAGATTTAAATTTAAAAAATTATGAAAATACTTATTTCTTGAAAATATAAAATTTTAAAATTAAAATATGCCAAATTATGCTATATGAATTTTGAATTATACCACTTTTTATGCCGGCATAATTTAATTTTGAAATTATGCTTTTTCAAAAAAAATATACCACAAGTGGTATAAAATATACCACTTTGGCAACGCTGATGGCAAGACAAAATTTGTACTCATTCTTACAAATATTGCCTGACAAAACATGTACTAAGTCCAAAAATGATTCATTTGTCGTGCAGAGCTGCATACATTTTGCAGTTTTGAAAAATCTAGAAATATTATTTTACTATCAGATCAATTTGTAATAATAAAATTTTCAACAACTCGGGAAAATATTTTTGATAATGTTAAATAAAATTATACCCGGAAATGTATAACTAGAAAAATGAAAAATATTAGACGATCGGATCGATATGTAAAAATTGTAATTTATTAAATTTTAGACAGAGAAGGTATATGTCCCGAAGGTCTTCATCTAATAGTGCCTATCCTATTTTGTTCTTATTATGTCCTTCATTATACAAATACACATTAAGAAATATTTAAATGTGCAAACATAAAAATGAAATATTTATGTATGTAAATTAAAACAGTTTAAAAAACTCGCAACTGTTGCCCACATAAATTTTAATGTTGATTTTCTCTTTTATTTTTCTGAGGAATTAAAATTGTTTTTTTTTTTTTAGAATGCAGCTGCATTTATAAAGTAATTTAATATCAAAATTTATATATAAAGATTATTTTATAAGGAAATGAGAGAAGCTCTGATGGTGTTGAGGGAACAACAAATAACAAAATCATATTTTTTTTTTCATGGAAAATTTATTTCTTATTAACAAAAAAAATTTTCATGTAAAATATTTTAAATATAATTTGCAATGGCAATGGTAGAGGCGTAAAATAGCTAGTGCAAAATAGAAAATAAAGAAAGAAAAAGAAAATTTAAAGGAAGAAAATATAACAAGATTGTAAACCAATCACAAAATACTTTTGGAGAAAAATGAAAGGAGGAAGTGATATTAAATATTTGATAGAAAAAAATCATATTTAGATATATTTTCAATATATTTTATTGAAAATTTAGATTACAATTAAGCTGGAAAATATATTTCGTTCCATTGAACAGTGTCAAGATTTCAGTTATCGACGATTCTTTCATTAGCATCTCGTATAGCGAAATTGTAAAAGATCGGTTAGATAAATTTGTAGAAGATCGGTGAAATGCCATCTTTGTAAATTACAGAACACTGTCTGACCGATCCTATAGAATGGTTCAATCCTATTTGCACAATAATATTCAGCAAATTTAATTGTGCAAAGTTGGTATTAATTATATTAAAATTCTCTATACAGATTTTTCGATAATGTGAAAAAGTTCATAAGATTTCGTCACTAAATTTAATTATTTTTTAGATATACCAATTGGGCCATCAAGTTCACTGTATTTTTTTGGACATAACTCCAATTGAAACTGGTAAAATTGTTGTTTATTTCATTACTCAATTGCAATTACATGTACATAGTATGAAAATAATTGGTTCAAACTACAAATGAAACATATGTAAAACCAAAAGTGTCATTGCACGCTATAGTAAATCTTATGGTGGGTGCTAAAATGTGAATTTATACTTTTTCAAAACTAAATTAACATAAACATTTAAACAGCATATAAAATATAATAATCAAACTATATATATGTACTATATTTATATCTTTATATTACACATTGTAATTATAATGATCATCCATAACTTACCTTGAGCAAGCATAAATTTTGTTTTTTTGTTTTTTTTTTATATTTTGAGTTATATAGAAGGCTCACGGTTCACTCACGATTATTTTTATTTTTGTTTTTTTGTGTTTTGTATACCAAAAAAAAAAAATAAACAAAAATAAGCGATTTATGTGCATATACATACATATTGCACTATCTTCTGGGGATTTATAAATTCGTAAATTGCTAACGTTTTTGTTTTATGCTGCGGAGGAGGAAGTCTTATAGCTTTTCTTTTATATACATACAATTTTTTATCTAAGAAAAAATAACAAACTAAATAGTTGCATTGTAATATACTCTTTTTTTTTATCTATTTCAAATTGCATATAAATTTTGTGCAAAATGTGCAACGATGGCGGCAGCGTCGGCATCAGCATAATAAACATAACGTATATAGGAGAGTTTGTATATAGAAATGATCATGACTAAGCATATTGCCTTGTGTAATAATCGCGATGCAATCATAAAAAAAAATATACAGTATTTTGTTACATTGATGGAAAATGGAGAAAAAAACATACGCGAAATAAAAATTTAGATAAATTTTTTTTAACCATCAGTTTTTAAACTGTAAGTAAACGCTACATAAAAGTGGTTTTTATATTTTATACGTAATAGTAACTATCTATGGATATTTATCTACAAAGTTTAAAAATAAATATATATAAAAAAAAAAGATAAATAGCTGAACGTGCTTAAAGGGATGTAATTTCACTCTTTTTTTTTAATCTATAAATTATTAGCAAAGAAATAATTCAGCTTAAAGGCTCCTTATAATAGTTATAAAGAAAATTATTTTATTAACAGGAAATATTACATTTTTCTCAGGCTGAAATGTTGCTTTCATTTATAAGGTCTGTAATGTGTAGCATACAAATGATGTTTGTGGTAATTTACTCAAATGATAGAATTTATCAACTATTTTAGTAAATAAATTTTAATACTGGTTATATATCTGCAAAGTAGGTAAATATTATGACTAGACAATGTATAAATCTTATCAGTATTTCAGCCTAGAGAGATGCGTTTTCGTTACGTTTGATAAGATTCATAATCAGTTAAACTGCAAAGCGACAATGTTTACAGACTAAGATTAAGGATATTTTACGAGACTTTCTTTTTCGGTGTCAAGGAATTGTCATCCTGCTATTTGATAACCATAGATCGGCTCAAGTGATTCATGATTATTCATCATCACTCTAAACCCTACTAACTAATAAGAAACGACTATATGAGATTAAATCAAAATTAATATGAAAAAACAGATCACAGATCATAATATTCATTTTCAACTGCACATATCGAACCACTTCAATTTTTCAGAAAATAAATAGAAACTTATTGTAAAATTTATAATTAATAGTATATAGTTTTCAGTTCTTGGTAAAATATAATTATCCCTCCTGGCAATGGAAACTAACTTTATTATTAAATCCCATAACGAAACTATATTTGAAAAGGTTCGCAAAAGTTCATCGTTCTAAAAAAAAAATTAAAAATATTTTTTTTTCCTTCCAATTTGCATCTATCAAAGAAATAAATTTAATAAAATGAATATTTATGAGAAATTCACTTTCAAAAACACAAAGGTTTTAAAATTTTTAATACCTAATATAAATAATAAAAACCTTACCATAATTTAATATTTTTGATCATTGAAAAAATTAAGCTTTTTTTTATTATTTGAACTTATTAAATTGATCAAACAGCATTCATCACCCCCAAGATTACCTTTACACATTTAACAAATTAACCTGATTAAGTTTTTTTCACCTCTATTTTAATTTCGTATTGTATATATTAATTAATTTTTATGATCGCGTATAAAAAAATATATAATTTGAAATTGTCAGTCCGTATTCGAGGTCATCTTTCTTTTTTTTTGGTTACACAAAACAGTTTATAAAAACGTATATGCGTGTGCGTTGATCATCGGATCAATGATGATGACTACTGAACTTCAGCACGATTCTTATTGCATTAATTTCATATTTAATATTATTATTTATGACTGCAATGATATCCACATGTTTGTCCTAATTTCCGTTTTAATCCATTGAAATGTCAACAATTGAATTTAAAAAATATTCTTATTATATATTTATTATTGTGTGTCAGTTGAGAGTTGAATGAATTCAAGGGTTTTTCAATTAGAAATATTTCAATTATGAATCTGCTTGCTCAAAATTTTCGAATTGAGCTTTGCTAGTTCTTATTTGTACAAAATTGGGATTGGCATATCTCGAGTGATTGTTCTTCTTCATATTATCCGGATTAAGCTCGTCGTTCTTGTAGAATCAGTGGGTTGTTGAGATAGAGTACAATAATATTGAATTCAAATCATCTATAGGTTTGAGAATCTCGCCACTATTGGGTGTATACTCATGCTAGATTAACAGAAGTGACTTAAAGCATTGTGAATTCTGGTAATGTTATAAGGGGTTGTCTTAACTGCATAAGAGTTTCAAATCCATTGGATTTTTTGTGCTCACCTTTACGTATTATATTATCAATCCGCACATCATCATGTTGTGTCTTCTTCTTCACTCTTTCTTTGCAAAATTATAGTTGTTATAAACTTTGTTTTTCTGTAAATTAAAACTTAGGTTAATTTGAAAATCTTCTGGGTATTAAACAAACCCCCAACAAAATTAAAATATTATAATCCATTGACAAGTTGTATTATATTTTTTTATTATTATTTTTTATTGATTTGGTTCTTAAAGAAATTCTAGGTTAAAATTGAACCGTTTAAAATGTATCTTTATAATATTATTTCTCTTTTAGTTTTATCTGGGTTAACTTTTAAAAAAAATATTGAATAAAGATTTAGATCCAAATCCAATTTGGACTACTTTACCAATCTATTTGAGGTGATCAAATCTATGTTAACATACAGAAAACAATTTTTAACTTCTATCTTTTTTTTGATCGTGAGTTCAGATTTGAACATAATTTTTACTGTGGTGATATTTTTTTTACTTCTTGTATTTTGCGGGAGATTAAAAATCATCTGATGATTTCTACTTTTTTTTTTGTGTGTATAAATATTTCTTTAGGCTGCTTTTTTTTTTGTTGTTAAGATTTTTGAACATCCATTCGCTTTTGACCGACTAAAATACATTTCAGTTTTTTTTCAGCTTTCTGTGTTGTTAGCAAAATGCCAAAAAAAAGCACAATAACAAAAACTTACAACAAAAAAAAAACACCTGGATCTTTTGGAATTTTTATTCAAGCATTGTGAAAGAATGAACCTTCATAAATAAACAAGAAAAAAAAACAGCATAAAATTGAAAGAAAGTCATTCAATAACTAAAAAAAATATAAAACACCGTATGTGGTGTGGACCTTACCACATTAAATTCGTGATCTCATGCATATGCTCTGATTTGTGTGACATTTGAACCTTTTACTTTATAGCTTTAAGAACAAAAAACAAAACAGAAAAAAAGAAAATTTTGGTTAAAATTATTTAAATGCAATAAAATAATTTGAATAGGAAATTTATTTTTGTGGCACATAAGAGTTGAAATATTTTTAAAATAAAATTTAATATCCATATAAAATATAGAACGTACTCGTAATTTTTTTTTAATGATTTTTGTATTTTAAGAAAGCCACAAAAATTCGACTTGAATCAGTGGTTTTTTTAGAATGAAATGTTCTTTACAGAGAATTTGAGTGATTTTAAATTTTTCCAAATTTTTTTTTTGAAAATTTATTTGAAGTCTAAACTGAATTCTGAGAAAAACTTGGTTGATTTTGGATGAAACCAACATGCATTCATTATTTATTAACAATTTTCAATTCGAGATGTGAATTGTCTATTTCTGATAATGTCTTTAAACTTCGCCAAATTATTGCCAATATCTTCATGTTTTTCGTGTACTAATGTTCGCCGAGCACTTTCGTTACTGACGATCGATTATTGTTCCCCTTGGCTTGTTTAAAATGCATTGTATGAACGTACTTATCTCTTTGCAGATAGTATGATCTAGCTAGACAGTGTTACTTCCGTCTCCGGGTCCACCCGTTCATTCTGTTGTGACATGTTCATATAGTAATAATTTATCATTAGACATGAATTTAAATTAAAAGATTGTGATAATATTTCCGTGTCTTACAATTCCTGATTAGTATTAACTTACCAGTTACTGTACGAATCGGTAAAAACAAAATTCATAGTTGCTGCAAAGCACTCTTCCATCATCATAATGTCATTTCTTCAGGACTCCCTGAAACGAAAAAATATGGAAGTCATGTACCTATTAACAAATTAGTAAAGAACTGATTCACCACTTTCAGTTATACTATCTTGCTTTCATTACCATATCTAAGCTATTGGATGCAGAGCATTCCATTCCATAGTCACAATTTCTCCTGTTAGATATTAAGGAAATATATCAAAAATAGTAAACTATTCCACATACAGAAAATGATTTGCCATTATAAAAGTTTTTCTTTTAGGAAAAGAAAGCTATCCAAAAAAAAAATCACGACAATAGATTTTAAAATTTAAAATAATGATTGTATTATAAAGTGAGAGTTTTATTTTAAACAATGCAATTTCAAACCTAATCAATCCATTAAATTGAACAGAAAAAATGACAAGTCATGTGAGAATTATACAGTTCATTAAATCGTTAAATATAATATTATATGCTGGCATTATGTTCACAAATTCCACTAATAGAAATTCTTCTAAAATTTGTCTCACTTCCTGTAGGATAATTTTTAAAAATTTTAAATGTTGTTGAAAAAGATTTTACATATTCAATTGAGACTTCCATTTAATCGAATTCTCAAATTGATTACAATCTCTTCAATAAAATATTTCTTTAATAATAATTGAAATATTTCTATAACATAACAACAACACAATATTTCCAAACAATTTTCCCAATATGTTATTATATAAAATTTTCCATCTTTCATAATAACTGCATTTACTAACAGTCGCGATTTACAAAACCATTTTAGAAAACGTGGTTAACATCACGTACAAACTCCGCTGCTAACCATAACAAAGTTTTATAAATTCTTTTTTTTTTTTTTCGATTTGAAATCTGTTCAACAATTTTTTGTTGCCTTATTAGTAAAATTAACATTTAAATTATTATTATTTTTTTTATGAACCTAAAACGACGAAATGAACTCTGTAAATGCATTTTTCTTTTCTTTATTGGTCAGTCATTATTAATTCTTGTTGATTGTAAATGGTGGCGATGGCCTTTTCCAGCTGTTCTTTGGCCATTTGGTTTTCAAACCAACAGTTTATTTATTATTACATATTACGATATAATACCAAACGTTACAAACTAAATAACAAAACATCTTATCTACAACCACCATCATCAATACAGAGTTTCAAAAGCACAACAAACCCGGAAAAGAAAAATGAATGAATGCGCTCGCGTACACATAAAAAATCAGTTCTCTAAATTTAAAAAAAAAAAAAAACGTTTTAACTGCCGTGTGTGAATCGTCGTAACAGAGAAAGTTTTTCATTTCAATTTGTAAATAAAAATATATTACCGAAAATATAACAAAAAATATGAATCTCACCCGGAATAGTATAATAAAAAAAAAAGATATGTTTTTCACCAAAAAAATTTCATATTTCTATTTTGGAATCAGTGACTCCATATAATTTCTTAACAATATAGAAAATATTTACACTCACGATTATGATTAAGATTTATATACAAGGAAATATTTTCGAGTTTATCTATTAAAAATTGATAAAAAAAATTTAGCCTAATTTTTTTACTTGTTGCTGGGGAAAGAATTCCAAAATGAAATTTTATCAAATCTGAAAAAAAAAAAACAAAATTATTTAACCAAAAAACACAAAAAATCTCAGTAAAATAAATAAAAAGCAATGAGGAACAAATAATGAAAAAAATTAAAGAAAAAAAAATTTATAAAATAAATATACATAAATAAAAAAAATAAATTTCATAGTTTTCCCAACAATAAAAACAACAAAAAATTCAACGACCTTTCTTTCTCGATATTAATTTTAATCACATACATAAAAAAGAAGAAGAAGAAGAAAAAAGTTTATAATATACAACATAGATTAAAAAGTGAATGAGCGCGAGAAGTCAAAGGCCCCAAAACGAATCTCTTTTATATTAGCGAACCCCGTCAATAATCCTCCCTAATTTTGTAATCACCCTCGCCCTCTTATACAGCACACACAATAATAATTATAAACCTCATAAGAATGACGACGATGTCGACAATGACAGCAACAACACATTATATCAACGACGTCAACGACAAATTAATTACAATCTCTAAACGAGAAATACAAAAACTCAAATGAATGATACAAAAAAAAAAAAAGAAAAAAAATTTAATTATGTTTTGAAGAAGCTCCAGAAATAAATAAAATGTTAGAGAGAAATTAAATAGACCTCGATAATTGGGCACAATTTAAGAAGCTGTTTTGTTAGTCACTAACGCACAAAGTGTGGAAATATAGTATATAGTTTCGCAGAAGTTTTATGTTTGATGTAAATTAAGCTTTGTTTAAAATACCAATTACGGAAGAGTTGAAAGCCGATGGCAACAAAAATTTGTTTTTCCTCTAGAAATAGTTTGGTAGGAGGTAAAAGATAGAGGAGTTTAAAACGTTTTATGCCAAGTAACATTAAATTTAGTTAGAAAAAAAAGCTGTGCTATAAAAAATTCTCTTGGATTTCGATTTGATTGTTTGTAGATATATCCGCACAGCAAAGAAGAAAAAAATTTATTTATAAATGTTTGTTTGTATATAAATTTTATATGTTTATGATATCGCATTCCGCTTCGCGTTTTTCTGGTTCTCGTTAAACGTGGTGTTAACTAACTAGCTGAAAATGTTATTGGTGTGCATTGGCTACTTAAATATTGAACACTGATGTTTTTTTTTATAAAGAAAATGTCTTTATGTTCTTTTTTTATTTTAAATTTTCGCAATAACGATTTTGCTTTTATTTTCGGCTTGTTCAGGTCGTCCAATAAGTGTGTTAGTTGCAGGTTGCAGTGCCTATTTTAATAAAAAATTACACTTAGATTTTCTGATATCCTGATTAAACAATGATAAGTCAAACTAAGAGCGAATATGACTTGGGAATTAGTAAGAATTTAATTCGAATTACACAAATTACTATGCTGATCTTATAGTAAAATTACTTTGCTGATCTTATAGTTAGCGAATAATGGACCATCTTTTCACTCATGAATATTTTTTGTTACCAAACAACTTGCGTGCTTCTTTGTAATGGATCCATTTAATTCAGCCGCATCCTGAATTGTAGCTGATGAATTGTATAATATCCTCTACATATAAAATGCCTCGCCAACCTCTAAAGAAGTACCTTGTTTCTGAACCACGAGTGACGAAATAATTTACTTAAAAATCTGTGGTAAAAAATTGTTCCATAATGATTTGACCTTGAAAACTTATAATCTGTACGTAATTTTTTGACGATCAATTTGTAGGCCTCTAAATAATGCAGAAAAAATATCAGCTTTGTATGTAAAGCAAAAAAATAAAATATATATTAATTTTATATATATTTTTATTTCAAATGTTTATTGGGCATATTTTCTATGTAAATTTAGTTTTAGTTTAATTTAATTTTATATATTTTTGTTTATTCTTTTTCACCATAAGTCTATGTATATTTAGGGATATAGCTAAATATTTAGTTTCACGAGATAACGATACTCAATAATGACGGCTTATTGTAATTCAATATAATGACGGCTTATTGTAATGATATTTCATCAATTATAAATCGCAAATGATCTAATGGAGTAGATCAAGCTAAGATTCTTGCAGGCGCAATCATTGTTTTGCAACTTTGCAGTCAATCAGATTTTTCGATCATTCTAATAATGGATCAATTTTACACACTAAGATTTTTTCAGTTTGTCCTCAATCTTTGAAATTTATCTGTTCGATCAGATTTTTCGATCATTCTAATCTCTAATGGATTAATGTAAAACACTACGATGTTATGAATTTGTCCTCAGTATAAGAAATTGAGGTACTCTTCAATCAAGGAATTTACAGATAATTTCTCTTTATACGTGAGATCTATTTCCTTTCCTTACATTCATTATTTTCAATACTTCTTCTGTTGCTTGTCTCATCTCAACACACCGCAGTGGATTTAGACCTCATTCTTAAACATTCTCTTGTAGTTTGAGAAATATACTAATTTTATAATGATTTCAGTGCAAAAAGTTTATGGCTATAAGCATATCAATTTTGCCCGGAACTAAATTCGATCACTAGTATCACTAACACTAGCATCACTATAGTATTCAAATTTAAATTGTTGCATATCTTACTTTTGGTACTAATTTGAAGCAGAAGCAGAGTCAACTTAGAACGACATCGCCGCTTTTCTGTTCCGAATATTCAACCACAAATTTCTCCAAAAAGCCTTCAATGCATTCAAATTCATCACTTGTACGGACCTCTTTGCACCACATGTAATAAAAATAAACCAAACAAATTCAAAAACTGATTCTTTTTAATGATTTCATAATTTCTTTTTCAATTTTTTACAAAAATACATTTTTTTTTATTTTTTTTTTCTGCCACTTGACTTGAGAAACGGAAGGGACGAAAAACAATTCGCTCTAAACTACATACATACACAATAATAATAAAAACACAGTATATATATGCTCTGTAACATAAAACATAATTCAGTTCAGAAACGTCTTTTTCTGTTTTGTTAAATATGCGCGCTGCTCCCTCTTTGCCAATTGAAATTCCACCACAATTTTTTTTTTTACAATTACCATTTCAGACGCATCCGCAGAGGGCGACGATCTTTTTAATGTCGTTATAGCCATTATTTTTGTCCCCTTTTTGGTGATTTTTTTAGGCCTCTTTACTCTTTTTTTTTATCGTTTTATTGTTTGTAATACTTCTTCTTCTACTTCGGTTCTTTTTCATTACATTTTGTGATTGTTTGATTGTGGTTCTCTTATGGCGATCATTTATTATTTACTTACATTAACAATGGCTATGGCATACTCGTCGACGCCAATAAACGATAAATATACGATCGCACAAAAACGATCGTACGTACACTCTCTCACTATATAATACTCTCTGATTTCTTCTTTTATTTTGGTTTTATGTATTCCGAATCAAAAACTCAATCGATTACATTGTGTTTTGATGTAGATTTTTGTTCTTCATTTGATTTGGAGCTTATAAATATACAAAGAGCAAGCATATATATGTATATATATTTTCCCATTGTATAAGATTCAATTTTTATGCTTTCCATTTATGCTTTTTCCAGATACATTTTTTTTTTCTTCTTTTTGTTTTGTTTTTTTTTTTTATTTGAGTCACCATAATAATAAAAACTGTTAATAAATTTTTTTTTAAAGCTGGCCAAGAGCATATTTATATGTTGTTGATTATGGTAGTGGCATTTATTGTGTGTAGAGTAGCAGGAAAACAGCAGCCTACAACAACAGAGAAATAAATAAAAGCACATTCTCTAATATTATTATAAGCAGAGCGCACTTTATGTATATTTCTTTCTTCTTTTTTTTGATGATAGTAAAAAAAAAACTATAGAAAGAAAAACTTTTATATAAATAAAATAAAATATATATATAAATATTCGTCGTGTTCTATCTATACTGTTATAAATTTGTATCTTGTATATACATTATAATATTTATATGTAAGCATTAAGCAGGGCATACAATAAAAAAAAAAAAAAGCATAACATCGCATCGGGAAATAACTTGCTCGATATTTTTTACATTTCGCAGTTATCTTTTGATTCTCATACTAAACGGCACGTTTTTGCGGTATATAAACATAAAAATTTTGTTGTTTTTTTTTTCCTTGTAATTTTTCAGTTATTTTTTTTTTTTTTTTACATAATTTCAATAAATTCTTTTTTTTTTGCTTTAAATAAATAAAAATTTTTATTCTAAAAAAAAAATTTTATTTTAAATTAATAACGAAATTATTTATGTATTTATGATTAAAAACAAAATCGTCTCGTGTTTTTGTGATAAAAAATAAAATAAAACGAAAATTAAAATTAAAAAAAAAAAAAAAAAAATTGTGTTCATTTTAATGATTTTTTTATTATAACTTAATCATTTATTTTTTTGAATGATCTCGTGTTTTTGCACAGGATTTAAATTATAATTATAATCATAATTTAACATAATTTTAAATATGTTGTATAAATAAAATAATTAAAAATAAATAATAAAAGAAAATTCCAAAATTTATATTAAAAAAATAAAGTAAAATGTGCTCAGACGACAATCTTTTAGGTGAATAAACTTTTAAAACGATTAAATTTTTTTTACAAACATAAAAAAAAAACTTATCATCATAATCGCTGGAAACGAACATACAAAAATTATATTACTATATAAAAAAAAGAACGTTATATTTAACGGTGTAATTAGTGAAAAAAAAAATATAACAGAAAATATATATTTATATATATATATTTAAAAGGTTAGTGATTCTCTTTTTTGTGTGAACTGGTTCAATAATATTTAGTTGAACTCTGGAACCCTACAAATAATGGGACTTAGAATAATGCAAATAGTGTAATTACTGATCGTTATTGTAATTGTTGTTGGACGATCAAGTGATTCATTTTGATAAGTGATCGTTATGGCCCTTCACACAATCGTGTCTATTCTATGTTGTAGTTTCGATCAAGGATTAATGTGATCAAAGATCGAAAATTTCAACATGATCACTGATCATTCTTCAAATAACCAATTATAAATATCATTAGAGGCAAATTTAAGTGATTGGGGAGTTATAATAAATAAAATTTGGAAACATTAAATTGATCTTCAGTTGATTCAATTAATTATATAGTCGAGTCGATCTATGTAATTATAAAAAGGTGTGAATTCGAATTGAACGATCAGTAAACTAAATATTCTCAAACTTTAGAGTTTTTTGCGTTAAAGATCATTTGATTTTAGCTTTGTCATGCATTTTGTCACAAAACTGAAAACGAGGATCAAATGTCCTTATAGAAATTAGCATATTTCAATTATTAATTACCGGCGATCAGTTGAAAATTTCATATATAATTTGGACATTAGAAAAAAGTAATAACATTTTTTTTAACATAAATTTAAAACAGGATCAGAAAGAAGCAGAAAGATCATTTTGATATTATTTCAGAATTTTTTAGATTTAAATTTTATAAAAAGATCACATAGATAATTTGCCCCCTTTATATATTTCTAAATGAACAGAAAAATCACACTTGATCATTTGACATAAATTCAAATTATAAATTTTAAATCCATCTTTTTTTTTCTTGGTTATTGTCTAATAGATCAATGATCATTGTAACTCATAAACGCTTCAAACAAACAAACAAAAAAAATAATTTATTATTATTTATTGACCTATTTACATTATTATTACATCTACCCAATAGCAATTTTCTGTTAATCTGTTTTAAGCTTTATACAACCTACACATCACTTGAAAAATGTATTTTATATTATAGTTTCAACTATAAAAAATTGATCGTGCATATACAAAAATGTATTTATATATTTAAATCATAAAAATCAAATATGTTAATGTACCCAAACAAAAAAAAAAATATATTAATTATTTATTTCATTATCAAATCAATTGTGTGTTTAATCTTTTGAAACAAGGACATCTCTGATGGTTCACTATTTCTATTATCGAATAAAAAAAAAGATCAATGATCTACTTTAAAATTATTATGGCAAAAATTTCTCAAATGGCATTGATCGTGTCAGTGTCATTTACAACAAACAAAACTCCTAAAATTTTTTTTTTTTGGTAAATCCTCTTTCATCTCTCCGTGTATCTAATATATCAAACAATTTTGATCCGCTCTACAAACTTTTTTTTCTTGTTGTATTATAAAGATCACTTAAAAAATTCTGAGGGACTTTTGAATAGGCTAAATGCAATTATATATTTTGTACTACTTAATAGTACCTATATATCTTTATATTTTTTTTTTTCAAAATTTAAAAAATTTGTAATTTAATTTTTATGTTATTGTTGAAATCTCATCAACATTAAAAATCATAAATCTCAGCATATATAATAGTTTAATAGTTTTTGGAAACAGAGCAAAGTATGTATAAGTAGTAGCAGAAAAAAATAAATTATTGAAAATTTTGTGTATAGTATACGCGAATGACCTACATTTTCAGGTTGTGTTATTTATTATTCATAGTTTTTCATTCTCATTTTAATGCTTTATAGTTTTTTTTTTTTAATATTTTTATTTTTTATAGTTTTTTTTACATATTTTTTTTTTTCACATATAAATGTTAAAATAAAAAATGTTTATTGTTTTTTTTACAGATATTTAATTTATTGTGAAATATTTCATGTATTATTTTCCAATTTTTTTTTTTTTGTTGAAAAACTATGAAAATTCTACTACAACAAAAAAAAAACCGCAAATAGTAAAAAACAAACACAAAATTTTGTTTCAAATTTTCAAATTATTTCAACTTTGTGTTAAAATTTCAATTTAAAAAAAAAGTTACTAGCTATAGTTTTTTTTTTATGTGTTGTTGCTTGTTGGATGAACAAGTGCATTGACACTTTTTGACCTCCGTCGTCATTATATATATATATATATATATTTATACTTAAAACAACCAGCAACAACAACAATATAAAATGCACTACGCGATCTGTTGCACAAAAAAAATAACATAAAAGATACAATATTACCAACACAAAGATACAAAGATATTTTATAAGAAAAATGTATATAAGGAAAAAGAGTGTTTCATAAATTATTTTCAATTTTTGTTGTTGTTGTTGCAGTTATATAGACATAAACGCGTTATACATATTTAATATATTTTAGTAAACGACGTAAACTTTTTAACTTTATTGATCAAGAGGAGCGAATATAATTTTTGTTAGGTTTAGAAATTT
The DNA here is from genome assembly GCA_949752835.1 of Empis stercorea. Classification (NCBI taxonomy): domain Eukaryota; kingdom Metazoa; phylum Arthropoda; class Insecta; order Diptera; family Empididae; genus Empis; species Empis stercorea. The sequence continues at coordinate 14,715,031 of OX457085.1, read as the reverse complement.
TATAAAAAGAAAGAAAAAAAAGAATGAATTTTTCTTTAATAAAAAAATTGTTATTTTGTTGATTTGATTTCTTGTTTTCATCTTCTAGTTTGGTTTTTATTTCAATTTGAAAATGGTCATTCAAGTCGATTGAACTTTTAAAATATAGACACCATAAAAAGAAAAACAGTTTGTGTGGCAGACAATTAAACGAGTATCGAAGTAAGACCGGAAGTAATTGAAGAAAAATATTTTTTTTTTGTAATTGTGATTTTTGTATTTCAAATACGATAAAAAATCACTGGTGTACTTACTCGTTTGTTATTTCAGTCTCCAACTGAATTCGCTTTAGCAAAAGTATTGGCGAATTTGGTAGCATAACTAATGGCGAGTTTAAAGCCGTAGCATAACTAATGGCATATGGCAACACTTCTGACGAGTTTTATAGTAGCGGGTAATATGGCAAACGAATTTGAACTAGTACAGGTTAATTAATGAGCTAATTTCTGGGAACGAGGAACTGTTGATGAATTATCAATATACAAAGTAAATTACGGTATCGATCGATTACTTTACAAATTCACATATAGGCTAATTTAACATGTAAATGATTTTCGGTTTATAATCTTTGATTGGTGTAGTTAGTTTCAGTTCGTACACCAAATTTTTAATACATATCTTTTAGTGTATCGGTGTACGGGGGCACACAATTACGATAACCGATACTGTCGTCCGGACAATGAACCATCATCATAACATTTTCTTTCCTAAATGCATTTTGTTCGCTTTTTTCCCCAATTATCTACAATGAAAAAAATCAGTGTAATTAATTTATTATTATTATTTTTATATTACTGCACATTATTTTTGTTGCATTTCTGCACTTCTCTTATGGAGCCTAAAACAAAATATTATGTGGTGTATGCGCAACACAAAATTTTTCAACAACAAAAATCTTCTTGGTAAATAACCAATCTATAATAAAAAAAATTGCAATTTCGAGTTTATATACGCGTATATACATAAAAGTATATAATAGTAATTTAATGTAATATCATTGTAATAGAAATTTAAATTAGGTGTAGGCAAAAATGGGGAAAAAAAATATTATAAAATAAATTATGGAAATTTCAAACTTATTTAATGAACTTTTGGTATATGTAGTTTAAAAAATGAGGAGAATTATAAATGCGAAAAACTAAATAATAATTTTATTAATTCTGTAAGTTGTTGCGTTAAATTATAAATAAATTGGGGCAGTTTTTCGGCGATGAATATTTTAATTTTTATCATATTAAATAATAATTTACAATATTAAAAATGTATATACGTAATTTATACGTAAAAGTAGGAAAAATGTGTAGGAATTTTTATATACATATTAATTTCACATCATTATAAAAGATCTATATACAAATTACAGTATAGTAGTTATATTAATAGTTTCCGTTAAAAATTAATAGTTCTTAAATAAATTAATATTTTCCTTTCTTTAATTAAATAAATAAAAGAAAATCAATTTTAACAAAATATCAGAGAAATTTAAATTGTTTAAATTTATGTGAAGATTTTTTTTACTATAGTCATTCATAGTCTAGTCATCAACTATTTTAGTATTTATACTATTTAATTTTGATGACTAGTAAATAGGAAATTTTTTAAACATAAATTATTGTTAAGATTGTTGAGTTACCAAAATGATATCATTTGCAAAATAAAAATTTCTGAAAAGGTTAAAATTCTATAAAATTATTCTAATAAAAAGTTCTTTCTATGAAAAATTAGTCATTGTTAGTTAAAACTTAGAATGTAATCAAAATTTATTAATATTAATTTCTGGTAAAACTATATAAGCAAAATATATATATTAGATAAATTAGTCATGATTTAAAACCAAGTTCAATGGTAAAATTTAACTATTAAAAACTGTAATTTAAATTAACCATAAATTAATAATGATTTATGTTACATATTCCTATACGTAAATACGTCTGTTCCAACATAGTCGTGCAGCTATTATTATATCTATATCAATTATTAATGTACTGAAAAGCTAAATGGAAATATGATTTTGGCACCTAATCATAGTTTTTTATAGTATTTAGAACTAATGAGAAATTTTCTATTCAAGGTTCAAATAAATATATAAAAGTTTTTAGTTTAGAATTGTCGAAAGGTACTATACTGATTTACTAATTCTTCTTAATTGATATATGAACAAGAATTAGTAAATTAGAGTATACTTAATACCACGAACATAAATATTTACGCCAGCGACAGCTATACGAGTTTCACGCAGTGATCTCCTGTCAAATATGGTGAAATCTAGCTTGAATCTGATTTAAATTATAGTTAAAATATTCAATAATTTAACTTAACTAGTTAAATTATTCTGTACAAATCTTCTACCACTCAGTCTAACAGAGTAATTTCGCTAGGCTAATGAGTAATTAGGACTTTTTAATTGTCTTACATTAATCCTAGTTGAAATCATTAATAGTTCTCGGCCTCTTCGGCCTCAAATTATTTAGTTTTTAGTATATATACAAATATATGTAGTTTTATATATACTAAATTTCATATATGTATAGAAAATTTAGTTTCACGGGTGGTTAACACTACAGTTCTTTTAACAGTCACCATAAATGAAAATTATTATTATTATATTATAAAAAATAATTACAAAAATAGTAAAACAAAATGAGAAAACTTTCAAAAAATTTGTAAATAATTTTTGCAATCTCAAAAAAAAAAAAAAAATTAGTCCATTTTTAAAATGATAAATTAATTAAATCCAAAAACAGCAAAACTCTTTAAAAAAAAAAATTATATATTTTTGGTCACTGACCGTTCATTTCATTGAGGTGAATTGATTTTTTTTTTTAAATATTTAATTTTACAAAATTTATTCGAAATTTTTATATAGTTTTTAATATTATTTTCTTCGGTTGATTTTTCAGCGGTTATTGTGCTATTTAACATAAAATTAAATATTTTAATTCCAACTTTTATTTTATTTTTTTTTTGCATTTTGTTGGCAAGAAAATTCATTCAGTTTTTTTTTTTTACTTTTCGTTGTATATTTTTTGTTTTGAAATTTACTATTTACAAAACGTAAAAACTTTTTATAAATCATTTTAAATGCGAAAAAAAAAGACAATTTTTGTATTTATAATATTAATAAAGTTAAACGGACAGACAAACAAAATTATTTTTATTTACCTTACAATTAAATTTCTGTTGGAAATTAATGAAAATTTAGTTGGTTGGTAGATAAAACAATTCATTGACAATGCAAAAATGATAGTCGAAAACTAACTTAGGTTATATTAAAATTAATGCTCGATTTGATCGATTTAATATTTGGCGAAGAAATTCTTGTGCTAAAATTTGCAGTAGAATCACTTAAAGTTATTTGTGATTATCAACTATCACATCTTACAATTTTGCATAGAAATTTCAATTCAAAATTGTAAGATGTGATAGTTGATAGTCCCGTCCCAAATGACTTATGTGATTCCACTGTTGATTTATATTGGAGAAAACAATATGAATTATGACACCAATAGTATTTCTAGATCGAAAATGAGGCCACTGTATAGGTTACTTCTGTCGACGACCAATATTATTTCTATCACTCTTTTCTATTGACCTAAAATTATAGTAAATAGTATAGTGACTTAATTTGACCAGTAACCCAATTAAAAATGCACAAAGAATCGTTATTTCCCTTTACAAATAATCAAAACCACACAAGGACCAACAAAGGAAAGTTTCAATCAATTTTTTAACTAATTGCATTATTGAACGAATTCATGTATCTCCGAATTGTCTTTCGACGATTTGTCTTTCGACGATTAGTTTTTCGACGAATTGTCATTTGAAAATACCACAAATATATAAAACATTTTTTTTTTAAATTTTATGTGAATAAATAGTTTAAAAAAAGAAATAAATTAAATTTTATAATTTCAGTTTTTTGAAAAAAAAAAAATACAAATACAAATAAAAAAAAAGGATTACCAGTGAAATTTTTTTCATTATAGAAAAAAAAAATATTTAAATAAATAAAATCGAAAAGAGAAAAAAAATTAACGTTTCATCTAGTAGAAAATTATAAATTCCAGTGTGTAAAAAAGAAAAATTATTATAATTTTCAAAAAAAATTTCTTATCAACATTAATATAATTTTTTGATTGTAAATATTTATTTTTAAAGAAGAAACAAAAAAAAAACAGGCATAAATTTATACGCTAGAGAGAAATCATTCACCTTTTTTTGAATTATCATCAATTTAATAAAAAAAAAATTTAAATATTTTTTATTTGGTGGCAAATCAGCAAAAAAAAAAAACAAATCATATCAGTTTTTTTTCGTAATAATTAAAACTTGTGTTCATAAATTTAACAACCAACAACAAAAAAATATTAATTAATTAATTTTGACTGATATATAATAAAAAAATATATTAATAATTATTTTATTGCATAAACTTGCGATTTTTTTATTTCTGTAAAAAAAAAAACCAAACAAACAAAAAAAATTGTTGTAAGTTTTTCGAAAATAAATAAAATTCCTGTCATGCAGTTTTGTTATTTGATCAAGAATATAGAAAGATGCAGTGCGATTTACCTAATAATTTATTATGTGATAGTATCACGTTAAGCGATAAATGTAAGCATATTAAAAATTATATAATTTAAATATAATTAATTTTTTTATTTACCTATTCATTTTCTATTATTTTTTTTTATATAAATGTAATAATGATTTCGTGTTTTAATATTAATTATATATCCAATACTTAATTAATTAACCCATTTGGGTGAAGTTGTAAAAAAATTATACTGAGACGAAAGAGGTTATAGATAATTTCAGTAGTATATAAAAAATAAATAATATTTTATGTAATTGTAAAGGCAGACAATTTAAGAAAAATGTCGCGCAGCTGAACTACTCAGTAATAGTTTCATAATCATAGACTTTTTTCAATTACTAGTACTATGCAAATTTGATTTCTTCTCATTGCAATATAATGTAAGATATGAAAATGTAATATATATTTTTGGTTTCAGCGCCTCTAGTGGCAGAAATTTGAAATATATTAACTAACATAGTATTGTACTCATATAATTACCCTTCCAAAGACTGGTCACACTTCATTTTTCATGGACATTTACTATATGAAATTACAATTTTATTTGGAAAAACATGTTTTTGAAAAATTCGAATAGCGCCGCCTACCGGAAGAATATTAAATTTATATTAATTACATTTGGTACTCAATCAGCATTCCATCCGTGGGTCTATCATAAATTAATATGTACATTAACTACAATATTGATATCGGACGGACGGACAGAAAAGAATTACTACATAAGACAAAAAAAAATACCTAAAAATGTACAATTTTCTGAATTTTGTTTAATGCTATAATTATATACTGTTATTTTACTCTTTTTTAGAGCTTAAATTTGTTAATAATTATACGTCAATTATCTATGTATGAAACATTTTTTTCTAAAAATATTGGCACTTCATAAATATCAGCAGAAGATCTTCTTAGAATTTGCCTATTCGCTGTATTTCCTCGACTGACCTCCTGAAATTCTGAAATTAATATTTTCAAAGGTAGCTGAAACCTTTAAAGGCTAACATAAACAAATCCTGGACCCTTCCTTATAGCTCTTTTGTCTTCATAAATTTGATAAGTTCAAAATTCTCTATCGATCATTAACAGACTTACTTCTGATGCTGATCCAATCAAATTATCACTTACTAATTTAAACAAACCAAAAACATTTAATTCCGATTATCCTTAATAAATTCCATAAATCATAAAATAATTCTCTTACTCATTTTTATTTTATATACCAAAAAAAAGAAAAAACGAAACAAAAATTTCCTGTAATAATTAAAATAATTTATGTCAAAAAAACCAAAAACAAAACCAAATAAAATTCTCGTTATGAATCAGAAGCGAAATAAAAAAAAATAAAATCATATTTTTTTTTTATTCCTTTATTTAATTTTCATATAAATATCTGAGTGATGATAATTATTACTTAAAGAGTCAAACAGGCGGAATTGATTTATCTATACATAATATGAACATTTTTTTTTTATTATTAATTTAGGTCTACAACCTCGCTTCTATAATAGAAGAAACTCATCACTTAAATATAATAATTAATTTTATTTTACCCCAATTCTATAATATATATGCATAGATATTCATATATGTAGATACAACCAATTTAATAGATACATTTATGTTACATATTGCGTGGTTTTATTATGGCGCGCGATAGTTTCAACAAAATTAGAAAATTAAAAACAGTTGAGAAATATAATTTTAAATTCTTTTTATAATTTAAATGAAAGAACTATAATAATAATAAAAAAAAAATATATAATTTATTTCAAATATGAAATTCTAATTTATAAATTTAATTTTATGAAGTGATTATGTTCATCACGCGTGTCAAAATTTCAAAATTTTCATATCGAATTCAATATATACATATATAAAATTTTTAAATTGAAATAATAAATGATAGCATAACACAATTCGCTGAAAAATAATTCGTTTGATTAGTCGATAGAAAATTGATCGAAATATTATAAATTGTCGAATAGAATCTATATTAGCCCAAAAAAGGCATTCGTCCGAAAATAGATCTTGGATTGAGTTAGTTTAATAATTGGACGAAATTATCGTTTCAGCAGTTTTCGATCGTTTTTGAAAATATTATATATATATGATAACATTAACGAATAGTTCATCGAATTATGACTGCAAGTAATACTTAACGAAAAGTTCTTAATTGACAAATCATATTTAATTCAAATTTTAACAGTCCTTCATACAAAAATATTTAAAATATTTGTATACAAGGAAGAAACAGTGAAATTACAATAAATTCTATACTTCTACAAATTGCCGTTATCGAGAAATTGTCCTGAATTCGATCAAATTGAAATAATTACAAAATAAATTTCAAGAAAATTCATTGAGAAATAAATTTTAATTAAAACTTTTAACTATACAATAAAACAAAATTATTTAATCTTCTAATTGGCTTTTTAGGTAAGCACAAAAAGGGGGGGGGGGGTTTGTGTGGTTAAATATTTGTTTAAATATACATATGATTTTGAGGTATCTGTAAAGATATACATAAATAAAGATTCAACTGAATTTAATGTGTGTAACATAAAATGCTTTAATGTTGTTGGTTGTATTTACTTATTTTTTCTAATGATTAATTTTATCCGATTAAAAAATGTTGTGAGGGTAAAACAAAACTAGAGTGTTTTTAAATTAATTATTTCCACCTCAAAATTAAATTTTTTAAATAAATTTAAATTTTTGTTTGTGATGATGGGATGACGGTTTGAAGAGTGTCGGAATGTAATGGCCTCATTTAGGGTCATTTTTTTTTGCGGTGCAATAAACTAAAGAAAGTTTTATATATTTTTCTGTTAATGTTATACTTATAATTTATTTATTTTTTTATTTTTTGATAAATTTCAATTTTATGATTGAGTTTTTGAGGTCAGTTTTTAAATTAAGAAGATTGATTCGTAAAAATTAATCTTTTTATATGTTAATCAATTCCATATAAAATTTCAAAAATGTCAAATATATTTTCCACTTTTTAAATTTTATAAGTGGGTTTTTTGAGATTTATTAGACTAGTTTAGTTATATAAATTGATATTGCCTTAAAGGTAGTCCACGATCTCACTAAACTTTGGGAACCTACTTTTAAATTTTTTAGTAAATACGTTTGTCCATCAATATCAACAAGTTTTTCTACTATTTTCCAATTACTTCTTCTATAAATTTTACCTCTTTGAAGCTAGTCTATTTTTCAGTATAATTCGTCTTTCTTTAAATTGCTTAAAACAGATTCCGAGAATTATAAGATATTAATGAAAAATTCCTATCAATATTGTTGTTAATTTTCCATCTACTATATTCGTACAGTAGTTCGACTAAGAACACAAATTAGTTTTATTATAACATGAGTTTCAAATAGAATTAGTCAAATGTTATGAAATTCCAAAGAAAAATAATAAAAAAAATCCTATTTTCCATCATTTACGAAAGATTAATAATGAAATAATCAGGAAAAAAATGTTTACATATGTTCATTGTCTGCCGAAATTATACTGTCAATTAATTTTCATCCAAATTTCTATTTTTTTTTAATAGTTTAATTTAATGATTTGTAACCAAAAACTAATTATAAAAGCTTCTCTCTAACAAAGTAAATTGTCGTCTCGCCATCGTTAAAATGATTAAATGTTTTTTTCCTTTTGCCAAGTTATTTTTCTTAAAAAGTTTTTCTTTCTATATGCCATCGGGAAAAACAAATTTGTCTGATTATAATTTTTATATTATATTTTTAGATTTTTAATTTTCTAAAAAATGTAAAAAAAAAAATAATCAAAAATGGTGCCATTTCAAAAATACAAAAAAAAAAATTAGAGAAAGAATTTATTTAATTTTCAAATTTATGATGAATCAATTCGCTAATTTTAATAATAGCTAATCATATGCGAAATAATATAATAAATTTTAAAACTAAATTAAATTCTTTATTTTGGACTTTTTTTTTTTAAATTCATGATGAAATTTTAGAGAGAAAAAAAAAACATTTATGATTTCAATATGAACAAAATAAAAAATTTTCTAATATGAAATAAAATATATACCAGAAAATAATATCGTAACCAATAAATCACTTCCCACTTCCTAAAATGCGATGTAAATCACTAGATTTTCCTACAATAAAAAATTGGTTTTTTTTCTGTTAAAAACTAATAAAATAAGAATTTTTATATTTAGATAAGTTTAGTTTTTTATAGAAAATATTAAATAAATGTTCAATTTAGTTGTTTTTAGTTTCCGATTACAAGAAATAAAATCAATTATTGACACAAGTGAACTCAGGTAAATTTAGAATAAAATTGGAGTTTTTGACAAAGCAAATGATGAAGTTTTTATTATTTGCTGCAGGAAAATTAATAATTCAGGGATGGGAAAAGGTCATATATGATTTAAAAATACTACAAACGTATTTAAGTTGATGTTGAAGAGTTGAAAAGGCTTGAGGGAGTTATGCAAAGTAACTGACTAATTTACATTCTGATCACTAAGATTCTCCGATATTTGAATTCTATTTGAATTATATAAATTGCCATTAAATTTAGATTTTATGATTAATTAAACATTTTCTTTCTTTGTCTAATTTAAATGTCTGTAAATATGATGCTGAGTACTTATTTTGTCCAGTTGAAAAATGTATATATACCAAAAATTTTTCTATTTTATTAATTGACAGAATTAACAAAATTTATTATAAAAAATGTTAAAATAAATTAGAATTATTATAGTTTATTTACAGTTTTTACGATACTTAAATAAGTAATAAATTTATAAAATAATATTTCCATATTTTAGGATTAATAAAGATTCCAAAACTATAAATAAAATAGAAAAAGTGTCACAGAAAACTAAATTATCCCCCACCCACAATAAATAGTTTTAACAGAAGATTTTTTTATTTATACTTAATTAAAAATATTTAATTTTAAATTTTGCAAAAACAATTTTTTAAATTATAATAAATTTTTATTTATTACATTAAATATTTCCACAAACAAAAAAACTTTTTAAACAATAAATACCTGAAAATAAATTTTTCTAAGTTCAAAAAACTCATCCACTGACCCCATTTTCTTTTAAATATACAAAACAGAAATATTCAAATATAATATAAATAATAAAGAAAGACAAGAAAAAAAAGACTCTTTTAAATTCTACAATCTTTTTACAATGTCTGAAAAATGTTTCTTCGAACTCTCGACATATTATTTCAGTTAAGAGGTTATAAACATTTCTTTATATATATTTTCGCTTAGTTTTTCTTCTTCTATATCCGAATCCAAATGATCATAGGCGGATTTTGTACAAATTTTTTTTTATTTATTTATTTTCATTTTTTTTATTTTAATTTTTATCTTTTTTTTATTATAATAATAATAATTTTTATATAAAAACAGAAAATGGAAGCAAAAAAAAAAAAAAGAAAAACACAAGAAAATTTCACAAAAATATCTTTGTATGCGTATGTAAAAAAAAAAAACTATTTTAGAGGTGCATGCACCTCCGAGATGATCATGGTCATTGACCAAAAAAAAAAAAATGAAAGAAATACACCATAATAAATTCTTTTGCTATAGAGCGAACGATCGCTTAGACCCCAGCATAAATTTATTGACTCTCTTTTCGGAATATGAAATTTTCTGGTTCTTTTCTTTGTTGTTGGTTAAGTTTGTTAAGTTTTCTTTTTTTCTTTATGTTTTTTTTTTTCGTTTTTGTCTCCGTCCGTCGTTGAGTTTAGTTAGTTCCTTTTTTTTTTCTTATTCATATATTTATTATTTTTATTTTACTTAGAAGTTATAGCTTAGTGCTATGAATTTAAACTAGCTTCAAGCAATAACCAACATATAAGCATATTATATGAAGAAAAAAATGTAAAAGAATTTACTTACTTATTTTTTTCAAAAAGGCCAGAATTATTTTTTTATATTATTAAAATTGATTTTAATATCAAAGCAAAATTATAGTAACATTAAATTATGTGTACTCATATGTGTAAATTTGGTCTTATGCTACATGTTTATGCTGTTGTTGTCATGTGTCATCTGAATTGAAATTCAATGACATTATTTGTATTTATTTACGAATAGATAAAAATGTTTATGTTACATAGAATGGTTTTTCTGGATTTTTAATAAAATTCATTTTAATTTTTCAAAATGAGGTAAAAGGGTTCGTTTGTTCATAAAATTAAAAGTCAACGTATTCATTTAAGTCGAGCCCATATACATACAATGGTTTTTATCTTATGTGCAGCGAATTTTCATTAAAACATGTTTAATGTGCCTAATTTTTACCATTAACTTTTAAGGCTAAAGTCCTTCAGAAAAAACAATTAGGGACCAAAATAAAATGAGAAAAAGCAATACATTTAAATAAAACCAAAAAGAACAATTATACATAGAATAAGTTCAAAGCACTTAAAACTATAAAAATTCACAAGTACGAAATCAGCATAGAATTATTTTCAATATTAAATTTAGATTGGTTCATCAAATTTAGAAAATTCTTTTGACTTGCAATCTAAGGACACAAAATATGTATGCAATATGTCTATAGACTTCCCAAACAAATTGAATTTTCCTAACTTGATCGAAATTGTTCAAATAAATAAATGATCTCTACAAATATTAATAACCATAGTCTCTTAATTTTTTAATATTAAATATACCATAATAAAAGTATATGATTTAATTACTAAATGGTTCATCTTTTTATTAAGTAACTAAACTCTTATTGACATATTCATTTTTTTTAAGTAAAAATCTTTAAATTACCATCCCAAAAAAATATCAAATGTAAAAGATACTCCACAATTATTCATTTTCTGTTGTAAAGAAGAAATATGAAATAGAAACAATGCAAAATGAATGAGAAATGTTGCTACATAAAAGAATAACATGTTTCAGAGCCTCAAGCAACATGTTATGGGATGTAAAATCACATCCTATCTAAATTTTTTTTGTGATAATCATTTTGTTCACATAGTGCGACATCTTTATATTCTCTGTCCTATAACTAACATCATCAGTATTTTTTTTCCATTAAATTGTTTGTTTAATTATATTATAATATACTTGATACAATGATAACTAAATTTTATTTGGATGTCATTTGGTATATATTCAACAATATTCATATCTGAATTAATTAATTTTATTGCTAATTATTAGATAAGAAGGCTGTGAACCTTTTTACATAAAATTTCTTTCACATTTCACTTATCGCAATCATATATGTATATATACAATTAGCGAATTAAAAAGCTATTTGTAGTTTAATGAACTTAATGAAACTTGGTCACCAGGAAGACTACAAAAAAAAAAGATAAATACATTTTTACTGTGATTTTTTTAGGAAAAAATTTAACTGATAATTTAGAAAGTTAAAAACGATTTTCATAAAGTAATTAAAGATAAAGTTTAACTGTTTTTGGAAAAAGTTTATAACATATTATTTAGCTTTATACCATGAAACTATTTGGAAATTAAATAATTACCAATTTATGTATAGTAATTATACGAATTTTACGGTTAAAATAATTTGTAGTAAATAATACGTAGTCGATTCATGATTCATAACCAATTGATAAGTAATTGTATGAGCTTAGATTGACAAATAAAAATACAATTTACAATGTTGTTTTGGCGGAGAAATAAACGCTCAAAAGTCTAAAGATCATCCATGAATAAATCAGCAGACACAATAAGTGACTAAGTAAATTAATATTATTGTAAAAGGGCACGATCAGCGAACAACAGAAACTTCCATTAGAGAGTTTGAGTAGTTGAATTTAATGAATTGTGGATTTTAAATATCTTTTAATTTGCACAAGTTCTAGCAAAAAAACTTTAACAAAAATCTGCAAATAGGAAGCCACCTTCTAAAAGCTCTAATATATTTTCTTATAGATCGTCACCCCTTGTGAAATTCCACAAAAATTATAAAATTCCACTTCCCAGAAAAATTAATGTAATTTCGAAAATAACATATGGAGTTTTTTTGTATATAGTCTGGATTCGCTAATAAATTTTAAGAACAGAGGCTTGGTGCTTGGTTCATAATAATAATATTAATAAATGTTGTTTTGTTATTGTGATAACGACCATTGAATGATTAAATTTATATCTGAAATTAAATTTTATTACTTCCAAAATTTTCCATAATTATTATTAAGAAAAAATTGTGTTGAAAATTATTTTTGATAAATTTTCTTTTATTATTACTGGTCGCAATTCTATTTCTGGCCAATTTTCAATTTGAGATTCATAATTTTAATATAATATAAATTACGAGATTTTTTTTTGTTTTTTTTTTGGAATTTAATTTTAAAATTATTTCTTCTTTAAACGCTAAATAATTTTTGTTGTATATAAAATTACAAAATAATAAATTTTATTTATGGGAATTTTAATCTTGTAGGAATTTTATTAGAAATTTACAAATGTGACTAATAAAATAAAATGCCATCATATAATTTCGGCCAATTTTTACATTCACTTTTTTTTCTGTTTTGTTTGGTGGCAAAGCAAAAAAATAATGAATTTAATTATTATAAAACTAAGTTTGCAAAAAAAACACAAAAAAAAACAGATAAAAATATTAAGAAATATGAAGTGTTAAATAGTTAAATAGCAAAAAAAAAAGCAAACATGAAGAAAAAAAATGAGAGAAGATTGCTTTAATGGATTTGTTGACTTTCTTTTAAATTGGATTTCTTTCATTTTTTTGCTTTGTTATATTTTGGTAGCTTAAAAATAGATTTCTGAAATATATTAAAAATGCATAATTTTAAAAGTTAATGACAAAAAAAAAGAAATATTTATGCCTTTTTTTTTGCTGTTGTTTACAATTTGTAAGTCAAATTTTTCACTATAAAATCTCTCTTTGAACCAGGATATGATGAAATTTTTGCTGATGTTTTATATATGGTTAGAAAACAAAAAATGTTTTAAAAAAAAGATTTATCACAACCGGAATTTGAAATTTTAGCAAAAAAAAAACAAAATTGTTATATTAGGTTAATTCACTTGTTGCTATGAAGGGGCGGTTATAATTAAATTTATGGGCGGATGTTTAATATGATCCAGGAAATGGACTTTAATAGTTTTCAAGTATATACCTCGAATATATAAATGATATGATTATACCTTGTGTAGAGCCACAACACAGAACACAACACATGGTCACTATACATGAATTTTGTAATGAAATTTACTGCAGGGCGTGGAATGATATGACAAGGCGGAGCATATACTTACGTTGTTAAATATTAATATTCAAGAGAATAATATTATGGATGATCGATATTTTTAAAAGTTTGTTTAATATAAAATATATTAGGAATGGGTTGTACATTTTTCTACCCTACGAGTATATATGAGACTAGTATATGAGAGAGAGTTTACACTGAAAAGCCAAAAATATGGATGAAGTTTTAAAATAATAATTTATTAATATACAAAAATGGTCTGTTTTAAAGTATGTACTATGATTTCTCAACCAATTAATGATATTATAATTGTAATTTTTATTTTAATATTCTATTGTGCAAATGATTAAATATTTATGAAAAATTAAAATCTAAATTCTACTTAATCATAATTATAATACTTGTAGAAATAGAAACAATTCAAAATTCATCAATTTCAGAGAAAAATAAAATACATTTAGAATATAATAATAATAACGTCTGGAATTCTGACCAACGCCAGTAGGTGGCGTACTATTAAATGTAACAGGGCGAGGCATATACTTAGTTTCACAAACTTTTCTTAAAGACAATTATTATTAAAACTTATAGAAAATTAATAATCTATTTTTGTGTTTCTTTCTAATTTTAGTGCTAGACATAAAACTTATCAGAATTTTTTTTTAAAAAAAGGAGCATATTATAGAAATAATCTTAGGGAAATTATAATAACATAAAAATCTATATTATATAAAAATTAAATTCAGGAAATAATAATATTTCTGGGGCAAATTTTTATACCCGCCATTATCTTGACGGGTGTTTGTTAAAATTTCATTTTATTTTTTTATTAAATTAAAAAATATAGAATAAATTCATCATTTTGTAGGGTTGATTAATTTTTATTTTTTTACAACACTATAATTTTTATCTATTATAAATATTAGCAACAATATTTTGTTTTTTTGTATATTGTTGAACTATCGTAGAGAAGTGAATGAACGATTTGGCAAAGTAAATATTAGACTTATTTGCCATAGAAAAATTTATCTGTTAAACATGTTATGTTACTTAATTTAATTTGTAATCTCTATATTTGTATATACATAGTAACCCTATACACACTATATGTATATAGAAAAAAATCTAAAATGTACATAAATAAATTTAATTTTTATCAGTTTTATTAAATAAAATTTATATTATAACAAAAATGAAATGGTCTAGGACGGAAAATTTTATTATTATAAACTATTTTTGATAAAATTTAATAATAATTTTTTTTTTCTGTTGCAAAAATAGGGTAACTGGCCTTTAGTTAGATATATATTATATTTTATATATGTACAATAATATAAAAATTCAATATTTGATTAATGATTAAAATCACAAATAATAAAATAAAATTATATTTTATTGAACTTTTCCGCACAATATTTTTTTTTATTATTATTTTAAATTAATTTAAAAAATTCCAATCATCGCTAGAAATAAAAGTTTTATAAAATTTATATGCTATGCGAAATAGTTGAAAATATTTCAAAAAAACAAATTCTTATGAGCAAATTTGCGATAATTATTTAATAAATTCAAATTGACGTAATAATAACTTTTTTTGAATTTGATTTATTTATTTTAAACATTAATTTATCTAACAAATTCTTCATTTTATAATAGAATTTTCATAGAAGATTATTTTGTTAGAAATTTTGCACAAATGGTTGAAATGTAAACGTTTTAATATAGTGAGAGTTTTTGTTTTTAATTAAATTTTAATTATCACTTTATTGTATAGGTACTAGAAAAGCTTCAACTCCCTAAACTGAGTTTTTAAGGCCTGTTTTTACTTTTTAAAAAATTTTTGCTTGGTATTTATTTAATCAATTCAAAAAGTGAAATTTTGTTTTTTTTTTTTTTGAATTATTGGAATATTCAACAACTGAAATTTTACAAGGCTGGGAATTGACGAATAAGCATAAATAATAGGTACATATGCTTATGGCCAATGATCCATTTGGGTATAGGTGGTGAAAGCTTATAAAACTTAACACACATGGTTAATTTTTTATTATAGTTTCCATCAATCAAATAAAATGTAATTTCAAATGCCTGAAATTGGAAACGTTTTATCATATATATTTTGCTATGTAATATATAAGGACTGAAATGTTTTGCTGATTATGATTAATTTTAGTTGAACTTTATTCTATAATTTGTTTAGGATCTGACTTTCAATCTATTGTCTTGAATTGTGTCTATGATGATCAGTAAATTAGTTTAATCTTTCATCACAACGATTTGTCCCTGCTAAGCTGGACAATAAATTTCCCTTTAAAGTCACAAATTAAACAAAATGTAATCAAATGGAATTTGTAAAATCAAACTTACGAAATATTTTCAATTTTTTCTATATATAAACACTTCAACATTAATGAATCATAAAATCAAATTGATATCATTTAAAAATCTGTTAGATTTAATGAAATTTTTGTTTCATTACTGTATGGCCTTTTTTTGTGATATAATTACATTGCACAATTTTCAATTAACACAAAAAAAAAACTTTAATTGAAATTTCCAAATTGTTAAATTAAAATCATTGAAAAAAAAATATCAAATTTTTGTTATTCTAGTTTCCATATCAATTAAATTATGATTTTAATTGAAATCATAATTTTAATAAAAAAAATGACAATTTTTTTCTTTCTGTTTGTTGCTCGTTTTATGTTATTTGTTAAATTATCACACATAATTTTTTTTTTATTGTGTTCAACAAAAATTTATAATTTCGGCAAAAAAAAAAATTTACAAAATAAAAATTTATTGGGCCACAAATAAAAATTGTTTTATTTACATTCGCTCGTTTTTCCAAAAAAAGATATCAAAGACCTCTTAAAGTTTAAAGACCTTTCAGAAAACCAAAAAAAAAAAAACAGGCAATTTTATTCGCTCAAACTTTTAAAGTGAAATTTATTTATTTTTTTTGGTTAAATAAACTTTATTAAATTGTGAATAGTTTTTTGTTTTTGTTTTATTGTAAACATTTGTAACAATTAAAAAAATGATATGAAAGTTTCGTGGAAAGAAATAACATCACTTATTGATGATCAACAAAAATTTGTAATCGAAAAAATGCCCTTGGATGCCTTGTTGAAGGAATTTGATCGCGCGTTAAACAATTTTAAAGTGTCTGGATCTTGTTGAGAGTTTGATCTTGTTTAAGTATATAGCGCCAATTGATTAATATTACGGGTACCCATAAGTAGGTAATCAATTACGGTATAGAAATAAACGCAAAAACATCGTTGCAAATAATTAATTACTTATCGGTATCCCAATGCTATCCGGAAGAATTTATATAATTGATGGTTAAATTATAGCAAAGGAACTAAATTCTTTTGGATAATTTCTAACACTATATGACGACCATGTCAATATAACACAATGATGATGCATAGACTAATTCACAGTTATTCAAATTGGTTAGATATTGTCATCGATTACAGACAGATATTACCAAGAGAATTGTGAAGATATACAAATCCTGAGACACCATACTAGCTTTGCAAATATTATAGTTAAATATAAATAGAATGATCAAGCACATAGAGTCAATTTACTGTTGGAGGCTGTTAGTGAATAAATTAGCAAAACCATTGAGAAATAATGACAGTATAAGGGCCTTTCAAACTTGGTGGGCGTGGAATACTAAAATTTACCTCCTGTCACACCAACGATCATCAACCTTAATGAGCCCAAAATATGCTAAATTATATAGTAGATTATAAAATTTCTCATTTTAATCCCAAAGAATGAATTTTCTATGAACTTTTGATGACTATAATAAACAAATTTATTTTATTAAGCACATTTCTTTTCAATTTCTTTTCTTATTTTAATGCTCCAATTAAAAATAATAAACAAATTCAACTCTTTTACTTATGTATGTACATACATAATGTATGTATAATAAATGTTTATCAAAATTATAATTTTAGGGGAATAGAGTATTAAAAATCAAAAAGAAGAAAAATAAAATTCTTCCATAAATAGAAACTTGCATAATTTTCATTTCTCAAAGTAACTGGAAGAAAAATAAATATAAACATAAACAACATTTTCAACAAAACAAAAACAACACAAAAATTAATAATAACAACAACAACAAAATTGTATATAAAAAATCAAAAATTGGGTCAGAGCGTGAACAACATAAACATAACAAAAAAAAAGGCATACAACGACGAAAAAAAAAACACTATCAAACGATAATGATTACAAAAAAAAAATATAAATAATAATATTACTTTTCGAAAGCATTAAAATTTATGCTTAAACGGGGCGGACAAATATTTCAGTGGGAGGGGTTGCTGTTGTTGTTGTTTGTTGGTGGGTCTCCGATTATTTTTATAAGTGTTATTCACTCTGGAAAGTTTGTCGTTTCCATGTAATGAGGATTAATTATAATTTTTTTTTTTTTGTTTATTTATGTTTTGGGTTAAAAAGTTCATTGCATTCTTTTTAATTTTCACTTTATGGGTTGAAACTTTTTAAGTGTAATAAAATTTACATATGGATATAGTGTGTCGCATAATGGACACAGTTTATGTAGCTTATTTTAGCATAATGTATATTTTTCTTTTTGATCTTTTTTATGCATTGAAAATAATTTTTAGTTATTTATTATAAAAGGCAAAAAAAAATTCTAGCTGGTGTTATTATAAAAAAAAACTTCCCTTCCCATTATGCCGAAACCCGGGATTGAACCGGGGACATTTAGATCTTCAGTCTAACGCTCTCCCAACTGAGCTATTTCGGCGGTTGAAACGATCGAGGCAAACTGACCAATCGAAAAAATCAGAAAAAAAATATGATTTTACTATTTATTTAGTTTTAGAGGAATGTATTGTAAACAGGACGAATGTAAACAGGAACATATATTATAGATTTTTGATCTTTTTCTGAAATCCTTTTAACAAATTTGCTATCATTTTAAAGGAAATTTAATTTGTAATTCATTTTAAAAAATCTTACCAAAGCCGTATACGGCTTTGATCTTACTCTTTATCGAGGAAAGATGAAAACTTTAATTCTGTGATTTATGTTAACCTGGTATTTTTAATCAAATCTGAGAAAATTAGAGAGTACAGTGCCGTGCAGCTAATTATAAACGATTTCTTAATGTTTCGCAATGTTCCAAAATTATATTTTCCTATCAATGTACTACCTACTAGCATTATTTTATTGTATTTTATAGTAATGTTCATTGATAGGAAAATATAATTTGGGGACATTACGAAACATTAAGACATCATTTCTAATTAACTGCACGGCACTGTATATTACACATATACGAATTTTTAGCATAATATTTTTTTTACTGACACTATCGAATTTGTTCAGAAAAATAAATGTAAATAGCACAAAAAATTTGTGATATCGGTTTATTGGCAGTGGTGGGACACTTTTATATTCTAGTGTCTGTATGATTAAAGTATAATGAATGAATCATTAGTTAGACTTAAATGCGGAATTAATATCGTCCTTATTAAACATATAGAAATTCATAAGATTTTTTTTCTAACTATATAAATATCATAATTACTAATTTTGTAAGATAAGATTCTTATCATTTCAAATATAAAAAAAGGAGTATATTTTTTATTAATGTCATTAAATTGTTAGAAGAAAAAAAAAACAAGAAAAACTATCTCCAAAAAACGACGTAGACGTCTACAATCGATAAGAGTTTAACCAACAACAACAAAATTCTCTAGAATATTTGAGATTGTATATTTAGTAAAGTAATACAACCAAAATAATATATTTTTATAAACAACTATTTGTTATTTAAATGATAATTAATAATAGTTATTTATATTTATTATTATTATTTTTCATTCGAAAAAAAAAATACTATATTGATAACGTGATATATAAGGGTGAATAATCGAAAAATGATTATAAATATAATAATAATTAAAAACAAATAAATATAATTATTGTTGCGATTGAACTATACATAAATTTAATTACATTTAAGCTAATCATTAAATATTTAATATAGAAAATGTATAGCAATTTAATTAAGTAAAGTTCACTTCCTTCTCTGTATATAACAAATTGGGGTCATTAAACGGTGTATAAATTAGATTTAGGTATAATATGGCTTATCGTTTAATTAAATGATTTCTAAGTCGTTTAAGATAAATATTTTGATATTTATGAAGACTAACTTAATTGAGATTAAAGATTAATTCAAAAACGCATAGTCACCATACCATGAAGTGAAGCTAGAATTGTTGCATCCGCATATTTTATAATATTAATATAGTTTTTGAAAATAGATATTTATTATATATTCAATCTTTCATTTACTCAAATTTCGCGATTCAGTTTATATTTGAAAATTATTTGCAATGCTGTAAGTTGCCATTGCTTAAATTTACGTGTCTATCTCAGCATCAAATTTCTTAAGTAACTTACAATTCTTGTCCTAAAAAACCAAATTGAATGGTGAACATATTTCTTACCAATTCTAATGCCCATTGGAAAAACTTCTACAAGATTCGACCTGAACAACTAAATCCAGATCTCATGACAATCTCATTCTATAACCTATACCTATATAACCTATCTAGATTTTTACTAGATATAAATTTTTACTCCCAAAATTTTCCTTCTTTCACAAACAGGAAGATACAGTATAATATTTAAATCCCCTTAATGTATGATTAAAATAGAAAATAATTCTAATAAATATGATCTTTATTATTATTTACAGCTGTACGTTATGGTCGAGTTCCAAAACAGCAACGTTCACGTGAATTAAACGGACAATCAACCGATGATCCAACAAATATACGTGTAAGTACACCAGGTACACAACAAAATCCACATATGTGTTCAGTTACAGTTGGACAACAAGATATAGTTGGTGGTGTAGTTAATAATTGTACACCAACAACAGTACAACTTAATAGTAATAATAATAATAATAATAATAATCAAAACGATAATAATATTGTTGTTGATGTTAAATACGAAGTACCTGGTTCAACAGCAACAGCAACAGATTTATCAGTTTATGATGTAATTTTATGTGTATCACAAGCACATCGAATACATTGTACATATACAGAGGAACAAACAAGGGATTTATTAAGACGTCCAATAATGGTACCACAAAATAGTGTTAGTGATGATTGTGAGGTAAATAAAATTAAATCAATTATCAAATATACATTAGCATCCTATTATAATTTGATTTTTTCCTTTATTATAATTATTAGATGGCCTCATCGGTATCAGAAACATTAGAACAACAAAAAATATGGTTATGGCAACAATATGCAGCACGTATAACGCCAGGTGTACAACGTATTGTTGAATTTGCAAAACGTGTACCTGGTTTCTGTGATTTTACTCAAGATGATCAATTGATATTAATTAAGTTAGGTTTTTTCGAAATTTGGTTAAGCCATATCGCACGAATGATTAGCAATGATTCAACATTAACATTTGATGATGGAGCATATTTAACACGACAACAATTAGAAATATTATATGATGTAAGTAAAGTATTAAATTGAGATAGCAAAGTTGACCAATTTTATTATCTTTGATTATGCTTGAAGATTTTGTCTCAAAAATCTTACTAAGCAGATTTTGTTGATACATAAACAAAATATAATTTCATGTTAAATATACATTTTGGCAACCATCAAACAACTGCCGAAATAGCTCAGTTGGGAGAGCGTTAGACTGAAGATCTAAATGTCCCCGGTTCAATCCCGGGTTTCGGCATCAAATGGTGGTGCTTTTTTTATTTCAAATTAATAATTTTTTTTTTTTAATTTTTATTAATTTGAAAAAAAACTTGACAAATTGATTCAATTAATTAAATTAATTAACCACATTTTATAAAATTAACACTATATATAGTATATTATTGAACTATTCAGTAAGATTTGAAATAATCTTAACACCTCAATAACCCTTACAAAAATAACATAAGATTTATATAAATGTAATATATGACACAATGTTGCCAACTGCCGAAATAGCTCAGTTGGGAGAGCGTTAGACTGAAGATCTAAATGTCCCCGGTTCAATCCCGGGTTTCGGCATCTGCTAAGTGTATGGTGAAGTTTTTTTTTTTTTTAATTTTTAAATTTTAAAATCTTTCTTAAATTGGTATTTTTTTCTAAAACCTTTCTATATAAAATATAACGGGATATTTTAATAACAAATTTCATAATCTACAAATTTGAATATTTAATCCCGTCATATCAAAATTTATCACCAAAGCACACACTTGCTATAAAACGAGAAATTTGGTTTCTCGACGATAACCGATAACGTTTTTTTTAAACGAGAATTCTTATTTCCTGATGCGAATGTGTTAACATGTTCTACCATTTTCAGGTCACTATTGACTCGCTGTACCAAAAATTATGAATTTTTTTTGAAATTATAACTTTTTATTTAAATTTACTATTGAATAATTTTATTTATTTTACAGAATGATTTCGTAATGTCATTATTAAATTTTTCAAATACAATAAATGGTTATAATTTAAGTGATACAGAAATTGGTTTATTTTCTGCAATGGTTTTATTAACTGGTGATCGTTCTGGTATTACTGAAATGAAATCAATATCACGAACAAGAGAACGTATTACAGAAGCATTACGTGTACAAATTGTTAGATCACGTCCAGGTGCAACAAGTGCCCTACAATTAATGCCAGCATTAGAGGCAAAAATATTAGAATTACGTGCATTGGGGGCTAAACATTTTTCACATTTAGATTGGTTAAGAACAAATTGGACTAAACTAAGATTACCACCATTATTTGCTGAAATATTTGACATTAAAACAGAAGAAGATCAATAAAATAATAAAATAATTTATTATTATTCTATCTGAGAGAGAGAAAAAGAGTTTAAAAACAAAACAAAAAATGGCGAATTTATATTTAAACAAAAAAAAAAGCATCATACAAAATGGCGTCAATGACGAAAAGAAAAAAAACATCATTTTTATTATACATAAATTAAATATTATATATATAGAACAAAAATATATATATATAAAAAAAAACATTTTAAATTTAAAAAATATTATATTAAAAATGGAACCTATATAAATTTTTAACTGTTATCGTATTCTGTTAAGTTTTTTTTAATTATTTTAAAAATAAACAATAAAAAAAAAATTATATAAATGAAAAATAAAAGTAAAATGAAAAAAAATTAAATATATTTAATTAATTAATATTAAATCAAAATCTCACTTAATTTATGCACGCATCAAAAAAAAAAACCAATTTAATTTTTTTAACTTAAAAAATCCTGAAGCTTGAAACAGAATCAGAGGTACGAACCAGTGATGTAAACGTGTTGTCATATCCCAGAAAGAAAGATAAATATCACAATTCTATTGATAGTATTTAATCACATCCGTTTAGACTATAGAATATATTTCGATTTTATGCGTAGCCAGTGATAATAAATTAGAAAATTTATATTTTACTTGATCGTTAATGTTCTGTTTTGTTTTAGCTGTAACGATGTCAATGTCACCGAAAGTCCCAGTCCTCATAGTACAGTTATCGCTCGTTGCCGTCGTCGTCGTCGTCGTCGTCTTGCTTTGATTCTGTTTCGAGCTTAAAATAATAAAAAAAACTTTCTATAAAAAAATTATTGCCAAAAATTTTTACTAATTTTGTTTTTTTCGTTATATTTAAAAAAAGAAAATTTATATTTTTGTTAATTAATTACAATTTTCGTTTTGTTTTTTTTAGACCTTTTTGAAAAAATTAAATTTTAATAAAACAAAAAAAAAAAATTTGGTATAAGAGAAAAAAAGCCTTAATTTTTCAATCATAAATTTAAAAAAATAAAATGCAATTATTTTTAAAATTGTATTTAAAAAAATAAAAACAATTTTTTTTTTAAATTATTTTTTATTAAATTAAATTTTAAATATATATATTAGAAAATAAATAAAATAATTAAAATTAATTTTAGGTTCATCGGCTAAAAAAAAAAATTTTTTGTTCTTAATATTAAATATTTTTCATTTTTAAACTAAATAAAATTTATATAATTAAAAAAATATACAAAGAAAATTAAAAAATAAAACAAATATCAAAAAAAAAAAAAAAAAATTAATTGCTTGTAATGAAGGAATGATAAAATTAAAAAAGAAATAAAAAATAAAAACAATTATAAATAAATAAAATAAAAATGTGAAAAAACCAGAAACTAAGAAATTTAAAATTGATTAAAAAATAAAATAAAAAATAAATAAAAACTAATTTTCACATATCATTAAATTTAAAAATATTAAAAAAAAAACATATTTTCATTTTTTGTTATTTTTTATTTTTTATTTGTTTTAGTTTTGATTTTCCTATTCAAAAAAAAATTATACATTTCTGCCGGTGATTAAAATGAAAAATCGCCGAAAAAAAAAATTATTAAAAATTTTCAAAAAACCAAAAAAAAATATAGTTCACGATATGTATAATTTCCGATAATGTGTACACATAATGGACTTAAGTCGACTATATAATGAAAATTCTTTAAGTTCTATATAATGAATTTAAGTGGAAAGACTGACTTAATTAATTACAAAATCCTTGTAGCATTCAGTTTTCGTATTAAAGAATTAGTTTAACTTGTTGCAATTAAAACATTTTTTTCATTAAGTAATAAAGAATCATATATAACTCGTCGAGAGTCCCAGTCACAATTGAAATGCTACAGTGCTCTACGTCTACAGTGCGAATTTAAAATACTGGTTTTCTATAAAAATTAAAGAAATTAATAGAAGAATTGACAAACAATTTCAGAAATGTAATGCAAAAAATTAACATTTCTTTATAACATCTATAGTTAACTTTTGTCCATTATGATTCGCCCATAAATACATATTTATTATCATAATTTCACCGGCACCCTATATGAAAATATAAATTTATAAATCAAGAAATATCAAAACTTTTCAATAATATATATAACAATAAAATCAACTATAAATGAATTAATGAATTTAAAAAAGCACATATTATTAATAAAAAAAATTTAAATTTATAATAAATAATAAAAATAGTAAATAATTCAGCTTAAATGTTTTTTAAATAAATAAAATATATAAAAATATTTACATTATATACAAAAAACTTCTAATGAAAAAAAAATTTGTAAATATTTTATGTTTTTTTTTTTTGTAATTTCAAATTTTTTTTAATTATTATTATTATTATATTTTATTATTTAAAAATTATTGTATATTTAAAGAAAAAAACACAAATTAAATATTTTAAAGTGAATAATTTTAATTTTTATTTTTTTTATTATTTTTATTATATATTTGTTTTTTTAGCTCATTGAAATTTTCTTTTCGATTTCCTTTACTGTTTTGTAAAATAATTTTCATATTTTTTTAAAATTTTTTGTTAAGAATTTTTTTTTGGTATAAATAATTTTGGTATAGTCCTCATTGGAAATCAATCAACATGGCATATTTTTGAAATATCTAAATCAAAAATAAATATAGGAAAAATCATTACAAAATTCTAATCATTATAGGAAATCGTAGAGGTTAAAAATTTTTTGTAAGATTTTCTATGAAGAGCAAAAAAGGAAAATTAATTTACTTAAAAAATGTAAAAACTATTTTAAAAATGTGCTGTTGTACATAGATCAATTAGAATGATGTAGAATTTTGAATTCTAATAGAAAATAAATGTCCTTTAGCAGTCCTGAAATACTAAATTCAAAAATCTGTTAGTCTTTCTAAACTAAATAATGATAGTAAATAGAAATCATAATTTTTATGTACCTTAAGTTACTTATTAAAAGTAGATTTGCCAATTATCTAATATTGTCATTTAGGACTTAGGATCAGAATGGTGTAAAGATTTCAATCAAGATTCCAAATTAATTATGAAATATTTGGATTATTCCCATGGACTACACGGATACAAATTATAATACAAATTATAAAAATTATATACTATATTCAATTAATTTTCTATAATTGTAAATAATTAAACTTTATATTTTAATTATTTTTCTATGCTATTATATATCCTCTCCCCGCACCCCTAAGACGCAGCATTAACCCAATCAAAAAACGATCACAGTGACAATTCAAGAAAATAAAACCAAAAGCTTTTTTCAAAAGAAAAATATAAAAAAAAATCAATTTTAAAAATTATAAAAAAATCGATAAAACAAACATTTTTATGCTTTTACAACATAAATAAACACACAGTTTTTGTTTATTAAATGAAATATTTTTTTTAAAAACAAATTATCTCGCATATTTTAAAAATTAACGGCAGCTGGAAAAGACTAAAAACAAAAAAACAATTGAATGGCCAAAAGAAAAATAAGAAAATTTTAAATTAAAAAATTAAATAATTTCTTTTTATCATAAATGAAAAATATATAAATTTAGTAAAATTATTAAAACACCAAATAAATTTAATAATTAATAATCATTAGTGCGTAATTTAAACATTTAACTATAAAAATATGTTGTACCTTTATAAATTTTTTAAAAAAAAAAATTACAGAAAAAGAAAAACTGTGATCAAAAAGAAAATTTTTAATATTTCTTTAATTTTTTTTTTTTTTTAAATAAAATTTTTAATTCTTAAATTCTGTACTATAAAAAAACAAATATTTAATAAAATTTTATATCAAACTTTTTAAAAAATTAATTCATATTAAAAATTAAATATAATAAAAAATATTTTAAATTCTTATTTAAACAAAATTTTATATTTTGTAAAAAAAAAAAACTTTGCTATAAAATTATAGCAAAAAAAATTATCGGTGCTATAAAGTTTTTTTTTTAAATTATTTTTCATGCTAAAAAAAAGAAAAATTTGATTTGCAGCAAATTTAAAAAAAAAAAAAAATTTTCTAATCATTTAAATTTTATTTTCACAATCCAACAAACTAACAAATTCAAATTCAAATATTTTGCGACTACCATTTTGATTTATTATAGTATAAAAAATATTATGAATAATCAAATTATAAAATTTTCCTGTAAAAAATCAAAAAATAAATAAAAATTAAATTTAAAAATAAAAACTTTTTAAGAATTATTAATTAACTAAAAATAAAACAAGTAAAATTTCTTAAACCCATCATCATATTTAACCTCAAAAAAAAAAAAAAACTTACAAAAATATAGAAAAAAAAATTAAAAAATTATTTTAAAAAGTAACTAAAAAAAATTTAAAAAAATATTAAATTGTATTTAAACAAAAAATAGACAGAATTACACAAACTTTAAAAAATAAATAAATAAAAATTAAAAAAAAATATATGTGTCAAATTTATCCCATAAAATAAAAATAGAGAAAAAATAAATGTAGCTAAAAAAAACTTTTAATAAATAATAATTAAAACTAATAAAAAAAATAGTTAAAATATTATAATTATAATATTTTAACCCTTTTATCTGAAATGTTTGACAAAATGGCGGATTTATGTTCGCCCAAAATTTTTGACAAAATGGCGGATTTATGTTCGCCCAAAATCACATAATTTTTTAAAAGTTAACCTCTATCCTATTATTTAAGTTCGATGAAACATATGAAAACTCAAATTTTTATAGTCAGCTAAAAATACAAAATCATTTATAAAATTGTAGAAATTTAAATAATATCTGATTTTTAGTTGAGGTTCATGACATGAGTCTCATGCACAGATTTTAAACCAATTACTTGATATCGTAATTCACATATATTATTAAAAAAAATCCATCTGCTAAGGAAATTTCTTTATAGACTCGGGTGAACATAAATTCGTCTTAAAATTTTCCATTAAAGAAAAACAATCACAAATAAATAAAACTAAAAACTAAAATTTTCAATTTATAGCTAAAGGAATAATTAAATATAATTAATAAAAAGTAACAATAAAATTAATATGTGAAAAATTAATATGAAAATCCAGAATTTAGTCAAAAATAAATTATAATTTTAAAAATATTATAAATTTGGAAAAAAAAAAATATTTAAAAATCTGGAGAAAAAAAATTAATTATTTATAAAATAAATCTGAACCTGAACCTAAAATAAAACATGAAATCTTCAATTTTTAGAAATGTGCATAAATTTAATATATGAAAGACTTGAATATTTGCTCAAAAATTTTAAGATAAAAATTTAAAAATACATTTCAATGACAAATTATAATAAATAAATAAAAAATGTATAAATTATCAAAAAAAAAAATAATATTTGAAGTTTTATTTATTCATTTAATTTTTTTTATAAAATCATTTTCTTATTCAAATTTTCCCATTTTTTAAATATCTTAACTAGGAGCTGATTTCGCAAACAGTACAGATTTGTGGAAAATTTGCTTAATAGTAATTTCCCTTAAATCAATTTAACTGAAACAAATTCCCTATTCCTAAAATCAATTTCCCTAATTATGTTTCTCTGATCATCAATTTTGTTAATTTATATGGTAAGATCGTTTTATAGTTTTATAAAATATAATTAAATTTTATAGTTTTCATAGCAATTTAATTAAAATATTATCATTTTTAATTAATTTAAATGATGATTCACAGAATTTCGTTTTAATCGAATCAAAAAATTAATTTTTTTTAACAACATCACATAATTTTGTTAAAATTAACGATTTTATGTCAATTTTAGTAGATAAAATTATAAAAATTATAAAATTATAATAGCTTCCATAATAACCATATAAAAAATCCATGAATAATATAATAATAATAATGAGAATACCAAATTAAAATACAATCTTTCTAGTTTCATAATCAATTAAATTTTTAATTGTAGATTAGAAATTAACTATTTTATCTAGCACTTAAAATGTTATTATTATTATAAGATTTCAGTGAAAAAAAATAACCAAGAAAATTAGTAAAGTAATATTGGTAAAAGATTTGACAGTTCGTTAGCAAAAATTCGTATAGATTTTTGGTGTCCTCCTCGTGTTTTTTTATAAATTAATGTAAATTACGTGTAATAAATAAATTTAAATTAATGAAATTTATGTTAAATGAATAATTTATTAATTTATTTAATTCTTAATTTGATAGGTAGATAGGGATTTGATACAAAATTTTGTTACATTTTTTTCGCATAGAAATTATTATTGAAATTATTTGTACTCTTATTTAAACTACAGAGATTTTGTGATTTTCTAATGTTAGTAAATTTAATCCGAATTGCATTTATTTGTATAGACATTTTAATCTTAAATTACATAATTTTAATTATTTTAATGTTGGTTTATAAGAACCTCTCTTTCTCTAGATGATAATCACTTTATGTAGTTGAAATTAAAGGTGTTTTAAATTTTTATTTGTAAAAATTGACAAATTGTGAATAATAAAAATGAGAATATTGTTGAAAATTATAATTGCTTTTAAAAATGTGACAATTAATTGAAATGATGCGCGAAATTTGTCCATAAATGTATTTAATATTAAATATCAGTGTTTAGTGTATTGATGCATTCTGCTGATTGCGTAAGAAATCAAAGGTTAGTAAATATTTTCATTACTTTTCATTAATATATTGCATTATTTGCTAATTATTAATTACAATTTCTATATGAATTGGGATATATTTATATTTCCGATTTTCTGTAATGATTTCTGTAAAATTTAGGTTACTATAATTGTATACATGTCTTCTAAATATTATAGTGATTTTAGGGAAATTGATCGTTAGGAAAAATAGTTAGTTAAGGAAATTTCTATTTGGGAAACTGAATTTGGAGAAATTAATTTTAGGGAAATTGTATTTTCCGTTTCCCGGCATGTACAAATTAATTTCCCTTATAAGTTCGTCCTACCACCTACAAGTGGTTTAAAAAAGTATAATAACCTATAAGTTTCTGATAATTGAATTTAGATGGCATTTTTTAGAAATTAAAATTAATATAAATTTGTATGAATGATTAATCCAAGTATTGAAATTGTGTATTGTGTTGTATATGCCGAAATAGCTCAGTTGGGAGAGCGTTAGACTGAAGATCTAAATGTCCCCGGTTCAATCCCGGGTTTCGGCATCAGATTGGGGATCGCTTTTTTTTGTTAAATTTTTATTACAAATAACTATAACATTTTTTTTCAAACTTATATTTATTTTTAGTATAACTTCTGTCTTATAATTTCATAGGGTAAAATAATTATGTATTGATAAGAAATTTTCATTTTTTTTTCACAATTAATTTAAATTTAAATAATTAATATAACGATAACAAATGGTTATTTATCTCTAGCATCCGAATAATACTGTGCTAAACAATCAGAAAGTTCACAGGCTAAATCAATTGTTGATGCACAAAGTATTCTTCTTGAAAATAAATCAAATGGTTCACCATTTGGATTTATTACAACACCACCAGCTTCTTCAACAATTAACATTCTTGACATTTTACATATTTCAAAACAAAATATAAATAAATTTTAATTCTTTAAATATTATATTACAAAATATATGGATAATATTACCCGGCTCCAAAATCCCAATGATGAATTCCCATTTCAAAAACAGCATCACCTCCTCCAGAAGCCACCTTTAAAATTTAATTATGATTATATGAAAAAAAAATCAATCATATAATATTTTAATTAGTATTTTAATTACCATAGCCAAATTTAAGGCACAAGATCCAGTGGCACGGATTCTAATAAATTAATTAATATTTTATTTAAAAAAAACAACTATATTTCTTTTAATAAATATCTTTAAATATAACAAACCCATGTACACGATTAGTAAGTCTATTAAAATTTTCAATACAATATTTTCCTTTCTTTTTATGCGCTGTACCTAATTCCATTAATATTAATGCTTTATTTAATTTCTTTGTACGACTAACACGCATTCTGCAATCATTATTAAAAGCACCTTGACCTTGAATTGCTGTAAATTTTTGATCTAAAACAGAATTGTATATAATTCCAATTACAGGAACCTATAAATTTTTTAATTTTTTTATATGTGTAAATCAATCAGCAGAATTATAAATTTATATTTATATGTACTTTATTGACAAATAATGCTAGGGAAATGCAAGATTGTGGATAACTATGTATAAAATTCATTGTACCATCAATAGGATCTATTAACCATGTTGGTTCATTTGTTAATGCTTCATTTAAACCTAATGGTTCCATTTCTTCACTAATAACTCTAAACAATAATATACAAAAAAGCAAATAATAATAATTCGTTATATAGAAAATATTGGAAAAATTTTTTTTAACTTAAAAGCTGGATATCTAGCTGATAAATCATTAATTAACATAGATTCAACTTCTTTATCAGCTGCTGTTAGTAAATCAGTTCGACCTGTTTAAAATTTTTAAAATTATTCATCTATTAGTTTATTTGATTTGATTGCTTGTATATCAACTAACTTGATTTTACTTCATATTTTTGCTTCCCATCATTTTTACTAGCAACAAACTGAATTTTTTTTATATATGTATTTTCATAATTTTTATGCATTAGAAATAAAAAAAAATATTATATACTTACAGCTCCAGCCTTGTAAACTGCCTTCATTGCAACATTGAATATTTTATTATATTTCGAAACCATTTTTTTTTAAATTTTTTCTTTTTGCCAAAATTAATAAATATTATATTAAATAAAATTATTTTTAAATAAATTAGAATTTATGACAACCAAACAAAAAAAAATACGAAATAATTTATGTTTTTTTTTTTTAAATTATGAACTTATTAGTTCATTTTTGAAACCAATACTAAATATATTTTAGATAAAAAAATTATAAGCTGTTACGATTGATATTAAATTTATATAAATTGTAATAGTGAAAATTTTTTTTTTCTTAAAATACTTGGCCCCTTATCTTTTGGCCCTAGGACCTTTATTTTGGCTTCATTTCATTTAATAATTAATTTATTTACCCAATAGTACAATAAATTGTTGTAACAAATTATGGTCCAGTGAAGCAGCAGCAGATTTGTGCTTAAAAAATCGAATTTATACAAAATTTTCTATCATTTAACCAGTTAAGCGAGTCATTTATTTTTAAAAGTGTGTTTTTGGGTGCATAATTAAAATCGCCGATCACGTATATATTCGTCAAATGCGCTTAGCTGGTTAATATGCACTGACCGAAAAAATTCATATTACATTCTACATATTGCAATCTTCATATAAGTGTAAACTACACTTTTCCATGATATTGTTTTAAGTTTTTACTAACATTTTGAATTTTCATTTTTTTTTCACCCGGCGTATATATACGTCAAACGCACCATAGAAGCACTTCTACATGACGTTATATACGTCAAACGCGGTTAAAATGGTTAAAATTCTAAAATAAATTGTTGCTTGTCTTCTTGCCAGAACAATATTAAGCGAAGCGAAAAACATTATGCAAAGAAGAAAAAAATAATTTTAAAAAAAAAGCATAGTTTGGGTTTTTTTACACCATAAATTTTATATTATTTATATAATTATATTTAGTCTCTCCTTTTCTTGCAATCAACTATAAACATTTAATTTTACCATATTTTTTTTTAGATATAATGACAAATAATTAATCGAAATTACTTTTCACAATTATTATAATAATTTATGTATTATATGTATAAGTAGCATATAACAACAATAAACATTAAATAGTTTTTTATTTAATATATTTAAATATATATATAACTTTGACTTTAATCAATTATATTGCTTTTTTATAAACTTTAGAAGCAAAAAAAAAACTTATGCTTTCAAATATATTTAAGCAAAACTTTTCATTAAATATTTTTTCATAAATTTATTTTTCAATTTTTATAATAATTTTTTTGGTTGTAGATTTTATATTAATTTAACAGAATGATTTTTTTTATTTATTAAATATTTGTTTTACATATAATCATTAAGTATACAAATTTTTTTTTTAATAATTATATGGACAATTTATGTATGTAAAGCCAATTTTATAAATTTCAGTCATAACAAAATAACGAAAAAATATTTATAAGCACATTTACTAATTTGAAAATATTTTCTAATATTATATTTATTTATATTTTTTTTTTATTTGTGTTCCTTTGGAATGATATGTATCCGTTTTATGATTTATATTTATTAGTATATATATTTTAGGTCGGCGATTTAATAAATTTTCTAAAACATACGCCATTTTGTTGATATGTTTTTTTTTAACAATATTTTAAATATATATTTATATTATTTTAGTATATATACTTAATGCTAATAAAAGGATATATTAGAGAGCTTCGAGCAAAATGTATAATGATCAAAAAAATATAAAATCAAAAAGTGTTAATATATTTTATCAATATTTACAAAAATTTAAATATGGAAAGGTTTAAGCATAAATTAAATATTTATATAAAATTATATTTAAAAAAGAATATATTTTAATATAAAATATTACAAAATTAAAATTAGAAATATTTTATTATAATTTCCTCAAGAGACAAATTGCTAATATGGTTATCTATTTATTTGGGAACTGTTTTATTTTTAGTGCAATGGTCTTTTACATTATGTACAATTTATATTACAATTTTCCCAAATCTGAATACAGCCCACGAAGTGATGTTTAAAATAATAAGGAATTTATTTTTTAAATTAATGGGTTTTTCGAATTTTTTCCTTTGATTAAACTGTCGATTATTTAAATATTTTGGCGAATTTTCTTTTCCTGTTGCCATTTTGAATGGTTATTCATAGTGCTGAGTACAAATTTTGCCAAGACGAAAAAAATATATAATGCCATTTTTCATATTCTGTCATTATTAATCTTAATCATACATTAATTTTTAAAACTCTTTCATTTTAATCATATTTTTAGTCTCTTTTTCCATATTTATAATTTTTTTCATAAGTATAAATTTACTGTCCTTAATTTTTCATCTTAATATAGCTATACTGAAAATGGAAATACATAATATGAAATTTATGTAAAAAATCAACAAAAAAATATATTTAAAAACAAAAATTATTCTAATGCATTTTTGTTTTTATTTCAGCTTAAATATTTTATATAATAATTTTAATAAAAAAAATGTTTAAAATTAATATTTATACAAAATAAGGAAAAATGAAAATATATAATATATGTATATAATATGTAATTACAAAAAATATTTTGAACCCTAGAATTATATATGTATAATTTCCACAACAACTAAAAATATTTTAACAAAAAAGAATAAAATTAAAAAAAAAAAATTAATATATATTTATAAGATAAATTTACAAAAAAAATATATTTAGATATTTTAGGAGATCTTAAAATTTAACATACATAACTATATAATATTTACTAATTATATATTTAATAATATTTGATTTTAAATGAAACTCTGATTTAAATTCTATTTATTTTTTTCATTTCTGGATATGCGCAAAACATTTTTAGTTAACAAAAGAAAAATGTTACTTAAACATTTATGATAACGACATTTAATTACATATTATATAATAATATAATATACATTTATGTATATATATACCAAACCTAAATGTTTGAATTATAATATTCAAATTATTTAAATGAGCATTGCATATAGTATTGAAACATTAAAGCACGATGGTAAATCAAATTCATAAATTTTTCAAAAACAAAAAACAAAACAAGTCATTGTAATTATAAAGTTTTGATTTTCTAGAGATTTGAGACATATTACGATCTTTATAAACAATCTAAAAGTAAGTCATTCATATGTGCCTCTATATGAAATGCACATATATACTTAATTTCTTAAAAACTAATAAAAGTGTGTTGTGCAGTAAACTAGAAATTATATAACAGCTTTTAATATTCATTATTATTATTATTTTTTTTTGTACAGTTGCATATATTTTTTCTTTAAATATAATCTAAAAAAAGGAAGTTTTTTTTTGTTTATCTATGAAATGCACATAATTTCTTAAAAACTAATAAATTAAACTAATGTAAGATGTGTTGGGCAATAATAAACGATAAATTAAACATTATTAAAATTATAAATAAATTATATTATTGTAAAAAGATTTTTGCTTCATATTATATTTTTTTATATAGATAGATTTTTAAATAAAATGTGCTCATCCTCTTCTATATATATTCAAAAACTTTCAAACACGCATATAGCAAATTATAATTTCAATTTTCATTTTGGTTTTTCTTTATATCGTAACAATTAAAAATTAATATAACATAAAATTACATATAAATTTATTTATTAGCTTCAGGTCGATTAGCAAATAATTGTTCAACAATTGTTTCATCACCTAACGTTGATATATCACCAACTTCACGATCATTAATTGCTACTTTTCTTAATACACGACGCATTATTTTACCAGATCGTGTTTTTGGTAAACTAGGGGCATTTTGTACAATATCTGGTTGTGCAAATGGACCAATACGTTCTCGAACCAATTTCTTTAATTCATCAGTTAATTTTTTATCAAATATTTCATTTTCATTTGGTGTTATAAAACAATAAAGGCATTCACCTTTAACTGGATGTGGCCGTGCAACAACAGCTGCTTCAGCAACACGATTATGTTCAGTTAAAACAGCTTCAACTTCAGCTGTTGACATTAAATGACCAGATACATTTAACATATCATCAACACGTCCAGTTATCCATAAATAACCATCAGCATCACGACGAGCACCTATACATATGTAAAATAAATAAATAAAATTTAAATATCATAATTAAATTTGATTTTGAGAAAAAAAAATAATGTGTGTAAAATCTTACCATCGCCAGTACAATAAAATCCTGGAAATTTAGCAAAATATGTACTTTCAAATCTAGGATGATTATTGTATAAAGTTCTCATCATACCAGGCCATGGTTGTGAAAATACTAAATAACCTTCACCTTCTCCTTTTATTTCATTCCCACCTTCATCAAGTAAAATTGGTTTAACACCAAAGAATGGAAATGACTATTTATTTAAATAAATAAAAATAAATATTAAATTAAATTAAAATATTATATGAAAAATTTTCAATTTCTTACTGCTGATCCTGGTTTCATTGGTGTAGCACCTGGTAACGGTGTAATTACATGTCCACCAGTTTCAGTTTGCCAAAATGTATCAACAATTGAACATTTCTCTTTACCAATATGTCTATAATACCACATCCATGCTTCAGGATTAATTGGTTCACCAACGCTTCCAAGTACTTTTAATGTATTAAGTTTATGTTTTTTAACAGGACCTTCACCAAATTTCATTAATGCTCTAATTGCTGTTGGTGCTGTATAAAATTGTGTTACATTATATTTATCAATAATTTCCCAATATCTATCATTATCTGGATAAAATGGTGTTCCTTCAAACATAACAGATGTTGCACCATTTGCTAATGGACCATATACAACATATGTATGTCCAGTTATCCAACCAATATCAGCTGTACACCAAAATATTTCATTTGGTTTATAATCAAATACGATTTTAAATGTTGTTGCTGCATATAATAAATAACCACCAGTTGTATGTAATACACCTTTTGGTTTACCAGTTGAACCACTTGTATATAACATAAATAATGGATCTTCAGCTGACATCCATTCTGGATAACATGCAGCTTCTTTATCTTCCATTTCTTCATGCCACCAAAAATCACGATCATCTGTCCATGGTATATCCTGATCAGTTAAATTCTCTTTACATTCTGTAACACGTTTTAAATGTGATACAACAATACATTTATTAACACGATGACCCATTTCTTCAGCTTTCTCTAATGCAATATCACATAATGCTTTTAAAAATAATGGTTTTTCACCACGCCATGCACCATCAGATGTTAATAATATTTTTGCTTTACAATCAACCAAACGTTCGGCCAATGAATCTGGTGAAAAACCAGCAAATACAATTGAATGTACAGCACCAATTCTTGAACATGCTAACATTGCAATTGGTAATTCTAATATCATTGGCATATAAATTGATACACGATCACCTTTTTTTATACCATGATCTTTTAATACATTAGCAAAACGACAAACTTCTTCCAATAACTTACGATATGTCATTCCTTTTGAATAATCATCGGGGTGATTGCCTTCCCTAAAAAAAACAATTTTGAATAAACAAAAAAAGAAAAATTTATCTTTTAGTTTTGTAAACAACATTTTTTTTTGCAGATTTCAAATTTTATTTTTTGACCTAATTTTTCTAACATAAACTTGAAAAATAAGCTTAAAAAGCTTAAAAAGCTTAAAAAAAATTTCTTTTGAAAATATATATAAATATAGAATTTTCTTATTTGTACAATATTTTAAATTTCACAAAATGTTTTGGTTATTCTGCTTTTGTTTATAAATAGCATATAGGAAATTATTATTATTAATAAATTAAAAGAGTGATCACGGAATGATTTTAGGCGGAAATTTTTTGTATTTAAAATACAAATTTTATTGTTCATTTTAAGGAATTATTTAGCAGATAAATGAACTGTGGCGCTACGCCAGAGATTATTCACATTTAATTGGCAAACTTCCCAATTTTTATCAATTAAAATATTATTCATAAAAATGTAAATACGAAAATAAAAAATTACAATTTGAGATACATTTTGTTATAAAGCGGAAATGGAAATAATAGATAAATTTATTAAACATAATTTTTATAAATTATGTTTAATTATTGATAAAGTTCATTTCTAGTAATTTTAATTATCATATTTTTTTTTATGAATAATTCAAAGTCAATTAGAGAATAAATAATCAAATTGGATTATAATTTTAATTAAAGTAAGTAAAGTAAATATTTAAGTTATTACTAATTACTTAATAAGTCGATAAAATATAATTGATAATTTAGTAATTGGTATAAATTTTTTATGCAAAATTTATGCAAATTAAAATTTCTTGAATTTTGGAAATAAGTAGAGCTACCTATATTAAATTTTGATTAGGAAGTAAATTTTTTTTTTAATTAAAATACATTTTTCTGTCTACTATGGTGTCTGGTTGATTTGAAATGTTCAAAATTTGATGACATAAGTAATTAGTCCTATATTTAAATTAAACTAGCAAAGATATTTAGGTCGGAAACGAAGTATAAGGCTTTTCTTGCAGACCAAAACAGTCGTTGACAATATGATTTACGAGGAATATCTTTCAAATGAAATCAATTAGTGAACCAAAAATTTATTGTAATAAAAAGCTTTAGAGATCCTTAAGAAATCTCATTGATTTTAAATACTTTTCGTGAAACCACATAAAAATCCTATTTCCTGTTCAGGTTACACAATCATCCATTAATGATTTGCAATATTTATTATAATTTCGGTAATAATTATATAAATGATAGCTTTAATTCTATTTTGTCAATTATTTTCAATTCAATTCAAATATTTAAAAAGATATATAAGAAATTATCATTTCAATAATAATATTTATCAATAATTATGAAATATGTTTCTGTTCTGAGTGATAAAGTAAATTTATGGTCATGGTAAAATATATAATCAATATTTTTAAAAATTACTTGTAATATTATTTAATTTACTCTTTATCTATATATTTACCAAAATAATAATTTAAATATGGTTTTTTGTAAACGACCTTGTAAAAATGTGCTGTCAAAAAAATGACTAAATGTAAAATATTAATATTCTGTTAATATTTTTGGAAAAAAAAGTAAACATAAAATTAAGAAATTTATTAGATTAGTCATGTAGAAATTTGTAATAAATGTTTATAGTAATTTTATGATGCTAGAAAAACTATTAATAAAAGATAAATTCAAAATAAATAAATAAAATTTTTACAAAAAAAAATTGCTATTTTTTTTAGTTTTTTTTCCGAAATTAGGAGCGGTGAATCGCCAGTGTTGAAAAGAATTTTATTTATAAACAAACCATGATTTGTATTTTAATTAGTATAAATTTTAAAAATTTCAAAATTCATATTTTATGCCTTATTTATTCTGTAAATTCACACAAAATTTATGTAAAACAAATAATTACTTAATTGTGTTGTACAAAAGTGATAATATATTTTCGACAGAAATAATTTGTCTAATATAAGATTTCTCATGGACATTAATTAAAAGAAAAATATTGTAACTACCAGTGACTGGTGTAATATATTCATTTTGAATATAGTAAATATGCAATTATAGATATAATATCGATTCATTCAAGGCAACATATTTTTCGGTAAGTACAATTGCATAAGTAGTTTATTGTTGATGTCAGAAAGGTGATCTATCTATATCTAAGCAATCACAATATATTCAATATGGAAAAGAAGTACATACATAAACTAAATACAACAACAATGTGTAATATAGTAATAAAGTTTATTAATAAAGCTATACATACATAGCTGAAAAACTTTATTATAATTCCCTGAATTCTGCACATTCTAACTAATATACTATATAGAATTAAGATGCCAACATTTATTCTAGTTACCCTAATTTTTAATATCAATTATGAATAATAAACAAAATGTGCTATTATGAAACGACGACGTTATCAGTTATCAAATTTCGGTTTTTTTTATATTAATTACATTATTTACTTGTAACCCCAGGCCCAGACCTCCGATTGTTTAATGTTTACAACTATGTATTATAATACTAAGCCAAACATTTCAACAAATTGAGAAGAAATATTATTTTTACTTTTGAGAGAGAAAAAATCACGCGACGAATAATATTGAACAATGTACAATAAGAATTTTATATAAAATCACACGACTTTTTCACGACCAACGGCCAATAGCAGATAGCAGAAATTAAAACAGCTGACAACTATATAGTATAAGTATACCAAAGACAGAATTACATTGATTAAATATGTTCAGATTTATGTTATATTTTATAGTGTACCTGCTTTGATAGATTTCAGTTTTCAAATTTCATACAAATTATTATTTTGCTAACTTTTATTGAAGATTACTTTAGTAGGTAAAGTTATCATCAAATTGCACAAAACATTATTCAATAAAATAATTTTCATTAAATTAAATATTGATTTTAAATATAATTTATGATAATTATATTTAAATAAATCAATTTTTTATTTATTTAATAAATTTTAGATTTGTGTATTATTAGGACGTTAAAAATAAATTTAAATTTACGTAAAGGTGATAATTAAAAATCGCACCTATTTTAAAAATTTTTTTTTAGATCTACTCCTAAATGAAATAGGAAAAGTCGTAATTATACAAAATATTTTTTTCTATTATGTTACCGGAAGAATTTTACTGTAGAAAAAGGATGCAAATAACAAAGTAAAATTCAAAATTATTACAGATCAAAGCAGGATTATTATTACTAGTAACAACAGAATGTAAATAACTTATTATTGTTATTTACATTATCGGTTACCTTTTTGTGGGCAAACATTTAGTAAAAGCTTACGTAAATAAGGTTCTAAAGGTTATTTTTCTAGAATGTATAGTCAGTACATTAAAAAAATTAATATTTACGTAATTTACGTTCCACGAAAATCGGAAAAAACGATTGTAAAATTTACAATCAAATTTATATATGTACACTAATATAATTAATTAAATTAATTTTGAATTTCTTAATTAAATATTTATATATTTTTAATTTATTTAATATAATTATGTATATTCAATTTTTCTATATTAATTTATTTATTGAACTTTTTATATATATTCAATTTGAAATTATTGTAAATATTATTGATAGTTCTGTGTTAGAAGTTGAAATATTCTTTTTATTAGCGAACAAATAATTAATATTCAATTTATAATATCAAAAATTATTATGTAATTAAAATTATTTTATATTAGAAAATAACAATTTTTTTTTCAATTTAAAAAAAAAAATGTAAAAATAAATTGAATAATGTACAGAAAATAGAAAATATATAAAGTAAATAAAATATGTAATTTTAAATTATACTTGAATTTTATGTGTGTTTTAAACAAATTAAATTAAATTTTTCCTAGTCATGTTGTGTCGTCAGAATATCATTTAGTTTTATTATCAGAAATTTGAAATTTAAAACTAATCTTCTTATATCATATAAAAAATTGTATTATACCGAATTACAATTTTTTTTCTGAAATTATTTTGATCAGAAAACTGAAATTAAGAATGTGTAATCATAATTAACTATATAATAAACATAGGATATGTAATTTTATACTTTCGTAAAATATTGGAACTTGGAACTATCCAATTAATGTTGGTAATAATTTCAAAATAAAATAATTTAATAATTTTAGCTTCACATTTTAACTTTGTCAGTAATTAATTTTATGTTTACCATTATTACATTTTTATTTGCAATAACGAAAATGTAATAAAGATTATTTGAAAAGCGACCTTCATTTCTTATGTATACCATGACAAAATGAAGCACACAGAGACAAGGTTCAATGATGATACCGAAACGAAGAGAATGCAGTAAAAAGGACAAACTCAGTTTGTAAAGACAAAACAAGATGAACATTTTTCCACTTTGTAACAAAACTAAAAATTAATTTACATAATTTTTAAAAGCTCAAATTATTATGAATAAAATATTATAAATTTTAATGATTTCACATAGTATT
Source organism: Empis stercorea (assembly GCA_949752835.1). Lineage (NCBI taxonomy): Eukaryota > Metazoa > Arthropoda > Insecta > Diptera > Empididae > Empis > Empis stercorea. The sequence continues at coordinate 14,673,599 of OX457085.1, read as the reverse complement.
ATAAAATAATGAAATTAATTTCCTTAATTGTAATTATGACAATTTCGAAACGTCATTGAACTTTCGTTTAAACAAAAATACGTCTATAATTATATTTTGTCTCCAAGTATATAGCAAATTTATTGTCCACAAAACAAAAAATATATATATACATAAATAAAAAAATTAAATTTACAAATTTATTCGATATTAAATTGTGATGATTGTCTGTTTTTTTTTTACTACCTTTTATTTTATTTAGACAATTTTCAATTAAACAGAGAACCACCAGGTTCAAAAAATGTTCATTATTTTTCTTATTTAGGTTATAAATTATACTTTACTTTGTTACATACACTTAAAAATAAAACAAAATTCGAGAAATTGAATAAATAAATAATTGAATTGAAATTAAATTTTGAGAAAATAAATATAAATTTTTTGAATTTTTTTTTTTTTATAAATACAAATACATTTTTTGTTAAATAAGTATAAAATTTTAAATATAAACACCCTAAATTACGTATTAACGTTATAGTATAGATACGTAAATATTACTGCGATTTGCTATTTATTATCCTACATCTGTTTTAACACCTTTACACACACAATAAATATATATAAATAAAATCTATTAATAAAACCTTTAATATACTAGGTCAAACCTACGAATTTACATAAAATATATTACATATTTTGTAACCTTTAATAGTGGATTATCATATATACTGTTTTTTTAGATTTTTACCAAAATATATAATTATAGAACCAGTTATTACTTTAAGACATTTAAAACGAAGAAAAAACTTAAATTTCTTAAGAATAAAAAATTGCGCATGTCTTCCTTTCATTATCCTTCAAAACCATCAAAAAAAAACCCTCTTACTACAAATATATTTTTCATTATCATTTCTACAATACACACTAAAATTTATGTTATACCATTTTCATTATATGTATTACTACAAAAAAAATTTCAGTAATTTTTTTCGTACCTTTTTGGAAAAATCAATATAATTTTTTTTTTCTCCTTGAATTAATATTAATCTAACTACGTAATTACATAAAAATATTTTTCAGAATATTAATATAAATAATTAAATTAATTTAAGTTTAATTACCAATAATATGCAACTGTATCACCAAGTCCATTTTTAACATTTCTATCCAATAAATTATAACAAATATTTGTTGATGCACCTTCCATCCATTTAATATGAATTGGTCCTTTTGTCATATCAAAATTATATTGTAAAAATTTTTTTGGATCAGCTGGTGTTTCCCAATGAAATTGTTTAGCAATACGACCCCAAAATTCTTCTGGATTATTTAATGATTCTTGATAAAATTTCTGATATTCATCCATAGTTGAGACATATGCATTTTTACTAATTATTGGATTTGGTTCATAAATTGATTTTTCAGATGGCATTTTTATTTAATTATAATTCGAACTTTTTTTTTTTTGGAAATATAAATATAACTTCAACTAAAACTTGTTAGTAACTTTAACTTCAACTTTGTTGCAAAAAAATTTAAATTTTTTATAAATTTTTTTTTATTTTATAAATTTGAAATTCAATTAATTTTATAAGTTCAAAAAATAAAAAACAGAAGAAAATTAATTGCAAAATATACAAAAAAAAATTTAAAACACTTTGATTATTTTCCTGTAATAGAAAACATTGAATTTTTCACTTCAACACTTAAAAATATTTAATTTTTTTTTTCCTTTTTACTTCTGCACTTTTTGTTGTATATAAAAGAGGGTATATCGAATTGATGGGCACTTCAGACCACACTGTATTTAATTTGATTGGTGTAATTTTTCGTACGTCTAAGCAACTTAAATGATTTGATCGAACTGAAAATAAAGTGATAAAGAATATTTTTAAAAAAAATATCTGATTGTTAATTAGTTTTGCAAACTTTTGAAAGCTTATATTTTTTTATTTGTAGTTCGGTCGGTTTTTAAATTGTGTATATGCATTTTTGAGAGGGGTTGCTTTTAATGTACATGAAAAATGTAAAATTATAGAAAATATTTTAGTATTTCGTCAAATTATTGAAATAGATTCGGTTATTTCAATATATTAAAAAGCTTTTCTCTTTTATTGGGTATACTTTTGATTTGATCATGACATTTATTTATTTTTAAATTTCGTAAAGAGAACGAGAATTTTGTTTTTTTATTTTTGTTCAATTAGTCTTTACTAAGGTGGATAAATTCTGTTAAACCACCTGAGTAAGTAATGAAAAAAAAAACAATTAATAAAAAATATTTTACTATAGTTATAAAATTTTATTTTAGAATCTATAATAATACTCGTAAAGTGAATTATATCATAGTATATGAAAAATATATTTATGATTCATTAATACAATTACACCATATTCGAAATTTCTTTTAATAATTTTAAGAATTCTCCTTAACTAAATATAAATATACAATTTGATAAATAATATAACATTTTCAAATAAATTTATGAGAAGAATTCTATTTATAATTTTTGAATATTGATCTTAAATTTATGTAGAAAATTTTTTTTTATCAAATATTTTAAATATTCATTTAAATTTTATAAATTAACGAAATTTCGATAAAACAAATATTGTTATTAAAAACTCGATTTGATTAATTATAGAGAAAACATATGATCAGGAATTAAATGAAAATATAAATTGTAATGAACTTGGCATTATTTTATCGAATTTACGATAATGTTTTCTTGACTATAAGCTAATTTCGATCTCTAATTAATATTATGGCTTTAATTTCCAGTTTTACTGACCTAGGTCAATTTAACCTTGCTTAAATGGTTGTTATCTTCCTTGTATTTTAATTTTAACCCTGTAGTAGCAATAGTATTTACTGATTATTCTAATTGAAGCATGATGATGAACAAGAAGAGAGACCGTAATTAATGCTCGTAATTATATGAACTTTATTTAATTATCTAAATAAATATTTAAAAATTGTTATTGTAAAGGATGATTTTAAGTAGCTTAGCGGAGATTCATTTCGATGGCGTTCTAAGTTGACAATAAATTTGGTACTTTCGATGTCAATCGTGAATTACGACTTGTATTTTTGACAAGTGATTGTGAGACTCAGCTTACATGAGTACCGTTAAAAAAATATGACTATACATATAAAAATCATTGAACACAATATTCGAGATGTATGAGCGTCATCTTAAAATCAACGACTACTACATGAGATACATATACTGAAGGGGGTTAAAACTATTCAATATAAAATTTGAGATAATTTAAAAATAATTAAATTCCAATTAATAAAATAATATGAAACAAATAATTAAACCTAAATTTCATAATAAATGCCTAAGGTTACCTATTTAAAGTTTCAAAAACCACAAATTAATTATCGAAAATGGAGAAATTGGTTCAGGTAGTAATGCATTGAACCTCTCCGTAATTATTAAAAATTTAGAAATTTTTTTTAATGGATATTTTGAATTTAGAGGAAAACTTAATTAAATTTAAATAATTTTACAATTCGTTTTTGATTACAAATTATTAATAAATGTTCACTAAAAAATTATAAAAAAATTACAATTTATATATTATTCGTGCTCAGTGTGCATTATTTTATGTAATGAATTATTTACCATTAGTCTAGCCAGATTTTTCAAGTATATTTATGTATTTGATTTATTTATTTTAGATTTTAACTAATTTATTCTAAATTAAACTTTCAGTTATTGTTTCTTTTTTAAAATCGCACTTGACCTTAAAACTAAATTATAATTGCAAAAAGTAATATACATGTATGGGAACTAGTAGAAACAGGTGTGACAGAGCAATATTTTTTTTTAGAATCAGGATTTATTATAGTTTAAGTCAAGGTGAACATTCAATTTGCAGAATTAATTATAACAATTCACGATTTTTTTTTATTGTAAATATTCTTAAAATTCAAATTATTAGATATAAGTATATTTAATTACTATAGTATTTCAGAGTTTTTTTTTTACCATTTTTTATTTCCTAACATTATTGAATTTAGATTCAAATAAATTAATTGATATAGAAAATATATTTGAAATTAAATAGAAAGACTAATTATTTGATTGGTAACAGAATTTTAGTAATTTAATTAAATTAACAAATTTCATCTATAAACTTTAATCTTTTCACTATTTACTTTTTTTTTTATATATCAACTATAAAATATTTTTTTGTAATCGTTTTTTTTTTTGAAATTGTTACTATCGAATTTTTAAAAAAAAAACAAAAAAAACGTAGAAGTAAGAAATTTTGAAACACAAATAAAAAATTTCTCATCTCCTCAAACTGAACATAAAATGTAATCTTTTTTTTTTGAAAAGGTCATGATCAATGTTACACGGTTATTTTATTATTAATTTTTAGTTTTTTTTGTTTTCTATATATATGATTATGTGTTGTTATCAGGTTAATATATATTTCCTCATTTCTTATTATTTGAAAGTTTAGACGTAAATTCAAAATGCCTTTTTTAAAACAAAATATTTTTTTTATAATATTAATATTTATCGGATGATCTGAATGATGATGTTCCAATAATTTAAATGATTGATGTAAGTATAATTGAAATACGTAGTTGAAATATTACAAAATTCCTCATTTTCCTTGATTATTATAAAACAAAATTGAAAGTAATTGAATATAAAATAGCAGAAATTTCAATGAAATTGTTGAAATATTTTGTATAGTAAAATACTTGTAATATAATTATTGTCATCTGATCTCTGATCACCAACAGAAAGTGATTTACATAATTAATTTATTGAAATATGATATATTTTGCCTTACGATAGTCTTTGTAAACTTTTATTTCCAAAAATAGTTGAATTAATTTTATTGTTAAAATGTGTCGTCATGATAAATCTATGAACTTTATTACTAAGTTATGATTTTATACTGAACCATTTGTATTGATTTATAATTAATATACATAAATTATTATGTAATTTATCATATATTTATGATAATTTAATCAATTTTGTAATTTTAATCTAATGTAATGTAATGAATAAACAAATTTTGTTCCATATAAAACAAAAATATTATATGCTACTATACGATATGGTATTCCAACAGCAACAATAAATAAAATTGCATAATTTTAGGCGTCTGATTATTTACTTTATTTATATTTTTTAGAATCCATTTTTTTTTTATTATTAAACTATTTTATCTACAAAAATAATAAATAAATTCATAATCGAATGTTTTTACAATAACAAAATTCTTTTATTTTTTATTCCATGTTTATTTTTAAATTATATTGAAATAGGAATTTGCGCAAAACATTTCTGTATCTTATAATTAATTAACAAAACATTTTATTCTTTTATAAATTTAGTTTTAGTTTTTTTCTTGAAATTCAATGATTATCACTTTTTAAAAATTCTTCATATTGTTTTTCATTCATTAATTTCTCCAATTCCTTTGGTGCATTTAATTTCACTTTGAATAACCAGCCTGGAGGGGAGAAAAGGTAGCGATATTATTATTTCTTTTATGTTGTAATATAAATTTGAATTGTATTACCTTTTTCATAACAACTTGTATTTATAAAACCTGGTGAATTTTCAACTTCTGAATTTTTTTCAGTAACAACACCCGAAATCGGTGAATAAATTTCACTAGCTGCTTTAACACTTTCTAAGGCACCGCATTCATCTTTTAATGACAATGTTGTACCAATATCAGGTAATTGTGCATATACAATATCACCAAGTGATTCTTGTGCATAATTTGATATACCTACAATTCCAATATCACCGATTACAGTAACCCATTCATGTTTTTCAGTAAATAGACGATCTTAAAATAAACGAAAATTTAAATTTAAAAATTACTACCACTTCATAACGATTTTTTTTTAAAATATATATCAGGCGCCGAAGTATTTTTTTAAAATAAACTTAATTGAGGTGTGAATCTTTGCTAATTTGCTAAAAATAAAAATTTTCCTTGACATTCGCACAAACATAACCAAACTTTTTTCTTAAATCACTTTCAATTTTATTTGAATTTCTTATTCTTTTTTTTAAATTAATTAATATTATTAAATGAAAATATTTGTAAAAAACAAACCTGCTAACTGTACACTAGACAAACTTATACATCTGTAATTTTTAATATTATTAACACAACTTCTATTTATTAATTTTGTTGCACAAATCAATTGAATTCCCGACCGTAAAAATTTTTGTGTTAAAACCATTTTTGTTGTTGTTTTTTTAATTATAAATATATAATATTTTTTTTTTATTAATTTTTTCTTTCACTCTCAAATTAAATGAAATTAACACCACCGAAAAAATTAATGTATTATATAGATTTGCTTCCTATTCCATTGACCATTTAATTGAAAATGATAACAAAATTTAATTTCTTATTTTTATTAAATGACATCTACGAATTAACTAATAAAAAAATATATTATTATGAAATATTAGGGTTGCCAGATACACATTATAATAAATTTCATAATAATATAAAATATCACTTTCTCTAAAAAATTTTTGAATTTGAATATTGATTTGCATTTAAAGGTGATTTAGGAGGTGGTGGTGATGAAAAATTATAAAATATTTTAATTTGCTATTTTTATCTGAAATAAAAATTTTACAATCATATTGTGTCACTGGTATAATAGTAGTTTTTTTTAAATGAAAATCCATAAAATTATTAAATGTTAGAATGAAGTAAAATTTAAATTTTAAATTATGAAATATATGTAAGTTATTTTTATACAAAATTAAATTAAAATATTTATACAAATTTTAATTCGTAGTCAACACTAAAAAATTGCAAAATAAATATTAAAAAAAAGCTTAATTTCTTATCACAAATTTTGTATATTAATAATGGCAAAAAGGTCAAGAGTTGAAAAACGAAATCATCAATATAACAAAAAAAAAATGATAATAATTAATAATTTATGAAAATATTTACACATCACAAAAAATAATAATAATATACATAATAATAAATAAAATCTAAAATTTATGTATTAAACAAATTTTACTAATTTTTTGAAGACAAAAATTAATTAAATGTACATGATTTTTTTTTTTGTGGTACATACTTTATAATTTATTTTTTATCTATATTTTGTAAGTAATTAAAATGATGACCTAAAGAGCGTTAAGATTGTCAGACCTTTTTGTCATGATCAGATCATTTTAATTATCATTATTTTTTTATAAATTTATATTTATTTTTATATATATTGGAATTAAATTTCTAAGCGATTGAAAAATATGAAAATATAAAATTTACGACAGTGAAATATTTAAATATGTTTAGTAAATAAAATCGGCGCGACCCTGAAATACGTAAAAATATTGAGTCTGAAAAACGTCATACATATATTATTATATAATTATTATTTTAATGTATCAGATTTTGTAAAAATTTACAAAATTTAATTTTTTAAATTATACAAAAATATTTAGGCGCCAACATTTTATAATTTAATTAAAATAATTATAAGTTTGCAATATATAATAATATTATAGGCCAGTCACAATAATTTTTGAATGTTTTTTAGTATAAATAAATTTTATTAATATTTTCGTAGTGAAAAGAAGTGAACGTAAATTTTAAATACTCTTTATTCAGATAAAATCTTGATTTAGGGATGCAGAAAATTTAAAGCTCCTAAACCTGATTAAGATCAATCTAATATTCTAATCCTAAAATTTTTCTCTACACTTTTGAATTCAAAATTTTGAAATAGTGTAAAGTTAGTGTTTATTGAAAAAAACTTTAAACATACCATTTATTTCTTTACTTAATGAAATTTTTAAATCTGTTATACAACATTCTAAAATCTAAACACAACGAATTTCATTTTCTTCTACATACAAAAAAAAACGAAATTTTGTAGCATTTACTTTTATAAAACTATAGTAAAAATTTTGTATATACAAATTAAGAATATCTTTTATTTTTTAAAGATGATGATGATTGTGATGGAATAGGTCGTAATGGTGTTATTAGAAATGGATTTGATCTTGGCATTGGTGGTGTATAATCTGGTTCTGGATATCTAGGATCATAATGATTATTACGTTCATTATTATTTGGATATTGTGCAAATGATGAAAAACTTCTATTATATTGTCCACCACTATTATTTCTCTGATTTAAAACAGCATTTGACATTCGACTAGCTCTTTCAATTGCATCTGTATTTAATTTTATAGATTGATTTTGTTCATTTTTTCCACTTTGTCCATTTTGTCCATTGCTAAGAATAACATTATTTCTTAAATATATTTTTTTTTTAAAAAAAATTTTATTTACATATTTATTTTAATTTTCAGAAAATTTTTTTAATCTTACTTTGTATCATAGGCGTTAATAGGTGAACGATTTGCTATTGAATGTGTATCACTCATAAAATCTCTATTAATATATGGACTCTGTAAAAAAAAATAGTATACATTTTAGTCATATATATAGTTATAATTATTAAAATCACAATTTACATCTCCTGCTATAGTTTCACTGATTACAATTGTTTCTTTTAAAAAATATGACATAAATCCAACATTTATAAACCATAAAATAAATCCTTTTGCAGCCATAATTAACATAATAAATGATGATATTTTAGCTGATAATAATATAATACCATTTAATCCTTTTGAATCTTTTTCCAATGGTAAATTATATAATTTTGTATTAAATTTATCATAATCTAAACCAAATATAACAGATAATGATAAATCCATTCCAGATGTTAATAAAGTTATAAATATCCAAATAAAAAGTAATGTATTTATTTGTCTCAAATTAGTTTTATTCATTTCTAGAAAAAAAAATTGAAATTGAAATAATTATTATTTAGTATAATTAAATTTTTTTTTTTACTTACTTATTATCAATGATATTGAACTAAGTAACCAAAATATCGATGATACCAAATATACCCATACCCAAATATAAATTTGTTCAGTATTTAATGTTGTTTGTATATCATCATCATTTAAAATTGATATATCATCAATATTTGGTGGTAAATTATTAACATCTTTACCATAAAAATACAATTTATAAAATACTATTTCCATTATTGTACCAAAACTAATTTTATTATCATCATTTTGATAATCAACAATGCAATTATTATAATGTACAATACCAACTATTGATAATCCAATCCAAATTAGTGATTGAAGCTTTTATAAAATAAAATAAAAAAAAATGTCAGATTTAATTCAAATTAATTAGTATATATACAGGTACTAAATATATTAAATTTTAAATCAATGAAATTTTATTCTAAATTTTTATGCTAGTATAATTTCAAAAATTGCGTGCAGTTTGTTTCTAATTTATCATTTTTACATCATGATTATTATTTTTATAGTAAGTTTATTTATTTGTATTTATTTTCAGTATATGTATAAGGTCAAATTGGTCTCAATATACATACATCAACCGAAAATTTGATATATTCAATTAATCGTTTTTCAAAGGATCGTTTTTATTTTCGAAAAATAGGAATTTGAATTATAAAAAGATAAAAAGATAAAAATATATTTTAAAATACTTTAAAATATATTCTCGATATTTCAAAATAAGTATAAACATCAATTGCATAGTACACTTGTTATAAGATTAGCTTGGAACCTCGTTAATTGATTTAAATTGTAAGTTTCTAATAATAAGTATAGTGTGAGTACTATGTTAAATTAATTTTCTGGTTAAAATTCAGATTAGATTAATGAATAATTTTGAAACATGCACATCACATATTGCTTTATTAATTTGAAGCTAGATTAAATTAATTAATATTTATGTACACGAATCACTTTATATTAGTCATCAAATTAAATAACTTTATATATTTATATAATATTTTCCTTATGTAATTAACAAAAATGCTTTTATCGTTATTGTAATTTTTATTTAAATTTAAAACTAATGAAATTAATCATTTTTAATTTAACAAATAAATTATTTATATATTATAGCACTTTTATATATAGATTAACAAAATTTCATATATAAAATGTACTAACCACACCAATAATTCCAGCCCATCGTGTTAGTATTTTCTTTCTATGAAAATTTGGATAAGTTACTGAAATATCCATATTTAATTTAATTTTCTTAATTATTTATTATTTAATAAAAAATAAATATGATATTTTCTTATTTTGCCAATTATATATTTATTAAAAAATTTATGGCAAATAAAATGAATAAAATTTGTACACCTTCGAAAATTAATTTTAATCTTATAATACCAAAAAAAAAAATTAATTTCGTTTCGTTTTAAAAAATATTTCGAAATGAATTTTTATTAAAACTAGAATCTAATCAAAATATAACTTTTTTTTAGTTATCATTTTTAGTATATTCTTTTATAATCTAAAATCGATAAAATAATTTACTTATTGTTTTTGTATTTTTATCATTGTACAAAAATTCATACATTTATACTAGAAAAATAGATTTTCATAAAAAGCAAAAAATGATTTTTTTATCAATAATTTTCCAATTGTTATCTAATCTTAATTAACAATTTTTGTTAAATATTTCCAATAAGATTCATTATTAAATTTTTTTTTTGACAGTATTTATTTCATTGTAGCATAGGTAGAAATGGAAAAGATTACAGAAAATAATTTTTTTTTTTGATATCTCTTAATTTTTTTCTAGCAAAAAATAATTGACAAATTTTCATAAAATAAAATTTTGATATCAATAAGAAATTATAGCCATAAAATAAAGGATCATTTTGTCTATATCAAATCGTTTCACTTCGTTTCTGTTAATAAAATTTTTCTAATCATCAAAATTTTAATCTAAGTTATTAATGTATTTGATTGATTTTAATTTAACTTGACAATAATCGCTTAACAAAGCTCTACTCATATAAATTCAGTAAATAGCAGGTAGCATTAAAAGCAAATTAACGGGTGGATAAGTGAAAATAAGGAAAGTGTAAGTATTTACTGTATCTAGTCTAGAGTTAAATTCACGGTTTTTATGTCGATTGGCTTTCATATTTGTTCCATATACAAGTGCAAAAATTCAATCTTCAAATTAGTACCACCTACTTGTTAATCGTATAATGTCGCAGGTGGATTAAAATATACCAACACTTTGGTCTAATTTGTGTAAAAAAAATTTATAGTTTAGAACTTAAATTTAGTTGTCCTTTGATCTTCATGCTAATTTTACCTTCTGACATCAACTTTTTGATTATATTTTGATTATATTTTATTATGTCAATCAAATGAATATATATTGTGGCACATAAAGTAAAATCGAAATTAATTTGTAAAAACTTATATAATTTAGTTTAATTAACAATTCAATTAAGAATTAATTTAGTCAAAATTTGGGACAACGAACAGGATAACTATAATTTCCAAGAGATCCCATAACAATTTATTTTTGCTAAGAAAGGAGCAAAATAAAAAAATTGATGTACAATGCCTTGTAACATTTAGAGATTTATGGGAATAACAAATTATTGTGACTTAAAATAATTTTTGAAATTAAAATAATTAACAATTCAATAATATAAAAAAATAAATAATAATATATTTTATATTTCTTTCTCAAATCTTAACAAAACTTTAAGCTTTTTTTTTTATACAATTTAATACATAATTATTTATTAGAAAATATTATTTATATATTTTATCAATTAATCAGTAAATAATTTTAATACAATTTAATAATATATAATATTTTTTTACAAAATTAAATCAAATTCAAAACTATATCCACTAAAATAAGAATGATTCGTTATCAGTTTAATTGACAACAAAAATTCGTAGAAAAGAAAAAAAACATGACAAAATTAATTAAAAAAATTTAATTTTTGTCCACATGTGTGTGAAAAAAACAAAACTTTTATGTAATTAAAGAACAACATATGAACTTAAAAACAAAAATTTTTCTTTTCCATATGGCAAATATCGTAAATTTATATATGGATACGTAAAATTTTCCAATATCGTAAATTTATTTATATACCAAAATAATGTTCTACCATCTGAATTGTTGTTGTTGTGATAAATGACGGGGTGATGGTGAAATTGATTTTTCACGACTTTGGTTTTTCGGATGTTGTTGTTGATGTTGACTACTATTACTATAACTTTTTACAACAACTGATGGTCGATCATCTTTTGGAAAATGTAATGTATAATCTGGTACAGGAATTGGTGGTAATACTTCATGTTCATTACCATCATGTTCATTATTATTATTATTAGTTTGTTCATTTGGACTAGATAAATGGGTTAATGTATGTTTTGGAGCATTTGTATCATTTCGTGGTCCAAAATATGACCATGGTAATTGACTACGTAATTCAGCATTAACACTACGACGTTCTGGTTTAGCAAGTAATGAATCTGGTAATGCTGTTGTTGGTGTTGTTGGTGATTCTACTTCTTGATATGTTGAATTACGATATGAATCTCTTAATTGTGGTGAATGTTGGCTGAATTGTTGATGATGTGGTTCATTATATTGATAACTATTATTACTATTATGTGATTGATTATGACGTAATTTTAATTGATGAACTGGACTTTCATTTATATCTGTTGGATAATCATCTGTTGGATAATCAGATTTACGTTTATGTTGTTGTTGTTGATGATGTTGTATTATAGATTCTTGACGATCTACTTGTTGCTGTGGTAATGGTATATCAGATTTAGTTGATGTTTCCGGTTCTGGTGATGCAGATTTTGATTTTGATGATTTTTTATTTTTTATAATTGGTGCACTACGTTTTAATGGTTCAAATGTACGTCTTTCATGGCGATGATGATTGTTATTATTATTAGTATTCTCATGACTTTGTTGGCCATCATCATTAAAAGTCTAAAATATAGAAAATTTTATTTATGATATTTTAAATTTAAAAAGAAAAACTATTTTTCAACCTCAGATATTAAAATTTGCGGTTTATGATTATTAATTTCATTTGTCCTGATTATCAGTTTTGTTAATTTAACTGAAAATATTACAGCAACAACATTATATACCCATAAAAAGACACATCTGGATGATATTAATGCTAATCGTATAGCTGGATAACTAAAATACTGATCATAGTCCTTTAACACTGTCATCATTTCTGATACATTTTTAACAGATAAATAATCCAATGTATTTTCAGCTGTCTGAAATATATAAATATATAAATGTTATTAAGTTGATTCAAATTACTTTTTTTACAAAAAAAAAAATATTCTTACAACTTGGAAAATTTTTTTATTTAATTCTATAAAATATTGAAGATTTATAATAAAATTCTTTTAGCTTTTTTAGGTCTTTTTTTTTTAATTCAAATTAAGCTCAAATTGTTCAATGATGTTAACCAATATTTGAATAATTTTGAGAAATGAAATTGTGTAAGTGTTAAATGTATAATTTCGAAAAAAAACTTTACTTTTCAATTCAAATCTAAAATTTCGTTTATTCTCAAACTTAATTTTTTGTAGTTACAACATTTTGTTTATCGCACGACAATTTGTACATTAATTTAAGCTTATATCATTGAATGACTTAATTTTCCTCTCTTTTGGCAAAATTCATTATCGCAAAAAATAATTTATCTATAATGAAACTAATATAGACAAAGTAATAACGATTAACCAAATTTATATATTATATTTTTCTAAAATGAACTTTGAATTATCTAAAAACATGATAACTAATCCAAAAATATATTTTTTTGGTTAAAAATTTTTTAATACTTTTAAGGTAAAATCTAATTAAAATCGGTTACACATAACTAATTTTACTTTTTGCTTTTGTAATAATTAACTGTACTATTAAAAAATTATTTTTTATGACATTTTATAATCATTTTTAAATTGTAATTACATAAAAATGTTCAACACAAAAATTTCAGCATTTATAAAATACAAATTTTAATATTAATTTTTTTTTTTAAAGTTCTTCTTTAATGTATGACATCAACAAAGATTTTAATCTTTTATAATTTTGTTTAACTCTTTTAAAAATTATAATATTCATAATATTTTTTTTTCCTAAGCTTTTGACACGATTTTCAACAATATTTTCAAACTTTGTGTTGTGTATATTATAAAACATGATTTACCGAGACTATATGGGTACAGCAAAAGGGGGGATAATAATTTTTCATAATAACAAAAATATACATAAAATTTTCGAGACACACAAAATCAAAAACAATTAATAAAAAATTTAAAATTATTATTTTTCAATATTTTACAACATAAATATTTTATCAGGAACAAAGAAAAAATCATGTTTAACAAACATTATAAATTTTTATTTTGATAGATGTAATGAAAAATTATCAATTATAAACTATAAATACATTTGAATTTTTTGTAATTATTTTTTAGATGGATGAAAGCGGCTCTACTGATACTTCAATTAATTGTTTAGGAATGTGTAGAGTTTATTTAATATGTATTTTTGATTGTATAATAATAATAATCATTATAGGGGAATGAGCTCAACAATTGGTACACAATTTAATGATTTGGTATACATAATCATTAAATTTTGTGTACCATACAATTAGAAATCATACAATTACATAGTTTGAATTATACAATTTTGAACAATATGGGTACACAAATGGGTATATAATTTTTTAGATTTTGGTGAATTATATAATTTTGTACAAAAATGGGAAAAGAATAATTTATACTTCAAATTTTTGGGTCCAATTTTTGAGCACTTTTTTTGCGAATCTCCCAAAACTGTCATAAACTTTACGAAATCCCCAAAATTTCTTATATTTGATAATTTTTTGAACTAGCTGAGTTCTTTAATAGAAGAATTAAATATTAAGTATTTTTCATTGTATAAATATGATTAAACTGACCGTGTAAGTTTCCCCCTACTACACTTAAACCTTCCCTAATTTTCTATTAAATCTTAAATTTAACAAAAAACCAAAAAATTAAATTATAAATATTAATATTTTTCTTACCTGCGTATAAAAAGTATCATTTATAAAAAATACTGTACTGATAACATCTAAAACACTTCCAATTAATATAAATATCATCCATGGTAAAAAGCATACACGATAAGCTCGACGATTTACAATTGAACAAAATGCTCCTATATACAAAATAAAAATTGAAAGAATAACAACAATTTTCCTTATCTAATAAAATTAACAAAAATATATCTGAAAAATTTGTTTACCTAGTACCATTAATGATGTTATTATCCATAACGCACTAATTATAGCATAACATATGAATATATAAAATGTACGACTAGCAATTGTTGTAACATTTGGCATATTTGGTATAACATTTTTATAATTATTTATATTATTATCATTTGACCAATTCACTTCACCACATTCACTATCTACGAAATAAAAATAAAAAAGACATAAGGAAATTTTTTTTATATATTTAAATTTTTTCATAAAGTAAAAAAACTTTCTTTTTTTTTATAGATAACTAAATGGAAAGAAAAACAAGTTTTTTTTCCAAAAAAATATTTTAGAAATTAATTTAAATGTTTAAAGAATTTAATATTTATGTTAAAAAAAAAAATAGTGTTGTATATATGTTTTTATGTTACCTCTAAAATAGATAAAATAAATAACTTTTTCAAGTGAATTTTTAATTGGAATTTGTAAACATTTATGTACTAAAATACTCCAAATTGATAATCCAAGATAACCAACACCTTGAATCTAAAATAAAATAAAATAAAATTCATATTTCAAATTTTGTTTTTTAATCTGTTTAAATTATTTTAATAACGTTTCCAAGTCAAATTAGTCATTTTCCACAAGCCAAAAATGAAAAATCGTATATTTTTGCAATTTTGGTCGTTTTGCCATAGTCATTATTTCCGGCCGGTAAAAGAAACACAAGCACAACTAGAAGTGCTATTGAATTATCCAGGAGTAAAATTATATATTTTACAGATTATCTTTAAGCAGGGTCTACAATTAGATTACAGGGTCTACAATTAGCTAAATAAGCAGGGTCTACAATTAGATTACAGCTGTTCATTTAGCAGTACATCTACGAGAATGAAACTTCGAAATTCAAATTTTGATAATGTTTCATTTTAATCAGGTTTAATCGAGCCATCGGGAAACATAATTATAGTCGTTAGGGTTATTCATAATTACTCGAACTGTTGCAATGTTAACGACAGCAGTGATATCACTGCCGATTTGAAACTTTGAAATTAATCATTTTTCAAATTAAAAATAAACCTTTGCAAATTTTTTTCATTTTTAAAATCAAAATTCGATTTGGAAAAATAGTCTTTTTAAACTTGTAACATGACTAATTTAACATGGAAATGTTTATTAAATTAATATTGTATTATTACCAATGTTAGAATAGCTGTTAAAATAACTAAAACTCTAATTAATTGGAATTGTCTACCTTTAGAACAAACCATATTTTATTTATTTATTTTTTTCAACTTTTTTTTATAAATGAAAAAAAAAATTTGTTAAATTTTAATTTTAGTATTTAAAATTTAAACACAAAATTTTTTTTATATTTATTTTGTCACAAAATTTTTTCTTTTATTTTTTCGTTGATAATTTTGTATGAAAATTAATTGCGCCATATAAACATTAATTTTTTTATGCAAATTTTAATCTTGAATTGAATAGAGAATTCTTGAAATACAAGTCATAATTAAAAAAAAAATATATTATTATTATTAATGTTGATTTTTTACAGTTGGTTCACAAAAAAAAAAAAAAACAAAACAAAACAAAAAAACTGAATGATGATTTAGGTGCGACATAAAAACACAAAAAATTCCAATCAAATTAAGAAAAAAAAAATTTCACTTATAACTTTAAACAAAACAAAAAAACGTTTTTAACCATTTACAAAAAATTTATAACATAGTACAAAAAAATAATTAATAAAAATCTTTTAAATTTAACAATTACGTCAGATTTTTATTTGCAAAACAAAAATTAAATGAAAAGATATTTTAATTTTATTATTTATTTACTTGTATCTATTTTTAATTTAACTGTTTTTTACGTAAAATTATTTATTATATTATTTTTTCTTATTCATAATGTATAATATAGTATATAAAAATTCAACAGGTTAAAACTTTTTTTGCCGGAAGCTTTGCACCTTCTAAAAAAGCTAAATAAAAACTAGTCAGGTAAAAAAAAAAATTAATAATAAAATAAATAAAAATATAAAATTTTGTTGACTGAAGTCAACATACAAAATAAAATAAAAAAAGCTCCAGAAACATACAATCCAAACGATTGTCGCTTCTGGGTGGATTTGCTACCTACTGTCGCTCCCATATATACCATAACTCGAAAACTACTCTTTTTTTTTGTTAACCATGTAGAAATTTTTATGTATATGTTAAAAAATGTTATTTAAATTATATAAATAATAATTTTTTTTTTATTAATAATAATAAAAAATAGACTTTTGATAAGATAAAAATAAATAAACATTAATCGTTTTTTTTATTTATGTATAGAATATCTAAAATTGATACTGAAAGTAATTTTTTTATTTAGCGAAAAAATAAGAGTTTAAATTACATTTTTCGTTTTGTTATTTTGAATATTCTAATTACAGGTGGTAAATGGTAGGTAAATGGTAAATCAGAGAGATTGTTATAATATGTGTGTATAATATTACCAAAGCCGTATATAATATTATATACGGCTTTGATATTACGTGATCATTATTTGGTTATTATTATTTTTCGTAATTGCCTTGTACAATTTAAAATTCAATTTCTTTTTTGCGCTAATTAATAATGTAAACATAATATGTATTTTTAAATTTAATGTTAAAATGCATATAAGATTTCATTTAATATAATTTAAATGTTTTGTCAATATTTTTCTGATAATTTTTGAAATTAAAAATATTTTATTAACAATTTAAATATTGTACAATTACAATATATTGGTCCGGACCGAATTCTCTAACATGGATAGGTTGTTGAAATTTTGGACAATCACTCGTAATTCGAACATTTTGAATGTTAGAGCATATGGACCATTATATTTTTATTGATTTCTTGTAATATAATTACAATTTTTTTTTGGCAAGAAATTTTGTCAATTCTGTTGTTGGTAAAAATTTCGACATAAACTTGACCGGAATCTTGTTGACGACAACAGAAGATTTAAAATAAAATATATTATTAAAATCATGCAGAAAATATTCTTATTTATTTTGTATTATTATTATGTGACTTTTCATTATGAGTAATTAGCAGATTATGCATATTTACTTATCAATATTGGTAAACAATTTTACCAAATAAAATTTCTATGAATTTTTATTATTGTTATAAATAAATTTTTAGAAATCAAAATAAAATTTTCCCTTTATATAATAAATGGAAAATAAATGTGATTTATATGATTCCATATTTTATTGGCAATTGAATTAGTCTCTCTCTTTGATCAATTTTAAATCGATTCCTCCTAATATACCAACCGAATTATATTTTATACGTGCCATTTAAATTTCAAGATTAATGTAATTCGAATTATTTACAATAATTTTATACTTACTGTTTTTCATAATAATCTTATAATGTTATCTGATCATTTAAATTTTCGACCAAAAAGATATAATTTTATTTTTTTTTTTGTAAAAACGAACTGACCAAAATCTGAAATAGTATAATTTGTAGAAAATTAATTTTTAGTAAAATTATTTTTTGTTTTCTTAATTTATTGTATTAGAGAATTCCCAACATTAGCCAACACCAACAATACATAAATAACTAGACAAAATTAGCTACCATTATTGGCATTTTTATTTTTTTTGCATAAATAAATTCTCATTTGAGAGTTTATTGTAATTTTTAAGATATTTTTTAACTATATATATGTAGATTCGATTATGGTGTCGTGGGCAAATAAAGGAGATTTTAATTTGGAATAATATGTTCCCATTAATATTATAAAGTGGTGAATAATTAAATAATTAGTAATTTTCCTTTACATTTCCAATTCTTTTAATTAAAAATTTGTAATCAATTAAAATGTATAAATAAAGCTTAATCAATATTTATTATTTAATCTATTCGATTTTAGTAATTTATGAAAAAAATTAATTATGGAAAATATTATTTAAAATATGACAAAATGATATAGCAAATATGAAATAGAATTTTCATAAAACTCATTTTGTGCACTTTCTTCGAAACTTGCTGAGAATCCATGATCAAGACTCTGATTTCTTCTTAATACTATTACAGTAACGTGAATTTGTTAAAGAAGATATTCAAGAATTTCTTCTTGTCCCCATAGTGATCCAAAGTTTCTACATTAACTATTAACTAAAATTCATATACTAAATAACAAAACATTCTAAGAAAAATTTCAATTATACTTTCTAATTACGAAATTCTGTAAAATTCCTTTAGGTTAATCACCTGTTCCTGTTAACAAGAAGAAAAAGTGATAACTCATCTTTAGAGGTAACATAATAATAATTGTTCTTTCCTTTTCATTTTTACTTTATCTTTAACTGACTTTATCATTAAAATCTACAAAAACAAATCAGTATTTCAGATTTCGGGGTCATTAAAATATATTATTTTTAATAGTTACTGTCTAAATCTAAAGTATAGCTTAAAGTTTTATATCAAATTAATTTACAGTCTATGTATAGATAAGAAATAGATAATATAATTAAAAGAATCACTTTTATGTATCTGATAACAATTTTATTGATTTACTATTTATATTTCATAATTTATTTATTTATGATACCATGTACATATAAATATTAAATCTTTTAAACGATATAGTATGTTATAGTATCTTAAATGTTAATTATAGGTTTAATAATAATAGTTTAACGTTTTGCCATGCGCATTTTTATAATGCAATAATATATATATAGACAAAATTATATTTGTTCATAAATATTATTTATATATATAATAATTTCCTTATGTATTTGTCTAACAAATGTAATTTTATCTAAATAATAATTATTGTATATGTTGTACTATTGTATGTTTATGGACCAATATATCTGGTGGTAAACATGTTTAATGTACCAATATTTATTCAACAGATTATATAGATGAAAGTGTTACAAATCTTTTAGGTTAGGAATTTCATATAAAAAATAAAATATACAAAATGAATTTTGTCACAAAAGGAATTTTTGTATAATAAAATTGTTTAGCACATTGGTCACTTCCACATTTGGTCAATTTAAATATTGTGGTTTACATAAACTCTTCTAATTAGATGAATGAATAAATATATGATGTGATAATAGTATTTTTTTCTTATAAATTTAAATTACAAAAGTTAATAAATTGAAAAATATAAATGAAATTAAACTAACACGTCAAACTACTTATACATAAATTGGTTTACCAAAGCAATATTACACACATTATTCATTTTGTTAAGAACATATTATATTATTTATGGAAATGGACTTGTTAATTTGAATAATTTTATAAATAAATATTTAAAATGCAAATTTTAGCAATTTAAAAAATTCTTTTATTTTTAAATTTAAACTAAATTAATTTCCATTTCATTTTTTTTTTGTTTTTTAAATAAATTTTGTAAATATTATTTGATTTCATTTTAATATAAATATTTTATGTTTTAATTAGTGTCAATATAATATTTGTAAGTATTGTGTATTGTTTTAGTAATTTTCCATAAATTTGTTTTGTAATGCAGTTAAATATTAAATAAAATTTATTATTGATATAAAAAATTTGAATTGAAGATGAAAAACAAAAACTAAATTACATTATTACTAATAATATTTAGTCATTTAAAATTTTGGTTGTATCAATTTTAAATTAAATTCAACTAGAATATTTCCAGGTAAAATATTTCAGCTATTTTTGAATTTGTGCTATAGTTGGATTTGCAAAAATTATATTCAATTTTAAGTAAAATTGATATAATATTCAATTCTATCTATAAATATATAGGAAAAAGTTGATAATTTACAAATATATCATCACAAAATTAATTTTGAATGGAATGCTATAAGCTATAATTGAATTGTTATATAATTTATCATTTTAGTTTCTTTTATACAATTGTAAAATATCAGAAATTCAATTAAATCATAAATTAATTACAATTCCAAATGTACAAAACTATGAATTAAAATAATTACTTGATATATAGATATAATTTAATATGAGAAATGATTATAGAAATGATTTATCACCATAGCAAAAATAAATAATTAATTCGTAATTAGTTTTGAAATTTAAATTTAAACTTTTAGGTGTTGTTAGATAAATAATTATACTTAATGCAGAAAACATGAAATATGAAAGTTTCGTTTCGTCAAAAATGAATTTGTTCCTTCGACAAAATGCATCCTTGAATTTGTATACTTACCAGACATTTCTATTTTCATCAATGGAAATGTCTGGATCGTAAAATTATTAATATGGTATACATTACGTCTAACACTAGGCACTAATTGACCCAAATGTAACCTCTTACTTTAACAACAAAAAACCCTCTTCATTCCAACCATTTTGTCTCGTTGACGAATCCTTAAACAGTATCGGAATCCTCGCTAACTTGTAGAAACTATTGTCCTCCAAGATTCGGTACTTCTTCATGATCAGCGCTGGACAGTCACAAAGCATGCGACTGATGTCCTCTTCAGTTCCCAAGTCTTGACACCTTCGACATGTATACTAATCAAACTGGGAATATCATAATTCAATCATACTCTAAAAATATATATGGATATTTAAATTGATTACAATAAATCATTTTTATTATTATATCTTGGGGAATTATTATCCTCCAGATATAATAACAAAGAAAGAATTTGTAACTCTTCTATACCAAAACAAAATATTAAATATTTAATTTTTAATTTAACTCGCATATGTAGTTATGCTTTTGGGGTGACATAGAAAATCATTTCCATTTATTTAAATCATTATATTTTTGATATTGGACTAAGATTGAATTGAAATGGTATTACTATAAAAATCGAGATTATATTAACCCTATAATAATTTAAAGTAAAAATATTTGTTTTTCTGCTTCTTTTCACTGCTTCTCATTGCTAAAAATTTCCTGTTTTGTTTATTTAAATTAGTTGAATTGCGATTATTTTTTAAATGGATATATTTTGATTACTATTTTATCAAACAAATGGTTTACTCATTATCAAATTACCAAATAAATATGGTTCAATTATATATTTACTCATATAATGTAAATGTTGACTGTTAAATTTATCAAATAATTTGTAACTTAAAAGCTTATCAATTCATTATACGAAAAATATTAAGGAATTATATCAATACATAATTTAAAAATAATATACATAAAACAATATTCAACAAAAGTTAGTCGTTGAACAATTATATTTGATCTTTTTCGAAATCAAATTTCTATAACAAATTTTTACAGTGTTTTAGACGCTTGAATTGCTTAAACTAAAAATTGATCTGTGGAAAGAAATAGAAAAACTCAAATATATTTTCTTTGATTAATAATATTTTTTTTATTATTTTTTTTATCAATCATTTTGTTTTTTAACAATTTAAATATTAAATTGTACATGCACGTCTTTTCGTTTCGATCCAACCAAAAAAAAATTATTTATTGATATTTATTTAATTAAATTATTATAAGAATTAATATCCATATCTTTGATATTAAACATATTACAAATTCATCTGTTAATTTAATTAAAAATTTAATTAAAAATTTCGTTAAAAAATATAATCTAAAATAGTATAATATGTCAAGTTTTTATGATTCTAATTTGTGTCATATGACTATCTCCTGTCTATATAATAATATAAAATAAAAACAATATATAAAAAACAAAACATAAATAAATTTGAACTTTTTAAAAAAAAATTAAATAATTAATTAATTAACACAATAATGTTAATCGGAAACTATATAATATTAATTAAAGTTTTGAAAAAAAATTTTCAACCTTGTTTTTATTTTTCGTTTTTTGTTGTTTTTATAGTGAATTATCTTCTTTAACTTTTGATAATAATTGTAAATCCTCAGAACTAGCTTTAATATCATTTAATGGTTGGATTAATTCAGACGGTATAATATTTTTAAATTGTGGTATTCTTGATAAATCTTGTGGTTTTAATATATGCTCTTCTTCATTACTATCTAATTCACTTGTTGTTAATTTTAAATATGCTGTATCACTATGACTAATATTTACAATTGTACCAGTTAATGGTAATGTGTCTAATAATTCAGATGGATTTGAGAATGCACCAATATTTACTGGTGCAATACCAGTTAATATTTGACCATTTACATTTGTTTGTATTGGTAATGGTACATTACCTAAATCAATATGACTGTCATTTGAACGTGCATCAAAAAATGTTAAATCAACTCGTTCACGACTGTAAAAAATATAAATTGATATATAGATAGATAGATTTTAGTTTTGTAATTTCAAATTAGTTTTAATTTGAAATTTTTATTAAAATCATTAAATATATGTGTACTATACTTACGTTTCTTCCTCTGATGTATCATTTTCATCTGCTTCTGTTAATATACCAATTTCATAGACAATTACTTTTACAACATATCTGGATAATATATAGAGATTTTTAAAATTCTTGTTAAAAATTTATACTACATATATAATTTTTTAAGTACTTACAAATTTTTTGGTGTATCATTTCTTAGGCCAGTTAAATTAAAACCACTTAAATTAAAACCTCTTGGTAAATTTTTAACACTTTCAATGTAGATATCAGTATTATCATCATTATCATCATATTCAACAGAACCAGAATCTAAAATTGGTAGACCCTGACATGTTGTATAAAATATCATTAATGCTATTAGCACAGTTGTAAAAAATTCAATCCTTTTCATTATTAATATTTGATTGAAAAATATATTAATGATATTTTACAGAAAAAGGATAATGATGAAATACACCAGCACTTTTAATTTATTTCAACCAACTTATTTCTTTTTTTATTATAAAAGAAATTTTAGTGTTCAACAAATTTAATAAAAATGAATTGAATTTAATAATTTACAACCCCTTTTATACACTTTTTTCTTTAAAAAAAAAAAACGTTTTGTTTTGTTTGTCGTTTTTTTTTAACAAAAAGGCTCTAATTAATTTAATTTGTCAGTGGTAGGTTAGTAATAATATGTGCGCATAATGACTTTATATCTTAAACTTATTAGCACTTTTCCAAACAATTAAATTTTAATATTTTATTTACTTTTTTATATTTTATATTTATTAAATATGATGTACCAATTTCTATTGTGTAGCCAAATTGTCTATAAAATAGTGGTTAGCTATTAAATATAAACAAAAATCAGAATGAAAATTATTCAATGTAACAATTTAATATCGACCAATAAGATTTACAAAATTTAATTTATTTCATTAATTTGTCGAAGTGAATAATAGATAAATTATGAGATGCATCACGACAAATATTTCATCATTATTTCAATATTTTGTCGTTTTCACAAATACTTCACTTCGTTCTGCTTTTTTTAGAATATTCTGTTGTTTGCTTAACTTGTTGTGCCGAATACATATTTTGTCCAGCTAAAAATATAATGAAAAAGGATGATCCTTTTTTTTTAAAAGAAATTTCTTTAATATATATAAAAAAATCATGTAATAAAATTATATTAAAATTTGTAATGTTATCTTTATCTTATAAGTAAACTACAAACCCCTTTGATTTGACAATGTCTACTATAAATTTTTTTTGTGTTTATCTTAAAGGTCAAGGCGGATATAATAAATGTCCAAGGAATTTAAAAGTACCTAATTGAAAAAACCTCATGCAAAAATTAAGAGTACTAGGTCGTTCGTTGATCAAATTCAAGAAATTTTAATTTAAAAAAATGATGAAAGAAAACTTTCAAAACAAAAAATTAATATCATACATATATGAATTATGATTTAATATTTTTATATTAATTTTAATTTTCTATTTAATTTTCTAAAATTAAAATTCCAGGAATTGACATTAAAATTTGAGATAAATATTATTTAATAGAAATTTAATGATAATCAAATTTCACAATTTACTTAAAATTAATTTGAAAATAAAATATTACTACATAATTTTAAAAATTATTTACTTCGGACGTTGAATTTCATAATGAAGGTTAAAATTTCTAGAAACCATATTATAAGTTAATCAATATTTTCATTTAGCAAAAATGTAATATGTATTAATAAAAAATGGTTTTAATTGGAGGGGTCGGATATAGAGGAATTTATACATGTGGCTCTAATAAGGCAGCATTATGTTAAATGTTAGTCATATGCAAAAGTAATTTGGGGATTAAAAGAAATAAATCTTATTTAATTTTGATGTAAAATTTACTTATTAGTTTCAAAATTAAATCACTTCAATGATTTCGTTCTCGATATGGATAATATTTCAGCATTGATTCAGTGCTAAATAATAAACAATTCAACTGAAAAATATTAATTTTAAAAAGGATCCTTGCAATGTCCTTAAGAAAATATAAATTTCTTAAATTCAAGGTTTCTTTAATGACTTAAATTGTAAACGTAAATGAATAAATATTATTTAAGTGATCGAGTTTTTCAATAATTCACAAAAAAAGGTACCAATAAAACATTTTCTCATCAAATTTGTCGTTTAACAGTTCAATTTAGTCTTTTCTCTAAAACAAATTCAACATTTGCGAAATCGAATTCATCATTTCCCAAAGGTTCGACTATATTTTGGAAATATAGATATAATTGAATTGTAAAAAGGCAAATTTCAAGTTTATAAATAAAAATTTGAATTGTAAATGTTATATAAAAAATGTTAGAGAATATGCTTAGGAAGGTCCTCTGTAATAATATAAGACATAATTAAATAAATAATTATACAAGAATCAACTACATCTATAGTTAACTAATTGAAAATGAAAAAGGGAAATGATTAATATTTAATTTAACTATAAAATGTTTATGCAAAATTCTAATATTCCATTTGAAATTACAAACAGATAAAATATAATGAAAAAAAAATTTTGCTATTATAATTAAATATTGTTCTAAATTATATTTACTTGCAAATTAAAAAATCATACGATATATTTTTGTGTATTAGATAGAAAACTGGTTAAAACAATTTTTTTTTATCATATTAATTAAAAAAATTCATTTTAATTCCAAACAAAATTCGCATTTAACACAAAATTGTTGATATAATTAATATCCAAAAACTTTGAAAATTATCACCTCCAAAAAATTTGTTTAGCTTAGAACAAATAAAACGTAAATTTTTCTACAATGTTTCAGGAAAAGGAATTAAAAAACTAAACAAACAAACAAATTTTATAATTCGGAAAATTTACTATGTTTAATAAAAATATATAAAAATGTTATGAAATTTTGTTATTAGTCATTTGGTAAAATTTTTCCTATTAAAAAAAATTGTCCAATAAATAATTTTCCCAAAAAATAAAAAAAAAAGCTCAATTGAATTATTTACATTTGACAGACAAATTTCCATTTAAAAAAAATATAAACAATATTTTGAATCAGGTATGAAGCTTAGAGTATATAATATCAGGAGATGCTATAGTAACTATTATGTGTCGTACGTTTTTGTGGAGGGAAAGGGGATTATATATACAGAAATCAATACAGAACAAAATTATTTTTGACAACTCAAAATTATTTTTGACAACTATAAGACCAAAAAAACTAAAAAAAATTTCGACACAGCTTGTAGGGGCAAAATTATACTATAGCATCTCCTGATATTATATACTCTAAGGTATGAAGAAGTGTTAATAAAATGAAAAAATAAAACTTTAATTTGTTCTGGATTCTTTTTTCATTGTTAAAATTGTGAATTTAACAATTGTTATTCGCGCTTTTTTTTTTAGTATTTACTTTTACAATAGATACTAAAAAAAATAAAGTAATATAATTAAAAAAAAAAAAATCTCCCTTCCCAAAAAAAATCACAACATAAAATAAAAATGTTTATTTAAAAACGTTTTAAACTACTACCGGCAATAATTACGCGTTTTGCAAACTCTCAGAAAATGTTTTCAGAAAATAAATTTTTTTTTGGATACATTTAATTCGAAAACCTGATAGTGTGAAGATCGTTTGGGAAAAATAAAACTAGCTAAAAAAAAAATTTAACCGAGAATTTAATATTTTTTAAAAAAAAATTATAATTCTGGAAATTTGTGAGAACCAAAAAATTATTTTAAATAAATATATAAAATTTTAAAATGATGGCTAAATTAATTTTATTGGTATACCAATTATATTTGCTTTTTTGAAATTTTTTCCGTAAAATTGTTTTTAAAATATTTTTTTTTTATTGGAAATTTTATAGTTACTTGTATCATATATGAGTTTTGTGGCCAGTATACCAATTGAATATGAATCATTATCAATAGATAGTTATAGTAATTCAAAATCAGATGATCAATTTGAAATTAATGGTGAAACAGATTCTATATCAGATGATATATCACAACGTATATATAAAAGACAAATTGATTCTGGTGAATCTGTACAATTATCATTAAGTGATATTATTGAAAATATTGAAGATTCATTACTTGATTCAGCATTAGGTGCATCAAATATATATGAAATTTTAACATCTGATACAATTACAAAAAGGAATACTGATGATGATATAAATATTGAACATATTGTTGCAAAACGCGAAGATGACGATGATGACGATGATGATGATAATAAATCAAAATCAAAATCAAAATCATCATCATTATCAGATGATGATGATGGTAATGATAATAAATCTGATGTTTTAACACATTTTAAAGCACGTGAAGTACCATTATCTGATGAACATGCTGCACATGTTGCTGTTGATCGTATTACAGTATTTGTTGCAAATCAAAATTTTCTACCAATGATACCATCATTTGATTTACATCATAGTGGTGTACAGCATGAAAGTATTAAAGAAATTGTTGAACATGTTAAAAATTCAAATAGTAATTCATCCGAAGAAAATCATAATAATAATGAAAGTACAACTGAAATTAATATTGATTCTACTGTAGATGTAATAACAGTTTCAACAACAACAGCAGCAGACAAATTAAATAAAACTACAACTAAAAAAGCAATTGAAGAATTGGAAGAACTTAAAGAAAAAGTAGCTGAAGTTGAAGCTGAACCAATTATTTTATCTGCTAGAGTTTAAAAATTATTAATTTAAATATCTTACATATTAGTTTTTTTTTTGGTTAATGTAATAATAATCACGTATGTAATGTTTTTAAATAATTAATTTTAATTCAACCGGAAATATTTATCATTTATTTGTATATTTTGTGAGATTTATGTAAAAGATTATCGTTTTTATTTTATTTTTTATAAATATAAATATAAAAGTAAGAAAAATAATTATATTTTGTAATTTTTATTTTGCGCCATTGAAAAAATATCTTGTGATTTTTGTATTATATGTTAATTTTTTTTATCTGTATTTATACACGGATAACGTAAATATTAATAGACTCAATTAGCATGAAATATATAATTAAAGTTTTACGTAATATTTTGTCTATTAATATTATTTAAATATGAAATCCTAAAAAAAGATGATTTTCTGATCGTTTACTTTATAAATGAAAATTGCATTTTTTCATTTATAAATGAAAATTTGCAAATTTTTACATTTAATTTAAAAATTGATTATTTAAAGTATTTCTTTTTTGTGACTGCTTTGCTTTAATAAAGAATTATTAATTTTTTTTTAAATATTTTATTTAATTTTGAACAACAAACAAATTTATATAGAAAGATATTTTATTTCGTTTTGGGATTTCTGTAAAAGAAATCCCCAAAATTTATTCCTTCTATTTTTGCTGAATAACGTAAGTAATTCTTTTATTTTTATTACTTTTACGATTTTAAATTTAAGTTCATTTTACGATATTCAGCAGATATAAGTATCGTAAAAGGAACTTAAATTGAAACCAAACAAATCTATATAAAAATATTATTGAACGAAATTACAAAATTTTGTATGCCGAAATTATTATCTTTCTCATCGCTAATAATAAATGGATGAATAAATTTTAATATTGTAATAGAAAAATTGTAAATTAATGAAATAATTAAATTTAAAAAAAAAAATCAATTAGTAATTTTGTATTATTATTTTTTTCGAAATACTAATATATAAAATTCAATTGTTAGTATTTATGTATAAACACGCAAACTATTCAAAATTTTGATGAGAAATTAAAAATATAAAAGTAAAAAGGCCATCACAATAATTGACAATGTAATAACAATAATGTGGTAATGTAAATAACAAAAATTTAATTCAATATTATATATGTAAATACAAAAAAATAATGATTAAATGATAAATCTATTGTTGTCTACAGTTTGAAAAGATTTTTTTTAAATTATATTCATTAGATTGGAATTACGATTGGATCATTGTATATATATTTTTCTGATCTACCAACTAATATCATTTTAAAAAAAAGTTCATTGAAAGTCGTAAATTAAATGCAAAATAAAATAAATAAAAAAGTTTCCATTCTTAATTACGAATAAACTCAAAAGAGAATTATTGTAGAAATTATCTGA
The DNA here is from genome assembly GCA_949752835.1 of Empis stercorea. NCBI lineage: Eukaryota > Metazoa > Arthropoda > Insecta > Diptera > Empididae > Empis > Empis stercorea. Next base: position 14,643,984 of record OX457085.1, on the reverse strand, counting down.
AAACTAAAATTTAGTTATTTACCTTTATCGTAAAATATAAAAAATTATCCAGAGATTTTATTGAATAATTAAATTATGCAAAAAACCAAAAATAAAATAATTCAAAATTTATGAATGGAAATTTCCATTAATTTATAATTTTGTTAATTGATGCTTCTTCTTTTTTGTGTGCAAAGACTGGAAGACATTCAATAATTTTTTATATCGAATTTTATTTTAATCATTTCTATTCTAATTTAATTTGCACTTCAATAATTAAATAAATTTGCTATATTATTTTGTTTTCACATTAAATTTTAATTGTGCCAGAATTATTTTTTATGTCCTTGATATTTATTCAAAAGAATCTATACAAGAGTTACTAAAAAATATAAATACTATAGAAAAAATTAGTTTAACTGTTTTTTTTTTCAACTAATTAATTTTCTCATAAGAACTAGTTCAATCTTGATTTCCCAAAATTACTGGTGGTATGACAATTTCCGTAAATTTGTTATAATCAAATATATTACGATATTATGAATATATTCAATTTGATCTCTAAAACGTAATAGCATCATTTTGTTGATGTTTACCATCAATTAAAAAAAAAAACAAGTTAAAATTTAAAACGTAGATGTTTATTTTCAAATTAACCAATTTTCATTGTTTTCTTCCTAATTCTGATAAATCTATAAATGCTTACTGAGAATAATTTCAATTTTTAAACAGTTTCCCTGAAATTCAAAAACTTTTATCCAATTTACTTCTAGTAGGATATCATCTGTACTGTAGACCCAGCCCAGAGTGAAGTATATAGTACATGTTTCATTGTCATGGCATTCCACATTCATGAAATTGCTAAATTGGTGTTGCATTTCAATGAAATACTTAAAAGTTTTTAGAGTTAAATATAAAAATAACATAAATATTTGGTTCAATTTAAAAAAAAAATCAATTTTAAACAATATTTAATGTAGTATTGCATATATAACTATTTCATCATGGAATGCAACGAAATGTAATTTCCAATACTTCATTATTGCATATTTCATTTTAAAATGCCACTTCAACTTCAATATAAAATTATAGCTAGACAATAATTATAAAATATAAAAATAATCTTATTTAAAATACTATTTTCTTTTTAAATGATTTCTTCTTTACTTCATTTTTTTTTTGCTTTTTTTTTTTAATTTTTTATTCATATATATATATATAATTCTAAATTTGAATTTTTCATTATAATTTTACAGAAATATTCTTTACACATTTTTATTTATTTATTTTTTTGTTAAAGGATTTAATGTTTTTTTCTTAGGTCATTTTTTTTAATTATTATATTTATAACATTTTTCATTTTTTTATTATTTTTTTATATTTATTTCAAATTTTTTTTTTATCGTATTTTTCTTTTTCAAATATAATTTTCTGTTTATTTCCTTTTTTGTGATTTTAAATTAAAAAATAATTTATATATATGTATATTTATTTTTATATTACAATTAATTATAGTATAGAAGTAATAATTATATTTACTTAATTTTTAAAACAAATAATAATTTTGTTTTAATATTTTTAGGAGGGGGAAAATGTTAAAAAGAAATCAATCAATCTTATTAAATTCTACTTACCTAAAAAAAAAAAATTTGTATTTATATTATTTTTCAAAAAAAAGAAAGAGGGAAAGTGAAAAATATATAAGTATTATCAAAAACTTAAGATTCTGCTATAATTATGTACTATGAAAAAAAAAAACATTCCAAAAAATTAATTATTATATAAATTTCTTAACAATTACCATAGCAATAATAGTTAAATTTTTTTGTTTTTATTATTATTATTATTATTTCTGTTGATAATATAATTTAATTTATTCATTGTTTTTATGTTATTAATATTAAAACTAATTTTTATTTTTATATAATTTTATAAATTAAAATGAAAAGTTCATATTTTTTTTATGTACGAATGCTTTTTTTCTTCATTTTTTTTATTATATTAACATAGTTTTTTTTATTGTATACTTTTTTTTAATGAAATAATAAATTTGATAGTTATATTTAATAAATTACATATAAATCTGAAAAATAATTTATTAAAAAATTAATTAATTTTTATTAATATAATATATTTTAAAATATAAAATTTATTACCTAAGTTTTCTTTGTCGCTGGCTGTGGAATAATTGTTATTTCATCATTAATTCTAAGTGGTTTTAATAGTGAATCATTTGTCCCAGATAATGATGATAAATTATTACGATTTTGATTCAAACTATTATTATTACTATTATTATTATGATTACTATTATTATTTTTTTTATTACTGCTGTTACCATCATTTGGCATTGCTTTTTTAGCAACTGTACTATGTGCTGTATAAACATGATTTTCAAATTGTTTATACATACCAAATGTAGCTGTACAAACAGTACATTTATATGATAAATGTGCAGGTTTTAATGTCATATTATGATCACGAGAAACATGATTTAATAATTTCCATTGGTACATCTAAAAAAATAAATAAAATTAATATAATTTAAACATAAATGAATCATTTTTTTAAATAAACCGAATATATATATATAATTGTCTTCTAAATATAATTCCGCAAAATTAGAAATATATTTATTTAAGCAAGATTTTTGGGAAATTTTAATTAATTTTGATCGAAATTTATATAAAATTTGTAAAACTTACTCTTCCACAAACAGGACAACGACCAGCATCTTTACCCTTATTAGCAGCTTCTTGCATTGAACTAGTTACTAAACCATGTGAACCTAATAAATGACGTTCTAATCCTTGATCAGTAAAAAATCTAAATTGACATTTTTGACAATTTAAAGGCGGACGATTATAAATCATTTTCGGGTGAATCTAAAAAATTAATATAAATAATTATTTAATGATAATTAAAATATTATTTTTCTTAAATTAATTACCTTAACTTTATGCATCCATTGCATATGATTTCTTAGTTGTTCTAAATCTTTAATATAACCATCGCATATTTCACAAATCACAAATTTATTACCGCTTGGTGTTTGTCCTGGTTTTAAACCTGGTTTAGCATTAATTGGCATCGATTGATGTGATGTTGATGATGAGGGTGATGATGAATTTTGTGCTGATAAATTAGATTGTCGTGGTAATGGTGTAATTGATATACTAGGTTGCTGACCACCTTTCTTTTGTTGTGACTGAAATTTTGAATTTAATTAATTATTAAATTGTTTTTTTTTCTTTTAATAAACACAATAGAAAATTTAGAAATAATAATAATTTCTATTAATTTTTGTTTGTAATTTATATTTGCATAAATATTATTTTTGTTTTGTTTTGTAGTTAATACACACCTGAAAAGTAAAGGAATTATGGGAGTTAGGCAGTATAGCCAGACTCGAACCAGCTACCTATAATAAAAATTTGGGATTTGATTTTTTTTATATTTGATTTTCTTAATTTTTATATTTATTGTCGTCAATACTTTTGACTGATGTTAAAAAGATTAATGTATCACAAAAAAAAAATAAGCCAATTTGAATTTTAGTGTGAATTTTTTAGTTAAATTTTTTTTAAATATTAAATGTGAAAATGAATAAGTTAAATTTATTTAATTGTTTTAATATTAAAATGCCATTACCAAAAAATGTAAATTAAAATGATATTAATAGTGTGTAATTATATATTTTAAGAATTGAAAGTGGAAATTAAAATTGTCAAAATCCAACACTAAAATGATTTCCTTACATTTTCACAACCAACACTTTTTTTTATATCCCATTTTAATGTGGTTATTAAACGAATTTAGTTAGTAAGGGGAAAATTAATTGAGTTAAAAATTATTTTAATTGGATTTTTTTTTCCTTTTTGATCTTTTAATAATATTTCAAATTTTATGATATTTATGAAAATATGAAACAAATGTCGTCCAATCACCAATAAAGTTAATAAAAATAATAGTAAAACAAACAAAAATGCTTAGTTTTATAAAACACCAAAAAAAGTTTTTAAAATAAACACAAACACCATTTCATTTTACCTGTATTAGCTGCCCACCCTGTATTTGATAATTATTTGGCAAAACAACATTTTGTGTTAACATATGTTGTTGCTGTTGTTGTTGCTGCTGTTGTTGTTGTTGCCTCATTTGAAGTTGAGCACTATTCATATTACCACCACGTGAATTCATAATATTATTTGGTACATTTCGAATTGCTTGAGATTTATTATTTGTATTTTGACGTGCAATACCAATACCACCACCAGGGCCAATATTTGTTCGATTACGATTTGATGCAGTTGATGCTGCCATTAAATTACGTGCAGCTTGTTGCTGCTGTTGTAAACTAGCTAAAGCAGCTTTCTGAGCAGCAGCTTGTGCTGCCATAGCCTGAAATAACACACATAAATAAAATGTTATTCGAAGAAAAAAAAAATTTTTTATTATTATTTTACCTGATATGCTGTTGCTGTTCCCACTAAACCATGACGTGGTTTAATTCTTGGTATTTTAGCTGGTGCTTCCCAATCCTGTGGGGGACATAAATTCACTTCTGGTCGATATTTTTTAGCACAAACCGGTTGATGTCGCATCATTTTTGATTTACCATTATCTTCAAATGGACAATTTGGACATTGATGATATGATGGTGGTTTATCTAAACGACCTTTAATATTATGTACAGCTTCCATATGAAATATAATATCTTGTGTATGTCGTATTTCAAATGTACAAAAATTACATTTATATAAATTCTTTTCTAAATGTGGGGTTTCATAATGTTGTGCCATTACTAATGATGATTCAGTTTTAAAATTACAAAATTCACAACGTTTCATATTAAATTTAAATGGTTCATTTTGTTTTTTACTTGTATTTAAATTTTTTGTTAATGCATTTATAGCAAATTCATATTGTGATGCTTGTTCACTACCAGCTTCACATTTACGTAAACGTCTTTTTTGTACTTTTAATATATCAGCTTGAACATGTTCTTGTACTAAACCAATACCAATATCTTGAAAAAATTTCCCTAATGGGCTTTCAAAATAATTTTCTGTTTTTGTTTTATCTATACCTCCACCAATATTATTATTATCATTTTGTACAGCTAATGGATCTTTTGCTATATTATTAACAATTTGTTCAGCTGGAACTAATGCTGATTTTATTGCATCTAAATCAGCTGTTTCAGCTTTGTCTACAATAACTTTTGTTCTTGTTAAAGAATCATCATCTGATGCTTCATCATCTGTAGATTCATCTGATTCACGCCATGCATCATCATCATTTGGATTTGTACCTTTTTTACGTTTTTTTGATTTTTTATCATTTTTTTTGTCATCACTATTATTATCATTATCTGATTTTTTTAATTTTGATTGTAATTGTAATAAATCTAAATCCGTATTTTCTTTAATATCTTTTAATTTATTTAAATCAAATTCAGTAGCCAATTTTGTAACAATATCTTTTAAATTTTGTGATGGTGGTTTTTCATATATATAAGGTACAATAAATGAAGGCGCTTCTAATACAAACATATCATCTGTTAAAGCTGGTAATAAATTTGCATTTGTATTAACTAAATTTGATACTGGTGCTAATTTTGGTATTTGAGTATTTGATAATGTTGCCAAAGCTGGACGTAAACCAATTGGAAATGCAACATTACCTGATGTTGGTGAATTTATAATATTATTAGTATTGGCAGCATTATTTAAATCAGCTTGTGATACACCAGTTGATTGTAAAAATGAATGTAAATATGTTTTTGGCGATTGATCACATAATGATCTAGCATCTTTTATTGTTAATGTACCAACTGGTGATGATAAATTTAATATACCACTATTTGGTGATGTTTGTATATTTGGTTTTTGACGTTTAGCTGGTGGTTGTGTTGATAAATCATCAACAATTTCTGTAATATCATCACTATCAAATGCAGCAAAATCACGTACTTGTACAACACTTTTACGTTGTCGTTGTGAACTACGTTTAGATAAATTTGATGGTGATAATGAATCTGTTGTTAAATTTAATTGATTTTGTATAGGAATTAATTTTTTTGGTTCATCCTCATCATCATCATCATCAATTACAACACAATCATCATCATCCTGCGTTATTGTATTGGAATTTTGAATTTTTGATTTTGTTGAATTTTTATCTGATTCTTCATTATCTGAATCTGAATGAATAATAACAGCATCATCATCATCATCAACAGCAGGTTTTTTTGATTTCTCTAAATCATTTTTTTCTAATACTTCATTATGATGTGGCACATCTTTAAAAGGATCTTCATCATCATCAGATTCAATAACTTGTACATCATCAGCTGATGTATCACCTTTGTCATCATTTGATTTATTTTTGGCAGATTCATTTACTGGCATTTTATCTACATTTGAAATTATTTCACCATTTCTTTTTGAAAAATCGAGTAAATCTGTGGAATTTTGATTTGATTCTAAATCTTTTGTTGATTTACTTATATCTTTATTATTATCATCAACTATTTTACTATCTGATATTTTTTTAGTATCATCTTGAATTTTAGATTCACTATTTTCTTCAGTATCATCAACATCCATTACATTGTCGGTTTGTTTATTCTCAGCAGTTAAATTACTTTTTTCGTCATTTTCACTTAAATTATTTTCTTCTGTTTTACTTTCTTGTGTTGTTTCATCATCGTTATTAGTTTTTGATTGTGAATCAACATCCATACCATCAATATCCTGACTTTTATCATTTTCATCATCATCGTCATCTATTGATATATGAGTTTGATTATTTATTATTGGTGTCTCTGAATCTTGACTAGTATCATCTTTATCACCACTTGAACCATTTTTTTGATCATCATGATTATCAGTAGTTCTTGATTTACTATCAGTATCATTATCAATAGATGATGGTGATTTTTCATCAATAATTAATTTTTGTTGTTGTTGTGAGCTTTTCTCAGTTTTTAATAAATCTTTTTTTAAATTACTTATACCATCAGATGTTGTTTCGGATATACCATTTTCTGATGATGAAATTTGTGAATCATCCTCAGTATCAACTTCTATATGTGCAGTACGATTAGATTCATTATTATCACCATCAGAATTACTTGGTTTATTACATAAACCATTTTGTATATCTCCATTTGTTAAATTATTTGATCTGGTCGTTGTTGTTGGTGACAATGATCTTTCTGTTGTTGATTTTTCTGGTATGACTTCACCAACTTCGCCCATATTATTTTTAGTAGTTATATACTTTTTTACTTAATATTCTTACTGAAGTTTTAAATCTAAAATGAAATTTTAAATTTATATATTTAATATTTTGTTCCAAATATTTTATTAGTTTAATAAAAATTCTAATTAATGTACTTGTTTGGAAGATTATTGGAAAATTTCAATTCAAAGAGAATTTGCAAAAGGAAAAATAGAATTTAAATTGAAATGATTCAAATTATTATACAATACATAACTGCATCTTTCGACTTAAAGGTATTATACATATTATAATTAAATTATTTTTCATCAGTAAAATTTAAATATTTAAAAAAAATTTAAAAATTAGTAATATAAATTAGAAAAATTTGAGATAAGTAAAAAATGTAATATTTGAAAAAAAAAAATAAAATTTTAATTTCAAAATACAGACAATATTTTGAATTGGAGTGAACCGGCAGGGTTAAACAGGCATATGTACTATATATACTACAAGCTTATATACCTATACTCGTATATTATACTTTGTGACGTAATTCTATGACTATTTTTGTATTAAGTAGTTTCATAAAACAAATCCTAAATAGAATATTTAACTGGGTAAAGTTAAAGTTGTAAAATCTAAAAGGAAAATATATAATCAAAAACGTTAAATTTACGATATTTGAAAATTATATGAACAAATTTATTATATTTTGAAATATTTTCAAATGATTTACTCGTTAAGTACTTAAGTATATATGTATATTAAAAAGGTTAAATAATTTTATTTTTGTATGTTTATCCCCCCGCACGCCATTGTCAGCCATTTTGAAAAGAAATGATAATTTATTTGTGAATCATACAAACATATCTACATATAACAATATACATAATAGAGAAGCTATTAATATATATTTTTGAACTAAATCTAAATGGAGCACCAACTAACAATCTTTTTAAGAACAGTCAATTGAATGATGATTTTTTTATTCGAAACGTTTTTCAATATAAAATTTTAAAGCTATTTTTTTCTTGACAAGGTAAGATTTTTTATTTAAGTAACCATGTAGCATTCAGCATCATCAGAGACAAGAAAGGTATAATATATAAGGTAAAGCCTAGTTATACTAGGAATGGAAAAATTTTAAGTTTAGCGCTCTGTCATAAAAAAATATATATGTAGATATGTAATATTTATAATATATATATATATATATATATATATGTAATCAAATTTGTATAGTAGCAGAGTAGCAATAATGAAGAATGAATGGGAAATTGAGGTTAGGGGAACTTGGCAACCTTATACAAATTATTTTTATGGTTTTAAGTTAGCAGTGAGGTTCGGAGTCATGGTTTTGCTTTTCTTTTTGTTTCTATATGAAGACAATTTTTTTATATATATATTTGTATTGTAAAATGAAAAAGGGGAGCGCTGGTGGTATTCTTATTCTTACCTCTTTTGGATGTCGTAAGCAAATAAAATATATATTAAAATAATATAGGTATTTAATTAGTTAAATATAAATTGATCAATTAATACATAATTCTTATATTGACAGTGTTTTTTTGAGGAAGTTAAAATGTGAATTTAATCTAACTAAATTTAAGGAATTTATAATTTATTATTAATTTTAATTAATTTTTTAAATAAATTGAATAGGTTTTTCTTCGGTTTTATATGATTAACATAACAGCTGATTAATGAAAAAAATTAGAATTGAAAATTTGTATTATTCTAGCTCTAGCATAGTAGTAAACATTTATAAAAAATTGATTTATTTTTGAAGATTTCCGAATGTTTTTTATCCAAATTTAATTTATGAATTTGATATTTTGTTTAATCCACGTGATGATCGGAAAATCAAAAAATTAAGATTTTTATAAATAAGAAAAAAACTTTTGTTTGTTGCATACACTTTTTTTTACTTTAAAGTTTTTTTTTATAGAAATGTCAAAACAAACCACTTTTTTTATATACATGCACTTAATTTATTCTTATTTATTTAAAAAGGATATTTTATATTTTTTTTAGATAATTATTAATTAAATATTTAATTATTTAACCAACCCCCGATTAATTATAATTTTTTAGATGCCCCGGACGCCATATTGGAAATTATATTTTATGCCTTTTTATAATATTATATACTTATGTAAAAAAAATTATATACATATATATATACTTTTATATACAAGCCAAAAGCGGTACCACGTTAAGCAAACTATTTACTATACTAAAAGTATATAAGGTACAAATTTATATATTTAAAAATATATAAACAAAATAAAAACATTGTAGTGTTGCCAGATGATCATAAGGAGACTCGTGAATGACAGTCTGACAGGACAGAGAGATCATAAAATCAAATCTACAGAATGTTAAGACGGATCCGAATCAAGAATATGCATTTCGCCTCAAAAAATGCACATTAGTGGTATGTTTCTTATTTATGCTCAGATCAATATGATCAATTTGAAACTGTTTCTTATTTCTGCTCAGATCAATCTGATGGCTGTTTCTTATTTCAACTTCAGATTAGTCAGATTGATTTTTTTGATCGGAGAATTTTTCAGATTTATTATTGTTTGTGACTATAGCTTTGTGCTTGATTTTATTAATTTGATTTCAGATTTAAAAAAATCTAATCGACCTACAGATTCCTCGCAATTTTCACTGGTTATAAAATTCGCCGTTTTTAATACTCTTTCGTTATTTTGACATCTTTTGGACACTAAAAGTCCTTAAATTGACACTCAGAAAATTAGAAAAATTACAAATTTTCAGGACTGTGAAAATCATTTGCAAAAGGACTCGAGCAAAAAAGATCTCAGAGAACTGACATTTTTAAACACAGATAATTTAGAACGATCCGAAATATACATTTCGCCTCAAATTTACTTTAGAAACATTGTCGTTTTGTTATGTCCGAAATGTTCACTGGTTATAAACTTCGCAATGTAATTTCAAGTGCGTACATATATCTAATGTGCCATTAAAAATCTTTAAGCAAAAAATGTTTATTAGAGCGGAAAAGGAAGGTTACATAAGCTGTGTTTTTTTATTGGTTGTATGGTTGTTGTTGTAGCTACTCTACATAATTATCCAGTACAACATGTAGAGTAAAAGGGAAATTAATGGGAAATTATTAAATTTTAATATGGCAACTATAAATTTGACAAAAAGATACTTCATTTCGTATATTTGAATATTGAAAATTTGATTTTTAAAAAATATCAACAAAGTGGGCAAATTTTTTTCAATCAATTCTAAATAATATTTTCCACCTGCACTACATCGTTTTTTTATTCCTTTTATATCGAGTAGTACAGAGTAGGAATAAAAAAACTCAGCTATAGAAATGTACATTTATCAAGTGAGGATTTAGGATCCAGTTTTTATGTTAAATTATAACTATAACAAAGCCGCAAACCTATGAGACTATACTGAAAAACAGGCTATATAGTAATATATAAATTAAATACAAACTAATATATAAATCAACTAATATATCTAATATAGTACATATATATAAATAC